>OY796892.1:24978224-26293180 GCA_963680785.1 Diplosoma virens | reverse complement strand
AATTTTTAATTTTACTATCAGTTTTTTTGCCTTGTCGTATGAGTGAAACGGTCATACGACAAAGTGCGAACTTTTTCTAGTAAACTGTCATACTACCCGCGACAGAACTTTTTTGGGCGGGTCTCTTTGCCTGTCAGGCCTTTTTTGCGAGCGACCTGTTATGTATCCCACCACATTTTTCCGCTGACACAAAGGTGTCTGCATATGACTCGAATGACGCTTTACTTTTGTTTTTTCTTAAAACGTGCAGCAGGCATGCACATTTATTCTCAGAAATTTGTTTTTTAACTTGATCGCATGCCACAAAGTTTATCGTTTTGTTACTTCTTCCTTTTTCTGTTCTGCTTTCTAATACTTATAAATTTTTCTATTTCACTATATTTTTTTTACGGCCGAACTGAAATAAAAGATATTGATACCAAATTAGCGAAATTCCTTATTGAACCATTCGATGTCAAATTATCCAAAAACATTTTTATAGTTTTGACCAGGGGCGCCGGAAGGGCAGGGACATAGGGAGGCTGATTGTGCCCTTTGAAATTCGTATTACAGAAATATTTTTTGAAACAGAACTAAGTTATAAAGGGGGAAAGTAGAGTTCTCATTGGCTGAAAGAAGTTAGCCAATGAGAGAAAAGATTAAGAAATTTTCAAAGAGTAGACGAATTCTTTTTGCTTACACAGAAGGGGATTGAGAGATTTAATGAAAGTCGCTTCAAGAGCAGAAAGGTGAAAAGAAGAGCGACCTCGAGCGAAAATAGAAAATTTTCGTTGCTGTAATGAAGGGCGCATTGGGCGTTGTCAAGAAGATGTTGACCAATGGCGGATTCGTGAAATTGTTGTGGGCGTGTGTTGTTCTTGCAAGAGCGGGAAAGACTTTGGCGGTTGGCCGAGGCACGAGGATCGGCGATGGATCTAGGAACGTGTTGTTTAATTCGCTCTTCTAGCCGTTGAGACGTGCGACCAACGTACCGACTATCGCAGTGGCACAAATATTTTTTGCAATAAAAGTCAAGATAAAATCTTAATGTAACCTATGCAATACAGAGTCATTGATACCTCAAATGACCTAACCTTCGGGAAAACTCCCAATTTTACTTGAATGAGTAAACTGCATTGTATCTTACCGAAAATTGACTATTAATAAAAAAATGCTATTTCGTCAGTCAATGGACTGATGGCGAATAGCAAGATACAATAATTATACAAGTGTACTAAAAAAAAGAATAAAACATCACAAAATTTCTAAATGTTTACAAAGAGCAAAAGTTTTTAGTTATAATTATAAAAATATTTATTTAAATGCAAATAAATTGTGGCATTATTCTAATTTTTACATGCAAAACAAGCTGTCTGACTTAGGCTACTCAATAATTATAGTCAACATTAAAGTCTGAAAATAAAAACATCAAGACCAAACGCGTGACATTCTTAAAAGTCATTGTAAATCATGTATTCATTATCATTACAAAGTTACTTGCTACAAATTTGAAGCAAAAATCAATCAGATATAAAACGCCAACTATGCAGAAGCAGGAAGTCAGAACGAAATTTAGAGCTATTGCTAACGGTCATAAAGAATAAAACGTAAAAGAAAAGTTGCTTTGTTAATGCTTTTATTAAGGTTTAGTCTTGGATGTATTTTGTGTGACCCTTAATGAATTGGAAAATCGTGAAACATAAGTAATTAGCCGCCGTGTTTTATTTTGTGCTTAGTTCTAATTTTGGCTGCCGTTTATTCAATTTTCGTGTAGAAAATCACAAAATGCCCATAACAGATTGAACAAAACTTAAATCGAAAAGAGCCAGCACAAGCAGCAAGCAAATCCGAGCGAACAAAGTTAGATATTTTTTTTGTATGTGCTCCGATCTCGTCCGCAACAGATTCAGCCTGCCATGACAGTGCCCAAATTATTTCATCAACAAAAAAGGTTGAATATCACAACAATGTTAGCATGGAAGAATTGTTAACGTGTGGTAATATTTCTTCCGAAGAAAATTGCGTTAGCACTGTTGAAACAGATAATTTCTGAGTTAAGTATGGCCAATTCACTACAGTTATTGCAGAAGAACTTGCAGAACTACATGTTTATATTAAGTTATTTAACAAACAAAGTACTATACCTCTGAAAAAAGTAACGAAGTATCAACAGTGTGCGAAGTTTTAAACAAAAAAACCGCAAATAGAAAATGTCTTGCGGAAATACATAAACTGCTTTAAATTTTGTCCAGACGCCGAAACGAAAGCTGTGCCTCTTCTGCAGAAAAGAGCTTCAGTACCATGAAAAGAATCAAAAGATGGCTTAGAAGCACTATGACAGATAATAGTCTCAAAAAAGTATGTTCGCAAGTTTTCATAAGAAGTGGTTCAGTTGAGAAATATCAATTTATAAGCCGTTGCAGATAACTTTGCCAAAGCAAACAAAATGCGAATAAATTATTTAGGTTGCACTGATGTTGCAGCGTTTATTAATTGCACTATACCTTGATCTGAAGTAGAGATGTGCTTAAATAGTAATTTTGAATAACTGTTATTAACTGCTTTAAAAATTTTATCTATTACTTTATATTCATTAAATTAAGCCATTGTGACGTAGGCTACGTACGAGATTAGAAGATTTGGTAATTGATTGTTATCAAAGCGAAAGCAGAGAACTTAACAATTACCGGAAAAAAACTACGTGATTAAACAAATTATTGAACAAAAATGCATGACTTAACGTTTCAAGAATTAAAACTTACGATACTATTTTCATTTTAATTACAAAAATGTCAACGAACACAAAAAGTCAACGCAATCATATCGGTGATAGCAAACAAACAGATTTATTACATTTGTTTAAAATTACAATTTAAGAACATAATCATATTGACATGCTTTGGTTCAAGGCAACTTTGTCGATCAAATATTACTGGGCCACATTTGGAAAAAACGGGTTTACTAGGAACTGAAGTGGCCATCATATACAACTGTGCTTTTGCATCTTTGCATAAACACTTTCGCGGCTTTTCCACCAGAGCAGAGGGTTGTCACGGCGTGAGATATAGGCTTTGTTAATCTACTGACGAACTTCAAGTATAGCAGATGATCTTGGCGTTCCCCTAAGCAAATCTTCTAAATTTGTCCTGTCAAAATCTCCTCATTATAAATTATTGAGATGAGCGTTGTTTTTTTCCTCTTTTTTTCTTTCAATTTGATTAGCCAAATCAGCATTTATTTGTGAACATACTTCTGCGACAATGTCTTGGTAGGCTTGTTCGTAAGCAGTTGCTGAGCAAAACCTATTTCTTTTAAAACGTGGGTCTAAAAGCCCGTTTTCACTACGAGCGTGGAAAAGATTATTCCTTGTTTGTTTTATTGATTTTTTTTGCTTTGCTTAGCGCTTGCTTCAATTTTAAGCGCGGTATCTTGCTTTAAATTTTTTTGCGTATGTCTTTCACCAAACTTGAAACAGTCAAGCAAGCATGACTCCAGTTGAAAATCTTGGTTTAGAAAAGGTGCAGTGACCGCAAGATAATTTTCGGTTGTTACAGAAGTCCAAGAATCGGTTGTTAAGCAAACTGATTCTACAAACTCCATAATTGCGGTGACTTTTTGGACCACGTCTCTATAGTAATCGACAAGAAGTTCTCGTGTAATCATTTTTCTGGTTGGTAACTTATATAATGGATCGATATAAATTTGTAAAAACCTTGATCTCAACTATAGAAAATGGCTGCATATTTTTGATAATCATTTTAATAGCATGTTGTTTAAGCGCTTTTGGCGTGCAAAAGAAGTAGGACGAGCAGTAAACAAAGACAATAATGTTTGTTTCTCTACTGTAGTTTTTGATGAGTTAACAATATTAACAATTGATGATTTATTGTTAACAATAGATCAACTTTTGGCCAAAGAACTAATTGTGTTTATGTTTAAGCAAAAAAATGGTAAAAACCCATCTGCATTTAAAGATGTTTTTACTAAAAACGAATCTAAATACAATACCAGAAACAAGTCTATCTTTATTCCAAAGAAATGTTTTAGCACAGTATGTCAGCAAGCTATTTCACACCGTGGTCCCGCTTATTGGAATTGCATTCCCTTTGACTTAAAAAATAAAAAACAAAGTGTTCGATTTTTTACTCTTGAGGTTTATAAATATTTTTTAAGTAATGGGAATAATACTTAATTGTAATGTTTAGACTCCTAAACGCGATACTGCCCTATGTATTTTTGATTACAGGTTTCTGGAAAGAAGGAAATGGAAAATGTGTAAAAATTTTTGAATTTAATCTCTGGAAGAAAAGTTTAATCGATCAAGATATCCAGTCTGCACACAAAGCTTTAAAAAACTCTTCTTATATTTTGATTGTCTGCATAATTTCAAACTCTAAACAAATTAATTCTTTTTCACCCTTATCTTCGCTTTTCATTAAAATTTCTTTTTGGCAATGGTATACTGTTTGTTTTAGCAATTAATTTTTTATTTTTAGAATTGTAAAATAAGTTTTAAAATAATTACTAAATGTTATGGACTTTGTTTAATTTTTTTATGTTGCTATTATGCTGGTCTGCAAAAATTTTATCTAATATTTTTTGTAGTGCATGAATTCTGTTGTAAATGTTTTTTTTTTTTTTTTTTTTTTTTTTTTTTGTTGTTTATAATTGTTATATTATTAATATATGTTTTCCATCAACTTTGACCAGCATAATAGTTTTTTTTTTCTTTTTATGTTATGTTATCTCTTTTATCGTTAATATTTGTTTATTATTAGCTGAATAATTCCGTAATTTTTTTGTATATACTTTCTGTAATATTTACTATTCTATTATAGTCACCAGTTGCATTTAGAAAAGGTTTCCGGACCTGGTGAGGTTTCTTTTTTGGGTGGTTTTTCTTTACTCACCTTGCTCAGTTGAGCTAAATTCCCATCTTGGCTAGCTGTGCCACCCATCATCATTACGCAGCCTAGTCATGCACTGGTTATTTAATCGTTCAGTTTGTTTCATAATATTATTGTTACGTATTTATTTATTTATTTTGTTTTTTTTTCTTTTTTCACTTCTTATGTCTTTATATGATTAAGGTGTTGCAGCCATGCTTTATACTATCTTGTACTTTTACTTTGTTTATCATATGCATGTTTTAACGTCTGACGTTGTGCTGCTTCTTCCTTTTCTTGATCTTTTTAATGTTTATAATTTTTGTGTTAAACTGTTTAATAATGATCGAGAATAAAAACACTGAATGAATGAATGAATAAATGAGCTCCCACCATTATTAGTTGGTGTGGTTGAATTTGAAGCTTCCATTTGCTCTGGCGAGTCTGGCTGGTGACTTACACTTGACATTCGGAAAGGATGCCTCGGAATTAGTGGACAGACCAAGAACTGAGTGTTTCATTTCAAAATGTTTTCTTAGCTCGAGGTTGATGTTTTGAAAGATAACTCAGGTCACAATGGTCACATATTGCTTTGTTATCTTTTTTAGCAGTACAATGCAATCTTACTTCGCTCGTTTTCTTCGAATTCCTGACATTGTTCTATGGGGCTAAAATTTAAATCAAATATACTTAAATCACTCTGTTACAATTCTGCTTTCTGCTACTGTACTTTCTCGCATGCAGGTTATGCCAACTAAAAATGTGCTTCACTGTTACTTCTGAACAACTGTTGCACTAACTGCTTTTTTGAAAATTTATCTGTTGCTTTATATTTATCAAGCCAACTTCTGGAACTAACCAATAGCGATTTTGACGTTTACCATATCCAAGGCAGAAGCAGATAAGAAAAAAGCAGTTACATTACAAATAGCAAATCAGAAGAGAGGTTGCTGCTTTTTTAAGCATTTGTATGCCTGGGTTCCACTACAACAGACCAGTTGTTAATTCTTTTGGACATCAAGCCAGCTGAACTTTGCCAACTAAAAATGGAATTCTCCTTGTCCAACAGTGAAACTTTGGATCCTAACCGTCTACTGCAATCAATCAATCAATCAATCGTAGACAAAGCGAAAATATACATATAACACTACATTTCAAAAATATAATAATAATCAATAAGTTTCCAACAATTCTAAAACAGTACGGTTGCAGCGAAAGACTAAAAAACAGTCATTGGGTCAGCCACAACCCAGTGCATAATTTGAAGTGTTACTCAAGTTTGTCAATAAACAAGAAATAAATAAAAAAAAACAAGAAACAAAACAAGAAACAAAACAAATAAAAAAATAATACCTACATCTGATACTAAAATAGTAGTTGAGAAAAAAATTAATAAATAAATATATACAATAGAAATTAAAGAGAAAAGAGAAAAAAATTATAAACAGTCATGCATTAGGTAATTCATACCAATCGAATAGATAGTTTTTATATATTTTTTTAAAAGATATATAAGATAAACATTTAATTTCTTGAGGAATTTCTGACCATAATTTAATGCCAAAATATCGAAGTGACTTTTTCCCATAATTTGTTTGATATCTTGGAAGAAAATATTAGCTTTTTTGCTTGCTACGAGTATCATATGCATGTATACAATCAAGATTAGTGAAATATTTGTTAAAAAAAACAGGCAAAAGGTTATTTTTAAACCGGTACATAAATTTAACATATTCTAATTTAATTAAGTCTGATAGTCTTAAAACATGAAACTTGACGTATAAATTTCCAATTAATGTTCTTTTGTGACAAAATAAACTAGCTCTTATAATTTTGTTTTGCATTATTACTAAAGGACGAAGAGTAACGGCATTCGCTCTCCCCCAGTTAATTAAAGAATATTGAAGATGTGATTGTACTAGTGAAAAATACACAATTCTTAAAGTATTTAGTGGAACATAGTGCCGCAATTTATAACAAACACCACATACTGCACGTAATTTACGCAACTTCTCTCCGGAAATGCAACGATTTTTTTGTCTGATTGAAATCTTTTATTATTTTTTTCGAAGATTTGTGGGCTTCTACCAGGTGCATTACTGCACTGATATAGCCTAAACGGCATTGTGCATCACGAACGTCGATGGCCAGACGCTAGAAATATATCAAGTTGTGGACAGACAGCACAAAGAATACCATTTGGGGCATTGTGCATCACGCATGCCAAACTCAAGCTCACTGCTCGACCACGGTTTTGAGTTTTAAACTCTCATCAGGGACAGACTACTTAACCAGGTTTTGTCGCAGAACTGGTCATATATATGAAGAAAAAATCTACAATATGTGGGCTTCTGAGTAGGTAGTCGGACTCAAGAGTCGAAGTTGGAGTCGGAGTCGAAGCCGGAGTCCTTGAAATTCTAGAAGCTGGTTTCGGATTCGGAGTCGGCATCCTAGAAATTCTAGGAGTCAGAGTCGGATCTTATTCTTCTGACTCCGCAACCCTGATAAAGACTGCTATAGTTCAATTCTACTGTTACTAATGGCAAATTTAAAAAGGACTATGACGCCTGAATAACTAAAAAAAACGGACAAATAATCTTTTTCTACAAAAAATCATGACATATTTACAACACTTTTGAGCTTTGCCCACATCGCTGCAATATCTCGACCTGGATTCCAGACACAGGTGGTCCGAGACCGAGAACGAGACTTGAAAAACGTGTCTCGAGATGTCTCGAGGTATCCACTTCTGGTAATGGTCAATAAAATTTTGGCAAAATCGCATTTACCACCAAAATTTTTTGGGCTGGTTTGACTATGGTTTCTTCTGATTTATTCTGTCACCCTATCTTGTAGTTCGATTGATTTGCTTTATTGTTACGCATTTTCTATTTTAATTAAAAAATCTATAACTTTTTTGACCTAAACTAAAAAGCGAGTTGAACACTAAGTTCTACTATTAATAAAAGAAATTTTTTAGTGGCCGATTAGAACGTTTAAGGTCCCAAAATTGATGTTAAAAATCCACTCGCGACAAAACCCTATTATTAAGTATGGCAAAATCCATAGGTGGGCAGTACCGTGTACAAAAGTACCGCGGTACTCCGTCTAATTTTAGGGTCATTGAAAGTTTTTTTTGCAAGCATTGCGACATGTTTTTGTTTTTCGTATCGATTGCAGCTTCAAAGTAGTTTCTTGATTTACAGTAGTATTATCACAAATTGACATTTGTCAAACTTAAGTGTTTACCAGTACTTTCCCCATCCTTCCGGTAGTAGTTACTAGTTAATTTTAAGTAAGGTCAGGTTTAGGAACGTTTTACGCACTTTATAGCCAGTAGCCCTTTTGCGACTTTTTATTTAGGCTAAGCTTACTAAGGCTAGTAGGGTAGTCTGGGTAGACTAGCATTTTAGTTATGTCTTAAATAAAAACTAAAAAAGTAAATTAAAAATTCCAATTCACTACAATATTTTGGCATCTCTGAAAGTAATTATCTGCTAGATCTTCTGGTTGCTCGCGGACCTGTATATATAGCATTAAATAAGTAGGTACGGTTGTTTCTACGGACGAGGGGAATGACTCGTCTAAGCCTGCGCAGTCAGGTAATCGAAGATTCAAATTGTTTCGGATCAACAAAGGAATTTAATGGCGTTTGAACGTGATACAACAATTTAGGTTATACAATTTTTTAACCAGGAAACTATTTGAAATCAGACAACAATTGAAAATAGCAGCCATAATGGATTCAGCATTTATGGACTATAATGGATTCAGCATTTTCGAAGGTATGGTTTAAAAATAGTGAAATTAAAATTAGACGTAAAATTTTTTGAAACTTGCGCTAATCTTGACATTTGCCCACAATTCCTTAAATTCAAAGCACCAAACCTCAAGATTTACAGGAACACAAAAGATTTGTATCGTGTAATTGTTCTTAAAAAGTTAAAAGAAATTAAGAAAGATCTTGGGCGAGCAGAAAGTAGTTGTATCACCAAAAAAGCTATCCTGCAAAATCTAAGCACCATAGAAAAATTATGCTTAAACTCAATGCTTACAGAAAAATTTCAAGCTACTGCCAAGAACATTTGGTCACTCACAGGAAAAAACTGATTCGCCTTTGGTTAAGAGAACGCCGTAAATCTCCGGATTGTGTAAAAAATTTAAGTAGTAGAAATTTAACAATTGAAGAAGAAGACGCTCTACGGTTTGGTCTTGATAACCATATTTTACCAAAAAAACTACGAACAGATGATATCAAAGCGCAGATAGAAAAACTGTTTTATTTTATCAACAAGGAGAATAAACTTATTGACGACAACTTTAAAGACGAAGTCAAATTTATGTTCAAGAAATTCGTTAATGCCGGTAAGAGAATTTGTGCTCACCCCAAAAACGCAGCTCTTCATAATACCTTAAAAAAACTGGGCGATAACTCCAGAATTAAAGTTTGTAAATTCGATAAAGGGAAAGGGGTAGTCATTTTGGACAGCCATGACTACTACGCAAAACTGGATTGCATAATCAATGATAGCTCAAAATTTCATGAAATTAATCAAGACACCAAAGTTCATCCGATAATTAAAAAAGAAAAATCCATTAATTATTATGTCAACAAATATCTAAAATCATATGGAAGTGAAACAGTAAAAAACCTCATTCCGAAAGGCAGTAGTCCAGGAAAAATGTACGGTCTCATCAAAGTCCACAAAAATAATAACCCAGCAAGACCAGTGATATCGATGATTGGCACCCCAGAATATCAACTTGCCAAATTTCTTGATTCAATAATCAAAAGTTACATACCAGATTCATACATGTTACGTTCTACTGATCACTTTCTTGATGAATTAAATAACTTCCAATTTAAAGCGGACCACAAACTTGTTAGCTTTGATGTTCAATCTCTGTTCACAAATGTTCCTCTGGATGAAACCATTAATATAATTGCTGACTACATCTACTCAAAAGATAACCAGATTAAAGACAATCTACCTTCAATGAAAAAAGAAGTATTTATAAAACTGCTGCGTTTGGCCAACCAAGGAATGTTTTTATATAAAGACAAATTATATCAACAACATGATGGTGTCAGTATGGGTTCTCCACTGGCTCCGACTTTAGCCAATTTTTTTCTTGCCCACATAGAAAATAAGCTATTAGGGAAACAATTAGACTTTCATCCAAAATTGTATTCTAGATACGTTGATGACATATTTGCTGTATTTGATAATTCTGATCACTGCACTAAATTTCTCGATTTGCTTAATTCTCAACATAATAATATTAAATTCACAGTGGAGCTCCCTTCTGACACCATACCATTTCTTGACGTTGAAATTAGGCTCAATGAAACAGGGATTGATACTTGGGTATACAGAAAACCTACAAACACCAATCTAATTTTGAATTTTAACGCGCTGTGTCCCACTAAATGGAAGTCTGGATTAATTCTATGTTTTTTAAATCGAGCCAAGCGTATTTGTTCCTCCGATTTTTTGTTTGATAAAGAAGTTAGTATGTTAAAAAAGATGTTTTTGAATAATGGTTATCCTTCATCGTTTTTTGATAAAATTCTTGCGAGCTTTCAATCTTCTAACAAATTTTCTCAAAACATTAGCTTTGAAAATAGTTTTTGTATTCCGTATTTGGGTAAGGAATCACATCACTTTGCAAATCGTCTTTCTGCATTAATAAAAAACAAGTACAACTTAAAAATATCTCCTATCTATAAAACTTTTAAAGTAGTCAATTATTTTCAGTTAAAATCCAAAACTCCTGTGGCTCTTTGTTCAAATGTTGTCTATAAATTCTCGTGTTCGTGCGATACGAACAAGACATACATCGGTATGTCGTCCAGACATTTGATCACTAGAGTTCGGGAGCATCTGAATTTCAAAAGTCTACAGGATAGTGCAGTTAAAGATCATATTTTGTCGTGTGAAAAGTGTTCTAATAATCGGTCTGATGAAAACAATTTTGTAATAATACGTAAATGCAAATCAGAATTTTGTTCTAAGATTCATGAAGCTCTACTCATAAAAAAGTTAAGTCCAAAATTAAATAGACAAATGTTCGCAAACGGAGCTTCATATTTATTGAATATATTTTGATTGTAATATTTTTTCTTTTTTTCTTCAATGACATCATAATCTGAAATTTAATTTGTATCAATTTAGTTTCTCTCTCGTTTTGATTTAAAATTTAGCCTGTTAGTCAAAAGTACAACCTTTTTTAAAAAATATACATTGTTTTTTGCTGTTGTTAATTTTTAATTTTTTTTATGTGTGTGTGTAAATTTAAAGTTAATTAATATTTCTAATTGTAGAAACCTGATGAGGGCTGAAGTAAGCCGAAAACGTTCGTTTTTTTTTTTTAAATAATAATTTTTAATGTTTATTTAATAAATGCTGAAAATGCTGAATCCATTATAGTCCATAAATGCTGAATCCATTATGGCTGCTATTTTCAATTGTTGTCTGGTTGAAAAAAACAACCTCTTTGCCGAAACTTTATTTGAAATCAGATTAACAATTTAACTAGAATTAACAAAATCTAGACCCTTATTCAAATAGAATGAAAAATAAATACAAAGAATTAATAAAAACATCACTAACGCAAATAAATACTTAATACAGAACATACCTAACCCTATTCTAGCTAAATTAGCATATAAACAAACACTAACCTAACCCTAAGCAAGCTAAGCTAAAATGAACCACGTTAAATGAATGAAAAACTCAGATTACAACGCATTATTACGTCACTATAAACTGTTTTTAAAGTCAAACAAAGGAAAATTCTAAATTAAGAAATGCTATGGAAAGGTAACTTAAACAAAGCTTTTTAAGAACAAAATTCGCGCCGCTAGAAAACGAACAGAAAGAAAACAAATTACAATACTAATTAATTAAGTAGAAGAATTAGTGACGCGAGTTCAAATCCAACAAAAAAAACAGTAAAGTAAAGTTTTAACGGAAACAAACAAAAAAAAAAACAATTTATAACATATAATAGTCTTTTTGCCAAGCTGGAGGTTTTATTGTTCGCCGTCTTGACGGGACCTCATAGCTTGACGCATCATTCGTCGCAACAACGGTATTGCTTAAAAGTTGCCCTTGGTATAACGTTTTGTACGAGTCTGAAGAATAAATGGAGTTGAAATACGATAAAAATCAATAAAAATTTTAAATCTTGGAAACGAATGATGGGTTTGTGTATGAAGCTTATTTTGTCTTATATTTTTCCATCAATCTTAATCATGTTATTAATGTGCATAGAAAAAGAAACAATTTTAAAATTGGTTGAAAAAATATTGTGTTAACTTATCCGTTTAAATGTCAGGTTTTGTTTTATAAATTGAAGAAAGATCATTAATTGCTTATGCGCTTGAAGTTTTACATCAGTGTGGTCCAAGGCTAAGAGCATGGAGGGCCGCATTAAGGTTTGAAAAAGTTTCGCGGGCCGCATTAAGGTTTGAAAAAGCTTCGCGGGCCGCAAAGATAAAATCTAGGTCAGGGTGGTCTAACTTCTCCACTCTTGTGGACCACTTTTCAAAAATTATTTGTGCGCCTCAACCGGATAAAAACGCTTATTTTCGTCTCAAAATCAGGGTGTTCTCTAAAAAAAAAAAAAGGTCTTCACTTGGAATCGGTCTGCAAAATTCCTATTTTCGCTCAAAATCATAGCGTTCTCCAAAAAAAAATTACGGCTGCTTGTCATCGACAAGACTTGTGCAAAATTGTTCCGCGGGCCGCACAAATTTCCTCGGCGAGCCGCATGCGGCCCGTGGGCCAGGGTTTGGACCACACTGTTTTACATTATATAATTAATTTTTTTATACGCCAGCGTCAGTCTATGTCATTCGACTCTGTGTTTTTCTTGAAACTTTATTCAAACTCCATTTTTTTGACCAATTTTAACAGAATAAAAAGAGCTTACTGAAATAAAATCAACCAATAAAATTCTAATTACCACAAAAAAAATGGCACACTCATTTTTCAGTGTTAATACTGAACTTAACGAAAAACGCACCAACAGAGGTTATTTGACTTGTTTTTATTCAAGCAGATGACACATCAAACGTAGCAGAGTTAAAAGATCCCTGCTCCAGCTTTTTTCTTATATTTTTGTTTGCGACAAGAACAGGCAGTGAAAATATTTTACAACACTACGCACCGGTATTAAAATTTAGCATAAATGACTTGGCGTGAATAGGTATTTTATTTTTATATGTTACTTTCTGTACAGTACAATATCTAGATAGGTGTGCGTTCGTTTTTCCTCCTTGTAAGTTTATGTTTGAAATAACTTTAAATAGAATAGTCTACTTTTCTTTGTTGCACTGAGCGTTTGATAAAATAACCAAAAGACCGAACTATATAGATTCATTTAAAAAGTGAAGTTTTAAGAAATATTTGTCGCAATTTGCTTGAGGTGATCGAAAATTATCAAAGGACTTCCGCCCTACCTTTGAATAATGCTGGGAACTGTATCAAACATTTACGTAAACAAAGTCAAAAGACATTCGAATAGCATACACAGTGGCGGCTCGTACATAGAGGCCATAGGGGCCGGGCCCCACTAAAAATTTGACTTAATAATATGTGAATTTCTAAAGAGAAACCCTATATTAAATATCAAAATGTTTACATACGTGCCAAATAACAGTTAGCCGAAAAACAACGAGAAATATTTTCAAACATTTTCTGAAGTCTCTTCAAAACGATCCAGAGGGGCCCATATATTTTGGCTCGTTTACTCCGATACATTTACATTTAAAGCCAACCAACTCACGCGCCGCGCTTTGTGAAGATTTTACTATGCAGGTCAATAGCACAAAATTGGGGCCAGCGATGTCTTGCCCAAAGAGACGTAACTTATAAGCGGACGTTAGCTGCGCCTGCGCCTGTTCGTGTGCAGCCTTAAAGAATTAGTTATTATTCAGTTGATATTGGGCGATGTTGTGCATTGTTTTGTGAGACAGCAGTTTCTGCTTTTCAGCGCATGTTTTTTCACAGCTGTAGTTGTTTATCAGTTATGTTCATTTTCATTTATAAATGACATGCTTAGTTTGTTTATATTTTGTGTGATTTTCGTATTTCCAGGTCAAAATAATTTAACTTCAAACAAGCTATTCCAGTAAATGGTGTCAAATTACTCACTAGCGAATACTACAATATCGATATCGCGATAGCAAATATCGCATTTTTTGCTAAAAATTTATTTACCCTGCCTTTAAATATAGGTAGTCTATGAATAAAACTTTTTGACATTTCAATAATTGTTTTGCTGGCCCCACCATTAATAAAAGCCACGAGTCGCCATTGAGCATACATATTGTGTTACGCTTGAATGCAATATCATTAATTGGTTGCATAGGCGTACCAGCCAAAAAAATATGGGGGCAATGAAGTTTTGCCCAAATTTTGTGACGTTTGCCTAAATCATAATTTTCTAGCACATTACGGATAGAACAAAAAATTATCTGAGATTCGCAAACCAAGAACAAATTTTGTCCTAAAATCATGATAATCTCTAAAAAAAAAGAAAAATCTTCATTTGAATTCAGTCTTATATTTTTCAATCTTCGACCCAAAAGCAAGGTGTTCTCTACAAAAAAAAAGTCTTCACCGAAATTTGGTAACTTTTTTTACAGTTTGATCATTGTCACAGTCCTAAAATTTTTGACTTTGCCCAAATATTTTCTTGTCACTGCCCGAAAAATTTCAATTTTGCCCAATCTTAGAAACTTGGGTCAGCATTTTTCCTCTCTGCCCCCCGCCCTCCCCCGGCAGGTACGGCTATGATTGGCTGTACCGATGTTATGATACCGATATTCTAATGTCAAAATATGTACTATAAATTAAATAATTCTGAAAAAAACAATGTCGGTGTCTTAAGTTGTGACAAAATCAATATTAAAATCCCAAATTACTCTCGGTAGAAATTGATTTTGATGATAATGACTGTTTTAGAAAATGTTAAGTTGTTTTATACTCTGACGCAGGGATCTTTAATCTTTTAACCATTATGGTCCAATTTTTGTCGAAAAGTTTATTGCGAGTCGCAATCGGTGCAGAAATCAAAGTATCTTCTTTTTTGTTTTTACTTATTTTTAATGTTCTTTTTTAACAAACATAGGAATAATAAATTTAACAACTATATATTATCCTGGCTATTCACCTAAGCATAAATATACTCAAGTACAATTTCTTTTGGACTTTAAAGATTTTTTAAATTTTTGCTCTGAAGGAATTCATTTAGTGACAGGCGACTTTAATATTCATTATGAAAACAGTGATAAACATGAAACAAAATTACTTAAAAATATTCTGGACCAAAATAATTTTACTCAATTGATTACTTTTCCAACCCATAAAGCTAAAGGAACCATTGATTTATGTATAATTAATAACAGTGCTTCAAAATACATCAGTGATCTAAATAGAAATAACGACTTTTTAAATGACTTGTCAGATCATTATCCAATCTGTTTTAAATTGAATGCACATACCAAGACTAAACCTTCTAAAATTACTATTAAATCCAGAAACCTTGAAGTTTTTGATATAGAGCAATACAAACAATAAATAAAAAGTCTCTTAGTCATGATGAATTAAAGGTACTTTCTGTTTCTTCTTGTATAGATATCTATAACACAACAATGCAAAACTTTTTAGATAAGATAGCTCCAGTAGTGGAAAAAACTGTTCAACATAGGCCACTTCAATCATGGTTTAATCTGAAGTTGAGAAATTTGAAAAAGAAAAAGCGTCAAGCTGAAAGAAGATACAAAAAGTTTCCCAATAAATACAATTTACAAGAATTTAAGAAACAACAAATGACTTACTACTCAAATATTCGGCAAGTCAGAGTAGATTATTATTCCAGAATCTTACAGAATAGCGAAAAAAACACAAAATTGCTCTATACCATGATTCAAAAATTGTCTGGAGACACCATACAAAGAGTATTGCCATCTGGATATGCTACTAAAATATTAATTGAAATGTTTTCAAAATATTTTTATGAAAAGATAACTACTATTCGTTCAACCATAAAAGTAAAATCTTCTGAAATAAATTTTGCCACAAATATTAACACTAATAAAGACACCCAATTGTATGAAATGTCTGAATTTTCCCCTCTCTCTATTGCAGAACTTGCCAGTATAATCTCCTGCATCAATAATAAAAGCTGTCACTATGATCCTTCTCCTGTAAACTTAATCAAGCAGTGCTCAGACATTACTTTTCCAATATTGCAATTGATTATAAATAAATCTTTCAAAGAAGCAAAAGTGCCACATTAATTAAAGAGAGCAAATGTTAGTCCCATAATTAAAAATAAAGACCTTGATCCTGATAATCTAAAGAATTATCGTCCGATAAGTAATATACATTTCATAGCAAAAGTACTGGAAAAAGCTGTTTTCTATCAAGTAAATGAACATCTCCAAAAACATGGTCTTTACAGTTTAAATCAGTCTGGATATAGAGAACACCACTCTTGTGAAACCACTTTGTTGAAAATAGTTGACGACATGCAAAAAACAATTCATATTGACAATCTCTCGGCAGTTTTAATGTTGGACTTATCAGCAGCATTTGATACTGTAGATCATGAATGTTTACTATTTAAATTAAAAACTTTTTTTTAAATTACAGGAAATGCTTTGAAATGGTTTATCTCATATTTAACAAATCGTACATCTGCTGTAGTAATAAATGGTGTTTATAGTAGTTATAGGTCTCCAATTTTTGGTGTTCCACAAGGTTCTATCTTAGGACCATTATTATTCATTTTGTACATAAATGAACTTACAAGTCTAGGAGAAGAATTTGGCGTAACAATTCATTCTTATGCAGACACTACAACTTTGTATATTGGCTTAAATCCCAAACTAGAATTTTATACTGTTGTGGAAAAGTTAAAAAACTGTTTGCATAAAATCAATTTATGGATGTCTAAAATTTTTCTAAAACTTAATGTAAACAAAACACAACTTCTTGTCTGCGGAAAAAAACGATTACTAGACACTTATCAACCAAATATTCTTAATCTAAAAAACTCACTAAATATAGATACCGATTTATTACCCAAAGCAAAATTGTTAGGTGTAGTATTGGATCAATCTTTATCTCTGGACCATATGATAACTGAGACCTGTAGAATTTGCTATTTTAAACTCACTAAACTCCGTAATCTGCAATCATTCCTATCTTATGATCATAAAATTATGTTGGTAAAAACTTTCATTATTTCTCGTATTGACTACTGCAATAGCCTTTATGCCTGTTTACCCTATTATTTACTGCGTAGATTGGAAAGACTATTAAATGCTTGCATAAGATTTATTTTTAATATTTCGATTTTTAATCATAATCTGCTTTCATATTATTTTAATTCTCACATATTGCCTATTGAATATCGTATTAAGTATAAATTGTGTCTAACAGTATACAAAATACTAAATAATTTATCGCCAGAATATTTAACAAATCTCTTAATTGTGTATAAGCCTTTGAAGGAAAATCTTAGATCAGGCAAAGATAATTGGATTATTAACACAACGCATCATATTTCAAAAACAATTTCTCATCAAATGTGTTTAATATGGAATTCTTTGCCAAAATCTTTAAGATCTTGCAACCAAACAAACGTTTTTAAAAAGGAGTTAAAAACTTATTTCTTTAATGAAGCTTTTAGAGATCTTAAGTAGGCTAATCAAAATTTCACTCGCAATTACTTTACCTATATGATAGCTTTTTCTTTTCTTTTTAAGTTAGCAAATTACGTCCTGTCATTTCATACTATATAAATTTTATTCCTGTTTTGTAAGTCTAACTTGTCTGAATAATTGCTCTTTAACTTTAGTCTTTATATTGAATAAATGCTTTTAAATCTACAGCTAATCTGGGCTTTACTATTTTTTCTTTGTTTTTCTGTTGTTTTTGGAGTTGTAGTTATGACGCTTGTGTTAATCATTTTAATCATAATCATTATCTTGTATTAATCTTTTTTTTTCATGTTTTTGTTGTTGTAGTTGTGATGTTAATTATTATGCTCAACCGCTCTGAGACTATACGACCCATTTTAAGTATAGAGCGGTATATAAATACATTGCTATTATTATTATTATTATTAATGTGTTATTTTTTAATGAACCTTCTTGATAACAGGAATTTGGACTACAAATTTAGTTAAAAACCAAACAAAAAAGGTTACCAGTTTGATATATCTACATGTTTTATTCTTATATAAAGCGAAAAATCTCTAGTGGAACGAAAATTAGCCTATTTATTTCGATTTTTCTGTGAGTCATTGGATTGATTCAAAGCATTACAATAATTTGATCGATTATGTAATTACAAATTCTTTGGTAGGCTTCAACAATAGACTTTACGAGTCTTGGGTTGGGCAGCTCTGCTCTGACGAAATGTAATAATAAATAATTCAATGTACGGTAAATTTAGAATCAAAAAATATACGCCAGAGCATTAGTCAAGTTCAACTATAAAATATTCTACTATGTAAGCTAGACTAACCTACTAAAAAAGAAAAAAGCTTGCAAAAATCCAAAAAAATTTATTTCACCAAAGTAATCAATCCTATTTTTAAATTAGGCTCATTATAATATTTTGAAATAATTATAAAAAAGTACAATGTGACACTTAAAATTTTAATTTTTTCTTAGAATGAATTGTATTTCTTTATAATTATATGAAAAGTTCATTTCCAAAATTGTTTAAAAAGTCCAGTGAATTTTGAAAACATTCGTTGTTGCTAAGATCGAAGAATTTTAACAATGAAATCAGATTTTGCAGAAATAGAGTTTCTTGTTCTGTGAACTGCAGTAACCTCCCTAAGGGGATTCCAACTGTGAAAGAATTTTACTTTTAATCATACGATCAATCAAACCGCCGAAGTCGTTAATTTTCTGAAACCAATCTCTGCTTTTCGGCCAATTTATGAAATTTGACTACCTTTTGAAAACTTGCTTTTTCAATCCGAAATAATATTTTATTACAACATTTAAGTATCTCTATCGAGAATTGCGAGTGTGGCGCCTCTGAGCAAACCGCAGACCATGTACTAACAGCGTGCCCTATACATCGGGCACCACATGGAGCACGAGGTCTGACGGTTTTGGATGACGAAACTCGATGCTGGCTTAATGACATCACTGCCAGCATCTGATCCAGGCAGTGCAGCAGCCTGGGGTAGTAAAATGATAAACCTTCGGCCCCAGTCCTGTTTGTGTCTAGCCTGGAGTGGATGCCCTTCAAACGACGACGACGACGACGAGTATCTCTATCCAAAGAGTATGAAATTTTTTTCTGTGCAACCTTAAATAACACTTTTGTTTTCAGCTGGGGATACAGCTGATTTCAACTGGGGTCAACAACAAGCTTTAGTATCCTGACGAGTCCTAACAAGGACGAAACAGGTCTGTCGGCAGTTGCTTGTTGATTGGCTTGACTATTCTTACTTAATGTTAGCAATGGAACTGCAGGATTTAACTTGACTTTACCCGATTCGTGTTAGCTGACTCGATGATGTGGTCAGCATATCGAAACCACCGTCAGTATGCCCTTGCGGCTTAGCCGTGCTTATTATAGTTACGCTGGTAGTGCATTGTTTTCACTAAATTACATACGTTATAACATGTACAAAAAAAATTGTGCATGCTCACCGCACCAGTTGTGCAAAAAAAAGAGTGATTATCGTGTTTAATGTGCATATAGTAATTATTGTGCAAAAAAGACATTGCTGCTTTGGAAAAAGTAGAATTTTTGCGTGCAATTATGTCAAATCTTTAGCGCTTTCGGCCCTAAATATGGTATATCAGAAATTATAGGACTCAATCTTAGAGTAGTAAATATTTTCTGAAGGTATTGCATTTGCAAGGAACATTCTATAGTTGTCTAATTATAAAAGTGGAAATATTTTGCATAAAATCAAAAACCCACTAAACACCAGATTTCATATTCATACCAATGCAAAAGGGACTTGATGAAATTTTAATTTTGTTGCTTTGCAAGCAAAAATATAAAAAATTATCATAACATTTAACGACCAGGGAAGGTTGAGTAATTTTACTAAATTATCAAAACCAGAGTTTCCCAAAATGAGGTCCGTGATGAGCACACAAGGAGTCCGCGACGATATGACAAAATTTGTCAAGATATATACCTGGTAAAGTAATCCATACCATGAAATCCGAGACAGATTCAAAGTGAAGACCTTTTTTTTAGAGAACACTTTTTTTAGAAACGAATTTTTGTCTATAAATGAGCGTCCCGGTTTGCCCCTACGGAAATATGGTATGCCTGTTTATAAGCATTTATTTTTTAACGGATTTTGTGTTATTTATTTTTGGGTTTGTTTTATCTTTCCTCGTTGGTTGGGCAGAAAATTGATGTGATATAAGATTGGGGTCCATGATAAAAAAAGATTTGCAAATAGAGGTTCGTGACGCAAAAAGTTTGAGAATAACTTTGACTAAACCACTGTAATAGGTTAGAAATTAGTACGATTTTTGACAAACTTTTTTTAATATAAAAAATAAAGCAGAAGACAACTTATTTGTTAGGCTTTTCATATATCCAAGGCATATTTTATGCGAAAAATCAAGTTAAAAACATATTCACTGCATGTTTTTTACATCCAAAGCATAATTGATTTTTGAAAGTGAACAGTTGGATACGTACAATATTGTTTTTGCTTTATTAAATACAATTTTTAAATGTCAAATAAAATTCAATGTATGATAGAGTTTTAGTCATTACCATTAATTCGTATTATTCAAAAATACCGAGTAGTGGTACCGCGGTACTTTGTTAGTACCGAGTACCGGTACCGCGGTACAATTTTAGCAAGGTACCGCGGTACTTTTAAGAAGTACCGTGCCAACCTATGGCAAAATCCATTGCAACGATTGAAATTACCTGCCTAACACTAGCGGCGCTGAGTAAAAACTTTAACACGTTGAGTGCCGCGTGACCCACCGGTGGGTCACATTGCATTATTTTTCAAACAATACTGAATGTGTCGGCACTCAATGTGTTAAAACCGAAATATTAGCATCAGCTTGCAGACTATATATTTTAGTGACTTTGGTGTAACTAACTTTTAAACCTTTTTAAATAAAAATTTGAATGAATCAATGTGATATTAAAATTAAAAAAAAAAAAAAAAAAGATTAGTTTTGAAAATTAATTTCAAATTCAAATTCAAATTTATTTATTTGTAGCAAGCATAAGAATATCAATAGAGTACTTAGTAAAACAGTATATTCAGCAATGCTTACACAGGAGACAGCGAAAAAACCATACGGTTAATAAGTCAACTGCCACCTTAAATTTGGTGATAGTTTACATTTCAAGATTAAAAAAACAATAAAAAGTGAAGATGAACAAGAAAGCAAAAAGAAGCAAAAAAAGCACAACAATCAGAAAAAGGTCTGCATTAATTTTGATTTGTATCAAGCAAGTAATTTTTATATCTTTTTTTAAACAAAAAGGGTAAAAGATTTTTTAGTTAATGTAGTACTTGAAGCCAGATGGTTGGTCCCAACTCAGTACAAGATCTAATGATGAAATAATTATTCTGAACTGATTGACATGTTTCATAATTATGAGCTTGTGAAATTTGTTTGATAATTGTTAAGTAAAGTTGAATTTCTATTCAAATGTATTTTGTGCATGTATTTGCTGATCTCTAGTTTGTATATATTATTTACATTTAATAAATTTAATTTTTGAAAAAGTGGTTGTGTGTGAGTGTTGTGATATTGTGCAATAGATGACGTAGTGTTTTTCTTAAACGCTCTAATCTTAATCAGCGCCTTCTGCTCAAACAATTATTGGACGCCCGCGTCTCCAGGCATAGTTGTTACTAGTTAAATATGCGCCTTTATTTTGGTTTAGCAAGCAGTTCAAAATTATCAAGCTACTACAGCAAACTAACTAATAGCATTATATTTCAATACGGTTGTTTTTTGGCTAAGTACTTTTGTGAATTTTAATTATTGTTTTTTTAATAAACCTGTGTATTCGTGCAAAGATACAACAGTGAGTATTGTATTTACTAAAAGTTATGGAATAAATAATGCTTTTTGGAAGTTTTATTATTGGATCTAAAGTTGTTTTTGGTGCCCCATCCCAACTTGTGATCCAGTATTGTAGATGTGGATATATTAAGCTGTAATAAATAATTAGTAGAATTTTAGTATCAACAAAATGTTCAATATTTGCAATTGCCCAGGATCCTTTTGAAATTTTGGAGCACAGATTTTGAACATGATTTTTCCAATTTAATTTATCATCAATAATTGTACTTGAATAATAAATATGATTAGTTGACCTTGAAAAGCCAGAAAAGAAATGAGATAGAGCTTTGTAAACTTAGTCAAATTTAAAACCTGATTGTAAAATAATAAGATTATTATTAGTAATAATTATCTTTTTATTTGAAGAAGATATGGTTTGGAAGGACATGTTGTAGCTAGATCAAAGCAGCTTTTGGATGGGAGAAATCAGAAAATCACTTGTGACAATTTTTATCAATACCACTGGCGGAGGCATTGCAAGTAAAAAAAAACATTATACTGACCCGTTTTGGGTCTCAACCCTTTTGTTAATAGAAATTCTCCACCCACGATTATACAACATTCTCTTCATATGTCTCAGATGTCTATGCTTGATTGCAATTAATATGGAATTTAATTAAAATTGATTCTAATTTGAATTGTTCTCCTTTTTTCTTTTGGTGATGCAGTCATGCTCTGTAGTGTTTTTTTTCATTTCTTTCCATGCCTTCTTGCATACTTTAACATCTGACATTTTCTTCCATCTTCCTTTTCTTGACTCTTGACTACTTTTTACTGTGTAAAATTTACTATGTTGGTAGAATAAAATTATAATGAACAAATGAATTCCATATAGCAAAAAAGTTTCTAATGAAATTAGTACAGATAAAAATCTAAAACATGGTGATTTCAAGTTTTAACTATTGCAGTATAGGTAGCTACTACAACAGGCATTTCAAGTTAACAATGGCAAGACAATTGTCTGATACATTTTACTTAAAAAGTCACTTCTTGTAAAGAAAAGACAAAGATGGTAAGCGGTTTACTGTTTCTTGCTTTTATGTTATAAAATATTACAACAAGCCTATGGGTCATTCCATTATAATACAACCAAATTTAAACAATTTTGTGACCCAAAATTTTATTTTTGCTTATTTTTTATTTATGTTGTTAACCTCTTTGAATAAAAGAAAACCAAAAAAATTTTTTTTGAAATTGGTCATATACTTTTTGAGGTACAGCTATTTGAATTTTTTGGTCACTAGATGGTGCATTAATTACTTTTGTATATATTTTAGTTTTCAGGTTGTGTGCAAGCTAGAGACTTGGTTTAAATGTTTATTCCATCATTTTCAACTATGGAAAATCCAAAAATAGTATTGTTTTTCTATTATTTATAAATTAAAAGTTATGAGCAAATTTAAAAATAATATTGGTCACAAAAAAGGGCCTGAAAAACCTCAGTGGGAATCATGACATGAAAAAAATAAAAAACTTGGAGAATAGTATAATATGTTAACTTAAAAATAAGAAAGTTACAGAAATATGTTTTCACATAATTTGCAAAACAAAAAGTGCATTTTTATAAGTAATAATTTTTATATACTGCCTGTGTAAGTCTTTTTCAAAGTCGAAAATTGATAACCAATATTTTAGTGCTTAATATTGAGTTGTGTTATAAAAGTTTTTGATATCATCTGCAATTTATGAGATTATAATAGCTTCATAACATGATAAATTATATATAATACTGCTAATAAGTAAAGTCTTTAATTTTATTATTATTTTTTAATGTTTTGTGTTAAAAACACTTAAATTTCATAGCAAAGTTTAGAAATATTTGTGTAGAACTTATGGATTGAGGAAAGTAGGAGTAAAATTGTGATCAACTCTTCACAAACTGAAATTGATTAACTAACTTAAAGATCAAAAGTTTGTATATATGTCAAAAATGTTATGAGAAAAAATATTACATCGTGCACTTTTTAAAAAATTTCTGGTTGTAATAAAAAGTGTTAAAGTATTTATAATACAAGTTTTTTTTGTTTGTCATTGTAGATACTATTATAAATACTACAACAATTTTCATTAAAATGACCAGAAATTTTTCCAAAAAGTGCACATAATGATGTAAAGTTCTAAATTTCGGTCATATCTCAATTAAATTTCAAACAGACAGCAATATTGTGGCATCTTTGAAAGCAGGTCAGGGTAATTGCTTGCCTTATGTATTAGTTGCCTCTGTTGTTTTCCTACAAGTCAGGAGGATAAACATAGAGATAAAAATAGATAAATAAATAAATAAATAACTCACTGTACTTGAAACCTTTTATAAAAAATTGTGCCAGACTATAGTTGCTCCATAAGGATTTTATTAGACATTTTTGCAATTTTTGTGTTCAAATCTGGTTATGTTATTTTTATAAAATGTTTGTAATATTTCGAAATTTTATTCACTTTATATGCCAGTAATGATTCAATGCAAAAGTATTTTTTAATCTCCAATTTCAAGTGAAAACCTGTTTTGTCTAACTTACTTTCAAAACACCCCCTTGCTGACATATGTCTGTCTATGTTACTGGCTCACACACAAGAAATCTAAATATTGTACAAATATATATACAATGACCTTTGAATTATGAAAGAAATTTTAGCACTTTAGTACTGCTCAAAAATTTTTTCTTGCAGAAAACTTAGCATCTTTAAAGTATAATGGGAGTTAGTATCTTTAGATATGTGCTCAGTTAAAGCAGTTGTTTCAAAACTGGTGTCAGTAAACAACCTTTAAAGAGTCTGTGCAAAATCTTGTGGTTGTAAAATTATAGATTAATTTGTTGTTATTGTCAAAAATTTATCAACTTTGAATTCTGCCCAGTCAAAAATATAGCAAATAATTCAACATTGACAGTTTGATTAACTTTTATTTTGAAGCTTTTTGGATTTTCTTTGTTTTAAACAATAAAGTGGGTCTGCTATTACTTCAAGCAAGCAAAAGGGTCCACAAGCTAAAAACTTTCGAAACCACTCAGTTAGAGTGTTGTTTTTAAACAGTTTATTTGTTTTTGATAAATCCAGAATAAAAATGTTTAACAAAAATTTTTTGGAGACTTGCCTGCCTTAAACATCTCCAAGATGGCAATTCTTTTATTTATATCCTTAGACATGATTAAATATTAATACCTGAAACTATAAACTACATTTATTTCATTTGAAACTTCAAAATAAATGGGTATTTTTTGAATAAATTGAATTAAAAAAACAATTTAACGATAACTTTATTTTACCCTGTAGTTGCTGTCAAAAAATGTTCATTTCAAACAAAAAGTTTATATTGAAAAAAAGTTTTTATT
The DNA here is from genome assembly GCA_963680785.1 of Diplosoma virens. NCBI lineage: Eukaryota > Metazoa > Chordata > Ascidiacea > Aplousobranchia > Didemnidae > Diplosoma > Diplosoma virens. The sequence goes on along the minus strand of OY796892.1, from coordinate 26,267,873 downwards.
TTTTGCTTTGTATTTACTGCACTTGAGTCCATTTGGAAATGGTAAAATCGAACTAATTTTATGTTGAACTAAGTCTCTTTCAGGTTTTTTATTAATTTACTAGTGTGTAAAGCTGTTAAAATCATGTCTGCAGAATTTTTAAAAGCTGCTGAAGATGTAAAACATTTAACCAATAAACCTTCTGATGCTGACTTACTGGAGGTGTATGCTTTATACAAGCAGGTAACAGTTGGAGATTGCAATACTGCTCGGCCGGGAATGATGGATTTTAAAGGTAAAGCAAAATGGGATGCTTGGAATGAAAAAAAAGGACTTGCAAAGGAGGAGGCCGAAAGGCAATATATTTCTAAAGTAAAAAGTTTGCAAGAGAATTAAATTGAATTCTTGTTGAAAAAATAAAAAAAACTTTTAAAAATTATTGAGTAATATCGGTGATAGATTGTGCATGGTGATTTTTCAAAATTGATGTTTAAAATGATGCACCGTATTGTGATTAGAGATTATTTGATTTTAGTCAATAATATTTTTTATGATTTTACATGAATTGTTGATTGTGGAATTGTATATTTGGATGCATGTAAAGTATGTTATGATTAGCACTATTTTTGTTAATATGATTTTAAAAGTTCAGTTTTCAAACTTGTTCAATTCTCAATTTAATCACATGCTGCGTACATGTGGCATTTCAATGTTCCGTGATATGTAAAGAATTATTTTTATATACTCTCTTAAAGTGGCATTAAAAGATTACGTTGCTTTTATTTTTCAATTTAAATTCACTACTAAATAGTATACTAAATCTCAAACGGTATTTTAAGAGCTTGCGTAAAAAAATATGAAATTTCTTCTCTTGAAGTAAGTAATGGTATGGAAATTCGATAATGCTCATTTGAATTAGCGCATATTTTTTAAACAGCGTTTTTAATTTTCATGATTTTGCTGCGCGTACTATAAACAAAATGTTGATTCTAAAATATTGGTAATTATCTTTAGCTTAATCGCTAAATCTGTCAGGCAAGGTGAAGCGGATTTACAATTGTTTTATTAATTCCGTGTATGCTGACTTTTAATTCGTACATTTTTCAACATTTTTCAAAAATAGTGTTTTCATCAATGATTGTGCTTACCAAATTATTTTCATCTAGATGTTTGATAATGTTGCTTAGTAATCAACGTTTGTTTGCGCTGGGACAAAATTTTTTATCGAAGCGCTTGCCCAAACTAGAATTGTTCACCAAGACTCCTTGTGTATTGTGCGACGAAGCATTGCTCGAGATATCACCTCTTTTTCACAAGGTTAGTTATTTATTAATTATTCAGGAAATGTTTTTCTCTCTTATCTATACTTTTGTTCAGTTTGACCTTGTCAAAATAGACATCAGCAAAATGGAAAATATTCACTGGTGGCACAAGTACAAATACGATATTCCCGTGTTTCATTTCGAAGGCAAATTTTTAATGAAGCATAAAGCAAATGTTTCTGCGCTACAATTTGCCCTGGATGATTATTATCGTAAATGAATTATCAATGTCCGTACTATCGTTGTCAAAATAAACTCGTTGGTCACTTCTGACTTGACTAGACGTTATTGGTCAAAACTTGGTTTTAATACGCCAGCGCTATATTGAAAGCAAGAGCAATAAATAGCCTGAACTTGCTACAAAAAACAAAATTCCCCCCCGAAAATAGAAATTGGCTGGTTCAAGCAGGTGTCATTTTGTTTTCATTCTATGTTGTCATTCTGAACCGGGGATGTCCAACCTGCGGCCCACTGCTTACTCGAATTTATCAAGCAGCTTGCAGGTAAGGTCATATGCTGCTGACAAATTAACAAAAAATTCCACTATATTTTCTGTCAACAGAATGACTTGATCCACGGTAGACTTTCCGCATCAAAGCCCAGCCTGCTTTCTATGAGGCAATAGATCAATAATTGGTTTGAAACGGCCGTACATAAGCCTCTCGAGGATCTTGTAAAAAACACAGAGCAGAGATTACGGTTAATAACTCTTTGGGTTCCCTACGGGCTTTATCGGCTTTGGGATCGCGACTAAAAGCGCTCTTCTCCAGGTCGTGGGAATTTTGAGTCCGTAAAAGCAGGAAGAAATAAACTCAAGTAACCAAGACTTCAAAGCAGCATGGACATTTTTTAATGCTAATGCGTCATGATTTCAATAGTTTCACACTTCACTTAGATTTCTAATAAGTTAATCAATTTTAAATTTATTTTTTATTCTCGTCATTTGGTTACGGTATCTAATCCTAAAAAAAGGAAATTTTATATCCAAGTAATTTTGTGCCCGCCGAATATACTTAAATTTATAATTTGGCCCATTATGAAAAAAGATTGGACATCCCTGTTCTAAAAAAAACTAGATTGCTCTATATTTTTTCGTCAATTTGGCAAGTGAATTAAATGCCATTGTTATTGAAATACTTGAATGATTAAAGTATTATATTTTACTCTATGTACTTGTATTTTATATGTACCATGTACCTTATTTTTCTGATGCATTGAACTAGGAGTAGTTTATGGTTAGATACCCTTTCTGACGCCAACCCTCTTTCCAGACGGCTTAGGATCGTTCAAGGTTGTAGGCGCGGCTGCAAGCAACAGCTAACCTCTGTCAGCTTTGAAAATGCTTCATGCCTCTTATTTTGGGACGAAAACGGATGAGATTTTTCTCGACGTAGTGCATTTTTTAGTGGTTCAGGGTTAATCCACGACCGCTGTTTTCATGTTTAACGCTTCACCAATGCAAAGAAATAAAATTTTTCTCTTTAGTAGCGCAAAGATAACCAAAAAGCTTTTCGGTAAGCTGAATTGCTCACACTTTAATTAAAAATAAAGCAGTGATGTAGATTTTATGTGGCAATGTATCCATATGGCTTTAATTCCTGTGTATTTAACGGTTGATTCGTCGTTTTTCGTTTTTGAAATTGTTTAATGAACCATTAAGAATTACTCGTGTTTTTGTGGTTGTACTGCAGAACTGTAGAACAAGTTGTACAGCAGAAAGGTTTTGGGAGTTGATAGAAATGACGTGCGCATCGATTATTCCACGTCCTCAACGCGATCAAAAAGTTTTCTTAATAAAATCTTTGGATTAAAATTTTAATCATTTTTTTCCATCTAGCGAAATTGCATCGCAAAATATTATTATTAGGGATCAACGCTATAATTTGGAACCAACCTAACACGTATGGTTTAACAAACTAAGGGGTTTTATAATAACTTAGAATTTAAGATAAAAAACACATTGTCACGCTACGATTTCAATTTTATCAAATAAAGACATTGCACCTTTTTAAATTAAGTGTTTAAATAGACACCTTTTTGGATTAGTTGTTTAAATCGAAACCTTTTTGGATTAATTATTTAAATCGTAACCTTTTTAAATTAATTGTTTAAATCGCATTAACGTTGACGCGATTATTTAAAATTTATTTGTGACTATTTGCCGTTGTTGCCCTGGACAGCTGTCTGGATTACGGATTTACGCGGTGAAGTGACTTGGTGGTGGTGGTGGTGGTTTTACCCGACCCATTCCTAGGGATGGGGGCGCGGATCAATTCCGCGGAATCCCAATAGTCGGGCGACTCCCCACGGATGGGACCAGAGGTCCAGAAGAGAAGGGGTGTGGCCGAAAATGGCCCGACGCAGAGGGTCTAGTACAGGGCAGTCGAGCACGAGATGTGAGAGATCCTGTGGTTCAGAACCACAGTTGCTGCAAGAAGGAGTCTCGGCTCGACCAACCCTGTGGAGATAAGAGTTGAGGAGAGTGCTGTGCCCGTTGCAGCGTAAACGGGAGAGAGCACAGCGAGCGGAGCGAGAGAGAGTAAGCTCCTCGGGAGATACTGTAGGGATTTGGTGTTGGAAGAAACCAGATTGGACACTGCGTCTCCAACTGGTGTAGAGGGATAGCCGTTGGGAGGAGATAAGGGGTGTGAGGGATACTGATATACTGGAGGGATCGAGAGAGGCACTGGCTTTAGCTAGAGAGTCAGCTAAGTCGTTGCCTGGGAGGGAAGAGTGACCAGGTATCCATTGAAGATGGACAACCTTGGATTGAGATAGGAGTTAAGAAGAGATTGGGTATTGGATAGGGATTTTGGGGTTAAATATGGTAGGGGGGTAGAGAGAGTTGAAAGGACAGATAAAGAGTCGGAAAAGAAGGTGATAGAGTCGAAATTACATGTCTTGGAGTGAGAGATACACCACTCAAGAGCATGTAGGAGAGCGAAGGTTTCAGCACTATAACTGGTAGCCCAGAGACCAGTCGAGAAGGAAAGCGAGGTAGCAGTGACACACTTTGTACACTTGATGTGTATCCCTGCACCACCCTGTCCCAGCCCGCCAGGTACCGAACCGTCAGTCCAGGCAGAGATGCTGTGAGATAGAGTGGAAAGATGGGAGGTAGCTGCAGTGTTGCGAAGGGAGGGGGGGTCTTTGCGAGAGCATGGGGATGAGAGGTGGAGTGAGATTGTGTAATTAGATGGGGCAGACCAGGGGGGTTTAGGAGGGCAGAGGATTAGTGGTTCACGGGTGAGATGTAGGTTAGGGGTAAGGTTATGTGATCTGGAGAAGGATCTCCATGAGCTCTTTTTGAGACGTGTACGGGGGTAAGAGTTCGCAAGAGAGGCTATAGGAAAGGTGGGAGGTAGACGGAGGGCTCGTTCAAAGAAGGAAAGGGATTGGTGAGTGAGGGTGAAGTGACTTCGTTCTCGTTGTTGAAAAAGGAACGGGTATAGAGCGTTCCTTCACATGTGGTCGCTAAAAAGGTGTATATATACGGGGCGGCAACGAGAAGACATAATTGAGATTCAATTGTAGATGCAGATATAAAGGCGGATTCGAGATGACGAACGTATTCTGTGTATATTTTAGTATGTGAATGTATCTGTCAGGGCGGCAAGTTGGTATTAAGCGTTAGCGGGAAAATTTATAAAATTCATTATATTCTTTTGCGGCTCTGTAAATTCGGTTAGGTAATTTGTATGTGTTTAATCTATTGGTAAATTGTAGCATCTCGTGTATAATTTTGGCGCTTGTTTTTATTTTCATGTAATCTTTTTGTCTTCGTTTCTTCAATATAATTAATTCAAATTATAATACCTGTCTATCCTTCTAGATCGCTAGGCCCCGCCAGTTTAACACTCGCATAAGCTCCTTTCAACAGGCTGGTGATTTTCTGCGATATTAACGTAGGGTTCGCCTCTAGTATCTTGTAGTTATTCTGGTACTAAGTAGGTAGAGCGTGACACACATCTATCAAAGAATGAATCAAATTAACCAACCTAATTAAATAATCGTAAGCAATGAAAGACTTCAGATTTAACAGCACACGCCACTCGTGTTTGTAGCAAACAAGTACACGTAGCCTGAATTTCGACCGTGGTCTAAAAAAATGCCATCAAACGAAGTGTAAAGTCCAAATGTGATTATACGCAGTTTCACACGATAATTGTTAAAGAAAACATTATTACCATCGGTAAAACAATAATAAGGCGAGTAAAAAAATGTGAAATCAGTGAGATCAATAGACTAATGTGTTGATTTTTTTAAAGTAACCCCTAAAAAGTTATTTTAAGAGTCAAAATATAGTTTTCCGTAAGTACGTCGGAGAAAACAAAGAAAGTTGTTTCGTTTAGGTTGAAGTAAATTCTTCTTAATTTAAAACGAGAAGTTTTAACCACTAAATATAGTTTCGTTTCAATATTTGCTTGATGTTATAATTAAATATTATATGTTTTATACCAACGAAGTTCAATTTTGAAACAGCACTTATTACTCTTAATCAGTGGTGGATATTGGGTAAGGCGAATGAAGCAGTTGCCTCAGGCCCCCCCTCGAAAATAGCACATATAGTTTCAATCCGATGCAGATGTTTATTCAGAGAACGATTCTGAGTAAAGACTTTTTTTTTAGAGAACACCCTGATTTTGGGACGAAAATAGGGAAAACTGAGAGCAAATGGAAGTGAAGACCCTTTTTTTTTTTTAGAGAACACCATGGGTTTCGGAGAAAAATATGCAAGTCAAGATCAGACCTCTTTTTTTCTCAGACAACACCAATTTTTGAAAATTCTCGCCTCGGGCCCCTAAATTGGAATATCATGGAATGTTGGAATACCACCACTGCTCTTAATGTACAAAAAATGTTGAAAGGGATCTCAAGGGACCAATGCATCATGATTCAAAGGTTCACTTTCTTACAATATTTTTGTTTTTGTAGAAAATTTCCAAACTAAAAAATAAAAATTAAAAATATTCTAAGGATAGTTTAAATTTTGCTATCAAAGAAGTTTGGATCTCGTTCACTGTATAACCTTTCGACTTCGTAACTTTTGGATTTTGGGGTAATCTCCAACTCCTAAAATTTAGAACTTGTCGACAGTGTGGTCGAGTAGTTAGAGCGCTGTGATTGTAATTGACATGATCTTGGTTTAAAACCTACTCTAGCCATTCTGTTGTGTACTTGGAAAAGAGATTTTATGGCACTTTCTCCTGCTTGGCGGTTTTGGTAAGCAGTTCTAAATTTTAGTGATATCTCTGTAAAACTTTTAAAAAAAGACAAATAAAAAATTCCAACCGGACAGCCTCCTGACACGCAGGACAGCAACGGAGGCGCTATACATAGGGCAAGCAATTACCCCGACTTGGTTCCAGAGATGCCAAGATATTGCTGTCCGCTTGAAATTTTTTGTTTTTTATAGAGATGTGACTAAAATTTAGAACTGCTTGCCAAGACCGCCGAGCAAAGGAAAGTGTCTTTTCCAAGGACACAAAAGAATGGCGTGAGTAAGTTTTGAACCAACACCATATCGATCACAATCACGGCGCTCTTAACCATTTGTTGACAATAATAATAGTTTTAAAAAGTAGTTGTTTTTGATCGATTGGTCCCACTTCTCACTATGCTAAAATCACGCTTTTGTCATGCACGAATTACGACAAAATTATTTTTATTCGTCCTATAGAGGAGACCAGGGTTAGTTAGAACAAAATTTAGAAAAATCAAAATTGTAGGGTTTGAAATTGATGAGAAAGATTTTAAGCAAGTCTGGCATAATGACCATTATGTTGCACAATATATCACAAAAGATTGACCAAAAATTGTAAGAGGTTTATTTACAAATTACATTCAAATAAACGTACGTTACTTGTTCCAACTAACCCCTTATGCGGGGCTTGTTGAAACACGGCATGGGGTTAGTTGAAACACAAATCATTTGTCCGTATGCAAAGTATAAAAATCTGTTTTTATGGTATAAGTCAACCTATTGAGGGTTGTAACTTGATAAATCAACAGGAAAGTCAAACTTCTGCCGACAACGTTTGATTTCCCCTTTTTTCAATGAAACTGGCAGTTTAAAGACAATTTCTTCTAAATTGTGGGTGAATTCTGATGCATCATTAGTGTCTTCTGGAAAAATAAAGGTGGGACGTTCATTCACCAATGCAGAGCGATAGGATCGCTTTAAAAATCTAAAAGTTACATCACCATCTTCAAAAACATTAATCACTTGTCCGACATAATATCGTACACTTTTTTTTGAACACAATCGGACCAGGGCAAATTCTTCTTCTTTGATTTCGCTAGGTTTGGTGACCTTGGACAATTCTTCGTTTTCGGTTGTGCTATTATCCGAACAATTCTCCTCTTCTGATAAAAGTAGTGATGATGCTTCTTCAGAGCCGGACTCAATCGACGCAGTTATTATGCGTTTATAGATTTTTTGGGTGGTTTTCTTTTTTTCAGCGTTTGTTATAATTTGATTTTTTTCAGAAGTGTCAGTTAGAATTCTAGTTTTCCCTCTATTTGTACAGCTCTTCCTCTTTCTCGGAGCTGCTTTGGTGAATGGTCGAATGTTTTCAGGAGTCACATTTAAAAGAGATTGATTAATAGATGATGAAGGTCTTTCCGAAACTTGAGGCTGCTCGTTGAATAATTGTTGGTGTTTTGATTGGGTAAGATTTGCAGTACCTGCACTAGGAACAAACCTATCAGTAACATTTGATGGCAAGAATTCTAAATCACTAAAGATGTCACGGTCAAAAGGAAAAATTCCAGCCACCTTGAAGCCTGATTGAATATTAACGGGTGTGAATGCTCTCGGAAAAGCCCTTCCAACCATATCAGGAATGTCATAAATAGTCATTGTTTTTCCTCTATTTTCTTTCATCCAACAATCGCAAGCGCTATAGTAATAACGCTTGAAAGGCCCATAAACTGCCCTATCAAGTGGCTGCAGTTTATGGGAGCAATGGGGTGGAAATGAAAGCAAGACAATACCATGCTCTTTAGCATAGTCAATGGTTTCCAGAGTGACGTGGCTGTGGTGGATGTCCAATAGCAACAGCACTTTATCTTTATTGCTCGATCTAACATGTGACACAAAATGTTTCATCCAGGAAAAAAAGTTTTCCGAAGTCATCCAGCCACTCGGATGAGCTCTTACAATGGAACTAGTTGGAGAACCCTTGACAAAATGTTCTTTACAGTGTACTCTGGGAAATATAAGCATAGGTGGGATCATGTTTCCAGTTGCACTAACAGCACAATAAAGTGTGACAAGTTGACCTCTCTCTGCCAAAACAACAGCACCGACTTGCTTAACACCGGTTGCAGCAATAATTTTTCTAGGTTTCTGTACTGTAATGCAGCCAGTCTCATCAACGTTCTAAATCTTGTCTGGTGTAAATCCATCCCTTTGCAAAACCGATTCATATTTGTCATAAAAAGCATTAACATTATGTCTGTTGAAACTAGTAGCACGATTAAGTGATGTGCTTTCTGGTGTCCTCAACGTTAAGTTGGGATGGCGTTTCATAAAACCAGAGAGCCAATCGCTTTCAGCCTTTTTTGCTGCAACCCATGAGTTTGGAATTTTTAAGCCAAGTTTAGCAGCATATTCATATGCTAAAGATTTGACTTCATTGGTGGAAAGTCCATAATATAAAGCGGATGCTTTAAGCAAATATTCCACAAGAAGAAGTTCTTGGCAAATATTAAATACTGACTGATTATTGAAATATCCATATTTTTTCAACGATACGTCTGTTATATCATCACCTTTCATGATAGCGGCTTCTTTGCGATAATTCAAACAGTATCTTCGCAAAGTCACATGTGGAATATCATATTTATTTGCTACTGTATGGCAAAACTTTTTATTAATCTGCACCTCTGTCATGGCTTTTTGCATAACATTTTTTGTTGTCAATCCCCGTTGAGTTTTACGTTTGTACTGACGCATACTTTCAGCTAAGAAATACACCTATTACTTACTAAATATAATAACTACAATTAACTGACATTAACAAAAAAAAATAAAGATATGAATGCTAAATAGCAATAATTGAACTGATATGAAAAATAACATCTTAAAGCAATTGTTAAGTATAAATTATTTTTAGAAGTGTTACGTAAAACATGTTCCAACTAACCCCCTGTGCAAAGTTTCAACTAACCCCAGTAGTGTCAGAGAAATACAATTTTACTTTTCAAGTAATCATAACAAAGAAATTTAACTAGCTCTGTTTTTTATTGTAGCATTATATCTACTATCAACATATGGTAAATAACTTTAGCGTATCTTTTTCAAGCATATTTCTACATTAAATTATCTAAGACAATCTAATTTTACTTCAAACTGTAAAATTTTAAAAATCTTACACCTTACTTACATTTTTGCTTCAAGCCAATTGAAATTAGCATGGCAAATGTAAATCAATGTTATACATCACTAGGTACCAGTAAATATTTTAGAAAATGTTGAGCGAGCAAAAAAACAGCAATGTTTCAATTAACCCCATGGTCCAATTAGCCCCGGTCTCCCCTATATGCTACACGGCCCTATTAGGATTTTAAGAAGTGGGTAGGCCTAATAGAAATTTGTTTGATAACAAAAGTTGGTTATGAAAAAAAAAAGTTAAGAATCACTTGTCGTTTGAAAGAGCATCCACTCCAGGCCAGACATAAACAGGACTCATGGGGCCGAGGGTTTATCTTTTTACTACCCCAGGCTGCTCTACTGCCCGGATCAGATGCCGGCAGTGATGTTATTAAGCCAGCATTAAGTTTTGTCATCAAAAACCGTCAGAATCATTGGGTTAGACTAAATGTTTTTATAACAGACACCCTTAAAGAGACCCATTCTCTGTTCACTTACATGAGGATAAAACTTTACCTACTTTTACCGTATTTTACATTGGCCTGCCTTTCTCAAAACCACATAGCCTATGCCTAGATCTTCTTATCCTTTCGGGCCTTTCCCTTCAATCAGGGGTAGCCACAGCGTCTCATCTTTCTCCAAACCGTCCTGTCTTCAACGTCCGTCTCCTTCGCACCAACTTCCCCCATATCTTCTTTCACTACATCCAAAAATCTTTTGTTTGGTCTTCCTCTTTTCCTCTTTCCCGGTAACTCTTTCCCGGCCTCTTCGCAAATCACAATATCATCAGCAAACAGCATCGTCCATGGTGGTTCTCTCCTTACTTCATCCGTTATTGCCTGTCCATTATCACTGCAAACACGAACGGACTTAACGCTGATCCCTAGTGCAGTCCAATCTTGACCTTGAAATTTTCTGTAAGCTTAGTTCCTACTGCAAACCTCACCACTGTTTGCTTTCCTCATACATATCCTGTACAAGTCGCACATACTTTTTCCACTATTCCGTATTTTCTCGTGTAGTACCACAGCTCTTTCCGCGGAACCCTATTGCAAGCTTTTTCTAGATCCAAAATACACAATGTAGCTCTCTTTGACCTTCCCTGTACTTTTCCATCAACATTCTTAGAGCAAACATGGCATCGGTGGTTCCTTTCTTGGCATGAATTGACATTCCTGACATGAACCCCTTTGTTTTTATAGATTGGTTAAGCACACTCCTCCATTCTTCTGACATCCGTTCACCCATTAATAGTCTGTTAAACCGTCTGGTCAAAAACTTTACCCCCATCTGTCCTATGCACTTCCAAACTTCTACTGGCAACTCATCTGGCCCAGCAGCTTTACCTTTTTTCATCCTTCATAGTGCGTTCTTTACTTCTTTTCTACTGACACAATTTACCTCTTTGTTAACCACTTCTGCTTCCTCTGTCCTAGGGTCTCTGTTATTTTCCTCGCTCATTAGTTTCTCAAAGTACTCCTTTTATCTCTTTAACACTGCCTCCGAATTTACCATAGCATTACCTTTTTCATCCTTTATAACCCTCACGTGCTGTACATCTTTCCCTGCTCTGTCTCTCTGCCTAGCCAATCTGTACAACTCCTTTTCACCTTCTTTTGTTTCCAATCTAGCATACAAATCATCATAAGCCCGTCCCTTTGCCATTGCAACTGCCTTCTTTGCCTTACTCTTCTTTTCTTTGTAGATATTTTTACTATTTTCATCTCTTATTTTGTCCCATGCTTTCTTTGCCTCTTTCTTTTCTTTTATGCTCTCCTAAACTTCCTCATTTCCCCACCATGTCTCCCTGTCTCCTTTTCGTTTCCCAAAAGTCACTCCTAGTACAGTTTCAGCTGTTTTTCTTAGCATTTCTGCTGTTTTGTCCCACTCATCAGGTAACCCATCCTTGCCTCCCAGAATCCTGGTCACCTCTTGTCTAAACGCTTCTTGACAGCTTGTCTCTTTTAGTTTTCACCGTCGTATCTTTGGCTTTATTTTCTTTGCTTTTTTCTTTTTCACCATAAGAGCCATTTTGCATACCACCATACAGTGCTGCTTTGGGACACACTCATTCAATATTACCTTACAATCACATATTTTCTTCAGGTTCCTCCTTCTGCACATCACATAATCTACTTGGGTACTTTTTCCTCCACTCTTATACGTCATCCTGTGTATATCTTTTTTCTTGAAATAAGTATAGACAATTGCCAAATCCATCCTTTTCCCAAAATCTATATCCATTGATCTTTCCTTATTTCTTGTTCCAGCACCGTACCTCCCCATTATTTCCTCATCCCCTATGTTTGCTTCGCCCATATGTCCATTAAGGTCTGTACCAAGAACTATCCTCTCCTCTTTTGATACACTTTCTATCAACCCATCCAGGTCTTCCCAAAAATCATTTTTCTCCTCCATGCTGTTGTTAACCTGTGGAGCATACGCGCTTACTATATTTAGGATGTTACCTCCAGTTTCATGGCCATTAGTCTGTCTGACACCTTCTTCACCTCCAGAATACTTTCAGCCAGCTTCTCCCTCATCACTATTCCTATCCCATTTTTTCTTCCATCAGCTCCGTTGTAAAATAGTTTGCACCCACCTGCAATGTTCCTTGCTTTACTCCGTTTTCACTTTGTTTCCTGTAGGCACAATATGTCTATATTCCTTCGCTTCATCATATCTGCCAGCTCCCTTCCCCTTTCCATAGTCATTGTTTCAATATTTAAGGTACCCACCCTAATGAGTGAGCATCTTCCTTTCCGTACTTCCCGCTGCCTCTTTACTCGCCTTCCTCCTCTCTTTCTGCTCTTGTTTTCACTATGTTTAGCAGTAGCATAATTTCCACACGTGCCCTGCTGTGCGACACCTGAGGCGGTCGTTGGTAACGCGGGCCGCGACCGATCCGGTATGGATTTATCAACAATACGCAATTACGCATTTGTATAACCTGGCAAAAAAGTTTTACGCCGAATACCCTTCCTGCCGCAACCCTCCCCATTTATCCGGGCTTGGGAAAAGAATGTGCCTTCGATGGCTGGGTTGAGACGCAGTGTCCAATCTGGTTTCTTTCAACACCAAATCCCTTCAGTATCTCCCGAGGTGCTTACTCTCCCTCGCTCCGCTCGCTGTGCTCTCTCCCGTTTACGCTGCAATGGGCACAGCACTCTCCTTAACTCTTATCTCCACAGGGTTGGTGGGACCGAGACTCCTTCATGCAGCAACTCTGGTTCTGAATCACAGAATCTTTCACATCTCGTGCTTGACTGCCCTGTACTGGACCACCTGCGTCGGGCCATATTCAGCCATACCCTCTCATTTCTGGACCTCTGGTCCCGTCCGTGGGGAGTCTCCCAATTATTGGGACTCCGCGGAGTTGATCCGCGCCCCCATCCCCAGGAATGGGTCGGGTATATCCACCACCACCACCACCACCATGGCTGGGTTAGCCTATGCCTAGATCAAAAATTCTTAATCTGAAATTTATAAAGGCGCGAAATTTGTGGAATGTGGCTAAAACATGTGAAACTTATAAATCAGAGCTGGGGAATTTGCGGTTCTACAAGTTTGAATTCACCAACAGTTGAAATAAACTCAAATTTTACCGGACCGAAAACTACGACTCCGCGACTGTAGTGTTTCCTCTTGAAGCAAGTTTTAACGGAGGGATTTTTATATGTTGCATCCTGTAATTCACTTCGTCTTAGCTGCTCGTCATTAATCGACCAAGGTAATTTTTATTTTTTTGTAGCCAATGAAAATTTTTTCAAAAATATAAAATTAACATTAATGACTTTATTGAAAATTTAAAAAAAGCTGACCAACGGATAAACAAACACATCAAGCAATTTTTCTGTTAGGTTAAAGACGAGTTTTTAACGTCAATTGGTATTCACACAGGGTTCAGTGCTCTTAATTCTAAAGCGATCCCGGATTTTTTTAAGAAAGTGTAATTAAATTCAAGTAAAAACCATTTTTTAATCGTCACTTGCCTTTAACAGCGAAAAACGCATTTTAAGTCAGACTTTTATTGGTCTGTAAGACAGTTTAAGGGGATAACCCTTTTACTTGTGAGTAGAAGGACTACTCGTGTTGGATGCTTGGTCTATTCAAACGATTTCCGCTGATCCCTTAGGAAAGGCACTTTACAACGAATTCCTCAGCGGAATCACGCAGCTTACATACAATATTGATTCCGCCTACAAATAAGCCGCTTAGGTCTATAGCCCAATATCGGGGACCGATCGACTCGAGTTTTTTGGTGAAAATATTTATGAAATCTTGTTAGTTTACCCGCTCAAACCCGAAGATTTAATTAAAGTCTTTATTGGCTTGAAAGCTTAATTTATAAAATAATCTATTCTAAATTACAAGGCAATTTTACACATCGGTGTGCACGAAGAACTAAGCAGTAATGCAATATGCGTCCATTATTCGCCCATGCGATTTCCTGCCATATTAGGGTACCACATTATGCTAGCAGTGATTTTTTTTATAGATTTGAACCCAAAGTTACTCTGAAAGACCGCCTGACTTACTTTGTAGCCTATAGAAAAATATTTGTGAGTCACGGCTCCAAAGGACTGCATTCCGAGGTTCTAGAACTTTGACTAGCTGGAGTCCATCATACGTTGGACTCATTATAATTCCGGGATTAACAATTTTGTTTTGAGAGTTTTTTTTAATAAATTTTTTATTGATTATAAGTCAAAGTTAAATGAATTAAATAAAAAATCAATAGACTAAAATATTTTTAAAAAGTTTTTTTCACATTTCTGTTAATATTTTTACTCCCGTAATTTCTTTTAAGCATTACTATATTGTCTGCGGGTACTCTGTAGCAAACTTTCAAGTAAATATCGCACGAAAACCCTTTAATGTTTTTATAATAAAAATATTGTGCAAAAATAAATCTAATTAAGTAAGTATTTTAAAATTATCAAAAATATTTTGGTTTTTGCAATAAAAATCTTTGCAGTTTTTCCAATAAGCTTGTCCTACCATTGATCACTGTGGATTCGAAGAACAATTTATAGAAAAAAAATCAATTAATAATTGGAAAAATTGAATAAGAATCTGCATCCGAGAGCAGTTGTTGCTTAGTATGAATTCATTTTTCGTATGGCGGGTGCGTGCTTTTTTTTGTTCAAAAAAAAAGGAAAACAAACCACTTGGATAAAGGATAATTCCGGCTCCGGTTATGTAGGTCAGGGGTTATCTTACAAAATACAATAAAACCGTCAAATCATCGTTGGTTGTGTCTTTTTTATAATAAATATAAAATAACTAAATTATTTGTTGCGTTTTTATTTTTGTAAGTAATTGATTCGGAAATCGCATTATGGCGATTTACAAACTGGTGTTAAAAATAAAATCTTTTTAAAAAAAAGTGTTTGTAAGTGAGAAAAAACTACCCCGTATATATCGGGTCTTTTCAAGAAGTCAACGTAGCGATTTTTTTTAGTAAAACTAGCCCATAATGCCTCTTTCAGCACCAAGGTTGAACAAGAAGAAACCAAAAGTAAAAAGGATCTCGCAGGAAGCGATAGTAACCTCCGGGGATTCGGGTTAGTTTCACAAACAAAAATTACGTACGGTGACTTCTTGAAGAGACCCTATATGTTCTTAGTAATTGCAATGTAAAGGTAAAAAAAAAACATTTTTTGTTCAAGTAAGTTAAAGTTATTGTAAACAAAGGTAAAAAATTTCAAGTTGTGTAGTCATTTTATGCTTTAACTTTTAAAAGTTAGAGTTTAATATTACTATTTTCACTTTTATTTCATATATAATTAAAAACCAGTATAGGCTGCTCTATTATAAAAATTCGAATGTTTTGATGTTATTTGATTACAAATAGCCATTTTGTTTAGGTTTAGAATTAACTACATATAAAAGTTTGATTTTAAAATGGAAAGTAACAAAGAAGAAGCTCAAAAATGTATTCAAATTGCCAAAAAAGCATTAACTGAAAAAAATTTTGAAAAAGCTATTAAGTTTTTGCAGAAATCAGTTAAACTTTATCCATCTGATGTTGCAAAAAGTAGGTATAACACTGTATGTATTTGCTTATAGTACTGTATTCTTTGGGTCTGTCCAAGAAGCAACTGTGAGTGATTTTTGTCAGTAAAACTCACCCACAACCCCCTGTAGTTGCTATCATTTCTTGAGAAATCCTTTTTTTCTTGGTTTGCGTTTTATTGCCTCCTAGTGCTGTAGGGGGATTTCGGGCTAGTTTTACCAACAAACCACAGTTACAGTCTCTTCTTGAAAAGACCTTATTCTGCAATTGGGTAAGATGGATAGGAACTGGATGGTTCACAAAATGGCCAGACATGTCTCCATAACCCAGGTCAACAGGTTTTTTTTGACATTTGGGAGACCACAGACTTCATTTGGATGAGCCAAGATGTTATTATGTGCTCAGGTGCTTCTGGGATGGTAAAAGGATAGACCCTCAGCTACGGAAGCAAAAGAGCCTCATACATGTATTGTTTGATTATAACTGTTTGGTTATTGATTTTGAAAAAAATTCCAACTTGATTTCTCTAGTGTTTCTAGTTGTTGAATCTGTGTTTCTATTAATTTTGTTTGTATTTTTTGCATATAACTATTATGTTTATTATTTCGGTAAATTTTTATAAATTAAAATTTTTCTTAAAGCATGGTTTTGTCAGTGGGCTTTAGCTTTCATACATATGTGTTACTTAGACAACATTAGCAACAAATTATTTTAAAAAAGTATCAATTTTTTTCGGCTATGAAACCAAATGGTAAATATTTCTAACAAATTTAGCTGCTTAACAAACAAATTAATGCCATCATGTTGAAGTTTTACAAAAAGTTGCAACAGTGTGATTAGGCATTTAAAAAGTCTTGTAAGTTATAAAACCATTATCAGATGCTTAATGTCAACTGGGATGACTTTTACCATTTATGAGCTATCTTGGTTTGTACCTACAATACCTCAAAGAATAAACTTTCCAAAACAGATTGACTGAAACTCTAGCTTCTAAGTTCTTTATAAAATCTTGTTTTTATACAACATTGCTTTTTTTAACTTGGTATTCTCAGGTTTGGGGTGACTTTGATCACACTTTTAAATTTATTATTTGATTGAAATATTTTATTCTAAGAGTCAAGTTGTGTCATTTTATGGTTTAAAAAAATTGAATGAGGCCACAAAGCATTTTTTTTATCATGGTAAAGATTATTGGTGATCATTGTTTTAAATTTTGGTAAAAAAAATTTAACTACCACAATCTTTGCTTTTCTTGTCATGATTTTAATGGAGAAATTTCATCTTCTTATTGGAGACATCTGCATTTAAAAAATTATTGGTACAGATTTAATCCTTGGATTGGTAGTTTAATGAAATTTTTGTATATTTCGTATTTGTGCAATATGGATAAGTTGTCAAATCCACTCTAGGCAATGTTCATTTTTATTTTGGGTTACTAAATGTTTAGTTTTTTTCAAATATGTTAAGTTGAAAGATGGAGATTCAGAAGTTGTTTTCATATGAAGGCTGTAACACTATTTTACCAATTCAAAGCTGCGTGACTTTACAACGACAATTAGCTTTAATGAGTGAAAATCTATTGTGTATGTTAGGGTTTAAAATCTCATACATCTCTACTAAAAACAAAATAACAATAATAATAATAAATCCTTGTCCAACTTTATTTTATTGTCTGATAATGCTATATCAAAAATTATCAAAGTCACCCCAGTTAGCAGTAATTTTTTACTAACCTTGTACAATGTACATTGTTATGTTGTCTCATGTAAGTACAAGGGGTGTTCAGAAAGTAATGCAACCAGGTTTCTTTTCATGACATGTTTTAAAGGTACCCAGATTGTGCATCACAAGAAAGTATATAGCATGAGCATTTCATAGTTATTTTTGATGTAATCTCTCGCTTTCCAAACCACCTTTTCCCACCTTTTAACAAGTGCACATATTCCTTTATTGTAAAATTCTACTGGCTGCATTTTTACTCACTTCCTAACAGCAGTTTTGACCTCTTTATCACTGGAGAAATGTCACCCCCACAAACTTTCTTTGAAGGGCCCAAACAAATGGAAGTCAGACAGTGCCAGGTCTGGCAAGTAGGAGGGATGTGAAATTGTTGTCTAGCCAAAGGAGCTGATGACCTCACAGGTTTTGAGGCTGGTGTGAGGCCTAGCATTGTCATGTTGCAATAAAACTTTAGACATTTCCAAAGCAGGTTGAACTCTTCGTATTTTTGCTTTCAACTTTTTTAATGTATCAATGCAAACATCTGAATTGATTTTTGCTCCTTTGGACATGAAGTCTACCAGTATCACACCAACACTATCCCAGAACACAGTCACCATCACTTTTCCTGCAGACTGCTGAGATTTGAACTTCTTTAAGCATGGTGAGGTGGCACTCCATTGATGCTCTCTTTAACTCTGGTTCGAAGTGGTGAACCCAAGTCTCATCTCTGATCACTATTTACTGCAAAAAGGTTTTGTCACTAAGGCAATACTCCAGAAGTTAAAACAAGCTTCTAGCCAGGATTGTTTGTGAGCCTCTGTAAGCTGCTTTGGGACCCACCTTGCACACTCTTTTGAATACCCCAGGGTATCCATGATCTTTATAGCACTCCCTGCACTTACTCCTAATGACTCAGCAAGCTGATTAATAATAATGCATCTTTTTTTTTTAATCAATGCATATGCTTGGTCAATGGTAGCAATACTGTGAGCAGAAGATGGCCTACCACTTCTTGGCCTATCGCAAAGATCACTTGCAGCAGGTGATTCCTGTCCATTATTGATTTGCTTTACCCACCTTGTCATTGTGCTGTAGTCTATCACACCATCATCATACACTTGCTTTATGCTTCTGCTTATGTTCTAAGCTGTTTTTCCTCCGCCAGTTGAAATTTAATAACAACTCTTTGCTTCTGCCAAGATTGCTTTGGGGCAATCATGGCAGTTTTACTTTCTAACAAAAAAGAAATAGAGAGATTGCTTAAAATTTGAATTGCAGATTGCAGTGATTCAAACCTTTATTTTTTACAAAATCTGTAAACCTTAGTTACCAATCTATAATCTGTAAAAGAATCAGATGCTAGTTAAATGAATGCGGCAGGAAATTAAATCAGTTGCATTACTTTCTGAACACCCCTTGTATGTATCTACGTATATATATACGGTAGAATTCCAATTATATAGACTCGGGCAAGTCTATATAACGTGTATTGTCTATAAAAAATGTACCGGCTGCTCTCAAAGAAATATTTGAAAATATATATTTCTTACATATAAACTATTAGTCTTAAAGTAAATAGTATTTATTCATCAGTTTCATCTGTAGTCAAAGCAATATTTTGCATGGCATGTTCAAAATACAGTAAATTTATTTTCAAAAAGTCTATATAATAGGTATTCTACATAATTTGTCGTCTATATAACAGGTATTCTACAAAATTTGTAGTCTATATAATTGGAATTCTACTGTAGTAAAATTTTTTTATAATTTTGTAATTTTTGTTTATTTAGGTCTGCTGAAAAATGTAGAAAATGTGAAATCAAGTCAAAATGATGAATCAAAAGACCATTCCAAAACGAAGTCTAGCAACCAATCTGTCCCTGATTTTTCCGAATTACATGGAAGTGCACAACCTCAGAGTCGTCCTTATACACAAGCACAGAAGGACTTAGCTCAACGGTTAAGATCTATTTCTAACTTTTTATTTATTGATAGTTGTAGCATTTTTTACAATACTGTAAAGTACATTTAAGGATATTTTTATGAATAAAGGATAGGAAGGATTCGCTACCAGAGCTGGGGTGTTGGGTAAGCAAAAGTTTTTCAACACTTCCATTTTCATTTTCAGAGTTTTTTATATTTAGCTATTGATTACTTAATTCTCTCAATTTCTATTAAAAAAATAAGCTTTGAAAAATTACCAGCATTTGTTTATTTTTCTCTTACTGAAATAACAATTATAATAACCACATTATTAAAATAAAATCCCAAAATCTAAAATTTAACAAAAGACTGCAAACCATAAAGTGGTAGAATCTGTGCCAGTGTAAGCAAAACAAAATGTTAACCCTGGAGTCAGCACCTGTTTTGCTATCACCCCAGTCGAATTCGATTCCTCTAAAGATGTTATATAGAAAACATGTCTGATAAAGAATTTTTCCTTTACTTAATAAACAAATTTATTTTTAAAACCTACTTTACAAGTATATAAAGCAGTAGTATATAGCTAAAGTATGTATATATATAAAATATACGTATACTAAAGAATATAGTCACTGATATTTGTTGATTAGAAATCTTAGTCATCTTTATTTATCATAGTTTTGGTTTTAATTATGTTGCTTTGAAAACTTATTTTTGTTTTTTAAATTCATGCTTAATCTTAATTTATTTACATTCATGTACCAAAAGTAATTTCATGGTTCCATTTGCAGCCTAGCCCAAGCTTATAGGTTTTGAACCAAAGCACAAAAATTTTTTTTAGGATAAACAAGTGCAAGGATTACTACGAAATATTAGGCGTTAATAAGAGTTCGTCTGATACGGATGTGAAAAAAGCTTACAGGAAAATGGCGTTGCAGTTGCATCCCGACAAGAACCTTGCTCCCGGGTCAACTGAAGCCTTCAAAGGTTATTTAACTGAATTTAATTGCTCAATTATTAAAACATTTTTTGCTTCTTAAAATTAGGCTTACCATACGTCCCGTTTTAGCCAGGTCAGTCCCGATTTTTAGGCCTTCGTCGTCGTCGTTTGAAAGGACGTCCACTCCAGACACAAACAAGACTGGGGCTAAGGGCTTATCCTTTTACTACCCCAGGCTGCTGTACTGCCCGAATCAGATACTGGCAGTGATGTTGTTAGCCAGCAACGAGCTAGTCATTTAAAACCGTTAGACCTTGTGCTCCATGTGGTGCCCGATGTATGGGGCACTCTATTAGAACGTGGTCTGCGGTTTTTTTAGCGGCCCCGCGTTCGCAATTCAATAAAGGAGCGAGATTCCATTTGTGCATTGACGAATGGAATCGCCCAACACCATTCCGTAGGCGATTGAGCTTAACCCAAGCTGTTCGGGGCAAGCTTGTCATCTCGCCAAGTTTACCATTATGTCCCAGTATTTCCAATTTTAAGTGAGGACCCTTTTTTTTGTTAGAAATCACTACTTTTTAGGGATGAATCTTTTTCTTTTTACGAACGTCCCGATTTACCACTTCGGAAATATGGCATGCCTACTTAAAGTCATTTTTTTACTTTTGTTTTTCTTTTACCTAGTACGCTGCTTTGGTAAAAGTATGCCATTGCTCTTCATTGAACGATTCTTTCGCGTGTGTATTTTTATTTTAAGGTCAGAAGTAAACGCGTTTTAATAATTTGGTTTGACGTAGGACTTAGCGCAGTGTTTCAATTCCAAGCATTTTGCCTTTTCACTCTGCGTCTCACATTGCCGGATTTGAATTACAGAATTAAGCCGGGTTCAATTATAAGAAATTTTAATTACTATCTATTGTTGCAGCTGTCGGCAAAGCTTTCGCAGTCCTCAGTGATTCGGAGAAGCGGCGGCAGTACGATTTGTACGGACCCGAAAGTGTTGACGTTTCGAGTCGAAGGCGCCGACGACACAGCAGCAACGATTACGACTACGAAGAGGAGACGTTCGACGCTCAGGAATTATTCAACATGTTTTTCGGTGGCGGATTTCCTACCGGTTGGTGATTTTTTTAATGTTTTATTTTATTGTGATTGTATTTTTTTAAAAGTTTTATTTGGCTGAAGATGACTTGTATGTGGTCAAAATCGATTTTAAATTAAATTAATAAAAGTAATTTTTAACAAGATGTAGACTGATTCTTTTGTGCTAAAATGAAAATTTTGAATTTATTTGTACACAAATACAATCCAGCCCTGAATGTATGTCTCTCGTAACGTAACTTATATTTTGCTGGGTCACGCTAACCGTGACTTGAATAGAAAACTCAGAACTTTTTATTTAAGATTAAGTTAGGACGACGCCCGGCATGGTGTCCTCCATTTGACTTCCGACCTGGCCCACCTTTAAAACCACCCCTTCGATCAAATAATCGAAGGGGTCAGTTTTAGTAGAACCAGATTATTTGCTGACGAAAATCCAAGACTTGGTGGCCAACCGAAACATTTTTGTCAAGTATCTTGATTATATTAGAAACATAGATTTATTGAACTAACAACTTGTAATGTAATTTCAATCGTCTAAAATGAGACAAAATAGAAATCACTCGCTCCCTTTCATTTGATGATGTTGTCGTTTTAAATAACATATGTTAATACTATTGTATGTTTGCTTGCATTTTGAAAGTTAACTTATTGCATAAACACAGAAAATGTCCGTGTTTTTCGGCGGGGAAACAACACATATTATTATAACAGGCCGGGACAAAATAATCAAAATGAAGTAAGTGGTTTGAAGTTCTGCTGTTAATTTTGGTTGATTTTCGCACCATTTGCGGCTAAAACATATTAACGCCATATCTTCTATTGTATTCCCGACTTGCAGAAAGATAGTAGTGGTTTTGTGCATAGCACATTCGTCAAGCAATTTCCCAGCCTATATTTAGAACCACTTCTATGTTGCTGTCAGGTTAAAATTTCTATTTAGTTTTTTTATGTAGAGATCGCTTTGGCTGTGATTTAACCTGCTTGTTAAGACTGCAATGCAGAAGAAAATGATAAAAGCTTTTGAAAAATATGACCAAAATTGTAATTGAACTGCGACCATGCTTATGGTCAGACTCTCGGTCACGCTGCCACCAAATAAAAAACAGCATTGAGCCACATTTTGTGTTAAGAATTATATGAAACAAAAAAAAAATTTGAGTTTCCCGTAAAAAGATTTTTTTTCATATAAAAAGAGTTAGTATTTTCAGGATTTCGACAAAAATCTTTTAAGTAGGTTATCTGGTTGTATCTTTGCCATTAGATACTTGCAGATAAAGATTTATTGCTGTCTTTATTTTTAAAATATTAATTTATTCAGAACCAGAATGCGGTTACTGTATTTCTTCGTTTCTTGCCTATAATCTTATTTGTTTTTGCCACATTCGTCGGAAACTTCTACACGACCCCACCAGTATTTCGCCTTGTCAAAAAAGGGTAAGTTAATAATAAGCCGCGTACAAGTACTTTAGTCAGGCTGACAAAAAAAATCTGTTTGAACAAAAAATTACATTTTTTCTTTGTTTAAGGTAGAGTTAACTTCTGTTGGCGTAGTGAGTGTGTATTTTTAGATTGCTAAAATGCTTTTTAATGGTGGTAAAGTGGTACTATTCTTTGTTATTTTTTACTTGATTCTTCGTTAATCTTATATTTTAAAGAAAAAAGTTGTAACGATTTTTTCGTTTCTTTTTAATGATTTGTTATTTTTTGTTTTTGTTTTATTACGATAAGAATAGACTGACAAGAAAGTCACTTTTATATTCTGAGATTTTCAGGAGATCGCCATCTTAGTTTAAGTTGCGAACAACTTGAAAGCTATTAAATTGCGGTCGATCACTGCAGTAGATTGCGATAGAGCAAGGCAATTTTTATGACCAATAGTTGTTTAGCACTATATAAATAGCTTATAAAAAATTTAGCTTTTGTTGTACCTATACTCTATACAAGTCAAGGCTAAATTGTACGCTTATGCCAGTGTTTCGCAACTTTTTTGACCATGCCCCGCCTAATCACTTCTAAAATTCTGATGTTTCCCATGTTGTGATACACAGCGGCGTAAAAACTACTTTTGGAAAAACATTTGAACCACACGAAAAAATTTTAGGGGGCAATACAGTTTTGTTCAAATCATGATCATGTAGCATTGCATTGTTGGTGAAGGCTAAAAAAAGGTCTTCACTTTCAATCAGTGTACAACTTTCGATTTTTGTCCTAATTTAGAGGAATAGACTAACATAAAAAAGGTCATCGCTTTGAAACTGTATCGAATTTCTCGAAATCAAATCCTACTAAAGAATTAAATTGCCCCCTGTGGGCGTACGCCCCACATTGGAAATGATTGGCTTCATTAAAATGCCAACTCTTTATGGCCAAAGCATACTGCCAGAATCAATAATGTTGGTACCCAGTGGTCGCTATGACATAAAAACCTTAAAAGGGCTTGAAAAATCTCTAACAGCAGACAATGTTACCGTTTCAGCTTACAGGGTCTCGTCAGTCTTTGATGACCAACTAGTACTTGTTTTGGTTTATACAGTATAAATAGCCTATACATAATATAAATATTTACACTATTAGTCCTGGAAGTATGTTTTAATAGTCAGCTGCTATATCCGCCTCCATTTCACTGGAAATATGGCTTTCAGGAAAGACGATCTTGATTACGTAGTTTTTTGAATTTTTTATAAAGTTTATTTTATGAGTAAAATTAAATAGTTTTTGATTACTCTTATTGTTTGTGATGCTTTGTGATGTCTATTTAGCTTAAAAGGTTTTAGACTTTTGAAACGTCTCTATGAAAAGGAGTTTTGTTGCCACGTTGCTGCAGATTTTTCAGCATCATATGTATTGATTTTTCAATTCAAAATTTTTTTTCAGTGATTACGTTCATTCCAAAGTAACTTCGAACCTCAAAGTCACGTATTACGTCAAAAATGATTTTAATCAGCAATACCGCAAAGGAACATCAGCCAGGAGTCGTATTGAGGAAGAAGTTGAAGCGGAATATATCTCCTATCTGAGGAACTCTTGTTATCAAGAACGAGTTGATAGTAAGTAATAAGTATTTCATAAATTATACTTTGAATATCAATTAAAAATAAACTAACAATGCCTTGGCGCAACAATTAGTTAACTACATGATCATAACAGCAATGTAGTTTTTTGCCATTTTGGTCAGTTTGATTTAGCCTTTCATAAGCAAGAATACCTTTGTACAATTGGAATTGATGTTAAAAGTTTTTAACCAAAATTTCATAGATGCGAAAGGAAAAAAATCTTTTAGATTATGGTCGGTGTATTATAATTTTGTATTTTTTCGCAGAGGAAAACTTACGCAGACAAGGAATTTACTTTGGCAACTCCAACATGGTAAAGCGATCAAATAAATTGACCACCCCATCCTGCGACAAGCTTGAAGAGCTATTTCAGCACGCTTAACAGCCATCGCGTTTTTGTTGCGCGACGTCTGTATTGTTTCTTCGGAAGGCGCTTTTTCAAATATTTATGAAAATCGTTCAGTTAACCGCATTTTTAAGAGTGTTAGCGCCGGGTGTTCGCGCGATGCACTGTGAATAATTATTTTTTTTAGGTTTTCATCGGTTTTTCGAGAAAGCATCTTGTCCAATCGCTTTCCTCGACTGGCGTCATTACTCAATTGTGTGAAAGAGCATGAAAGCCACTCACTTTTATGAATTGCTCATTGCGGTTATGTAATTAATTGTCAACTTAATGGTATGATCTACAAACTTACACGTTTTTAACAAGCGTAAAACAAGATTCTCGGTTATTTCTGTAAGCAAAATAATGTAGAACTGTTACGATTGCCTCGTTTTTATCCTTACAGCGTGCGATTCGTTTTAATTTGACTGATTATAAACATTGATCTTTTGCATCGGCCATTTTGCTTAATGCGATATATATAAATATTTGTAAATCCTGAATGTTTTGCCTGTTCACTCTAATATCGCAGTATCATTGATATGCAAGGTAGCTGTTGAAATACGTTTCAAATTTTGCGAATGTTCGCTTAATAGAGCGATGCAAATTGCTTATTTTTGAAAATCTTGGATTACAAGACTTCAAAGACGCCGCTTGTTATTTCAAGCTGTTTATACGATTCTAATTTACTCTTTCTGTTCTTGTTTTGCATTGTTTGCTAGAACTCGCAAAATTAAGCAAAATCGGCATCGTTCGTTTTCCGTTCCTTTCTATATTGTGTTTGAATACTAGAAGTACAGGTAAATGCTTGTAATTAAACCCATAAATCAACGAGCTACAGAATACCAATATCTTCAAAGCTGCTCCATAAAAAAGCTTAAAAAAAGTTCTCTGGAAAATATCTAGCCTGTGATAAAACAGTTATGTTTGTTTACACTTGATTATTAAAACAAGATGTTCTTTGCTTTTCGTGAGTTTAAATGTTCTAAATGCAGCTTGGGTTTTCCTAATTATCTCAAGCGGTCACGCGCTTATTTGGTTGTATTTTGTTTTAGATTGATTAATTATCTTCAAACGTCAAAGAAAATTGCGGACACGTTTTTTACTTGTATTTCTGTATATCTGTCTATGATGTATTTTCTGTCGTTTGCTAGAGAAACATACTGCTGAAGATAAATATAAGTTAAAGTCGCCGTGAAGGTTGTTTTCGCTTTTCAGTTTTTAGTAAGTTGAGTTGGGTTTATAGTTTATTATAATTTTTGCAAATTAGTGAAAAAAATTTTCTGTTCAATAGCAACCTGAAGTCAAAGTAGAAGAATAATTTTATTTGAACATAAATTTATCCTAAATTTGTCTTTAAGCAAAAAGACTGCAACAATGCAGTGTATTTTGAAATATTTGAAAAAATTATTTCCGATAAATGCTTATTTAAAAATTTAATGACATTGCTCGCCAGGCATTAATCTTGCTATTACTTTCTGAATGCTCTACCGGTAATAATACCAAACCAAAAATCAAGCAAGGTATTTTTTTAAACTTCGTTTCATCGGTCATCACTGAACCAACATCTTTACAACTACTTAAAAGCTCGTCATCGCTATTTGTAGAGATGCGCCTTACGTGAAAAAGCATGTAAACTTTTTCATTGATCGCCAACGAAGAATTATACGCAAATGGCGATCAATAAAGAAACTCCTATACTTTTCAACATTGGGTGCATCTTCGAATATTGATGACGAGCTTCTAGGCAGTTGTTACCAGGGTTGTAGAGGCAAGTCGTGTTTTACATTTGGTGAAGTCGGAGTCGCTATTATTTTTGGTGACTCCGCTTTACGCTAAAATAGGTAATAAAGGTTGTGCAGTTAAAATACTTATCAAGATTACAGTTCGTATAATAGCGTTATAGGCTCCAGTTAGAAACTAAAAAGTGAGAAAAATCCCTGTCTCGTCGTCGTCGTCGTTTGAAGGGTATCCACTCCAGGTCAGACACAAACAGGACTGGGGCCGAGGGTTTATCCTTTTACTACCTCAGACTGCTGCACTGCCTGAATCAGATGCTGGCAGTGATGTCATTAAGCCAGCATCGAGTTTCGTCATCCAAAACCGTCAGACCTCGTGCTCCATGGGGTGCCCGATTAGGGCACGCTGTTAGTACATAGTCTGCGGTTTGCTCAGAGGCGCCGCACTCGCAATTCGGTGAAGGAGCGAGACCCCATTTGTGCATGGACGAATGGAATCGCCCAACACCAGTCCGCAAGCGGTTGAGCTTAACCCAAGCTGCTCGGGGTAAGCCCATCCCAACAGGCCTGGCACCGGTCTCGGGCACAAAAGCACGGAGCCTGGAAGCATTTTCACAGTACTCCGCGTTCCATTTGTGATTTGTCCATCCAGAGGCGCGGATGCGAAGTTTGGCAAGGTTGTCCAAGAGATTCCGCGCACCTGGCACAAACGGGCGTCTGGATCTTAGTCTCACTTGGCCAGTATCTGAGGACCCACTTAATAGACCATGCAAGATATGATCGGGGTCCAGAGATCCACGGTAAGCCAAGGAGAGTGTCGCTCCCATTCGGCGAAGCTCAGCTGGCTGGATGCCTGAGAGTACAGGTAGGTGGTCCGTTGGAGTAGAACGCAGGCATCCAGTGACTATGCGCAAGGCGTCATTCAAGACACTGTCAATGAGGCGAGTGTGAGCACTGCGACACCAGACTGGCGCACAGTACTCAGCTGTTGAGTAGACTAGAGACAAGGTGGCTATGCGAAGTGTTTTAGCACCAGCACCTTATCCCGAGCCCACGAGTCGTCTCAGCAGTGTGACGCGCGAGGATAGTTTTTTGCGCAATGCCACTAAATGGTGACGAAACGTGAGCGATCTGTCCAGTTTTACCCCAAGATAAGTAGGGGTTGGACAGAACGGTAAAAGTCTACTGTTGTTGTAGACTTTTAGCTCACGTTTGGCCTCTCGGTTATTTAAATGAAAGGCTGCCGTCACCGTCTTAGTGTGACTGAGCTTCAACCTCCAAGTCTGGAGATACGCTGAAAGTGTGGACATGTCTTGACTTAGAGTCCCCTCCAAGTCCTTCCAGTTTCCAGAAGAATGCAGCAATGCTAGATCATCAGCATAAGCAAACTTTCTGGAAATTTTGGAAGAAAGATCGTACGTATAGATGTTAAATAGGAGGGGAGCCAAGACCGATCCCTGAGGAACGCCGTTTTTAAGACGGCGTAGCCTGCTTTGCTTGCTGTCATCGGTGGTAAGGGTGAAACTTCGATTTCGGACAAGCTCCATGATTATTTTGACCATGTGCTTATCCGGAAGTAGTCTCAGCAACTTGCAGGTAAGGCCACGGTGCCAGACAGTGTCATAAGCAGCTGTCAGATCGATAAATACGGCACCGGCCATCTTTTTAGCCTCGAAAGAATCCTCAATGTTCTGGGTTAGCAGAACAACTTGATCTATGGTTGACTTCCCGCGTCGGAACCCAGCCTGCTCTTTAGGGAGCAGTGAGTCGATTAATGGTTCAACGCGGGCGTAGATAAGCCTCTCAAGGATCTTGTAGGGGACACAGAGCAGAGATATCGGTCGATAACTCTTTGGGTCCCCCACGGGCTTTCCGGGTTTTGGGATCGCGACTACAAGCGCTCTTCTCCAGATCTTGGGAATTTTGAGTCGGCGCAAACAGGAAGAAAGGAAGTCACGTAACCAGGACTTCAAAGCAGCTCCGGCATGGAGTATAAGCTCTGGACAGATGGAATCAGGTCCCGGAGCTTTACCTGGTTTTAAATGTTGGAGGGCAGCAGCAAATTCTCTCTGTGAAAAACTGTCAGAGATATTTACTGCGTCTGGTGTTGTGGCTCTCCAAAGGTCAGACACTTCTTGAAAGACAAGTCGAGATGACTTGCGAGCAACAGCCTCTTATTTCCCATTTCTAACCAGCTGAGATGCAATAGCATCGGCTGAAACGGGACAGTGACGAGGAGAGTGTCGTGACCTACCAGTAAGGTTGTTCAAAATACTCCACGCTTTTCGACTAGAGTGTGAGAAGTCAATGCTCCGAACTGCTTCGGACCATCGATCCCTCCGCTTTCTGTCAAGCTTGGCAAGCAGAGCGGTAGCAGCCAAACTTGAGTCGTCTCCCTGAGGAGACTGCAGAAAGGTTTTACAGAGGGATTCACACTCTGCATCCCAACACGGAATATAGTTATTTTGATACCCGCGTGGAATAGTCTTTTTGGCTGCTTTCTTAATGGTGCTACAGAAGTCCTGGTAAGCCGCATCCACATCAAGTGAATCAGGCGGCAACAAAGTCTTTGCGAATTTATTCGTCAAAGCAATGTAGTGACTCCATTTGGCTTTGCGAAAGTTCCATCGCTTAACAGGCATGCTTGGCACTGCCATAGCAAACCTTGGTGGTGTAATAAGCGAAGGTCGATGTTGTGACCTGGGGAAATTGTCAAGGACACGTCTATCCGGTAAGCGACTGTTTGGACCTACGCTAGCGAAAGCTAGATCCGGATTGGTGCCAGTGTTCCAGCGCCCGGAATAAAAACTGGCAGCGTCCTTGGCATTATATAGGCGGGCAAGACAATTAATACTTTCCCATCCAGCCAAGCACTCACCGCCCGGACTGTTGTTGTCGTAACCCCAGTCAGCATGACGACAGTTAAAATCGCCAGCGTACAGACAGGGGTGAGGAAACACTGGGAGATCCAGGGTTCGCAATCGCGTTGGAGGTGGTTTGTAGACGTTGACTATTTTATAGCCATCAACGTCCACACACAACCACTCGATCTCCAATGTTGGTGGAGATTGGTCCAAAAGCGTGTATCTCAGTCGCTCGTGGACAAACATGGCAAGGCCATGCTTCCTGCTTAAAGAAGACCCAGCTAGTTGGTAGTTTGGTAGTACCAACTTCTCTGTATCAGTGCAGTGGGTCTCCTGGAGTAGGATGACGAGTGCCTCAGACTGCATAGCGAGGTGATGAAGAACGTTCATCTTGGTTGCAGTGAGGCCTTCGATGTTCAGCTGAAGAATAGTGGGTCTTCGGAACTTATTGGCAATGTGCCCTGAAAAGGGCAGTTTTATCCTAGCATTGCCCCGTCCTGAAAAGGACGTTTGCCGATTAGCAGACCCACACTGAACATAGGAATGGGTGGATACCCTTCCGTTTTGGTAGGTTCGGTTTCGGTCTGTCATTTTAAATTAATGAACAGACTTACTCATGGCCCAGGCTGCGTGAAAGCACCTACCATCTGGGCCAAAATCCCTGCCCAAATCCCTGCCTAATACGGCTAGATATTTATATTAATATTTGGAGAAATATCGATAAACTAACGTCTGGTGTACTATAAAATTATTTGATCTTGTACCGTCAAGACAAATACACACTACAGTAGGGCTACTTTGTATGTGATTACGAAAAGAAAGGAGTGACCACGTCGGACGCTCAACATCCAGATGGTGATCAGAAAAGAAAGAGAAAATAGTAAGGAAGAAATCTCGTTAAAAAATCTGTTTCAATATGAATTTGGAAAAAAAACAAATAAATTGAAGTAATTACAAAACAAAACAAGTGCGTTGGTGATCAGTGGTATTACCGAACAAAGTTTAATGAAAAAGAATGAAATCTCACTGCTTCAAAAACTTTATAAATATATTTTTTATTTTATTACGTGACAACAATAAATCAAAAATATTTGAGCAACAAAAATTTCTCATAAAAAAAACAAACTCGTATTTAGTGATATTCTGTTTTTTAAATTTTTTCCTGTATTTTGGTTATCCTGCAAAGGCAGCAATAGATCTGCCACTCTTGCAGTTGGAACCTGTTATTAAATCCCTATTTTTTTTACATTTTTTACTAACAACTCAAGCTGCAATTAGGAAAGAATTGTTGGCATTTTTCATTAAAATAAATTCTTAAGAGACACAATGTAATTTTCTTTTTTACTTATCTTCTGTATAAAATGTTGGCTTATAGAAAATAAGACATGAGAAAAAATAGTTTGATAGTTATTACACCAGGTTTTTTGAAACTTTACATAAAAAGTATTTAAGAAAATAACTTTAAAACGAATTGAAAATAAGAAACAAAAAAAGCATTTACTGTAAATGCTACTTTTGTCAAGTAAAATTGGGAATTTTATACCCAAAAATCTTATAATCAATCATGTACAAGTTGATTAATTTTTTAATTGTCGTTGAGTTTAACGTTGATATTAACTCGTAAACTTTCTGTTTCGACGTTGTACTTCTTCCAGATGTTTCGTTGTAGCCTTGTGGATATTGTAGACTCGGTGGAGCGCCGATACGCTTCAATAAATATCTATAAAAAATTAGTCCGTTTTACTCAAAGAAAGTCGATTAAATTTTTACAATAAACAATAGAAGTTGCTCATAAAACTCAATTTGTTTTTCAACGAGTGGCCCTATAATTAGTTCTTAAATTTCAACCTAAGCTACAGGTGCTCGATACTACGGTACTTTTTAAGTATCGGTACCGCTATCGGCGGTACTAAATAAACTGATAATACCTGTACTATAACTGATAACATCTGTACAATAACTCCTGTACAAGTGTTGAATTAGGAATTTCCGCACGACATCAACTTTTGTCGTTCATCTTAAATTTCACCAAAAATTAAGCAATAGAAGTATTTCTAGGGGTATAAGTAAAATTAGGTTATTATTCTTCAAATGTCAAAAATAACTCTGTTTTCAAGTCGTGCTAAATGCTCAACTGCTCTTTAGTCATTACAGACCAACAACAAAATTGGTGGAAAAATCACAAGCAATCTGCAAAATATAAGGTAGCTTCAGCACTTAACAAGTCAATCAGAGAACTTTATCGTTATTGCTTTATTTTCCAATTTTCAACAAAAAGTTTATTTAAAAGAGAAAAAATGATGGTTTGGTTTTAAGAATTCAGAAAAATTTTTTGAGAGAAAGTGGCCTCACACAGTACGGCCGTACAATTTCGTTGAATAAGTACTGGTACCATGTACCAGAACCGCCGTATTTTAAAAGTACCAATGCCAAACTTTAAAGATTGAAATTACAGGTATGAGATCATGTCTTTACTGGCAGGAAGACTGACATGCAGCGTTTCTGCACAAAATCGCATCACATGACCAAACCAACTAAATCAGCGGTTTTCTGCACGTCAACCCCAATT
Source organism: Diplosoma virens (assembly GCA_963680785.1). Classification (NCBI taxonomy): domain Eukaryota; kingdom Metazoa; phylum Chordata; class Ascidiacea; order Aplousobranchia; family Didemnidae; genus Diplosoma; species Diplosoma virens. The sequence goes on along the minus strand of OY796892.1, from coordinate 26,235,877 downwards.
CAAGTAAAAATTATTCTATCAACTTCCTGATCCAAACACACTTTTAAATAATGTAATGTAAGCTTATAACAAAATCAAGACCTAAAAACTTTTTTCTTTTTTGGTCTTTCTTTCATGCGGCTGCATTTTTTCATTGTGCGTGAATATAAAGAAAATGAAGACCAAAAAAAAGGTCTTTATTTAATGGAATATTTGAGAAGTATTATATAACATTGTCAGCATATGTATGTTATTATTTTTTCTTGTAAATAGTATGTACTACTGGTTTTTTTTGTATTCTAGATGTATTTTTTGTTACTGTACTTCATTTTCAACTGATGCTTTTTCCGCTTTGAGACTGTATGATTTTTAAAGCCTCACAGTATGAAGCGGTCTACAAAAACATTGTTATTATTATTATTGATCAAATCATTAAAACATAATTCGATGTATAAAATATGATCAATGTTTATTCAAACCTTGCGTCTTCGTCAATTGTTTCCATGTGAGCGATGACGTCATAGTGTATGTGACATGGATAGGTGAGCCAATAATATGCCTGCCAATGACGTACACTGGAAGATTTTAACACAAGCGATCCATGGTTGATTACGTCTTTCGTAACGTCGACATTACTTGGATCGAGAAGATACAATACAAATTCTTGAAAGGTTGCAGAAAGCGGATACTTTCTATAAAATTCAATAATTGAAAGCAAAAATTAAAATGAATAAATACAAAAAGGTAATTAAAAAACAGAGCTAATATCAATATCTCAACCAGCGAGCTATTGTGAATTAAAATCACAAAATTTAAGCAAAATTTTTATTGAAACCGGCAGAGTGTTTTAACTATAAAAGAAAATTGATTCTTTTAATTTCTATTTTATTCAAATATAATTTCTTTTTGAATAATTGAAGATCAAATCTTATTTAAATAAAAATCAAATTAATGAAGATCGAATAGAAATTCTATTTAAATAAGATTTGAATAATATACATTCTATTTGAATAACATACCCTATTCATGATCCTTTTAGCAGCTAAAGCAACCTGTCAACTTCAATAAAATTTTGGGTTTACTTTGTGATTTAATTGAAAAGAGAATTTAGATATTTGGCTGAGTTGTTCCAATGATTTTTGTTTCTTGTTTCTAATACTGTTTTTTTAAGTAAATCCAATAAAGATTTTTTTAAGTGTTTTACTTTTTTTAATAAGCAGGTTTATGAAAAAATTTCTAAACTTTTTTATTAAGCCATTTAAAATTTATAAAAGCTATAATTGTATCACAAAAAAAAAAAAAAAGAAACAATTTGAGATCAAGTTTCGTATCTAGTTTAAAATTTTGTTTGAACTGACCTTAAAATCCATTTGGGTGAATAAATGACTGGTGTGGATATGTTAAATGCGAATTGTGATCCTATAAACCATAGATATGTTAATTTTTTTTTTAATCTTAAAATCTGCATATAAATAATTTTTAATAATAGTGAAACTTTTGTCAAACAAGTTATCAACTTAAATTGGAATAAGTTGTAATTTTTAAAAATTTTACAACAAAACGATCTTGTTATCAGCTCAAGCTGTATCACTTTTTAGTTATTTTATTTTACAAAAGATACTAAAAAATTAATGATTCATTAACGTAATACTATTAAAATACAATTCATTAACGAAAAAGAAATTTCTTGATTAGAACTGAATTTTTCCATTGAGCAACTTTTGATGCGTTTTTGACGCAAAAAGCACAGAAAGCGTTAATCTCAAGAATTAATCAGAATTAAATTACAATTTATGCTATAATGGTAAAAAAGAGCTGTTTAATATTCAATTTTATTTATAGAAAAGAATTTTTTCTGCGATTACAATGATAAAAAAATTTTGAAAATTGGTTAAAAACGAGTTTCTAATCAGCAAAATTAGAAGAAAGAAAAAGGCAAAAGTTTTTTTTATCAGACGTGAAAGAATTTGCGAAAAAAATTTTTTTGAAACAGACTAATACTTAAACCAAAATAAAGATTTAAGTACTTTTCAGTATCATCCTTTTGGTGCCAATGAATTGCCTCGTTATTTTGGCGATAAAAAATTTTAAATATGCTTGTTATTTAGCTGATTTGATGCCGATACAAAATAAGCCGAAGGTCATCCATCGCAGTTCATTTGAAAAAAATAACAAATAATAATTTTAAAATCTTAGAAACTGCACGTGAGAGAAAAACTGTAGTTTCCAAATTGAAAATCAGCGTCCCTAAAACTATCGATCAACGGTTGTAAAATTCGCAAAAGTCCAAAAGTTTTTTGTTTAGTGTCATTTATACCTGTAAATTTGTGGGTTAATTTCTTAGATTTTGTTAAAAAATTCCGTAGTTGCAATTTCTTTAATTCGTTTTCATAAAACTTCTTTGAAATATCGTCTTCATCATCTAGATTTTTGTTTTCAAGTTCAGTCGGAAAATTGAAGTGAGAAATTTGTTCTTTTGCTAAAATGTTTAAACAAATTTATTTTTACCCTTGTATTATATCCTCATGACTTGCAGAAGAATTCGGAGGCGTTAAGCGATTACTCTAAACTGCTTTCGGCTGCACCAACGGCAAGCCACTTTAAGGTGATGGTGTCCCCCTCCCTTGCACCTTAGAGTGGTCAAAAAGGCTTGTCAGTTTCCCAAGGGTTTTTTCCTTGGGCGGCCCCACATGGACTTTTGTACCTGCTGTCCTCTAAGCGGTCACAGATGGACAACAATCTCAATCTTAATCAACAGCCCGCCTTATTTTATTTAACAATTTATCGCTCTTGAAAAACTCCCTGTTTACGCAAATCACCCTTCTATGTCAAAATTTCCTACTCCACAACTCTTGACAACTCCCGTCTATATCAAACAACCCTCTATTTCAAAATCTCCTCCGACCTCCTATAAATCTATTCTGTCGCTTTAACTTATCATCACCCTCTTCTTTGTGAGCGGCGACATTCACCCAACTCTGGTTCCACACCTCTGTGACCCTCTCTTTGCACCCCTCGACTGAGAAACAGGTTACTACAATGTGCTAACTGTTTTCTCTGAGTCATGGTTTCTTCTCTGGTCAAAATCTCTCCAGAGCACCCTTGGACTTGCCAAAATGTTCATCTCCCCCTTTATTTAACTCTCTGGCACCTTAACAAAACTTCAAAAATCACGCTATCCTCCGCAATACTAATTCTTTTAATTTTTTTGAAAATCCACAGTTGATTTTTACATATCCACTTCCAGTTTTTTTTCTGCCTCTTCCTCAACGACAAACTTCTACTTCACCCCTCACTTAAACTAACTTTTATCATTTTTCCACCCACCTCTCATAAATCTGTCCACAAATCCTCCAGTAAATGCTGATGGCATTGGACCACGCCACACTGAGCAAATCCACTTTTTTCTCAAAGCCACTGTCACACTTCATTCACAACTTAATCTTAACTTTATAAATCTGTAGCTAATTTTCTTTTCACTGTAATTTGAAGTTTTAATATGATGTAATCCTTTTCATATGCAGTAATGATTGCGCAGTCGGTAAACTTCTGCTTAATTTAATTTTTTTAATTTATTTGCAAGGTGGTTGTTGATTGTTTTAATTGTTCGCTCAATCAATTGCGATGTCAAGCACATGTCAAGTAGATTAAGAGCACGTGACCTTTAGCTTCTAGAATTTTTTTTCTCTTTATCGAGTATTCTAGAATCATTAGTTGAATTTTTCCATTTAAGCAAAGAGTTCTAATTACTTAATCCGTTCGTTGTCGCGATTCTGTGATTGGCTGTTTTCGGAAAACGCGAACTTTGACCGATGATAAACTTTATTGTAATTCTTAATTTCCACTTTTTCGTAATTTTAACCATAATCTAGCCTCACATGACGGGATCTTACTCAAGCGCGCATTTTGTTTTTATTTAATTTCATCAATCACTCCAGGCCGATTTGAGTTGTTGCATTGCAGTTGAGTCATTTGTGTTTTTGTGGCTAAGTTTTTGTGGCGGACGTACTATAAAATTAATATTAGTTATCGGGGAGATAATTTATTCTTATAGCTTGCTAGTAGAAAGTTATTGAAGTGATTATTCGCAATTGGGGCGCTGAAATTGTTGCGAAGTTTGGTGAAATGGGAGCCAAGCTTTTCGTGAATTGATCAAGTTTTGCGAATTTTGTAAATATATATTTTTTATAGTTAGAAACAATGGTTTCCATCTGCGGAGAAAAGTTTTCAATTCGAACATAGCCGTAACTGACTGCATTAAAAACTTCAGTCTCGCGGCAACCTATTTCTTGAGCTGGAATAAATATAAAAATAGACACTGTTTTACTTTATTGCAGGTATTAGGGTTACCAAGTTCAACTGGTCCTTTTGGATTCCCGAGTAAAGTTTGTGACACCAGTACCAACTCATCTTTGCGCAAGGGTCACACCTTTCTCCAGCATTAAGGCGGAGTAAAGAAGCCTCTGCTCTGAACACTCTTTAACAATACGTCCCATTTATAAGTTCTTCTCTTCCGACCTCCGTTCTAAGTCCGTTTCACCCTTCCTCTTACCTCTATCCCCTACAACCATTATTTTCGGCAATTTCAATTGCCACCACACATTCTGGGACTTCAATAGCCTTGAGGAATAATTAGGCAAAGACTTGTTTTACTGGCTTTCCTCCCCAAAACTGCTTTTCTTAACAACCTTGACCATACCACTCTATTACATCGCTCCACCGGAAAAACTCTTCTCCTAACCTCTCCTTTATTTCCACTCCCATTGCATCAAAATATTTATGGCAGATTCTTCCAGGCCTTGGCTCTGATCACCTTTTTATTTCTATAACGATTCCTACCTTCCTTATGACTAATTCAATTTCTCGCCCTCTTTCACTCAACTATAACAAAGCCAGCTGGGGCGAATACCTTACATTGAAATCCACTGCCCAACCCTTCTATCTTCACCACTCTCACTCTCTCCGAAGCCATCCACATCTTTACCAAACTTTTCAAGTAACACACACAAACTTTTAGCAGTAGCCGCAAAGTTTGATACCCAGTAAATACTTTGATTATCCTTAAAATTATCGTTCAAATTTAGCATCTAATTGGTGTATCAGCGTCCCTCATACATGAAGCATCACATGGAGCAGAACATCTGAAGGTTTGGGTAACCAAATCAAATGTTAACAGATCTAAATCAGATATTACAGCAACACCATTGCTGGGAATATCTATTCAGAGCAGTACTGCAGCCTGAGGTAAAAAAAGATAAATATTTGACTCCCGTCCTTTGTGAGTCTAATCTGAAGAGAATACCTTTCAAAACTTCAACTATGACGACAGTTCAATCTTTCTCGTCTTTATGATAAGTGTCAAGGGCAATTGGTGAGTTTTATGTATAAATTAATTGGAGTGGCCTACAAAATATTGAGAATTTATGAGCTAAGTTTTTGCACTAAAAGCAGCAAACAATGCATGCGGGGTTTGAAAACATTGAATTTATCTGAAAAAAAACTGCTATTATGGATATCAATGATCACTAAATCTATTCAGAAATATTCCTAAAATAAACTTTTATTCACTATTTTTTTATAGTCTCAAAGATATAGTCGCAATGAAACTCACCAACACAGGTATACCAGACTTGAAGATAATTTTTTGTCGATGGGCACGAATCACTTTGTATCCATGCTGAGTTTGGTAGAACGACACACGACGATTGATTATTGCACGCTGAAATTACGGCAGCTGTCGCTGTTGGTGCTTCACAGGGTTTGAGAATTTCATTTGGTGGTAATAAACATCTTAAAATGTTGCAGGTTGTTAAACTTTCTATTTACTTTTTAACGACTTCGGAAATTACTTTTTTATTTGATAGTTAAAGTTGAAACCCTAATTTTTTTAAAAGCATTCTTGAAGCATCAAGATAAGTTATGCGCAAATTTTGCTTAGTGCTTGATAATAAAAGCAAAAACCGATTCGCATTTTGCCACAATTTTATGATAAATTTAAAAAAACTTAATGGCCTAAGTGGCATAAAAGTCCTACCGGCACGAAGGTCATAAAAGTTGAAACTTTACCCAAAGAAAATTCATTTAACGTAAAAGAAAAAATATTGAAATAAATAAATAAATGTGTTCTACTCTTGATTTTAAAAAGTAACCTATAAGCAACAATCCAGGACTCTTTTTAAGGCAACTTATAGAAGTAGCTTTTATTATCGCTAAGCAAATCAAGCTGTATCGTTTACAATGTGTAAGACTTTTGTAATGCCTACTGCATTAAAACTAAATATAATTGTATTGGCGAGAAAATAATTAAACTTGTATTGGAAAGAAGATGAAATTGTTATTATAATAAAATCAATTCGTGATTTGGTGAAAGACGTACAACAGAAAAAATTTTAAAGTAAAAAATCTTGTTTTGACTGATCTCAATCTAAATGGATAGAATCACCGTGCTCTGTAAAACAGGTCATGACAATGGCAAAAGCTTCTCTCTCTATTTCTCTCAAGAGATGCGATCTTTTAGTCTTTTATACTATATTCTCTTTCTGACACATTGCATTTCGTTCTAGTTGTTTTATCTTTATATTTGGTTAAAATGTTCCTTTTTTGATAACCTGCAATTCTAGTTCAGTTTCGTATTCAGTCGAACAATATGATTGCACATTTGAACTCAAACAATGGAAATGCAGCAATGTCATTACAGACACTATATGTCAGATTAAACTTTTTCAAAAATTTATCGCCGAATACACTCTGATTATTGCAATAATGTTATAATTTATAAAAAGAAAAAAAAATAGCTTAAATGTATTTATTAAAATAAACGTATGAATATCTAGAAAATACAAATCAATCTGATTGTTGGATTTCATTGGAATCTAAAAACTATTCACGTTCCGCTTAAAAAGGTCTCGCGTACCACAGGTTGAGAACCGCTGAGCTAGAGAGAAACGTTGTCATTGACTTGTCATGACCTGTTTTACCGAGTGCTATGTACAGAACAATTCTCACTTACGCTGTTCTGTTCTTTTTTCCAAAAAATGCACTTGCTACCGAAATTACTCGATCATGTTGACATTGAATTGTGTGAGGAAATTCAGAACAAAAAGTTACAACGTTGGTGTTTGTAAGAGCTGAAAACACATAAATCGAATTTACGCTTGGTCAGTGGCTGTCATACAAACAATGAAACAACAAAAGTTGAATTTAAAGTAATAGCATTTCTGAGAAATAAAAAATATAATAATTAATTTCTTAAATGCAACTAGTTAGAAGTTAATTCATTAAAATACAACAAAAACTGTTAAAATTTAATTTAATAGCAAATTCGATAAGTTTACATAAGGCTAATAGCTTTTATTTTTCTCAACTATAAACCAGGGATGGGCAAACTACGGCCCGCGAAAGCCTCCAGCAAATAACTTTACACCCTCTTCGCTTTCAATTTTGGTGATCTCTATAAAAAAATGTCCAAAATTTGCGATCAATACTATTTTGAGACGAAAAAGGAGATTTTGGACATTGATTGAAAGTAATGACCTTTTTTTATAAAGATCACTGTATATTGAAAAGAAAAATCAAGAAACCGAGAAAGATTGCACTTTTAGAATGCGGCCCGCAAAACAAAACCAACTTGTGAATCCGGCCCACGGGCTAAAAAGTTTGCCCACCCCTGCTATAGACTTACGTATGCATTTATATTTAATGGTCAAAATATTTGAAGCCTTTTCACAATTGAGAACTTTTCCGAATATGTCAATTGTAGCAGGGACGTCACATTCTTTTTTGCCGTTGCACATTTGCGATGTAATATAATTCGCCAAGGGGGTCAAACATGGACGACCGTTCCATTCCGAACCTGGCCCACATCTTAAAAAATCAAGAATGCTCTGAATCAATTTTTGAGATTGTTTGTTACGGATGCATTTCAACCAGGGATTTCTCGTTATATTACTTAGTAGATAAACAGTTTCTTTTTACTATTCTTATATTTGGCAAACATTACAAGAACCGAGGATTTCTACATCTTTTGAGCTTTAAAAATGTTCTTTACTTGCAAAAATTGTCATTATTTTCAAGACAGCTCACTACTTCATAAAATCAGAAAAATTTTCAACTAAATTTTTTAAAAAATAGTTTGCGAGTAAAAATATAGTTTGTAAGATATTGAGAATCAAACTTTTGTAGACACCATTTGTGGAATACAAAAATGCTTCAAACGACTGCTATTCCATTAACGTTAATTCAGGAGCTTTACAAGGCCTTTACAAATCAAATAGCGCTACTGATTTATTTCCGGTAAGGATCTACACTATAAGATTATTAATTTTAATAATTTTATGGTTTAAGGTCGCGGCCCGATGTAATTATCGGCGGCTCTCTAAACAATTCAAAACATTCTTAATCTTGCGTATTTAGATTTTTTTTAGTCATCACAAACGAATCTTATAGTTTTAAGCAGCCTGATCAAGTGATATTTTTTAAAAATTAATGCTGGACATGTGCAATCAAAATATACGCATCTACCCACAATTGACTGAAAAAAAAGTTTTTATAGCCATCACTGATCTATTTCGACTGCTTGCGGTTCGCAAATTCAAACATTCTACCTAAGTTGCCCATGAAAGTAAAAAACACGGATCACACTATTTGAGTTTGGTTGAACAAAAAATCCGCTCTGGAGACTATTTTTTGCTAAATTAGAAAGCTTTGTAAAAATTCGATGTGCTTTCTTTTTTCACTTTTTCTTTCCAGTCTTTTTTCACATTTTAATTTTATTAAATACGGTAAATTAAAAACCTTATTTGTAAACAATTAAACACCGAAATTCAAACCAAATCTTTCATTTTAGGCTAAATAGCCTTCTAAGATACTGCGTGAACAAGGCAGGAATGTAGTTAAATGGTGGCTATGGTGAACAGTCATGAGTATATTCACAGATTTACCTGACCAAGAAATCGAACCAAGGCCTCTCACGCTAAAATTAGAAATAAACTTACAAACATAACAACAACAAACAAGCAAAAAAAATATAACATGCATAGGCTTATATATATATAAATTAAGCCGTAGTTTTGTCGTCGTCGTCGGCGTTGTCATCGTTTGGAAGGGCATCTACTCCAGGTCAGACACAAACAGGACTGGAGCCGAGGGTTTATCCTTTAACTACCCCAGGCTGCTGGACTGCCCGGATCAGATGCTGGCAGTAATGGTGTTAAGCCAGCATTAAGTTTTATCATCCAAAACCGTCAGACCTCGTGCTCCATGTAGTGCCCGATGTACGGGGCACTCTGTTAGAACGTGGTCTGCGGTTTGTTCAGCGGCACCGCACTCCCAATTTGGTGAAGGAGCAAGACCTCATTTGTGCATGGACGAATGGAATCGCCCAACACCATTCCGCAGGCGATTGAGCTTAACCCAAGCCGTTCGGGGCAAGCTCATCCCAACAGACCTGGAACTGGTCCTTGGTATTAAAACACGGAGCCTGAAACTATTTTCACAGTACTCCGCGTTCCATTTATGGTTTGTCCACTCAGAAGCGTCGATGCCAAGTCCGTCAAGGTTGTTTAAAAGATTCCGCGCATCTAGCACAAATGGGCGTCTAGTCTTAGTCTCTCTTGGCGAGCATCTGAGGACCCACTTAAAATACCATACAAGATATGATCAGGGTTCAGAGATCCACGGTAAGCAAAGGAGAGTTTTCGCTCCCAGTCGGCGAAGCTCAGCTGGCTGAATGCCTAAAAGTATATTGGTAAGTGGTCCGTTGAAGTAGGACGCAGGCATCTACTGTAGTAACTAAGTGCAAGGCGTCATTCAAGACACTGCCTATGAGGCGAATGTGAGCGCTGTGACACCAGAATGGTACGCAGTACTCAGGTGTTGAGTAGACCAGGAATAAGACAGTGTGCGTAGTGTTTTGGTACCTGCTGAGCCTACAAGTCGCCTCAGCAGTGTGACGCGCGAGGATAGTTTTTTGCGCAATACCACTGGATGGTGACGAAACGTGAGCGATCTGTCCAGTTTTACCCCACGATAAGTAAGGGTTGGACAGAACCGTAAAAGTCTACTATTGCAGTAGACTTTTAGCTCACGTTTGGCCTCACGGTTATTTAAGAGAAAGGCTGCCGTCACCGTCTTATTGTGATTGAGTTTCAATCTCCAAGACTGGAGATGCGCTGAAAGTGTCGACATGTCTTGGCTTAAAGTCTTTTTTGTAGTTCCAGAAGAATGTAATAATGCTAAATCATCAACATAAGCAAATTTCTAGAAATCATGGAAGGCAGATCGTATGTATAGATGTTAAATAGGAGGGGGGCCAAGACCGATCCCTGAGGAACGCTGTTTTTTAGACGGCGTAACCTGCTTTGCTTGCTGTCATCGGTAGTAAGGATGAAACTTCGATTTCGGACAAGTTCCATAATCGTTCTGACCATATGCTTATCCGGAAAAAACCTCAGCAGCTTGCAGATAAGGCCACAGTGCCAGCTAGTGTCATAAGCAGCTAACAGATTGACAAATAGGGCACCGACCTTCTTCTTAGCCTCAAAGGTACCCTCAATGTTCTGGGTCAATAAAACAACTTGATCTATGGTTGACTTCCATTGTCGAAACTCAATTTTTTTTAGGGAGCAGTGGATCGATTAATGGCTCAACGCGAGCGTAGATAAGCTTCTCGAGGATCTTGTAGGGGACACAGAGCAGAGATATCGTTCGATAACTTTTTGGCTCCCCCACTGGCTTCATTGGTTTTAGGATCGCTACTGCAAGCGCTCTTCTCCAGATCTTGGAAATTTTGAGTTGGCGCAAACAGGACGAAAGGAAGTTATGTAACTAGGACTTCAAAGCAGTTCCAACATGGATTATGATGATGTAGTGTTGAGTCGTAGTGTTGATCAACTTGCTCTTTTCAAAACTATAAAAACTTGCAGGCAATTCATGATAACTAAAAAAGGCTTCACTTCGATTGTCAAAAAGTGCGTTTTGATTGCATTTGTCCCGCGAAAGAGAATTAAAGACCCAATATAAAACTCTTAACTTTAAATCCATAATCAAAAAGTTCAATCGTAAACATCCAACTTTTTTTTTTACATTAACCAACTTCCGAAAGCATATTCATTAAATATGGTAAAATTTTAAAAATTGTAAAAAATTATTAAGTTTGTCTCGGGTAAATCTTAAAATCACCTTTCCAATGTGTCTTCAGTGCGACCAAAGATAGCATTGATGATTTTGATGACGTCATCGGCATCATCGCACTTCAATTCAACACCAAAATTTTCACAACCAATCACTTCTCTCATCCCATTTTCCAAAACTGAAATTGACATTGAGGTAATGATTTAAAGCAAGTTACTTGCTCAATGACCCTATATCCACACTCTGACTTGTTTTTATCGAAGCGGAGTTTAATTTGATAAGTCGATTGGTGCTGGAAAATAGAAAAGTAAAAAACATATATCGAAAGTTTGCGTTTGACACTTATTAAAAAAAAATCATCAATATGAGAGAAAACAAACCGAACTGACTTACAATGCGTACAGAAAAAGAGATCGAGACAGATCTTGTTGGTTGAAAAGGAAAAAAATAAAAAACATAAATGAAATAATGTAAATCTTCCTTTTTTTGGTTCGAAGGAGTCTGATGTTTACACTGGCGGTGAAGGCGGGATTTTAAAATGAATTACATTTTTGCACCAAGATCTCCATAAAAGGAAGCGTTTGCATTCTTTCTCATAAATAAGCGTTTTTTCCCCAGGAAAAATGGGGGTAAAGAAAAAGAAAAAATGTTGCAGTTGTCTTTATTGGAGAATTTTGTTTGCGGCTTGAATTTTTTTCTATCACTCTTTGAACTAATTAATAGATCATTTTTGATCAATAAGACCTGAATCTCTTCCTTATATTTTTTCTTCTATTTTCTGCATGTACATAAATCATTGGCTTGTTTTTTCTTTCTTCTTCTAATAATTGTCAACGAAAAAATTTCTCTATCAAGAAAAGTATAATTTTGAAACTCTTCCATAAATTTTTCTGTCTTAAAAAAACTGCTTTTTAATGGGAAAAAATTTTATTGTTGACGGCATAAGACGCAGGACATTGAAATGTACAAAAATATCAATTGTTGTACAGGTAGTTTTGAAAGCAAAAAAAGTTAAAACTTAAATGCATATATGAAAACCATTATGTATCTAAAACATAGGTCGAATCTCTTTACAGTGGCCTAAAATTAACACTATTCTATTCTTTCAAAATAGAAAAAACTAATCAAATGCAACATTCTTTGATGCTCTTGTTTTTCTAATTTTACCACAAAATGGAAAGGTGTTGTAATGGTCTTTTTATCTCTATAGAGAAGAGAGTAACTATTTTTCATAAATGTAGAATTACAAATAATAAATCTCTTTTGCGATTAGCTAATTGCCATTTGGTTGTTCTATTTACTTTTGTTGATACCACTGATAAAAAAGCATTTTATTTAAATTAAAATATAACAAAAGCAAAACTTGGCCACCGCTCTGTGCCAGATCTGTTTGGAGAATGCAGAATTTTGACGTTTGCCTACAAGGCCAGCATTTATGCTTAGAATAACAATCTAAAATACTAAATAAAAAATTTCAAAGTTCAAATTTTAGTTTTCATTTTAAAGCAAATTTTAAAACATATTTAATAACTTGCACGTAATGAATAATCAATGGAATATCCTCACTAAAGTAATTAACCATGATCTTTGGCTCACGGTTAGCTTCCCTGTTGTTGGGATGTAATGAAGATCATGGTTGAAGAAAACAACTTGCCCCTTAACCTTAATTCTACTTATCTTGGCGTCACTGTAGATAGGACCCTCACGTATTGATGCCATTTGAAAACATTGCGCAAGAAGCTGATATTACGCGTTGCCCTGATCCATCAACTGCCAGGTACAAGCGGGGAGCATGTGCAACAACTTTACGCACCTCAACCCTATCCCTTGTACTGAATACTTACCAACACTATCCGGCATCCCCCTGCTGAGCTCCGCTACAAAGCTGCTACACTCAAACTGGCTTGCCAATTTTCGGGGTCAAGTCACGCACTCCATAATTACATTACTAAACCTATGGCCAAGAGACGTCTTAAGTCAAGAAAACCACTCGTTGATGAAGCACAAACTCTATTGGCTTACAACATAAATGCTCCAACATGAATTCATGATACATGAAAAGCGAACTGGTTCAAAAATATCTCACGACTCCACTCTTCCATTCCTGAAGTAAGGTTCAATCCCAAAAGGACACGGGCTCAGTCGCTTAGCCTGGGTACGGCTGAATCGCCTCCGCACTGGCGTCAGACAATTTGATTCCTTGATGTACAAATGGGGACTGATAACATCGCAGCTTGCAAATGTGGTGAAGAACAACATATATTATTGTCCCATCTATTCACTTCCTGGAGCAGTCCCACGATCATCCCTGATCCTGAATGACAACAACATCCAAGGGTTGCTTAAAAAATTGTCCAGATGATCCCAAAGTTCAAAAAACAACATCTCAAACGAAAGAAAAAGATTAAAGTAACTCACTCTCATACTTAAAGCCAGTGCTCCGCAATCGGTGTACCGCAAGACAGAAATAAGTATGCCGCGAAATAACGGTAATCTAAACTTACTTTTTGAAATAGGAATGCATGCTATGCATTCTGGCCACTTCTGATAAAAAAGCGTTTGAAAACTGTCAAAAACCAGAAAGAGGTCTTTACTTTGGTCAATGTGCGCAGCAAAATTAAAAATTTCTTAAGTGTGCCGTGACCGCAAAAAGGTTGCCAAGAACTGGTTTAAACATATTCATTCTAATCAATAAAATACGAGTACTTAAACTTTAAAATAGGGTAATGCACAGGATCTCAACAGCATAATAGAAAGCCAATAGTAAAGGCAATAAAAAAAAACAGTTGTTGACCCAAGAAAAACATACTTTTTAAAAGGATTTTAAGAGGTAAAGCGTCGCAAGTACCAATAAACATAAAACAACCAGAAGATGAACTGATTAATAAAAAGATTATTTGCTCTTCATAAACGACAAAATCATAACTAAATACTTTTTATGTCGCTCTTCCAACGATTTCCATATTTTTTGGCAACTTTCCACGAAAACTTTGCTAACGGAGACATAGTAGGGGTTTTTTGCTCAACTTTGTCCAAGTAAGCTGAAACTATTCGTTCCAAAGGATTTCGCACAACTACGAAATTGATCGATTCTTGATAGATTTTTCGACGTTGATCAGAAATGTCTTTTTCATCATAAATAGGCTCCACTTTTTCCACTGCTTCATCCTTCAAAACTAGAACATTCTGAGACTTAAATAAAGACCTTATTTAATGGTAGTCTTTTATCACGTAAGTCAACTACTTTTAGCGTGAAGATTAAACAAATATTTACTGAATTACACAGGAGAACAACAGATAATTTGAAGATATACTTCACGCATTTTTGTTCTCTTAAAGCAATTTTTATAAAGCAACTTTTATAAGAAAAACAAGTGTATTTACAAAAAAGCTTTCTAGTTTTATTAACACCAAAAGAAAGTTACCGAAAATGGCGTGACTCAAAAATTTGTTTATTTACATGTATTGACAAAATTAGCATGAAACAAACATTAAATTCAACAATTTGTTTCGCATTACTTTTTAACAATTTTAGCAAATAACTCTACTAACATTTACAAACATAGTTAAGTCCTAATTGATAAATCAAGCTAATTAGGCTATACCAGGGATATCCAACCTTTTTTCCATAATGGGCCAAATTATGAGCTTAAGTATATTTGGTGGGCCACAAAGTACATGATATAAAATTTTTTTTTCTAGCATTAGATACCATGATCAAATAATGAATATTAAGATATGATTTACAATTGATTATCCTATTAGGAATCTAAGTGAAATGTGAAACTATTAAAATCATTACGTAATTAGTATTAAGGATACCTATGGTGAAGCTGCTTTGAAGTCCCAATTATGTGACCTCTTTATTTCTTGGTTATACTGACCCCAAATTCCCAAGATCTGGAGAAGAAGACTTTAGTCGCAATCCCACAGCCAAGGAAGCCAGTGGGGGACCCAA
This sequence comes from Diplosoma virens, assembly GCA_963680785.1. NCBI lineage: Eukaryota > Metazoa > Chordata > Ascidiacea > Aplousobranchia > Didemnidae > Diplosoma > Diplosoma virens. Next base: position 26,220,810 of record OY796892.1, on the reverse strand, counting down.
AGAGTTTTTGGACTGATATCTTTGCTCTATGTCTCCTACAAAATCTTGTCAACCGTGTAGCAAGTTGTTCCATTGACAGAAACATCAAGGATTTTTTGTCGATCGGACGGCGGCACACGACTCTGTCAGGCACAGTGGTCTTATCTACAAGCTACTTCAGACTTCTGTCAGATAAGCACATGGTCAAAATGATAATGGAGCTGGTAAAAAACCAAATTTTCACCCTTGCTACCTGTGACAACAAGCAAAGCAGGCTTCACTATCAGAAAAACAGCGTTTTTCAGGGATCGATCTTACCCCTTTTCACTTCTACGTATATATACGATTTGCTCTCCACAATTTTTAGAAAGTTACCTAAGCTGACAATCTAGCATTGTTGCACTCCTCTGGAAATTGGAAAGCCTTTGAGAGGACTTTAGCATAGTCGGCAGCGTGGTGGAGTGGTTAAAGCGCTGTGCTAATGATTAACATGGTCTCGGTTCGAAACCCACTCGTGTCATTCTGTGGTGTTCTTAGAAAAGACACTTACAGGTATGGCAATTTTTCCTGCTTGGTGGTCTTGGCAAGCAGTTCTAAATTACAGTTATATCTCTATTAACTTACAACCGGACAGCAATATCTTGGCATCTCCGGAAGCAGGTTGGGGTAATTGTTAACCGTATGTATTAGCGCCTCCGTCGCTTTCCTGCGAGTCAGCAAGATAAATATAGAGGTAAAATAAATAAAAATAAATAAATACAGTAAATAACTTTAAGTCAAGACATGACCACATTTTTAAACGTATTTCCAGGGAAGCTGAAGCTCAGTCACACTAAGACGGTGAGGCAACCTTTCATTTAAGTAACCGATAAGCCGAACGTGAGCTAAATGTTTACAATGGCCATAGACTTTCACGTTTTTGTCCAACCCCAACTTGTTTTGTGGTAAAACTGGAGAGATTACTAACGTTCCGTCACCATTTTGTGTCATTGCGCAATCTTTTCGTGTTACACTGTTGAGGCAACTTGCAGGCTCAGAATAGGGTGCTAGTTCCAAAACACTTCACATAGCTGCCCTATGTGGTCTACTCAACAGCTGAGTATTGCGCATCAGTGTTGCAGCGTTTATGCTTGCCTCAAAGGCAGTGTCGTGAATGACGTCTTGCGTGTTGTCACTGGACGCGTGCTTCCCACTCCAACGGACTACTTACCCATACTTTCAGGCATCCAACCAGATGAGCTTCGCTGACTAGGAGCGACACTTTCTTTCGCTAACGGTGAAACCCTAAATCTGGACCCCGTGTTAAGTTTCTAGACTAAAAATGTCTCATCCTCCTTCCACCCTTCTAACGGATTAACACGTTTTCCTGTTTTTCACTAGCAGCATTGCTGTTACTATTGTAATCTTATTCCCAATTACTCCGCATTGATTCAAAGTTACTATCTTTACTATCACTTATATCATTTACTAATGTCATAGACTTTGTTTTGGAATCTTAAAGGACCAGTTGAGCAAGGTAACCCGAATACCTACCTGAAACAAAGCTGTGTCTAATTTTGTTTTATTCCGGATCAAGAAGTAGTTTTCTATGAGCCTGAAGCTTTTATACAGTTGTCTTGAACCAAGCTCGGATTGATTCGTCGAAAACTCTTCTCCACAAACAAACAGAGACCACAGTCTCTTACTAAAATGAATGTATTATACAATTCACGACTCACAACCGGCGAAAATTCTTTTCCACGCTCTGCCACTGCAGAGGGAAATTTGGGCAACAACCTAGTTCGTCCAATACAAATAATTCTACCTCCGTAGAACCAATCTCCAAACACTGGCGCAAAAACAATTACAACACTTGCCAATCCACGCAATACAATCAAAGGATCCTTCGCCACACTCTGCGCCCAAATTATCACTCTCTAAAATTACTTTTTCTCGAGTCTTTTCTCTCGAGCCGTCTCTCTCTCTATGCGATCGAGCGAGTGTATATATGTGTATATATAGACAAATGTCACATGACGACAAATCGACTCGAGAACGCTGGACTCAAGTCGAATCCTCTAGAGCAGGGTTCTTCAACGGGGGCGATTAGGGGCGATTTAAACAATTTGAAAAATTGGGGGGCGATTTTAAACAATTGGGGGGCGATTTCACAATTACAAATATTGTTATAAAACGATAACTAAAAATGGATACGTTGAAAACGTTCTCGCTGATTTCATTATTTCTTTTGTTATTGTTCTTCACTTCTTCAAACAGTTTTGGGTTCTCCTCATGCTCATGTATGCACAATTGCACATGCACACACATGCAATGACGTACACCTATGCAAGTGAAAAAAACGTTATGACCGAACAACGAATGAAATGGTAGTTGACACGAGTTTCCAGATATGCCAAAATTTTTATTTGACTGCGCAGTCAAGCAAGACTTTTTTCATAAGTGATCATAAGTCATAGACTTTACACATCGCTAAACACCAACTGTTACGTGACTGGCAATTTGATTGGCCTTTCGGAAATCGCTACGACAAATCTTAATTCGTCCTATAAATTTGGCTACGTCACTGTCATGGGATCGCGCGATGGTCACAAGACCGCACGAGGCACACATGACCAAAAATCATGGGACCTCATGTGACTCATCGCTATAAAGGCCAGAATTGAAACCGGTGTCTTACTTTGGTCGTGGCTAGGAGCGACGAGGTAACGCGTGATAAGTAATCCAGAATATGTAAAATAAGTAAAATAATTATTAATTAGTAAATTAACGTGTCACATGCGATGAGCAGTTTTTTCTGCTCATCGCATGTGACGTTTCTGTCTTCAGAGAGAGATAGCGATCTATAGCACTTGCTTTCATACAATCTTTTTCAGTAGTCCAGGGAAGGACAGAATTTTTAACAGTAGGCTTTCAAGAAAATGATCGTAATTTCTAAAAATTTAGGATTGTCATTATATTATTTTATGTGCCGCAGGCTACTTTCAGTTTCTTTTTAAGAGTAAATTTTATATGGTAATCGACTAATCGTATTGAAAGAGTAATGGCTTCTAATGCCAAAAAAAAGTGTCGTACATATCTTGTGGATTATATCAGGTTTGGCTTTGTGCCATGCCCATCCAATATTCAACTTCCAATGTGTCTCTTGTGCAAGAAAATTCTTACAAATGAGGCAATGAAACCGTCAAGGCTGAAAGATCACCTAACCAGGCTTCATCCTGATAAAGCAAACAAATCTATTGAATTTTTTCAAGCATTGAAAGAGCGTGAAGCTCAAAGTTCTATAAACAAGGCCTATGCTAAAAATGCTTGCCCAAATGTCAAAGGACTTATAGCCTCGTACAAGATTGCTTTTTTGATTGCGAAAAAGGGTTTACCATTCAACGTTGGGGAAAGTTTGGTAGCACCTGCTGTGAAAGAAATTATTTCTACTGTAATGGAGAAAGATCCCACACCTGTACTACGAGCTGTTCCACTGAGTGATACCACAGTAACCCGACGAATTAACGAAATGGGTACGAATATTGAAGATCAACTCTGTGAAATCTTACGAAACACTTCTTTCAGCTTACAATTAGACGAAACTACCACATCAGACAATAACGCTTTATTAATGGTTTACGTCCGTTACATAACTGATGGAAATATTATGGAGGAGCTTCTATTTTGCAAGTGTTTGGAAACAGACACTAAAGGTCTAACAATATTTCAGACTTTGTCAGACTACTTGCGAAACAAATCCATCCCCCTTACCAACATAATAGCATGTGCTACTGATGGAGCTCCAGCCATGGTAGGCAGGTATCGCGGGTTTGCTTCATTACTCAAAGAAAAAATACCCAATCTATTTACTGTGCACTGTGTGCTTCACCGTCAGCATTTGGTAGCAAAGCGTCTTTCTCCACGTCTGCAAGAATGTTTGGGAGCTGCTATCAAAGCAGTTAACAAGATAAAAGCCAACGCTAAAAATGACCGATTGTTTCGACAGCTATGCGAGGTAAACGATGAAGAGTTCGAGCATCTCCTTCTCCATACGGAAGTTCGTTGGCTGTCGAAAGGCATATTTCTGGCAAGGTATTGCAAACTTAAAAACAGCGTGGTGGAGTTCCTTGGTGAAGATTCTGACCTTGCCAAAGATGTAATTGCCTGCCATCAAGATAACAGTTATCTAGCTGATTTTTATGAAAAAATTAATACAGCAACGGACAAACTCCAAGGTAAAAAGATTACTTTGGTTCAAAGCAAAACTATAATACGTGGCCTAATCAACAAACTTGAGCTCTACCAGCAAAGTTTGAGCAGAAGAAAGTTCGATCACTTCTCTCGTCTGTCAAAAATGTCTGATAGTGTCACTGACGAACATTTGCTTGTTTACGTTGAACACCTGAAAGCTGTGATAGAAGACATGAAGGTTCGCTTTAAAGATCTGCTTGACCTTGAAGTTTTTCCGTGGCTAGTGGAACCATTCGCCACTAACATCAATGACTGCGATTCCACCATGCAAGAAATGCTGATAGACCTGCAAAGTGACGAAGAAGCGCGCGCAATCTTCAGGGCACATGGATGGGCAGCCTTCTGGATTAAGTGGAAAAACCGATTTCCGCAACTGTGGGAGAAAGTAGAGCTCTTTATTTTGGCCTTTCCAACCACATATATTGCTGAACAAGGATTTAGTGAAGTGCTCTACATGCGAAATAAATATCGCAATAGACTCGACATGAATGCGACTGGGGGAGATTCAATTCGACTGAAGCTGACTAGCTTGATGCCAGCTTTTTCTAATCTTGCCGAGCAACATCAGCCGCAAGGGTCGCATTAGTTTCATGAACTGTTGCATTTTAATAAATTGCCATTGCTTTTATTTGTGTTTTCCTTTTAAAAGCTTCTTAGATATATTTCGGGAAAACTTTCAAATGAAAGTACAGTAATCGTTTTTATGGGGGGCGATTCGGACCAACATTTTTTGAAAAGGGGCGATTTCATAAAAAAGGTTGAAGACCCCTGCTCTAGAGAAAACGCTTCGCTTCAATGCGCCAGAATTAGAACGTCAGTTCTATGTACACGAGAACGTTCGGAAATAAAGTACAAACTCGGTCATGCGTTAAGAAAAAATAACTTGACGAAGCGCATTATGTCACTAATGTGAGGCGAAAGAAAGAAAAAAAGAAGATGCGAACGAATAATTGAAAGCAAATCGCAGATATTTAAATTACACAGCACAAGGGCGATTATACCATGCCCAAGCGATTTCTACGTCATAATAAAACTTTAAATTACTTTAAGACGGAGAACGATATCGCCATAACTTGAAATTATTGCGAATGAAGTGTGACAACTAAATATCACTTGACATTGTAAAAACTGTTTAAGAAATAACACATTAAATATTAATATAACAGCAAAACAATGTGAATATTAAAAATCATGCTTGGGGCAAACGTTTTTATGACAAACTCCGCCGACAAAAGTTTTCATAGATCAGTTTATTGGATGTCACTTGATGCAGCAATCAACTGGCGTATTCGCTTTGTCTTCCTATACATTACTATGACAGCAGTGACATGGAATTCTATACAATTATGAAGATATAACTAAAATATTTAAGTAAGCATTGGGCCGCAATACGGCCCGCGGGCCACAGGTTGGACATCCCTGGGCTATACGATATTACTCAGTTGGTCATAAAAGTAGAGCATCTGAGTAGACTTGGGTTCGATTCCAAGTCGCGCGAAACCATGGACGCTTTGAAAACAAGACATGTCCCGGAGATTATGGCGTCACCACTGCTGGTCATGGTGGTGTGGTTTTACCCGACCCATTCCTGGGGATGGGGCCGCGGATCAACTCCGCGGAATCCCAATAGTCGGGCGACTCCCCACGGACGGGACCAGAGGTCCAGAAGAGAAGGGGTGTGGCCGAAAATGGCCCGACGCAGAGGGTCTAGTACAGGGCAGTCGAGCACGAGATGTGAGAGATCCTGTGGTTCAGAACCACAGTTGCTGCATGAAGGAGTCTTGGGTCGACCAACCCTGTGGAGATAAGAGTTAAGGAGAGTGCTGTGCCTGTTGCAGCGTAAACGGGAGAGAGCACAGCGAGCGGAGCGAGGGAGAGTAAGTTCCTCGGGAGATACTGAAGGGATTTGGTGTTGAAAGAAACCAGATTGGACACTGCGTCTCCAACTGGTGTAGAGGGATAGTCGTAGGGAGGAAATAAGGGGTGCGAGGGACACTGATATACTGGAGGGATCGAGAGAGGCACTGGCTTTAGCTAGAGAGTCAGCTAAGTTGTTACCTGGGAGGGAAGAGTGACCAGGTATCATGGGAGGGAAGAGTGACCAGACATTGTAGATGGACTACCTTGGATTGAGATAGAGAGTTAAGAAGAGATTGAGTATTGGATAGGGATTTGGGGGTTAAATATGGTAGGGGGGTAGAGAGAGTTGATAGGACAGATAAAGAGTCGGAAAAGAAGGTGATAGATTCAAAATTACATGTCTTGGAGCGAGAGATACACCACTCAAGAGCATGTAGGAGAGCGAAGGTTTCAGCACTATAATTGGTAGCCCAGAGACCAGTCGAGAAGGAAAGCGAGGTAGCAGTGACACACTTTGTACACTTGATGTGTATCCCTGCACCACCCTGTCCCAACCCGCCAGGCACCGAACCGTCAGTCCAGGCAGAGATATCGCTGTGAGATAGAATGGAAAGATGGGAGGTGGCTGCAGTGTTGCGAAGGGAGGGGGGTCTTTGCGAGAGCATGGAGATGAGAGATGGAGTGAGATTGTGTAACTAGATGGGGCAGACCAGGGGGGGCTAGGAGGGCAGAGGATTAGTGGTTTACGGGTAAGTTGTAGGTTAGGGGTAAGGTTATGTGATCTGGAGAAGGATCTCCATGAGGTCTTCTTGAGACGTGTACGGGGGTTAGAGTTCGCGAGAGAGGCTATGGGAAAGGTGGGAGGTAGACGAGGGCTCGTTCAAAGAAGGAGAGGGATGGGTGGGTGAGGGTGACTCGTAGTGGAGGTAGAAGTGCTTCTATATGAAGTAGAGGAATGGGAGTGGACGATAGACAACCTGTGATTACTCTACAGGAAGATCTATGCATCCTCTCCACGGAGGTGATGTGAGTAGGAGATGAGAAGGGAAACCAGTCGGGGGAAGCATAGGTGAGGATGGGGCGAATGAAGGCTTTGTATAGGGTACTTAAGGATTCTTTTGATGGACCCCAGGAGGCAGAGGCAATGGAGCGGAAAGCACGGAATCGGCTGTGAAACTTTTTCCGTAAGGATAGGACGTGATATTTGAAAGAGAGAGTGCGGTCGAAGGTTACACCGAGAAAGGTTGGAAGAGGGTTGAATTTGAGAGGAGTGTTAAGAATGTGCAGAGAAGGTTGTATACGTGATTGGTAGGGGTCTAAGCTGAAGAAGGATGTTTCACATTTGAGGGGGTTGAGAGGAAGGCGCCATTTTGAGGACCATTTCACCAGTCTGTTGAGGGCAGCTTGTACTACAACGGTTGCATACTCAACACTCGGGGAGGAGGCCCAGATGGCTAGGTCATCTGCATAGAGAGAGGTCTTAACAGATGCAGGAAGGAAAGTGGGAAGGTCATTGATGTATAAAGAGAAGAGAACTGGTCCTAGAACCGAACCTTGGGGAACTCCTCTTCGGAGACGGAAAGGACGACTGTATGAATTACAGATACGGACTTTCGAACGGCGATCTGAGAGGTAGGATCGTATCCATTCGACAAAGCAAAGAGGAAGATCTAATGAAAGGAGTTTAGAGAGAAGGGCAGAGTGCCAAACTGAGTCAAAAGCTTTCGCAAAATCCACAGTGGCAAGGACTGTACGTGCGCCTGGCTTAGATTGGTGGAAGGAATCTGCGATTGACTGTGAGAGAAGGAGAACCTGGTCTACAGTCAATCTACCAGGTCTAAAACCAGCTTGCACGGGTGAGAGAATGTCTTGTTGTTCGAGAAAATAGGTTAGTCGTCCTAAAAACATTCTTTCGAAGAGTTTGGAGGTACATGAAGTGAGAGAAATGGGTCTATATGAAGAAGGTAAGTCAGAGGGTTTTCCGGGTTTGAGAATGGGGATGATTGTTGATTGTTTCCAGGCAGACGGGAAGGTGTGTGTTGACCAAGAAAGGTTGAAGATGTATAGAACAAAATTTAACGCAGATTGTGGGAGGTGGGATAGAAGAGGGTAGGTAATTTGGTCAGGGCCTGAGGAGGTTGAGGTTGAGAGTTGAGAGATAGCTGTAGAGAGTTCAATTGAGGAGAATGGTGAACAGAAAGTGGAATGCAGGGTGTTGCAGTGTGCAGTTCTGATTTGTTTCATTTGGGCTTTCTCGGTGCTTCGAAAAGGTTTTGGGGTTTGGGTAGAGAAATAGGACTGTAGATGTGAGGAGAGATGGTTGACACAATCTACAGGGGTATGGCAATTTGAGAAATTGGGAAGGTCAGAAGTAGTTGGGGAGGGGAAGCCAAAGATGGAGCGAAGTAGAGAAAAGACTTCGCTGGGACGGTTTTAGGAGAAAGGCTATTTTATTTATTTTTATTTTATTTTAATCTCTATATTTATCCTCCTGACTCGCAGGAAAGCGACGGAGGCGCTATACATAGGGTAGGCAATTACCCCGACCTGCTTCCGGAGATGCCAAGATATTGCTGTCCGCTTGTAATTTAGTAGAGATATTACTGTAATTTAGAACTGCTTGTCAAGACCACCAAGCAGGGGAAAGTGCCGTAAAGTGTTTTTCCCAAGAACACAACAGAATGGCGCAAGTGGGTTTTGAACCGAGACCATGTTGATCATCAGTCCGGTGCGTTAACCACTCGACCACGCTGCCGGCTAGAGCAAGTGTTCTGCCATGACTTGGCTTTAGCCTTAGAAATCACAGTGGAGGTATATCTGGAAGTAGCGATATAGTGCTGGCGGTCTTCTTCGGAACAGTGTGCCTTTGCAAATGCCTTTTGGCGTTTTGCGACGGCATCTGCGACTTCAGGAGACCACCAGGCTTTAGCAGGGCGGTTGATGCTGCCGAAAGGAATGGCAGAAGTGGCAGCATCATTGAGGAGTTTGGTAAAGGTGTGGGTTGCTTCAGAAAGAGAAAGTGTTGTAAAGTTAGAGGGAGTAGGGCAGTGGGTATCAATATAAGTAAGGTAATCATCCCAGCGAGCTTTATTATAGTTAAATGAGGGGGGCGGTGGAAAGAGTTAATTATAGGGGAAGTGGGAATAGTGATGGAGATAGGAAGATGATCTGAGCCGAGGTCCGGAAGGGTCTGCCATGTGCATTTAGAGGCTATTCGGGCAGGAACTAGGAAAAGATCAGGGGAAGAGCGGTTTCTGGTGGCACGGTGTAGTAGGGTGTGGTGTTCGGGGTTATTAAGAGGTAAAACATCAGAAGAGAGGAGCCAATCAAACAGATCTTTGCCTGATTGGTCTTCCGGTGAGTGAGAGTCCCAGGATGAATGATGGCTGTTAAAGTCGCCAAAGATGTAAGTGGTAGGAGATGATGGTAGGAGAAAGGGTGAGAAGGATTTTGGGCGAGAGTCGGAGGAAGAGGAGCGGATAGGAGGGACATAGACGTTGAAAAGATCTATGGGAGCGGCTCCTTTTATTTAAACTGCGATAGCTAAATAATCGGAGCTGGGGTCGAGGGAGGAGAGGGATTGTGTGGAGAGTGAAGTGTAAGATAGACCGTTTTTGACAAGTATCAGTACACCTCCTCCTCCTAGGTTTCCCGTAGAGTTGGTGGTTCCTCTCCTCGTCATAAAACGGTTCTTTTGGAGGGTTTTGTAGCCGGGTATACGGAAGGTGGAGTCAGAGGAGAGGTGTGACTCTTGTATGAAGATGAGATCGTACTGATTATGAGAGAGAAAGTGTAGGAGTTCAGTACGACGCAGGCGAATCCCATTAGCATTCCACTGTAGGATTCGGAGGTTGTTTCGAGAGGGAGAGGAAGGATGAAAAGAGGATTGTGTGAGAGGAGAGGTGGTATGTTGGGTTTGAGGATAAGGAGTAGTCAATGCTGAGGGAGGGTAAATATAAATTAGTTGGGGGTGATTAGGAAGATAGGTGGGTTTATTTGAGGTTGTTTTGGGGGAGGGTTTAGTTTTTGAAGATATGGTTTTGTGGTTGTTTGTGAGTGGAGGTGGGGGATTTGGAGTGTGAGAGGATGGAGATACAGAAAAGAATGAACATACGGGATTAGAGTGTGAGAGGGAGGGGAGGGGTTGAGAAGAGGATGGGAACATTGGGCAAGTCCAAGAGTGTCCCGGGGAGATTTTGCGGAAGTCAGCGGGAGAAAGACCAGAGCAGGAGAGGTGTACCCAGAGAGAACAGCCGGTACATTGTATTGATCTGTTTCCCCAGGTGACTCTACGGGAGCAGACAGAGCAGGGGTCTATAGATCCAGGGTTGGGGTGAATGTCACCGCTGATAAGGAGAAGCATAGAGATAAGAATCAGCGGTGAGTGGGATAAGTAATGAAGAGGTTTGGGGTGGAAGGAGGGACGAGGAAGAGATGTCCGAAAGAAAATAGAAGGGGTAGGGGGGCGGTCAATTGGGTTTAAGAGTGCTGTCCACACGTGACCGCGCATTGGACAGCAGGGATAAAAAATGAAAAGAGTTGTCCGAAAGAGAATCGCCCGAGGTTGAGACCCTTGGGGAATAGACAAGCCATTTCGACACTCCCCAGTGTAGGGAAGGGGACTGCACCACCACGTTGAGGTGGCTTGTCGTTGGTGCAGACTGCTGGTCATTGTCTCGGTAGTAGAAAATAGAGATCAAATGGATGAAATGAAACACCCTGATCAAGAACGTGTGCGATGGCAAACACGGCAAAACTAGTTAGTAAAAACTTCTATTCATCTGCTGTTAAGAAATAAGTATTGTCATCAATTAATCAAAATTCAAAAGAAGTTAAGTTTTTTAAAGGAAAACTATGATAAATTTATTAGTTAAAAAAGTGCTCCGAGTTATGAATTAAATTATTTATATTATGCGTTATGAAAGAAAACTTTTAATGAAGTGCTGGCAGCTAAGTAAAATTTTCAATGAACTTAAAGTCCGAAGAACAGTTTTAAAAGCAGTATCGTAACTTAGACTTGGTAATAACCTACATTTATTTCTAGATTTTACCTTTGAGTTTTATCGTTTAGCTACATTTTTTTCTAAACTGCATATGCAATCATAATTGTTAAAAATCAAATTTGTATCACAATGCCACACTGTTGTCACCCATCACGTTGTAATGGGAATTATTTAAGTTTGTCAAAAGTCACTGTATTTGGCTTCCCTAAAGATGATTATATACTATTAAAAGAAAAAAAATTATGCTAAATCAAACAAGCTTAATAAGTCAAAAGGTGTGTTAATAAGCTATCTAGATACTAACTTTTATTATGCTTGTATCTTACAAACAACAATAAACAGCGTAAAATAATGATTAAGTCCTGGTGCAATGTAAGGTTAGTTTCATGCTTGTACCTATTTACGCCACACTACCAATTTTCTACCTTACTTGATGGTACAGCTTATCATGATCAAAATTTCATGATGCGACTAGTGATAAGTTGCATGTGGAATATAAAATAGTAATTGATTACTTGGAATTTTAAGCAGTAAGTGATTATTATAATGGTAAATAATACTATACTTTTTACGCTGTTCAGATATGTGAACGTCATTTCCTTCCAGTCCAAACATTGCGGACTACAAGAGCATTTTATAAAAAAACTGGGCAAAACTTTATCCTAAATATTGAAAAAAGCCTAAATTGACTCTAAATGCCATTCCCTTGCAATTACCTAATTATTCTCTATCTGTCCTGAATTAGTGCATAAAAAAACTAAGTCGTGACAGTAAATTGCAAACTGAAAAAGAAATTTATTTGGAAAGAACGATTGAAGCCTGCCGAAAAAATTGTAAAAAAATTAAACAAAAAATTATATTTCTTCATTTATCGATTTGAGGCAAAAAATAAAGATTTATGTTCCATAGCTAATGACAAACATGAAAGAAACGAAAAAAGTGTCAGTTTGTTACATGAAGAATTTAGACGCTTCCGGTTCTTACCGTAATTGTTTTTTGCCTAACAGCAACGATGAAAAAGCTGTTAAATGTTTTTGCAATCGGTGAAAGTAAATCAAGAAGAACGTTTATTTACGCGTTATATAGCACTATTAGAGCTATGCTGGCAATCAAACATAATACCACTGAAAAAAAATTTTATTTGGCTTTACCACTTATTCTTGCTTTGTTAATGCCGCAAAGTTAATCAAATTCGCAACTGTTATTTCTTTTATTATTGAGCAGTCCAAATTACAGTAATTTACTAGGGATTATTTGTATATTTCAATCAATTGTTATTATTTTTATAAATCCTAATGGATCACACTATGAAACAGCGGAAAATTAATTTTTCTTTGCTTAACAACAATTCATAAAGTTACTTTTTTTTTGAGATATCGTATGTTTTAAAAAGATAAACTGTACTAGAATAATGCGCTTTTTTTTACAAAACGTTACGATTTTACCAATGCTGCCACATCAATATTTGTGTTTATGATAACTAGTGTTTGTAACGATAAGATGTCGTTGTTGCGCTATACTCTTACAGGATTATTGCCAATAATTATTTGTACTATCATCTGTAAATCACTGGACAGCATTTAACTATTGTTTGGTTTCGGTGATTACTAATTATAGTTCTTCAAATAGATCAACGATGTTCATTTTTTTCATCGCATTTGTCAACAGCTTTTCACATCCTTGTAAAAAAGCGTTGAATCGTATAATTAAAAAAAAACTTTAGATCTTGTGATTAGTAAGCTGCCAGTGAGGTTTGAGTGTTTTTGTAATTTTGCTTTGTTGCTTTGTTTATATTTTTCTTTATAATTTTGAGCTGTTTTTGCATTTCATTTAGCTTTTCTTGTATTAAATTTCGCAAAGTTACTTTTTAAGTATACTTTTTGTTTGCGCAAATGCGATAGAGTTTGTAACGAAATATTAAATATGCAGTATGTTACAGAATTTTTAATAACAATTGTAGAACATAACATCAATTAAGAATAACTAATTTTTGTTTTAACAGAACTAAAACAGCGAAAAATAATTGCATGTATAGGCTATATACAAACTACTATAAACAGGGTTGCTTTAGGTTATTTGTTATGACCACTATATTTGAAAACTGGTATTCCGATTTTAGGAATTCCGAAGATTCAGTGCCTTTTTGCATTTCTCGTTTCCCAGTTGTTTCTTTTTTTTGTGATAAATAAAATATGACAAAAAAAATAGTTCGATAATTTTTTTTGTTTTAGATTTAATTTAAATTGTTAATACAGTCAAACAGTGGTGTTGCTGATAAATTTTAGCCATATTAAGCTAATTTTTTGCATCCCTCTTATTGTATTGTTGCGTCAGTCATTTTTGCAAATTAGATTTTGAATAAAAAATCACTGTTGCATACCGTTATCTTAAGCATCGAGACGACGTAATAATTATTATTTTTAAGTTCCTCACTTTTGAAAACTTTATTGAAGTTAGTAGGCTAAATCAAGCTTAAATCCATTTTAGTCCTGTAGATTTTATATTTTTTGCACTTTCTGTTTTATGTGTAAAATTTCCGGTTGGGTTATATTTTTTCCGTTTTCCCGGATTTTTTCAAAACCGGTAAATTGGAAACCCTAGTTGTGACCAAATGTTGTAACGTCACAGATTCATCGAATTATGCGTGACAGGCCTTGTTCTCTTTATCGCCATGGCCTGACCAAGGACAAAAAAATTGATATTCACAACTTTCTTGCTTGACATTCAGCATTATAGGAAGAGGGTAAAGAAGTATTAGAAGCCCCTCAACTTGAAGACTTCTCGGTCCACTTGGTGCTGCTCTATTGTGGAAACAGCGTTATGTTGGCAAGTATGATAAATATGATTATTATTATTATTTTATTATAACCAGTGTTCCCTCTAAGGTGCGCAACGCGCGCAATGAACACTGCCACCAGACTTTTTGCCCATTAAAAACACACCAATGTTAAAATTAAAAAATATTTTGACATTTTATTCAAGTTCAAAAATTAAAGTGATAACCTTAAAACCTTTTTCTCAGCTTAAAACAGGTACGGATAACAGTTTTTTAGGCTAGTTTAAAGTTGGACGTTATAAATAATGTAAAGACCAAAAAATTCAGCGCTATGGACTTACGCGGTTTTTAATTATTCATGCTCACTATAAAAAATATTTGCGCAATTTACAACTTTCTTAAAAAAGAACACTGATTATAACCATTTTTCTTACATCTGAAATGTCTACAGTTGAAACGGCCAGCCCATTTAAGACCATCAATACTTTTTTCCAATTCGTACTTCCTGTTTTGGGTATTTCTGTAAAAATCAGTTTGTATTTTTCAGAGGGGAACATCCAAGGTGCTGGGCTCGGAATTTTTGAACTCCATGGATCGAAAGTAATGTTTTTGCGGTTTATTTCTGAAAAAAATTTTCACAAGCTAAATTTAATAAAACAGCAATTTTAATTTATGGTTAAATTTTAAAAAATAATTTATGATATTCAGCAAACCAAATTAAAAGTCTTTAAAGCAAATTTAACTTCTCTAGTGTTTTAACGTTTGACGTTTTCCTGCGTCTTTCTTATCTTGATTCGTTCTAAAATTTCGTATGATGTATTTATATAAGTTATTACGTCAGTTACCAAAAATAAAATTTAAATTGAGAAAAATTCATATAAATTCTAATTTGGTTCTATCAAAGGTAGACAAGCTTACTGTGAAGTTTTGGCTCTACGAATTACTTTCACAGTAGTTTTTAAGTAATTTTTATTCCTTTAAGTATATTTTTCTTAAAAATTGTATCTCTTTGTGAGTTTAAAGTTTTATGTGCTGAAGTAAACTTACTGAGAGAACGGCAGGTATTTTTCACATTTTCTCTTCTGTCTTTCATTCTTTTTTCAATTCTTGCCATAAATCCTTCTTCTGTTTTATCATTTATTGATTCTTTTAAGTGACGGGAAAGAAATTTCGTTAAAATTGATTGAATTAACCACTTGTATTCAGAAACAAAGTAAAACAAAGCAAAAAATAAAAATGTAAAAAAAGTTATTTGCCAACGTCGAGGCAAAGTTTTTGTCATCTTGAAAGCTGTTTAATTTTAGATTGCCAAAGTTTTGATTTCACAAAACTTTTAAAATTCACATAAAATCATTCAGCATAATAGCAGGGCTTTTTTAAAAACAATGTTGTTTTATCTAAAAATAATTTTCGGTTCATCACACTATTTTCAAGAATTCTTAATAAATAAAGTGAATTTTGAAGCTGGAATTAAATTTTAAATAATGTATCTTTGTTAATATTATTGTTATAATAAGAATGAATGAAATTTATTTTGTTCTTATTTGGTATTCGTGAACGCAACTCAAGAGAAGCAATTTTTACTTTCGTATCAAGAAAAGCTAATCAATAAGTTTAATTGACACAATGAAGACTTATGCAGTTGGAAAACATGATTGACGTTCTTCCTATAAATAACATTAATGAGGAGTTATAGTAGTACTAAGGCAATACAGTTGACTCAACTTTATTTGGACATAGAGGCCATTGCAGAAGGCCGTCGCGGCCTCTGGGAAGTTTTCATTCGAGAATTTGCTAATTCTGCAACAACTCAAGACATAGACGTAGATACTACTTCAGTGTACTATCTCTTATAGTCCAACAAAGTTTATCACAGCCTCTTATCAATCCACAGCATCAAGTTGTACCCAAATTGGGTTACAACACACATTATGCAAACAAGGAGGCCTTTATTAAGGCCGGCAATGCTGGCTATATCTGTAAACATTGAAGGACTATCCTCAACAAAAGAAGATCTCCTAGCCAACATTTGCAAGGAATACAACTATGACATCCTGTGTATCCAGGAAACACACCGTGATCCTAATCACAATCGACCACGTGTACCAGGAATGACCCTGGCTGTAGAGCGTTCTCATGAAAAACATGGAAGCGCTATGTTTGTTAAAAATGGTAGCATATTTGAATCAACATCCCAAACTAGCCACAACAGCATCGAGGTATTGAGTACCACCTTGAATGGACTAACCATCACCTCCATCTACAAACCTCCCAATGAACCTTTCTGTATAATACCAGTTCTTACCAACAAAAAGGAAGTTTTTATCGGAGACTTCAATAGCCATAGCACCACTTGGGGCTATGAAAATACAAATAACGATGGAGAAGCTGTGGAACAATGGGCCGAAGCTCAGAATTTGAATCTTATTCATGACGCTAAACTGCCCAAGTCATTTAATAGTAAACGCTGGAAAAAAAGCTACAACACAGATCCAGCTTTTGTAAGCTCAAACATCGTGACACTCTGCAATAAGCTTGTACTGCAGCCAATTTCCCGGACACAACATCGTTTTATTGGTATTAAGATCAATGCAGCAGTCATGCCGAAAACTGTTCCATTTCAACGTCGCTTTAATTACACCAAAGCAAACTGGCAAGCCTTCTCTGAAGAACTTGAAAGTTATGCTGGAAACTTGGGATCTACACCCACCAAATATGATAAGTTCATTGAACTGGTCCATAAAGCTGCTAGAAACAACATCCCCGGAGGTTGCAGAACATCTTACATTCCCAACTTGACTAATGAGAGTGCTAGGTTATATGAAGAATACGAACAACTCTTCAACAGGGATCCCTTTGGTGATTGCACTGTCAAAGCCGGCGAATCTTTACTATCTGCTATTTCCAACCAAAAGCAGCAAACCTGGCAAAACCTGGTTGAGTCAACGGATATGAGAAGAAGCAGCCGGAAAGCTTTGGAACCTCATTCGCAAGCTTGGGAATGACCGAACAGCAAACAAACAGCATTCAAACGTCACTGCTAACAAGTTGCACACCAACTAGTATTAAATGGGAAGACAACTCATTCCATTGAAGTGAATTCTAAAATCAATCGGTGTGTGCCTTCCAGTGAGCCAAAATCTACTAGACCATTCACAGAAGAAGAGCTGAACACGGGAATTAAAAGTTTGAAGAATGGCAAAGCAATAGGACTTGATAACATCTCAGTGGAAGAAATCAAGCATTTTGGGCTCAAGGCAAGAAAGTGGCTATTACAGTTCTTCAACAACTGCCTTTTTCAACAAAAAATTCCCAGAACATGGAGAAGAACCAAGGTAGTTGCCCTGCTGAAACCAGGAAAAAATTGTTCGGAACCAAAAAGTTATAGGCCAATATCCCTGCTCAGCCATCTCTACAAACTCTTAGAGCGACTTCTTCTTAACCGAATTGCTCCCTTCATAGAAACACACCTTATTGAAGAGCAAGCTGGTTTCAGCCCTGGTAAGTCGACCATCGGCCAATTGCTAAACCTGACTCAGCACATTGAAGACGGCTACCAGGAAAAGAAGATTACTGGAGTTGTGTTTGTAGACCTCACTGTTGCCTACGACACAGTGAACCATCGTCTTCTCCTCCAAAAAGGATTTAAAATTACTGATGACTTATATCTTGTGCAGTTTCTTGGAGAGATGCTGAGAAATAGACGTTTTTTGTAATGCTAAGCAATAAACGAAGCAGAGTCCTACTGCAAAAGAATGGCCTTCCTCAAGGCAGCGTGCTAGCCCCGCTCCTCTACAACATATACACAAATGACCAACCACTCGATCCAGAAACCAAGCGTTTCGTCTATGCTGATGATCTTTGTGTTACTAGCCAGCGTTCAACGTTCATTGCAGTCGAAAAATCGCTTACCAATGCTCTAAACGGTCTACAGGTTTACTACACAGAAAATTTTCTCAAAGCCAACCCATCAAAGACACAAGTGTGCTCCTTCCACCTAGAACAGAGAGGCGAATCGCCCACTGAACATCATATGGCATGGAAAGAAACTTAAAAACACCGCATACCTAAATACCTTGGAGTAACCCTTGATGGATCCCTGACATTAAAAAGCACATTCAGAACTGCACGGCTAAAGTGTGCACGTGAAACAATATCTTGCGCAAGCTTATCTCCTCACACTGGGGAGCTAGCTCTCATACATTGAGAACATCAGCACTTGCTCTATGCTACTCTGCAGCTGAGTATGCTTGCCCAGTATGGTCACGGTCGGCACATGCTCATCGCCAAGACCCAGCTCCCAATGACAGTTGTCGCATTATTACAGGGTGCCTAATATCCACCAACACCAACTGTCTATACCTGCTCGCCGGAATAGCTCCACCAGACATTCGAGCAAGCAGAAAGGTGGCAAGCAGCAAAGAAAGGCAAAAAGCAAGACATGACCCAAGACACATGCTATACGGATCAGAGGCAGCAAATCAACGCCTAAAATCAAGGAAGAGTTTCTTGCATACCATTCCTCCTCTTAACATGCCTTCCGAGGAGATGAGGATAGAGCTATGGAAGAACCGGCTCAGAGAATGCCCTCTAAAGCTGGTTTTTAACATAGAACCAGCTGAGGTGCTTGCCCCTGGTCACCAAGCTTCCTGGAAAGACTAGAGATGCCTTAACCGACTTCGAACTGGAACTGTTAAAACCCGAAGCACACTTGCAAAGTGGGGATTTCATAATGGCCCGACTTTGTGTAAGTGTGGTACTGCAAATGACACTACAGAACACTTGCTTGCCCTCTACTTTCACAGAAGTGCAGTCGAGACGACCTTTCAGCCTTCAACAACATTGCTGAAAAAACATTGAAGTTTTGGAAAGACTATGTTTAGAGACACGAAATATATATATTTGGACATAACCCGGAAAACCGCTTTATTTGGACAATAGTTCCAGGAGCAAAACAAAGATAACAAGCGCATACCACATGATTCTCCAGTTTATTCGGACAAACCTCAGCTTAATTTGGAGAATAAATGCTGATGGTTGTCACATTAACATTAAATACGGTTGCAGTTTTGAGTGATTAATTAAATGAAATGATATTGCTACAGTGTTAACTAAAACACAAACAGGACATTCAACATCACTATCCATTCTGTTTCTTAAGCGAGATTCACACTGGCTTCAATATCGCGTCAATTCATATGAGTGAAGTCATTTTGATTGGATCGAAAAACTATCCATTTTTCTTGCTCGTTTTCAAACGATGCCACAGAAACTTTGGCGAAAAAAGTAAAGTTGTTAAAAGCTTGTAGGCTAGTGTGTAACACATAAATGATCTTTTGTTTTGCGTAAGGGCTACTTTTCTAACATTATCGTTGGCTCTTAGCCTACTACCCTTTTATTGCATAAAAATAACAATAGACATATGTTAGTCCTTTGCCACATAATTCTCGTTAATTCGGACCAGGTAATTTCTCAGCTTAAATCGGACAAAATCAACCTGGACCAAAGTGTCTGAACAAAGCAAAGTCAACTGTATTTAAAACTTTTTTTAATAGATATTTTGAATAGCTCTACTATCTTGGCTTAAGTCATTTGTACAAGCTATCAAAAAAAGCTGATAATAGTCGTAAAGAAAAAAAAAAAACTCATAATAAATACTAATACCGGCACAACTTATGACTAACAAATTTTTTCTTGTTACTTTATTTCTTTCTGAAAGGAAGGAATAAGAGGTTATTGTTGGAAGGCGTTCTTATATAATTAATCAATTTACAAAAATAACAGCTTAACCCTATTAAGACTGGGGGGGGGCTGATTGTGCCCGCGGTGTTAAATTACTGTGTGCTGCTCAAAAACTACTCGCAGGAATTTTTTTAAATTTTATGACTTTTCCTGATTTTTATTCATCTCAAAGTTGGTTCAATTTTTGAAAAAATCGATGAAGTAATTTTGGAGTTATTAATAGTTTGTTGACACCTAGTCACTAGTTTTTTGACTATTTCATAAAACGTGAGAAAAAAGCAGCCAAAAGCGAAAAAAAGGCAAAGTGTAATCTGTTTATCAAAACAATTGAGACTGAGCGGTTCACTAACTATGTTTACTCAAACACTTTACGAGGCAATAAAACGCTTTCAATCTCATTTTCCCAGAGGAGTTGTTTTGGTTGTAAAAGCCGTAACTGTAGATTTAGATTTCTTTTCGTGTAAAATTTTTTAACAAATTCGAAAGAATCCCAAGCCCTTGATTTGGCTTTATCGTAAATGTTTATCTTACGATTAATTATACTCTTCAATACCTTTGGTATACTGTGATGCTTTGTGAAAAGGATTATTACTACTGTCGGAACTATTCAAGCTAAGGGCAAAAAAATAACAAATAAAATAAAGCAAGTGTGTAATAAAGATATTGGTTTCTATGAAGTTTTTTGGAACGAACCTCAATAAAATACCAAACTCAATTCTTTTATTGTAAACCCAAAAATCCACAGGAAAGCGAAATATTTCAATCTTATCAACAATGCACCCAATTTTTTATAATTCTAAAAATCAAAAAAAGAAACCGGCTTTATACAAGCTATATGATTTCTTTTCGTGTGAAATTTTCTAAAATTTGGAAAAAATCCTAAGCCTTTGATTTGGTTTTATTAAAAAAGGTTTCAATGTATTTTGTTTATTTATTTTTCTTTGTTAATTTTGTAATATTTAATTTGTTTGAACAAATTTTTTGACAAATTCACCAATATTAAGTCAATGTTATTAAGCAATCTAGCAATATTATTTGAATATGCTGTAAAAAAATATTTTTTGACATTTTTGGCGGTCAAATGTACCAAAAGAAATCATACTTATTGATGCGCGTCAAATACTGGATTGATTATATAGGCTATTTTCTTTTGATGTACAAGTTATAAAGATCCTAAGATAATCTTGGCTCAATGCAATATCTTTTACACACCAAAGTGCAGGGACAAGTACAGATCCTTTTATTTTTTAATTAAAAATTATAAAAATACACATAATAACAAATCGGAGCATTTCGGTACGTACATTTTGACAACCAATTTTTTTATTTGGAGTCAGAAGCGCGAATCAAGGTTAATTATTGTTTCTGCCCAGCAATATTTTCCAAAAGAGGGGGAACGGAAGGCAGATACGTAATATCCTTTAAAATTTGCAAGTCAAAAACATTGCTTTAGACCTGTCTCTAACAATTATATTGTCTTGAATAAAATTAAATTCAACAAAAATTGTAAAATATCGATGTAGACAAGGAGTCAGCGATTCCTGTTTGGATAAGAGCGGCACAGCAAATAACAGTAAGTCAGAAAAGGGGTAAATTTCAAAAAAAGAATTTTATTGTTGAAAAACATTTTCAATAAACGTAAATTTTATTGTATTAGAGAAAAATTTTATTAAAAGCACGGTAAAGACCTCCAGAAAAAGGCAATGGTTTAGAAGTGGGGACACTGGAGGCAGATAGCGCCTATTAAAATTTGCAAGATAGAAACATTATAGTAGACCTGTTGTTATATGAACTGATAAGGTAATGTGATTGGCTCTCAGAAATTGGTACGACGAAATACGATTGGTTCAATAGATTTGCTATACACCCCTATCACAGGATTGCGCGATGGTCACAGAATCACGCGATAGTCACAGGATCGCGCGATGGTCACAGGATCGCGCGATGGTCACAGAATCGCGCGATGGTCACAGGATTGCACGAGGCACACTTGATCTGGAATCATGGGACCTCATGTGACTTTTTTGTTATATAGACCGGGGTTAAAATCGGCAACTCACATCGGTCGTGACCAGTGGGCGACAGAGTCATTTGTTTTTAACCAGGCTAGAAATCTGTTTGACATATGTAGAATAATTTAATTAATGTACGCTCCGTAATGTTGTAAATATCTAACAGCTTTTGGTATATTTAGACAAAGGAATAATTGCATATGATACTTTTAACACCTTATTAACACCTCATTGACGTAATAAAACTAAACTGACTTTATGAATAAAATTCTTTGACTATTTGTAAAAGAAAGTGTTGAAATTTTTTCCTTAGTTTTTTCGAGTAAGGTCACTCAGGATTTTATACGCGCTTGAAAAAACGAGATTACACCTGTTTCCAACAACTTATAAGTATTCTTGACAAAATTAAATTCAACAAAGATTGTAAAATATCGATTTAGACAAAGAGTCAGAAAATTTTTTTAAATAAGAACGGCTCAATAAATAACAGTAAGTTAAAAAAGGAATAAAGTTTTAAAAAATAACTTTTTTGTTGAAAAACAGTTTCAATAAACGTAAATTTTATCGTATTAAAAAAAATTTTTATTAAAAGCATAGAAACGAACCCGGGAAAAAGGGTCTTATGTTGAGTTTGAGAATAAAATTCTTATTTAGAACAAAGTGAAGAACAAACAAAAAGAAAAAATGGACTTGCATTCAAACTGTTTAGTCTTTTCAAGATAAAGGCACTTTTGGCTTATCAAATAAATGTAAGGAACAAGGCCAAGCAACTAAAACATTAGTGCCGAATTTTACAACTTTTTTGATCTTCATTAGAATACTTCGTAAAGGTTTTTGTAATACTTTTACTTTGCGTTTATTGCAAATTCCTTTGTAATAAAAAAAGTTGTCTTTGGCTGCTCCCTTCAAGAAAAAATTTTTAGCGGCCTTGCTCAGAGCCACAAGTTGCAATTACAACGGCACAAAAATTGTGTACTATTTTATTTTCTTTTAGCTTATCTTAAAATTTCTTAATCAAGTTTTGAAGGTAGTGTTTTATTTTCTCATTATTACAATACAGTTTAGTTAATTTATTTTTTTAATTTTTCTTGATTTGTAAATTGTGTTTGATAATTTATATTATTAATGTAGAAAGCAAAAATATACCTTATAGTAGAAAGAAATATATTCTTTTTAACCTGGTTTAAGTTTTATTGGATTAGATTTCAATTTTTAAGTTTTTACTGAATTAAAAATGTCGCTAACAACTTATACGCTTGAAGAAGTAACCAAAAAAATTTTTGATGATTCTGATGGCGAAGATGATTTGCTTGATCTTGTGCCCGATTGTGACGTGCAGCGAACAAAATTCCCAAGCATCTCTATTTACTACCGCTGCTTTGGAAGATGAGACTCCGAATAATAATGCAAACAACGAAATTGAAGCTCTTTCGCGTAAACGAAGTCGTCTTGATCAGGATGCCAACAAAATAACTAGCATTGATACGGCTCTTTTGGAGGAGTATTACGAACCGATTGATCGTACTTCTGATGTAGAGCAGTATGAGGTCCTCACAAAAAAAG
Source organism: Diplosoma virens (assembly GCA_963680785.1). Taxonomy (NCBI): domain Eukaryota; kingdom Metazoa; phylum Chordata; class Ascidiacea; order Aplousobranchia; family Didemnidae; genus Diplosoma; species Diplosoma virens. The sequence continues at coordinate 26,197,645 of OY796892.1, read as the reverse complement.
CGACCAAAGACCATCCAGAGGAAAAAATAAAATGGACTAATATACCACCGGAAAGATTTGGTAGACAGGCTTCAAAGAATATCATACGAAATTCAAGTGGAGTAAAGCACGAATACAGAAACCGCTTAAAAATAAAGTCGTCGTGGGAATTGTTTTTTAGTTTGGACATTTTGACAATTATTGTTGATATGACAAATAAAAACATTTCTAAAGTTAGAAATGAATTGCCTAAAAATATTTTAGACGACAACAAATATACTTTTTTACATTTAACTTCCGCGTTTGAAATGCTGGCTGTTATTGGGCTAATTTATTTGCGAGGATTACTTGGTCTTGCAAGTCATAATATTGAAATCTTATTCAATAATCTTACTGGAAATCCTATATTTGGTGCGACCATGAGTAAAAATCGATTTAAATTTCTTCTTTCTCACATTTCTTTTGATGATGCGGGTGATAGACCAGAAAGGTGGAAATACGATAGATTTGCTGCTTTTCGCAAAATTTTTGAAATATTTAATTATAATTGTGGAAGGGTTGCTGTACCAGATGACTACCTAACATTGGACGAAACACTTTATCCTATGCGAAGTAAGCTATCATTCAAACAATTTAATCCTTCAAAACCGGCTAAATACGGAATGCTTTTTCGATCTATAAATTCATCAAGATTTCCGTTCATCTGTTTATGCTGGAAGACCGGTAAACTATCCATCAAATAACTGCAAGTTTTATTTTTACGGCGTTGAAGAAACAGTAAAAAGCCTGGTCAAAAATCTAGAAAAAAATGCGGATCTTGCGGGAAGAAATTTATCTTACGATCGATTATACACTTCAATACCTTTGGCAAAATGGCTTTTGGAACGGAAAATTACTACCATCGGAACTATTCAAGCTAATCGCAAAGGAATACCAAGTGAAATAAAGCAAGTGCATAATAGAGATAATGGTTCTTATAAAGTATTTTGGAACGAACCTGAAAAAAACATCAATCTTAATTCTTTTATTGTAAACTCTAAAACGACAGGAAAACGAAATATTTTAATTTTATCTACAATGCAACCAATTTTTGGGATTTCAAAAGATCAAAAAAAGAAACCGGCTTTATACAAGTTGTATGATTATACAAAAGGAGGTACAGACATTGTAGACCAAAAAATTAGTTTCTATTCGTGCAAAACCAAGTCTCGAAAATGGACCACAATTGCTTTTTCGTATTTGCTTGACACTTGTCACATAAATGCAGCAAGTGTGTTAGCAATGAATAAACACACGGAGCCGCGAAAACAGAATTCGTTTGAAGTTGGCTTTAATCTTGTTTTAGAATTAGTAAAACCTTTCATCCAAAGAAGATCCAGGGAAAGTCTTAACAGTGAAATTCAACAAAAAATAAAGTTGGTACTTGGCGAAAACGTCGTCGAACCAAGTATTGATACAGCTTTCCTATCAATATTTCCTCCTCAATCAGAAAGAAAACGTCGTTGTGAAATATGTATAAAAGAAATATCAGGTCCAGGAATGAAAAAAAGAAAGATCAATTGCCCAAACTTATCAGTCAATGCCAAAACTGTGGAAAGGTAGTGTGCCAACGACATCGCTTTCAATTTTGTAATAATTGTCATTAACGTTAAATTTTTAAGCAGAACATCTTTTTACGTAAAGACTGTTTTTATCCAATAAACGCAACGATAAACTTTTTGATTGTTATTTTTATAATCAATGCTGCGTAACGGTTTTTCATTATTTGTTTGTAAGCTTTTTAATTTGCTGAATGCTGTCCAAAAAATACATATAAAAGGGAAATTGAGCGTTTCATTTATTAATAAAACCCACTAACTTTTTCTAAGTTAAAATATTTTGTTGATATTTTAATAATTGACAAATGTAAAGATTTTTTGATAAAGAGCATTAGTTTTTTGTTCTTAAAATTTTAATCCTTTTTGAATAATAAAGTTTAACAATTATTTATATTCCAACATATGATAATTAGTATGGTTTCCATAATATGTCAATTTTATCGGGGCTTCTCGGAGTATAGATAACATCAACCTCCAACAAAAAGCATAGATAAATTCACGGTAAATATTTTTCGCAATTTGTGTAAACGCTACGTAGTGTAAAGATGAATATAAAAGATTATAGTTTAATCTAGAATTGACCTTGTATTAAATTCAAAAGTCTAATAGCTACATAACTTTTAGTCAAAAGATACAAACAAATAAACCGAAATTATTTTTTAAATTTGTATTAATTTATATGCAATTCGCGACGCGTTTTCGTGATGCTGGTAGCATTTGTGAGGAGCCAACATTGCGTAACCGGTCCAAAAATCCATATAGTTTGCATTACTCTTTTTGAAAAACCTCTAAATATTTTATTTAGAGCTCTATTTCTAATACGTTCACAACGCCGGTCAGAATTCAAAAGGGTTGTTTAGAAAAAAGTAGTAAAAGAAAAGAAAAAACATTCAAAATAATAATGATTTCTGTAAAATCAAAAAAAATTGATGTAATCAAAAACAATAAATTTTAACTAAATTAGTGAATTCGAAATATTCTTTTATAGTGAAAATAATTAAAGTGAGTCTTTTGCGACGTAAAACTAAAAACATAATTTTTTGTGTAATGATTTAACTTTTTTTTATGTTATTAAGCTTATTGCTCTTAATTGTTTACAAAAAAGAATAATTAAAAAAAATTCTAATAAATAACAAAGATCGAATGTAAACAATAATAAAACCAGCTTTTAGCACAATTTGCTGATCCAAAATTTCCTTCTCTGTAAACTGTAACAACTTCGTCAAGTGGCACTTCTAATTTTACGACTCAATGACCTTCGACAAACAGCCGAAGTTGTTAATTCTCTCAAATCGCTCTCTCGCTTTCATCCAATTTACGAAAATTGACTGCCCTTTAAAAACTCGCTTTTTCAATACCAAATAATGTTTAAATGTAACATTTAAGTATCTATATTAAAAGAGTATAAAATTTCCTTTCTATACAAACTTGAATGACAATTCTATCGTTAGAAATTGCTGAGATATAAACAAACAAACAGCGCGGGCACATTCAACCCCCCCCCAGTCGTACAAAATTTCCAAAACGCCCAGTCTGAATAGGGTTAAAGGACTTACGGCCCTGCTGCTATGAAAACGAATGTAAGCCACATTAAATGGAAGCGGCGCCATTTTCTTATAATAAAAATCTTGTTAATTATTACATTTTACTTAAAAAAAAACGTTGTCTTAACTATCCACCCAAATTTTTTTGAATTGGGGATGCGACCCGCAATTGCAATTAAGTTCCCCATTACTGATATAAACCTATTCAGATATTTTAGTTATAATAAAAATATTAAAACAAGTCTTTTTAGCAAAAATAAAAATGTTGAAACAATCTTTTTTGATAATGTAGCCAGTGGTGGGATTCAGGCAGTTCGCACCGGTTCTATAGAATCGTCTTTTGGAATGTTATAAGTTCGAACAACCTGCTAAATTTATTGCCTATGTAGTGTAGTAACATAGGCACTCCTCAATATCATCATAATGATGCTTGCTTAACGAATATTTGGAATTGTTATTTGGGAAATAATTAAGATTGATCCGTTTATTTACTGGCAAATTTTACCTTTTTTTAATAAAACCGATTGACAAAAAATTTGAATCCCACTAGTGAATATAATCATAATAATCATCAACCAGAGTGAATTTAATGTTTATTATTTTATTTACAAGCATTTTAAATTACTTCAAAAAACGAACGTTAACGGCTTACCCAATGCCTTGATCAGGTTTCTAAAACTTAGTAATATTTTTTAATTGATAGCCAACTAAAACTACGAAAAATCTAAATTCCATTTCTGTAATTGCTAGCTCAAGTTGAGTTAAACTTATACTAATGTTTTCTTTAAAATATTTAAAATAGTCTCACTACACTTAAGATTTTTTACAAATTTTCGTTATTTTATAACTGCAATATAGTGTAAAAAGTCATGAATGAACGGAAAAAATGCACAAAAGTTAACTACGTTTTTATAATCACACCAGCTTCCGAAACTACTGCTTACTTTGTCTGGTGTAACAGAATCATTTATTCTTCATAGTGTAAAAAGTTTATAAAATCATGATGATGTCACAAAACAAAAATGGTTAGTTATAATTTTGTAACAATTCAGCTTTGATTTTATCCCTTTTTAAAATCACTTTCTATTAAATTTTTCACAAAAATAATTTTAAAAAGCTGACAATTTCTTAAGAAATCAAAAATTTTGCTTTTGTAACAAGTTCTGATATTTTTTTTCACAATATTTTCCTCACGATTGAAAAATCTTCTTTCATGTTCGGGTAAAAGGTGCCAAAAGACACAGGCCATAGACATATTTTGGTCAAATATGTAGCCTATCGAGTCTAATTATGTGGGCGAAGGAAACATAGGGGGTGAGGAAATAATGGGGAGGTACGGTGCTGGAACAAGAAATAAGGAAGGATCAATGGTTGTGGATTTTGGGAAAAGGGTAGATTTGGCAATTGTCAATACTTATTTCAATAAGAAAGATATACACAGGGTGACGTATAAGAGTGGAGGAAAAAGTAACCAAGTAGATTATGTGATATGCAGAAGGAGGAACTTGAAGGAAATATGTGATTGTAAGGTAATATTGAATGAGTGTGTCGCAAAGCAGCACCGTATCGTAGTATGCAAAATGGTTCTTATGGTGAAAAAGAAAAAAGCAGAGAAAGTAAAGCCAAAGATACGATAGTGGAAACTGAAGGAGACAAGCTGTCAAGAAGCGTTTAGACAAGAGGTGACCAGGATTCTGGGAGGCAAGGATGGGTTACCTGATGAGTGGGACAAAACAGCAGAAATGCTAAGAAAAACAGCTGGAACTGTACTAGGAGTGACATTTGGGAAACGAAAAGGAGACAGGGAGACATGGTAAATTGGTGGTGGAATGAGGAAGTTCAAAAGAGCATAAAAGAAAAGAAAGAGGCAAAGAAAGCATAAGACAAAATAAGAGATGAAAATACTAAAAATATCTACAAAGAAAAGAAGAGTAAGGCAAAGAAGGCAGTTGCAATGGCGAAGGGACGTGCGTATGACAATTTGTATGCTAGATTGGAAACAAAAGAAGGTGAAAAGGAGTTGTACAGATTGGCTGGCTAGAGAAGGGAAAGATGTACAGCACGTGAGGGTTATAAAGGATGAAAACGGTAATGTTATGGTGAATTCGGAAGCAGTGTTAAAAAGATGGAAGGAATACTTTGAGAAACTGATGAACAAGGAAAGTAACAGAAACCCTAGGACAGAGGAAGCAGAAGTGGTCAATGAAGAGGTTAATTGTGTCAGTAGAGAAGAAGTAAAGAACGCACTAAGAAGGACGGAAAAAGGTAAAGCTGCTGGGCCAGACGAGTTGCCAGTAGAATTTTGGAAGTGCATGGAAAAGATGGGGATAAAATTTTTGACCAGACTGTTCAACAGACTATTAATGTGTGAACTGATGCCAGAAGAATGGAGAAGGAGTGTGCTTATCCCAATCTATAAAAAGAAAGGGGACGCACAGTGCTATGGAAACTACAGAGGAATAATAATAACAGAGGTTTTACATATAAAAGTTAAAAAAAGGAGAAGCCAAGACCGATCCCTAAAAAACGCCGTTTTTCAGACGGCGAAGCTTGCTTTGCTTGTTGTCACATGTAGTAAAGGTGGAACTTTGGTTTCGGACAAACTCCATGATCAATCTGACCATGTGCTTATCCGGCAGAAGTCTAAAGCAGCTTGCAGGTAAGGCCACTGTGATAGACAGAGTCATATGTTGCCGTAAGATTTAAAAATCAACAAAAAAATCCTCGATGTTTTCTGTCAAAAAAACGACTTAATCCACGGTTGACTTTCCGCGTCGAAACCTAGCCGTGCTCTCTAAAGAGCAATGAATCGATATAATTGGTTCGACGCGGGCGTAGATAAGCCTCTGGAGGATTTTTTAGGAGAAACAGAGCAGAGAGATCGGTCGAAAATTTTTTCAATTCTCTACGGGCTTCATCGGCGTTTTAAATCACCTCCACAAGGTGTCTTCTCCAGATTTTGGAAATTTTGTGTCAGCGCAAGCACGAAGAAAAAAAGTCACGTCATCAGGATTTTAAAGCAGCTACTGTAAGAATATTTCTAATACTAATTACATAACGATTTAATTGTTTAATTAATTTTAAGTTTATGTTTTAATTTTTATCATTTGGTCATGGCATCAAATACTAAAAAGAGAAAATTTTATATACAGTTACTTTTGCGGCCCGCCAAATATTCTTAAATTAATAATTTGACCCATTATGAAAAAGGTTGGACATCCCTGTACTAAACGAACCTCTAAACCAGGGGTCGGCTACTTTTTGCATGCATGCAAAAACCAAACTGTAACGTTATGGCGAGCCGCACCTTTTTAGAGCTACCAAAATTTTTCTTGCCGCCATACAAATTTTAAGTAATGATCTTTTTTTAATTTTTTTTTTGTCTTCTCTTGTTTTTTAACCCGTAAAAGAGCAATGTCACGCAAATTTAAAGTGAAGATCTTTTTTTCTCTACGCCAAATTTTGCACTGAAAAATAAAGCAATTTTGTACCCTTGCTGTAACACAGTTTTACTGCCGCATAGATTGTTTAAAATTGCTACGTTAAAAAAATAGGGTTGGAAACGAGACTACGATCCGTGATTCTTTTAATAACTATATGTCACGGGCCGGATGATTTTGCTCCCAGGTTGCTGACCCCTGCTCTAAACCCATTTTTGGAAGGATTTGACCAGCTGCGGTTTGCCTTTTGGAGGAAACAGTCTTCTTGGCTAACGGGAAAGTAGAAATCTCTGTATTTACTTTCTTGATTTACAAGAAAACGTCAAAGACGTTGTACAAATAAAAACCACTTAAAGTAGGGTTGCCATACCGTCCGGAAAATTTCGGACACGTCCGGAATTTTGTATAGAATTCTTCAATGTCCGGAATTTTAGAGTTTTGGAATAAAGATTTTAAAATAACATGAAATGGACATAAAACTAGTTTGTTTGTTGCCTTTGGTTGGTTGAAGACTTTTTTTTTTAGAAAACACCGTGATTCTGTCATGAAAATTAAAAAACCTGAGACTGATTCTAAGTGAAGACCTTTTTTTTTCGTCTTTATCCTAGAATCTCAGACAATTTTATTTTATCCGCCCCTCCAAAAATTTTTTTGGCGGGTACGCCTATGTCTGTGCGGAATTCTGCCTATTCAGATATGGTAACCCTAATTTGAAGATTACCCCGACCTGCTTTCGGAGATGCCAAAATATTGCTGTTTGATTCAAATTTTTGTTGTTTTAGTGTTACCGGTATGACTAAAATTTAGAGCTGCTTGCTAAGACCGCCAAGAACACAATAGTGCCGTAAAATGTCTTTTCCAAGAACTCAACTGAATATTTATAAGTAAGTTTCGAACCGAGACTATGTCGACGAGGTGGTTGTTTGGTTGCCTAGTAGTAGAAACGTTTTAACGCCAATTGTAATGGATAGGACCTGATTTATTTTCTACCTTTCTTTATTGTTTTTTTTTTGTTTAATGGTCTTGAAATAGATTACTAAATTGCGGTCATATCACTTTACAAATAAATTTTAAAAAATTTAAACCTGACAGCAATAACTTACCATCTTCAAATTTTGTTCATTTAAGCGAAATAGTTGTAGCCTATCAATGACATGGCATACTTTTACATTCAACGAAACAATATTGCCGAGATATAATTCTACAGTTCTGTATTGATTCTACAATTTCACCATAAAAATATCAAAAAAATCCGGACAAGAATTTCGTACAGCCTACTTGTTTCCCGCCTTCTTGTCTGTCTGCGTTGTTGTTTTCTGTCGCTTATTGTATAGAATCATTTGCTGATATAAAAAGACAAATTTAACAGGCTACAAGTTGCAGTCGGCATGATGTATGTCATTTGCTAGAAAACATCGGATGATTTACATATTATGTGCATGTTGCATTCTTATTAATGATTATAAGTGTTTGCTAAACAATATAAAAACAACTTAACAAGAGACATATTCCCTTCAACCACTAAAAATATGTTTTTGCTTGACGTATTAAATTACAAAAGCCAACATCATATGCAAAGTTTATTTCGACGCCAAAATAACATCAAATAGAAAAGCAATTTTTAAAAATCTGGCTCTGAAATATAGACAGAGTTGAAAAGCAGGCGTAAAAGATGAAAAAATACCGTTGATTTTCAAGTCAAGCATCTTCTCCAGGGTGCTTTTAGTTATTATTGCATCATTACTTTAATTGAGAAGTAAAGAAAACTGAATTTAAAAAAACTTACAAAATTAAAATATGGGTTACAACATAAAAAATGCAGCTTGCGAAATAATGAAAAGCAAACATGTGTGAGAAAATAATTTGTTGTGATGACAATCAGTGGTGGATATTCCAATTTAGGGGCCCGAGGCAAGAATTTTCAAATATTGATGTTGTCTGAGAAAAAAAAGGTCTGATCTTGGCTTGCATATTTTTCTCCCGAAATCAGTGTGTTCTCTAAAAAAAAAATGAAAATAAAAAAAAGGTCTTCACTTCGATTTCCTCTCTGATTTCCCTATTTTTCTCTCTAAAAAAAAAAAAAAGGTCTTCACTCAGAATTGTATGTGCTATTTTCTGTCTTAAAACTGTATGTGCTATTTTCGAGGCGACTGCCTTATTCGCCTCACCCAATATCCACCACTGATGACAATACGCAGGGCTAGCGCGCTATTAGGCGAACTCGCAAGCGCCTCTATCATAGGCACAGCGTTTATTATAATTTATTTCTTAATTTTATCATCTTTATAACTTTTAAAAAATAATTTTTTATAAAGGGTTAGCATTTTTTCTGGTTTAAATTATTTTAAAATTCATTGCAGTTATTAAATTTAGGCAAAATGGTAATTTTTCTCATAATTAGTGAACAATATTTTATGTTACAATCGTGTTTAAAAACTTTGATATTATTTTACCTCGAAAAAAAAACTATGTGGATTGTAACAATTATAAATTACTATTTAAGTTAAACAGGTACAACTAATTCACAGATATAGCTTCCTCAAGCACATAGGCGTACCAGCCAAAAAAATTTTGGGGGCAATGAAGTTTTGCCCAAATTTTGTGACGTTTGCCCAAATCATGATTTTCTAGCACATTACGAATAGAACAAAAAATTGTCTGAGATTCTCGAACCAAGAACAAATTTTGTCCTAAAATCATGGTGATCTCTAAAAAAAAAAAACCTTCACCTAAATTTGGTAACTATTTTTTGCAGTTGATCATTGTCACTGCCCTAAAATTTTTGACTTTTCCCAAATTTTTCATATCGCTGCCCGAAAAATTCCGGTTTTGCCCAAATATTTTCCTGTCACTGCCCGAAAAATTTTAATTTGGCCCAAATCTTAGAAATTTGGCGACAATTGCCCCCTGCCCCCCCGGAAGGTACGGCTATGCTCAAGCATTTTAATGGTGAAGTGACCAAAAAAACTCAAAAGAGCAGCTTTTATAATTACCAACTACTACTTTTAATATCAGTTTGGAACTCTGTGACCGCAGATAAAATTAGGGTTCATAAAATTTTGAATTGCCATTTTATTTTACTTATTCTTTTTTTGGCGCCTGTACTCAATTAAATACTTCAAAAATCTTTACTTCAAATACAGGTAAAAACGCATCTTTTTGTAGATCAAGAAGCCCAGGCCTAGTGCTTCCTTTTAGAGCACGATATTGAAACCTAAAAGCTTCAAAGCATTTTGACGACAAATCAAGGTTTGAGATGAACATTCGTTTAAATTAAAATGTCTGCCTGTAACATTGATTATTTAAACCAAAGAATATTAGGAGGTCGAAAGAAATATGCCTGAATTTTTGGAAAGCGTTGTGCAGCTTATTATTTTGTTGGATTATGCAAAATATCCTCAAATATAGTGAAAGTCAGTTAAAAACAAAGGTCTTTTCTTTGAATCAAAAGGTGAAAAGCCTCTTTTTTTGAATTACAGATTCTGACGATTAAATATGGAAACGATTTTGTGAATGAATTTATTGTTAACCAATGATTTTTATGCCAAATTGAAATTGCGCGAATTTTTGAGATTTTTTAACCAATGAGAACCATATTTTGTTATATTGACAGCAACAGTAAAAAACTTTTTGGTTCTCCACTTACTTTTAAAAGAGGAAAGCATAGGGAGAAAAAGAAGCTAAACAAAGTAGAGCTAAATAAATTTGTAGTAATCGGCTAGCAATAAAGGAGAGAAATAAGTTCGTAGTACTAGAATTATCATTCAGACCTAGAAAATTAATACTACGAAAAAGCAAAAAGCTAACAAATACAACAGCAACTTACAAAAGAAAAAATAACCAAAAATTAATTCAAGCAGCATTTTTTTCGTAAGTCTGTATTTCAAGGTTTCTGCTTTCTCTTTTAAGCGAATTTACATTGTAGGAAAGCAGCTTGACCTTATGTAGGACTTTATCGTAAAGCGCCTTTTTGAAAGACACAACGGAAACCTTTTAGGTAGACTAAGTAGCGAACTCGCGTACTTCTGCTGGCAAGCAAAGTGTTAGAACACTGAGCTATCACGCCAACAGCAGAAAATGATGGCGGATAAAACAGCCCTGGTTGGTTGCAAATAGTCCACCAGAAAAACGGTTATCAAACTATGCTTACCTAAAGAAAACATTGCTTTTTACTTTACACTTTTGCAGTCATGGAATGTAACAATTGAAGATTGCATGAGGTTCAAAAGGACCTTGCACCGGTCCTGGCTATAAAATTTTACAAAGTATTTCAAACATGTTGCGGAAAAAAACCTCAAACAACCTTAGAAAATTAGAGACATACGATAACAAATGATTACTGTAAACTTTTGTTAAGTAAAATTCGGAACTTTATAACCAAAAATTTTATAATCGATCATATACAACCTAATTAATTTTTTAATTGTTGTTATGTTTAACGTTGAAATTAACTCGTAAACTTTCTGTTTTGACGTTGTACTTCTTCCAGATGTTTTGTTGTAGCCTTGTGGATATTGTAGACTCGGTGGAGCGCCGATACGCTTCAATAAATATCTGCATGAAATAGTCAGCTTCATTCGAAGTCGATCAAATTTTTGCAATTAATAATTGACCATTGCTCGATTCTACATCGAGGCATATCAAAAATTTCATAAGATTATTATCATACGCAAATTTTTATGAAATATTGTTAATACAACTCAATATACAAGTATGCTTATTGGCCATACAGCAAGTATAAAAACTTGTCTCACAAACTTTAAAATATCAACCAAATATGACTCATAATAATTAAAACATAATTGGATTTATAAGGTATGATCAACGTTTATTCACACCTTGCGTCTTCGTCAATTGTTTCCATGTGAGCAATGACGTCATAGTTTATGTGACATGGATAGGTGAGCCAATAATATGCTCGCCAGTGACGTACGCTGGTAGACTTTAGCTCAGCTGATCCATGGTTAATTACGTCATTTGTGACGTCAGCATTCTTTGGATCGAGAAGATACGATACAAATTCTTTGAAGGTCGCAGAAAGCGGATATCTTCTAAAATTTAAATGTCAAAAACAATGTAAACATTTAAAAAAGCAAATCTAAATTTTTCTTTTGCTAAAACCTGACATGTTTCCAATAATTTTTAAAAAATACAGAAGAAAAATTTTAATGCTTTCAATTCAAACTAATATCGTTTAATAAGCAAACTTTTAAACAAATGTTGTTTTTTTTCCTTTCAAAAAGTTTTTATCACAGAAAAAAGCTTGATAAAAGTTTTGCATTGAATTTAAGTTTTTTAACTCACCTAAAAACGTATTTGGGAGAATAAATGGCAGGAATCGATATATTTAAAGCAAATTCTGATCCTACAAACAATAATTTGTTTTAATTTGAAATTTTGCACTGCAAAATTTTTTTAAAAAATATTTTTTTTGTTTTATTTTGTATGGCAACCCTTAAAAGACAAATGTATGGTGAATAGTACACACGAACTTTTATAAATCATCTAGTGATGATCTAGCAATACCGTTTGGAAATTTTTTAATTTAACCTATTTATGTAATACTATTCTAGAAAAACAATAAAAAAATGCTTAATTTTTATTAAACAATGAAAATTCAATTATTAGTGTACACGGTTAAACGAGAATTTTGTTTGAAAAGCTGTAGACTGCTTTTAAGAAAATTTTTTGCTGCTAAATCGGGATCTGCTACACCAAGTTTTTTGAAAAATACAGCTCACCAAAAAATAATTTTTTTGACAATGATATTTTGGCGTTTTTAGGTAAATAGGAATCTGAACCTAGAAATGACATCATTTTCGTAAAATTGATTCTAGTTTTTGAGATACAAATCATACCATTATTTACGTTTTACTAATTAGTAAGATTTTGGAAATACGTCAATCATTCGTTTGCAAAGTCTTGCTGTACCAACTGAAAGCATTCAATGACCTTTGAGTAACATGTTAACTCAACTACTCGTTAATCTTTTTCTTCTTAGTTTAACACATAAAATATTGCTATGAATAAAATAGAAGTTAATAGATAACAATTAACAATAACGATGGAAAATACGGCGTAAATGCAATAAAGTCAAACTGTGTGGTATATGTCCATCCTACTGCTGTTGAATTTGTTAGCAGTCTTATAGTGCGGCATGCACTGTAGTTTATGCAACAGTGATAACCTTTAAATAACTCTAATGAAATGATAAGCGCTCCGAAGTGCTAAAATATTTCACAATTTGATCGTTTCTAAAAATTCCACTTGTTTGCAGGTTTTGTATCTATTCACAATGTAAGTTATATTGAGTACTCTACGAATTCTTCAAAAAGATTCTGCTGTGATGATACTGACAAATTGTGCTACATTTGTGGGCAATATAACCTAAAAGCTCAAAGAAAAGTTTCCACCAATTCTCTTCATTATATGTACCTTGCTTACTTTAAAGATAAGCTTGGCAACCAAGACGCATCATGGGCACAGCATGTTATTGGAAAACATGAATTTAACATTTGCGAACGTGGGCATGTGAAAAGACAAAAAATTTAGATTTTAGTATAGTTGGGCCAGAACCTAAAAATCATTTTCATGACTGTTACGTTTAGTATGTTAGATTTAAAGAAGTTTAATTAACAAAAAAAGTCATAAACTTATCCTAATTTGGGATCTGCTAGGCAGCCTGTAATATAAAGAAATACTTGTGCCGCAACTTAGTGTCTTACCAGCTACATCAATCTACCACCATCATGCAAGTAAAAAGTTAGAAAGCTCTAGCGAAAGTGATGAAAGTGTTTTTAAAGGAAGCTCTATTACTGTACATTTGATCACTTTAACCAGGAAGAACACAGCGATTTCCAAAGGGACGTTGAGCTTTCCAAAGTTGTTTGAAAGGTACCGACATCCAGGTTCAAAGACAAGAATGGTTTTGGATAACTAAAAAGAATATAGAAACGCTAAACGTGTACTGGAAAAGTTAAGCTATCGTTATCACTAGTAATTAATTTGCGTGATCTTAGAATAATTAATTTTTTATTTGGGCAAAAGAGCAGTAATGCTAAATATATTTATTTTTTGTGTATGTGGTATAGTTGTGCTTGAGATGACCACTAAGAAGAAGGAGTGGCCCACAAGAGTTGACTAGTCAGTTGGTAAAGCCAATATTATTAATGATCCTCTTGTGCCCCCCAAAAAACTTTTTGCACTGCTTAATAGATCTTTTTGATTAACAGGCCACAAAAACACAATAACTCACCGTGACAACACTTTGACTCGAGCAAAAGGACATGAACTCAATGCTCAGTCTGTCTGGGTGATTTTGTGCATAATCGGGTGGTCGAGATCGGACGCAGAAGCCCACGAAGCAAATTGAAGAGCATTATTCATTGATATGACAGAATTTAAACTGCCTATCAAAACTGTCCAACAGATAGAATGCAATAAAGTTTTTTTTGAAGGAAACAACATGATGGCGGCAGCAGGTTTCAAGTTTGCCAACAATATGGCGCTTCAACCTACTCGGTCACGCGGCCAATAATTTTACTAATAATTTTCTAAAGTTTTCATTGTGATGATTTTAAAATAATGCTGTTGACAAAGTGAATTAAATCGATTTTTTTGTGTAAATAAGTACTATTTTTGGTAGTTTAGTCATAATTCTATCTCTTTGACCTGTAAATAACTTTTAGATAACATTGTAGAAAGTTAAAACTATAAAACGTTCCAGCCATCATGCTACGAAATAATAAATGAATTCCTAGTGCTTCGAAAACCTTAGGAAACAGTAAAATGAAGATTCTATCATTTTATTTGACGAAATGTTTCAATCCTCGAAGATACTAGTTCTTCAATTTAAAAGGTCTATGATTAAATATATTAGACGAAAACATTCAGTGTAGAACAACTGATTTTACGGTAAAACGACTGGCTTCTGTTCCGATGCACAATTAACCTGTCGAACTGAAACTGTGCTGCCCAAATTAATGAACTATGACGGCGCTCTATACCTTTGTTAATCAAAAAATAAAAATGAATCGTGTAAAACAAAACCAAACTAAAACTAAAAAGAGGAAAGATGAATTCCAATACTATTCGATGACCAGTTCACAAAAAAAAAAAATTTCCATATATAAAAATGCTTACAAGTCATATAAAAATCAGATTGCCAACATTCTTTTGACAAAATAAACCTAAAAAATTTGTACGATTTGTTGCAAGCTTATAAATCAGTAATCGTCGACCGGTGGTCCGTGGAAAAATTTTGGTAGTCCGTAAAAAAATCAGAGTTGTAATAAGTTTGCCAATTGAAGGATTCCAATCAATCCGAATCAAACAACCTTTGAGTTATATTCGGAATAACTTTTGAGATATATTATATCTCGTATATATTCAAGATAAGCAAAGACCTTTTTTTCGTCTTCCCTTGATGTTTCAACAATTTTTACATCTCAGACCTAAAAGGAATTTTAAAAGTGAAGACCTTTTTTAGTGACAACCTGATGGGTAACTACTTTTGGTTTCTGCAGAGGAAAGCCTTTATTTATGTTCGCAGAGCTAAACGAGCTAATTTCTTAACTTTTATATAAGAAAGTTTGATTTATCAGCATGGCTAAATTTTTGCGTTTCTGATGATTGAATTTACGTAAACAGCTATAGAGAGCGTCATTAAAAACATTTAACATTATGTTATAGACTTCAATTGAAGCAAAAATTGGTTTTATTTTATTTCTAGTAAGTATCATATTTATATTACTTTGTTTAATAGTATAATATTTACTGTATGTTTATATTTTGAATATAAAAGTGATTGCAGGGAAATGAAAAAAATCAACAAAATGACAGTATTTAATATCTCAAAATAAGTGAAAGAAAAAATATGAGTAAGACATGAAATCAAAACCTAAAATTACGATGAAAACAATTGAAAAACTCTTAGATGCATATGGAACATTTTTAGTTAGGCTTAACGTTATTTATACCTTTAGGATAGTGAGATATTTTTTGAGATTTTGTTAAAAAATTTCGTGTTTCCATGTTCTTTAACTCATTTTCATAAAACTTCTTTGAAATAGATTCATTTTCATCACTTGAATTTCTGATTTTTAAAGTTGGAAAACCAAAGTAAGAAATTTTTTCTTTTGCTGAAACGTTTAACAAGTATTTATTCATAAAAAAATCTTTAAAAAATAAGTATTTATTCATTTAAAAAATAATTAATAACATAACTACAATTATTTGAAAAATTACCTATTATAATGTATTGATCATATTATTTCAGTTACTGAGGCAATTTTTCACAACCAGTTTGAGCTATGATTTCTCAACCTAGTTTGACGATTCTTAACTCAAAAATTCTATAAGATGTAGTTTTAATAATTCTTGTAGTTTTTTAAAACCACCTCAATTTTTACAATTAAGTGTTTTCCAAAAAAGGGTGACATTGATTATAACGGATGTATTGTTCTGAAACACAAAACCTTATTCAAAAACTTGTGCATAGCCCAGACGTCAACGCAGATGTCAACGCAAACGGCTATACTAAAATTTTTAGAGCTGAAACGAAATCCAGATCGTTCAATAAAAACAGAAACTTTGACTTTTATACTTTGCTGCGAGAGTCGAGAAATTTATTACTCTGCTGAAAATTGTTTAATATAGCCCTGACTCCTAGTCTTTTGAGCCGTGAAAAATTGGAACTATCTTATTCATAAAATATTGGAAAACTTTCAAAAATTTCAGGATTTCATATAGAAAATACACTAATAAAAAGTGTTTTTGTAAGCGTAGAAGAGAGGCTGTTAAGAAGATTAAACTATTTTTCATTTCATTTTTATTTTATTTCATCTCTATATTTATCCTACTGACTCGCAAGAAGATGTTGGAGATGCTATACATAAGGCAAGCAATTATCCCGACCTTCTTCCAGAGATGCCAAGATATAGCTATTCGGTTAAAGTTTTTTAAAGTTTTTATCTTCTGTAAACTTGAAGTTACTTGCCAAGCAGCATGCAATGTGCTAGACAGCTACTTCACACTACTTTCTGAGTACCCAAATGAAAACCAATGATCGCGAGTAAAAATCTAAATTTAAATTCAACATTTTTATAATTATTTGCTGGTCTACATTTGAAGGTACTAGGCTTTTTTGCCATTCATCCGTCATCAGTGTTTATTCTTTTGACTTTCAGAACAACTTTGGAGGCGTTAAGGCTCGTTCCTACTACGAACGCGAAATGGAGCATTCTTTGTTTCTTTTGCTGATCTTTCCGCGCTTAAAATCTAAGCGAGCGCTACGCAAAGCAAAAAAATCAATAAAGCAAACAAAGAATACTTCGTTCCACGCTCGTAGTGAAAACGAGCCCTTATACTGTACTTTAGACCAGCGTTTCTCAAACCTTTTTTTTCTGCTACCCAAATCGCTAAAAACAACGATTTATAAATATGACTGCGACCCAAATAAATTTGAGTGAGCGCTTATTTTGATTAGAAAGAAAACGAAATTGTTATGTAATTATGGTTTATGGTTGTCTAATTTTTAGCTGTAAATGTGTGGGCAGAAATTTGTTCGTGAGCAAACTTATTTCGATTTCTTGATTTTCGGCTCAAAGACGTAGTGATCTCTAAAAAAAAGGTCTTCATCTTGAATCTGACTCTGATTTCTTGATTTTTGTCTTAAAATCGTAATGATCTCTTAAGAAGGTTCTTCACTTCTGAAATCTTGTGTGCACAAATCTATTTTCTTTTACGTAATTTACAAGCCTTCGCGACCCATCCGCATAGTCTTGGCAACCCAATTTTGGGTCGCGACCCATGGTTTGAGAAACGCTGCTTTAGACAAAAGCAAACTATAAACTGGCCTGCTTTCGGGGATGTCAACATATTGCCGTCCGGTTAAAATTTTTTATTTGTTTTTTTAGTTTATTATTTAAAGAAACGATTGAAATTTAAAGGTGTAGACTCTCCAGCAGAAGAAGGTGCCGTAAAGTGTCGTTGCGAAGGACACAATAGAATAGCAAATAGGTTTTGAACCTTAGCCGAAACGATGGCATTTGCCATCAATAGTGCATTCATTATATTGGACCACGCTGCCTACAAAAAATGCATGTTCCCGATCCCACTTTGACATCAGTTTCAGGAACACAACTATTTTTCGCATAAATCAGCCAACAACAAGTTCTTTTTGTGCTCACTGTTTTATTATTAAAGTTTCTTTTATTTCATATCTATAATTATCCTCCTGACTCGCAGAAAAACGTCGGAGGCAATAAACGTAGAGCAACTATCAAGCAATTACCCTGGCCTGCTTCTGGAAATGCCAAAATATTGCTGTCCGGTTAAAGTTTTTTATTTTTTTATTTTTTTGATTTTATAGAAATATGACCAAAATTCAGAATTGCTTGTCAAGTAAGATAAAGTGCCGTCAAATATCTTTCCCAAGGACACAACGGAATGGCACAAGTAGGTTTTAAACCGCGACCGTGTCGATTACAATTACGTCGCTCTAAACCACTCGACCACGCTGTCGACTGTGTTTGCATCCTTCTTCTTAACAATCCGTTTTTTTCTTGGACTGTTTGTTTATAAGGTTCATTTTTTTTGTTCAGCATATCTATTTCTGGATAATAAGTTATTTTTTATTTTGATATTTTCATGCGGAGTCAAAAGGATACAAAAAGCTTTCTATTTTCTTCACGAATGCAAAAACTTTTTTAATTTTAGGAAAAAACTTTCTAAAGTGTAGCAACAATGAAATAAATATACAAAACAAAAAAACTTTTCAGAAATATAAATCGTGAAAACAAAATTTTATAATAACATTTCGATCTGCAATACTCACCAACACAAGTATACCAAACTTGAAGATATTTTTTTATGAATGGATGCGCATCACTTTGAATCCATGTTGAATTGGATAAAATGACACACGACGATTGATTGTTACATGCTGAAATAACGGCAGCTGTCGCTGTTGGTGCATCAAAGAGCTGGAATTTTTTTCTCGGTCGGTTTAAACATCTTAAAAGCATTGTAGGCTGTTAAAACTGCTTATTGACATTTGGGCTGTTTTGGAGAATCAACTTTTGTTAGATAATTTTTAGTTTTTGTAGAAAGCAAGAAAAGATGATAAAAACATGATAAGAGTATTTAGTATCCACTTGGAAGAACTAGCTTTTCTAAATTGGTGCAGTGGATCTCATGTAGCAAGATGACGAATGCCTCAAACTGTATAGCAAGAAGATGAAGAACGTTCATCTTGCTTGCTGTGAGGCCTCCAATGTTCAACTGAAAAATGGTGCGTTTTCGGATCTTGTTGACAATTGCCCTGAAAAAGGCAGTTTTTCAATTAGCAGGCCCTCAAGCCTCATTTAAAACGGTTCAGAATGACGAAACCCGATGCTGGCTTAACACGATGACTTGCCAGCATTAATCCATGTAGTACAGCAGCCTAGAGTAGTAAAACTATAAACCCTCGACCTCAGGCCTGATTGTGTCTGTTTCGAAGTGGATGCCCTTGTGAATGTGATAAACAAAAACGACAAGAAGAGTAGCCTATCCGTTTCTGACTCTGCTTGGTTTTAAAGGATATGACAAAAATAAATCGAAATTAACCATATTCTTTAAAGCAGGAATGTTTAATCTGCAACCTATTTTCTTGCTGCGAGTCAAAGTAAGTAACGAGTTTGGGATGTTTATCATTTTAATTTTGTGCCTGGGGATCCTTGCCACTTGCATGGCAGTGTAAAGTTTTTTGACATTTTTTTGGAAACCAAATATCAAAAAGTATTTTATAACTAAATAATTATATAAAATTCTATATCAGCACTTGCCTAGGACGAACAGAAAAAGCACAGTAAAATTTGAAATGCCTTAAAAATTAAAAAGATTTAGCACGCCTAAAAATTTGTAAAAGAAATTTTTTGGATACTATTTGTTTTTGTGATATTATTATATTGACGAAAAGTCATCGTCTTTCTGTCCTTGTTTATTTTACGACTTTGATTCGACATTCGTCAGTGCTGGTTTCAATGCAGTTTCAATGTTACTAAGACCACAGTGGTATTTTGTTATAACGGCAAACTCGGGCAAACGCGTTTAACAAATGACAAAAAGGTAACTGTTACATATTCAGATAATATTAAAAATTCTCTTCCACGGGAATCCAAAAAAGCTTGCTTTTTTCTAAAACTTTATGCTACAAACTTTAATTAGAAGATAATTTAGTAAGTTCTTTCTGAGATCTTAAAAAGAAGTGAGCAAAGCTAAGTAAAACAAATTCTATAAACAAGTGGACTTTTATTACAAATCAAAACCGCTAAAGCGAAAAAAGCATCCAGCACACAACAAAAAGACGTTCATTTATGCATGACCTGTTTGTCGGTTTGTGGATGTGTTGACAAAATGTGCTAATCGATTCTTGTGTTTGTCTTAACTGCAAAGGTTTGTTTTGCAAAAGTTTCGGACATTTCAGTATCGAAATTAAGAAAACTAAAATTGTACAATTGCAACACTATTCATAAGAAATCGGTGTCCTTGAGAGACATAAAGGTTGTGACCACCAGTTTTGAGTTGTCTGATTAAACAAATCAATTAAACGGCGATTAATCTGCCTTTTATCTATGTCGATTTCTTAAATATTAAGATGGCTTAATCAAAATTTGCATCAACCGCATTTATTTTCTTTTAATTTATTTTTCTAAAATAACCTTTAAAGTTGGAGTGCTTACGTACGTTCTTTCGTCCTTTCTTCCAAAAAAGGCACTTGCAACTGAAATGACTCGGCCATGTTGACATTGAATTGTGTGAGCAAATTCAGAACAAAAAGTTACAGCGTTCATTTTTGTAAGCGCTGAAAATACATAAGTCGATTAAATGGTTTTGTGGTAGATTTGTGGTTGTAATGTGAAACAATAAGTAAAAAATAACAGAAATTTGGTTTAAAAGTAATCGCATTTTCGAGAAAATTGCAAATTGATTGAATTTGTGTGAAACAACTAATTTAGTAGATTGAAAATTTTAAGAAATACTTTAAATTGGTACGACGACAGTTGATCAAAGCTATATTTGATCAAGCGACACTTGATCAAAAAAACAACAATTGATATACTTGTGTAGGTTTCTATGATTGAACAATCCCTTTGTTATTGTAAATTAGATTTATTAAAAGCAGAGGCTATCAGTAAGAAGCTGGTTTGTTTTTAATTATTGTAATTTTTTTCGATGTCACGGTCAAGGTTTCGCAACAGGGTCCCTGAGCAAAGTATTTTTAGGGCGGGTCACAAGTAGATCTCTACTCATGGCTTTCTTTCCCTTAAGTCCCTATTGCTGCATTTGTTTCGCATTCTCTTTACATTGTAGTCTTATTTCAACGAAACACCGTTAAATACTCCATGTTATAGGCTTTTAAGATCAAAGTCGTTTTTGCTGCAGCATAGGAACTGGCAATCTTGGGAAATTTCAAATGCTTTGTGCCTTGTATTTAAGAATCACAGAAGCAGTTTCTGTCTGCCTCTCAACAACAAATATTCACCATTTACCAAGAAGACGACCTTACTTATTAATTTGCAATAAACTAACTTGTGAATCACAGATATTCGCTATATTTTAACCAAGACAAAGCTAATTGAAAAGTATTGTTAGACAAGTTCACGGAAAGTTTTACTCTGATTTCATTAACGAATTATTTAAATTTTACTTGAAATTTTTTGTTTACCATCAAACATGGTAAATAAAACAAGAAGTATAATTTTGTTAAGACAAATCTAGCTTGTGTTTTAGGTGCACCAGGGGGCCATAGGTGTTGTGTTTCTAAAAGTGAGTCACGAATCAGGAACGGTTGAGAACACTAGTTAAGATTGCTTTTTTTTAGTAAAAAATTTAAAAAATCAAAAATTATTTGATGAGAACCTGAGTTGTAAAGACTCGGGTTTGCTTTTTGGTGGAAAACTAAACTCGAGTCTTTACAACTCTGGTTCTAATAAAATAATTTTTTAATCTTAACAACGTTAACTTGTTACCTGCATAAGATGCAAATTTCTATCTGCATTATCAGTCTTATTGTTGGTTGGACAGAAGTTAAAAATTTCCCATTAAATTAAGCGAAAATTTCTTTATGCAGCTAATTTATCTTTACGGCAGTGATTCTTAAACTGTGCGTTGCGACGCTCTGGTGCGTCGTTTTAATTTTCAAAGGGCGTCGCACAAAATCTATAAACTATAGCAGCGTTTCTCAAACTGTGCTTTGCAAAGCACTTGTTACTTAAGTAAGGTGTTCCGCAAGCTTACTTGAAGTGTTTCGGTTAACTATGAACATGACAGTTTGCATAGGTTTACCATCCGTACCTAAGTGAAGACCTTTTTCTTTTTTTTTTTAGAGATCACTGCTTCTTTGGATCAGAGAAGCTCAGCGTGGAAAATCAGAGAAGCTAAGACTAAATTGTTCCGTTGGCTAAAATGATAAAACTTAGTGTTCCGTAAGCTAAAATAATAAGACTAGGTGTTCCGTGAATAAAAAACTTTAAGAAACTCTGGCCTTTAGACTTAATCAAAAAAGGCTTTACATTAAATCTAAATGACATTTGAGCATCTCCGAGATATACTGCGGGATCATGAATCGGATAGTTTTCGAAAAAAATTTGGGGAAAAATCTATTATCCCCTCAAAAATTTTGGTTTTGTACGATTATGCTTCTTTTGATTTCGAACGTTTTGATTCTCTCTCTCGAAAATATGGCAACCCAAATTACGTGCATTTATTAAATTTTCATTGCTGGTGCATCGCAAGTCCAGTAAATTTTTCAAAGGCGCCACAATGAAAAAAGTTTGAGAACCACTGCTTTATGGTATAAAAACTGCAAAACGAAGATGGTTAATTTATAATAGATTATCTCTTTCACTGCTAGTTATAATTTCTCTTTCAATTAAATCTTAATTAATTAACTAAGGTTTAACTAATTAAGGTTAATTAATTAATCCTTAATTAGCAGAGGGCAAGCGCATGGTACGGGAGTAAACCCGCTTGTCCCAGTGAAAGGGTTATTAAAAAAATACGACTATTAATTAATTTTAACAAAAAGTTTTGTTATAATAACAAAAATTGTTTTTTTAAACCTTGTTGCCAAATATCAAATAGGAACCGGAGGAATTGAAGATATTTCAGTTCAATTATTGTTTAGGAAAAAAATTTAAATTGTTGTCATATATGTCAAATTGCTTGTACAATAGAAACAAAAAAATGTGTCAAAAAGATTTTAAAAACTTTCTTGTGAAAATAATCATGAAGGCTTTGCAATGTTTCGTTAGAAAGTTTTCTTTCATGATTCGATCAAGTGTCGTTTCGATCAACTGTTGTTCGATCAACTGTCATCCGATCAACTGTCGGTTAAGCTTTAAATTACCTGTATAACTGTAAAAGAATGTAATAAGAATGGTATAAAGCGCAAGTTTTATGAAATGTAACAACATAGAATAACATTTGAGTAATAGATTTGCTTTAGTATCAATAAACTATCTTTCATATTTTGAAAACTTGGAGAGATAAAGTTCTGCTTTAAGTGATTCAATTAATTCCCAAGAGAAGTTTTTTTTTATTTCCACGGCGTTCGTAAAACACTTGGTAAAACTTTTAGATCTGACTTTAAACTATCATCGAGTAAAAATCAATGATCACGTTAACTGCGAAGAATTTCATCCGCACAAAGTGTAATCAGTTAGTTTTAAAAGTCTTGACCAAGAGCGAAAATTAGTTTTAAGATTTGCGACTCTTAATTTAGAAAAGCACGTTTTGTAAAGAAAATGACAGCAATACAATTAAAAATAAAATAAATAGCAAACTACTGTAGATCAGTTTATAAAACGGTTAATATAACTTGTATTTTCTCTAACCTATCGACTTACGTATGCATTTATATCTAACGGTCAAAACTTTTGTAATATTATCACAATTAAGAACTCTTCCAAATACAAAAGTAGAAGCAGGCACGTCACAGTCTTTCCTGCCATTGCAGATTTGTGACGTAACATAATTCGCCAAAGGGGTCAAACATGTGCTACCATTCCATTTAGGATCAAGCCCGCATCTTAAAAAATAAATAGTTTAAAATGTTTCTTCTGACTTGATCCTCAAGAACTACTTATTCTACGGACTCTTATCGCGTAATCATTTCACATTAAAATGGTTATTTGTAAACATAGCAATTACGGAGCGAGGGTGACGATTTTACAATTTTCTGGTGTTAAAAACAATATGATTTCAACCAGGTAAACCAGTGGTTCCCAAAGTGCGCGCGCGATTTAGGGGGACGGTAAGAAGAAAGGGGGCAGTTAGGGGGCGGTAAGAGAACAAGGGGGCGATAGGAAACAATGAGAAGAAATATACATGAAGGACGATTAAAAACCTTTTATAGGTGATCTTGCAGCAGTGTTTCCTAAAGTATTCAATACAAGATCGATTCAGGGTAAAGACTTTTATTTTTTTTGAGATCACAATGAATTTTGGAGAAAAATAGCAAAATTACAGATGAAATCAAAGTGAAGACCTTTTTTTTTTTAGAGATCACCATAAATTTGGGAGAAAAATAGCAAAATTACAGATAAATATTCTCTGTCGAACATTCTTTTCACTTAAAAAAGAAGCGAGGGGGTGCTGGGAATCGAGCTGAAAACCAAAGGGGGTGCCTGACTGAATCTGACTGAAAAAGTTTGGGAAACACTGAGGTAAACTATATACCCAAGTTTATACCAGATCAAGACCAGGATGTAAAACTGAGAAATGGTACACGAAAGGTATACAACTTAAATCAGTGTTAGTAGAAGCACGTAGAAGTCACAATAGCAACAATATTGGTTTGTTGTGATTAACATGTTTATTAAATCACATCAAAACATGAGCTATTCCATATCAAATCATCCAAGAAAATTATTCAACGTCTTTAAATTTTTTGAAAACTTCTGGAAAAGTTGTCGAGTGGTTAAAGCGCCGGACTCGTGACCAACACGGTCTCGGTTCAAAACCCACTCGCGCCATTCCGTTGTGTCCTTGGGAAAGACACTTTACGGCACATTCCCCTGCTTGGTGGTCCTGGAAAGCAGTTCTAAATTACAGTAATATCTCTATTAAATTACAAGCGGACAGCAATATCTTGGCATCTTCGAAAGCAGGTCGGGGTAATTGCCTACCCTATGTATTAGCGCCTCCGTCGCTTTCCTGCGAGTCAGGAGGATAAATATAGAGATAAAATAAAAATAATAAATAAAATGAAGTTCTGTATCTGCTATGCCAAATATCAAATCACAATTATTTTCAGTTTTTTATTTGTGGGTGTTTAAAAATTGCGTTTTGGACACTAGGTGACGCTATTTTTACGATGATATTTTGGTTATATTTTATTCATTTTTTGACAGATTTTCATAAAAACATCAATAGAAAGATCTCAATGAAGTGCATCTGAACGCAAAATATGAAACTTGTCATCGGTAAAATCTATGAATAAAAAGAGAAAAAGGAAAGAAGTATTTTGTTTCACTTCTTTCTGCGCTTAAGCGCTAAGCGAAGCAAAAATAATTGGTAAAAGAGATGAAGAATACTCAATTCCACGCTTGTAGTAGAAACGAGCCTTAAGTATTATGTCCTTGATAATAGTGTTGATTTCAACTTAATTTTTGTTAACTTTAAAATGAATCGACCAACTAATTACAGCATTTATGTCAAGCGTATAAGCTAAGAACATGAGTAGTCCATCGTGGCCATAGACATACCAGACCAAACGATTTGAAAAAGGGGAACGAAATAATATTGCCCAAATTATGGTTTTGCCTAATTTTACCAAGAATTAACCCAAACGTAACAAATACCATTGAGCAAAATACATTAGCTTTGTTATATACCGAAATCTTTTTGGCGCCTAAAAATCAATTTAGAAGTGTTGTGCGTTAAAATAAACAGAGTTGCCTGTCAGGTTCTCAAAAAAGTAAAACATACTGTCAAAAAAGCCACATCTAACAAAAAACGCCAAGCTTTTTATAATCACAAGTTTTGCATCAAATTAACTTGCCGTGCCAAACCTTAAATAACTCATAAATAGAGATACAGCAACTTTTTTTAGCCAAAAAAATATTTGTGAAGTGTACAAAATGCATAAAAAGCAAAAATATTTATTAGTACAGGGTGTTCATAAAGTCCTGCACACATTTAAAATTTTAATATCTCAAAAATCGCATAAGGTAGAAACTTTAAATTTTTGATAGTGAATTATACCACCATAAAGTTTTTTTGTTATTTTTTACAAGTTATTTTATTGTTAAAATAAGCAAGAATAAGTCATTTTTAATAAAGGCCTAAGTTTACAACAAAGTATGAAACATGTTGACCATTCAACAAAAAGCACAATGTGTTCTTTGGTACCATAAATTGAAATCACCAACTGCAGTACAACGTAAATTTAAAAATGGGTTCGGACAAGACTCTCCCCACACTAACAGCATTAAGAGATGGTTTAAAAACTTGCCGCGATATTGAGTATCGCCTTGACATATTCAGAGCAATAAATGGAACACACGTTAAAGTCTATAAATAGCATAAAAAATTAAATTCTTGAAATATGGCTATTACTTAAACTGCTAGAAATATTTAAATATAAAACTTTAATAAACAAACTTTACTTTACAAAAAACTGTATGATTTTATCTACTTTAGTTATTTAGTAATAAAATTTTGAAAAGTGTTCAAGACTTTATGGACACTCTGTACGTTTGCAGTGTTTCCAATATGCCATTAATTACCACAACATTCTAAATGAATTTTTATTGAAGCTGACCTTTCTATGATCAAGCAAACAATTGTAATCGCTTTAGAACTGCTTTATTTAATTTTAATTAAAACCCTATAGCAGTATAAACTGAAGAAGATGCTAAAAGTACTGATATTGTCCAATAAGGCTTTAGTGTGTGTCACAACTGATTTTAAAATATATTTGGAAACATTATCATATTTCAATGCAACGCAATTTTTAAATCTACTTATTGCAAATTTAATTTTTCACCAAATGTGCCTGAGATTTACCGCATAAAAGACCCGATCAGGCAAAATTCTTAAATATTTTTGTATAGATTTTTTTTCCTTTTTTTAAAATTTTTCTTTTTTTTTAATTTTTTCTTTTTCTTGTTTTTTTAAAATTTACATAGCTACTTCGTTTCAAAGGTAATTGTGCGTGCAATAAACGTATATCGTTTAGCCGCTGTTTCCTATTTTCCAATCACTTTGTCAACAACAACTTCGAAACGTAGTACCGTGATTGTAAATAAAATTAAATTGAGCAGATACATTTGTTGAGTTTCAATAATTGATTAGAATAAAATTTTGTTTTTTCAGCTTGGCAACTAATTTATTCATCAAAATGGAATCACTGATTTTGTCTTTTGGAGTTTTTTCTATTCCAAAGCGCTTCCTTTATCATACCATCGTATAATCTCATCAAAATGCTTAATTGTTAATACTATGGCTGACACAGTGCAGTAACAAGCAAGAAGGCAACAGTAATACTTTTTTTACTTTTTTCATATGCAAATTCGGATCTGTTCAGTCTCATGTAACCTTCCCGCCGGCATATTTATTTCACAACTCTATCAAATTTTTTCATAGCGTGGTCGAGTAATTAAGAGCGCCTTGCTTGTGATCGAAATGGTCTGGGTTCCAAACCCACTTGCACCATTCTGTTATATCCTTGAAAAAGACACTTTATCAGTTTCCCTTACTTGGCAGTGTTGGAAAACAGTTTTATATTTTAGTTATATCCTTATAAAACCAAAAAAAATTTTTCAACTGGATAGCAATATCTTGGGATCTTCCAGCGGCAGGTCGGGGTAATTGCTTGTCTAATGCATAGCACCCGCGACGCTTTCCATCGAGGCAGTAGAAAAAATATAAAGATGAAAATAAAAAAATAAATAAACAAACTATAGGAGTGGCAAGCGTGTGATTAAGAGGGTCACCAATTATACATTTTTATAAAAAATTGCAGGCTGTAATTAATAAATAATCAAATATGGTGTTGAAATTACTGCTTACATGAATTTCGTTACAACAAGAATTTGTTCGCTTTATTAAAAAAAAAATACATAGGGTCAAAGCAAGCACCTTTTGAGGGGAAAGCGTTCAATCCAAGTTCACATGAAAGATAATTTGAAATAATCAGTAAAAAATTAAAATAAAGACCAAAAAAAAAGTTCTATCACTGTAATACTGGACCGATTGGGGGCAAGGGTGTGAGTACAAACATTCAAAGCATTACCAGACTTGTTTGTTGGCGAAAGAAAAATTTAAATAAAGTTTTTTCGTAATCGGATTATCTTGTAACAAATGGCATGATCACAATAAAAATCTTCATTGGAATAAACGTAAAAAAGTTGAAAAATTATAGATTAAAGAATTTTTGCCTCTAAGCTTTTTGCCACTTCCAATTGCGGCAAAGCTGCCAGTTGAGTGTAGTTCTTAACCAAATTGCAAAATTCATCACAATAACATCAAGTAAGAAAATATTAAAAAATTTGTGTATCGAGACAAATTTAAAAAACACGAGACCGAGACCACATTAACTCGAGGCGCAGTCCAACAGGGCAAGGTCGAGACAGAGTCCACAAAAAACGGTCTCGAAACCAAGACCGGTCAAGAAAAAACATGTGTGTTTGTGAAGGAACTTGTTCTGCGGAGATTTTCAAAAACATTCAAATTCAACAAGATTATAATTATCCCCATTACTGAGACTAAAACCACAATAGTTGAAAAAAGTTTTTCGAAATTCTTTTTTTTGTAACTTTTAGAAAAGCGAGAATTTCCGCTATTGAGCTATTTTCGTTGAATTGCAAAGCTGCTCCGTAGAATCGTTTTCTTATTTTGTCTGCTGGTTCTCAAACACAGTAAGAAGATATGCTGCGACAAAATTTTGCAAAAGGAAAACTTAAATGATTTAAGACAGTGTTTCCCAAACTTTATTCATCAACCGCCCCCTTAGGGTCGCCAAAAATTTGATAACGCCCCCTAACTTGTGCACACAATTACGTTTTAACGCAACTTGCATGTATATAATAAACACACATGAAACACAAAAATACATTTATTCTGTTAGCATATATAATCAACATACCACGTACTCACATCTTAATGAAATGGATGCGCCTTATGCGATAATACCAACTTGTCAGTTTCCGGCTTCAATGCAATGAGGAAAAGCCTTAGGTTGCCCCGATCTGTGACAGCTAGTCTATTCCTTTGCTTGCAAAGAACCTAAGACACTGCATTGAACCCTTTCTCAACCAGATAGGATATTGGAAAAGCTGTAAAGTACGGCTTCACCGTGTTCCACAATGCTGGGTAACGTTCACGGACAGCTTTCTGCAGCCAAAAATCCCTGTAAGAGTTTAAAAGCTTTGGTCTCAGTTCAATATCATTTCGGAGTGACTCATGCTGCGGATATATCACCCAATCAGGTACCTCTAAGGAAAAAAATGTTTTAAAATCTGCTGGTCATATCTTTGTGGAGCTGATCTAAGTGTGAGCAGTATTCTTGCAGGTCATTATCTAGTACGGCGCTTTCTTTGTCAAGCTCAGCCAGGCTTGAAAATTGAAAAAGCTCATGACGATCTAAGTTGCGCTTGTATAGTTCCAGCTTGGATATGAATGCCAGTACAGTTGACTTCACTTTGATCAGATTAACAAGGTTTCCCTGCAGTTGTAGATTTACCTCATTAAACTTCATAAAAATATCCGACAGATAGGTAATGTCAGCCTTGATTCTGATTAATTCAAGGGTGACGCTGTCATCGAGAGCTTGGAAAAATTCCACTACAGTGCTAAAAAGTGAATAAAAACGCCTCAAGCAGTTTCCCTTGGACAGCCATCTAATTTCTGTGTGCAGTAGTAATTGCTTAAATTTCTCATCATTCTCAGCACATAGTTGTCGGAATAGCCTAGAATTTAAAGCACGTACTTTAATTGTATTGACTGCTCTCATAACTGTGTTAATGAACTATGAAGGCAACCACTGATATTCTTTGCAACCGGTTTTGTCTGTGTATTACACAATGTACTGTCAACACGCCAGGCACTGCCTCCTTCAGATATTTGATAAATCCTTGGTATTAAGACGGTAATTTAAAATTTTGTTTTTGATTTAAAGCTTTCAAAATTTCAGTACGATATAATTAAATAATATTATTCACTCACCTCGTTCTAAGTGGTTAAATCGCTCCTAGCATCTCAGCTCAAATGACTGGTAATTTTATATTGAAAACAATGATGCCAGTTTTCACAAGTAGCTAGATTGAAAAAAAGCTAGATTTTTTATTTTCTGAAAGGATTTATTTTTAAAGATTTCTGTTTTTTAAAATCAACTTAAAATGTAAAGACAATGGTATTTAAGTTTCCACTGTTTAGCACCCAGTAAGGTCACCTATAAAAAGTCATTAATTGTCCTTCATCGATATTTCTTCTCATTGTTTCCTATAGCCCCTTGTCTTCTTCCCGCCCCCTCAACCTCCTACTTTCTTTTTATCACCCCCCTAAATCTCGCCAACGCCCACTGGGGGGCGGTAGCACCCACTTTGGGAACCACTGGTTTAAGAGAAAAGCCAAATAGCATAATTGCAGATATCCTCATCAGAGCAGTAAGGATAAAATTTAGCTAGGCATACATCTCCGTGGCCCTACAGTTTATCGAACGACAGTTTAAAACCAGGAGTTCTCAAACGATATGAATTTAGGATTTGGGAACCACTGGTTTAAGAGAAAAGCCAAATAGCATAATTGCAGAAATCCTCATCGGAACAGCAAGGATAAAATTTAGCTAGGCATACATCTCCGTGGCCCTACAGTTTATCGAACGAAAATTTAAAACCAGGAGTTCTCAAACGGGATGGATTTAGGATTAGGATTCAATTAAATAACTTCAAAACTTATAAAAGCTTCTAACATTTGTCTGCAAAATATAAATTCATCTCTCCAATCCTAGGGAAAAATTTTCTATTTTCAAGGAAAAAAATTTGTTTAAATGTAATTGCACGTTTTAGATGTTAACCGTAATACTTTACAGGTGTGAACATTTCAAAAGTTCACTTTATTCTGGTAAATTTGGCTATGATGTAAGCGATCGTATAGAGTAAATTGTTTTTTGCATTTGTTACTTCATAACGGTTGCTGCTTTTTGCTAATAATGCTGCACCATAATAATGTTAATATTCCTCCACATATCTATGCAAATCTCTTGCAAATGAAGCCAAATCAAACAAATAAACTGAATGTAAGAACAATTTGCGTTGTGCTCTTTTTAATAATCCTCCACACATCAATGAATTGTCAAGAAAAAACAAATGCAAAGTTCTTAATGATTTTTGAATTCGTTCACTTATTTTGTTTTTTAAAGAAATTATGTTATGATTTCATAGCTAGACTAATAATTTCGTAGTAATGAATATTAATCTAAAAAGTTTATCAATTGTAAGAGATTAGTTTTTTTTCTTTGCATACTGATTGATAATGACAAACTAAATATCCGGTGGGAAGAATTTGATTTTGAATATCGATTAAAGAGGTCCATGAAATTAAAAAGGTTGAAAACCACTGGTTTAAAACGATAATTCATCGAAGGACAATTTATGGAAACTTCATAATAGCGGCATATGGCACCAAGCTGACCGAAAAATTTGCCATAGGGTTCAATTTAGGAACAGAGTAAAAGTTAAATTTCACCATAAATTTTATCATAAGGTTAGTGTTAGGATTAGAATTCAATTAATTAACTTTAAAACTTATAAAAACTTCTAACATTTGTCTGCTATACTGCATATTAAAATTACCTCTCCGATGTGTTTTTAGTGCGACCAAAAGTAGCACTAATGATTTTGATGACGTCATCGGTTTTTTTGCACTCCAGCTCCACGCCATAGGATTCACAACCAATCACTTCTCGCATCCCATTTTCTAAAACTGAAATTTAAATTGAAGTTTTTATTTGAATCAAAAATACTTTCTCTTTCATTGCTGTGTACTCTGTGCCTTGATGAAACTCGAGTTGTTTTAAGAATGGGAAAGAGAAGATATAATAAAGCATGCTTTAAGCTCAAGGTAGAACATCAAATTACGAGAGCATATACTAGTCTTTTCAAATGAAGAAAGGAAATTAGACTAGAAACCAAAGCTTAGATGCATATTAAAAACATTTTTTTGTGCTGATGACTGATTAAATCATTACACTCAAACTCAATAATGATATTTAGCTGCAGGCCATCTTTGGCCACTCCTTCACCATGTTTGATCTTTGTTCCCGTCTACGGGAAATGTCTGATTGTTTGAACTCTGCGCCCTCATCCCAAGAAACGAGTTGGGTAAACAATCATCATCATATTTAACTTCAAGGATGATTTTTGTCTTTTTATTTGTCAATAGTGTGACCCAGCAGTCACGACCTTTGAGAAACCTGGTTTAGAGATCACTATTCGAAAAAATTAAATAAATTTCTTCTCGCTGTTGCATTTCCTTATTGTATAGTTTTAAT
The DNA here is from genome assembly GCA_963680785.1 of Diplosoma virens. Taxonomy (NCBI): domain Eukaryota; kingdom Metazoa; phylum Chordata; class Ascidiacea; order Aplousobranchia; family Didemnidae; genus Diplosoma; species Diplosoma virens. The sequence goes on along the minus strand of OY796892.1, from coordinate 26,165,544 downwards.
TCAAAAAAATTAATAGTACAACTAAATAGTAGCGGTTTCTTAAATAGCATGTCTAATTTTTATCGATTGCTAGATGTTTGACGTTATTTTGTTTTTCTGCCAAAAATTTGCTGAATGGTTGACGATGGTACACTGACCATGCACAATTGACGTTGAGCGTGTAATAACGTATTACTACATTATTTGGCCGCTGTCTTCTTATTCGCAATCACAGTGTCAATGACAATTCGTAAACGTATTAATTATATTGCAAATAAAATCAGAATGAATGACACTTAAGTATCAACCGAGTTCACGGGATTGCTTGTTTGCTCAGTGCTTATGTTACGATATCAATTACAGCACTATAGGTAATCAACAAGTGATAAGCAAGAAACTAACTGGTGACCCAAAAAAACAATTCTATGAAAGATTCGTATTAGACATGAGGTGTCGCTAGTTATTCTTGCATTAAAAAATAATGAATAAAAAAACAATCAAAAAGCGAACACAAGGATGTGAAGGTTATTTGTTGCCCAAAACAAAATTTAAATTTCATACATGATACATCATAACCCAAATACTTTTTGTGTCGCTCTTCCAACGATTTCCATATTTCTGAGCAACTTTCCAAGAAAACTTTTTAAAAACTGGCGATATTAAAGGTATATTTTTCTCTATTTTATCCAAATAAGCCGAAGCGATTCGCTCCAAAGGACTTCGTACAACGACGAAATTGATCGATTCTTGATAGGTTTGTAGCAGCTTATCAGAAATGTTCTTTCCTCGAAAGATCGATTTCACTCTTGTCAATGCAGCTCCCTTTTAAACAAAAACATTCTGAGAATTTACTAAATACCTTTGATAAATGGCTTCTAACTTGTATAAACTCCCGATACATTAAAGCTATTGTACCTGTAGGGTGTTTCAAAAAATTTGACATCATTTGACATGTAAATATTACAGAAACTACATAGTCGAACCAAATGAAATTCACCAGGTTAATGTTGACCACAACAAGATTTATTTCTGTAAATTTGAATAAGAAATTCAAAGGCACCTGAATTCCATGAAAGGTTTTACAAATGTTCAATATGCGCACCGCCTGTGACACGGCACACGTAAAGTCGGTACTCCGGCTCCTCCTAAACATTCTGCAGCATGTCTTGGGTAACAGTATCCAGTGCGGTGGTGTTTCTTTGTTAACTACCTGTCTTGCACGAGAGTTAAACTGGAGATTGTTACCCAAAACATGCTGCAGCATGTTTAGGAGGAGCCAGAGTACCGACTTTACGTGTGCTGTGTCACAGGCGGTGCGCATATTGAACATTAGCAAAACCTTTCATCGAATTCACGTGCCTTTGAATTTCTTATTCAAATTTACAGGAATAAATCTTGTTCAGCTCGACATTAACCCTGTTGAATTTGATTTGATCTGACTATGTAGTTTCTGTAATATTTACATGTCAAATAATGTCAAATTTTTTGAAACACCCTGTATATTTATCCATACGACACCTCCCCAAAAATGTTCGCCAAAATTTCAAATCAGAGACCGAATTGTACTTTTTGAACTGAAGTCTTTATTAGAAAAAAAAAATAAACAAAAATCTACTTTCGTGTTTGTTTTACTTTTAAAAGATCTGATTTTGACCATGGCCCCAAAAGTTGAGTAGCCTGTGTACATCGCCCATACGTGACAAATACCTTTATTCTAGCCATATAGCAAAAACCCTTATACTGTAGTTTTAAACAAAACAATTATAATCTAAACGTGGTGATAAAAGAAATATTTTATTGACCGGCACACGAAGAGTGACCACACATATTGGCTAAATATATATTTGATGCTAAGCAATTTTTTTCAAAAAAAAACTAGACAATCGAATACATGACATAAGAATATTTTATTGCACGGCTATCGATAGAATCAATTAAAACCACTAGAAATTTTTTACGACTATCCAAATTAGTTTTCCCGTTTCCATAATTCACATGGAACCAATATAAAATTTAGTAATTAAGTTTTATCGTTTCAATTTTCTTTCAGAAAAAGCAAAAATGAATAAACTTTCTACGTCAATTCTTAGATGAACACAAATTCTAACGTAAAATAACTTAATATATATTTATACAATATACAGTACAAGGTGTCCATGAAGTCTTTTTACAATTTAAAAAATTTATTACAAAGGCAATTGATAAAATATTTTATATACTCGTAGATTTGTTTTATATTAATCAGTGTTTGTTAAAGTTTTTATTCAAAATAAATTAAATTTTTATGTCTTTCAAATTAAATTTTTATGTGTTTAATAAATGTGTTAATAAACCCTTTACGAAATGGTGAGATGGGACTATTTGGCGAAACCGTTTAGGCGCGGCCGTTTTGGCGCCAGCCGTTGTGGCAGTGTGTCATTTTCTTATTCGTAAAATCTTAAAAATTTTAGGGTTTAGGGGTTAGGTTAGGGTTAGGGTTAGGGTGATTGATTATACTGTTTTATTCAAACCTTCCTGCTAGTTTTAAATAGACTGGTGCCAAAATAGCCACGCCAAAACGGTTCGCCAATTAGTCCCCTACCTGCAAAACTGCTACCCCTCAAGAGAAGGCACAATGTGTATCCTGGATTATTGAGACAAAATCGGATGTTCAGACTCAGCGAAAATACAGAACTAAGTATGGAAGAGATTCACCATCAAGTCCTTCAATTCATCGATGGCACAAGAAATTTATAGAAACAAGGGTCAGTATTGAATACAGTTGGAAGTGGGCGAACAAAAACATCTGGAAAAATTGTGCCTTTTCTTAGAAAATAGCAATTTTTCAAGGGTTTATTAACACATTTATTAACCCTGCTCTGGTACCATGGGGTCAATATTAACCCCAGGCTTATTTGATAGGCTAAATATTCCAAACGTTGAGATTATAAGCATTACTCTCGCATCTTATTTTCTTCACAGGTTCTTGTTAACTGTTTCCATTCATGCAACCTTAATTTCAACGTTGCCTTTTTTATAAATTTCACATTTAATTTGTTTCGAGTCATATTGATCCCATGGTACCTTTAGATTAGAAATATATCCGATTTTTTTTTACAGAAGACTTTAACAGAAGAATTTCTTTTACAGAAAGACTTTAACAGAAGAATTTTCTTTCTTTTACAGAAGAATTTAAGTTATTTTAGTGCAATATAAGAAATTATGTCAAGACAAAGAATGTCGTTGTAGCAAGTGATGGGAAATATTTCTGAGATAGATCATGGGATTAGCAGTGAAGATGAAGATGATTTTGAAAATAAAATGAGCTGGTATGAAAGTGAACCTGAGCTCGATGCCTTGTCAGACACAAACAGCGAAACAAATGGAATTGATACAGAATCTGAAGATGAAAATCTTTCTGTTAGTCAAGAAATTCGAGGCCTCTGTTTCTCTGACCAAAGAACTGAAATCCAACAAAATTACTTTAGTAGGCACAGTGAAAAAGAACAAATGATGCAATCCATCTAGCTTTTTGACCAAGACAGATCCAAGCACAATTTAATACGCAGTTGACCATGTCAACGATTTCACATTGTTGTCAATTGCTCCAAAAAAAAAGAAACAAAAAAGTAGCGTTTTTGTCTACTATGCATGCAACTACAAGCCAGGACACTGATACTCGGAAAAAAGAAATCAATGTGTTTTATAACCATGAAAAAGGCGGTGTCGACAGTCATGATCAGATGTGCGCTCTGTATACAACAGCAAGAAAAACAAATCGTTGGCCTATGAAGGTTTTTTACGGGATTGTGGACAGCTCTGCTCTCAATGCATTTGTCATTTTCACTCATAATGTACCTGGCTTTGGAGGAAACAGGAAAGAAAAACGACTAAAATTCTTGAAAGAACTATTCGTATTGTTGATTGTTCCTCAAGCTAAGCGTAGACTAGTGACACCTCAACCGCCTCAGGTTGTGAAACAAATCATTTGCAGCTGCGGGATTTTACCAGAAGAACTTCCAGCTGTTCAAAACATCACCCAGCATCGTCCATCAAGGCGTAAGAAATGCTTCCTTTTCCGAGATTAAAGGACAAAAAGTACAGACTCACCTGCAGTAGATGACATAACACCACTTGTGAAGAACACAGCAAGATGGTTTTCAATCAGTTTCAGAAGTAAAATATTCGTGTATTGTGCACTCCACTACATTTTCCAAACAATAAACACAGATTGATAACAAATTGAATTTTTCTACTGGTGTTTAATCTATTTTCAGTAATGGGGTGATATTGATCCCAAGGTACTGCTAACGTAATTTTTTTCATGGTACCAGAGAAGGGTTAAACACATAAAAATTTAACCTGAAACACAAAATTTTAGTTTGAATAAAAACTTTAATAAACACTAATTAATATAAAACAAATCTATATAAGATGTCTCATTAACTGCCTTTGTAATACAAATTTTTTAAATTGTAAGAAGACTTTATGGACACTTGGTATATAATAAGCCTATAAATTTTTCTTACCTTTGTAATATTTGCGGTAGTATTGGCTATCCCATTTAAGACCATCAATACTTTTTTCCAATTTGTGCTCCCTGTTTTAGGTATTTCCGTATAAATTAGTTTGTAATTTTCAGAGGGAAACATCCAAGGTATTGGCAACGGAATTTTCCAACTCCATGGGTCGAAAGTAATATTTTTGCGATTTATTTCTAAAAAGTAATTTCATGAATTAAATTTACAAAAACAGCAATTCTGGTTACATATTAAAAAAGCTCAAACTCTTCGTGTACCTATAAATCAACAAAGCAAAAATTTTTCAAAGATATGTTTTGAACCAAAATTTGCTATTGCATTAGTCAAATTTTATTGATTAAAAGTAAGTTTTGAAAAAATCTATTTGCTTGTGAGTATAAATCGCATGTAGGCCTATCTCGTAAAAAAGTAAACTTACTAAGAGAACGGCAGGTATTTTTTACATTTTCTCTTCTTTTTATCATTCTTTTTTCAATTCTTGCCATAAATTCTTCTTCTGTTTCATTAAATTTTAATACTGTTGGATGACTTGGATGAAATTTTGTAAAAATTATTCTATTTAACGACTTGTATTCGGAAACAAATAAAAACAAAGTAATAAATAAAAATATTAAAAAAGTTATTTGCCAACGTCGAGGCGAAATTCTTTTCATCTTGACAGTTGTTTGATTTTAGACTGGAAAAATTTTTGGTTTAATGGAATTCCTCAAAAGCAGTAAAAGAGAATAGCATGATAAAAAATAAGTTTTTTAAAAAAACTAATAAAATTTATATAGCTATTTCGATTTTGTTAATATAAGATTTTTTTAAAATCTAAACACATAAAATAAATTTTTTGGCTTCAATCTAAACAAATTAGATGAATTCAAAGAACTAACATATTGTAATAAGTTTTTTGAGCAGCTAAAAAAAGCACCGCTGCCTTGAATTCTAGGAATTGAAAGTGCACAGAGTTTTTTTTAATTCTGTAGTTGCTTTTAAATGGTTTCATTATATGAACAACTTTACTGCACAGAAGTAAAAGATAACTTTGATGTAAAAGTGTGACGGCTTTCAAAAACAGTCTTAAAATCTTTTTAATTTAGCCTGTTCATAAAAAAGTTGGCAGATGAGGTTCATGACCAAGGACAATGAGGTCTGCAGATCTGGTGTGAGAAAGCAAGTAATAAGTAGAAGAGAAATATGTAACCTCTGGGAAGAAGAAAACGAAAGTCTATCGTTCTAAGACAGAGTGTATCACTAAAGCAGACAAAAAATACAAAAAACGATTGCAAAAGTACAAAAGTCTATATAATTAGAAGCAAAATTTTTGTTGTGTAGATTAGTGCTCAGCAACCTTTTCGCGCCCGCAACAGACTTAGAAAGATTTTTAAAATTTGTAGCACACTTGCACCGATGGTGAAGACCTTTTTTTGGTTTTAGTAATACTAATTCTTAAACCCCTTTCTATGCTTGCCGTTTAATTCGTGGAATATAAAATTTTTAAATCTAGACATACGAGATGGTTTATTTATTTATTTATTCAATTTTTATGTGCATATGAAATTGCGTGTTACCTTTCAGCAGTTTCCTACTCAAAGCGTCTCAAAGCGCACTAGGCTAATAAACTTGACCCGACTTAACAAATAAAGTGAAGATCTATTTTTTTTCTTCGTCTTCACTGGATGTTGACCGGTTAGTTTACATCTGAAGCTACCAGATTTCGCATACCATTCAAAGAATTAAACTGGAAAATAACTAGGGTCTTTAATTATTTATTTGTAAGGTTTCAAATGAAAAATTTTCGCTTTTTTCGTTCGCTAAATGAAGCTACGGGCCAAGAAAACGTTCGAAACTTTTAGGTTTTTGGTCGTTACTTTAAAGAATTTTCTTTTGTTCTTTTCCACTACGAGCGTTGAAGGAAGTATTCTTGTTTGTTTTATTCATTTTTTGGGTCTTTTCAAGAAGTCTCCGTGAACGAAAATCGCTTGCGGTGACTTCTTGGCCAGATCCGTTTTTTTCACTTCTTTCCGCGCTTAAGCGCTATGAGAATCAAAAAAGTCAATAAAACAAACAAAGAATACTCTCGCCAACGCTCGTAGTGGAAACGAGTCTTTATATTTTTTTAAATTTTAAATATAGTGTTTAAGGAAAGATGCGACAGATCAGTGTTGTAGGAAGAGTTGCGCAGGTAGTAAGATGCATCCGCCCACCTCCATTCACTGGGAATATTTTAAACTGGGAACTTTGGTAGACCAAGGGTTAATCAATATTTAAAACTAGGCAGCTTTAAAATTTTTCAAAAAATTAATTAACAATGTTTTAATACTCATAGTAAGCATAAATAAATTAATAAAAATATTTATTTTTAACAGTCTTTGGCTATGTAAGCCATTTTTCTAAAAAACTTAAATTAATTATAATAAGAATGCATTAAAACAAAATTAATTGGTAATGCATACATTATTTCGATAATTATTAGGACTAATAATCAAAAAATATTGAACTTAGCTTTTGTAAAAGTATCTTGCATTTTAGCTAAATTATATTGCTTGACTTGTAAAACTTTTGCTATTATTATGTGGACTACTTATGTCATTAAAAGAACTTTCTTTTGACTTAAAATTTTACTAAAACATCTGGCTATTTTTTCAAAAATATTTTTAAAGACTAAGCGCCATCTACATATATGTTGCTGGAAAAATTCATAAGTTTTTTAATCCCCTGCACCAACCGGATGAAGTATCAAAAGTTTTTATACCAAATGCAGCAACAGAAGTAGAAAAAAATGTCTTTTAAGATACTTTCACTTTTAAAATCATTAATAAATTTTAGTCATTCTATGGCTCTGATGCAAAACTTTGAAAAATCCCTATGACATCATAAAACAAAAAGGTTACCGCATAAACAACCTTGTAACAAGCGTTTCATTATTGTGGCTTTTTGTCAATTCCACGCGGTCGTAGAAACAACTATAAACCGTGTTGGGATGCGGAGTGCAAACATTTCTACCATGTTTTTCTACGGCCTCCACATCGTGAAGTAACTGGTTAGCTGCTTCAACCTTGCTGTCCCACCTTGATGAAAAACGAAAAACCGCTGGTTCGAGGCTGTCAATAAACATCGTCTTCACGTAGTCCACTTGGCTGGCATGGAATATGATTAATAACTTGACCGGCAGTACCAATCACACACGCTGCCTCTGCCCCATTACAATCAACTCGATTGCCTCGCAGTTTATTAAAAATGGATTATTCAAAACAATAAACAGCGAGTCAGCCAGACTTGTCGTTAAAAAGATTTCCCAACTCCGAAGAATTCCAACACCCCCTGACAAATGTATCTTTAGAGATTTTTTCACAAAGATTTTTCCAATGCCCTTCAGCTATCAAAGTTTGGAAATGCTCCGGGCCCTGACGTTCTATGCCCAGAGCCAATACTCCATGCCGGCGTCCTCGTTAAACAAGTTTCTGTCTTCCTGCATGCGCCAAATCAAGCTTCCCAAAACTTGGAGGAGAGCATTAGTGGTTGCCATTCCAAAGCCGAATAAGCGATTAGGGGACTTAAACAGCTATAGACCTATCTCTTTGTTTTGTGTCTCCTTCAATATCTTGGAGAGACTTATCTATGTCCTTTCAAATCAATTATTGACCCACTGCTACCTAGAGAGCAAGCTGGGTTTCGGCGCGGAAGGTCAACCGCAGATCAAAGTACTTTTCTAACTTAAAAAATAAAGAATAGCTTTTCTGCCTAAAAGAAGGCCGGTGCTGTGTTTGTCGATCTCACAGCAGCCGACGATACAGTATGGCACCGCGGCCTCATATGCAAGCTACTCCATCTTTTTCCAGACAGGCACATGGTCTCATTGATTATGGAACATGTTCGTAATCAAAGTTTTACCTTCACCACCGGTACCAGAAAACAAAGCAGGTTACGACGCTTAAAGAATGGCGTCTCACACGGATCAATCCTGGTTCCTCTCTTGTTTGATATCTATACGTATGATCTGCCAGTGACAGTTGGCAGAAAATTTGTTTATGCTGATGACCTGGCCATCTTGCATTATGCAAGCGACTGGAAGACATTAGAGGAAACTCTTACTCAGGACATGGCAACTCTATCCTCCTATTTTTACAAATGGAAGCTCAAGCACAGTACAACAAAGAGTGTGTCGGCAGGCTTCCATATTTACTACAAGGAGGCACGACGTGAGCTTAACATCTTTGTCAACGGACACGGACAGGCCTTACCGTTTTGAGCTGAACCTACTTATTTTGGCATAAACTTAAATAGGACACTGACGTTTCGTCGACAATTAGACACACCGCGCAAGAATTTAACGTCTCGCGTTGGGCTTTTAAGGCGATTAGTTGGTAGCCAGACACCTCCTATGTGAAAGGCTTCTGTCTCCACTTGATGGAAAGCTGCGGCAACTTTAATCAAGACACCCATTTGTACCTGCTGCTCTGGAACTGTTGAACGACCTCGTTCAGTCAGGCACCAGTGTAGCACGATTGGGGAATATAAATGAAGCATGGAGTCACAAAAAAACGTCTCTAGACTCCATATATCTATTAAAGATATTAGCTTAACGCCACCGGAAATTAGCTTTTCCAAACCTGCATGGCTCAGGCTTAATCGTTTCCAAACCGGCATTTGTCTATTCCGTTCAGAAACGCACAAATGGGGTAGGCTATGACTTCTACGGCAACTTGTGAGTGTGGCGCAAGAAAGCGGACAGCTGAGCACGTAGTAACATTTTGCCCCTTTATCACCATCAAAATGGAGCCCGTGCTCTTTCGGATGATAATAAGAACCAGGCGACCTGGCTGATGGAAACATGTGCAGACATTTAGTGAACCATCTAAAGCGTACCAAACAGCACATGCCCAAGTCTGCTACTAATCTTTCTTTCTTTCGGAGGCGCGACAGCCTTTTTCGCCCGTGCAAAGAGAATAGTAACGCCCAACATCGTCTTTTTACCAATAAGCCATTGCCCAGCATCTTTCGGACAATAACAAATACGTTCTTCTTAGAGCAATAAAAGATTCTCTCTTCTCGCACGAGGTTGTACTTTTTACCTTTCCGCTCTAGAAGCTACTTTGCCTTATTTTTTGTAAACAAAAAAGATTTCGTCTTCACCCTAAAAAATCTTTTAGCTTTCTCTCTTCTCATTGGTCAAGCATTTTTAATCAACGTGAGGTTTTTTACTCTATAACTCAGTTCGCTTCGCTTCTTTTCATTCTGATATTTTCTATTAAAGAGTGTCAGACAAAAAACTTTAGAAATGATTACAATTTTACCTGATATTTTCAAAAAAATAATTTTCACCGTAAAATTTTTCATGCGGTGTGTCACTACTTGCAAATATCAGGTAAGAGATACCCAGCTGAATTTTACAAGTGAAGACCTTTTTGCTTTTACTAAATACTTTTTATTAAAAGTTTACTTTTTAACAATTTTTTTCGGAAAGTCAAGGGAAGACCAAAAAATGCTCTTCACCTTACGTTTAAACAAATAACCTACCAAAACTTCAATCGATGACTTTTTTTTGGTATATACAGTACTTGACTTACGAAAAATTACTTTTTAATATTTCAACATTAAATTGAGACATTTTTGGGTGATGCGCCTTTTGTTGGCAATTTTTTACGATCTAAGGAATATTTTTTGATAAAGTGGAATGCAGATAGCAAACTATTGTTTTATAAAAAAAAATCTGTGAACACTAGATAGGTCGCTATGGTCACCAACATAGAAACTTTGGTATAAGGAGAAAGAGGGTAAAAAATTCTAAAAAGATCAAAACTTCAAAAGTTTTAAAATATCTGGTATGAATTGAATCTTGGCTACCAGGAAGATACGGCTGAATCAGCAACAATTGAATCTTGGCCACCAGGAAGATACGGCTGAATAGCAACAGTCACAGCGATTCTGAGCTGTTGTTAGAATAGCTGAGAAAGCTTTTCGCTTTGTGGGTGTGCGGCGTAAATCGAAAGCATTGCTTTGGCACATGCACTCTTTTTAAATAATCTATGCACTTTCGATCTTACTGCAGGACAAAAATCGCCGTAAACATGGTCTGGGTTTAAAATCTACTTGTGCCATTCTGTTGTGTCCTTGGGAAAGACACTTTACCGCACTTTCCCCTGCTTGGTGGTCTTGGCAAGTAGTTCTAAATTACAATAATATCTCTTCTAAATTACTAGCGGACAGCAATATCTTAGCATCTCCGGAAGCAGGTCGGGGTAATTGCTTACCCTATGTATAGCGCCTCCGTCGCTTTCCTGCGAGTCAAGAAAATAAATATAGAGATAAAAAAAATGCAATAACCGATTTTAAACATAAGCAACAAAAAATTTATAAGCAGAAATTTGAAATTTAAACAATTAGTGAAAGCAAAAACTACAGCGACAGTAAATATGAAAAAAGTTTTTAAATTTCTTACAAAGCTCTCACAAATTGTTCAAAAGATTTTTTAAATGCATGTAATTTTGAAAATCAAAGTTTTAGTTCAATATATTTTTTAGCTTTTTAAATGTGCTAAGCGATATAAATAGCCTCACACGAATTTTTTTTCTTGCTTTAATAACAAATGTCAATTAAAGTTGTAATTGCAAAATTTTTGCTACTATTATTATGAAAATTACTGCAATTAATGTTACAATGAATAAACAATTTATTGTAAACGTGCTCAGTACTTTCTTTGGTTGCAACACCAAGAAGCAACTGACTTCTACAATCCGACAAAAGCAATACTCCAAAACCAATAAAAAAATTAGCCAATATTGGTAAAGGTATCGTTAATTTTGGAGGTAAACAAATATACAGTAGGCTATTCTAATATGCCACATTTAACAATTTATTTAATTTTTTGGCTGCATAACCAAAGATTGAGTGTGCAACATAATCAACATATGTCATCCAGTATGGCAGATAATAATTCAATGTTTTGGTTGGCGACTCGCAAATTTAATTCAAAAAAGGATTTTTTATTTAAACGTCTTTTTCCAAAAAGTTTAGTTTTGCTTTAATATGCTAGCACATGAGTAGAACATGGTCTGCGGTTTGTTCAGAGGCGCCACACTCACAATTGGGTCAAGAGCGAAACCCATCTGTGCATGAACGAATGGAATCGCCCAACACCAGTCCGCAGGCGGTTGAGCTTAATCCAAGCTCCTCGAAGTAAGCCCAATTCGAACAAGCACCTGTCCCGGGCACAAAAACACGGAGCCTGGAAGCATTTTTACAGTACTCCGTTTTCCATTTGTGATTTTTCCATTCAGAAGCGCGGATGCAAAGTCCGGCAAGATTGCCCAAAAGATGGAAGAAGGTTGTCCAAAAGATAGGGTGAGCACCAGCACCCCATCCCGAGTCCACGAGTCGCCTCAACAGTGTGACGCGCGAGGATAGTTTTTTACGCAATGCCACTAGATGGTAACGAAACGTGAGCGATCTGTCCAATTTTATTCCAAGATAAGTAAAGTCTATTGTTGTTGTAGACATTTAGCTCGCGTTTGGCCTCTCGGTTATTTAAGTGAAAGGCTGCTGTCACCGTCTTAGTGTGACTGAGCTTCAACCTCAAAGTCTGAAGATACGCTGAAAGTGTGGACATATCTTGGCTTAATGTCTCCTCCAAGTCCTTCCAGTTTCCAGAAGAGTGCAACAATGCTAAACCATCAGCATAAGCAAACTTTCTGGAAATCATGGAAGGAAGATCGTACGTATAGATGTTAAATAGGAGGGGAGCCAAGACCGATTCCTGAGGAAAGCCGTTTTTTAGACGGCGTAGCCTGCTTTGCTTGCTGTCACCAGTGGTAAGGGTGAAACTTCGGTTTCGGACAAGCTCCATAATCATTCTGACCATGTGCTTATTCGGCAGAAGTCTCAGCAACTTGCAGGTAAGATCACGGTGCCAAACAATGTCATAAGCAGCTGTCAGATTGACAAATACGGCACTGGCCATCTTCTTAGCCTCAAAAGAATCCTCGATGTTCTGGGTTAGCAGAACAACTTGATCTATGGTTGACTTCCTGCGTAGAAACCCAGCCTGCTCTTTAGGGAGCAGTGAATCGATTAATGGCTTAACGCGGGCGTACATAAGCCTCTCGAGGATCTTGTAGGGGACACAGAGCAGAAATATCGGTCGATAACTATTTGGGTCCGCCACGGGCTTCGTTGGCTTTGGGATCGCGACTACAAGCGCTCTTCTCCAGATCTTGGGAATTTTGAGTCGGCGTATACAGGAAGAAAGGAAGTCACGTAACCAACTCTTCAAAGCAGATCCAGCATAAATTATAAGCTTTGGGCAGGTAGAATCAGGTCCCGGAGCTTTATCTGGTTTTAAATGTTGAAAGGCAGCAGTAAATACTCTCTGTGAAAAAATGTCAAAAGATATTAAGAGATATTACTGGAAAATACTCCACGCTTTTCGACTAGAATGTGAGAAGTCAATGCTCTGAACTGCCTCGGACCATCGATCCCTCCGCTTTCTGTCAAGCTTGGCAAGCAGAGCGGTAGCAGCCAAACTTGAGTCGTCTCCCTGAACAGACTGCAGAAAGGCTTTATAGAGGGATTCACACTCTGTATCCCAACACGGAATATAGTTATTTTGATACCCACGTGGGATAGTCTTTTTGGCTGCTTTCTTAATGGTGTTACAGAAGTCCTGGTAAGCCGGATCCACATCAAGTGAATCAAGCGGCAACAAAGTCTTTGCGAATTTATTCGTCAAAGAAATGTAGTGACTCCATTTGGCCTAGCGGAAGTTCCATCGCCTAACAGGCATGCTTGGCACTGCCATAGCAAACCTTGGTGGTGTAATAAGCGAGGGTCAATGTTGTGACCTGGGGAACTTTTCAAGGACACGTCTATCCGGTAAGCAACTGTTTGGACCTACGTTGGCGAAAGCTAGATCTGGATTGGTGTCAATGTTTAAGCGGCCGGAATAAAAACTGGCAGCGTCCTTGGCATTATATAGGCGGGCAAGACAATTAATGCTTGCCCAGCCAGCCAAGCACTCACCGTCCGGACTGTTGTCATCGTAACCCCAGTCAGCTTGACGACAGTTAAAATCTCGAGCGTAAAGACAGGGGTGGGGAAACACTGTGAGATCCAGGGTTCGCAATCGCGTTAGCGGTGGTTTGTAGACGTTGACTATTTTATAGCCATTAACGTCCACACACAGCCACTCGATCTCCGATGTCGGTGGAGATTGATCCAAAAGCGTGTATCTCAGTCGCTCGAGGACAAACGTGGCAAGGCCATGCATCCTACTTAAAGAAGACCCAACCAGTTGGTCGTCGTCGTTTGTCGTCGTTTGAAGGGCATCCACTACAGGTCAGACACAAACAGGACTGTAGTCGAGGGTTTATCCTTTTACTACCCTAGACTGCTGTACTGCCTGGATCAGATGCTGGCAGTGATGTCATTAAGCCAGCATCGACTTTCGTCATCCAAAACCGTCAGACCTCGTGCTCCATGTGGTGCCCGATGTATAGGACACGCTGTTAGTACATGGTCTGCGGTTTGCTCAGAGGCGCCACACTCCCAATTCGGTGAAGGAGCGAGACCCCATTTGTGCATGGACGAATGGAATCGCCCAACACCAGTCCGCAGGCGGTTGAGCCTAACCCAAGCTGCTCAGGGTAAGCCCATCCCAACAGGCCTGGCACTGGTCTCAGGCACAAAAGCACGGAGCCTGGAAGCATTTTCACAGTACTCCGCGTTCCATTTGTGATTTGTCCATTCAGAGGCGCGGATGCCAAGTCTGGCAAGATTGTCCAAGAGATTCCGCGCAGCTGGCACAAACGGGCGTCTGGATCTTAGTCTCACTTGGCCAGTATCTGAGGACCCACTTAAAAGACCATGCAAGATATGATCGGGATCCAGAGATCCACGGTAAGCCAAGGAGAGTGTCGCTCCCAGTTGACGAAGCTCAGCTGGCTGGATGCCTGAGAGTACAGGTAGGTGGTCCGTTGGAGTGGGACGCAGGCATCCAGTAACTATGGGCAAGGCGTCATTCAAGACACTGTCAATGAGGCGAGTGTGAGTACTGCGACACCAGACTGGCGCACAGTACTCAGATGTTGAGTAGACTAGAGACAAGGTGGCTATGCGAAGTGTTTTAGCACCAGCACCTTATCCCGAGCCCACGAGTCGCCTCAGGAGTGTGACGCGCGAAGATAGTTTTTTGCGCAATGCCACTAAATGGTGACAAAACGTGAGCGATCTGTCCAGTTTTAGTTGGTAGTTCGGAAGTACCAACTTCTCTGCATCAGTGCAGTGAGTCTCCTGGAGTAGGATGACGAGTGCCTCAGACTGCATAGCGAGGTGATGAAGAACGTTCATCTTGGTTGCAGTGAGGCCTTCGATGTTCAGCTGAAGAATAGTGGGTCTTCGGAATTTGTTGGCAATGTGCCCTGAAAAGGGCGGTTTTATCTTAGCATTGCCCCGTGCTGAAAAGGACGTTTGCCGATTAGCAGACCCACACTGAACATCGGAATGGGTGGATACCCTTCCGTTTTGGTAGGTTCGATTTCGGTCTGTCATCTTTAAAATTAATGAACAGATGACTTACTCACGGCCCAGGCTGCGTGAAAGCACCTACCATCTGGGCCGTGTAACGTGTTTACGTGGTTTTACAAAACCGTATAGGCTATCCTCACTTTATTATTTCGAACCCGTACAACTAATAAGCCTTTCCTCTTTAATTCCCCAATAGCTGTCGCGTATCGTTTTTACATGTTTTAATAAAACGATTACATCTGTTATAATTAACTCCACAAAGCCAGAGACGGGCCAGACCAAAATAATTTATAAAGAAACAATTTTTTCTGAATTTTATGCAATGATTGCCCAAATTATTTTTTTGCAGAATTATACAAAAACAGCCAAACTTAACTAGCAGAAAACATCAGATTCATCTATGCCTCTAAATCACACGGCACTTATAAATTAATTACCTGAATATAAACTTTATTCTGCCAAGAAACAATATTACTGGAGAAATTTAGACACAGATAAAATAAACTTAGTGCGCAATTTTTTGGCAGGCAGTCAGTCCCCCAACCTCGCAGCCTACAGCTACGGTAGCGGCTCGTGCATACGGGAGGCAGGGGTCCAGTCAAATTTTGCATTTTCACGACTTACTTGTTTAAATTTTATAATACATGCCACTACACCGTTTTTCATACATTAAAAAATACTATTTTTACGACAACGCTAAGTAAACATTTAGGTTTAATTGGGCTTCTTCTGTGTGACTATAGTATCTGCAACAGCGTGCACTACCCGAGACTGCATGTATTAATTTAATTAACTTGATTCATTAAATGTTTTAGAATCATTTAATTTTATAACTTTAACTTATCACATATTACTTATGTTTTTCTTATACCGTTGTTGCAAAAAAGTAACGGATCGATTTTCCTAATGAAAAATCAGTCTACGGTACTTTATCATTCTAACCTTAGCGCTAATTAAAACAAACTCGAGAAAAACTCTGTAATTTCATTAAATTTAACTGAAACATGACAGTAAAATTTAATTAAAGAATTAATATAAAATTTTTTTTATAATTCAAAAATTAAAGAAAAAGGTAGGCCTATTAGTTGTATTTAGCAGATTAGGCTCAATAGAAAATTAACTCCGCCTTGGATGGTCCCAAGCTCGTCTGCAAAAAGGTGAAGAATGTTTCCGATAACACCGGTTGTTTGTTGTTGACATTGTATGAAAAAAAGGAATATGGAAAAGAAGGACTAGTAGACAAATAAAACTGGAAATTGAAAGAAGAAAAAATAAGAAAGACTATTGAAAAAGGTATGCTAGAGGTAAAATGCAAGGACAATATTTGGGAGGAGTGGAGTGAAGATATCATGAAAGTGGCTACTAAAGTGTGTGTTATTCCAAGGGTCAAGGCACGCCGAAGACAATTTGGTGGTGGAATAAAAAGATTGCAGAAGTAGTTAAAGAAAAAAGACTGTTGTACAAAGAGTGACAAACAAACAGAAGTGATGTTTTAAAAAAACTATACAGTATGTGGCAGAGAAAAAAAGCTTCTGCTTCTGCTCGTGGCCCTCCGATAAATGCCTCGTGCCTCCCTTGGGGGCCCCTTTGAAAAAAGCTGTGATAGAAAAAAGCACTATAAATGTGATAATTTTGGTGAGACAGATGATGGAGAAGTACCGGGCGGCAGGGAGGCAACTCTTTATGGTATTTGCAGACTTGGAAAAAGCATTTGATCAAATGCCAGGAAAAGTGATCTGGTGGCACACTTCCACGGAAAGGTGAGGTGAAAAGAGAGACTCAGCATAATTAAAATCTATAAGAACTCAAGGATAGTAGTAAAAATGAAGGAGGTAAGATGACTTGATGTGAATGTTGGACGTTGGTGTAAATCAGGGTTCGATATTAAGTCGCTTTCTGTTTTCAATTGTATACGTTGTATGGGTTAAGAATATAAAAGGTGAAATTCTGAAAAAATCCTTTATGCAGTAACTTGGTACTACCTGGAGACAGTTGGGAGGAGATGGGAAAATGGTATTCGAAAAAAAAAAAAGCTTATAAAAAAAGTGGGTTAAAAGTCAATGTACGTAAAACAAAAGGCTTTGTACTGGTGAGATAGTAATGCAGGAATTAGTCACCAAGTGTCGGTGTGCAAGCTGTGGAAGGGTGTTGGAATCAATTCCATCGATTGCAGAAAATTCATGATATGGGTACATAGGAAGAGCTCAGGAATTAAAGAGCTTAGAAAAGGCGAAAATGCTTGAATGCAATATGTGCAAAACAAACCAAGCTGCTGCAGATTCCTTAAAAAGTGTAAACATGGGTGGAGATGTTTTGTTATCTGGGGGATGTGGTGTGTATAGAAGTGGAGTTTAAGAAGCAATGACCGCAAGAATAAGAACTGGGTCAAAGAGATTTAAAGAAGTTATGCAAGAAAGGTTTGTTCGTAAAGTTGAGGGGACTTGTATATAAACGTATATTACAGTAGAATTACACTGAGTTACGGAGCAGCGTGCTGGCCGTAAAAGTAAACGATATAAGGAGACTGAAATCCACCCAAATGAGAATGCTTTAAATGATATGCTGCAAGACACTGGTGGATAAAGTAAAAAGTGAGCTAATACTGAAAATGATTGGTGCTGAACCATTGAAGGAATTTTGGAGAAGTTAGAGACTGAGACGGTTTGGGCACATTGAAAAGATGAGCAAAGAAAAAAAGTTCAACGATGGCTATAAAAATGAAAGACCTAAGATACGACGGATGGAGGTTTTGAAATATCAAGATAGATCAGGCTTAAAAAGCGATCAAAAAATCTAAAAAGATACCGAGGGGTTTTCGGGTCGAACTGCTTCTTGGAGGCATTCGATTGCTATTACATCATTAGTTCAATGAGGAATCAAAGATGCAAGCTGAAATTGAGAAAAACAACAAAATTAAAATATTGGTAAAAAAATAAAAATTAAAAATATGCAAAAATGGTTCCTATCACACCATGTTGATTGTTCATTTTATTTGCTGATTGTTGTTGATTTATCACGCTATAAGTTGACAAGTAGGCTATAGAGTACAGTAGTTGACAAGTATATTTAATACCCCAACTCTAACCTTAACCTAACCCCTAACCCCGTGATACCGAGGTGGAATTTACCATGATGCAATTTACCAGTGACCGTAAAAATACAGTATGTGAACAAATAAAACAAAAAACTGTTACATCGTGTTTCTCACTGTCACTCAAACCATTGTACAAAACAAAATTTTTAAAAAATAAATGAAAAAAACCACTAAGTAAAATTCGGAACTTTATAACCAAAAATTCTGTAATCAATCATGTACAAGTTGATTAATTTTTTAATTGTCGTTGAGTTTAACGTTGATATTAACTCGTAAACTTTCTGTTTCGACGTTGTACTTCTTCCAGATGTTTCGTTGTAGCCTTGTGGATATTGTAGACTCGGTGGAGCGCCGATACGCTTTAGTAAATATCTAAGAAATAGTCAGTTTTACTTGGAAATGGTCTTTAAAATTTTAGTGTCATATGTCGTAACACTTTCACGAGATCGACAAATACAACACTAGCCTTGAAAGAACCTCCGATGTTTTGCGTTAAC
This sequence comes from Diplosoma virens, assembly GCA_963680785.1. Lineage (NCBI taxonomy): Eukaryota > Metazoa > Chordata > Ascidiacea > Aplousobranchia > Didemnidae > Diplosoma > Diplosoma virens. The sequence continues at coordinate 26,146,948 of OY796892.1, read as the reverse complement.
AGTTGACTTACCGTTGACTATACCCGTCGAAACCCAGTCTACTTCCTAGAGAGCAATGGAATAGTAATTGGCATGACGCAAGCGTAGATAAGCCTTTCGAAGATCTTGTAGAGGGCACAGAGCATAGATATCGGTCGATAACTTTTTGGTTCTATTCTTAACACCCCACTTGATTTCAACCCAAACCCAACCTTCCTTGGTGTAACCTTCGACCGCACTCTTTCTTTTAAACATTATATCTTATCCTTACGGAAAAAGTTTCATAGCCTTCCGATCTATCGCCTCTGCCTCCTAGGGCCTCTTAAAGGAATCTTTATATACTCTATGCAAAGCCTTTTTTTTGCCCCATTCTCACCTATGTTACCCAGGCTGGTTTCTTTTCTCACCTCCCACACATATCAACTCTGCTGCGAGAATGCATAGATCCTCCTGTAGAGTAATCTCAGGATGTGTATCGTCTACTTCTATCCCCCTGCTTCACCTAGAAGCGCTTCTTCCTCCACTTCGCGTCATCCTTACCCATTAATATCTCTCTTTCTTCGCACGAGGCCTTAGACTACCTTCAACCTCTCCTCCATCCTCTCTCGCAAATTCTAACCCCCGCACACGTCTTGAGAAAGGATCATAGAGATCCTTATCCCGATCATATAATTTTACCCCTGATCTACAGCTATCTCGCCAACCCCTAATCTTTTGTCCTCCTAAATCTTCCTGGTCTACCCTTTCTTCTTACACTATTGCACACCAACTCTCTTGTCCATGCTCTCGTAATGACCCTCCCTCCCTTCGCAACACCGCCGCTACTTCCCACCTATCCTCCCTACCCCAAAGCTACAACACTGCCTGACTATCTCTCACTTCAAGACATGTGCGTTTGAATCTGTCACCTTGTTCTCTGACTCTCTATTTGTCCTGTCAACCCTCTCTGCTCCTTTACCGTACTTAACTCCCAAGTTCCTCTTTGACACCCAATCTCTCCTTAATATTTTATCCGACTTTAAGGTAGTCCATTTTTAATAGATACTTGGTTATTCTTCCCTTCCAGGCAATGACTTAGCAGACTCTCTCGCTAAAGTTGAAGCCTCTCTTGACCCCTCCACAATATCACTGTCTCTCTCACCGCCTATTTCCTCCCAACGAATATCTTTTTACACCAGGGACATCTTGCCAACGACTATCTTTACGCAGTATCCAATCTGATCTCTTTCAACACTAATCCCTCCAGTGTCTTCTGAGGAGCTTACTCTCTCTCGCTCCGCCGCTGTGCTCTCTCTCGTTTACGCTACAACGGGCACAACACTCTTCCTGGTACATATCTCCACAGAATTGGTCGAGCCGAGACTACTTCATGCAGCAACTGTGGTTCTGAATTACAGGATCTTTTTCATCTCGTGCTAGATTGCCCTGTACTTGAGCCTATGCGTCTGGCTATCTTCGGCCACTCCCTCTCTATTCTGGACCTCTAGTCCCATCCGTGAGGAGTTTCACAATTATTGGGTCTCCACGGAGTTGATCCGCACCCCTATCCCCAAGAATGGGTTGGGTAAACCCACCACCACCCTAACTTTTTGAGTACTCTACGGGTTTGGGATCGCGACTGCAAGCACTCTTCACCAGATCTTGAAAATTTTGAGTTGACGCACGTAGGAAAGAAGCAGGACTGCAAAACAACTCCGGCATGGATTACAAGCTCCAGGCCGATGGAATTGAGGTCGCAGCTTTATTAGTTTTAATTGTTGGAGGGCAGCAATGAATTGTTTCCGGGAAAAATTTTTTGAGATATTCACTGGGTCTGGTGTGGTGGCCCTCTAGGTTCTGACATTCCTGAGAGGCAAGTCCAGACGATTTGAGGTCAACAAACTTCTATATCCCACTTCTGGCTAGCTGAGATGCAATGGCATTGGCTAACACGGGACAGTGAATTACCTGTAAGATTGTTTAATATATTTCATGCTTTCCGACTAAAGAATGTGAAAACTCTATGCTCTAAACTGCTTTGACCATCGATGCCTTTATTTTTTGTGAAGTCCGGATAGTAAAGTTGTAGCAGCCAAACTTATGTTGTCCCTCAGAAGACTACAAGAATGCTGTATAGAGGGATTCACACTCTGCACCTCAAAACGGAATATACCTGTAGTTTTTTCAATGGCCGCGTGGGACAGTCTTTTTAACTTCTTTTTTAATGACGTTGCAGAGGTCCTAGTAAGCAGCATCCGCAGCAGATAAATCAGGCGGCATTAAACTCTTTGAGAATTTGTTCGTTAAAACAACGTAGTAACTCCACTTGATCTTGCGAAAGTTCCACAGATTGATTGGCGTGCTTGGTACTGGCGGAGCAAACCTTGGTAGTGTAACCTAATAAGCGAAGGTTAATCTTGTGACCTGGAAAACTTTATTAGGACACGTCTATCAGGTAAGTGACTATAGAAGGGTCTATACTAGCAAAAGCTAGATCTAGATTAGTGCCAGTGTCCCAGGCGCCAGAGTGAAAGCTCCCGACATCCTAGGCATTGTAAAGAGGAGCAAGATTATTGTCCAGCCAGCCAAACACTCACCGTTTGCACTGTTGTTGTTGTAGACCCAACTAGCGTGGCGACAGTTGAAATCGCCGGCATAGATACAAGGATAAGAAAACACTGAGAGATCTAGGGATGATAGTCCCGAGATCCTTGGCATTATATAGAGAAGATGTGGGGAACCTACGGCTTTTATGAGAATAGAACCATGTAAGAATAACTACTGCTGATAAAAAAAAACCTTTCTTTTAGAGAACCCTACAGTTTAGAGAAGAAACTCAAGGAAATCCGGATAAATTTAAAGATCACAATCATTTGGAAACGGAAATCAACAATTCCGCGTCAGATTCAAAGTAAGGATCGTTTTTTGAACTCAACTCTTTTTGGCGCCGAAAATCAAGAAAACCGAGACGATTTAAAGTGATTACGCAAAGTGATCACTGTGCATCAATGGAATGAGTCTCCTGTAGTAGGATGACGAGCGTCTCAAAAATGATAAAGAAGTTTTAATTTGCTTGCAGTGAGGTCTTCGATGTTCAACTGAAAAACAGTGGGCCCTTGAAAGTAATTGTTGAAAAAGCACTCTGAAAAACCCGGTTTTTTACACACATTTCCCAGTCCTGAAAAGAGTGTTTGCCGATTAGTAAGCCCTCGCTTAGGATCAAAATGGGTAAATATTCTTCCGTTTTGGCAGTTTTGGTTTCGGTTTCTCATGCAGAACAAGAACAGACTTTCTCATGGTACAGGCTGCAACTCTATTTATGCCAGTCAAGTTGCTCATAAACTGAGTGTTTATTTTGACAAACAGCAATAAATAGATTTTTGACTCGCAATTCAAAGGTTGAAACCGTGAGATCATGTCTTCAGCAAGAAAGGAGGAAGGCATGAAATGTCTCTGCACAAATTTCATGGCACGGCCAAAAACAGATGTTGACGTCATCGAAGCAGTCAACATTTTATAACCAATGACTCACTTCTATTCCTAGTAGGGTCGAATTTGACCATGAATAAAAAATATAGACTACTGGTGCCGATTTTTTAGAATATATTAATAATGTTACATAATATTTCACTATGAAACAAATAGAAAAAAATTACGTATTAACATAGCTCAAAATACTAACATAATCATACAATAGGTGTAAAAATTTTATTCGTCGACTGTAAAATATCAAACAAATGTTAATTTGGTATTTGTTCAAATTATTAAACGCGATTCAATTTACTAAATATGGTCAATGTTTTTATTCAAACCTTGCATCTTCGTCAATTGTTTCCATATGAGCAATGACGTCGTACTTTATATGACATGGGTAAGTGAGCCAGTAATATGCTTGCCAATGACGTACATTAGTATACTTTAGCCAAAGTGGTCCGTGATCTATTACGTCTTTTGTGACGTCGGCATTCTTTGGATCGAGAAGATACGATACAAATTCTTGAAAGGTTGCAGAAAGCGGATATTTTCTAAAACTTAAATATCGAAAAGAATATAAGAAATATACAAAAAGCAAATCTAGATTTTTTGCTGAGACCTGCATGCTACCACTATGTTGTAATTAACTGCAAAAAATTATTTTTGATATTTTAAGTTAAAACCTATTTTTCAATAAATACATCAAGGTGTTTCATTTTTACTCATTTTTAAAATTTAAAATGTCGGTTGTCCTATGTGTCTGGGCTACGGGTAAAAACTTGAAACTAAAAATTTTGGCTCATTACGACGTCCTAAAGACATGGCATCCCTTGGTTTGAATTCCAACAATCATAAAAGTACATTATATAATAAAAGCCTAGTTTATAGTTCATAAAACTATAAACTAGGCTTTTATTCATATATTCATGACCAATATCTAAAAAATAATAAAAGTAATTAATCATTCAAACTAAGCGTTTGAAAATAAGGTTGCCATCAAAAACGTTTAAACAAAATTCGAGTGTTCATCAAACTTAAAGAAATTCGCGCAAGTGAATGCAGTACATAGCTCTATTTGAAACAGAAAAAAAGCTTTTTTGGAAAAAACAAGATTTTTACAATTTTCGATTGTATTTTAACAAACTTACAGCAAATTTCAAAAATTGTGCCGTTATGAAATAATTCAAAATTCATAAAGCCATAAGTTTATCAAAAACAAAAATAAATAAAGCAACTTGAGATGAAATTTTCTATCGAACTTATTGTTTGTTTGAACTGACTTGAAAATGAATTTCGGAGAATAAATCACAGGAGTCGATATGACAAAAGCGGACTGTGATCCTATAAAAACCAATTGTTTTAATAAAAAAAAATAAGCTAATAAGCTGTATGTGTTTTTTAGAAATTTTTTAGCTGAGAATTTAAGAAAAATTTATTTTTTTACAGAGTAAGCGTTAAAAAGCAGTTGCGTTTGTATTTTAAACTCAAGCTGTTTGATCTTAACAATTACTTGTAATTGTATTTTTATATTTTTTGATAAATGATATTGTATATATAAATGTAGTACTGTTGCAAACAAGAATTGAGTAATACTATTACTAACATTGTAGTACAATATATATTCTTTATTAGTAACTAGTTTTTATATTCGGACCAACTAAACTACATAAACAGGGAAAGATGACTTTATACGGATAAAAAGGCTTGCGAAATACCTTTTATAAATTAATATTTTATTACCTGGACGTCTTTATTTTTAGTTTTTGTTTTCAAATCGGACTAAATATTTAGACCAAAAGAAAGCGATCGGCATTTTGCTTTTTTAGAATTGCTGTGAATCAATAAAACCAAACACACTAATCTTGGCGACCAAAATTTAGGCATTACTTAAAACTTACCAGTAAGCTTGAGAAACATTTTCTCAGATTTTGTTAAATAATTTTGTGATTGCAATTCTTTTAATTCGCTTTGATAAAACTTCTTCCAAATATATTCATCTCCATCATCTGGATTTCTCCTTGTTAGCAGTGTTGGAAAGCCAAAGTGAGAAATTTGTTCTTTTGCTAAAAATTTAGACAAATACATTTTCTTCATCAAAAAACATTAAAATTTTAAATATAATAAAATATTTAGTTGAATCAATACATCAACGAAGTTTCATGATTAAAAAAATAAACTATGAACAATGCATAAATGAGTTTCCAATTTCTTGCCAAACTCTTACTTCTCTTTTATACATAAAATTTTTATGATAAAATTTACTATTAACCCAACTCTCTATACACGTAGTACTTGTAAAACTTACCAACACAGGTATACCAGACTTGAAGATAATTTTTTGTCGATGGGCACGAATTACTTTGTATCCATGCTGAGTTTGGTAGAACGACACACGACGATTGATTATTGCACGCTGAAATAACGGCAGCTGTCGCTGTTGGTGCTTCACAGGGTTTGAGAGTTTCATTTGGTGGCAATAAACATCTTAAAATGTTGCAGGTTGTTAAATCGCTTTATTTGAAAACAGGCTTTCATTAATGCACTTTTTTGAACTGCTTAGACAGGACAAAACTGTTCAACTTTTAGCAAATTGTCAAGTGGTTGAATAGAGATTGATTTACAGAGTAATCAAAGAGAACGATTTTATAGGGGATTAGATTGTGTTTAATTTTTTATACAAATCGCTCAATTAAAAATTGCTTTTAAGAGTTTTGACGAAAAAAATTATAGAACTAGGTTTTTTACTTGCAAAAAGAAAAAGTGGAGTCAAGATTTTGGTCGTAGTAAGTTTAATCAATCATACACTCACATTATCATTTCAAGTGTTTATTTCTACTTACCTCCAATAGCTGTTCGGGTAAAGTTTAAAACGGTTTTCAAACAACATTCAAGCTCACAAAACTTACAATTTATTTTTCTTTCTTCCAAAAAAGGCACTTGCTACCAAAATTACTTGATCATGTTGACATTGAATTGTGTGAGGAAATTCAGAACAAAAAGTAACAACTTCCGTGTTTGAAACAGCTGAAAACACATCAATCGATATTTGCGCTTGGCTAATGGCTGTCGTATAAATTTATAAATGAAAAATGACAAAAATTTGTTTTTAAGTAGCATTTTTGAATAATTGAAAAAACATTTGTTTGAAGCAATAAATTCAGTATACTTTAAATTTAAATAATTTCTTGAAATTACATTAGACGTAAAAAATTGCAATAGAAACGACGAAATAATAATTCTAAAAAATCCAACAACACAACATAAGATTTAACTCTAAACATTTTTTTAATACAATTTTATTAAATGTGGCATATCAATAAAATGAAAAAAAAATTTTTACGTTAAAAAACCTTAACTTAAAAATGAAAGTTTTTGATTGTAACGAAATTAACGACAAAACAATGTTTGTTTGTTTTATCTTTATTGCAAAATAGCAAACTCGATTTGCTCATGAAGCAGTTTTGTCGCTTGTAAACTATAGACTTACGTATGCATTTATATCTGATGGTCAAAATTTTTTTAACCCCATCGCAATTAAAAACTCTTCCAAATACAAAAATAGAAGCAGGTACGTCACATTCTTTCTTTCCGTTGCACATTTGTGACGCAATATAATTCGCCAGAGGAGTCAAGCATGGGCGACCGTTCCAATTAGCATCAGGACCACATCTTTAAAAAAAATCAAAACTTTTCAATCAATATATTTACAAAAGTTTCTAAAAAAATGTAGTATGAGTTGATGTTTTAATTATTTTCATGCCTTTTCCTCATTAGAAAGCTTTTTTCTAGAACAAAATGGTGAACGCAGATATTAAAGGTGCGAAACTGCGAGTATAACTGCAAGAAAATAAGCAGAATCAAACAGATGACAGTCCGCTACTTATAAATACATTAAAATAATACTAATAATAAATAAAAAATGTTTGCCATTAGTTGAAGATCGAAGGCAGAGTTACGTTTCCGAATAAACAAACTTAAGAGTGCCGTAAAACAAAATGCTATGTCGTTAGATAGCTGTAGTTATGGCAGACTGCTTTTCAAACAGAATTTAAGGGAGTTCATTTATTCGGAAACATAACTCTGCCTTTAATCTTCAACTAGTGGCAAACAGTTTTTTATTTATTATTAATTATTTTAATGTATTGATTTATTGCAAATATGGTGCAGTAAGTACAGCAGCAAACGCGATCATCATATACTTTTTTTCAATTACAATAGTTGACTTTAAACGTAATCTGTAAAAATATCCAGTACAAAATAATCTATTTTGAATCGATTTCACATCAAACAAAATACGTGCAATTGATTCTGTTTGTTGAAGTAAATCTAGTATTAAACCGAATTTTCATTTATAAATACAAAACAAATCACAAATGGAAAACGGAGTATTGTGAAAATGCTTCCAGGCTCCGTGCTTTTGTGCCCGGGACCGGTGCCAGGCCTGTTGGGATGGGCTTACCCCGAGCAGCTTGGGTTAGGCTCAACCGCCCGCGGACTGGTGTTAGGCGATTCCATTCGTCCATGCACAAATGGGGTCTCGCTCCTTCACCGAATTGGGAGTGTGGCGCCTCTGAGCAAACCGCAGACCATGTACTAACAGCGTGCCCTATAGATCGGGCACCACATGGAGCACGAGTTCTGCCGTTTTGGATGACGAAACTCGATGCTGGCTTAATAACACCACTGCATTATCTGATTCATGCAGTACAGCAGCCTGGGGTAGTAAAAGGATAGACCCTCGGCCCCAGTCCTGTTTGTGTCTAACCTGAAGTGGATGCCCTTCAAACGAGACGACGACGACGAGATTCCATTAAGTAAAAGACCAATATTCGTAGGATTAAGCTAAATCCAGTACGTGTCTAACTCATCATTATGATTAATCTGAGTATTTAAAACAGAAACAAAGGTATTGTGATAAAGATTCTATTGTGAGTTTTATATTTTGATACTGTGAATTAAGTAGGACCATACTGTAAATTACTGCAAATACTGTCAAAAAATCAAAATATGTTTTTCTTATGTAAAACTGCAAAACAATCGTCTACAATTGCAAATACAAATTTGGATTACACAACAATTGCTCATAGTTCCTATATCCGCAAAAAAATTTCCAAACATTGGTCTCAGCAGAAAACCACGTTATCGCTTGGCATTGTACAGACCATCTTTTCACGGGAACAATTGTTTTGCAGCTAAATGTAACAATACAATAAAAACATCCTTTACAACTCGCCATTTATTCTTATTACTATCAAAAAAGGCAACTTACTGCAGATAAGCAGTACTGAAGCTATTCACGTTGCAATAGCAAAAAACTAACTCGTCGCCAATTGTCGTCCTATTTGTTTAGCTGGGTAGCATCTTGGACTAGCACTTTGTGGATTATTGCTTGCTCGGAAGCGCCACATTGGCAATTCAATAATGTACCACCATTTTTCGGCAACCAAGAACAAAAGTAGCTCGCACTTCTTCGTTTGCGGGAGATGGACGGGACATGGATGGTCCACTAAATGGCCGGAAATGTTTCCAACAGCCAGATCGCCGGGTTCTTGTTGACACTTGAGAGAGCATGGACTCCATGAGGTGGTAAATGGGGCAAAATGTGATTATGTGCTCAGCTGTCTGCTCCTTTGCACCACACTCACAGGCCGCCGTAGAAGTCATCGCAGAAACACAATTTCTTTAATCTATCCACGGCAAATCCGGCCCAGAGATAATATAAACTTGGCCGAGGATAAATTTAAAAAATTCTGTGATTGGGACCCCATTTGTGCGTTTCTGAGGGGAATAGACCAATGCCGGTTCGTGCCTCCTTGCAGTAAATATGGAAGCCTGCCGACACACTCTTTGTTGTACTGAGCTTGAGCTTCCATTTGTAAAAATAGGAGGATAGAGTTGCCATGTCCTGAGTAAGAGTTTCCTCTAATGTCTTTCAGTCGCTTGCATAGTGCAAGATGGCCAGGTCATCAGCATAAACAAATTTTCTGCCAACTGTCACTGGCAGATCATACGTATAGATATCAAACAAGAGAGGAACCAGGATTGATCCGTGTGAGACGCCATTCTTAAAGCGTCGTAACCTGCTTTGTTTTCTGGTACCGGTGGTGAAGGTAAAACTTTGATTACGAACATGTTCCATAATCAATGAGACCATGTGCCTGTCAGAAAGAAGATGGAGTAGCTTGCATATGAGGCCGCGGTGCCATACTGTATCGTAGGCTGCTGTGAGATCGACAAACACAGCACCGGCCTTCTTTTGAGCAGAAAAGCTATTCTTTATTTTTTAAGTTAGAAAAGTACTTTGATCTGCGGTTGACCTTCCGCGCCGAAACCCAGCTTGCTCTCTAGGTAGCAGTGGGTCAATAATTGATTTGAAAGGACATAGATAAGTCTCTCCAAGATACTGAAGGAGACACAAAACAAAGAGATAGGCCTATAGCTGTTTGGGTCCCCTAATCGCTTATTCGGCTTCGTGATGGTCTCCTCTAATGCTCTCCTCTAAGTTTTGGGAAGCTTGATTTGGCGCATGCAGGAAGACAGGAACTTGTTTAATCAGTACTTCAAAGCAGAGCCGGCTTGGAGTATTGGCTCTGGGCATAGAACGTCAGGGCCCGGAGCATTTTCAAACTTTGATAGCTGAAGAGCATTGGCAAATTTTTCCTGAGAAAAATTTCCAGAGATACATTTGTCAGGCGGTGTTGGAATCCTCCGGAGTTGTGACATCTCTTCAATGACAAGTCTGGCTGACTCGCTGTTTGTTGTTTTGAATATTCTATTTTTAACCAACTGCGAAGCAATCGAGTTGGCGGTGGTGGGACAGAGGCAGCGTGTGTGACTGGTATTTCCCGTCAAGTTATTAATCATATTCCATGGCAACCGAGTGGAGTTCGTGAGATCAATGTTATTCACAGTCTCAGACCAGCGATTTTTTGTTTTTCATCGAGATGGGAGAGCAAGGTTGAAGCAGCTGAACTAGTTGTTTTACCCTGCCCAGCCCATAGAAAAACCTGGTAGAGGTGTTCGCACTCCGCATCTCAACATGGTCTATAGTTGTTTTTGCAACCGCGTGGAATTGACAATTTTGCTGCTGCAAGGATGGTATTACAGAAGTCCTGGTATACTTCATCAATAGAGTTAGAGTCGGGGGATGGTAATTCCTGAGATAGCTGGTTTGTGAAGAGGCTGTAAAGTTTCCAGTTGGCCTTGCGGAAGTTCTAACGCTTACACAACTCCCTTAGGACTGGGGCCAGATTTTTTTAAGCCGTAATTAGCGATGGTTGATGTTGGGACCTAAAAAAACTTCTCTTAAGTATATCTGTTCAGTTCGGAGCTGTTTAAATCCTTACAAGCAAAAGCCAGATCACGGTTTGTTCCTGTGTTCCACCAACCAGAGAAGAAGCTAAGGGATTCTTTAGGATTATACAAGAGGAAAAGATTTATTTTGGTCGCCCAGCCAGCCAGGCATTCCCCATCTGGGTTGGTGTAATTGTAGCCCCAGTCAGTGTGTTAAAGAGAGGGGTATGGGAGCACTGGAATAGCTGCTACAGTGAGTTGTGAAATAGTTTGTAAACATTGACTATCTTGCAGCCATCAATGTCCACACACGACTACTCAATTGCTGATCTCTCTTATGATTGTTCCGCAAGGGTCCAGCTAAGTAGCTCACACGAAAAACAGTTTATAGCAGGACTTCCCAAACTGGGGTACATTTAGGCTTTATTATGTCAGAGAATATTCTATTTAAGTTAAATTCCGTGTCCGGAAGAAATAATAGACTCAAATGTCTAGAATTTTCGAATCCGGTCAATTGTTATTACGTCAAACACATAGCCGTACCTGCCGGGGGGGCAGGGGGCAAGATTTGGGCAAAATTTAAATTTTTCAAGCAGTGATATGAAAAATTTGGGCAAAGTTAGGAGTTTTAGGGCATTGACATTAAACAACTGCAAAAATCAGTTACCAAATTTAGGTGAAGACCTTTTTTTTTTAGAGATCACCACGATTTCAGGATAAAATTTCTTCTTCGTTCAAGAATCTTAAACAATTTTTTTGTCCTATCTGTAATGTACTAGAAAATCATGATTTGAGCAAACGCCACTAGATTTGGGCAAAACTTCATTGCCCCCCAAATTTTTTTGGGCTGGTACGCCTATGGTCAAATAGGACAATTAAGATGTAAGACGTTTTTACAGATCACCGTGATTTTGGGTTTGAATGGGGAAAATTTGTGACTGCTGAAAAGTGAAGAGTTTTCATTTTTTAAAGATCACCTTGATTTTCGGCATGAATTGGAAAAATTTGTATCTGGTTCAAAGTGAAGACCTTTTTTTTTCAGAGATCACCTTGATTTTGGGTATGAATTGGGGAAAAATTAGTGGCTGATTTTAACTGAAAGCCTTTTTTTGTTAGAGAAACGACACAAAATTTCGGGGGTACATGCAAATCTGCTACAGTGTCCAAAGGGTACCGATGAACTAAAAGTTTGGGAAACCCTGGTTTATAGAATAAGGTTACAAAGAAATATGAAGACAAAAAAAGAACCAGGTATAGTTTTGTGTAATTTACTTTTTTTTCCTCCGGAATAAAATAGCTTTTAAAATATGTTTTTATAAAACTTTAGAAATTAGATCATAAAAATTAAAAAATTTTTCTGAGAAAACATTAAAATTACCTCTCTGATGCGTTTTCAGTGCGACCAAAAGTAGCACTGAGGATTTTGATGACGTCACCGGTTCCATCGCACTCCAGTTCCACGCCAAGGGATTCACAACCTATCACTTCTCGCATCCCATTTTGAAAAACTGAAATATACGTTGATCTTTTCAATTAAGTCAAACAATTTGTTCTTTCATTGAGATCGTTCATGAAATTCTAGCTATTTTTTTAAGAACGGGGGGAGAGAAGATATGGTACAACATTTTTTCAAAGGTACAAAATTTTAAAAACGATTATAAAAATCAAAGTTTCATTGCGAAACTCATTTGTTTAAATAAGTAGGTTTGAAAGCGTCTGTTTTGAAAAAATTAAAGATTTTTATCTGGTTCTCTACAGAAACCTAGGTAAGTTATGACAGAATGAGCCGTAGAACTGAAATATAATATTTGTATGGTTTAAAGACTGCTTTTGATTAACTAAAAACTCTAGTTTTTAACGGTTGAGATGATATCTAAAAAAATAAAATTACGTTTCGCCGGGGCAAAAATGCCATTGCGTAATAAAAAAAAGTTTAATGAAAACAATGTTCCACCAACGCAACTGCGAAAAACACCGCTAAGCCACAAAGGCATACTGGCGGTGGTTCTGATATGCTAACCACATCGAGTTAGCTAACACAGATACGGGTTAAGGCAAGCAAAACCCTTACTATATGTTTGCAGAATTCTTACTATATGTTTGTAATGGGAACTGCAGGGTTTTGCTACAACAAAAAACGCATAGCTCTTTTTTCTCCGTTTAGCCAACCTTCAAGAGTGCGACGACAGTAGTCACAGATGACATGTGGTGCCCATCGTTTATCTTGATCACCGACTGGCATTCCGAAATAATGAAGATAGGCTTCTGCTGCACGAATGCAGTTGCTCAAACAGTTTTTTTTGGCTCTTGTGGGAAAAAATTTACCACATACATAGCAGAAGGAATCGGCTGAATATTTGCAACCACGGGCAGTCATTGCACAGTTTTTCAAGATTATTTTACAATAAATGAAAACAACTTAACTTATAACCAGTGGTGGATATTCCAATTTAGGGGCCCGAGGCAAGAATTTTCAAAAATTTATGTTGTCTGAGAAAAAAAAGAGGTCTGATCTGGGCTTGGATATTTTTCTCCCAAAATCAAAGTGTTCTCTAAAAAAAAAAAAAAAAGGTCTTCACTTCAATTTCATCTCTAATTTCCCTCTTTTTCTTCCAAAATCAAGGTATCCTCCAAAAAAGAAAAAAAAAAGGTCTTCACTTCAATTTCACCTCTAATTTCCCTATTTTTCTCCCAAAATCAAGGTGTTCTCTAAAAAAAAAAAAAAAGGTCTTCACTCCGAATCGTCCACTGAGCAAATCCAAAACTGTATATGCTGTTTTCGAGGGGGGGCCCTTAAAATCGAGGGGGGCCCCCCAAAAAAGGGGGGCCTGAGGCGACTGCCTCATTCGCCTCACCCAATATCCACCACTGCTTATAACTCTAAAAATATGAGTTTATTAGCTGTATTAAACGAATCTAAGTAACGAAAACAGTTGAAATAATGAATAAATATATGAAACTCAACAAATTGATGTATTCTTTACAAACCCGAAGTTTCAAGACAATAATAACTATTTTCCGGTGTTTTCAAGCATAGCAAATCAGAAACTGGAGGCTATTTCCAAGAAACAAAAAATTTTTTTTTTTTGTTACACGGTGTTATGTATAGCATAAAGGTCCGTTTCCACTGCGAGCGTTGGTGAGCCTATTCTTTGTTTGCTATTATGTTTTTTACTTCTTTCCGGGCTTAAGCACTAAGAGAAGCAGTAAAAGAAACAAAGAATATTTCCGCCAACGTTCATAGTGGAAATGTGCTATAAATCAAATTAAAAAACTTTTTTTTTTCTTTCCAAATGAATCTTAATAAACCGTCATATCAAAGTCAGCCATCCCTGCTAAAAAGTACATCTAACGCCACTAATAAAAACTATTCAAAGCCGACACTGGTTTTAATCTTCAATGAAGTAGTTCCTAAAACAATGTCAAAGCAATAATAATAATATAAATAACAAGAATTAATTGAAAGCAGATAGCACTAAAGAGTAGTATCTGCCAGATAGTCGGCAACGTGGTCAAGAAGTTTACAGTGCCGTTTTTATGGCAAACGTGATCCACACAGCTTCGTTTTAAAACCTATTCGAGTCATTCTTTTGTGTCTTCAAAAGATACTTTATGACATTTTCCTCTGCTTGGCGATATTAGCAAGCAACTCTAAATTTTGTTCATATCTATAAAGACAAAAATTATAGACAAATAAAAAACTTCAACAGGACAGCAATATCTCGGTATCTCCGAAAGCAGTTCGGGATAATCGCTTGACGGTTGCCTTAAGTATAATCCCTTTGACGCTTTCCTGCGAGCAGGAAACTAGACAGAAATCAAAAAAAATGTTATATCACGCCCACAGAAGCCAAGTTTACTTAAAGACTATAATTATAACCAAGTTCATAAACTAACATAAAGACTGTTTAGCGTTCTTACCAGCATAGCAATAAACTTATGACAAGAAACTAGCTAGTGACTTAAAAAAAATACATGTTTGTGGTAAAAAACGGAGGCGTCCGTAATTACTCTTTTACCACTAATAACAAAGAACAAAAAACCAAAAAAAGGTAAAACACTCGATATCTGTAGTTGATGCTTGATAAATCATAACTAAATACTTTTTGTGTCGCTTTTCCAACGTTTTCCATATTTCTGAGCAACTTTCCACGAAAACTTTGAGAAAATAGACGATTTTGTAAGGGGATTTCTCTCAACTTTGTCCAAGTAAGCTGAAACGAGTCGTTCTAAAGGATTTCGCACAACTACAAAATTGATCGATTCTTGATAGATTTTTAGTAGCTTATCAGACATGTTTTTTTTTGGAAAACTTCGCTGCACACTCATCACTGCTGCTTCCTTTAAAACAATAGCAATTTGGGACTTAATTAATGCAGGACGTTTACAGGAGACGAGTTCAGGATAATTTAAAGGGGGTTAGATATTTTAAGTTTAATTTTCTAAGGAAATAGATAACATGCCTTTTACCGAACTACACATAGAGCAATTAAGACATAGTTTGTCTAACCCAGGGATGTCCAACCTTTTCTCATAATGAGCCAAATTATACATTTGAGTACATTCAGTGGGCCGCAACATTCAATGTCTGAAAAATTTCATCATTTTAGTATTAGATGCCATGATCAAATGACGAGTATTAATATATAAATTTGAAATTAATTAATTAATCAGGTATGTTGGTGAATATGAGAAACTATTTAAAATCATTACGTAATTAGTGTTAAAAATGTCCATGCTGGAGCTGTTTTGAAGTCTGGTTACGTGAGTTATTTTCTTCCTGTTAGCACTCACTCAAAATTCTTAAGATGTGGAGAAGAGCCCTTGTTGTCGCAATCTCAAAGCTTGTAAAGCCAGTAGAGGACCCAAAGAGTTATTGACCAATATTTCTGTTCTGTGTCTCTTGTAAGATCCTCGAAAGGCTTATCTACCTGCGTCGAACCAATTATAGATCCATTACTCTCTAGAAAGCAGGCTGAGTTTCGACGTAAAAAATTAACCTTGTATCAAGTCATTCTATTAACAGAAAACATCGAGGTTTTTTTTGTCGATCTGACGGCGGCATATGACTCTGTACGGCATCTTAGCCTTACATGCAAGCTGTTTGAGACTTCTTCCAGATAAGCACATGGTTAGAATGATCATGGGGCTTGTCCAAACCCGAAGTTTCACCTTTAAATACTATCGGTGACCGCAAGTAAACCAGGATTCGCCGTCTGAAAAACGGTGTTTCTCATGCATCAGTCTGAGCTCCTCTCTTTTCCAACCTTTTTCTATTTACGTCTACATCTGTTCTCCACAATTTTCTGAAAGTTTATCTACGCAGACAATCTAGCATTTTTGTACTTCTCTGGAAATTGAAAGATCTTTGAGGGCCTTAGTCACACTAAGACGATGACGACAGCAATTCACTTTAATAACGAAAAGGCCAAACGCGAGATATAGGGTTTTTCGATCCAATTCGTTCTTTTTGCAATAAAATTCGTTTTTTTTTGCAATCAATTTCGTTTTGAAAAAGCTTTTTTATATATATCTTTGTATAGGGTCACCCGAGGGTCTCTATACATATATCGTAGATAATATGGGGTCTCTCTATTAGGTCTGCATAATTAGGCTCCATAATCTATAGTCTCCATAATTAGGTTTCTGTAATATAGTCTCCATAAAGTATATATAGATAGGTATATAGACCTATCGGAGATCCTATATGGAGACCCAATATTATGGGGACTATATTATGGAGACCTAATATCTATTATTGAGACTACATTATGGAGACCAAATTTTGGAGACCTAATATTATGGAAACTATATTATAGAAACCTAATTATGGAGATTACATACTGTATATATATATATATTTATATATATCATGGAGACCTAATTATGGAGACCTAATATTATGAAAACTATACTATAGAAACCTAATTATGGAGACTAAAGGCTCATCATTTAATATGATTTGAGCTCTTTTGGCATCACTGGGCTTTGACTCTACTGTGGCTTAAAACCACAAGTAGAAGATTAGCCACAAGGTTCAAATTGGTGAGCCTTGTTCTTTCCCAGCATAACTTCACTGCACTGACGAGACCCGAAAGGTCGAAACAGTACTGTCTGCAGTTAAATATGCTCTCTGCTTTTGCAGGTTGAGCTCTTTGGCTGGGAAGACAGTGATGCTGCTGCGCTATGCAAGGCTCATCATTTAATATGATTTGAGCTCTTTTGGCATCACTGGGCTTTGACTCTACTGTGGCTTAAAACCACAAGTAGAAGATTAGCCACAAGGTTCAAATTGGTGAGCCTTGTTCTTTCCCAGCATAACTTCACTGCACTGACGAGACCCGAAAGGTCGAAACAGTACTGTCTGCAGTTATATATATATATATATATATAGTCTCCATAATTAGGTTTCTATAATATAGTTTCCATAATATTAGGTCTCCAAAATTTGGTCTCCATAATGTAGTCTCAATAATAGATATTAGGTCTCCATAATATAGTCCCCATAATATTGGGTCTCCATATAGGATCTCCGATAGGTCTATATACCTATCTATATATACTTTATGGAGACTATATTACAGAAACCTAATTATGGAGACTATAGATTATGGAGACCTAATTATGCAGACCTAATAGAGAGACCCCATATTATCTACGATATATGTATAGAGACCCTATCGGGTGATTCTACACAAAGATATATATAAAAAAGCTTTTTCAAAACGAAATTGATTGCAAAGAAAAGAATTTTATTGCAAAAAGAACGAATTTGATTGCAAAAACGAATTGGATCAAAAAACCCTATATCTCGCGTTATAGACGGTGTCCTGTATGACGCTCTGCGCATTGTCACTGGATGCCTGCTTCCCACTCCAATTGACAACCTACCAATACTTTCAGGCATCCAGCCAGCTGAGCTGAGCTGACTAGGAGCAAAACTTTCCTTGGCTAACAGTACAACTCCAGGCCCGATCGTATGTTGAATTTCTAAATTGAACCTAGAATCTCTAAAAATGTCTGATCCTTTTTCTATCCTCCAAATAAATCTGCAGGATTCTCTTTTTTACCACAAGCAGCATCGCTGCTATTACAATAATCTTATTCCAAACCACTCTGCAGTAGTTCAAAGCTACTATCTTTAGTAACAATAAGCCATTAACAGCTATCATTTGATATTGTAAAAAATGTTTGGAAATAACATATTTAATATTAATTTAATTGCAAAACAATGCGAATACTAAAAATGATGCTTGGGGCAAGCGTGTTTTGATAAACTCAGCCCACAAAAATTTTCATAG
Source organism: Diplosoma virens (assembly GCA_963680785.1). NCBI lineage: Eukaryota > Metazoa > Chordata > Ascidiacea > Aplousobranchia > Didemnidae > Diplosoma > Diplosoma virens. The sequence goes on along the minus strand of OY796892.1, from coordinate 26,128,922 downwards.
ATCAGTTCATGAACGAATCGTTGAACGATCGGACGTCACTCAACAAAGCAATCAACAGACCTATTCATTTTATTTCCCCATACGTTGCTATAGCAGTAGTGACATCGAATTCGATACGTTCTAAAAATATAACTAAAAAAATTTGAGTATGCAGCGGGCCGCATAAAAACCTTAAGTAGACCGCAATGTGGCCTGCAGGCCGCAGGTTGGACATCCTTGGTCTAACCAAACGCTCTACAAAAGAGGCATTGGTTATAATTCAAACTATAGAAATTTTTTATTTTAAAAACTTGACTTTCGAAAATAAATCTTTTTTGTCGCGTTTTAGCAATAAACCAATTGAAGACTACCGAAAATCGTTTGAGTGGACTCCAGCATAGTTTTTTTCTTAAAAAATTTACTGATCAGATAAAAGTTCCACAATCACTAATCGAAACTTAGTTTTTCATAATGTTTAACAGATATAACAAAAACACTTCTCCTTTTTTATCAATTAATTATGAACCAAAACGCTCAAAACATATAAGTTAAACTAAGTTAACAATACTTTGTACTTATCTAAGATATAATAACTTCGAAGATTTCCAAAAAAAGATAAAACAAGCTGTAGAAGTATTTAACATTTTGATTAAACTAAAATTTTTTTTCTTACTTCTGGAATGTCGACAGTTGTATCAACCAGTCCATTTAAGACCATCAATACTTTTTTCCAATTCGTACTCCCTGCTTTGGGTATTTCTGTAAAAATCAGTTTGTATTGTTCAGAAGGAAATATCCACGGTTCTGGCCCCGAAATTTTCCAGCTCCATGGCTCGAAAGTAATGTCTTGGAGATTTATTTCTAAAAAATTTTTCATGAGCTAAATCTATCAAAACAACAATTCTGCTTTTGTTTCAAATTAAAAAATAAATTTTAGAACTTATTATGTAGAGACAAGCAGATAAAAATTTTTAAGTGCAAATTGCCATTCTCGATTGAAGGTACAAGGGGTCAACAGTTTTTAATCCAAAACACTCATTGATTTATGTATCTATTTTTGATCATAGTTGCAAAAAGAATTTTATTTACGAGCCAAATATGTTATTCTTCACCCCTACATTTGTCTTTCTGACTTGTAGGAAAGTAACTGTCAAACAATTACCCTAACCTGCTTCCGGAGATGTCAAGATATTGCCACTCAGTTAAAATTTTTTTTAGTTTTGATATTAGAAATATGACTGAAATTTAGAGATGCTTGCCAAAACTGCCAAGCAGAGAAAAGTGCCCTAATATGTCTTTCTTCAAAACATAATGACGTGTGTAGGTTTTGTACCACGACCGTGTCGATCATGTTCGGCATCAATCACGGCGCTCTTAACACTTTGAACGCGCTGCCGAATACTATACACCAGACCAACGATCAGTAGATATAATAAAGATAAAAAAAAGAAAAGTAAGACTCGATGTTAAATGTCAAAACATGCAAAAGATAATTTATTAGAATCAAAAAAGAATATACACAATTTAACTAAAGCAAGGGCCACAGCCAATTGGATTTTTTTACAAGTACAAAGATTTTTTTGTTTTACAAGATTTTTTTAACAAGGTAAAAAAGAAAAGTAAACCAAGTGAAAGGTTAAAAAATGCGTGGTTCATCTATTGACGGCGCAGCAAATTAGAGAAAGAATGTGGCGCAACTGAGCCTGCTGGGTAAAAAAAATTCATACATAAAAAAAGAAACCTGACCACTAAAAACCTTCAAAAAACCCTTGCTTTTATTAATTTTTTTTTTACCATACTATTATCACTAGTTTTCCAGTAGAAAACTTATCACTTTGAAATGAAGTTTTTGGAAAATTACGCTCGTACTTGATTTGTAATTTATAAGTTTGCACGTAACTTGAGTAAAACATACTGAGAGAACGGCAGGTATTTTTTACATTTTCTCTTCTGTCCTTCATTCTTTTTTCCATTCTTGCCATAAATTCTTCTTCTGTTTCTTCGTTTTTTGTTACGCTCAAGTAATTTGGAGGAATGCTTGCAAAATTTGATCGAGTTAACCACTTGTATTTGGAAACAAATAAAAAAATAATAATAAATAAAATAAAAAAAAAAGTTGTTCGCGATCGTCGAGGCAAAGTTTTTCTCATCTTGAGAATATTTTACTTTCGGCTGGTAACGGTTTTGGTTTCAATGGAACACTTCACAAGCAGTAATATAGTAAGAGAGTCAAAAAAATTTTTTTAATGTTATTAGATTTATAAAATCTGCTTTTATTTGCATGAATATATTTTCAAAAATCTTAAATATATAAAGTAAATCTTTCAGTTTATATTTAAATAAAAAAAAATTTAACATCAATAGTTACAAAATTTGTGTATAAGCAAAAAAACATGTATAACGCTCTTCTCAAAGATTAACTTGACAAATTGGGAAATAAGTACAATTACCAGATTACTTGCGGTGTAAGACCCCGTTTCGACTACGAGCGTTGGCCGGAATAATCTTTGTTTGTTTATTGATGTTTTAAAGCTGTTTTCCACGCTTAAGAGCTAAGAAAAGCAATTAAACAATCAACAAACAAAGAATAATCCCGCCAACGCTCGTAATAAAAACGAGCCTTAAAGTGCCATTTTAGAGCAAAAGTTTTTTAAAGCAAAAAATTAGTGCTCCTTCTTTTTCATGTCTTTTTGGGCAGAAAGCCTTTAGTTAATGAACATATTGCATAGCATCTAGCTCTTTTAAACATAGTTTCATCGTATTGCTATCTTTTTCTTCATTCTTTAAAAGGACTGGCGGTTCAAAATTATTTTAGCGTTTTTATATCATATATAAGAAAGATAGCCAACATGTAAACGACCTTCTAATTCTTTTCAAGGATCTTGGCACGCGACCGTATCACATTTAAATTTTTCGGTTTTTGACAATAGTATCCTATGAAAAACTGTCAGATTCCAGCTAAAATGCATTGATGCATAAAGGTATTTACCGATAAAGCCACTTTTCATACAAGTAGTTAGGTCAACCGACATAACACTATTTCCTGGGTGACAAAAAGACAGGCCGTACGAGAGAATGAATGTGCCTTCGAAGTGCAACGTGATTGCTACTGGCATAATTTTACATCCTATTTCTTTAACAGCACATCAGTGAATTCAAATGCTTACTTAAAAATACTTCAATAGATAGCATGATTTACTCCTCAAACAAATCAGATAGGCAAATTATTTTCATTAGGATGGAGTACGGTCTTATTTCGCTTGCAGCCTTTGTACTTTCTCAATCAAACTTTTCCAATGGAACAAACTTGCCCAAAATCTCTTAAGGACTGGTGTTGAGCGGTTCCATGCGTCTATTTTCAAATAGGGTCTCGCTGCTTCATGATACTGCAAGTGCAGTGCCACTGCATAGTTTATGCTAACCATATATTATCAGTGTTTCCTCTTCATTGGGCACTAAAAAGATCACTAGCTTTGATGATTTTGAAAGGCAAAATTCGATGGTAGCAAACAGTAATAGTGTTAAAGCATATGCTCTCACTAATGTCGGTACATCATAGGACTTTTCCATTATACCACTTTCTCTCTTTCTCTCTCTCTCTCTCTCTCTCTCTCTCTCTCCACTTAATTCCTCTCAGTGCCTCTCAGTATACAAGTTGGAGACGCAGTATTCAATCTGTTTTTTTCTCATCATGAAATCCTTACTGTATCCTCTGAGGAGCTTACTCTTTCTCCATTTGCTCGATGTGCTTTTTTTTGTTTACACTGCCACAGACACAGCACCCAATTGTTGCTTCATATCTTCATAAGATTAGACGACCCAATACTTCTTCTTGCAGCAACTGTGGTTCCAATTCACAGAACATTTTCAATTTTACGATAGACGAGGGGTGAGAAACCTGCGGCCGGCAAGATGTTTTAATGTGGCCCGCGTGTAATTGGAAGGAGACATGCTAGTGTTATTGATCAAAATGGTTCTTTTACACCTTATTAACGATCAGAGTCTGATAATAGAAAGTGTTATGTATTCGAAATTCGAACTCATAACTTAATCAATTAAGTAATCATTTTTAGTTGTGTGGTTTTCATCTAATTCTCGAGCTTGTTGTCGATCTCTTTTTTTAGCTCTATCTCTTCGACCATGTTGCCAAACACAGAATAAGTGAACCGAAAACAATTGATATATGAAAAGTGTAATTAGATGAGACTATATGTGATATAACATTTGTTTTTATTCTATTTGAATAAGAATATGGGATTAAGACTTTCGTTTGATAAATTGTAAATGTTAAATGTGTATGCTTATAATCTAAATAAAAGTATATAAAAGTGTAAAAGAAAGAAAATTGAAAATCATCCAATAGAAAAACATGAAAAAACATGGTGGATAGACAAACTACGCTTTTTATCTAGCTCAGCGGTTCCCAAACTGTGCGCCGCGAAAGTATGCGAAAATTGTTGTACTTACTGCTTTTCTCACAATAATTGCAGTGTGAATGCTGTTAGCAGCAACTTCCCTTCAGAGAACGATTCCGATTGAGGACCTTTTTTAAACAGCCTGATTTTGGGAGGGAAATAGGGAAATCAGAGATGAAATCGAAGTGAAGACCTTTTTTTAGAGAACACCCTGATTTTCAAAGAAAAATAAGGAAATCGGATATAAAATCGAAGTGAAGACCTTTTTTTTTTTTTTTTTTAGAGAACACCCTGATTTGCGGAGAAAAAAAGGTTGTTCAAAGAAGTAATGGAACTGAATACCTTTTTTTCATTAAGGCGCCGCGAGTATTGTTAAGTCTTCAAAGGGCGCCGTGAAAAAAAAAAGTTTGGGAACCGCTGATCTAGCTCATTGTATGAAACCCTTTTCGGTCTACAATCGACTTTAAAAGAGAAATAAGTCTATTTGTTTAATGCAGGTAAGAACTTTAAAAATGTCTACATGTGACCAACCAGATAAAGCAGTGTGGTCTGTCGAATCATTGCTTTTTTCTTAAATCAACCAAAAGTTTATTACAGCCTTTATTTAATTTCGTGATTTGGGGATGCAGCCCGCGACTGCAACCAGGTTCCTCACTCCTGTGCTAGACTGTCCTGCTTTTGAACCTCTATATCAGACCATCTTTGGTTACTCCTCAATTCTGGACCTTTAGTTCGGTCCATAAGAAGTTTTGCTATAATTGAAACTCTCTTGAGTTAATTTAAGCCCTATCTCTTGAAATGGCTAGTGTAAAATTACCACCACTACCATGGTGTTAAAGTCAAATCTATTTAATTATTCACTACTTGGGGGCCTAATTGGCTACATTCTGGTGAAACCTGATCTTAAAATCTAAATTCTACCCAATTGTTTTCGTTATCTGCATAATCCAAAGTAAATGAACAAAACTGCTAATTATGACAATACAATCAAGCGCAAGTAATCATTTACTTTTTCAGTAATATCTTTAAAGACAGGCGTTTTTTTCATTATTAATTAATTTATCATTAGCTTAATAACAATAATTCCAGCCTAAATTTAAATTCCAGCTAAATAATCCCTAACAGTTTTGGTCTTAGACAAAGAGCTGCTTTTTCAAAAACTAATATTAAATAAAAATATCTATATTTGTGTTTGCAATTTTTGTAGCGCACTAAAATTACATTACGCTAACTTCCAAAAGGTTTTGCTATAATGCGCTCCATTGATAAAACTTTTTTACTTATACTTTTACAAAAATTTTTTTCGATTTTTAAAAAAAGTTTTCAAAAACTTAGGTACTCTCTATACAGAATGATTGTTGCGACAATACTTTAACTCCCTGCGCCGAAAAAAACTGTTACAAGTTTTCATAAGATTTGTAGCAAAGCAACTCATTTGGAGTAAAAACATTTCTTCAAAGTTACTGTTTCTATTTTTACCCTTAAAACTAATTACTAATTTCAGTCACTTTACAGCTTCAAATCAAAACTTTTAAAAACAATTATGATGTCACAACCTAAAAAGATTTTGTAATACTTTGTAATGAGTGTCTTATTTTTCTCACATAACTTTCAAGGCTAAATTTAAATAAAAAACAAAACTTAAAATAAATCAAATGCGAAAGAGATTATTTTCCTTTCCTGATTTCAATATTTTTCTTTTGTTTTTTAAAAAATTTTGTATGTTTTTCAAGCCAAAACATTACAGCTAAACACAACATTTTAAAACATAAATTTTAAATTCAAGCGAACCGCGTTGTGTCGCCATTGAGTATCATTGAGTATCATATGGTTAATTACATCGTTTTTGATTTTTTTTATTTCTTTTTTTTTAGTGAAGCTACGTACTTTTAGCCGAAATCAGGAGTTTAATTATATCGACCTACACTTTAATTAATATATTATTTCTTTCTTTTAATGAAATGAATCAAAGCGGTAGAAGAATTTACATTTACTCCGTTATATAAAAAACAAAAGTGGATATCAAAACGACATCGTTAATGGCGATTTAATAACAATAAATTGCTGGTGTTGTCACCAATTTTCATCAAATCATTACTACGCGAGATTGAAATCTTTCGTTCGCTTTTGGCTAACAGATTGTCAGGCTCTTCGATAACCGCAATGTCATAACGAGCTTACAGGTTTTTACAAATAAAATTTTTTTGTTTAAACTAAATTTTTCAAGATAAATATATCAATCAGATAATTTCAGTTTTCAATTTGCAATTAAGTTGAATATGTCATCAGCCATGCATTTTATTTTTTGTAGAAAGTATCTTAAGTTAGAAAAAGAACACTAAAGTATTTTGTGTTTTTGGAAAAAATACCTAAGAAGATAAATATAGTTACGTAGCAATCGGTTTATAATTGAAAGATAAACTCACATTCTAAATCAGTAAAGCATCTACTTGGATGGTAAAGTTTATCGGTAAGCAATTCAAAATCGCAACAGAGTAAAAAAATCTCCTTTTTCAATTTTTGGTTCACGTTTCGTGATTTTGTAATTGCTGGATGCACATTGAACTACAGTCAGTTGAGAGTTGAGACGATACCTTAATGATAGTTGCTTTAAACTATTCTTACGATCGAATTGAGTGAGTCAAACTCTTATGAGAACACAACAACTGGCATTGTTTCGACTTCGTCTTTTCTCTTTAAAGCTTAAGTTGTTTTGGAACGCTTTCAAGTAATAGTGATCGGCAAATAGAAGCATGTTTTTTAATCAAGTATGATAAGCATGTTGATTAAGCATGCAATGCTTTAAATTTTTACTAATAATTGTTCTTAAAATTTTTTTGGTCATGTTGCAAGAAAATTTTTGGAGCAAAAAACCATTTTGTTGATCAATCAGTATATATAAGGTTTTTGGTATCGTTTATAATTTCTATGACCGTTGTACTTGCAAAATTTTGACACGAAAAATTAATCTTGCAAAAATATAAAATAACCTTTAACAAAAAAAGTTAGACAGTTTATTAACTTGAAAGCTTATAAAAACTTCAAGATTATATAAAAACTATATATTTATTTACTTGTTTCAGATTTCTGATTAAGATTTCAGCTTTCAATTTGGATCGACTGAAAAAAGTTTATCATTAAAAAAAGTTACTCTACCTTTTTTCAAAATTAACCGATTTAGTTAACCTTAATCTGAAGCGTTTCAAAAAAGTTAAGATTTCAATAAATCGAATCAAATTACGATTAAACATATGAATTTAGTCTAAAAGCACAATTTTTAACTGTTGTTAATCGATTTAATGTAAATCGTTAGTAAGACAATAGGCTAAACTGATAAAAAGTACTGAGAAAAAACTAATTACATAGTTGCCAGAGAAATAATCGATGTAGGTGTAGAAAAAAATTAAAAAGAGGTCAATGCAATCAGAAGCTTTTAAGATATTTTAGATTAAAACCAGAGTATTGATTTTTCAATGATATTTCATGCGCTACGTAATAATTTAATGTGAAATATAATTTGAAAAACTTTGACCTGATTGAGGTAAACAGATTTTTGGAGATGTTTGACGTTTCAAGAAGGTTTTAAAACATTTAGTAAAACTTTCTTTTTCTTCAACATCTTTGAAAAGCATTTGAAAATTTAAAAGAATTCATTTAATTGATGTAGTTTGTCACGTTGAAATGTAAATGGCCACAGCAGCAAATCAAAGAAGCAACATAAGCATGTCCAGTTCCCCAACTCCCCAACTATACCTTAGACACGCAATCACAAACAGTCTCGTGGTTGGCAAGAATTTTTTTCGGTATAGACGGTTCAGGAAAGGAATTCAGATTCCTACTCCCTAGGAGAAACACTAACCACTTGGCTAACTACACAGCACTTCCACCCTTGTACCAGACCGATGACAGCATCAAGTTTTAAAGATATTTCAATTTTTCCTGTTTTTTCTTGAAAAGAAAATAATTTCCGAAAAGATAGTAACCTGGTAAAAAAATCGTTGCTTTAGTTTTCGTACTAACACATTTAAAAATAAACAAAAACGTGATCTCCACCTCGTTTGAATGGAAACAGTTTGCTTTACGATGCACAAACTTTACATAGTTGTTTGGCAACAACAAAAAAACTGGTTTGAAACAAAATTAAACTTTCTGGACTTGATGCTTTTTGCCGCATGCCGTCCAAACAAAACCAGTCGTGCTCAAAGTATCACGTGATGTCAAGTTAAACAATCATCATTTGTGAAGTGCTCTTTTTTTAATTAATTAATTAATTACACCTTTTAAAAAACAATAAGCACTTATTGTAAACAAGGTAAGTAATAAGTCGATTTTCTATATTTTTATTTCAATTACTAAACTTATTGTTTTGTTCGTTGATCCAATAAAGTTTTTATAAAACAATGATAGGTAAAAAATGAATTTTTTTCAGAGAATAAAAAAACAACCAAATTTTCCGGAAAATCTACCAAACTTAGATATTCTAATTAAATTGACAATTAGGAAAACAAAAGTTGTTTTCACATTTCTTTTAATTCACTATTGTACGGCAGGCATGTCAAACTCAAGTCTTCGAAGTCTTTTGAAGAATTTTTTAATTACAGTAGATGCTCAAGACGAAATCGAAAATTAATTAACTAAAAACTAGGCTTCATCTATGCAAACAACATGATGACCTTTATTTATTTATTTTTTGATTTTCATTTTGATTTCAACATAAAAATTTTTTAAATTTACGCAAGTCCTTGCGTGGCCGAGATTTGCCTCCCAATTAAAGCAAAGACTTTTTTTCTTCATTATGAATTTAAAAAAAGATAAACTTTAGGGCTAAATTCCCGAACCTACTAAGAGAAAGTGAAGACCAAAAAAAAAGTAATCTCTTGTTTGCCGTTTGGGGGCCGGATTGTGGCCGCGTAAAAATTTTTTGGGCTAAAACTTCACCGATTCGGCTTTATTCGTTCACGAGTTTGACATGCCTGCTGTACGGTAAGTTTGTGCTCAAATAAAAACAATACTCAACCGATTCTGAGTTTCCTGTGAAATAGCTAGATGCGTTTCCTGTAATCACCAACCTTTTTTTTATCTCTATATTTATCCTCCTGACTCGCAGGAAAGCGACGGAGACGCCATATATAGGGTAAGCAATTACACCAACCTACTTCCGGAGATGCCAAGATATTGCTGTCCGCTAGTAATTTAGTAGAGATATGACTGTAATTTAGAACTGCTTGCCAAGACCACCAAGCAGGGAAAAGTGCCGTAAAGTATCTTTTCCAAAAACACAACAGAATGGCGCAAGTGGGTTTTGAACCGAGACCATGTTGATCATCAGCCCGGTACTTTAACCACTCGACCACGCTGCCGACGAATAATCGAAAAGTTTTAACGCAAGGATCGCTTTTTCTACAATCCCGTCTAAATTTAGTTTGTTTTTTGTTGACTAAAACAAACTTTGTTTTTTGGTAAACTAAGCTGACAAGAAAATAAAAAAATTGGACGTTATGCCTTCCAATAAAATGAACGATTGAATAGAAGCCATATTAAAATCAAGTTTTATAAAAATCTTTAAGGTGTTGATTGTCGAAATTATTTTCACTTTAACAGAATTACTATAGCATAATCATAAAATTTTCTAGATACTGTATATCAAAATTGCTTAGATTTTTAAGTAAAAATCTTAGTTTCTTTAAACAAATTAAAATATAGCTTTTATCTTTTTTCCATAACTGATAGCTTTGAAATTTTATTAAGTGGCCAGTCGAAGCCAAAATGATTGTAAAAATAAAAAGAATGGTTCTCCGATACTGGCCGCTGAATTTTTCCATTTTTTCAATATTTTTTCTATTTTTATACCTCTCTGATTATAACTTAAAGAAAAAAAGAATGATTTCGATGCGGAATCGAGCGATATCTAATGGTTTCAATGAAGATTCTTCACAAACAAGAGTTTTTTCTTCAAATAATTTCTCAGTTGTCTCAAACAAGGTTAATTCGAAGAAAATTTCTTCCGCGACTGTTGCAGACTTCCGGCACAAGAATCCGGTTACTTCAAAGACTTCATTGGACCACTTTAGTTCATCCATTAATCATCTTGAAACAGAAGAGGAGTTTATGAAAAGAATGGAAAAAAGAATGAAAAGAAGAAAAAAACATTTGAAAAATACCTGCCGAGCATTTGGTCAGTTGCTTGGATGATATCCAACTCTTTTATTGTTAGATACGTATGCATAAAACATTTTAGCGATAAAAACAGTAACTGTTAAATTTAAAAAAAAACTAAATAACAGTTTTTGGAAAAAAAATTAGATTCTTTATGTTGATATTAAATAAAATTGCTTTTTACTGCATTGCGAACTTGTATCAGAATTATGAACATTTTTATAAAATCCAACTTTTCTTGAAATCTATTTTCTTTTAGGGTTAAATTATGAAAATAAAACTTTTGACGCATGGAGCTTAAAAATTCCAGTTCCAAAACCTTGGATGTTTGTTTCTGAGAAATATAAGTTAATTTATACTGAAATACCAAAGTCGGGAAGCAGCAATTGGAAAAAGGTGATGATGGTATTGAATGGCTTGGTAAACACAACAGCCAATATTACTCAAGTGAGTCAATATAAGTAAAAACTACGGTGAAACTTAAATAATTTGCTTTCTCAGCTGAAATTAATACAACTGTCTTTTAAAAATTGCTAAAATAAAAAATGAATAAAACGTTTTTGTCGAAGTACTTAAGAACAATTAGGCAACATTTTCATCAATCAATTTAGCTTAAGGTTTTATCATTAACATGTTGAATGTCTGCCATGGCGTCATATTCCTAAACTTGTACGGAGCGCCGCTTTGTCCGCGACTGTGATCAACAAGATCTTTGTCCAATTACTATCTCGTCACGTGATTAAGCTTTTGCAAACACATTTAAATTGATTTACTCTCCTTAATCAACGGTCTGAGCAAGCAGATTCAAATATTGCAGTGCTATTACTCAAACTAATCAATTACTTGACAGTTGCTTCTAGTTCAATACCTCAGACGTTGTCCTACGAGTCAGAATGACAAATTACGATGAATTTTCATGGCATGCAAATGCAAATATATTTATATATAATTTAATATGGTATTTGATTCGACAAAAATTGAGTGAAGTCACTAACCTATAATTTAATATAAAAAAACTAAATGAAACTGATAGAAATACCATGAAAGTGTATTTTGTTGTGGTTTTGACGAGATAAACAAACATATTGGTTTTTTAAACAAATGATTAGTAGAACAGAATTTGAAGATAGTTAACAAAAAAACTCATCTCTAAGCTTTTCGTCCGACACTCGTCAGGAGATAAACTTCGGAATGAAGGAAAGAAAAATTCAATTTATTTTGTGTTATTTTTATTGAATTATTATTATTGATTTGGTTATTATTATCAATATTACAAAATCAATTAAAATTTTCTTTCCTTCATTCCGACGTTTATCTCCTAACGAGTGTGGGACGAAAAGCTTAGAGATGAGTTTTTTTGTTAGCTATTGGTTTTTTAAGTTTTTTGTAATATCTTTTGATCTGTTTATTCTCAGAACCAAGCGCATGTTACTAAAATAGGAACAATACACCGAGGTTACAACCTTCCTGACGAGCTGCTAAAAATCTACCAACAGTCGACAAAACTTATTGTTGTGCGTGATCCTCTGGAACGAATTGCATCTGCTTACCTTGATAAGGTGATGAAAAACGCAACATCAAATTCATCAGTTTTCGACAAATTTTCGTGGGAAGTTGCCAAGAAATACGGAAAACGCGTGAAAAATCAGACCAAATGTACGTACTAAGAGCAAGGCATGCTATGGAATGGAACGGAATAAAAATTTTCCCTATTCCATTTCAATCGAAATTCTATCGAAGTATGGAAAATTCTTTCCATTCTATTAATGAAATTTTTCATTCATTCCATTCCATACTTCAACAATTCCATTTTACATACTGAAATTTACCTTCCATTCCATTCCATAGCATGCCCTGACTAAAAGCACTTTTACGATATGACTACAATTTAAATAGTTGTCTTTCTTGTTTTTGAGTACACTTTGATGCAACGTGGTAAGAATAAAAAAATGTAAATCTACCAATTTCAAGCAACAATTTTTGTATTTGTGTCTACTTTGAGAGGAAAGACATTCGAAAAAATAATATATCTTAACCGTTTTGATCTTTTGCAGTAAATCTTCAAAAAGTTTTTTTCAAGATATATCGTTTTTTTAAAGTTTTGAAAATAAAAAGGAAAAAAATAGATCATTTAAAAACATAGCAAAACACATATTGTTTATAAAGATTTTTACGCGTTTCTAAAGTTTTTTTTAGATGTTTCAGGTAAAATTAGAAAAGATTTTACAATTTTCTGAAGAATTTAAAGACAAAATTCTTCCTGGAAACAAGCGGGCCAGCCAGTTCGACAAAATATTTACTCAAAGGTTTTAACTACAATAAGCTTGTTGAAAGATACCGGTTCTTAAATTCTTATAGCGGTGGTGATTTTATCTGACTAATTGCAGTCGAAACGATACCCTTTTGCTCAAGAGTAAGAAATTTGAACGTGTTAGGCAATCGCACTACGCAATCCGATAAAAAGCATTATATTTAACCCGAATCAAACGCTTTCGACTGAATTACAGTTTTGAGAAACGGCGCAAAAGAAGTGACTGCTTGTCAAGACTTTGTTGCTGAACTAAGTTGCAGTAGCACGGATGACGTCATCAAAATCATCAGCGCTACATATGGTGGAAGTGAAAATGCATCGGAAAGGTGATTCTGACGGTTTTATTGGCCGCGCGTAAACTTTTTTTGTGATTTGCTTACTATCATTACAGATTATTTACTGGCTTGTTTCATATTTGCCAAGTTTGTATCGATTTAATATAAGCTACTGTTACTGCTCCTGACGAAATCCAAACGTAAATTTATGCTTGAGTAAAATAAACGACCAATGCTCGAACTTTCATGATTTTTTTCCCAAAAAATAGGCAAAAAATTATCATTTGTTTATTTGACAATTTTCAACCTTTAAAGCTATAAGAACTTTAAAAAGTTTATATTGATTTGAAGTATTTGATATCAATTTCTGATATTCCAATTAAGGCAAAATGTTGCGGTGGACCTATTTTTAAAAGCAAATGAAAAAATTGTTTTTTTGTATTTGAAGGTTAGTGGAGAATCTACTGTAATGCAATGGCTTTTTTCCTATAGTGAAAATTCTTAGTTTTTTTAAAGAGTTTGATTAAAACAAAATATTGTAAAACAGGATTTCTAAACTCGTTCAAACACGTGGACCCCTAAGGTAATCTTGCAAAACTCTATAAATCCCATGTATATATTTTTTTAAAATAGCAATTGAAGACCGAAAAAACGTTTTTACTTTAGGTTGAACAAAAATCTATATCCAAACTTTAATAGATTTCCTTTTTTTTGTCTTCACTTGATAAAAGAAATTAATGTTTTTTTGGATAGTGCGATTATCATGTGGCAATTACTTACAATCTTCAGAATATTTGGGATAAAATAAAATGTTGATAGCAAATTAGGATTTTGTATAAAAATCTTATAGAAACCCTGGATTGGTCACTTTGAAGTCCACTTTAGAAATCTTGTTCTGAAACAAACTTGTACGAATTCGGCAGAACTTAAACTTAAATCAAAGATTTTATACTTTTTTCTTTGTAGTGTTAGCTTTTTGCTAAAAACCGTTTTTGGAATGTTTACAAGACCTTTACCGCATGATCCGCTTTATAAATCGGCCATTATTAATCAATGTGGTGACTTTTACTTTCAAAAAGCGATTTTCAAATAATTCTTGCGGTTTTGCGCTAAAATTTCAAAATTAAAAGTGCTTATCGCTTACAGCCCTTACGGCGAAATTGTCTTGTTGCACTTTCGCTTTGATTTATTGCTCTCAAAACAAATAAAAGCTAAAAATGTCAAGATAAGTTCAAGGTTTTTTCTTTCCTTCGAGTAAATTTTAGAAGCAGTGGATGCGCATTTGCAAAGACTGTAGACCGTCCCAAAGTTATAACCTTAATATTTTTGATTGTGACATCACAAAATTGAAATCATTTAATGACATTCTAATATTTATAACTTTCGGCCTCTAAACGGCTGCGTTGCTACTGAACATGATTAAAAAGTAAAATACAGTTTGGTGAACAAAAGCATCGGTCTTTTTCAATTGCTTTTGTTTTGTGTCTGTGTTTAGAGATTCTTTAATGATTGAATTACTTGCTAAATTGCTCGTGCAGACAAGTAAATTTAATACTTTATTTACTTTTTTTTGTCTTTCAAGCGTTTCCTAATAACTTCTGGTCGTTTGCGATTAGAGTAAAATATTCCGTAGGACCAGATAGGAACATTAGATATTTTTACTAAAGTTTTTGATAGAATTTTATAGTCTTGATTAGGCTTAATTTTGGTTCTGCTATCGTGCTGGTTAATTGTTTTCGATGTATCATCAACCGATCCTATATGCAGAAAATTTTATTCAAGTACAGTTAGTACAAAAACTCTACTAAAGTAATACGATAAAGTATATATGCAGGCAAAGCTTTATTAATGTTTAACTTTGATTTGTGAAAAAATTTGTTGACAATTTTTCAATTGGCGTATACACATCTTCAAAAGCAAACTTTTGAAAAAGTTGCGGTTTTATTTGGTGTGTACAGATTCGTGACAGCAGTTACGAAAAAGTCATCACTCCAATTAGGCTTACCGTACGTTCCGATTTAGGCGAGACAGTCCCGATTTTTATGTCTTTGTCCCGCCCATTTTGGCAGAAATCTTGCCAGAAATCGAAGACAGATTGCATGAGTAGATCCTCTTTTTTCTTGTTTTTATCTGAGATCACTAGTTTTCAGAAACGAAAATCATGAAATCCGAGACAGATTCAAAGAGAAGACCTATTTTTTCTTTTTTTGAGAAAACACTTCTTTTTAGGGACGAAAATCATGAAATCCGAGCTGAGTTACAGTAAAAACTTTTTTTTCAGAGAACACTACTTTTTAGGGACGAATTTTTTTCTATTAGTGAGCGTCTCGGTTTTCCCCTTTCAAAATATGGTGTGCCTAACTGTGATAAAATTTCAATCCAGCACTTTTAAAAGCACTTCATTGACAATTTAGAAATACGAACAAGGTCACTGTTGCGAAAGATTGCTTAAATTTCTTTAACTCAATGAAAGATCAAGCCAATAATGTTTGCGTTCTTGTAGCTGTGCTTTGGATGAAAAATGGAATGATAGCTCATGCGTAACGCCTCTGGCAAGCTTTATAGCTTCACAAATTTGTAGCGGTAAAAAAGTTTGTGACGTCATCGCTTCTGATGTTCTGTTTGGAAGAGTTCGTAATTGTGATTCGGTAAAAAAGGTTTTGAAAATTAATTACGTATGTACACGTAAGTCAACTTCTTTATATGATGTGAATTTAAACAAAATGTCTATCGACAGTAAAATAATTTCTCGCTCAAACTTGTTTGAATTTGTGTTTGTATTATAGCAAAAAACATTTTTTTTAAATCAGCTGTGTTACAGTGGTTACATATGTTCCAAAAAAAACCGAAAAAATTTTTTAACGTTTTTTTCACTGATTTGTTTCTAGTACTGTAAAAATGTTAAGTAATTGCGATGAATTAAAGGCAGGTTTATATAGATTGTAATTGTCACTAATCTGAAATTTTTTTGATGTTGTATGGTTGACGTCACTAAAAACAAACTCTTAATACCTGATGTCAATGCATTTAATTAAATTTAAGCTTAAAACTTATTTCTTCAAGTAAGCCAATTTTTTTCCTGTCTAAAAAGTGAATTATTGTACAAGTTAACAAAATTATACGATAAAGCGCGGCAACAACGGAAAAATTAAACGTTATGAAAGCAATTTTTATAGGTTTTTACAGTTGTTGCTTATGTTTAAAAGTAGTTTTTCAGAAAAAAAAGAAACTTTATCTGTAGATATTTCAAATTGGAATCTAATTACCGTTTGTTCTGGTTTTTCCCACATTATTCAATGTCCGCATGGTGGCGTTATTTCTGTAGCTCGAGCCTTATTTGGAAGAAAAAATAGAAAAACGTAAGTCAGCAGTTAAACAAGTGTTAGGAGAGCGCCGTAAATATTTTGATTATTTATTACTGTTTTGCGGAAAAGTGCTTGTTTCAATTTTATTAATATTTGATTTGAAGCTGTATACGAAGACATTTTTCCACACAAAAGCGCAAAAAATAAAGCGATATGATTCTTGGGTATTTTAAAATTTTTGTTTTGTTGCCATATTAATATTGAAATTAAATGACAAAAATGTATAAGACGGCAAAACAACATTTTGTACTGGGATCTACAACCAAAAAATAATTTCACACTGTTTGTAACCTGCAGTAAGTTAAATGGAACAGATTAGCCGTTTTTTTTTTCCGTTAGTTATGTCTTAGTTTACAATTAAAGAAAAAAATTAATCTCTGTAAAACCTGCAGTTAATGTACACTTGTCTTTAATGTTTAAAAATGAATTATTAAATAGCTTAAAAATTTTGCTGTACCAAGGTGTTCTTTTCGATCAATAATTAAAGACACAAACTGCGAGGCTACCACAGCGACATCTGCCGTTATTTCAGCGTGCAACAACAAACAGTCGTGTGTCGTCCTCGCAAATTCAACTTGGATACAAAGTGATTCATGCCCAACGACGAATAAATACCTTCAAGTCTGGTATACCTGTGTTGGTAAGTTTTAAAAACAATTAAAAATGTAATATGGAGAAACAAATCACGCTTTTAATTTCTACAGAGGATAAATAATTTATTTTATTTTGTTTAAGAATAGATTCTATTGTAGAGATTCATGTAGATTTTTAAAATGACTTGCTTGTCGTTGAAACACAGCGTTAATTGCAGTAAAGACATTCGATAAAGTCTATTAAGTTGTTGGTATTGTGAACATTTTGAGTTGCTTACTTATATCATAAAATATGAGAAAGTGTTTTGATGATAAAACAACATAATGTTTCAGGAAAAGAAATGTCTATAAACAATGGTATTCCAATTGAAATTGATGATGACTCGGAAAAAAAATATGATGATAAAAAAGACAGTCACGATGAAGATTATGACGATGATCAAAATAATAATTTTGATGCTGACGACAGAAAATTTTACAAAAATGAGTTGAAAGAAATGCGATTACGAAAGCTTCTAACAGAATCTAAAGAAGTTAGTTTTGAATTGAAAGGTACTTATATATTTTTAAATAGTTAAATTAACAGATTGTCCTTCAATTACTTTTAATCGGATGTCCATCAACAGTACGAAATTGTCAGGTTTCAAATTGGCTTCTACGCAAAATTTAACTCTAAAGATGAAACTTGATTGAAGTAAAGTTTTCAAGGGAAACTTCTTGAACCTTTAACTACGCGTTGAAAGTACAATGGACTTATTCCAATTTATTGATCACGATAGCGTTTTTACAGTTTTATTTAATTTTTTTTTTATTAGATTATTTTTATTGTGTTTTAATATTGTACGCAGGGTTGCAATCCTTTATCAACACAACAATTCCTATTATTTATTCTCCACACGCGGTAGACAGGTTTGTTGAATTAAAGAAAATGCTTTTTTTCTTCATTTCGACGTATCTCCGGACTAGTTTCAGACAAAAAGCTTTGATGTGGATTTATTTATTCTTACCCAGCAAAAAGAATATTTAAAAATTTCTTTTTGAAATAGAAGCGATCGATTGTTTTGTCGATTACTCGAAAGCTTTTAAAGAAAAAAAGTGAAAATGCTTTTAAGTTAAAACATGTGCGTTAATTTTTTTTAATCAAAAATTTCTGTAATAGCTTTTTATAGGCTTGAACAAATACTGCCACCTTTTGACAATTTTGTTTTTTTTTAAGATGTCCTAAATATAAATAAAAAATTATAATCATTTCAAAACATGAATTGTGTACATTTCCTTTTTCAACGTAACTGCAATTTAAGTTCTAAAAGTCACTTTTTCAACAAAACTATGTTTTTAAATTTGCTTAGAAAATATTCGCTTTCTGCCACCTTTCAAGAATTTGTTGCGTATCTTCTCGATCTAAAGAATGGCGACGTCACAAAAGACGTAATAGATCACGGCTCAGCTGTGCTAAAGTCTACCAGTGTACGTCATTGGCAGACATATTACCGACTCACCTATCCATGCTACATAAACTATGACGTCATCGCTCACATGGAAACCATTGACGAAGATGCAAGGTTTGTCATAATTAAACAGTAGCATGTAGCCACTATTAGCCATTATTAAGAATTTACTGCTGGTCGAGAGTTGTTTATAATACCTACATCAGCTATACTGATTACTCGAATCATGTCTAAGAGCAAGGCAAAGCCATTAAACAGCTGGGAAAACGATTTATAACGAAACAAAAGCTTTTTTTAATTTAGCTTGATAAAAGGAAATGAATTTCCATTTGCCTCCGAGGGAAAAATAATCAACAAAAAGTTCATATTTCAAATCCACTTATTTATGATTTTAAAATAATTTTTGACAAAAAAATGCATTGTAGTCTCAAATTTTGCTTTTTTAGAACTATTATTATTGCATTTATTCTTTTTCCATTAAAAACGCTGTAATTTTCTAAGAATTAGTAAAAAAATCAATGAGTTTTTAATTTTATTATTTGTGGCGTTGAATAGAGTGTGGTATTTATAACGTTTGCAAGCATCAAAAATCGATAAACTAGGTTCAGGAATCGCTCTATTCTATAACTACTGGTTTTGAGATTTCATTAACAACTGATTGAAGAAATAATTTTAAAATATAGAAGCTTAACTAGGTTGGGATGCTTGCTTTTTAATCTTTTACAATAACGTCAAATCTTGTACAATCCAAAAAATATTTCAAATTTCCATAATGCAACGTTATAGTTTAACTAGCGCATATTCAATCAATTCGTTGGCTGGATAGCTCTGTGTCTAACTTTTTGACTTACGAGGAGAAGGACGCGAGTTCATTACCTAGTCTATACTACTGATTTCTTGTTGAGCCTCCAGTATAAACGCTTTAGAACAAATTTCTATATGGGATTATCATGCTTGTCTGCAATGGCG
Organism: Diplosoma virens; assembly: GCA_963680785.1. Taxonomy (NCBI): domain Eukaryota; kingdom Metazoa; phylum Chordata; class Ascidiacea; order Aplousobranchia; family Didemnidae; genus Diplosoma; species Diplosoma virens. The sequence continues at coordinate 26,109,411 of OY796892.1, read as the reverse complement.
ACCCCGATAAAAACAGAAAATTGCATTAAGGTTTTTATTAATTAGCTACAAGAATAAAAACCACTTGTAGGAACAGCTTTTACGTCCCGTTTTGACAAAATTGTTTTTCAGATATTTGTTAAACCGAATCGGTGCCCCCAAAGATCTGCATTATCCACGTGGCTACAACCAAAAATCTGGAAAAAGCGCGACTTCTAAAGAGAAAGTTCAGAAGTTAATTTCAACTTTAAATTTAACAACGATTCAAAAATTAATTAATTTATATTTAATAGATTATAAATTATTTGATTATAAAGTACCCGATTTTAGATGATAACTGATTGTAATATGTCGAATTCGTTTTATATTTTTTGATTTTATTTAGATTTCTTTAATCATTTCATTATTAAAAAAAAATTCCTACGTTGTATAATGCAAAAAGCAGGTTATCTAAAATAAAGATTACTCTATGCTTGCTTTGTGATATTTTTATGTATAAAACAATACTTTTTTCTCGAAATCTACAAATGAGCCGCAGCAAAGTTATTACTTATTAGATAGTAAGAAGAAGCCCAATTCTGACAGAAATACTACAAAACAAAAGTATTGTCGGTTTTTTCTACAACGTGCTTGACGTAATTTTCATAACCTTAAAGTCTTCCAACGATGTGCAATAAACAAAAAATTAGCAATATTTTTTCGATTAAGACACTCAAAGGAAAGAGAGTCAAAACAGATTTTATCGGTATTTAATATGTTAGAGAAGCAAACCTTTGAAAACTTCGAAACATTCAGGTGTGCTGTCATTATAGTCGTACCAGCCGAAAAAAAGTTAGGGGGCAACACAGTTTTGCCCAAATTTTGTGACGTTTTCCTGCATCATGATTTTCTAGTACTGTACGGATATGAAAAAAACTTTGTCTAAAATTGAGGGTCAAGAACAAAAAACAAAAAAAGGTCTTCGCTTTAAACCTATTTTTAATTTCTCAATTTTTATCTCCAAAACATAGTGATCTCTAAAAAAAGGTTTTCAACTCAAATCTTAAACTTTTTTCTGTATTTAATGTTCATTTTCGATCCACAAAAAATTTGTTTTGCCCAAATAATTGCCTGTACTGCCCAAAAATTCTTGATTTGTCCAAATTTTTTCTATCGCTACCCGAAAATTTTTGGTTTTGCCCGATTTGGAGACTTGAGGCGCCAATTGCCCCCTATCCCCCGCCGGCAGGTACAGCTACGGCTACCACAAAAGTTTTTTTTTTAATGTCAAGCCTCGGGCTGCCATGGACTTTTTATAATTTACTTGGTGTTGTTCACACAGCTTCAGACTAACGCCAAGGAAAGTCAATGAAAAGTCGGAAACTTTTTCAGGCTTTAAAGATTACTATAAAAGACAATGATGTCCGTCTACTTTTCATAGAAACATGATTAATAAACAATAAAATGATTACCATCATCATATTATCTATTTATCTTGCTAAATTACAGAATGACTAATAACAGTCAAGCGATATTCCGACTTGCTTTCAGATATACCGAGATCTTACTGTGGGGGTTGAAGGTTTTTTTTTTAAGTTTTTATTAATTGATCTGACTGTGTAATGTTCCTGTTGTTGCTGCTATCCGTGGCGTAATGAAATCAATTCAAATGTCACTCTGATTACGTCTTAAGGTGATCTAGATTCTAGAGAATGTACTTGAGTTTGTATAAGTTGTTTTAGTTGTGCAACATAAAACTTAAGTGTCCATTAAAAGAAAACTGGCATTGTCATATAAATGTCGAGTGTGTGTGTCTCGTGTACAGCCAGTAGCAATGTGCAGACTTTTCTTCTGAATAGTTTGCAAACTTTTATGCTGTAATTCGATATGGTAGGGTTCAAATATTGTTTGCATGTTTTGCAACCGGACAAGCGATAGCTTTAAATATGGAGATTATGAATTCTTTTTGTTTACCTCATTTGCTGGAAATTACTGTAATGTTTTGAGATGTTGAAAGTTTGTTTTGCTTTGATCGCAGCGAGATTTGTGTGAAGATATTAGCCGTGGAGTCTAGAAAAATTCTTAGAATTTAGGGTGCTTTGTTGTTCAGCTTAAACTTTAAGCGACAGTACTTTAGTTTCTTGTTAAAACTACCAAGCAACGGAAAATAGAATGTGAAGTGTCTTTGCCAAGGATACAACAGCATTAAGAGGATAGGAGTTGAACTGAAATCGCATCAATCGAAATCACCATTCAACAAACCTTCTGATCATCCAGCCAATACTGATGAAAAATAAAAAGTCAACGTACAGTCGTTTAGTCTTGGATTCGAAAGTCCTCGGCGGGAGAAGCCCAAAGGGTTGCACAAACCATTTTTTATTAATGCATGTTTTATGTGTTCGGAATATCAGATTTTTCTATCTTCAAGGGCATTTAGGTACAATTTTCGTTTTCAACGATTTAATAAGTTTTACCTATTTAATTCAACACGAATTTAAATTCAAACATATGAGTGTTAATAATAATTTATTCTAGTAAAAAACTTTTGGTGGCTTCGCTTACAATACTTTACATTTTCAAAAGTTTGAATTAAGGAAAGTTAGACGGCAAAAATAGAGTAAAGAGACATTGTCTTAGAGTAAAGTTGTTTCTAATTTGTGATTTCGAATTAAAATTTTAAATAATTGAGATTCCCGGTTTTCGATTAGCGTTTTTAATAGCTAAGATGCAGAGCAATGTGGTCACACTAAAACTAGAAACAACTTTACTCTAAGACAATGATGTTGCGCAATGTAAAAAGAAAACCTAGTTTCCGAACATAAAAGTCGTGCCTTGGCATTTCATTTCAAATAAAACTATGATGATGATTGGCTCAATTAATAAAAGTCAATGTTTATGTTTAAAGATTTGTTCAGATGATTTAGTGTTCACGACATTCAATAACGAACGGCAGTTGGAATGCAATAATATAATAATAAAAACTACACAAGACGACAAAGCAAATCTTTACAGAAAAACGTAGCAAAGCAAAAAAGTAAACAAAGCACAGTGTTAATCGGTTCAAACAAACGTTTCCGGAAGTTGGTGGGCGGGTTCGTTCGTAGCCGGATGCCAAGACAACTTATCATCGCGTGACGTAATGAGCGCGTTTTGTTTTCCGCTTTTATTCGTTATCGTTTGACGGAAATTGCTTTTTTTCTCGACGTCGGCATTGTTGTTTTTGTCGGGGTCGTTCTTGGGCTTGCAGGTTGGACCGCGATTACCAACAAGCCCCGCCGAGGTCCATCGCGACCCCGGCGCCTGTTTAAAGTCATTGCTAAGCGACGAATCGTCTCTGCTGTAGCGATTGGCCAACATTGCGACCTTGCTTCCACGTATCGGACGTCGATTGTTGTTTGGCGATTGCTTGGGAAGTTTGTCCGTGCATTTATGGACGTCTGGCGATGACTTTGCAAGGCGCTTCGCTTTCTGGTCCAATTGGCAGTTGCTGCACGGGACAATTTGGCTGCTGCTTGATTTTTTTGAATCAATCAATTTTTCAAACGAAAGAGTTTTTTCTTTCTGCTGGGATCGTGGACTTAATGGTTTTTCTGTCGAATTACTTTGTATACGAACTCGAGAACAGACAGACGACAAAGAAGAATCTAGAACAGTTTGAATCCGTTTACTGTCGGCGGTTGCGGGAGTTATTGGTTTGACAGACTCTTGAGGATTTCGGAGATTTGCCGATCCTTCAGAGAAAACACGCGGCGATGAATCACGTGGGACAAAAGGATGATCATCCCCGTCATCAAGTCTGACATTGTTTTTGTTGTAATCAGTTACGTTGTTTGAAACGAGTTCGATTTTTTGAATGGAGTTTGCGGAATTTTCGTGGTGATCATCGGATTCCAGTGAAAAATCAGAAGAGTTTTCAAGAAGAGAATCTTTTCGCTCTTTTAAATGGAAAGACGTTTCAGTAAAAACTGATTCATTTTCAAGTTGCTTATGCGAAGAGTTTGCGCAAACCAAACCTTTTTCCTTCTCTCCAAACTGAAAATCCATTTCTAGATTGAATTCAGCACGACCATCAACTGATTTCGGAAATTCAGAGAGATTTTTTGCGGGATCTACATATACTCCTGAATCAGAAGAATTAGCCGCTCGAATCACATCGTCCATTTTGTGTGTATAGCGAGTTTCATCTTCGCCCAAATTATATTTTTTAAAGTGCACTTTATCACCACTAGAGGAGAATTCATCGCCGTTCTTGGAACATTTTTCTGTTTTCTCACAGTTCAACTTTTCTTCTTTTCTATTTGAATGCATTGTTTCTGATTTTGAGTTTATGGATTCTCTTTTCTCGCCGAGAATAGCTTGCATATCGTCGTCGGTAAATGTCGTTGAGCGGATATTGTCGATGTTAAAGGAACAACTTGACGATGTTGATTCGCTGTCGTCAAGTACAGCAAGAGATCCAACCTAAAGCAATTTTACTTGTGAAAGAACAATTTTTTGTTACAGCTTTTATTGCAACATCAGTCGACAGAAAAAAATTGTTAAAATATAAAAGCGAATAAAATCGAAAAAAAGAGCTTAAGTGTAGATAATAGAGATTTATTGGGCCTACAAACCAAATATATATCACATATTGGGCCCAATAAATCTCTCTTATTTTCGAAACTACTGGGTCCAAGACAGTTAGTACGAAAGGAACAGGTCGTTGCGGTTGATCCAAGAAAAAATTTTACAAATCTGCTCAACAATTATTGATTTTTTGGTTTGACAAAAAAACTTACATCGCTTTTCCGACGTATGGTTGGCTGATCTATTTCAATGTCCTTAATTTCCTTGCATTCTGAAATGGTTGGAGTTATACAAATCTGAGGCGAACTTGGAGAAGAAGGATGCTTGATTTGAACATTCTTCTGATCTTCGGAGACGACAGGATAATTGCATTTCGAAAAAGTTCTGCAGGAAATTGAACGCGCAAATTAGTTACTTGATTATGGTTTTTCCAATAACTCTAAACCTAGCCAAGTAATGATAATTGCAGTCCAACGATTAAAAGGTCAACTTAAAAAAAATGCCGCAAGGAGCGTAACTTTTACATTTTAATTCTGGGAACTATTTAATTCTTTAATTTTATCCTTTTTAAAGGTTATTGGCATTAACCGAATTGTCTGATAAACTAAAACCAGTCGCGTTTAATAAAACTGTAAAACTGAACATTATTACTGACTTTTTGCTTATCGAAATATCGTCGGCATTTTTGTTTTCCTTCGATGAAGGTTGAGGGGAGGAGTGTCCGGCGGCTTGCTGGTAACTGAGGCCCATGACAGCGGAAGTCGATGCATCCCGACCGTCGTCCGTTTTCATTTTTTCTTTTTTATCGTTATTTTGCGATAAATCTCCAGCCTTTGCTTCGCCGACAATTGAAACTTCTTTTGGAGCAAATTCCTTATTTGAATTGTTGGTGGGAGAGTGGAGGCCGAGAAGTCGTGATTTTTCCCTGAAATGATTTTTAATCGAATAAATTTTAAAACAGTTTTGAATAAATGCAGCAGCGCTTTTGTGCATCTAAAATTTATTTTAATCTTGAAAGTTTAAAGCTATAGGTTCAAATCCCAAGCAAACTTTACCAAGAAGTTGGAAAATGGCACGCATGTCATGTGATAACAGATTGAAAGCCAACCACATGACAACAAGTCAAATACTCAGTTTAACAGTTATTTTTAAATTTGATTTTCTTCTTTTAATGAACTGATTTGGTACAATGACATTTACAAATGACAAAAATTTAAGTTTACGTTATTTTTAGTCATTAGATGAAGATATTTCATCAAACAAAGTTCAATATCAACTAGATGTTCCCGATTGAAGAATTGTAAAGTATATTTGAAAATTACAACGGTTCTCAAGGATATGCTAGTGTGAAAGCTGAATTGTTTAAAACAGTATTGACCGAATCTAATGAAAAATATCGTTTAACCACTAATACAGCTATCATTCTTTAAACAGGTTTTTAAAAGCTTGTTTCTGTAACGTGATCGCGGCTTTGATCAACCAGCTTTTACAGCAATAGATTATTCTGCTTTCCAAACCAAAAAAATAATCTAAATTTAATCTTTTCAATTTATTAGTTATTATTAGTTAATTCTTTAAACATAAAGAAAAAGATTGCACAATATTATTTGTACAGAATTTAATTAGAACGATAGTCTTAAAAGTAGAAATAAACAGAATAACGGCCAATTTTTAACTGATATTCAAGTGGTATTGTTAATTGTTGCCAAATCATTTTCATTCAAGAGAACTTGAATGCTTTCTCCATTCAAACAAAACTAAAAATATCACCTCATGTGATTTGCCGCTTTTCTACGTAAGAGAAAGTCGACGGCTTCTGGATCACTTTCTTTCAATATTCGAAGCATTTGATCATGATTTTCTTTCGGGATCTGAAAAGAAATTTGATCAAAGTTGACTTTGGACTCTTGATTGGCTTTTTACTTTTTTAATAATTCAATTCTATGTGTTTAATTTTTCTAATATTTAAAAAATTCTGGTAAATCATAGCTCTTAGAAAATTTGCTAAAGCAGAAGGCAATTTTTAAAAGACTATGAAATTCTTAGTGATACAGAAAGGCATAATAATTATCAACATATTCTCAATTTACTTTCCTCTTCGTTCTGTTGCTGTATTTTTAAGGAACGTTATAGTCAGTTTTTTCTGCTTGGCAATTTTAATCACCAGCTCTAAACTTCACTAACATTACAACATAAAAAATTTAAAAAGAAAAAAATCAACCCAAAAGCAATGGCTTGGCAATTCGGAGAGCAGATAAGGGTTATCGCCTGTCGGTTGCTCACAATCAAGAAATTTTGTTGTTTTACAGCAAGACCAGACGGCATAATTGATATGATAGAGAAAGCTACAGATTATTTGAAGTAATTGTAAGTTTGAGTGATCAAGTATACCTGGAAAAGCTGTTTTTGTTCTCCTATAAGGTCTTCCATGACTTTAATCACTGAAGTATTTTCTTCTGCTTTTTCCAAACTTTGTACCTTGAATAAAGTACCAGTCATCAACATCCAAATCCACAATGTACTGCTACTTAGAAGTTCAAATAAAAAAAAAATTAAAGAACAGTATTTCCAATTATTATCAAAGTCCAGCTAAGTTACTTTGGAAGTTTAAACATTTACTTTGGAAGGTTAAACTTTCTCTGAAACTATTTTTGCTAACATTTGACGGCTATATTTAAACCTTGATGCCTAGCAAAAAAAAGGACAAACGCTAAATAGTGTCAAAACGTGGAAACATGATATACTACCTGGTATTGATTATCACCAGAAGACGTTGTTTTCTTGTGTCTATGTAATATATTTGGTCCGAAAATGGTTGCTAAATTTATCACATTCATTTTGTTTCCAGCAATCTAAAAGTATAACAATAAATGACAAAAACTTTTGCGGACAATTTCAGAAAAAGATTTTGAAAATTAAATTTGAGGCGGAACAGTTAAGAAAAAATAAGTACAAAGTAAAGTGCATAAAAAATTGCGTCGAAAAAACATGATATCTAAAAATGAAAAAAAAGAAATATACAGCCAAAACAAATTAAACTTTTTAATCTATGGAAAAGCATCACATGCAAAATGATTACAAGGGTTTAAAAAGTTAGTTTTTCAAGTCAAAGTACTTTGTTGCCGCTGCGGTCGGTTGTATCTTCCGAATGCGCGGCAACGACGGCAAGAAACTGAAGTAGGGTGTGAAGAGTGTCTCTGTTCGTGAGCGGCAAAAGCCAGACCAAATAACGAAGGCAAGAAAGCCGATGATACCGGTTCAATTCTAATCAAAATGGTGAGTTTAAATAAGCGACTATTTGATCAATCTCATCTAGAACTTTTTACCAACGTACTTGTGGTTTGTATGAAAACAGAGTAGAGTTCACGTGTCAAAAGAGCTTCAGGCAAATCGCGAAAAAACTCCTTCAAAAGCGCAGCAACGTCATGGGGATTGTATGTTTCGTCGATGGTGACGTCTATTCCGCGGTCAAATTCCTCGCGAAGCTAAGAAGTTAATAGACAGTTAGAAAAGTGTTAGCAGTTTCGAAGAACCTCATGAAACGTCAACTAACCTGCTTGACGCGCTTTTTCGACCCAGCAATGCGAAATATTCCTGTCTGTTCCAGACCTAAAAAGTTGAAAATGAAATAAAAAAACAGAAGACTTTAACCAAACAAACTTGTTACCGTATTTTGCCAGGTGATCACAACATTTTTGAACGACATAAGGAACTTGAGGCATGGATGGAGGCAATAGAGAGCGCTTTTTCTCCTTACGTTGACTTTGGGCCGTGCCGCCAGCGACCGATAGTGAAAGAGCTTCAAGAAGTTGCGACTGATAGGGGTCGATCTCGTTTATTGATTGGGCCGCAATAGCCCCCTGAAAGATTTTTAAATGACAAATGATATAGGATATGAATATTTTTCTTTAGTTAGAACAGATCACCAGAAAACACGTCACATTTTTGGTTTAATAATGTAATAATATGGTATTTAAAAAAGTGCTGCCAAAAATCCTCGCAATATCACAAAAAGTAAATTAGTTTAGCCCATGTATATCTAGATTAAGAAACAAATCGAAAACTAGTTTATTTTTAAGCTTACAACGGCTTGAAGGCGTCAATAACAGCAAACAGTGTCACTGTTTCGGCCTATAGGGCTTCGTCAGTGCTGTGTTGACCAGTACTTGTTTAGAATTATATAAATAACCTAAACAGAATTTAATCTTTTTGATACCTTTACTCGGTAAAGTCAAGGCTAAATCTGTACGCCGCAGCTACTCAATGAAGATCCGATTTGTTTGCAGCGTACAAATTTAGCCCTGACTACACCGAGTATAGGTACCACAAAGGTTAACTTTTGTTACAAACACTGGTCAGCACAACACTAACGAGGTCTTATAGGCCGACTACTATCTTCCTTTCGTTCCTCCTTTCCCCAAGGTAAAACTCTTATCTCCACTACAATCCTTGCAATAACCTTTTCTTTTCATAAAGAAGATCTGTGAGAAAACTGGGACGATCTAATCCGTACACTTCCTCATACTACAATTGCTACCCTAAACCCTAAAGATTCCCTATTCTCAAAAACTATCTCCATAAATCAACACTTTCTACCCAAAATCCTCTTCCTACTCAGAATCATTCTTCCAACACCAAAACAAATCAAAGCCTTAACCACTCTTCTCTTCAAATTTTTATGGAACTTCTCCCCCTTTGAACCCATTAAAAGATCTTCCTGTATTTACCCAAATCTGACGGTGGCATTGCCCTTCCAAACATTGGAATTAAAACTACCACAGCCTTTTTATGGAAATTTATTCTTCTCATCAAAACCCCCATCCCCAACCCCAATTCTGGATGCTTTATGGAATTTATAATATTGGCACAAAAATCTTACCTATAAAACCCGATCTATATTCCAACTCCCAACCCCACCGTTCTATACCAAACACTCTATGGACCAAACCCTCTCTCTTTACACAAAAATCTCTATTCCTTCAGAAACCATTGACAATCTAACTTTTAAATCACTTTACCAAACTCTCCTCAAACCTGATCTAAAGCCTACCCCCATTAAAAACACCACAATCCCTCATACATGGTTACGGCTTACACTTACAAAACCCCGCCCTTCCCTCTTTTCAAACCTGGAAAAGGAAATATCCTTCAGGACAGCTTGTAAAGGCTACACTTGGGTATGTTTCTTTTCAAAACACAACATTAAACGTCGCAACCCGAATGATTTTCTTTGTAAAATCTGCCTTTCTCCTTCCGATGACCCTCACCATCTTTTCTTTCACTGTCCTTTCACCCAAAAACTAATTTCAGACCTAGAATTCCTCCTCACTGCTGTACTAAAAAAACCTACTACCCTTACACAAGGCACTCTTCTTTTTAACTACATCAACACAATCGGTGCACCACATATCATTACATCTAAATTAGCCTCATTAATCCGACTTTCCATGCACAATCTAAGAAATTACAACTCCTTCCTGAACTCTTCCATTCCTGCATTCCTTCTTATAGAAGAAAAATATAAAATCAAAACAAAATTCAAAACATTTCTTGAAAAACACTTCTCAGATAACACAAACTAAAATATTCATTTTAATCTTTTGTTCATTTTTCGTTTCCTATTCCTCAAAGTACAACATATAAGTCTATCACTTTAAATTAGTTTTTTTTTCCTTTCTTCACAGTCGCTTTCCGGTATAAAATCATCGTAAATTCAAATCGATAACCAATACCTATTGACATATATCAACCTATGGTACATAAAATTTTGTCATACTTCTCAAAAACGTTTTTTTATTTTGATTTTTGTGTGTGTTTATAACTATTATAAAAATTTTTATATATATAAAAAAAAATTACTAAATTTATTATTATTTGCTAATTATCTTATACATTATCATTATAAATATTTCCAAATTATCGTGCAAAAATATCTTTTTTTTATTTGTTATTGCATTGTAAATATTTATGTCGCTATTTCCTTATTGTTTACTTTAATGTATTGTACCCTTTATGTTATTTTCTATTTGTAATATAAACAATTACCTATTTCACAAATGTAAATATTATAACCGTATTTTATCGTTTTCGTTTAGCAATGTATTTTCTTTAATCTATGGTGTGTCTATCGTATTTATCATGTAACAAAACATCCTAATTATCATCAAATTATTATTGCCTCATCGTATTAATTTTTTTTTTTATCCAGTAATCGTTCGCTGTAATACCCTAAATATACAGATCTGTTTTTTTTCGATTGTTTGTTTTGTTTTGATTGTATGTGTGCTTATAACTATAATTAAATGTCATGAGACAAAAAAAAAGCGGTGACACTGTTTGCTTTTATTGATGTTTTCAAGCCGTGGTACGCTTAATGTGATAGTGACTACTGGCTATCCACACTATAGATCCTGGCAGTATGCTTTGGTCATCATGAGCTGGCACATCGGCCTCTATTTCACTGATTTATTTTTATATTTTAAAATCAATTTGCAATTGCTGTCGTGACGTAAATTTTAAATGCATCAGCTTCGCTTACTCGTCTCCTAAGTGGTTGGGAGGCGGATTCTTTGTTGGCCTTTCCTGTTGCCGGAGTCGATAAGGAATTTGAATTGGTTTGATCTTTCGGCGAATTGTTATTTTCTGGAAGTTTTAATGAGGAATCGCTGACGTCATTGATTTGTTCGGTTGAAATTGCTCTGTTGGTAGAATCGAAACAAATATAAACGATTATTTTTTGTAAAATAACCAAAAGGTAAAAACATCGCAGCAAAAAAGACAGTAGAATTGAACCAAAAAAGTTTTTTAGGAAATTTATATGTTTTTATAAAGAACAAAATATAGGAAAGAAAGAGATTTGCATAGTATTCTGCGACCAACTTTGTTGACTGCATTACTACTTTTTAAAAAAAATCTAGAATAAACAATTTAACTGGACTAAAAATTACGTTGCTTTTAAATTAGCTTGGGGTGATTTCTCTTCAATTTTTCTAATTTAAAAAACTATTCTTCGAAAACGAAACACAAATATAAAAACACCTTAATTTTATTGGTTCTTACGTTTTCACGTGATGACTAGTACCAGTTACATTGGTATCATTGCTAAGCGACCCTGTGTTATGATTGTGAATGCTGCTCAAGCTGCCGGAACAGCTACTGTTTCCGCTAGAAACCGAAGAGTTCATGCCGGGAGGAGGACACGGAGGCAGCTGCTCCGAAAATGATTCGGGATACTGCTGGTAGTCGAGAGACGGAGCGAAAGAGGCTGACTTTTGAAGCCGAAGTAATTGATCGTTTTCAACTACGCTCACTAGGGGAATCCCAAACACGTGATCAACAGCTAAAGCAAAAAAAAACAGGAAATTACGAACGTGGAATCAATCCAGACTTTATGACACCAAAAAAAATTCAAAATCGACACATTTTTTTCTTATTTTAATCTCTGACCTTGTGACAGGAGAAAATTGGTAGAAAATTCAAAATTTTCACAAAAATTGATTATTAAAAATATGCAAAAAATGTATGATTAATGACAAATTTTTTTAATTACAGCATTTTCGTAACCAAATTTGGAAAAAATTAATAAATATTGCTTTAGTAATATGAGTTTACTTTTATCTTTGTGTTTCTCCTTTGAAGGCAAATGCATGGCATATTTCTTTTTTATTGAGACTTTTCTATTTAAAATCTTTGATTCATCTAAAAAATATAATCATTGATTAAAAATTAAAATTAAGCAGTTGATCTAATTTGATACATGACAAAAATCATGCAATGAATTGATCAAGTTAAACAAGTTCTTTTCTAAAGTTTCAATTCATTTAAGAGCGTCTACAAGCCAATATACCAGCAGATAGTAATGTTGTTTACAGGCAGAGTCGTACCCGACGTTATCAGTATACTTGGAGGAATATTTTCAAAACTAAAAAACAAACTCTGCAAAGCTAATGTTTTATTAATTACAGCAGGCAAGACTACGTTTGTTCAAATTTCTTTAAACGACGCTGTTTCCGAGCTCATTTTTTGTCAAGCGTCTAAAGACTTTTTGCACAGCTGACACCACTATTTCCTGTTGACGCGAATTCGATGATGAAATTATTTTAAACTGCATTTAGGTTCAATCGATTGACAAGGTCAGACAAAGGAGAGAAACGAGTAAGGAAATTATTTGTTCTCGTGCTGCACTAATTAATCGGTGCATAACAAGTTGGTACTTTAATCAAGCTGAATATACGTAATAATAATTATGAATGAAATAATTCACAGAAACATAAGATCGTGAGATCAATATTCGAAAACGATTTCATTTAAGTGGTAGAAGTAGTTTGTTAATAGGTTTCGTGGTCTGAGAGTAACCTGAAAATTAACAGCGTATTCATCTGTTTTATCTAAAGCGTTATAACGCTTAAAATTGTTCAGTTTAAAATTGTTCTGGTTGAGTAAATTGTAAATTTGGTTTTCCCCAGCCTTATTTTGAAATAAAACTGCATAACCAGCGTTGTTCGCTGCGTTTTTAAACGATTCATCGTCATTGGATCTTTTCAAATTTTCATCGAAATTTTCTTTTTCAGATTTTAATTGTTTTTCCGCGTGCTTGAACTACCAGAGAAATTCGTCATTTCGTTTGGCATTGAAAAAGATTTAAAAAATCCTGATAGGTTAAAAAAACCGGATGTATGGTTTAGCTTTGAATTTGATTTACTGGTGGGCCAGTTTCCAATTATTTCATTTCACAGTAGTTGCATTGTATGATCTTGGCATGCCTTGTCTGGCTAACACCACAAAAACGCTTATCAAAATGTCGCGGGACAGTATGTTTTGCATTCGTTTAACGATTTCGGAGTTAACTTAAAATTCTTTAGTCTAGCTTTTTTTCGCTTTTTTCCTAGGGAATAGGTTTTTGTATTTTTCTCGTGAAGCAGATTTTGTTGGATGAAAAAGTCAATGAAAAACCACCATATTTTTTGAAACATAGAACAAAAAATGCAAAGTAAAAAAGAAGACAAAAGTTTCTTTGGGTTTTTCTTGTGACTTAAAATGAACTATTTAAAACCGATCTCAAATGGAGAGGTAAACAAGGGATGAATTTGATCAAATATATAAAATACAATATGATTTTACATGAAATAATTGTATAATCGTTGTATAATAGCCTTATATTGAAAGTTGCTTCGAAAGATTAATTAGGTCATTGGTCTTATTATTCGGTGCACGACATAAAGTTGAAAGAGTAAAAATCGCCCCATTAAAAATTACTTTCTGGCACGAAATATTAAGCCGAAATTAAGCCGAACTAAGATTAAAAAATGAAATGCCAAACAAAACAACAGTGCTTTTTCCTTTTAAAATCATGTTAGTGCATTATATTAACGATTTTAAAAGTAGTTGCAAGTGATGTAGCTCTTGCTTTTGCAATTTGTCAAAATTTTTTTCAACTGCAGATAAAATTTTTGGACAATCTACATTTTGAATGACTTGAATTGAAAAATGACTTTGTTATAGCAATTGTATTTGCAGAGATCTTGAAAACAAAATTCCAACCTGTTTTATAATAGTATAGTGAGCTTAACTTTAAAATCGACATTTCAATATTAGCACTTGCGTAGCTGAAAACGTAATTACAACAGGTTATAAGAACAAGGTTTTTTAATGAACCAAACGATAAAGGCAAAAACAGTAAATTTGTGTGTAGGCATACGTGTTGTTTATTAAAAGTAAATCTTTTTCGCTTCACACCCTGCTCATGAACATCAAAGTAAAAAAAGATCCGTTAGCTTGAAGCAAGTAGAGACTTTTTGTCTATTTTCTTTATCTGAATGCCAAAAAAATGGTTTTTTCAGTTTGTCTGCAAAATTTATAATTGCTTTAGCTATAATTGAGTTTTAGCTGCAATCATGGCTGCAATCGATTCCATCTTCGTCACTGTGTTATCTCTCAATGCGGTCAGCGGCGCAAACATGAGATTAATTCGATTTATAAACAATCGTTTAGCAACTTTAAAATAACGGATTTATGTTTTGGACATTATAATACCAAGTACAAACTGCACATTTCAAAAAAACATGTCTGAAATAAACTTGCTTTGTTGCGAAGGAAACTCAACAATTCAAAAAGCTCGTTTTTAAGCGATGACGATATATTGTTCTAAAATGTTTCACAATAATCAAACATTTAACCAACATCTTCGGATATCTGATACGGCAATCATAAAAGTATCATTACGTTTTGGGTGAAATAAATACGAAGATTTATTTTGTGATTTCAAAGCTTGCTAATATTCGTCTTGAACTTGTTGTGCAGTTTTAAAACATTATCACTTCACAAAAAAAATTGTAATGTTTTTTTTTAGTGACCTTAACCGCGGGCCTACTGGTGCATTTATCTTGATCATGAAGCAACGACAATTTGAGCAAATCTTGCATTATGAAAAATTCATTGTTTTAACGGTCTAGCACATTGCATCACAACTAAAAGCAAGCAAAAAAATTAAAACAATAAACTCCATCGAAAAATTTTGAAAGTATAAGAGCAATTTAAAGTCTAATCCTGAAAACCGCTTTACCCCCGCATGCAAAAATAATACCTTTTGGTATGACAATAGAAACGCCCAGGTTTGAATCCTGAAGGCGCGCAAGCGAGACCCTTCGCAGCGCGTCACACTCCAATTCGGAGAGACTCTGGAGTCTAGTCGATTCCAGTTCCACTTTCTTTCCGCTCATATTCACCCAGGTGCACTCGCCCTAACAAGATGAGTGTTATGTAAAAAACAATTTTTGAAATCAAAACGATAAACGTGACTTGGGCTCAGGTAATTTAAAATCGATTCCAAATAGAAATGATATGGGCTCTTATCTCTTTGAACTTCATTTGAGAGACAAATAGCTAAGACTAACCCTCGTTCGCATTTGGCTTATACACTCAGCATTTTTTTGTTCTTTTGTTAAAGTTTTACGAACGTCTACACCTGTGTTTCTTGACCTTTTTCTTTGTTAGCACCCCTTTAAAATCAGCAACCAATTCTCGCACCCCTTTTACAATTGGTTAAATAAGAAAATCATTGTTATTAAAATTTTAAACAAGTAACTGACAACATAATAACACAATACTAAAACGTGAGTAAGTTTTACATTAGCAAAAAAGTAAAATACAGTTATACATTATACATTTACTGTGGCTCAGTGACATTTTTACTATTCTTTCAGTGACATAGACCTAACCAACCTTAATAATTCAGCAATCACGCACCCCCTAGAAACAGATATCGCACCCCTGGTAAAGAACCCCTGGTCTACGCTGAGTGTACAGTCTGAACGCGAACGATCAGATGTAGAAAGAGACTAAAAAGAAGTGAATCTATTGTGGACCGAGCTTTTGCTTTTACCAAATAATTAATTTATATAATCATGGCGAACACAAAACAATACAAACTAGTCATAGTTTAAAAAATAAATTGGGGTTTAACCCTTGTACAAGCAAAAAATTAATATAATTAATATGAAAATAAATTACGTAACTGCTATAAAAGGTGAAATATATTTAAAAAATGAAATATTGAATTGGTTTAAGTGTAATAACATTTAAAAAAGTCAGGATAGAGTATGCAATTTTCAAGTATTTTATAGATCAGAAGAGGGTACCCAAAAGGCCAAAAATAATAGCAATCCGTTTTTTTTATATTGTATAAAGAGTCACACAAAGATACGCAATTTTAAATCTTTGTATTCAAAATAAATTTGTATGAAGATGACCGTATTTTGTGTGAAAAACGGTACATTATTAAAATTTTAACCCAGTAAAAGTAAATAATACAAAAAAGTTTTCAACTTCAAATTTGAAATTGCTTTAGAAAAACCCAAGAACTCAACAAAAACGTTAATGTAAGCCATATTTGCTTAACATTGTTATAAATCTAGAACAGGGTGGTCCAACTTCTGCACTCTTGTGGGCCACTTTTCAAAATTATTCGAGTTTGCGGGCCTCAGCCGGCTAAAAACACCTATTTTCGTATTTTCGTCGCAAAGTCATAGCGTTCTCCAAAAAAAAAAAGGTTTTCACTTGGAATCGGTCTCAACCTTAGACTCTCTTCCATCAGCTCGCCATGCACAAGGCTGCCGCTGCTTATGATCGACAAAACTTGTGCAAAATTGTTCCGCGGGCCGCACAAATTCCATCCGCGGGCCCGTAGTTGGACCACGCTGATCTAGGACATCGAAGTTACAACTAGTAGTTAGCCAAAATTGTTTGAATTTATAATTTACAGCGAAAAACAATGAAGGGTGAATTATTTTATGAGTCCACTGAAAACATTTCTTTATAATTATATTTAAAAAAAGTGTTGGAGAGTACTCAACAGTTTCTGTAGCTGTTTTAACTTTTTATATGTACAGAAAGGTCAAAGCATATGAGGAATGTAAACACATTGTTGAATGTTTCAAAAGTGCATTACTTTTGTCAATAAAAAGGAAATACGAAAAGCAAAAAAGTCACAAAAAAGCAGAACTAATAAAATTTAGTTTCGGTTAAATTGAACAACAGAACTTCAATTACAGCTAAAACTGAGTAAAAACGTCAATCTTTTCTTACCAGTTTTGCATCAACAACCATGCTATTTAATGCAGCTGTTTTGCACAGTACATGCAAAGTATTATACGGTCGTTCTTTGGTCATATTTATTTTCATAAAGAATGCGGGCACTATCTGCTTGTGTTGGACCAAAAAAACAATTTGTAAATTACATTACTCATTTCTATTTTGCAACAGCTCTAATCAATTAAAAAGTCAACACAGGCTTTTAGTAGCTCACTGTACTTGTACTTCAATTAAATCAAATCTTTTAATTCACGCGAATTCACAAACAAATCTTGCTCGAAAAATGACTACATCGATAGAAAAACCGAAACTGGTCCCAATAACTAAAGCAACTTAATCTAAATGGAACTTCGATTAAAAGCGTTAGGTCATACTATAGATCGATATAACCGAAAAAATCGATAACTTGAAGTTAAAAATAGAGATTTTCATTCAAAGAAAAAACAGAACGAAAACAAGCATTGACGTGCTTCGTCCAACGCATTTTTTCCAGAAAAATGATGACATTGCTTACTTTTCTAAACTGAAGTCATATTCTACTCTAGGAATTGCTTTTGACTAACTCTTAATCTGCTGCAAATAGCCTACAACAAGATTTTTGGCTATTTAGAAAGATTGTTGTACGATGCAAAAAGAGGTTTTGCTCAACAGCACTACTGTTTGGTGTAAAAACAAAATTAAAATCAGAATTGCCTCAAGATATAAGAAATGATGTTTTAATTTGACTTCTATGCGGCAAAAATAAAAAGCGAACTAAGTAACCCTATATCAGTAACAAACTATCTATTTTATAACACAGCATCTCGTCAATAAATCACCGTTTGCTACGCTTTATCAAAGTGAAAAGCAGTTGAGCTAAAATTTGACAATTTGTACACGATCAGTCTAGTTTGCTTTGTCCGCAATAAAAAAGATATTTAAGCCTTTATTCATGAAAACTAATACCACTATAGCAGGTTTCAATTATTTTAAAGCATATGCCAATTTTAGTAAGTTTTACATTAAAACTAGATAAAGATTAAAAGATTCTATTACCCATGTTTCGCTTCTCTTCCTTGAATAGTTTCTATTCATTTGCAGAGGTCCTCCAGAGCATAAAGCCAACAGTTTTTCATCGTTTGAGGTTTTCTTCGAAAATCTTGTTTTAAATTTTTCGGCAAATTGACGATTGTTGATTTTAGCATATCGTGTTTTTGCCCAATCAAAAGAATTTTTGAGTCGCACATCCATGTTACCTTCGCTAGCGTGCCTTTTAAATTGCATTTTCTTATTGGACTTCAGAAAAGATAAGCTGGCCTTTTCGCCGTTCTTTTCAATCAAGGATGCCGAAACACTGCGGCCAAAAGATTTCGATGTCGAGTTTTTCTTCAGTTTCTTCTCATATTGTTTAATATCTACAATTGATTTGCGCTCGTTCGACGAAACAGTGGAGGGCCTAAAGCAATTAGAAGTTTTTGCGTCGTCCCGTGCAAAAAGCGTTTGCTGCTTGGAGATGGGCAAATAACACAAATTGCTGAAATCACGCCTTTCGCTCGCGGATCGATAAAAATCCAATTGCTCGTAGGAAACCCACGGCAAGTCCATAAAAGAAGAAAACTTTTTCTCGCTTGATGTTCTTCGACTTGATGAAGTCGAATCGACGGAATCACATACGTCAGCTTCACAGCACGTCATCAAGTTATCCTTCGTAACTATCTTGTCTTCGCAATAACTGCTGTCTTTAAGTTTACTGGCTATTAACTTAATCTAAAAAAAAAACCATCAACAAAACATCAGAGAAATTACTTGGCAATACTTGGCTTTTCGACGAACCAAATACCTGTTCAGACTGCACAAACTGCTTGATGATTTTACTACTTAAGCTTGTCTGGAAAATAACTTGAAAGCGCAGCGTTTTGGGATAAGTATTGGCACTCGAACAACTAAACTAATTGTCAGAATTACGGCTAGCTATTGCTTAAGTTTTTAACGATATTGTGACAACAAAACCTCAAACGTTTCTTTTGATGACAAAAAAAGCCTGCTTACAACCTTTTTAAAGTTTACAGTAAGAGTCTCGAAGTTTTTAAACTATTCGGCAATGTACCTAATCTCTTTCGTTTTCTCAAAAATCGTGATCAAAAATAGCATTTTGATTTGGTAAACTTTTAACACTGTTGTCAAAAAATCAATTTTAGGAAAAACCTGCTTAAAATTTTTAATTCAACATGTTTTTTTAGCGCTAATTTGGTAGAGACCGAATATGCAATATTCGTTGAGGTATATAGAAATTAATTTTGAAAAAGTTATTAAGATGACCAACTGAGCTAATAGATAAGCAAATTAAAATTTATTGAGCAACTTTGAAAGATTTAAGAAATAATTTAAATGAACTCAAATTTTAAAACACATTTATACAAGGCTAACTTACGAAAGTGATAGACCAGCTAAAAAAATTCTCATGAATTAAATTTTTGTATTATTTTAAATTACTATATGGTGGTATGAGCATCTATTGTACTGCAAATGCCATAGCTTCTAATTTCAATTTTAAACAGGGCTTCAGAGTAGCAAACACTTTTAAAATAATCCTACTTTAAACAAAAAAAATAAAATAAACACAAAACTATAAGGGTCAAAATTTTTTGTGAATATTTATTAAATTAAAACAAAATTTTATATCTAAAATATGAAAAAACAACTTAAAATTGAGAAGAAACTAGTACGCAAATAATAAGTGAGTTTTTATTGAGCAAGCAAGAAAAAAATTAAGCCTTAAAATGCTAAGTGATACTGATAGATTAAGTGATAACTAGAATTATCAGTAAAATTATTTTTACAGTATTTCATAGTTTTGACATTTTTCTGTTGAAAAAAGACAAAGTAATAAAAAGTTTTACGTTAACTGGTATTTCTTATTTCTAGATTTCTCAAATTTTGAAAGCAATCGTTTGTACAATGTCAGTCCTTTTTATTTCTTACATTTCTAATTGAGGGCCTCTGGGAATTCTCCAAAACATATTTCTAACCCCAACATCGAAAAAGGTTTGAAAAAATAAACCAATTTTAAAGCAGACTTTCTCAAATCACTCAAAGGATTGGTTTAAAACAAGCAAAAGAACAAAAGAAATTTTTCGTTGGTAAATAAAAAGCGACTAAAAAAACAGAATTTTCCTCGTACAATGAAAAGTATTCTCATATTACATGAACATTTTCGTTTGCTGGAACTTGTTTTGCCTCATGCAGATACACTACTACAGATTTTATACAGTCAACCGAAAAAAGTCTCTCGTTCAAAAAATGGTTTAGAAAAAGACAACGAGTCAGCAAATTTGTCTAAACAATTGAGTGGTAGTCATTGCTTTTTAGTAAGTATACGGAATTAATACTTTTATCCACTGTTTTATGTGTTTTTTGAAAACGATGAACGATTTAAAAGAACAACCACTCAATTACGACGCAACGTAAATCCAACCTATTTGAAGCATTACACTTATCGTCGGCAGACATAATTTTTTTTGTGATTGGTTTACGTATCGAGCCTTCACCCAGCACGCAGCAATCAATCATCCAGAACGTGTTTGATCACATTAAACTAGGAATATCAGGCCTGAATATGAAGGTTATTGATATGGTTTTTAACGATAACCCCGCCGACTTTCCCTTTATGACATGGAAAATCTCTCACTAAAACACAACTGACCACTGTCAAGTCCTAAATATCGCTTGAGTATCTCTTTGCCAGCTAGTCGGATTTTATTAAGATGCAAAAACACAAAATTGTGAAGTGGGTGATTGAGACATATTTCGTACTAAATTACAGCTGAAGTATATCAAATTTTTACCGAAAACTTTAAAAACAAATACGTAGTTTAATATGTATTCTAAATAGCTTAACACTGTGTCAAATCGTTTTTTCAAAACAATTATATACTGTGTTTTTTGAATAAATTTTAATAAAAAGCTTAAGTATGAAAGATTAATTCAAACAAAAGCCGTACCAAGTGTAATTCGTCTTCGGGGACAGGGAACCAATGATCTTCAACATCTTTGTCTAGATGACCCAAAGTTTTGCTGAAATTAGAGGTTTTTGGAATAGATTGCCAGCTAAACTTTGTCGGTTTTTCGCTTTTTTTCCACCGTTTAACCACGGCCGCCAGCATGACGGCCCGTCTGACCTTCTTCTTCCAGCTTTTTTCGGTGGCGGGCAGCGAGATGAGTTTAGGTTGATTTTGCTTTTCGACGAGCGGTTGATTTTGAATTGAATTTTGATTAATCATTATACAGTTTCTGACTTACAATTCGCAGTTTCACAATTAACACACTATTTTACTACTTTCTCTAAATACAAATTTGTAACTACAGATTTTCTTGCAATAATTACCTCTCAACAGCCACTTAAACTAAATGAAAAGTGTTCGAACAACCGATCTTCGAATAATGGTTTCTTAGAAATCGCAAAAGCACGAAAAGGCTGAATGACATTCATCGAATCTGTTTTTTATCTGGTACTTAGAAGTACTTTACGCTAAACATTGAGATAACTATTGTTTATAATTAAATCTGACTAAGCAAAACTATGACTAAAAAAAACAAATTTTCTTCAAAACTTATCAATTAATATCATTCTTCTTTAAAAATAAGACTTCATATTCGTTTGCACTTGGATTATATGCCTTTGATTGTCTTGCTTTACCAAAGTCAATCTCTCTATTCAAGCAAATTAATCGTGTTCTACCGACAGCCAAATCGAAAAAAATTGCAAGCATTTGTCGTTTAAATGTCGTTACTTTCCCCAGACACGTTTTTTCTTTTAAAGAAACAGAAAAACAATTTACATTAATTGGAACAAGGTTTTTTTTTACTTTTAATTAAAGATTAATGACATTTTTCGGTCGGTGATTGACTATTTAAAAGCCAGAGAGTTAAATCTAGGCTTTGTAATTTCAATTGAAAAAAGAAAACAATAATGAAGCCCCTATTTCTAAAAGTACATAAGTCACATTTTTTAAAAAATAAAATTAGCAGAAAAAATTGTTTGTTCACTCGCCAGGAATATTCTGACAAAAAATCTTTTCAGAATAATGTACGAAAATCCTTTTTGAATAGCACAGAGGTTTGAAATCTTAGCGTTTTTTTTCTAGAAGTACAGAAGTCCAACTGTTTTATGTTTAAAATTTCTATACACCATTGAAAGCTCATTAAACCTGTTGTTTGAAGGCTTGTCGTGCAAAGCAGTCTCACCTGAACAAATTTTTTTTGACTTTTGTTTCATAAAACTTGAAATAGGAGCTTTTGAAAATTGGTAAAATTAGATTAATAATATAAGAGTCACGCAAGCATGATAATGAAGTAATAGCTTTCTTTTTCATTCCAGACAAGCTCATTAACTAACTTATTTTTGCATTAGGTTTACTTGTATTATTTTTTTAATCATTATTTTAAAATTAATTAGAAATTCTAACATTTTAATTGGAACTTTTGATTCCCGTCATTAACTTGATAATTTAGCTATAAAGCATTCTATTGAAGTTACGCAGCATCAGGTCATATATTGACAATTAAAAAAAATTCACAAACAATAATAGCTTCATACTGATTTAGTTTTTGTTAGTAGATCATTGAAATGTTTTTTTAATGTTTTTTCGGTTTGTGTAGGAAAAATTTCAGAAAATTAACTTCTCATTACGTAGTTTTTGATTTCCCAAGATCCTAAATTCTTTTCTGATATGTCACTCTATAAAAAAATAGAATGCATAATATCATTATTATTACATGTGGTTAACTTTTCTGCCAAATTACACTGTCAATTTGGTAGAAAAGCGCTTATAATACAAAATTTGCAATAAAAGTACCTAAGTCCAATTTGAAAAACAAGCTTTAATTCCTTATGACGTCATAATTAAATTCTAAAAAGTTGTTAAAGTAGAAGTGATACATAACCAATATAATAATAAACACTTAAGGGTTTTTCTATCATTACTCTGATTTGCCAGGGTTTTTGAAAACTTTAATCCTCATTTTCTCAAAATTGACATTATTTGGCTTAGGTACATTCAGAACTAAGCCCTTCAATTCTTGTTTCTATCAAATATTTGATTTTAGAGTAAAGAAAAAAAACAAAAACAAACAGATATAATGGCAAATTGCTGCCACAAGAAATAAACTGCTATAACTATGACATTTTTAAGCTTTAGCGCCCACTACCAGTAAGATATGACAAATGTTACCACCAACAATGATGAATAAGAGCAGTGTTTTTTTTAAGGTGTTTTGAGGGACCGAAATGGTCTCTCAAAATTGTCCAGTGGTCTCTCAAAATCTGCTACTACCATAGCTGTACTACCATAACCGGTCTCTCAAAATTTGCTACAGTCAAAGTCAGGAAATTTAGAGAGGTGATGGTGAGGAACTGCAAGAAATAATAATCCAAATTTAGGTGAAGACCTTTTTTTTTTTTTTTTAGAGAACACCTTGATTTTGGGACAAAAATCGAAAATTAGGAGACTGAATTTAAGTGAAGACCTTTTTTTTTTTTTTTTTTTAGAGAACACCTTGATTTTGGGACGAAAATCGAAAATTAGGAGACTGAATTTAAGTGAAGACCTTTTTTTTTTTTTTTAGAGAACACCTTGATTTTGGGACGAAAATCGAAAATTAGGAGACTGAATTTAACTGAAGACCTTTTTTTTTTTTTAGAGATCACCATGATTTTCGGACAAAATTGGTTTTTGTCTGAGAAACTCAGACAATTTTTTTGTCATATCCGAAATGTACTCTAAAATCATGATTTGGGCAAACGTCACAAAATTATGGCTACTACAATAGTGTAAACAAAGCTAAGTATGCTCAGGAACAATAGGAAAAAATTAGCGCTTTTTCAAAATTGCTTAGAGGTTCCTCAAGCCAAACCTTAAAAAAAACACTGAATAAGAGTAATATTTTGAAATTTGAAACAGTGCGCAAAATATTTTTTTAACAGAAAACTATAAAAAATTATCTTTGACACAAATTAAAAATAAACAAACTGCGTAACTTTATTACATTTGAGAAAAAGAATTTAGTTTTGTGTAAGTTTTGAAGTTGACTCGTAGGCTTTATTATTTTTTATCAAAGTGTTTCAATTAGTTATTAGGTCCACTCAGTGATGACCTTAAAAAAGAGGGAGCTACTTTTAAAATTTAATTTGCAATGATAATAAAAAAAGGTAGCTTAGTTCAAAACAAAGTAAAAACTTTTTTTCGTCTCAAAACCGTAGTAATCTGTTAAAAAAAAGGGCATTACTTCCAGTCAATGTCCAAAATCTCCATTTTCGTCCCAAAACCGTAGTGATTTTTTAAAAAAAAGGTGATCGCTTTCAATCAAGTACATGATCCCTACTTGCGTCGTAAAGTTATGGTGCAGATTAAGGGCAAGGGGGCAATTGCCGGAAGCGGGTAGGCCACCGTTATGGTGCTACGGTGAAAACATAGGGCAATATTTCGCTTAGGGATCACGTTTCAACGCTTTTTTAGGGGAGATCAAGTGCGGCCGCTCCGTTTGCTCCGTACTAAAGCCATCACTGGGCCCACTGCGAATTGAACTTTTTTAAAAGATTTTTTTTGGAGTAGGATTTTTGGTTCTCTTTTTAAACTACAAACGCGCGTAATTTGAATGACGTTTAATAACTTCTTGTTTAAAAACAAACACTTTTTAAGGGATGGAAAGAGTATAAAATAAGAAATTTGAATAGTTTCTACTTCGATAACGAGATCATCAAAAAATTTTTTGTCGGAATTCCTAAGAGAGATGAATGACGTATGTTTTTTAGTTTTATACCTAAGTTTTTTTTTAAATATCAATTGAGGTAAAAAAAATTTAAATCTGGTCATAAACGACTTATCATTTTAAAACCTTAATGTCCGAAATATAAACGGATAAAAGCGATTTAAGGGCCCATGTTTTTAAAACAAGTAACAGAAAAAAAACATTTAGAGTCATTAATTTTATAATCCGTACCAATTCGCGAGAAAAAAAAGCAAAGTTATTTCGGAGAACAATTTAAAACATTGCTTTTACAATTTTCAAAGATTTCAATTCTCAGTCATATTTTATTTTTTCCCATCAACTCACCACAATCGGTATAACAATAATCTAAAGCGCCTGGAGCTGTAAAATTTGACTTGAAGAACACACAAGCTTAACTTTTAAATCATTTCAGTTTTTTTTATTGAATAATTAAAATATGAAAATTACTTAAACAAGTTCTCGAGATTACAGAATGGACAACAGGAACCAACAGATCTGTAATCACCAACATCTGTAGTTTGTAAAAAAGATCTGTAATTACTCTATTCACCAACATCAAAGGCTTTTAAACCATTTAATTCATTTAGTTTTTTCTGGTTTAATGGAATAAATTGTTCACAAGTGAAAGAATCAGTAGTTGGTTTGGCCAGAGTCAATAGTGCGATGCTTTCATTTTATTTCATTTCTATATTTATCCTCCTGACTTGCAGGAAAGCGACGGAGCCGCTCATACGTAGAACAAGCAATTGCCCCGACCTGCTTCTGGAGATGCCAAGATGTTGATGTCCGGTTGAAATTTATTATTTTGGCTTTATAGAGATATCACTAAGATTTAAAACTGCTTGCCAAGAACACCAAGCAGGGGAAATTGCCGTAAAGTGTCTTTCCTAAGGACACAACAAAATGGCGTGAGTAGGTATTGAACTAAGAGCATGTCGATCACAATCACGCGCTCTAACCACTCAACTACGCTGCCAACTGAGAAGAAATGAGAACAACGGTTTGATAAAAGGATTAAAATTTAAAATGAATGAGATGTCAGAGGAAACAGAGTCCTTCGAAAAAACTGCAGTAGTTTCAAGTGGAGGAGAATCTCAAGAGGATTGATGAGCAAGAGGAGACTATGATAGATAAAACAAAATGGCAGAACGATGTGTGGAGGGTTCTATAAAGGTGAAATAAATCTCTGAAAATAGGAGGCAAACCGGGTTAAAAAGAGATGAACAACAAAACAAGTGCTAAAAATAACTGTTTACTGCATCATCAGTTGACAGGCTCTTGAGTTGTCAGAAAATTCAGGGTAACTTTTTAGCTTAAATTATTTATATTGTTTTCCCGTATTACTTAATAAAAACTAAAACAAAAAAGCTGCACGGACAACAAATCTCTATTAAGTTTTCTAGGACATTTTTTTGAAAGAGAATAAGTAAACTTAAATTTTGAATTTTAATATTTAACACGTGAAAAATAGGCATGCACTATTTTTGTGGAGCTGGATCTTCCTTAGATTTGATGTGAGCAATGTTTGCTAAATCTATGGAAATTAAAACACAATAGAGAAGGCAAAATAGGTGCTTGGCTATAAAAAATTAAAACTGGAATACTGTTTTTGTAGCGAATAATTTTAATGAATTTTTTAGAATGAATCAACATAAATCGTAGATCTAAAAACATATTGGAAATATGAAATTAAATTATTATGCGATGCTTTCGAAAAATTGCCGTGACACACGGCGTAAAAACCACGAGACTATTGTACACAACCAGCGTCGCAATAGCAAGTTCAAAATTTTTCTGTTTAATTTTCCTGAAACCTGACCGTTAAAAATCAAATGAAAAGTTAAGACCTCAGCGCAGTTTGTTTAAAGTATTTTAATTAAAAGAACAACAGTTTTGTTTTAATGCTGAGAATGATGGAGGTTTAAAAAAATTTATAAAACTAAAAACTTCTATTAATCCTTTAGAAAAAAAACGAAAAAACTTTTTAAAAGTATTTATTTTAAAATCTTTATTTATTCATGGTGACTAACTTATGATCTCTAGTTATGTTTTTTATTTAATGATTCACTAAGGAAATTAATTTTTGAATCATTTGTTTAAAATAAAGGGTTTTAAATTCGTAACTACTAACATTTACAGCCAAAAGTCTCATCAAAATACGACTTTAGCAATTTTGCACAAAGTTTTTCAGTTTATAGTGGTTGGTTTAATCAAAATACGATTTTTACAAGCATCAGAAAACAATATGTAACCGAAGTTTAGTGGAAAATATACGACTGCTTACTTCGGGTAACCAGGTTCTTTCAGCACTTTCTTCATTGTCTTGATTTGGCACTGAAGGTGATTTCCCCGCATATTTGCTTGGTTTTCGCAACCTTAAAGTCACAGAATAGGTCACATTCATTATATACTAGTGTACTTTTGGTCCTTGTTTTTCTGAGACAAAAAAATTAAAAACGATTATTGTTACTGGCTGTAGTTCTTTTTTATTTAAGATAAAAAAATTTTACCAGACTTTGTCGTTAATTACTTGGAATATCTTTAGACAAATATTGAGACAACTGACGAATAAAACAATAGTAGATCAAAACAGAAGGGGTACGACTCATAGAAAATTATTCTGTACTATATATGCAAGAAAAATATTTAAACGAATACTCTTATTAGCATAAATATGAAAAACAAATAAAACAATAAAAGCCACAATAAATTTAATCTTTACTACCTTCGCAATAGACACTCTGATCTGAATAAGGCAACATTACAAACCATCTTTAACGAATATTTGTACTAAGTTTTCGAAAATGAATCAAATATACCTATCCTACAAGCTGCAGTATCACAAACAGTTTCAGCGTTTAAGCATGGGTTATGAGGTGTTGCACGTTTTTTGGTATAAACGTTACGAAAGAACAAAGGTAGGACAAATTAGCAAGCGCCTGCCAAAAAGTTTACAAATATACCAACGACGTATTATCTGCAACCAGTCACGCGTGACGACTGGTAGTTTTGCACACAGTAACCACCATTGTCAAAAGCTGAACTTCGATATTTCCAAATGAGCAAAGTCAACCTGTGACCTAAAAGTTCAGAATTACCAAAGAAAATTTTATAAAGTTCAACTTCTTGCCCGTTTGAATCGGTTAGATTTGAAAAGTTAAATAAAATTTTATTCAGATCTAACAGATGAAATTAAAATACGTCATTGAACGCAAAATCCATGGCATTCACAATAGTCAGTAGAAAATGAGAAATTGTATAAGAGTTTTCTGTTTGCAATAGAGTAAGTAAACCATAAAACCACTGGCTTATTAAGACTAAACTAAGAAAACAATTGAATTTCAAAAGCAAAATAAAAGATAAAAAATTAAACAAGTGACAAAAATAGCTTAAAAATATTCTTTTTTATGTTTTAAGCATATTGTATTTTCTCGTGACTAGTAGATGATATATGATAAAACCGTAACGCAGTCTAAAAGTGGGCTAATTTTTGTCGCATTTCTATCCAAATATAATCTTTTTACTACACTATATTGCACTTGTTTTAGTCATTCTACTGTCTGCAGCAGTCCGCTAAGTACGTTCTATAGAATTTATCAACCTCACTCTACCTCAAATTATTTTCGAATACAATTAATGAAAACTGCTCTTCGTAAATGTTTTTCGTTTTTTTTGTTTTTTTTTTTCATTAAAAACGAATCGAAATATTTGTGCGTATGCTGTTTCCTGTGCTTAGTCACTTCTAAAAAAACCTGATAAGGATATGTTTTTATTATCAACAACGCTAAAACTGTAAAGGCACCGATAAATAATGAGGTTTTACACATATAAAATTAAGTTTTTTAGGAATGGAATAGTGGATGAAAAACTCCAAAAAAAAAGTGTTTTTCAAAATGGCAAAGTCTTTAAAATTGAGAAAGCTGTCAAATCAATGAAAAAATTTTTTTTCTTGATAAGCTTTTAAATATAAATTCAAACCAGGTTTTCAAAGTAATTAAATTTCCATTTACGATTTTCATACAAAAAAAAAAGAAACACGGTAAAAACGTAAAATCATTTATTTTAAATTAAAGATTGTAACTATTGTTCTTGATAGTCGTTTTTTTATGAAAGTTTTTTTAAGAATAGAGTGATGGCGCTACGGAGTTATTGCAGTCAATTTTTAAAAGGCGAAAAAGCGCTTTTTTGTCTTGCATTGGTTTATTAAAATATTTGATTGAACTCTTCATTAAACGTATTGAATTTTGATTAAGTCTTCATTAAACGCATTGAACACAAACACGTCAATTGTTTGAAACGACTAAAATCGTTATGATGTAACAAACACGAATCTATGAGACCATTAAAATTTTATTTTATTTTTTGTTATCATCATTAAAAATCATCGTCAAAAAATTTGATATCATCGTCAAACAAACCAACTTTCTAAAATTCTGTGATGTCATTATGACGACGACCAGAATATAATTGAGGTTCTTAAAAAATTTAACGGCACATTTAAAATTAAATTTCACTATCATAGTGGCTGTGTCACCAAGAGGAAGCTCATCTATGTAAAGCTTGTTTTTTGTTTTACACTAGAATAACAAAATAAATCTGCTCAATTATTAGGAAGTACAATAGTGCTTTATGATCACTTATCAGTTTGACGTTGGGTCACGCGAACCTACCAAACCCAAAAAAGATAAAGCTTTAAACCACTGCTTCTCAACCTTTTTTTGTGGCGACCCAAATGCTAAGCGGAAATAGAGCGTAAAGTTTTGGTGACCCAATCTTTTTTATAGACGTTATTGCAAGCATAAAAAGTGAACTAAAGACAAGATCATTGAACATAGGTCTTAACCTAGGGTTGCCATATCTGAATAAGCGAAATTCCGGACAGACATAGGCGCACCAACAAAAAAAATTTGAAGGGGCGAACAAAATAAATTTGTTTCCGAATTTAGGACAAAGACCAAAAAAAAGATCTTCACTTTGACTCGATCTCGGATTTCCCTATTCTCTTCCAAAAATCATGGTGGTCTCTAAAAAAAAGGTCTTTACTTGAAATCAGTTTCAGATTTCTCATTTTTCATCCCAAAACCGTGGTGTTCTTTATTAAGTAAAACTTTTGGGTCAATCCTTGGGTCGCGACCCACTTTTGAATCGAATCAAAACCAAAATGATTTAATTTTTACACAACTAAACTTGTCGGCGACCCAATCAAATTAAACGGCGACCTACTTTTGGGTCGCTACCTAGGGGTTGAGAAGCACTGTTTTAAACCGAACTTTTAACCTACTCTATCACGCGGTAAGCTAGAGCAAGGGTTGCCAACTGGTGTCCGTGGAAAAATTTTGTTGGTCCGCAGAAAAAACCAGAGTTGCAACAAATCCACCAGTTAAGGACTCGAATCAATGCGAAAACAAAAACCTTCTAGTTATACTGTATCTACAAGTCTTTACATTCGAGATGATTTTAAAAGCGAAGACCTTTCTTTTGACCTTCACCTAATTTTTGAATAATTTTTAGACCTCGGACGTGAAAAAATAGGAATGAGATGTTTTATTCTCGGTAATTTTAAAAGTAAAGACTTTTTTTAGTTTTAATTTGTTTTTTACGTGACTATTATTGCACAACTGCATATACAGCAGCTTTTTTTCCAAATTATTATAAGTGGTTTGCTAAATGATATATTATACATTTAGTAATCAATAAGGTTCAAAAGGTTGGAAACCAATGAGCTAATAAAATAGGTCCACTAAATAGCACGTAGCTAAAATTCTACCAAAAGATGAGGGGAAGCAAATCACGCGGGGGATAGTGACCAGATTAGGAAACTGTTAAGCGCGATGCTCTATGTTGTTCTTGATTTTTCAATCTTTTCTAGGTATCTAGAATCCATAAACGCTTTTTACAAGTTAACGATTGTGAAAAGTTTTGAACAGTATGTAGTTAAAAGAAAAATAGTAAAACCACTTTATACAAGCTTCAAAAAATAGGCTGGAGAGGCAGAAAATTTGCAGCAGGGCAACAAACGTGCGTTGTAATGTGTCTAAAGTATCCGACGTGACCGGAATGCAATTGGTTTAGGCTTTAAACTCTAGACCAGGGTGGTCCAACTTCTGCACTCTTGTGGGCCACTTTTCAAAATTATTCGAGTTTGCGGGCCTCAACCGGCTAAAAATACTTATTTTTGTCCCAAACTCAGGGTGTTCTCCAAAAAAAAAAAAAAAGGTCTTCAATTGGAATCGATCTCCGAAATTCCTATTTTCGTCTCAAAATCATAGCGTTCTCCGAAAAAAAAAGGTTGCCGCTGCCCGTAATCGACAAGACTTCTGCAAAATTGTTCCGCGGGCCACACAAATTCCATCCGCGGGCCCGTAGTTGGACCACGCTGCTCTAGACAATGTATTTGTAAGTTGATTTGAAACTCATTCGGCACTGTGTTTATGGTTTCGAGAAAACATACGATGTCAGGCAAAGGTATCTTTGAAATATCGAAGTTTAACTACAAATGTATGTAAATTACTCTTCTGAAGGATGCATTATCGTAATTACATCAACTGTTTCTCTTTCTGCTTAGAAGAAAAACGCCAATGGCGTTAAACTTTGGAGCAACCGTCAAACGAGTGTTTCAGCTGCAGCGGGAGAACCAAAGAAGTAGCTTTCGTGTTAGAACCTTCCATTTTTCTATTATTTGTAAAGTCTCAATGACTTTAACTCCAATTTGTTTATCAAGAAGACCAAGCAAAGAAAAGTGACGTAAAGAGCATTGTTGCAAATAAAACAAACCCAGCGTAGAAATTGAACCGGGACAATGACATTGGCCGCCATTAAAACTTTACTTCATTCTACAGTACAGAATTGTAGCTCATGTTGATTACTGCAATATCATGCTGGCAAAACAAATTCGGTAATGAGACCACTCCGCTTTTGTGGGTGGTCCAGTTCGTGGAGTTCCATTGAATATTATTACAGTATTCAAACAAATCGTTTATCATACGAAACGGTAAGCTCTTAATTAAGCGTCACAATTTCTACATATTGGCCATATCTTTTTTTATTAAGCTTTCTTTGATTGTTTAATTCCATATGATTATCAAACTTTTTTCAATAGCTTTTTCAAGGTCCTAACAAAAAGATTTGGTAAATCGGTTTTTAAATGCTGACCACTGCGTCAGCCGCCAAAAAATTAAAGTTTTATAGCAATTTAGAGTCAACAAATCTAAAACAAATAACACCAATAGCTTTTTACCGATAAAAAGGCATGAAATCATTCAATTATATGAAATTAATGTGTGGTATTACTGCCAACTAGCAGGTTATTTAAAAAACATCTGCAATTGTGATGATTTTACTTCGAAAAAGTCACCTATATAAAAAGAGAAGTTTGATTAGTAAACAGTATAATAAACCAAACAATCAAAGCTGATAATTGTGCGGGTTAATTAATACCTGGAATCTTATGAGATTATCAAGAGCAATATCAAGACGTTTTTCCGCAAAAGCAATGCTGCCCGATAAGAAATCCAAACAATGCTAGATTAACTGCTAAAGTTTAAATAGCGTCTAAAGTCAATGCCACGTTACGATATCAAAGCTTTTTAATAATTCAAATCGCTAATGAAGAGAGTCATTTATCATGTTTTGAAAGCTTTTCAGAACGGTTGTGTTTGATCTCAAAACTAATACTTTGTTCTCCTCAGATTTATTCGAAATGATTGCTTAGAAAGAAAACAAATTTGTTTTCTCTGTCACCAAACCAAATAAAGAAAATTGGTGCTGTTAATAAAAAATTTGAATCGGTTTATTAGATAAAGCTAGAAGCTAACTATTTTGTTGAGTTCGATAGGGAGTCTTTTGTAGTAGATTTTTAAGCAAAATTTCAAAACTTTTCAAAAAAGAAAACTTGAGCATATAATTAATCCAGAAAAGTTTAAACACAGTAAATCTCTATCTTGTTCCCAGGGCTACCCATGAGAATTTCAATAAAACCCAATACTTGCACCAATAAAACCTAAGAATTTAAATGAAAATCCAAGGTTTAAAAGAAAAAAAATTAATTTAGCTAATTAGTAAATTTACGCACGTTTACTGTAGTTCCTCATATTTTTCTTTTTCTTCTTTTATTGTCCCAGTCAATAATGCGCGATTATGCGCGTGCGCAATGTTCTTTTAATTTTTTTAAGTAGCGTTGGCTCATTACTCGATTTTGCAAATCTTTTGTTCATTTTTCACTTGGCTTCCAATTTATGCAGGTGTTATTATCTTTGTTAATCAATTGTTTAACAAGAATTTTCTTTTGTCAACATTTGCTTTTAGAGAATTTCTTTGCTTGTTTTTGTCAGATTCATTTAAAAAAAATATTCAATTCACACAAATTTTTGACAAATGTGTCAATTATTAGGTTAGTCATGAAAATCAATAATACATCATATTTAGAGTTTTGAAGACCATAAATTTACAATACATGCCCAACACTAATTTAACTAAATAAAATTAGCTTCCACAAAGCATAAAAACTACCAACCTAAACCTAATCTAGCTAAACTCAAGACCAACGCTGCCACAGCAAATTAGAAAAACCGCAAATTAAAAGAAACATAAGATTTGGTTGCAAATGCACAAGTTTGCAAAATTTAAATTTTTATTTAATTTATTCCAATTTAAAGACTATTTTTACAACAAAAATCAACTTCTAAACAAGATTTTCATTAAAAAACACCTTGAAGACCAAAAATATTTTCAATTAGCCGCGATTTATTACCAACTAATATTATAGGGTTGAACGTATCAAGTTTTTTAATAAAAATTTACTGAGAGTAATTTTATGTGGTAAGAGATTTTTTATGCAACAACCGGGAGAATTTTTCTTGAATTATCGACTAAACAACGATTTAATAAAAAAACATGAAATCACAAGATCAAAAGCAAAAGCACAAGGCGTTCACGTTTTCTTTAGCAAATGAACTACAGTAGATTATGACGTGGCAATGATGTTGAAGCACCACAAAATTATCAAAAAATACAAGAAATAAGATCCATCATGAAAGAAAATTTAAAGAACCAATATGAGCAGTGAAAACCAAAATTTTGTGTAAGAACTCATGCTTTGGCAGTCCTGGTTTGTGCAGGTGTTGGTCGTTCAATAAGAGTGCTGCACCAATATCACAGTCGAACATAAATTCTAGGTCAGCGTGGTCCAACTACAGGCCCGCGGATAGAATTTGTGCTGCCCGCGGAACAATTTTGCACAATTCAATTCTTGTCGTTCGCAAGCGGCAACCTTCTATAACAGGGTGGTCCAACTTCTGTATTCTTGTGGACCACTTTTCAAAATTATTTGAGTTTGCGGGCCTCAACCGGCTAAAAACACTTATTTTCGTCCCAAAATCAGGGTGTTCTCTAAAAAAAAAAGGTCTTCAATTGGAATCGATCTCCAAAATTTCTATTTTCGTCCCAAAACCATAGCGTTCTCCAAAAAAAAAGGTTGCCGCTGCTTGTAATCGACAAGACTTGTGCAAAATTGTTCCGCGGGCCCGTAGTTGGACCACGCTGTTCTATAACAAGGCATGGTCAGCTTATGGGACAGAGTCTAGCGTTGAGACCTATTCCAAGCATAGACTTTTTTTTGTCGAGAGAACATCACGATTTTGGGTCGATAATGGGAAAATTAAAACTCGATTTCAAGTGAAGACCTTTTTTTTTTTTTTTTTATTTAGAGAACACTATGGTTTTGGGACGAAAATAGGAAAATCAGAGATCGATTCCAAGGAAGATCTTTTTTTTAGAGAACACGATGATTTCAAACAATTTCTAGCCGCCTGAGACCCGCAAGCTCGAACAAATTTGAAAAGTGGCCAGCAAAAGTAAAGAAGTTGGACCACCCTGTTCTAGGTGTTGAGGCTCGTTTCTACTATGAGCGTGAAATGGAGTATTCTCTGTTTTTTATTGAATTTTTTGCTTCACTTAGCGTTTAAGCGTGGAAAGAAATAAAAAATCAATAAAACGAGCAAAGAATACTCCATTCCACGCTCGTAGCGGAAACGGGCCTTAATGCTTCTAAAACTGAACAATACAAGCGTGCACAGTCAAAATTTTTTGGGGGGCTGAATTTAAGTGAGATAGAATTGAATAAATTCTTTATATGAAGTTCCAAACTAGTTTTCGTTTAAAAATTACGTCGCATTAAAAAATTTTTAATAAAATACAGCTTGATCTATAAAGATTAAAATTATTTTAAAAAAGTAAAACATATACAACAGCCTTACACAAACCAGGTCTATCTGCGCATTCTATCTGCGCATTCTATCTGCGCATTTATTCTGCGCACCCATTTATTAGAGTGGCATTTAATGTGATAGTTTTTCAAGACGCTGCATTGAGGAATTTATACGGCCCATTTGCCATGATAGAAGTAAACATTCAGCCTTAAACTGAAGCAAAGCCTTGTGCTCATACTTTTCACAGTTTGTTTTTGTAAATCTGGCTTGAGTTGTAAATTTTGCAAAAAGACACAAGTTTTGAAAATAATTACTTTAAGTTCAAAAACTTCTTGCTAATTTTTGCAAAGTTGCAAATATTTCAACAAATTATTGTTTTTTGCTTTTTTTGTTCTTTAAAAGCAAAGATTTAATTTGGCTTAGTTACTGAAAAACTTTCTAATTTGCCAGTTTACTAAATAAAAAGATTTAAGAAGCAGCCCTAAGCTAAATAAGAGTTAATAACAAAAGCAATAACAAGCCTAATAAAAGCCCAGCGCTACCCGATCTCGCCACACCCTGTCTTAAATCGGAGCAATTTGAGAATAAAGTCGCTCCACAGCTTCAATGGATTTTCGCATTCCCAGCAACAACTACTCATAACCCAGAGGGTGCGGCTTTCCTCGATCGCGAAGCGCTGCTATAGCGCCTCTAATAAACTATTGTTTTCACTCGTTCAAACTCACTTATTCTTTTTTCCACTCTTCGATGCAAGCGACCGCAGATGCTCGAGCTGATGTTGGCTGATGTTGCTCACCCTTCCGGTGACGCGGAGCTGTCGGACGGAGGCGAGATTTTTTAGATCGTCGTCGTCCAAGCTCTCTTGCGAGCTTTTTTGTGATTCGTCACTATCAAAAGCGCTCAAGAATTTAGCCGAAGTTGATTGGCTGTTTCGCGGCGACTTTTTCCCGCTTTGGCGTGACGTCGACAAGTGGAGGGAACCGGAAGAGTCGGTAGTGGACGAGTCTTTTTTGCGGTGAACGAAATCGAAAAATTTCGGTCGAGAGGAAGTGGAATCCATTGTCGCTCTTCTTCTTGGTTCGCTATTGGCTTTGACAACAAACTCGTTCGAGCCAGCCGTGACGATTTCTGTAGAATTTTTAAAAACTGTTAAAACTCGAAAAAAGTAAACTTTCCTTTGGAATTCATAATTTCGAATCTGTACAAACTTAAACTTTCAATCTTATACCCGTTTCATAAGCGGAATCGTTATTTAGTCATCGGTACTCAACTCTGCAACATTACGCATGGGAAGCATAGTCCCCTGCACGGAACTGTAACAGAGCAGGTCAGATTTGGCCGGACCGGTAACCAAACACGAACGAATCTCTCACACTTTAGACAATAATAACTACTGAAATAATTAGAAGTATGTCAAAAAAAGTTCAGACAATTTTGAAGTATTATCTAGCCATGCCATTCTGTGATGGCCTGACTTTTTAGTTTCCATTACTTCAAAACTCATACGTAGCCGATTTGAAAAGTCAACAACGGTTGAGCTACTTACATCGCTAAAACTACAGTTCTTTCGAAAACAGCTAATAACCACCTTTTGATATAAAATGTAGTCAATGTAAAAATTTCAAACCGTTTTCATAAAAATACATAATTTATGCGTAATTGCAATGCTAATTTACGTAAAAACAATCAAAGAAATCAACTTACTCGGTTCGCTGTCAACACGGGTCACCGTTTCGCTGTTGTTGTCGAAATAAAGGGAAAAATCTGTTGTATGTAAGTGTTCGAATCGGGGAGAAGAACTGAGGCTCCGACTGCACTTTCCGCCGGGGATTTGATTGGAATAAGAAAGTTTACGGTTTCGACTGGGTTGAAACAACTTCTCCCTTTGAAGCGTCGGACTTTCAGTTGGGCTGCCGTCGGGAAGAGATGAATGAAAGGCAAACGATCCTTTTTGAGTGTTAACAAGGTTAGGATTGTTGTCTGTTTTAGATAAGGCGAGATGCTTTTTTCCTTCCAAGCTTTGCGACCGTCGAAAGCTTAAGAATTTCTTATCCATCCAAGAAATATTTTTTCGGCGGTTCATGCTGCCTGATGATTTTTCCGCTTGAGTCTCTTTTAAGCTCGAATTCGAGTTTTCTGATTTTAAAAAAACGCTTTCTTTTGGATGCTTAACATCATGGATATTATGAGAAGCAGGTTTTGCTTTCAAATTAGCTACTTTAAGATCTGACTGCATCTTATCTTTGCTTTGTTTTCGCTTACGTGGCAAAAGGGATTTAAAATTATATAATTGGTTATCTTTTTGTTGTCGCTTTCCGACGGGAAGGCTCAACGCAGCATTGAGCTTTTTCTTTTCTTTTCGTACAATGCTCTGTTCGTTTGCTACAGAATGTGTACCACTGGCTGCTTGTTTATTATTAGAAGTCTCGTAGATGTTTCGAAAGTAATGGCTCATTTCTGAATTTGATTTCTTGAAAAGCTTAGTTTCAGACATTTCTGTCTCTGCCGACGCCTTTATTTCTGCTTCAGATTTTGTTTTTTTTGTTTGATTATCAGTTACTTCATCAGCTGAAATTGAAACCGTAGTTTTGGCATCGTTTAAAACATCCTTTTGCAAAATTTGAGCGCTTTCTAAACCACAAGAGTTATCTTGTTGATTTAAGAAATTTAATTTAGAGCCACTATTCTTACTGGAGAAAAAATATTTCTGCTCACTTTTTTCCGCTACTTGTGCACTTTCAACAGCTTTCCATTGATGCTCTGACGTCAAAGTCGTCGCAGTTAAGTCGGATTTCAACGGCGATTCGCTATCGACTTGTGCAGGTTCTTTATCAGCTGTATGATCGTGAATAGGGACCTCGTTTAAGTTACTCCCGTTATTTTCTTTTTCAATTTCTGAGGGAGTTTCATTCTTCTTTGTTTGATTTTCTGTCGTTGTGTCGCCGCAAAGTTCAAAAATCAGATCGTCAACTGTTTTCGGTGTTTTGGGATGTTGGGCCGCAACCTCAACCAGCTGTCTCGAGGTCCGCGGTGTGCTTTTATTCTCGTAGGCGTTGAGACAATCTATTAAATGATGCACGTTTGCTAAGACTGCGTCGAGGCTTTTTTCGTCTTCCGATGTGTAGGCGTTTGTTGCGCCATCGTGTGGCGGCTGCTTTGAATTCGCGCATGGATTGAAATTGTTCGATGGAGCATCGGAAAACTCGAATAAGTCGTTCACAGAATCGGTTTGTGTTGTGGTTAAGATTTCGTTTAAAGCAGTTTCTTTATTATCCATGAAATAAATTATTTTGATGAAAAATAAACTAACACCACATATTTGAAAAACATAAAGTAAAAATTGTTCTGTAAAATTTTGTGCAATTTTTGAATTTATATTTATATTTTTTTTATACAATATATTATATATATTTTTTATACCTAGTTTGAAAAATTTTTTTTTTAGTTTTAAAAAAATTTTACTTTTTTCAGAACACGTTACGAAAAAATAAGCTCTTTATTTTTGCCTATATTGAGGAAAATTCAATTCAAAATTAACAATCAAAAGCTTTTTTTTTTTTTTATAGTTGACCCTATGAACTTTCATTTATTGTAACTCATAATCTTAAATACTTCATCAACAACCACATGGCTGGGGTTAAATCCGATATAATTCGATATAATAATTGAATAATTTAATTGAAAAAATTCTAATTTATTTGTTTAAGTTTAGTTTTTTTGATAACAAAAAGTTTCTTTAAAGGGATTCAAATATAATAATACAAACCGAAAATTAAACTGCGATTCATTTTACTTTTCCTAATTTCTTCAAATTAATAAACGGCTAGTTTAACGAACAAATTTGGAAAAGAAATTTTTAGTAGCGTCAAAAAATTAGTTTGTACAGTAATTCAGCATTTACTAATAAAACAAATTTCGTAAAAATTTAGAAACACCCGAGTACGAGGGTTGCCTGAAATATTCTTGGTTTATTTCATTGATTTTTTTACTTCTCTCTGCGCGTAACCGCTATGCGAAGCAAGAAATCACTAAAACAAAGAATAATCTGGCCAACGCTTGTAGTGGAAACGAGCCCTTTTTGCAACTAAGAAAATAATTTTGTTCATATTATGCGTATGCTCAAAGTATTTTTTAAAAATGAATGCTAATACCAAATGAAAAAATCACCAGATATTACATAATAATTTTTATTTGCTTTTACATAGTTATTAACCTTTTTGATTAAAATTCGCTTCATTAGTAAAAGAAAATTGAAAAAAAAGTTAAAAGTTTTTCCGATGGCGTGCGTAGTTTTATTGCAGTTCAACGTTAAAATGGCACTTTATCGGCACAAAAATTTTATGTCAACCAGTTGGATTCTACCTTATGAACAACAGCGATCGGTAGCATACAACAGGGGTGGGCAACTTGTCCGGCTGTTTGATCGATTTTAAATCCTTTAGGTACTTGGGATCGACCACTGCAAAAATGCAATCTTAAAAATTATTGATCTCTAAAAAAAAGATCCTCATCTTCATTTCTTGTTTTTCAAGCCCTAAATAAAGTGCTCTTTCTAAAAAAAAGTTCTTCACTACAAAGATAGGCCGTGGTTTAGCCACCCCTGAAATAAAACATTTTAGTTCATTCAAAATCAGACGCGCTGGACCAGCTAAGACATCGACCTGTCGATCGCGAGTTGGCCACCCCTGGCATGCAACAACAACGACAATTCTGCAACGAAAATTCTTCTATTTGCGTTTTTGGTCGCCCGTAATGGAGCACGTCATATAATGTTTCGACAAAAATTTTTATAAACGCTAGATTGAAATGACCCAACTCGATCAAGTTCATTCAACGAGCTGACGACAGTGCGGCTCTACGGCTTTAAAACGCTGAAGCCGACCCGGCGATTTTTGTTCCTTTTACGTGATAAAGTTTTTCGCCTCCGATTTAAAGCGATCGGCTCATTTTTTTGGAACAGGTTGATTAAAAGAATTTACCAATAAAGTGAGGGTCTGTTTTCGCTTAAGCTAACTTTTACAGGAGCTTCTTCTTGCACTATTAATCAGTTTTAAAACTTGTGTTTTAATACATTTAGTTATCTCTGTTAACTGCATCTATAATACTACAGCACAATCATATTCTATTCTTTCCTTTTTCCGAGAACTTTATATTTCTTTTCTTATTACTCAGCAACACTAAAGGATATATGCAAAAACAATGAAAAAATTTCTTTATAAACGTACTTATTTATTTTTTCTGTTATTTGTAGATGAACAGCTGATGCATTTTTTCCTATCATAAGTTTGTTTTTATACAAATTTCGTTGTGCAACTCGAAACTTGCAATGCTTGATTGGATTTTTGTTGTATGGCCAGTGACGTAAATTTAGTAAAAGTGTTCACGCAATTCAATTTCAACTTTTACTTTTCAGCCAATCGATGGAGAAACGTTAAAGTTGTGAAACTCATCACATTATACTTGATGAAGTCAATTGACCGCGAAGTCGTTGTTGTTTATCTGTGCGGCCCAAAATTGCTGTTAGACATGTTTAAGTTTCAAAAACACCTTTGATTTTGATGCCAGACGTAACAAACACGGCCCTTCTTCTTCAAACTGAACAAAATGACTGAAATAAGAAATAGAATCAAAAAGTGATGCCATCACTCAATGTCGGACTGTTCAAAGATGCGATGCAAACAACAACATTGGTGTAATTTTGTTATCTAGAAAGTACTGATGCAAGTAAAGCTTCAAAATATTTACTAAACTATATTTGAATCACCACTAGAAACCTTCAACTATTGTTTAACAATATTTTGTACAATTTCAGTAGCGGACGGTAAGCTGTTTTTAAGGTTTACACTTAAACTACATGTAAAATATACAATATCGTGGTAAATTCAATTCAAAACCAAAAAAAAGCAACTTTGATTTATTACAACCATATAACAAAAATAAGTTATTTTTTGGGTTTTGGATTGAATTTACCACGATGGTATATACAGCATTTTAGTTTAAGCATACACTTTAAAAACAGCTTACCGTCTTCCCACTTTACTCCGCAACTATGATGCTGATTAAATTGGTACATTTATTTAAATAAATCTTTAAAGCTAGATTTTTGAAGTGGCGACATTAAAAGCGTTCAAGATTTTGGCTTTTATACTAAGCAGAAAACTAAGAATAGTATCATATGATCAGTGGTCAATGGTTAACATAAGTTTGTAAGCTAAAAGCAGAAGTTCTGTCTAACAAATACTTAGACTTAGCTTTTTAAGCTTTGTTGAAAAGATTGATTGCATCTCGAGCAGCATACAAAAATATAGGTACGAAGAAGCGCAGCGAATTGAAACTCGAAGAACTCGATCTTTTTTACCGCACACGAACTCGAACTCAATAAATAAGATTTTTCGAACTCGAACTTGAAAAAAGGCGATCGAGTGAAAAGAATTTTTTCCTCTTTACTCTGTAGGTAGGAAATTTTCGAACTGGAGAAATTAAAAATGATGAAATCGAACTTAGACTTGCAAATTTTTTGTGAACTCGCACTCGGTTAAAAGTGTATCGAGTTCGCAGCCCTGGCTGAAGAGAGTTTTTGCTGGTCGCAATTGATGAAAAAGCTTTCGGTGACGTTTCAAAAAGGTTGGGTGAAAGAAGTCTGTGAAGAAATATTGTTTAATTATTAAAAGTCTACTCTTTAAGGAAATAACAGGCCTGATAGAATAAAGTACTAACTTTTTTTATTGACATGGCCAAAAAATAATAAGCATTTTATTTCTTGATTTTGTTTTGGAAAACATCTGATATGATTGAATTTAAAACTTTATTACAAGCAGATTCTTCATGAAGATGTTAGGCCTATTTATTTTTATAACACTGGTTAGATATAAATTTAAGAACAGAAACAATAGTTTCTTAGTAACTGAAGTTAAATATATTTCGACTAACAAATATGTTTTCAGCAGAAATAAAAAAACAAAAATTTTTAATTGAAGTTTTTTTTCAACAAAAATAATGTTTACGAAACAAAATCCTTGTATTCTTTGCTGCTGTGATTTAATGAGCTTTTTCTGAACTGCGCCAAACATTGAAGAGAAAAGAATCGCCTGACTTTAGCTAACAACTCTATCACAGATAATATTTTTTACTGTATCAATTTAAAAAACTTTATTCCTTTTTTAACTGGACAATTTTGAGAACCAAAGCATTCTTTTAAAACTAGTGACTTTAAATATTTTAGAAGGAAACGAAAACTTCGCAAAACGCACTTTGTCACCACAGTTAAATCACTCCATGGCAGCTGACGGGTATTTCTCCAACAAACCAAAATGATATAGGCGAGTCAGCTGCTTCCACAAATCTTTCGGAAAGCCATAAAAACATTCCTGCGCATTGACGGTCGCAACGTAACCAAGTTTTCGCTTCGATGTTCGCCGGCCACCGCAGAGAAGAAACTTCACCAAGGTCGTAAATAACTCGCGTCGCATTCCTGCAGGTACAACTGTGACTGCATCGCGGAACATGCTTTTGCTTGTTGCTTGATTATTGATCGGAATGTGCAACGCAAATCAGCTTGTTATTTGCCGATTTATGAATGGATGACGTCTTGCGATCAGACGAGACTTTCGTTTTCTATAATAGATCGCGGGCTACGGAATCTTGACGGTTTGTTACTTTGCTGGAACAAGGACAAACAAGTGTAATTCTGTCAAATTTGATGTGAGCAGCGAAACATGATGTAAAAGTATCAAACATGACAAGATTCAAACCAAAAAACAGCTTTCATTTATGCGATTAGTTAAGAGAGTGTTTGCTTCCATGACACCATTCACATTAAACAGCAATTTCACTGTTTACAGCAAGGGCAGGGGTGCCGGAGTTTTTTTTTCCAGGAGGGGCAAATTTCAAAAAAAGAGCACTTTTTGTTAAAAAGGCACTCCAACAAAAGTCGATTATAGCAACCATGTCGCAATCAAATTAGCGTATTCTCTAAAAAAAAGATCTTCACTTGTAGTCGATCTCCAATTTTCCTGTTTTCGCCCCAAAATCATAGTGTTCTCTAAAAAAAAAAAAGGTCTTCACTTGTAATCGATCTCTGATTAAAGGTCTTCACTCAAAATCGTTCTTTCACTCTAAACAAACATCTGCCTCATTCGCCTCACCCAAAATCCATCACTACCTAAAACTTACGATTTTCGCGACTTTCATTACTGTACCATGATTTACGGATGTCTTTAATTTTAAAAACATCGTTGCATTTAATGGTGATCGAGATTACATAGGTTAAATGTAGAGCAGATCTAAAAATATTTCTGTAAGACAAATTTCAAAAGGCACAATCTGCTCCCTGTGCCCCCGTGTTTTCAGAATATTAAAAAGCAGGGGTGGTAATTGCCGGCTTCCGGCGCCCCTGAGCAGGGGTGCCCAACTTTTACTCATCAAGGGCCAAATTTTTGTTAGTAAGTTTATTGCGGACCACAATCGGTACAGTAATCAACGTGATGACTTTTTTTTTGGTCTTTTCTTTAACTTTAATGTGATTTTATAATTACTTTAATTTTAATGTTTCTTTTATAACACTTAATTAATTTTAATGTGATTTTATAACCAGAATTCGAAGCACAAATTTGGTTGAAAACCAAAAAAAGGCTTTCACTTTGATTCTACTGGAATTTTTTAATTGAAGCGAAAAACCACACACCGGGCCCAAAATAATCATATGTATTCCTAGCTTTCTGCGCGCCAATAAAAAAGTTGAGAAACTTGGTATTTGTTGAATTTAATTGGGAATTTTATCAAAAATTCCTTTGTAAGCCGCATCAAAAGACTTCGCGGCCACATTCGGCTCGCGGTCTGCGGGTTGGGCACCCTTAGTTGACGCCAATCTATTTACATCGATTCATACCCAGTGGTTCGAAGGGCAACGCTCGCAAACCGAGTCAATTCTAAATTTCTCAAATCCTTTGCTAACGTGCAGCTCCCCGCCATAACAGTGATTTTACAGATTTTAAATGTCAAGTTGAACGTTTTTCTTTTAAGATTTAGCACGGGTGACCGGTAAGAAGCTTATTTTTTTACCACAAAACAGCTGCTGCATAAGCCGCTTCTTCCATGGTCTATTGAACGAGACGATTAAAATTTCTTATAAAAGAAGTTCGCCTGTTTAGACACGTAGCGAATTAGCTTTGAGAAATCTTAATCCACAAAAATTAAAATTGAAAATTCATTTTGCTGTGCATAAAACCATGAACAAATTAGGAAAAGGACAAAGGTGATAAATAATTTAATGTAAAAAACTCTAGCTTTAAAGAAGAAGTTTTTACAAAATACTCAACGTCGTTTTTACAGCGCAGCTTTTTATTGAAATCTATTATACATTGAAAACTAATTTAGTATTTTTGTATTTTTGTATTTTTTTCTTTTTTTTTTTTTGTAAATACAAGTATAACTGTATAACTGTACATTATAAAGATTTTAAAAATGGGGAAAAATTTTTAAAAAAGGTTTAAGATTTTTTAAAGTTAAGTATTTTATAAGCAAAATAAAAAAGTTTACTTTTTTCTTAGTCTTCGCTTTCATACAGCATAGCTTTCTGTAAGTAATAAAAAACATTCCCTCTTAACCACCTCATTGAGCTTGAGTTGTCGATTTTAAAAACAAAAACGTTCTGCCTGGAATTGAAGCTCACCGAAATTATCACAAAAATAAGCTGAACGTCGGATATATGCATGGTGTACGTCAGACCTAACACAAAGGGCATCTTCATAAGATTAATTTTT
The DNA here is from genome assembly GCA_963680785.1 of Diplosoma virens. Lineage (NCBI taxonomy): Eukaryota > Metazoa > Chordata > Ascidiacea > Aplousobranchia > Didemnidae > Diplosoma > Diplosoma virens. The sequence continues at coordinate 26,064,566 of OY796892.1, read as the reverse complement.
TAATTTTTTCCGACTTTTAGGATATGGCGCAAAAGTAAGACTTAAAGTAACTTTAAAGCAAGAACACAGACCTGCTTTAGACAATACCTAAATCAGTGGTTCTTAATCCTTCATAGTATGTGGCCCCTTTTCCAAAAATCTCAACACCCGTGGCCATTAAAGGTTTGTCCCCTGGAGTTTGTGGATTAAAAAGATAAAATGCATTACAGAAATCTGTCACGGGCTAGTTTGTGTCAGTCAACGGGGAACCAAGTTGATCGAAGTTCGGATAAACGAGGTCTGACTGTAGCTATAACTTTCTACTACAGAAAATTTAAACAAAACTTGAAGCATGGTTTTGCAATATACGACATCTAGCGAAAGCCTCTGCTTGTGGCTCCCTAGGGGGGACCGAGAGCCCCGGTTGAAATACCTTGACCTTTATATTGCTGTTACGTTGAAATTTTTCTTCATCTTTTCTATTTACATATGGTTGATATGACTACAAAGTAAAAGTAATTGTCAATAATTGCCAAACAAACACGAGTACTGAAAAATCCTTTTTGAAAAGTACAACAGCATGACGGGGGCAAGTTTTAAACCCTAATTATTTTGATTATAATCTTCATTAAATGACGCTTTCGTACCTTCGGGCCACGCAGCAGACCACAGTTAAAATATTTTAAATTTTTTATAAGCTAATATTAAATTGTTAATATTAACGCTGATCATAGATGCTTGCCGAAATTCAGTAAGCAAACCAAAGTACAGTACATAGAGCGCTTACACCATGTGTATTTCAATCATTACTTTTATACTTGAAATTTTTTTTATAAAGCCGAGAATTTTATATTTACTTGTAAAATAAGGCATTTTCTTTTTCCTTTTTACGTTGATATTTATGTATTATTGTTCATATAAATTCAAAATGTTAAAATAAAAAATGAAAAATGTCCTTTTTAATTTTCTTCTTTTAGCAATAAAAATAGTAATTGATCAACTCTTGAACCAAAACGAATTTTGAATTCAAGTAAAGCAGTTGACCTCTTACAAGAATATTTTGTAAAAATTAACTTTTTTTTAGAAGGAATGCAAAAATTTTAACGGCATTGTGTTTTTTTAAATATAGATAATTATTGGAAAATGGCCAGAAACCAATTTCTTCAATTGAAGGAGCAAGCTACATCGCTCCTTATTATAGCTAAAACAATAACGTTTACGAGAATATGCTCAAACACTTCAGTCTAATAACATCAAACATCAATAAAATACGCCGAAGTAAACTTCAAAAGTTTATTTCGGTTTGTGATGATTTGGAAGTTTTGCTTATCAGTGTCGAACACTTATGGCTGGAAAAGGACAGAAAACACTTGAATAGTCTGTCAACGACATAAGCACTTTGAATGGTCGTATATTCACAGATGTAGTGCAAATTGTATGAAATACAGGTTCAAAAAATGCACCAGCAGTTTTGTTGATGATATCGGCAATACTACGAACTTATAGTGGGATAATTGTTATTCTATAATCAAGTAACACGGAGAAACTTTGCGAGGTGCGACAACTGTATCGATTTTTAAAACTACGAGAAAAAACGCTAAAGAAAGTAGATTTTTTTGTCTTTATATTTTGTAGATTCTTGATGAACTATAATTCAACATTGCCTCAATGGCTTCCTGAAACATAATTTCGCCTAATGCATATATTCTCCTTAATTTTCGAATTACATACTGAATATTTATAATTGAGCCTAATTGTTTTGATGAAAACAATTTTTGAATTAAAACCACAAGACCTTTATAGACAACAGTTACACATTAAAATGCATTAAAGTGTCGCTTTACAGTCCGACATTATTTCCAGTTCATTAGGTGAGGACAACAACTAATGCACAATACTCCTAATTGAAACGAAAAAAAAACAAAAACAAAAGGAAGAACAAAAAAATCGAAACTTTCTATTGAAGTATTAAAAGATCAAGTATTCAAAAAGAGAATCTTCTGTATTATATATACAGTTCAATAATTCTAATAACTGCTCGCTTTACCGATTGACCTAGTCACATGTCTTCCACTGAATAAGAGAGCTATAGACACGCATGACCGCGCTTGCGCTTGAACTGCTGAACGGCGCAAAGTTTCGTTTACTCAAGGAGCAAGTTACAACACTGCACACCCCTTGATTAAACAGTGAACACTAAAGCGGCAGCATATCAGCAGCTGTGCATCATTATCATGTCGATCAGTATTTTTCAAAGCGTCAAAAACCTATTTTCATAATGTGATACCTATTATATTTTTTCTCGCTGAGCTCACGTTCGTGAGTAAGCAATTCAAATTTTTTTATGACCATTCACCATTGTTACGTAAATTAATCTACTGACTATTTTAAATAAAGGTGAAAAGGTTGTCTTGAAAGTCAAAAATCTATTAACAAAATATAGATAAATTCTAGTAAACTTCATGATTTACCAATGTAACAGGTTTCACGGAAAAATCAATCTTGATTTTGGAAATGCTTTATCGAAAAAAAAGGCATAACACCTCCATGGTTCAAAAAAGGTTAAAAACCAAATGGTGTAATTGTAAATTCATTGAGTACTTGTCAATTATCTCGGTGACACATAAAGATTCTTAACGATAGGAAATGCATGCATGATTCCTTAATTTCGTTTAGTTAACCTAGCAAGCTCTCAGAGTAATTGGGTTATAGCATCAGACTTTGAAGGAAAATACGTAAAACTTTCAATGCGCACGTGCAATATTGAAAAAAATTTTAAATGTAAAGTAGTCTTTGACTGAAACGGATTTTCATTTTAAAATATCAGCCAGCGCACCTGCCAGCACTCTAGTCATATGTCAAACATAAAGGTGTCGAAATCGTGACAGAGTGGTACAATGAGTGGTTTAGAAAGAGACCATGATCAGTGTGGTCTCGGTTTAACTCTCACGCCCACTTTGTTGCTGCACCATTGGGAAAGTGACTGTTAACGGCACTTTCATTAGTTTGGCGGTCTTAGCAAGGATATCTTCATTAAGAACTAAAAACCAAACCGTACATTGTATCTTTGCATCTTTAAAAGCAAGTTGCAATAATCTTTTGACGATTGCTCTCAATATGACAGCCCTTACCTTATTCTACAAGTCGACAAGATAAATAATTGATATGATGATGTAAAATATGATAAAAAAAAAAAAAAAACCTGCTGTTTATTTTTAAATGTTTCTTATATCGTAAAGAGAAATAAAGATATCTGAAAAGGTTACTGAAACATTTTATATTTTATGTGGTAACCGAGCCTGCGCCATAACCAACGACCGCAAATAAAAGTTCAAACTTTTAGTAGACACTCTCAAACTGACAAATTTACAAGCTCCTAATCGGCAAATCTCGATATATATTTCAAAGAAAGCTCTTAAATCATTTTTTTTATTGTTCGTAGATCAACTTCATATGTTTGTCTCAAAAAGTAGCTATATCGAGTTATTCAATGTTGTTGTAAAGTTTTATTGAGTTTTTAAAATTTATGGGGCTTGACGACGAATAGTTACTGTGATGTTGGCTACAATATTTGGTTCTCGTTCACTGTTTGCCGATTTTAGTTCATTAATTTTTAAACTTTGGACAAACCTTTAAACTCTGCGAGTTTGGTAGCGGCGAAAAGTGAATGAGACCTCATTATTTCTAGCCCAGTGGTGGGCAAACTACGACCAGCCAAATATTCATTGCAAACGGTGTAACAAATCAAAGTAAAGACATTTTTTTGGTCTTCAAGTAAGTTGGAGGCACGAATTTATGTTGTGAATACTAGTGCGGCCCTCGTTTAAAATAAATTTTTAAATCCGGCCCTCCAGCTAAAAACTTCGCCCACCGCAATGGATATAAATAATATAGTTCTAGGCTATATAATATAAGATCAAAAGGTTTTTTTTTCTCGTTCAGTGTTTTCAATGAAGGCGCCAACTAAAAAGAATAACAAGACTACATAAAATTTAGTACTTAAAACTGCTATGCAGTCAAATTAAAAAGCTTTGATTTCAGGTTAAAATTTGTCTTGAAAAATTTTTGTGGGACGAAATAAGGCAAAACGAAACAGTAAACACTTGGCGACAAACTGCAAACAACTAATGGACTCTCTAAACATTTTGACCGACACACTAACCTATTATTAAAATTTTTGTACATATTTCAGCGTTTGAAGTATGATATGATAAGGGAAAAATTAATACTAAAACAAAAACGAGTGGATTTAAGTTTTTTTTATCTTAAGCTTACGATTTTTCATCTTGAGATTACGTCAACAGCAGCAGACAATATCACTGTTTTGGTCTATATGGCTTAATGCAGGTATGTCAAACTCATAGCTTATGCTGGCTGTAATCCGTTTAGCAAAACAAAGTGATGTGATGAATTTTTTTAGTCTTCACTTTGATCTCAATGTAAGATTAAAAAATTTACTTCATGGGTACTAGCATTCGGACTGCAAATTTATTTGAAGACAAAAAAAGATTATCAAATCGGTTCCTGGAAAAAAATCCCGTGTCATTTTTTAAAATGATGCTTAACCTTTTTCCGGTTCAAAAATTTTGGAATTAATTTATATTTCGCATTGAAAATCTGGTTAAAAAATTTCTTCGCGTGCCGCGTGTTGACATGCCTGACTTAATGTCGCGCCACCATTTGTTATTCATACAATTAATCCAGCGAGTAAGCTTTGACCATAGCGAGTTAACATATCAGCATTTCACTGAAGACACGGATTGTCAGCATGAGCATACAATGTAGCCATGACTTGCACCACAAAAGCTAAATATTGCTTTGGTATTTATATAGTCCTAAACAACTACTGGTCATTACATCACTGACAAGGTCCAATAGACCAAACAGTCACACTGTTTGGTGTTTTTCCATTTTGATTTTTGCTTCTATAGCGTTTATAAATTCTGTTGAACTACTTAAATCAAAGAAAAAAATTAAAGACATTAAAGTTTGATAAATTTAAGATATTTCAAACAAATTTTACGAAGTTTAAATTTAAAGCCAATTTACATAAAAACAACCAATGCAATTTAAATTTTAAAAAATTAATTAAGTTTGATTTAATGCAAAAAAGCTTTTATAACTTTGATTGATTAATCAACACTTTGATTAATCAACACTCTAAGCAGAGCAAGTGCTCTATTTTCTTTTTTCTTACACAAAAACAAGAGTTCTCAACCGGAGTCCATATCAGGGTTGCCAGACCAATGTTTCAAAAAAAGCTAAATAGACTGTCAAAAAAGCCAAACGTAAAAAATAAGGCTAAATTTTTTTTCTATTAACTTTCCAAATCTAAGGTGAAGACTAAAAAAAAAGTCATCACTTTCAATGTGTGTCTAAAATCTCTATTTACGTCTGAAATTTAAGGTGAAGACGATAGAAGATTTAGTCAACAAAGAATCAAACTTCAAATATTTAAATAAAAATTCTAACTTTTAAGAATAAGATTTTGTTTCATGAAAAAAGTGAAAAGACCAAACATTAAATTTAAAAGCTAAACACTTTAAAAAGTCCAAATTTCTCAGATTTGGCGTTAAAAAGATCAATATGGAAACGCCGGTGTATTTGTAACCTTAGAGTCCACAAAAAATTATAAAGGTTCTTACGAAAAATATATTAAATTGGGGCTCTATGGTATAATTTTAGTGTTCCACAAGACAACACAGTCAACAAAGACTTTCCATTAAACCTTTCTGACTAAAATTCGGACCTCATATTTAGTTGAAAAACAGAACAAAAATTTATTTGTTCAATCAATTCCCAAAAAAGTGATCACTTTAATTTAAACAGCATTTCCGGGCGGAACTGGTTTACAAATCAATGTGATAGCTTACTTTTTGTCTTCATCGAAATTGAAGTAATTTCTAATTGCCAGCGTGTTGCATTCAAATTTATTCCGCTAAAATCTAAGCAAAGACCCAAAAAAAGCTTATGACATTGACTTGTAAAACAGCTTCCTTTAAAATGCAGGTTGGGTTGAAGTGGCGACTTTTTTTACTCTTCAATTAGATTTTAACGGAATGTATTTCAGTTCATTTCGCAGCAATTAGAAATCGGCTCTCCGATTCCGGTGAAGACTAAAAAAGTCTTCACTTTCGTTTCTGCAAAAAAAACTCACATATTTTCGTATTGGGTCCACTAAATAATTTTTAGAGCAAAAGGGGTCCAAAAGTTAAAAAAAGACTGAGAATCCCTGCAGTAAAGCAACATACACTTTGGTCAACTGATTCAGCCTTTCTCAATTGGATTAATAAAATTCTTAAGAGTGAACCAATTCAGGACTGTGAACCAAGGTTAAGCCGGCAAAGAGAGTTATCATCCAAGCAGACCAAAAAATAAGGGCGGCTAACTACCCAAATTGCGGAGGCACTAAAACTTGTAAATGGTAGTTGCTTTGAAACTGCTAACAAAGCCATGTCAAAAATGTTTTCAGACCAAACCCTGTTGTGTGGTACAAAAGAAAACAAACAAAGGTTACCAAAACTAACAACTGATTTTAAATCCGTATGATAGCTACAGCTAAGTAAATTATTAAATAGTTTTTATTGTAAATCATTAGACCATGGCTAAAAATTTTTGGTCACTTCAAGAAGTCATCGTAAGCGATTTTTGTTCGTGAAACTAACCCGAATCCCCATGCGGTTACTACCGTTTCTTGAGAGATCCTTTTTTTTGGTTTCTTTTTTGTTCAATTCTGCTGCTGACAGGGGTATTCCAGGTTAGTTTTACCCAAAAAAATCGCTTACGGTGACTTCTTGAAAAGACCCAAAAATTTTACTGAATAAAAATCTAGAAATGAAACTAGGTCGAAATTGATAGCAATTATATTCACCAGCTTATGTCTACGTACATTTGTCCACGCTACAGTTGGTGCAAATACAATTATCAATATTATTTTATGAAGCATTTCACATAATTTTTTTTTAATTTATATCATTTTAACGGAAAGCTTCTGATAAACGAAAAACAGACTGAATTTTAAAAATAGCAATCTTTTTAATCAAAAACTAACTGGCATTCTTACCTTACTAATAAAGTCTTTCTTAAACTCAAGAAAATTATTCGTATTTTTGAAAGTAATTTCTCAATGAAAAATGTTTTTGCATTTCGCCCGACTAAATTTGCTGGGCAAGCACAATCGAAAAAGCAGAAAAAAGAGCTTCCAATTTAGCGACGCTTTGATGTGTTGATGTTCCGTGTGAAATTCGTAAGTTTAATAGCACTAACCAATGTAACGAAAGCTTTTACAACTAAGATTTAAAAAAGTCACGGGGAAACATTTTGGTAATACTATCCAAAAGCCTGATTGGAATAATAACATCTTAAGCCAAACTTGGAAAAAAAACAAGTTTGTATTTTAAGTGATTTGAACGACGGCAAAAACAACATAAATCTTTAAAAATAAAAAACAATTCTTACACTTTAATTTTAATTTATCAAAATCTGTTTCTATGTTTTTATTTATTTAATCAAGTGTCCAGAAAGTTCGAATCAGCAAGGTTTTAAACCATTTTTTCAAACTTGACTATTAAAGTGAAAACTGTTTAAGACCAAGCATTAGTTTTATTAATGAGTTTTTGTGCAATCCATTGGTGAAAATAGAAGCGAAACAATCCCGACTAATCGCAAATAGAATGTAAAAAACAAAAATAGGTCATCACTTCTAGTCGCGTCGCAGGTTTTGGATAGTCCCGGTTTAAGGCTCTCAAAATCAACTCTTGGCATCAAAAAAGTCATAATGTCGTCAATAAAAGTCGCTTTCATTTGAAACATTTGGTAAACCAAATGAAGTTTTTCTTTTTATATTTTATTGTTAATTATTGAATTAAAATAATTATAGGCCATTCCCGTAAAAGTGTAAACTCTTTTACCCACAGAACTATGCTGGGAAGAACCAGCTTTATTTAACCCCAGAAGAAATTTGTTAACTTTTAGATTTTTTAACTAGACTGAAAAAAATTAAATGAAAATTTTTTTATAACGCAGAGGAGAAATATTTTTTAATATCATTGTAATTGTATATTCAAAAAATCTGAATTTCCGAACGATATATCCGCCTGTATGCTGCTCATAAAAACCTAATAAAGCTTAATTAATTTTAGTTTTTTATACACATTTTTACATTTTCGTTCTTTTCTCAAAAAACTTGGTATCAAATAATAATGTACGATGATCACCCTCCTTTTTACTTTTGCCTGTCCCGTAGCGGGCTGTTTGCACGGGGGGGGGCACAGATGATTTCTTTACCAAAAATTTTCATTTTTTTTCTTTTCAGCGTGTATTGCAGCTTCAGGACTATCTTGTCTCAAATTTTGTCATCCCATCTCTTCTCGGCATGCTTCGTTTTGTTCCACTTTGAACTGTGTTCTGCGTCACCGTTGTAGCTAGGCTTTGTCAACAAGTGACGTGTTGCTACCAGTTAGCTTGTGTTGTTTCACCAATGCAAGAAGGTCTGTGTATTCGCCGATTACATATTATATTTGATAATATTGGGTTGGGGAATAAATTGTTGCAGTTTGTAAATTTGTTTTGTTCAATGTTTCTTTTAGATTCAATATTTCTAATTGATATAAATATTACTGAATGCATCTTTGATTTAAAGTATTTATATTTGATTTGATTAACCTTGGTTGAATTCCTATGTCTTTGATTAATTAAATTTATTTATAAATACAAACCCGCAACAATTTATTCCCAACCCAATACTTTCTCTTAAAGTTTTGCAAAATATCAATAGCAACACAATTGACTGCTTTTTCTTTGAAATAATTAATATTCCCAATTTTTTAAAAAATACCCAGTTTAATGTTTTTTTACGTAAAGTAATGCCAAAACTTAAAGGAAGTATAATTTAAATTAAATCATAACAATCCTTAAGTGGCTGCCTCTTATTTTCAACAAACTAAAGTTTCCATTTATTTTGTTTTTTAAAAGATTTTTTTCTTTTTTGTACTAAAAAATGCGTGATCTTATGGTTCTAACCCCAAGAAAGTACGAAATGTCCTTTGTTAAAGCGTAATAGTGCTGCAGCCGAAAAAAAGTTAAAATGTTAAAACAAAGAAAGAGGCCTAACAGTCACAATATTGTAACATTCGCATTAATGTGAACGAGAGCAATATGTGGTGCCATAAGCTAGCCTGTTTTAACCAGTCACATACGTATTTAATATCGTTTTAAAGTTGATAAAAAAGCAATCCTTCAAATAATAGCCTATATATATTTTTTATGTTAATACTGTCTAAATAAAAATTTTTTATTGAAAACAGCAACAAGAGAAAAGTACAGTTCGGCGAAAAAATACCGCAAAAAAGTAATTATTCAAAGATCATAATCACTGCAATAAATTATGCTAGGCTTCTCCAATTAGCATAATTTTTGGAAATAATTTTTTGCCAGCAAGGCAAAAAAAAATTTTCAACTTGTTTTTTTCTATTTATTGTTAACGTTGAAGAAATACTATATTAGAGTCAACACAGATAAATTCGATCCTAGATTTCTTTAGTTTGATAAACGTAGGTTTATACCAGTGTTTCTCAAGCCTTTATTTCTGCGACCCAAAATCGCTAAAAACAACGATTTGCAAAGATGACTGCGACCCAAGTAAATTTGACTGAGCATAGTGAAAACTTAGTGATCTCTAAAAAAAAAAAGGTCTTCCCCTTGAAATTATTTCTGATTTCTTGGTTTTCATGTCGTTCTCCAAAAAAAAAAAAAAGGTCTTCATCTTGAATCTGATTTCTCTCTTCATTTTTCTTTTAAATTCGTAATGACATCTCAAGAAGGTTCTTCATTTTTCAAATCTTGTGCGCGCAAATCTTTTTCTTTTACAGTACGTGCGGTAATTTACAAGCCTTCGCGACCCATCCGCATAGTCTTGACGTCCCATAGTTTGAGAAACACTGGTTTATACAAACAATAAAGAGCGATTTTTGCTTTTTTTGTAAACTTTTTTTCGTTCAAATCGACTTTGGTTGACAACTTTGTACAGTGGAACGAACGTTTAACTCGACTTTTATTAACTATGATGTTAGATGTAGCCAAACGAAGCTCGCCGAGTAAAAGGATGATCGTTTTTTTTGTCCACCTCTTCAAAAAACACTTTTTCCTTAGATTTGTAAAATGGACTCTTAAAAAAAAGGGTTTCTCGAATCACAGTTCACAAACCAATAAGTTAGCCAGCAAAATGTATATGTCGATTGTACCATATTACCATAACAACGTTCTAATCGTCTGACATTGAACTATCATTAATCTAATTGCATATGAATTTTACTTACAAAAAGTAACTAGTAAACATATTGCATCTCCCATATAATCTCAAAGACAGTGTTTTTCCCCATACTTTTTGGGCCACGGTCCTCTATTTGCAAATTTTTTTTTTATGGACCCCAATCTTTTGTCACATCAATTTTTCTGCCCAATCAACAGCAAGGAAAAATAATACAAACCCAAAATGAACAAAATGAATCATGTTTATCAACAAAATTGAGAACATCAATGCGATGAATGAGGTTGCTTTTTGCTGCCCATCATATCGATTCTCGGAGCAATTTGTAACAAGCAACCTCATAAATCAGCCTCCACTGCGAGTCTGGACCTGTATTTTGTCTTCATATTGGTAAAAGCTGAAAATGCTGTCTCACACATGCAGGTAGTGGCAAAATGTAATAAAATTTTAGTTGCCTTTTGTAAGAGCAATGAATATTTGTCCGAAACACTTTACGAAAAAGATGCCAGAGCTTTTTGATTGAAACTAATTATTAAAATTCGATTAGATGATAATTTGGCTAATTCTTCTTCTTTGCGTACAAAAAATTGGTTTTTGTAATAACAAAAAGGTTTAAAATCCAATCAAAATTTTCATATGGCTCTTTTAAAGAGTAAAGCAATAGCAAATATAGTTGAATGTCAGAGAAAATCAATATTGTATTAATTAAGGGTTCCTTAACAATGTAGCCATACGCAACTGGAAACATATCCACAACACTATCATTTATTCTAGTTTTCCATATGTTGAGTTTCTTAATAAATGCTATTATTTTATTTTGATTACGTAAAATATTGGCATCTCTTCCCTGAAGTGACAAGTTTAATTGGTTGAAAAGGTTAAGCATGTCTGTCATGTATGCGAGTTTCCCGAGCCAAGTTTTATCAGCTGTTATTGAAAGCTCTTCTCAAAGTTCAAACACGCGTTCTATTATTTTCCTCGCGACAGCCATTGAACATGTCAACTGCTGCTGGAATAATCAAATTTCCGGCCATTGTGTGAGCTTTTCTAACTCGAACCACTCTTAGCGCCATTACATAGATAAGATTCTTTCATTAATTTTTTATTTGACACCTAAGGTTTTGTAAAAGCTTTTTCTGCTTTAAATATTCTTTCTTCTTTCTTTCGAAAAAAGTTTGGGGTCTTCCAGCCCACTCAGGATGATGAGTCATCAAATGCCGCTTCAACTTATCTGGCTTCATACCTTCGCTTGACAATGCCTTGTAACATACTAAACATTGAGGCGTAGTAGCACGAGAGGCCATTCAATAAAGCCAAGCTTAATATTATGAACATCATCGTATGTTTATAATTTTTGTTTCTTTGTTTTTTGGGATAAAACACGCTGGGCTTCACTTTCTAAATCATTCGCTTTTTTTTTCGCTTCAAAATCTATCCATTTGTTTTGAACTATAACATTAAATTCAAAATTAAGCTATTTCGAAATTAATTAAATTTTCCGACAATTTCACTTTGTTTCTCTCCTCTTTTGAGCAACAAGCTTTTCGCTCGCAAGCTTTACTACCTTTTGCCGGCGCAAAACGGCTGTAATGTTCTTGGTAAAGTTTCGAACACACCTGTCTGGTGATAAGTCATACGTCAAAAAAATAGATCGTGATAAAACAACTTTTCGATAAAATGGCGCAACAATAATGATGTATGATTAACAAAAACTTACGAATCAATGTGTTTGTGAAACTCTGCTCTAAGAGAGCCCATTTGAAAGGTCTGGTTCAGTGTTTTTCAACCTTTTTGGGCCATGCCCTACCTAATCATTTCTTAATTTCTGATGTCTCCCATTTGGTAATACGTAACTGTAATAGCCGAAAAAATATTTGGGGAAAATACGGTTTGCCCAAAAAATTAGTGAAGACTAAAAAAAAAAGTCATCACTTTGAAACTGTCACTAATTTCTTCATTTTCTCCCCCTTTTATTTTTTCATCAACATTGGTTCGTAATGCCTTAAATCTCTACGTGCCACCAAAATTTTGCCAGTCCCCACTGGTCTAATTTAAAGTAAATTCTGCTTTTATAAAATTTAAAGAAGCAAAAAGTAAGTTAAACCATCTAGTACTAATTTAAATTATACAGAATTTTTTTTAATTTACTGCACTGGTTACTAAATAATTTATTTTTTGCTTTTATATTATTTAACAATTTATTACATTCAATGGTCGCTTGATTTTTACGTTAGCATTAGTTTGGTAAACCACACTTTAGAGATCATTGATTCTCAAATAATAAAGACCAAAAAAAAGCAACTTATCACTTCAATCCATCGGGCCACCCCTGGTTTTTACTCTAGTCCAAACTGTTGCAAAATATTGCAGCTTTGCAAAGTTTGACGCGGATACAAAAAGATTGGAAAATACTGCTTCAGACAACGTCGTTATTATATATCCCAATGCTCATTCTTTTAATTATATTTTGTTTTTTTCTATTTTTATGCGTTTCATGCAATTCAATGTGTATCGCAAATGTTTCATAATAAATTCATTCATTCATTCATTTATTCTTCAAAATCACTGCAAATAAGCAAAAAAAATCACGAACAACATTCCTAAGAAAATCAAAACTACTTTGCACAAGCAACAGGTGGCAAACCTATGCTTTTTAGCTTCTTCGGTTTAATGTTTTGTCAAGAAGCCGTGAGGTTGATGTCACAGAGCATTTTTTTGCAAAAATTTTTTAAAAGTTTTTATTTTCTTAACGATCAAAATATAGGGTATAAAGTAAATTCAACAGTCCAACATTGTAATAAGCTGAATTGTTTAGTTTGTGCTGTTCGGTATGTGATCTCAGTGACGATGCAATGTCATGCATTTGATTTTGTTCCTTGTTTTGCATTCTCAACATTTTATAATATAAGCCTACTAGTCAGAAGAAAAATTCTAAATTTGACTCAAAAAAAAATTCTAAATTTAAAATTGACTCAATTTGACCTTTAAACTTTAAATCCAAACCTCAAATACAGTAACATTTTTTGCTTTTTTTATTCGATGTTGTTACAAATAGTCGATAAGTAAAATATTTTACTGTTTCCAAAATTTTGCTAATCTTAAATATGGAAGTTATTTTCTTTTATTGTTGCGATTGCATAAGGAAGTGCAAACTAAACTTATTATAAAAACATATCACAACTACTACTGATATAGCATGCCAAACTTGTTTTAGTACGCTCAAATCGCATACCAAACAATGCCTTAAACCAGGGATGTCCAACTCGCGGCCCTCACGTGGCCCCCGAAGCCTTTTCGTGCGGCCCGCGAAGGAATTTTTAATCAGACGATCAATCATCTTGAATTATTGCAGTGCATTTAAACCTCCCCAATCTGTGATGCGTGAGAGAGTCCCAAGTGTGCCGCAAAACTTTTTAAAAAACGCTGGTCCAGCGATAGTGAACGTGCAGATTGCAGATAGTATTCATTTAATCGACAAAAGAAAACCCTTAAGCACAGTGAAGACCTTCTTTTTTTTTTCAGAAAACACATGGTTTTGGGGATGAAAAATTGCAAATTAGAAGGGGGTTCTTGAGTAAAGACCTTTTTTTTTAGAGAACACACGGTTTTGGGGACGGAAATTTTTGAACTACCCTTCATGAGATTATTGCTTAGATTACTGCAGCAATTGCGGCCCTCGATAAACTTACACACAAAAATTTGGCCCGCGACGAGTAAAAGGTTGGACACCCTTGCCTTAACCTGTCTTGCGAAAGAACATTTTGTTTTTTTTGCTTTTTTGTTCCAAGAAAATATGTTCATTAAATGGTTACACACAAAAACCAATAGAGACAAAAAATAACTACTTTCAAAACCGAATAAATCGCTCAGAAAAAAATTGAATGAATAACTGTCATATCTATTACGGTCACGTTACTGAAATTCTGAAAATAATATAACTTCCAGTTTAAGCCTAAACCTTCTTTTTATTTAGTCATAAACTAGCAAAAATATTTTCATTTTCTGATTTTAAAAAGTGACATGCATTTGTTTGCATGCCTTCGTAAGCAAAGTTTATCATTCAATTTTTCGAAAGTGAGAGTTTTTACAGTAAAAAACCGTAAAATATTTTTAAAAAATATATCGAGTAAACTCGCTTATTGGAATTGATTGTTCTTTTAATGTTAAATAAAAAAAATCGATTTTATCACAAACAACGAAAATTTTAAAATTCTTTTCTTTATATTTTCTTTCTGAATAGGTTTATTTTAAGCTTCGGCCAACAAAATACACTGAAGGCAGATGATCCATCACGCTTTGATTTTTATCATGTTCGTTGTCGAATGACGATACAAAATGATGCAAAATCGATACTAACAAATTTTGATGCTGATTTTAAGTTTACAACAACAAAGAAAACAAACAAAATAAGACTCAAATTTAGTTTTTAAATTATTATGAATAGGGAAACTATCTTTCTGTTTAAATCATTTTAAACTTCGGTATTAAAAGTCTAATTTGTGTGGTCCTCCAGAAAGCCCAAACGTTTGTTTTTGCATTATTATTCAGATAAAATAACTTCTAAATTGACGCTTTTGAAAGGGGTAAATGAGAAAATAATCTTTTTAAAATTATCATGTTATTACCTTTACATTCAAGTAAGTTCATTTCAAATATAGCTTGTTTATTGACCACGCATAAAGCAAAAAACAGATGTGGGAGTTTTGTGTAAAATCAAACTGTCATGCAGTTGTCTACCGTAAGTATATTTAAAGCAGGGGCAATCGATCAAACAAATGTTCTTACTCGTACAAGCGTAATTTCATTTGTCAAGATTTCTAGCTTTGATTTATTCTATTTCGTTCGGAGCTTAACTGCAGCATCGTTTCACAAACGCATAAACTCTCTAACATTTCATTGACAACTTCTAACTTCTGCGCTGACTGTGTGCGTGTAACAACGCGTTGCACAGCTCTGAAAAGGTCAGTCATACCTTGTCATTTGCCTTTCTTTTTAGCTTTAAGCCATTAAAAAACAGAGAAAACGACAATTTATTTTATACTGTACTAATGTTACCTATAGCTTTTCTATCGAGAAAAAACTTTGCTTGTTTATCAAAGAAGTTTTCTTAGAATCATAAACTGGGCAACAAACTTTGAACAGGTGGATATTAAATATTAAAAAAGCTCTGCAGCTTTTTTTTTTAGAAAGTTGGTCATTACTCTTTTTCAAAGTTTCAGCAACCTTTAGCGATATGATATTTGGTATATAACGACTTTAAGTATCAATACGTTTTTGATATCATTTTTAAAGAAGTTCTTATTTGGCAATTTTTCGCTTGTTGATGATATGCTTTGATGATACTATTTGATGATGAATCTTGCAGATGATAAAAAAGCTTATTGGAATAAAAAATTTATTGCAACTTTTTCAGTTTTTGCAAAACATTTAAAAAAGGCGAAAAAAAGGAAAAAAGCTGTAAATGGGAAGCAAAAACTCTCGCTAATGATCTTTGTATTTTATGACGTAAAATGCGTAATACATTAAGGCTAATTATAATTACATAGCATCGCTTTAAATGAATTAAATCAAAAAAACATAATCTGAGTAAGTTCAAAATTTATTCGAAATTTTATTAATTTACTTACATTAACTTTTTGTGTAGGTTCTGGTCACAAAAAAGTCGCTTTTAGAAATATAATTACATACTGTTTAAAAGTTTTAATCCACTTTCTTTCCATACTTATATCTTAATTTAAAAAAAATTTTTAAACTCATTTAAAAGTTTTTATTCAACTAGAAGCGTAAAACCTGCATAGAGCGCTTCGTAATTTTTAAAAAGAAAATACACATTTAAAAATGCGCTAAGACACAATCAAATGAATAACTCTCAAAAAAAATCGAAAATGCACTTTCAACATCTTTTTTTTCGTCTTCGCTTCACTTAAAACTGTTTACCTTACGACTGACAAAAGTTTATATTTCGAATTTTTTGTTACATTTTTGTTTGCGCTAAAAGTGATCAAGTCTTTGCCTTCAGCAAAATTCACACGTAAAAACAAATCTCAACAGTGTGTATATACAGTAAGCATTGCCAACTCCAATGTTGTTTTGTTTTAGAGTTCAGACTAATAGTAATAATCTAAAAAATCCTGAATCATCAAAGTGTTGTGACCTATGTTGATTAAAGAAATGTAAAATGAGTTTACAAAGAGAACTTTAATAACTTTTTGTTACTTATTTACCAAGATCACGTATTAAAGCCGCAAAACAGTATGAAATTCATTATTTGACTTACTTTTTATGACACTTATTTGCGTTACCTTCAAAGGTGAATATAAAGCTAACTTGAAAGGTTCAAATAAGGTCTCCTATTAAATTCTCGTAAAATATAGCCACATATGTTTATGTTTAAAATGATTTTCTCTATTCAAGTACGCTTTGTCCTGCCAACTTATGCTGCAGGCCAGCTTTGGTTACCTTGTATACTTTAGAACAATCACACTGGAGCTATATTTTTAAAAACAAAAGTCGACGGCTAGAAGTACTAAAACTTGAGCACTTTATCAACTTGAAAGGCATAAAATCTCAACTGATGAATAAAATTGTAAACTTCTTCAATGTGCTTTCACCCAAGGCTTAAATTACTACGACTAAGCGTGATTGCTGCTTCAAAGCTGTTGTTTACAATATATTCGAAGCCGTTCTTTGATCTGCTAGTCATTGTTAATACAGCACAAAACAAGGCTGGGGCCGACAGTTTATCCTTTTACTATTTTCCGTTTTGTACACAACTCTAAACAGATGCTGTTGACGTTGATTTTGAGCCAGCATTGAATGACGTATCAACGCGTCAAACTTTATGTATTTCTGGGTAGTGTATGGTGGGTTAAATAGATAGTTAAGCAGCTTTTAGTAGATACTTTAATAGCATTTTAAATCTTGCAAGAAGTGGAAACCGCTAAATTGAATTTTTGTTTATGATAGAGTTAACATAGTTATAAATCAATTTGTTTAAAGTCATAAAAAAGACTAATGAAATCAGAATAACTGCAGGACTTATAGACAAATTTACTGACTGATTTCATCATTCGTCTCGAATTATTCATATAGTTAGCTATCTATCATTTTATTAATAGACATATGTTGTACAGTACAAAACAATTGGCTATTTTTAAATTTGAATGTATCTCATATAGTAATCTATGTTTCGTATGAAGACTTATTACGTAAAAGTTTAAACATTATTTTAACAAAAAAGTCAGAGATTATTGAAAATTAACCAAAAATCCGTTTAAAACTGCCTTTCACGTTCAGATGTGTTGCCAAAACAAACTCAAAGTAAGCTGGGTTTTGCAATGTTTAAAAACGTTCTTGGATACTTTAAATCTTTAAAAAAGCGAAGTAACGATTTTATTATTTCAAAGCAAACTTTGAAAACTCTTAAATATATCCAAAGGTTAAGTTAATAACAAAGTCTTATACGTGCAACACATGATCAAGTTTTTTTATGTTCGATTGCAAATTTTAAAAGGCAAATCATGACTTATCATTTTCTTCTAAAAAAAATGTTCGTCAAAAGTCGTAACATTTAATTCAAAACAAATAATCTTTATCTTTTTGATACTTTTTTTTTGTTGTAATGACAACTTAAGCCTGCGAAATCCTGTCGAGGTTCAAAAAATATCGATCAAGTTTAATCTAAATTTTCAAGAAGATATGATTTGATAAATTTTGAATTTGCTTTGTAAAAATTTTGAAACTGCTCGACTCTTTTTATCGAGTTTAATCTACCAGTACAGTCGGATTTGAATGAAGCTTAATATTGTTTTTATTTTGCTTTAGTGTTAGGTTTTTGTCATTGCGGTTTTAAAAAAAGTAATTTTTTGTGTTTTTTTCTAACTTTGAAACGCAGTTCAACTGCAAAATGGAAATCATTTCAACTGAAAAAAAAATTAACCGAAAAGCAATGCTAAGGCAAGTAAGCAGAAAAATACGAATTTGTCGGGCAGTAATTAAATAAGCTTTGCTTCGTGACTCTCTTCTCCGTGACTTTCTTGCTATTTAAATTAAAAAACGCGAAATGTTAACATGCAAGAAAAAAACTAAAAACTTTATAAAAAAATATTTACAATTAGCCGTCTTAAGATTTTCTTATTGCATTAGAAATTAAAACTTATTTAATCATCATTTTCGGTTAATACATACAACCGTTTCTGTTAAAGCTACTTTCATAAACGTTTTATACAATTGTGTTTAGATTTAATATCTTCAAAAATCAAAAAGTTTTCTCCCCACATGATTCAAAACTAAAAACTTTAGTCCATGCTTGCCACCTCACCTTTTCGTCTCTATCGGTTTTTCGTATAATTAAAAACCATCATTCGTATGGCTAGGCTAGTCAAACATTGTGGCTCAAAACGGTATAACTGTTTAAAGGGAAAGTTAACGCTCAGTTTTTTGGAGTTGAATAATAATCGTGTCAACTGCCACATAATTGCAGGCGCGCCCTGGTTTATCACGTGCATAAGCTTGCTTTTCAGCGAATACTAACGAAGCATTTTGTTTTAAACATTAATCCCTGCTTGATGAACGCAAATGAGACGCACAATCCGTTTGGGTAGTAACCAGTCGATGAAGTAGTTAGACACATACTCGTAAAATGTTTACTATATTTAACTCGTATTTTGGTGCTGAACCCTTTGCGCCAAACAACGCCGCATTCTGTGACGTCAGAGATTCGCTCACGCGGTTGCAAACATCCGGTTTCGCTGCATTTAATTGAAGCGAAGTCGATTCCTATTTGTCAGCTTGCATTTGAATAAGGTGAAGGTGCTTTGTGAATGTGAACAAGTTTCTTGCGACACATCACCAACAACACAAGCTGCACTTTACGGCTTAAGGCTTTTAAGCTGTACTAAAGGAGGTTTTACGTTTGGACTTTCACAAACAAAGCTGGATAAAGCAAAACAGAATTAATCAATCACCGTTTAAACGTTGGCTACGTTTGATCGGGACATTTGTCGGACGTGTTTGGGTGACGTTGAACGTAACGATTTGATTACGTCGTAAATACAAAGTTCTTTTGACTACTTGAAAAACTGACCGCACACAGTGTTTTACTGCAATATTGACACAGATTTTTGGTTTATTATCTTGCTTAGTAAACATTAAATGCGCGATGTTTTATTTTCGGAAAAATGAAATCAGATAAATTGAAATAGTCTGTGTGTACTGCAGCCTGTCTATCACAGGGCGTACTTTGCTTTGCGACTTATCAATCAAGTTCAAGTTCAAGTTCAAAGTTATTTATTTGTCGCCAAACTTTACAAATGATACACAGCATGTGATTTAGATTAAATGTAGCGGAAATGGAAATGCAACAAATGCAAAATCTTCTGATTTTTTTCATGATTTTGCAGTCAAGCAGCCACCTTATTGCGTTATTTAAAATGACAAAAAATAAATGAAAAAAGAAAAACTTTTGAAAAACAAGCAGCGATAAGGCAAAAAAACAATTTACAAACGAAAAACTTTAAAAACAAACAGAAAATAATCAAATCATGGCGAAAAAATTAACATCATGTAGTATTGCTTAATAATAGTATTTTATATTCCCTTTTAAATTTACTATAAGAAAATTTTCGAATAGAATACGGGATACAGTCTCATATTTTGGCGCCAATATATTTAGCTAAAATTGCGTTTTTTTGTTTTGAAAAATGGAACATCAAATTGATCAACACAAGAATATCTTGTATTATGTTTATGAGCCAATTTAGTCTGATTGAAATAACCCTTATATACTTTATATAAATTGCCATTACTATATTTGCAAAATTTCAAATTGTATTATTTTGTTCTTGGTAAACTGGCAGAGACTTTTCCATCCAATTAGAATTGGTTACAATTTTTATTGCTTTAAAATGTAATCTAGACAATTTAGACACATATGTGACGTAAGTATTTCCCCAAGCCAAAAGGCCATAAGTTATTTGAGAATGGCTTTCGATTCAACTCGCTTAATATACCGAAGCGTGTTACGATTTGTGGTGTTCACATTGCTGCACAGAGGCGGGACAACCGCTTAAGTAATACCGTCACAAGGGCGACACTGGGTCGGACTTAGCCGGCCTTGGAATGGAATTTAGTCGCTCCGCACCGGCACCAAAAGCGGCTATCATCATATCGACTGATCGTGGTTTATGCATCGATGGCGCATAAGACATGAGGCTTTGATTCCAAGCACTAGGTTGGGTTTGATTCCCGGTCACTGCATAGTCTGAAAGCAAAATGTTTAGTCATTTTAAGAAGGTGGAGTAGGCAATCAAAATTCACTCATTATGAAAAATGAGATGATCTAAATAAATCGACAACAAATCGAATTCTTATAATTACCAATCCGATTTTTTCCGAAATTTACGATTTAAGATCGATGTAATTTACGCTCGACCTGTTTCCAATAACATCATATCCTGAACAAATATGAAAGAATAGAAAATGAAAAATCAAAATAGGGTGGCCAAAAAACAGAAACCATATAAATTTTATTAAATCTTATCAACGTCCTTAAAATTTCAAGAAACTTGGTGGTCTTAAACTTCAATCTTTGTACCATCATTCCTCAAAGCTTCAGTTATTTTGGTTGCTTTGCATTAAAGCTATGTACTGTTTAAAATATGCTCCGCAAGGAAGCAACAGCATTGAAGGCAAACTTACAGACATTACACAAAACTGCCAATCACTCCAACACATTTCTCTTTTGGGATTTTTTTGATTTAGTGGCTGTTTAAGTCTTCATTATCATCATCATCATCATCATCATCATCATCAGCATTATCGGTATCATCATCAGCACCATCATTACCACTTTTTAAACCAACTTATCTAGCCCGAATGTACGACGCAAAATTTAAAATTAGCGATGGAGAAGATCAACAACTATACGTGCATGTTTCTGTACTATGCTAGCAAAAACAAGGAAACAATGCACAAAAATAACAATGACGGTTTGCAAGATAAATTGTTCGTGTGATCATATGATGATGATGATGACATTCAGGTGAAGTGCAAGAAAATTTATTCACAATAAAAAAGTGGCACTTTTAAAAATTTGGCCAGTGATGCAAAACTGACAATTTTTTGCTTATTTTAAAAGTGTGTTAATTATATTTGCCATTTCTAGCAAGGATAATGAGAAAAGCAGCAAAAACTTTTTCTTTTATTTATATAATGACAGTATATAGTCAGAAATCAACTTGCAGCTGCTAATATTTGAACTTTTTAACAGTTGGAAAAAGGTATACGAATTATTGATTTTCGACAAGATAATTCTTCAACATTTTTTACTCTCATAAACGTAAAACGAAAAACTATGCAGTAGCTTCGTGCTGAAAATATTGCTTAAAGAAGACACAAGCTCGCTTCAATCACGTTTAAAGACGATTACAGCAATTGCTTGATTGTTATGATTGAGCAAATTGATTTAAGCATGTTTCCTTTGAAAATTGATAGGTAAAAATAAAACGAAGTCTTGAAACTACAAAATATGTGAACGTTGGTAATGAAACAAATAATTGGTTTAAAAACTTCAAAAAACTTCAGCTATCCATAAACAAAACAGGAATTTCTATTGATGACCTTTCGGCAATTGAGTCAGAAGAAAAAAAAAGCGAAATGTGAAGACAGCTAATCCAATTTTATTTTTACAATATTGCCTTACACAAGTTTTTGATTTTTTTTTTTTTGAAAGCTTTTCTGCGAAGTGTGCGTCAGCAGTCAATGTTCTCTGCAATAAAATTGATTATTCATATTACCAGCATCAGCCACAAATTACCGACATAAAATCTTACGTCATCCTAAATCAATGAATAAAGAAATACCCGCGAAGAAAAAACTAAAATACAGCTTTTATTTCAAAGAAAACGGGACAAAGTGTCGCTATGCCTACAAAACAAACGAAAATGGTGATATTAACTAATAAATAGTTGCTGTTATTGCTGTCTCAGACCAGATTATCCGAAAAACGACGACGGTTTGACTGCTTAATTACAGTGTTTTTCAAAAAAACTAGGAAATTATTAGGAAAATAAGAAGAACAAACAGTATAATAGACTTTCGATTTGTCTTTTTTTTGGTTTTTGAGTTTTTAAAAAACTTAGTATATGGCTTTATACCTGACTTGAGCAAACTGTGGCCCGTGAGTCAAAACCAGCTTGTCAAACAATTTATTTCATTTATGACGTCTTTGATACCATGTTTTAAACTGGAATTTAAAGAATCTATCAAAGTCAAATGCGCTGTGTGTGCTTATCTGGCACGTCTGTCAAAAATTTAAAAAAAATTGGCTGTCATCATAAAAAACTTGTCCAACAATGCTTCATACAGTAGCAAAAATGAATTGGTACGATCCGAAAAGCCGCTTGGGTAAAAAAGTTTTTTCCGTAAACAGGTCTCTGTTAAAAGATTTTTTAGTTTCAATTATAAAGAAAGAAAATGTTTATAACTTTTTTTTGGTTTTTGTTTGACTTTTGGAAATGAAAACATATTTTGACTCTCAACAAGAAGTGAAGATCTTTCGATTGATAGTACTACTCGTGTGACGTACTTGGGTATCTGGGACTTACTTTAAAAAGTCAAGACCTTCTTTTTGGTCTTGACTTGAATTTAAAAATTTACTTTCGCAGACTTCTTTTAGCTTCGCTTTTTATGCGTTAATCGAGAACATTTAGTAAAAAAGTTATTTGGTTCGCAGAATCGATTTTAAGAGTGCAAGTGCCACGTGCGTTCTTATGTAAACAAGATCGACGCACTTCAACTGGGGTGGGAATGTGGATTAACTCAGAGTAAACCACAATTACATAAAAGCGAATCAATGCGATAGGGTGTACGGGGTGTGCAGCCTAAAAAATAGTAACATAAGTCGATTCCAAGCCGAACATATTTTCTTGTGAAAGAGCAAGACTGACACGACTTAATTAAGATTTAACTGAACAAAATATTTGGCTACATCTGTCCCGTAAAAGTAAATTTGAAGACAAAAAAGAAATACGGCTTTTATTTTAAGCTGAACTGTGCTACCTGCAATCAAGGCTTTGATTGAGACAAACAAAGTGCATAAAGTCATTACACGTTATATAAGTAAAGACAATGCTGGTGAGATCAGCTTGAACTTGCGAGCCAAAGAACTTGAGTTCGATTCGATTTTAATTGGTCTTTTGGAAAAGGTAACTTTACAATAAATTCCTAAACATGGTCATGCTGCTAACATAAAATATTGACTCTCCTGAACAGAAATCAACAACCGGATCAATATAAATTAATCTAAGTGGTAGCACCTGACCATAAAAAAAAGTAAAAACAAAGCAAAAATTGTCTTACAAACCGATTTGTAATAAAAATATGTTCTCGACTGACTTTTTATAGTTGATCATGCTTACCTACTTTCGGCTTTTCAAATATTAAAGTATTAAGAACAGTCATCGTCAAAAATGCCGCCTTCAAGTGTATACAAAAAGAATAAAGTCTCATAAATAATCAATCAATGCATTAATTGTAATTGACTGCACAAATTCAAAGCATTTAATTTATTGTTTTTTTTGTTTAATTGGTTTACATCTTCAGCAAACGTTGAGTTGTTAGTCGAAAGGTTATCTACCTCCTAGATACGGGGAAACGGCGAAGGTTCAACAGAAAAAGATTAATTTTGTTTTATCATCAAATTATCGGATCATTCTTTATGTGTTCTGCATTAATTAGTTGGCACAAAAATAATCTTTTTTCTCACTTATACCCAGCAAGCAAACATTTTAACTTATTCAAAGAACAGAGACCACCGTATTTGCTCCGAGTCAGCTTTGAAAATACAACTACATTGTTTTATTTCAAATATAGTGGTGCAAAAATTGCTGAAGAAACTAAAAATGCACCTTTCTTGTTTTCAATTTCAATTTATGACCTTTCCTACCTTTTTTTAAAAATTTTTAAAGACTGCATTCATAAGAATATTTCTTGCTGGTACCCTATTGGCTAAAAGAACGTGATTTCTCGGTACTCTATTGGCTACAAGCAACTAAAAGAACTTCTAATGCGTACACCCCTACTCAAATGTTATAGCAAAAGAGTTCAAAACAGGGCTTCACAACTGGGGGTCCATGGACCCGTAGGGGTGATGGTGACCTATTGAAGGGGTCCACATGATTTTCTTATAAAGTTATACTTCCGTTGTTGACCAGCGACAAAGTTCATGATGTCAAAAAACTCATATGAACAATGACTATCCACTTTGTTGGTGGTCAATAGTAAGTAGCATTACGGACAGTTTTGTTTTTTGCATTTTAGCTGTAGCTTTAAGAATGTACCTTTTACTCGTTAGAATTTTCAAGCTTCCCACTGAGCGAAGTCTTTATTTTTTCTTGACTCAGACACTTTGCATCATTGTAGCATTTAGTCACCTCTGGCCTGTGTAAAGTTAGTTGAGTTGAGGCGATGAGGCATGGGTATAGTTCAAGCGAATTTCCAATCAACAGAATAAGGTTTTTCGACAGTGACGTAAATAACTATTACAGTTATTGCAATGGCGTCTATGTGATGTCATAAAGAGTAATTAACTGATTGAAGTAACGAAATATTCCTCTTTTTGCAGTGTGCATAGTCAAAGAGGAATTATCACTAGTTAGAAACGATAGATTAGCTAAAAGATAAAGCTAAATATGTTAAAGAAAATTATGCTTTGCTAAACCGGAAGAGAATGTTAGATTAAATGATTTTTCTCGCGAATTTGCGAATGTATTTTTGACCAGCCTAATAGTAGTTATTTTAGGATTAAGTTTAAACAAATTTTATACAAAAATTGTGTAATTAAACTATTACGTCCAAAAAGCGTACGTATTTGGAATCTTATATTCAATTTAGATTTACTTTTCAAAAAAAAAAGATGACGTTGATTTACCACTGTGCGTTATTTGCTATAGGGTTTTGGGAAATGACTCATTAAAACCAGCTAAACTTAAGCTTTATCTTAGTAAGTGTCACCCCACTTTGGTACAAAAGGATAAAAGTTATTTTGAGCGGCATTTATCTTCGTTTAAACGACAACGTCTCGACTCATTTGGTACATATTATGAGAGGACAACCAATGCAGTTCGTCTTTCATACATTGTTGCATACAAAGTAGCTCAAGCCAAAAAACCTCACACTATTGTTGAGCAATTTTTACTACCCATGTGCAAAAGAAATGGTTAGGCTTGTTGTCGTTGATGACGCAGCTCGGAAACTTGACGATATATCCATGTCTAACAACACTGTGTCAAGACGTATAAAAGAAATCTCGCAGAACATTAAGGAGCAAGTTGTGGATGAAATAAAAAAATCTCCTTATTTTTCCATACAATTGGATGAATCAACTGATGTCTCACAATACTCTCAGTTGTTGGTGTTTGTGAGATATGTGCATGACGGAAATTTTAAGGAAGAATTGCTATTTTGCAAGCCTCTTAAACTCAACACTAGAGCTGAGGATGTGTTAAAAGCAGTTAATGATTTTGTTGAAGAAAATAGTTTGGACTGAGGCAATTTAGTGGGGATCACCATTGATGGTGCACCTACCATTTTAGGCTCACGATCAGGCTTCCAAACCTTAGTGAAACAGCGTGCCACATTGGCAATTGGAGTTCGCTGTTTCATTCACAGAGAGGCATTGGCATCAAAAACACTTCCGGATCAATTGAACACTTCAAAACTTTAGTAAAAACAGTTAATTACGTAAAATCATTGGCATTGAACACCAGGTTGTGGCGAAAAATATGTCACGACATGGACTCTGCCTTTGAGGTGTTGCTGTTTCACACTCCAGTAAGGTGGTTGTCGGCTGGGAACATACTCAACAGAATTTTATTCTGAAAGAATAATTGATGGAATTTCTTCAATCCAAAGGAAAATATGATTTCAAAATTTTTCTTGCTGAATCGGAATTGGAACTTGCATACCTCGTCGACATTTTTTCAATTTTGAATCAGATGAATGTTCAGTTCCAAAGAAAAGGGGCGAATTTATTTATTCATCAAGGCATAATCAAAGCTTTTGTTGAAAAATTACAACTCTGGATTAATAGAATGGAGAATAGCAATTTTGTTCAATTTCCATATCTAAATGGTTGGAGATAAACGAGACATTCAGGTGCATGTTCTTGAACATTTGTCAAAGTTGAAGGATGAATTTACACGCTTCTTTCCAGAGCCGGACATGACAAGAGATGATTTATCTTTTAAGGGATCCATTTGCTGCTGATATTCATACTATCCCAATGGACTTTCAAGAGCAAATTTTGGAGCTGAAAAACGACTTGTCGGTTAAGGATTTGTATAAACAATCCACGTTAGAAAATTTTTGGAGTAATATGCTAACTGCCTACCCAAAAATATCATCATATGCAATCACATGACTTTTGCCATTTACATCAACTTATTTGTGTGAGTGTGGTTTTTCGTCTCTGTTAAACATCAAGTCCAAACAGAGAAATTGTCTTGAAGCAGTAGAAAGCGATCTACGTTGTGCTTTATCTAATACCACTCCTAACATTGAAAAACTTGTCAGCGACAAACGCATCCAAAAGTCCGGAAGCAGATCTGCAGTAGCATAAAATGAATTTTGTTTATCTACCGGGTATTAAATGTAAGGTGTAAATTGGTTTTTGTGTCTGATTAATTTTTTGGTTATCTACTGGGGTCTATAGAGTTGTCTAAATAGGCATGGTGGTCCACAGACAAAAATGAGTTGAGAAGCCCTGGTCTAAAACATTATATGAAAAAAGACATTGCTATCGGTAGGTGGTTCGAGGGAAAAAAGTTTAATCAAAATAAAAAATTGTAATCGTGACTTGTGTTCCAGCGCCAGACGGACCCGCCAAGTTGTCAAGGCGCGGTCGCCTTATCAAACTGCCGCTTCGCTACCGCAACTAATTTCAAACAATTCGTTGTTAAACCCCGTTCTAACTCCTTGTTCTAATTTTTCTTAAACATTTTGAAACACTTAGTGACGTAACAATCCATTGCGTTCTGACTCATTCGTTTTTTAAACGTGGTCGTTTAGCTTAGCTAGCTTAGAATTAGGTCAGCTTTTTTAAACTCGTTTATATTAATATGTTAATTCAGTTAGAATAGGGTTAGGGCTTTTGTGATAATTAACTTGTTTGCAATAATTATGTTTAACAATTAATTTTTTATTCTTTTATTTGTTTCATTCTATTTGAATAAGTTGTTAAACTCTAGTTGAATAAGATTGCTGAACTCTATTTGACAATTTTGATTAAATTCTATTGGAATAAAATTGGGATAGTTTAAGTGGCATAAATGATGTTTTTATTTGTTTTCTATTTGAAGAAGGAAGTTTAACACCGCGCTAAGGGTTTCTGTGCCCCGAAATCGGCTATTTCTGTGCCGCACAGAAATATTTAACAACTTATTTGCTAAGATTAAGCTTTTGTAAGCTATTTGATTTGCTGGTTATTAAAGACTAATTGATTTTTGATATAAGCTGATATCATGTCTTCTCATGCAAGTGTACACTCTGTTGTTGAACCTGAAACTGTTGAAGCTTTAAATAGTGTTGATGATGACCTATTGTTAATTGAAAGGTCAAAAGTTCGATCTGCCGTGTCAAAATTAACCAAGGCGGAACTTCAAAATGAACTGAAGTCGCACAATTGCAAAGTTTCTGGCAATAAGGATCTACTTATAGAAAGAGTAACTGAAAGAAGATTAGCTGCTTTATCACTTGTTAGTCAAGGGCACCAGCCAGAAGCATCTCCTTCTAAAGTAAGTCCTGGTTTAGATAGGACTGGTTCTAGTGAGCTGTTAATGCTGTTTAATATGATGCAAAGACAGCAAGCCGATGCTGAAAAACGTTTTCATGCTCAACTTATTGAACAGCAAGCCGCTGCTGAAAAACAACAAGTTGCTGCTGAAAGGCGGTTTCAAATTCAACTTGAAGAAATTCGTCAACGATCATTAGAAGATCGTATGCAGTTAACAAAGTTTTTAGCAGACACTCAACTTCATGCCGGGCGTTCAAGTTCAACTGATGGTGGATTCTCTCCTGAAAAGCTCAGTCAAAAGTTTAACCGACTGGATAAAGAAAGTAGAGACTTTATGATAGACCTACAACAGCGACTTGACAATTGTAGGCCTGTTCATGAAGTTGAAGTTATTCTAACTGCTATGCAAGGATCAATGGATGATTGTAAAGCCTTTGTTGACTCCAAAATTGATTCTCTAGCAGATGAAGGAACCAAAGATGCAATCCTGTCACATTACGAATTGACAAAGAAGGAGTATTACAATAAAGCTGCTGCAGCCAAAGCTTATATTTCTAAAATTAATCTTGCAATAGAAGAAGACAAACAAGCTGGCTGCCTTCCCAATGGCATCACCCCTCCTGTCTTTTATGGAGATATAATGAAGTTTCCTACGTTTTGGGATGCTTTTGCCCCTCTTGTTCATGAAAACCCAAACGTAAGTCGTTTTTATAAAATGACTTATTTAAAGGCAGCCATGAAAGGGGATGCTGCAGGAGCTCTTGATAGTTACCCAACTACTGCAGAAAGTTATGACCCTGCTGTAAAAACTCTAAAAAAACGATTTGGCAGAAACCAGGCTATAATTAGAAGCCACATTAAAGATCTACTCTCTAGTGGCCAAGTCGACCTAAACGTAAAGCAGCTAAGAAATATTCTTGATAAAGTGGTGGCTAAAAGGGCATTGCTTTCCCAATTCAACGTGGAGTGGGATCAAGTTTTTATCCAGGTGGTGGAACAGCAGCTCCCGACTTCCTTACAAGAAAGGTGGATAAGAAAACTTACCCCCTCAATTGAAGCTGATGCTCCAACCACATCAGAAGAGATGATTGAGTTTCTTACCGCAGAGCTAGCCATGCTTGAAGCAGTAAAGGGCAACTCACCTAATTCTAAAGTGAAAGCCAAGCCAACTAGTCGCAAGCAAGTCTCTTTGCACAAGGAGTCCAATAATTTTAAGCGATCCACTTCAGCCCAAGCTTTGGTTACGCAAAGTCACTCTAAGCCGACTGATTTGTGCTTTATGTGCTCACAACCTCATGCTCTTAACACATGCCCGGAGTTTCTAAAGTTAGGACCTGCTCAAAGACTGGCTGCATTAATTGCTCAACCGGGAAAGATTTGCTTTAAATGCTTGCAAAGTAGGTCATCTGGTAGTTACCCCACCACCTTTCGCAAATGTATGGAAAAATGTGATTTGCCTAGATGTGGCAAGCCACATCACAGATTATTGCATATAACAGATGAATCTGCTAATCCCAAAGAATCAACCACTGCTGTCGCAGCAGTCCGGAGCTTGTGTGCGACTAATGCTTTGGTTTATGACGAAGCTACTGCAATTTTGCCCACTGCTAAAGCCAGACTCTGTGCTGATGGGAAAACTCAAGAAGTAAGAATCGCCTTTGATTCATTTTCTCAGAAAAGCTTCATCTGCAAACGCGTTTCTGAGGGGATGAATTTAAAGCCCATAAGAAGCGACTACTTAAAAATTTCTGGGTTCGGTGGCTCGTCGGTCACAGATTTCATGGATTTATTCCAATTTCAGTTGAAGCCCCTCCATCAAACTTCAGACGCTTGCATCACTATTAAGGCCCATGTAAAGGACGGTGAAATATGTTCCCTTCTTGAATCTGCTCCATTTGACGTCACCCCTTTCAATTATCTTGCTGGATTGCAATTTGCCGACCCAATTCCTCGAGGCGAATCCAGAGTTGATATTCTGCTTGGTGGTCAGTATTATTTTGACCTGATGTCAGGAACGGTGGCCAGTCCAAAGATTGCGGGTGTTTCCCCTTATGCCATTGAAACAACGTTTGGTTGGGTGTTGGCTGGTCCTTGTTTTACACAGTCAGAGCCTAACCACCAGGATTCTCATTGCATGCTTTTAACTGAATCCCCTCACACTAAACAAGTCAACTTTTCCGGGTGGTCAAAGCTTGAAAGGCTTGTGCACAATTTTTGGAAGCAAGAAGCAGTTGGCTTAGTTGACAAGCAAGGTGCTTTCACACAAGATGATCGTTATGCTGTTCAACAATTTAATGACTCCGTTTCTTATGACGGTAGTCGATATGTGGTCGGATTGCCGTTTCAGAAGGATGGGCCCCGCTTTTGTGCCAATTACAACGAGGCGTTTTCTCGTCTTCTATCTACAGAAAAGGGGTTGAAGAAAAATCCTGAAAAGAGGGAAGCTTACGCTGCAGCTATGAATGAATATGTTGAACATGGTTTTGCAGAAGAAGTTGAGGAAAATGAACTGCCAGAAATTCAACAAATGCAGCAAAAATATTTCATCCCTCATCATCCCATTTTCAAAAAATCAAGCTGCTCCACCAAGGTACGAATTGTCTTTGATGCCAGCTCTAAAACTTCTAATGGCATTTCGTTAAATGACTGTTTATTGAAAGGACCCAACTTGCTCCCGGATATTACGGCCGTTCTATTACGTTTTCGAATGAACACAATCGCATTAAATGGTGATCTAAAGAAAATGTTCTGTCAAACAGCTCTTGTTTCAGAGCATCAACCTTACCAGCTATATTTGTGGCGAAATTGCAACACGGCTATTGACCCGAAAATCTATAAAATGAAAAGATTAATGTTTGGAGTGTCATCCAGCCCGTTTCTTGCTGTGCAATGTGTTTTGCATCATGCCTGTACTCCGAATGTAGTCTCAAAATATGGTTCATCTTTATATGAGCTGCTTCGTAATAATATGTACATGGATGATGTTCACTTAGGAGGAGACTCCATTGAAGAAGTGGTTAATAAGCAAAAAATGTTGGTTGATTTCTTCAAATCTGGTGGTTGGAGCCTCGTCAAATTCGCTTCCAATTGTCCAGAAGTTATGCAAGCAATACCTGTAGAATCGAGACTTCCGAGTTTGGTACTTGATCTAAACAGCAATGATTTTGGTGAAGCTTCTTCCTTGGGCCTCAAGTGGCATACAAAAGAAGACGTATTTTATTGCAAAGTTAGCGAAAGACTGCTTAAAATGGACAAAGTGATTACAAAAAGAAGCATCCTAAGCAAAGTCAGCCAAATATTTGATGTTTTTGGTTTCTTAGCAGCGTATACCGTGCGAGCCAAAATTATTTTGCAACAGCTGTGGCAGAAAAAGGTGGACTGGTTTGAAGAACTCACGGATGATTGCGCACTGAAATACATTGAATGGGTAAATGAACTGTCTATTTTAGAATCAATAAAGGTTCCAAGATGCCTCTTTCGCATGTACGAAAAGGTTAAGAATATTCAGATACACGGTTTTTGTGACTCTTCTTTAGACGCTTATGCTGCTGTTGTTTATGTTAGAGTCGTGTTTTTGTCGAATGATGTTCAAGTGACCTATTTAATGGCTAAAACAAGAGTTGCTCCTTTGAAAAGATTAACAATTCCGCTATTGGAGCTTATGGCCGCTCACACTCTTGCAAAACTTGCGAGCTATGTCATTTCTTGTTTAAAAGGGACTATCGAAATTAACAATGTTTATCTTTGGTCCGATTCAAAGGTTGCTTTATCCTGGATTGCTAAACCCAGCACTCGCTGGAAAATTTTTATCCGCAGCAGGGTTCAGGACATTCATGATTTATTTTCCAGCAGCGTTTGGAGACACTGTCCAGGCATCCAAAATCCCGCTGACTTGCACAGCCGCGGAATAAAACTTGATCAGCTAAAAGAAAGTAAGCTTTACTGGCATGGTCCAGAATGGCTTATTTTGGAAGAAAGCTGCTGGCCTGCACAAGATGTTGCATGCATGCTAACTCCCGAGAGTGTTGAAGAAATGAAAAATGAAGAAGTCAAAACTAAAACTGCTCTCACGGCCCTTGCCGCACTTCCAACAGTCGATATTTTTGAACGTTTTTCAAGTTACTCCAAAATAGTCCGAGTTGTAGCGCGGATTTTGCGATGGCGAAATCAAGTTGACAAAACACCCAGAATTTATTGCTCTCTATTACTTTTGGCCGATGAGTTTGAACAAGCAGAAAATTTTATTTTCAAAGTCGTGCAAAAACAGAAATTTAAAGACGATTACAACGAACTTAAATCGTCGGGTAATCCGCCGCGCGCTTGCCGTTTTTTGAACATGGATCCAAGATTTGATTCAAGCCGTAATTTGATTGTTTGCGGTGACCGACTTCAATTTTCGCAGCTTCCCGCTTACCAAAAAACTCCGATAATTTTACCTGCCAAAGATTGTCTAGTTGAAAAGTTGATTTTGCATGTGCATTGCCGCAACAGTCATTCGTCGCAAGATACAACAATTGCTATTCTTCGCGAGAGGTTTTACATCATACACATTCGCGAAGAAGTTCGCCGAGTTTTAAGAAACTGCGTAGTATGTCGGCATTTTGCAACTCAACCTTTGCGACAAAAAATGGGTGCTCTCCCCTTCGAGCGTGTGGTTCCTGCTCTAGCATTTACTGATGTCGGACTTGATTTTACTGGCCCAATATATCTTAAGAATGAAGAAACTGGTCGCATGAGAAAATCGTATATTTGCATTTTTACTTGCACCCACAGTCGAATGGTGCACTTCGAATTAGTCAATAATATGACAACTGAAGAGTTTTTAGCTGCTTTGCGACGCATGATCAATCGTAGAGGATGGTGCAAAAAGATCATTAGCGATAATCAGTTGACGTTTAAAAAAGCTGAAAAGATTGTGCAGCTTTCTATATCTGAGTATTTGGGAAGAGAACTAAACGACGAAACTGTGCAAAATTATCTTGCTGAGAACGGGATTACGTGGTCGTACATCACTGAGCGAAGTCCGCACAGAGGCGCATTTTACGAGCGCTTGAACCGTTCATTGAAAGAACCGTTGAGAAAAGTACTTGGGCGAGCTCGAGTAAATTATGCGGAAATGTACACTATTCTTACTGATATTGAAGCTGCTTTGAATCAGCGCCCGCTGACCTACTTGGGCAGCGATCCAAAAAATCCGCAAGCTATCACTCCCAGTCACCTTGCTATCGGGCGCGCTTTACAAACAATTCCCTTTTCCTCTAATGACCCAAAAGTAACTGTTTCAAGTCGTTATAAATATTTGCAAATGCTGTTGAAACATTTCTGGAAACGATGGTCAAACGAGTACCTGCCAACACTAGCTAAGCGTCATAAATGGCATTCTGCTTGTGACGCTTTGAAAGTCGGAGATGTTTGCCTAATCAGCGAGAAAAATGTTACGCGTCCAAATTGGCCTCTCGGTCGCATTATAGAGGCAATTCCCAGCAAAGATGGTTTGATTCGCACTTACAAACTTAAAACGAACTCAGCTGTCTTATCTCGACCTGCACAACGGTTACACCTTTTAGAAAAGTGTGGAGACGATCGTGACAATATCAATGATGAACAACGTGATGTTTCGACGGCTATTCGACAAACCCGTCGAGGTGGCCAGGATGTTCCAGCGCCAGACGGACCCGCCAAGTTGTCAAGGCGCGGTCGCCTTATCAAACTGCCGCTTCGCTACCGCAACTAATTTCAAACAATTCGTTGTTAAACCCCGTTCTAACTCCTTGTTCTAATTTTTCTTAAACATTTTGAAACACTTAGTGACGTAACAATCCATTGCGTTCTGACTCATTCGTTTTTTAAACGTGGTCGTTTAGCTTAGCTAGCTTAGAATTAGGTCAGCTTTTTTAAACTCGTTTATATTAATATGTTAATTCAGTTAGAATAGGGTTAGGGCTTTTGTGATAATTAACTTGTTTGCAATAATTATGTTTAACAATTAATTTTTTATTCTTTTATTTGTTTCATTCTATTTGAATAAGTTGTTAAACTCTAGTTGAATAAGATTGCTGAACTCTATTTGACAATTTTGATTAAATTCTATTGGAATAAAATTGGGATAGTTTAAGTGGCATAAATGATGTTTTTATTTGTTTTCTATTTGAAGAAGGAAGTTTAACACCGCGCTAAGGGTTTCTGTGCCCCGAAATCGGCTATTTCTGTGCCGCACAGAAATAACTTGTATCTACTTTGTTGATTTTTGCACTACGTCCTACGGTATATAAACAAAAACGCTTTTCTAGCGGCAACGTTTCGAGAGAGCTTAGTACTTTAAACATTGTTATAATCTTTGTTTATTTTTGTTTAGATCAAGCGGAAAAATACTGACACTAAGCCTATGCAAACCTTTTTACAGTAAACCTTAAGCTGATTAAGTTTTTCTGATACATACAATCGCCGCACCAGCTTTTCGTACAGGCTCGAGCAATGGTTGTGATAGGCCGGAAAGCACATCCACTCACAGTTTGAACTTTGAGTTGATGTGCTTTCCGGCATCACCTACGACATGATATAGCCTCGAAAATCGAAAAAAAGGTTTTTGTATCAATTCAAAAATGAAAAAGTAGTCTTGTCCCCAGAAAAGTAAACTGAAATTAAAAAAAACAAAACATTGCTTTAAAGCGCTTATTATTTTCAATTTCTGAGCCGAGGCTTCCCCTGTTCTGGCGCCGACACTTACCTTTGGATATACAGTAGATATACATAGAGTTACCATCTAATTTGGCCAAAAAAACAAGCATGGTTAATTGTCTAATATAGTACCGATCGTATGTGGGGAAAAGTTTTTACTCAGCCAAAAAAACTAGCACATCATCATTCCATGCGATAATCTTTTTAAATTTCACTATAAAAACATGCTTTGCAAAGAAAGATGAAAGAAAAGAAATAACAAAAAAGTCGTTCTGAAGATTTAATGTAACGGGTGGTTTACCATAAAACATAATTGAAAAAGAATTGATGCCATAAAAGAAAATAGTAAGTGCGCTTTATAAAAATGCTAATGAAAGTAAAAACAGCAATTAGATTTATATACTTAATTGTAAATTTTATATACTTAATTGTAAAATAAGCACTTTTTTTGAATAAGCACATTACATTCTTTAAGATACTGCTCATAAAAGTAAGCGCAAATCTTAAAAATAAGCACGAAGCGGTTACTCTGGATATATACTCCAATTCAACGAATGAGTTAGAGTAAATTCGTAAATGAAAGTCAAAAAATATTTATTACAGAAAATAAAGAAAGGGTTCGGCTTCTTGAGGCAGAGTGCTGAAATCAAAACTGCCCAACCCACGGCCCGAGAAGCGTTTGGATGCGCCCTGCCAAGAAACTTTTAATCAGATGTTCAATCATCTTGAATTATTGCAGTGCCTCTAAACGAATATTGTTTTTGTCTCGGTAAAAGGTTCTTCGCTTTGTTTAAAAAAATAACACATAGATTCAAAGTGATGACCTTTTTTGTCTTCAACTAAATTTGTGTTTCAAATTCTATTTATCATGGAACTTAATGCGCAATAATTGTTAAAATCAATAGGGAACATTGTTAAATTTTGTTCCATTAGACGTCTAAACAGAAATATGCTGGTCATGATCATTTTTGTATCTACTACCGCCTCTGGTTCCTCTTTTGGTTTTCATTTGTCGATTCATTTTTAAATCTGTAACAATTTTCTAAGTTTATAGCGGTAAAAGTTTTGAGGCCAGATGCTTTAAATTGCATAAACATCATTTTGTTGTAGAAGTAGTTATCGCAAATCAATTAATATTTTGGCCAATCTCATGGAAGGATTTATGACATGGTTAGTGCACCTAGTTCCAGCGCAACAAAGCAATACCATAGCAGCAAACTATCAATTATTAAAGACAAATCAAGCTATTATTTACATATACTTTATTCAAATAGAATTAATGTAATCAAACAAAAAGAAAAGTTTATCACTTTAACTCGTAAAATTTTTGAATTAACTTCCAGGACAACTTGAATTTGACATCACTTTGATTATTGCACCAATTGCGGCCCGAATAAATTTGCAGACAAATATTTGGTCCGCGGCAAGTAAAAAGTTGGGCATCCTTGGCTTAACCCGAACTATCCCAATGACTACATTTGTAGTCATTACTTCAAATGCATTTTCTAACTAAAAATAACTGTTTTTTTATTATTTTAGATTATGAATAGCTTTGAGATATAAAATGCAGTTTTACTTTTCGTACAAGTTTCTTCTTGTAATACATTATTATTTAGTTGTTAATAAAAAATTCAGAAAGTTTTCTCTATTTTTTCTACCCTTGGGTTAATATGGGTTAAATCATCTGTTTGTCGATTCATTCCAGTTGATAAACACTAAAATTTAAAATTTTTTTACTAGTCTATTTAAAAGTTTTTTAATCACGGCAGCATTAAAATAACATTTAAAATAATATCATGATACCAAAAAACAAAAGATCAAATGGTCCGTTTAATTATTGACGATAATGAGCCAGATCGGTTAAACAAACAATGCTAAGAAATTCGACCTTCAATAAATCGCAACACAAGATCATAAAAGCAGCATAATTCGCCACTTAACTTTTAAGACTAGCCATAACAAGTTCATTTGGTGAACAACAGACGAGTTTGATTAACCAAAAATTCACTTGCAAAATGTTGGCCCACCATCGGCAACCACAAAATAAAGCAGAAAGATCTTCTACGTGTGTAGTGAACTTTCAAGCGCAAATGTCATACTCCGGGTTAAGAACTTTCATGCACAAAAACACGTCAATAGCTAAAAAACACACAAACAGCGGCACAGCTTTTCTCAGTTGCTCATTGAAATTATTTTAGTGAAAATAGAAGTTTTTGAACCAATAGCTTTTTTAGAAGATATCTGGGTAATTTACTATATTAAAATCCGAAACAGGTTTTTGCATATTACAATCCTACCTGAAGTAGAATAAAATTAAAATATTGGGATATTTTTAACTGAGTCTCGAAACATTCGCCGTAAGAAAACTTTTCTCAAAAATTTTCGCCGCAAAAAACTCTGTCGCCTAGGATTTCTGTTATACCAACTCGGTTGGTTTGTTTAACATGGGACACCGGTGTTCCTATATGCGGCAAAAATCCTATGAGGAAGGGTTTTTTAGGCAAAAATTCCTCCGGGAAGTTTTTCTACGGCAAAAATGTTTACGGCGAATGCTACGGATATATTGTTAACCTAGTATAACGCCACATCTGCGGTATTGCCATTAATAGTTAAGAGATGTAATTTATTTTTTTTGATTGCTGGTAGGC
Organism: Diplosoma virens; assembly: GCA_963680785.1. Classification (NCBI taxonomy): domain Eukaryota; kingdom Metazoa; phylum Chordata; class Ascidiacea; order Aplousobranchia; family Didemnidae; genus Diplosoma; species Diplosoma virens. Next base: position 26,027,203 of record OY796892.1, on the reverse strand, counting down.
CTTTAGAGGTCTGATTGCATCTTTTTAAAATTACTACCTGCCCCCAATGATGAACTGATTTATGGTTCTGCTGTAGAGTTGTAAGTGAACCTTATGTATTACCAAAAAATATTAGTCCAAACTCGAAAATTTATTTGGCGTTTGAATTAGGCCCGAATCTTTAATTACAGAGTAAATCAGCTAAAAAAATACGGCTGAAAACAAAAAATTAAAGACATTAAAATATCTCACGATAGATTATTTCCTTATTTTATGTTTTAATTCTTTCGCATGTACAACTTCTGCCAAATCACGCAAATTGAAGCCCGGTTAAACTCTATTTTTTCTAAAACTTTTAAGCATTGGGCATGCGTGGATGAGGTCTAGGTTTTTCTCAAAAATCGAATTAAACAATTATTTTTCTTGTCATTTTTGTCAGTGGGCGCTTTTTTCAGGATACATCAACCATATGGATTTGCATATCATTTAATTTTCCTCTTGTTCGGGCGATTGAAGGCGCTATTTTGTCAAGCCTATTTTTAAAATTTGAAGTTTTTTCGGAAATGCCGAAAACGATTTTCTTACGTCTTCTATTGAGGCGTATTCTTCAATTTCTTAGACATGAGCTGAGTAATCACTACAACAACCACCACATCATATTTGTTTTGTTAAATACTTCGGCCAACGAGTAAGTTATGTCCGCTAATAAAACCAGATTAAGAGAAACAACGTTTGGCCTCTGAAAATCTAAACAATTTTAATTCAAACCTAGCCACAATAACATATTTACGTGACGTCATTTTCACTGTTGACCCTTCAGGCTATGCTTTTATGGGTTGTGCAACAATATACAATGGGTAATTCCAAGTCGACTCTGAACCTGACTCCAACTTCTAAAACTAAATTAACTTTAATTCTTTCTCAAGGCCTTAATTGTTGATTTTTAATCAATGAAAATTTTTTGTGTTTTAATAGGTTCCATTAAAAAATTTCATTTTTACCAAATTTGCTATGTTTCTATTAGATGGTGTTGAAAGCTTTTTATTTCGTCTCCATAGGCGTACTCAAGGGGAATTTCAAGGGTCAAACTTCCCCCTTAAAGAAAGGTAATCAAAGATATGCACTTATACGTAAATTACATATTAGAAACAAATAGATTACAATAGTATGGTATAAGTTTTATCCTTTTTGCAATTTGTTTTTTTTTAAACTTTATTAGTAATTTTATTAAAGGTCGTTTTTTCTAAGGCCCCAATTGCGTGAAAGTTTGCTAATCTGCCTAAAACTTTCAAAACCGAAAAATATTTTATCATGAAGTCAGGTCTTCTATGCTTCACTTTGATGTCTATTGATGTCTATTGTTTTATCGCAATGTTTTCGCATGAGATGCGAGCCTAGGTACATTGCTATGAAAAGCAAAAGAAGTGCTAAGCATCTTAGGAGGACCTCTAAAAGAAACTCCATTATACTCTGGAAAGCACGGTAAAAAAATTAAAAATATGCCCAAATATAACAAAAATTATTTCAATATGCTGGTAGGTCAGTGGTTCTCAAAGTTTAACTTGTATACTTCCCTTTCAAGGATTTGTCATTCCCAAAAGTATATGACAAAATTTTTTTGAGAAAAAATCCTTTTTGTTATTAAGTAAAAAACTTTTTTTGTTTTTATTTTAATGTGAAGCACCGTGGTCTTACCTGCAGGCTGCTGAAACTTTTGTTAAATAAGCACATGATTAGAATGACCATGGAGCTTAAATGGAACAGAAGTTTTACTTTCGCTGCTTGACAGCAAGCGAAGCAAGTTCTTCCATCAAAGAAATAGCGTTCCTAGGGAATCGATATTGGCTCCTCTTCTTATTGCGTGAAAAATCGTGTCTTCTCGCGTCACACTGCTGGGGCGACTTGCGAAGATGAGATCCTGGCCCAAAACAGTGTGTACAGCTGCCCTATCTGTAGCCTACTCAACAGCTGATTACTGCGCGCCAGTCTAGTGTCGACCAGTGGACGAACTACAGATTGAACACAGAGTAGTGTGAGAAGACATCGAGGCTCCGTACTTTCATACCCATGAGCAGTACTAAGCCTGTTGGAATGGGCTTGCTTCGAACAGCTTGGGTTAAGGTTAATCGCCTGCAGACCAGTGTTGGGCAATTTCATTCGTACGTGCACAATGGGGTCTCGCTCCTTTTCCAGACTGCGAGTGCGGGGCCGCAACCACGCAACCACAACCACGAACAAACCGCAGACCACGTCTTAACAGCGTGCCCTACAGCATGGATTGGGCATGACATGGAGTACATGATCTAATGGTTCTTGATGACGAAATCGATGCTGGCTCAACACCATCGCTGCCAGCATCTTTCCAAGCAGTGCAGCAGCATGGAGTAGTACAAGAATAAATCTTTGGCCCCAGCCCTGTTTGTGTTTGACCCAGAGTTGATGGTCTATCATACTACGACAACAACATTGTTTTTTCGGTCTTCACTTTAGTGAAACAATTTTTATGAACTGTCAAGGTTCAACTATAAAGGACGTGCCAGCTTATGTTATCAGTTAATAATTTTGAATCAACTTACAATTTATTCCAATTCTTCCCGGAAAGATTATTTCTTTCTACAGATTACGAATTCCTTTTAGGCAGCCAAGTGGCTCACTCTGAGAAACGCTGAGCTTGATATAGTTAATATTAGTTGCAATACAGAATGCTCGATAAGGCACTCAGAGCTAAATATTTCTGAATCTAACTATCATGCAAATAAAAATATAATTTATTAAAAAACCCAATGCTCTTATTCAATAAAGTGCGATCACCATCTTATTGAAATATAAATTCAAAATATGTATCTATACATGGTGAATTATTTTCATGCTTTTGTAGCAATGCTTTATGATTGTAGCCATTATTAAAGTTGGATTCGATTTGATCTGAAATTTATTGATATTCAATAGTTGTGTTTTTACGGTTAGGCAAAAAAACTCATGCATCTGCAAGCCGCTCTAAAAAAGTAATAGGCTTACTCTAATTTGGAATGTAAGTTTGAAAAAGTTTTTGGCTCATGACCAGGAACACTTTTAATAATCTTGTTTTTGACTGGAAAAATCCCGGCACCGGCAAGTGACGTCGAATAGATAAATTCTCAATATATAAAAACAATCAAAAGTTATGGAAAGAACGTGTTCGATGCCTGGGACGATTTCAAAAATTTTTTAGTTTGAATTTATTTTTGAGTTCCATTCTTTTATTAAGTATAGATTATGGGTCCGCCTGGAGAATGGATAGCTTTTCGTCAAAGCAGAGATTCCATCTGGCGGGACCGGGTTGAAAGGTGTTAAAGTTCACTAAGATGCTCCATTCAATACGGGGATCAGTGATGGCCTTACAAAAAGGGGGGCCGGTGCAAGAAAAGTAAGGAGGGACCCCTATTTAGTGTTCCAAAGCGAAGCAATTTCAAAAGAAAAGTAGCCCAGTCCATTTTTAGTGTTGAAAACGAAGTGATCTATAAAAAAAAAGGTCTTCAATTTAGGGGACCACTGTTGAGTGATCCAAAACATTGTATCTCTTAAAATAGTGGTCGTTTGATTTAGAGGGCCACTTCTTAGTGTCTCAAACCAAAGTGATCTCTAAAAAAAAGGTCTTCATTTTAGTGGGGACCTATATGTAGTGAGCTATAACTATATCTAGTGAGCACCAACGAATGTACAATTCACCGACCGTGGGACACAGAAACGTGTCGCACAAACTTTCACACGAAAAACAAACGCAATGGAATGCAAAGCACGATTGACAACATAACGAGCATAACCCGAGCATGCTGCAATCACCAATTCGACATTTTTTTATTTTCTTTTTGACAAGCCATCGACGTCTTGCTGCTACTACGAAGAAATAGAGCAATATCTTGTGTAGGGGGCACTTTTTGATGTATTTTATGGGGGGCTCAGTGCGGCCGCACCGTTCGCACCCTATTAAAGCCATCACTGACGGGGTTCCTTCCTATTATCGATGGCTTTCGAAAAAGCGTTTGAAAGTTTGGTGGTATTTCTTTTCTACTTGCTCTTGAAAGTCTGACGATGATTATAATAATGAGATTTAATCTCCGTTTCGCAACAATCAGTTTAAATAAATAAATAAATTTTTTCTAAACAAATAAATTTTGCGCTGATTCTGATCATTGAGTACTGTAGTAGCTGCATTGTTTTAAAAAGTGAACCTGTGTTCTTCTGATCACAAACCAGTTGCTCAACGCATTAAGCTGCTTTGACTGCAACTCATAGATGTGAAATCATAATTTAATAAAAAGATGGAGCTGAACAGCAACATCTTGCGGTTATTTAAATTAACAGAAATTTTTAGATTATACAGTACCTTTAAATTTTTCTTTGTCTGAAAAGTGTCAAAGACCGTAGAATGTTGATATATTATTATGTTTAATATTCTGCCTCAGCTTTACAAAAAGCTGGTTGGGTCTATTATTGCTTACTGCTCATAAACATTATGTAACACTACTTGATTGTCAAATTTATTTACTGCTCGTGTATTACAACCTACTCTGCCTCAATGGAGTAGAATATCTGAATTATTGTACATCATATTTATCGTCGGATTTTGATCATACAAAAGTTATATTCAGCAACACTAATACATTCATACCAGGCATAGGTGGGCACGAAAGTACCGCGGTACTTTTACTCGGTACTTTTGAATTATCCAATTTAATAGTAATAAAAAACTATTTAAAAAATTTTATTTTTATTTTTATTTTTGAATTACACTATTTTTGAATGTCAATTGAAATTCAATGTATGACAGAGTTATGACTATTAAATTGGATTATTCAAAAGTACCGAGTAAAAGTAACGCAGTAACGCGGTACTTTTACTTTTAAAAAAACTATTTTTTTTTATTTTTATTTTTTATTTTTATTTTTGAATTACACTGTTTTTGAATGTCAATTGAAATTCAATGTATGACAGAGAAGTTAATAGTTATAACTATTAAATTGGATTATTCAAAAGTACCGAGTAAAAGTACCGTGCCCACCTATGATACCAGGTTAAAATAAAAAATAAAACAAAAAGTAATAATAATAATGAACAAATATGAAATATCATAAACGTTTTCGGCTAACATTAGCCTTCTTCAAATGAATAAAATGTAAAGAAATTTTGCCATCAAATATAAAGATGAGGTCAATGACCTGGTTATTTATATTGTTTATCAAATTGGTCACACTAGGTTTCCATAAAGAAGAATTGATGAATATATTTAGCTAAAAGTTAAGAACAATTATTATCATCATTAAATTTGGAGGAAAATAGTGAATTAGTTCTGCGTATTTTTTTTTGCCCTTTTGTCCTTTTGGGGTTGCGTTGACAGCAGCTCGAATGCGCATCTCCAAGCGTCTCAATCTGTGCAACTAGCGACGATTCCGCCGGTGGAATTCCAAGACGAGACCAGCCCAGGTCTTCAGCATCGTCCCGCCAGCGAGTTCTGGGTCATTCTCTAGGCCAGGGATGTCCAACCTTTTTATATAATGGGCCAATTAGATACATTCAGCGGGCCGCAAAATTACATGTCTATGAAATGTCATGACCAAATGACAAGTATCAAAAAATAAGTTTAAAATTGATTAACTAATTAGAAATCTAAGTGAAATGTGAAACTATTAAAATCATTTCGTAATGAGTGTGAAAAATTTCCATGCTGGAGCTGCTTTGAAGTCCTCGTTACGTCAGCTCCTTTTTTTTTCTTTCTCTGAGCTAAAATTTCCAAGATCTGCAGAAGAGCGCTTGTTGTCGCAATCACGAAGCCGATGAAGCCAGTAGCGGACCCAAAAAGCCAGTAGCGACCGATATATCTGCTTGGGCCAGATGGTAAGTGCTTTCTCGCAGCCTGGGCCGTGAGTAAGTCTGTTCATTGGTGTTAAAGATGACAGACCGAAACCGAACCAACCAAAATGAAAGGGTATCCACCCATTCCGATGTTCAGTGTGGGTCTGCTAGTCGGCAAACGTCCTTTTCAGGACGGGGCAATGCTAGGATAAAACTACCCTTTTCAGGACACATTGCCAACAAGTTTCGAAGACCCAGTATTCTTCAGCTGAAAATCGAAGGCCTCACTGCAAGCAAGATGAACGTTCTTTATCACCTCGCTATGCAGTCTGCAGGACACCCACTGCTCTGATTCAGAGAAGTTGGTACTTCCAAACTATCAACTAGCTGGGTCTTCTTTAAGCAGGAAGCATGGCCTTGCCACGTTTGTCCACGAGCGACTGAGATACACGCTTTTGGACCAATCTCCACGGACATCGGAGATCGAGTGGCTGTGCGTGGACGTTGATGGCTATAAAATAGTCAACGTCTAAAACCACCTCCAACGCGATTGCAAACCCTGGATCTCACACTGTATCCTCACCCCTATCTTTACGGTGGCAATTTTAACTGTCGTCTTGCTGACTGGGGTTACGATGAAAACAGTCCGGACGGTGAGTGCTTGGCTGGCTGGGCAAGTATCAATTGTCTTGCCCTCCTATATAATGCCAAGGACGCTGCCAGTTTTTATTCCGGCCGCTGAAACACTGGAACCAATCCAGATCTAGCTTTCGCCAGCGTAGGTCCAAACAGTCGCTTACCGGATAGACGTGTCCTTGACAAGTTCCTCTGGTCAAAAAATCGACCTTTGCTTATTACACCACCAAGGTTTGCTATGGCAGTGCCAAGCATGCCTGTTAAGCGATGGAACTTCCGCAAAGCCAAATGGAGTCACTACATTATTTGACGAATAAATTCGCAAAGACTTTGTTGCCGCCTGATTCACTTGATGTGGATGCGGCTTACCAGGACTTCTGTAACACCATTAAGAAAGCAGCCAAAAAGACTACCCCACGCGGGTATTAAAACAACTATATTCCGTGTTGGGATGCAGAGTGTGAATCCCTCTATAAAGCCTTTCTGCAGTCTCCTCAGGGAGACGACTCAAGTTTGGCTGCTACAGCTTTGCTTGCAAAGCTTGACAGAAATCGGAGGGATTGATGGTCCGAGGCAGTTCGGAGCATTGACTTCTCACACTCTAGTCAAAAAGCGTGGAGTATTTTGAACAACCTTACTGGTAGGTCATGACACTCTCTTCGTCACTGTCCCGTTTCAGCCGATGCTATTGCATCTCAGCTGGTTAGAAATGGGAAATACGAGACTGTTGACCGCAAGTCATCTCGACTTGTCTTTCAAGAAGTGTCTGACCTTTGGAGGGCCACAACACCAGACGCAGTAAATATCTCTGACAATTTTTTACAGAGAGAATTTGCTGCTGCCCTCCAACATTTAAAACCAGGTAAAGCTCCGGGTCCTGATTCCATCTGCTCAGTGCTTATACTCCGTGATGCAGCTGCTTTGAAGTCCTGGTTACGTGACTTCCTTTCTTTCTATTTGCACCGACTCAAAATTCCCAAGATCTGGAGAAGAGCGCTTGTGGTCGCGATCCAAAACCAGGAAAGCCCGTGGGGGACCCAAAGAGTTATCGACCGATTTTTTTTTTATCTCTATATTTATCCTCCTGACTCTGCTCTGTGTCCCCTACAAGATCCTCGAGAGGCTTATCTACGCCCGCGTTGAACCATTAATCGATCCACTGCTCCCTAAAGAGCAGGCTGGGTTCCGAAGCGGGAAGTCAACCGTAGATCAAGTTGTTTTGCTAACCCAGAACATCGAGGATTCTTTTGAGGCTAAAAAGAAGGCCGGTGCCGTATTTGTCAATCTGACAGCTGCTTATGACACTGTCTGGCACCGTGGCCTTACCTGGAAGCTGCTGAGACTACTTCCGGACAAGCACATGGTCAGAATGATTATGGAGCTTGTCCGAAATCGAAGTTTCATCCTTACCACCGGTGAAGCAAAGCAGGTTACGCCGTTTTAAAAACGGCGTTCCTCAGGGATCGGTCTTGGCTCCCCTCCTATTTAACATCTATACATACAATCTTCCTTCCATAATTTCCAGAAAGTTTGCTTATGCTGATGATTTAGCATTGTTGCACTCATCTGGAAACTGGAAGGACTTGGGGGGGACTTTCAGCCAAGACATCTCTACACTTTCAGCGTATCTCCAGACTTGGAGGTTGAAGCTCAGTCACACTAAGACGGTGACGGCAGCCTTTCACTTAAATAACCGAGAGGCCAAACGTGAGCTAAAGGTCTACAACAACGGTAGACTTTTACCGTTCTGTCCAACCCCTACTTATCTTGGGGTAAAACTGGACAGATCGCTCACGTTTCGTCACCAGTGTTTTTTTTAGTGGCATTGCGCAAAAAACTATCTTCGCGCGTCACACTGCTGAGGCGACTCGTGGGCTCGGGATGGGGTGCTGGTGCTAAAACACTACGCATAGCCACCTTATCTCTAGTCTAGTCAACAGCTGACTACTGTGCGCCAGTATGGTGTCGCAGTGCTCACACTCACCTCATCGACAGTGTCTTGAACAACGCCTTGCGCATAGTTACTGGATGCCTGCGTCCCACTCCAACGGACCACCTACCTGTACTCTCAGGCATCCAGCCAGCTGAGCTTCGCCGACTGGGAGCAATACTCTCCTTGGCTCATCGTGGATCTCTGGACCCCGATCATATCTTTTATGGTCTTTTAAGCGGGTCCTCAGATACTGGCCAAGTGAGACTAAGATCCAGACGCTCGTTTGTGCCAGGTGCGCGGAATCTTTTGGACAACCTTTCCAGACTTGGTATCCGCGCTTCTGAGTGGACAAATCACAAATATAAAACGGAGTACTGTGAAAATGCTTCCAGGCTCCTTGCTTTTGTGCCCGAGACCGGTGCCAGGCCTGTTGGGATGGGCTTACTCCGAGCAGCTTGGGTTGAGCTTAACCGCCTGCGGACTGGTGTTGGGCGATTCCATTTGTCCATGCACAAATGGGATCTCGCTCCTTCACCGAATTGCGATGTGGCGCCTCTGAGCAAACCGCAGACCATGTACCAACAGCGTACCCTATACATCGGGCACCACATGGAGCACGAAGTCTGACGCTTTTGGATGACGAAACCCGATTCCGGCTTATAACACCACTGCCAGCGTCTGATCCAGGCAGTGCAGCAGTCTGGGGTAGTAAAAGGATAGACCCTCGGCCCCAGTCCTGTTTGTATCTGACTTGGAGTGGATACTCTTCAAACGACGACGATGATATCTGCTCTGTGTCTCCTATAAGATCTTCAAGAGGTTTATCTACACCGTCGTCGAAACAATTATAGATCCATTGTTCCCAAGAGAACATGCTGACTTTTGACGCAGAAAATCAATTGTGAATCATGTCATTCTATCAACAAAAACATCAAGAATTTTTTTGTCAATTTGTTGATCTAACGGCGGAATATGACTCTGTCTGGCATCTTGGCCTTACATGCAAGCTGCTTGAAACTTCTTCCAGATAAGCACATGGTCAGAATGATGATGGAGCTTGTTCAAACCGAAGTTTCACCCTTTCTACCGGTGACACCAAACAAAGCAGCATTTGCCGTCTAAAAAACGGCGTCCCCCCAGGGATCGGTCTTGGCTTTCCTCCTTTTCAACCTCTTTATATTTACGTCTACATCTGCACTCTACAATTTCGACAATCTAACATTGTTGCACTCCTCTGGAAACTTGAAGACCTTTGAGGGGATTTTAAGTCAAGACATGACTAAACTTCTAGTTTATTTTCAAACTCGGAAGGCTGAAGCTTAGTCACACTAGGACGTTGACGGCGACCTTTCTTTAAATAATGAAGAGGCCAAACGCGAGCAAAATGTTTATAACAGCATTAAACTTTTACCATTTTGTCTAACCCCACTTATTTTGTGGACAGATCGCTCGCATTCCGTCACCATCTTATGCTATTAAGAAAAAAACAATAGTAGTGCACCACACTGCTGAGGCAACTTGCAGACTCAGGATAGGGTGCTGGTGCCAAAACACTGCGCACAGCTGCCCCATCTCTGGACTACTTAATAACTGAGTATAGCGCACCAGTCTGGTGTCGCAGCGCTAATACTCGCTTTATAGACAGAGTCCTATATGACGCCTTGCATATTGTCACTGGATGCCTGGGTGGAATTTTCAATTTTGTACCCAAGGAATTGTAGTCTAGATATTTTCAATCTATCAAAAATCCAAATTTTTTTCTCTGCTCAAAAAATTCTCACTCAACTCTTTACAATTTAATCATATTTATTTTTTGGTACATTTGCAAATTAATCATATTTATTTTTCGGTACATGCACAAACGCAATATAAGAAACAGATTGGTTTGTTTATCATCTTAAAAAGTCGCTAAAAAAAAGCTTTGCCATGACAACTAACATAGAATGCTCCTTGATCGCTCCAAGAGCTGAGTCATAGCATTTTTATGAGCAGAGAAAAAAATTTTGGATTTTTTATCGGTTGAAAATATGTAGATTACGATTCCGTGGGTACAAAATTGAAAATTGCTGCCTGGGTCCCACTTCAATTAACGACCTACCAGTACTTTTAGCTGAGCTTCGCCGACAAAAAGCGACCAAATATTTTTCCTGGGCTAATTTTTTGTCTTGATTAAAAGAGTTGCCGTTATAAAATTAAAAAACTCTGAGAATAACACCTACTACCTCTAGTCTATGCTTGACACACACCAAAATTAAACACTTTTTAACTGTAACACAATATCAACCCAACAGCATAAACCTGTAGAAAAAAACCCTGGCAAACAAGGGAAAGTAGAGATTATCCAAGAGTAGTAGGAGTCTAGGATGGCATCAGACAGTCTATTTAAAAACTTATCGACAATCATTAACCTCAAATTTGAATGCAACTACATTTGTTTAGTGCCTCGGCTGAAAGAATTATTTGAAAAATAAACGCAGCTTATTGCTGTAGTTTAGGTTCGGTTACTCAACTACCGGAAACTTTGAAAATGTCAGTTAAGTCGAAGTTAAACTAATTGGGTAGTTAATTTAAAAAAGCTTCCTTTTTTCATAAAACAAATTTCAAAAACTAAAAAATATATAAAGCTAAAACTAAAACTAAAACTAAAAGAATAAACTAAATAAATACAAAACTCTACTGAAGTTTTATCAGCTGCGTCAAGCATTGTTTATTATTTTTTTAAATTCAAATAACAAAAACATTACGTAAAAAAGTCTGATTTTTTTTTTGACACGTTTTTGTGAAGAAAAACAAAGGAATATCTGTTTCTAAATCTTTTTATTTTGGTATCGCAAAGGCACAAATCGACAACAAGCACAAAACTACGTAGACAGCAATTTTTTCATTAACACTGACAATAAATAATAGTACTATAATTGTCAATTGAGTATATCCTTGTTTCTCAGTTTTAAATTTCATTCAGTCAGCAATGAACAACAAGGTTTTCTCCTACAAAGTTGCTTTTACTTGACCCCGATTCCTTCTTCATATGGCTGCATGGGCTTGTATGCTGCTTTCTATTTCAAACAGAATCACCAGCCCTCGCATGTAAGCAGCGTGAATCCACTTAAAAATTTGTCGTGAACTGTCTTTTCTAAGGTCAGAACAGAATTCAATCAAGCTGACTGAGCATCGAACTCACTTCTTATGCAGTGTATTATCACACGGAGCTATCCCGCCGACTAAGCAATTAAAACTAACAATTGAACTGACTTTCAATACACATTAGATGTTTTCACTACTCGAGAAAAGCAGCGATTGGCCAATTCATAAATCAAGAAAATAACGGCGATAGTGGCACAGTGTTTTGGGACAGCACGACTTTTTTTTTAACGCAAGCAAAATTACTCGGGCGTGTCTTTTACGTGGCAAGACGCAATCCACCAGCAGTTATCCAATCCACACCAGCAGACTGATGTGCGATCAACGGTTGAAGTTGGACTGGCTGCTGGCCGGTCAAAACTCCGGGCATTGCTGTTGGGAGGGCAGTTGTAAATGCGGCCGCCTGCTGCAACCCAGGCACTTGCGGCGCACCGAGGTAAACGATTTCGCGGGCCTGTAGCAAGCCCCCTTCATGAAGCATTATGGAAGTTTGCTTTAGCTGGGCGGGGGCTGGAAGAGTTCCAGCGGAGTTTAGATATCCCGGATGCAGAGTGGACATGCCGTTGATGTTGGGAAGACCTGTTTGAACTGAGGAGGTAACCACACCCGTGGGGGGTTGAGGAGTAGTTAGCAGTGATTGGGGTGACACTGCTTTAAATGGCAGTCTCTGAAACAAAATTGCCGAAATCACTTAAAAGTTACAAGTAACTACCAAGCAAAAAGGGTTTTATTTTATTCTTATCTTCATACAATGCGTGTAAGTTAAATAAACCATAGTTGATGGAGAATTTGTTTTTATTTTTGGCGCTTCAGCAGTTAGTTCAAATTAGTTCATAATTATGCAGAAAGTTTTTAAACATCAAAAAACACAAAAAATGCTGATGATTATACTAAAAGTAAAAAATCTTTGGTTATATATAATAAAGAAAAGTAAAAAAACTAAAGATCTATGTTTGAAAATGGGATATTTATGGCAATTTAATAACCTAAACATTTAAAAAAATTTTCTTACGAACCAAAGCAGATGCCGAATGCAATAGAGTTTGTTGACTTCTTTCATATGGCGACCATCTTGGCTTGGGTGGTTTTCCTTCCAACATGTTTTTGTGTCTTTGACTTGCCAAATGCTGTAAGAGCAATTTAATCAAATCACGAATATGTTGCCATATACATATTTATAATTGTTTTCTATTATGTTGTAGGTGTAAAGAATTTTTTTGTTTAATACGCCATTGGAAACAGTTTAGCCCATATAAAGAACAATTGGTAAAAAAATTACTGGCAAAAAAATTTCGTAAGTCGGATAGAAAATTTTCTGTCAAAAACTGGTAAAGATGTAAACCCCACTAGGTAAATTCTTCTAAAACTGGATGATAGACAAAATTCGTCAAAAACTGTACAGAAAAATTGAGGTGCAAAAAAACGTAATTTCAATCCTGATTTAGAGTGTTTTTTTCAATTTTTAAAGCAACAAGACATCAATTAGCTAAGTGGATGGGCAACTGGTCGTGTTTTAAAAAGCTGATTGTAAAATAAGGCTGAACAAAGCAAGATTATAATTATTTCTAAAAAAATTACTTTTTGTTCTGTTTACTTTCATTACATTAAAAATTTACAAAAAAAATCAGTAAAAACACAGATAAATGACGTACTTGAGACAGCTGTATGTCGGAATTTAATGTTACTTTACAAACATGGCACCGATATTGATCCTGTAAAACACGCGTTATCAAAGCATTCGCTAGGTGGCAGTAAAGGTACCTTATTTACGCCAGCAAATAAAACACGTATTAGTAAACTTTCTTCACAGAGAACTTGGTTGTTTTGTTTCATTGATTATTTTTTTCAACAAGAGAAAAATAAAAGATTTTATTGGTGTTATGACATTCTGCAAGTTTTGTATTAGTTTAGAACTGTAAATTTTTTGTATTAGTTAGAACTGTAAATTTTTTCACACGATTATTTTGTTGTTGCTTCGATAAAAAAGCTCAATGCGACTACACAACTCTGCATTCAATACTTTTTTCTTGCCTAAAAACATCATTTTACAACATTAGTCAATAATAAAGAAGTTCACAAACAAAAAATACATTTTCTTATTTCAGTTTTATTCGTTTTATTTCAGTTCTTTTCCTGTGTTTTTAAAACTGTTTTGATACCTCTCAAATTACTCAACTTTTGACGATTAATGATTGTTACGTATAAATGTATAACCAGTGACAGACGGTGAGGTTTTTAAGGTGTGTGCTCAAAATAGAATTTATAACATCATGGTAAATTTAAACCAAAACCAAATAATACTTATTTTTGTTTCAACCATGCCCAGAAATAAGTTATTTTTTGGTTTGGGCTTGAATTTACCACAATATTTTAAATTTTATTTTAAGCGCACACCTTCAAAAAACTTTTACGTCCGCCATTGCGTCTGACAAAGTTTGTTATTGGAATTGCTACTAAGCTGAAGTCAAAATACTTTAAGAACCGTTCATAAAAAAAAATAAATTGCCATAATTAGGAAGAAAAAAGGTTTAAATGCGGACAACAAGTTAAGCTTAGATGCCAATATATATATATATATTTGCGATAAATAAGCAAACCATAATTTTACGAGAGTGATGAAAGTACTACTAAATATTGTCTCAAAACAAACCGTTTATAAATTGAATTTACCGATTTTACTTTAGGTTTTTCTTCTCTTCCAGGTTTTGGTGGCGTCGGTATTCCCTGAAGAGTGTTTTTATGTCTCAGACTGTTTACGTGCTGTTTCATTTGGTTTTCAGAATTCACGTAAACATCACAAGTTGTGCAATGGAGAGATTCTTTGAGTACTGAAAGAAAATATTTTTACGATTTGCTTGTATCATAATCCTAACAAAGTTTATGGGATTCTGATTTAAAACAATATCAGTAAAGGTTACTCTTTTTGATTTGCTTTTGTAGGTTCAAAAGAATTTCAATTATTTTTTTCTCTAATCTTGCAGTTGCAATAAAAACGAAGGATTTTGGTTTCACGAACCGGTAAAAATCATAAATTTAAGGTTCAATTTCAAATAAACAGTTTTCATTTACGAAGCTATTTAAAAGAAAACTCTATTTACAACACACGGAAAGCAGTTTGTTTCTGTTAATCTATTTTTTCAGATTAACTAGACAAACCAGTCAGCAGCTACAAAATGTTTCATTTTGAAAGTTCAAAAAATCTAAATGCTTATATCAACCATTCAATGTGTTTGTCTAAAATGATAAAGTTTTTTAATGTACAACAACAAACTATCGATTGGATTGGTTAATTTCAAAACTGCAGAGACAAATTACTACAGAAGTGTTGCAGGTCATTACGTAATTGCGAATTTTGTTAATTGCGCGTTACCAGGCGAAAAAACCTAAAGCTAGTCAACCATGACCGAGAAAGTAGACGGCCAATTTCAACTGCGTCATAGTTTCTAGAAAAGTGATTTTGTTTCCAGACAACTTTCTTTCACCTTTTCTTTTTTGTAAATGTTTTGGTTTCTTTTTTTTCCCTAAAGTTTAAATTAAACTTATAATTATGTTTTCAATGAATTTAATAAGTTTGTGTTAGTTATAATAACGTCATAATAATTACATTTGAAAAACCATCAGTTTCATGCGCTTAATTGACGTTTATAAAAGAACAAAATAGACTTAAAGCTAATACTTGTCTGATAGGATGCAGTGAACCATAAATTTTTAATGGCATTAAAAGTTTCTTTTGTGATACATCACTTTAATTTTAGGTTAAAGTCGTAAAATTTCGAAAATTTTAATTTATTTTGTTATGGCGTGCTACGCTTAAACGAAACTGCTCTTATAAAATCTGTTTCTTTGTCACACAAAGTGTTTTAAACCGAGAGTACATTGCTAAAACTTATTTTTTGATTTCACTATTACCAACAACGATAATCACCTCTTGCTGGCGGCTTGTCCACTTTTGTAATATACGAAGGAAGGGGATTGGGAAGATGGACTTCCCTCACAGCGGGGGGTGATGGAGCTGGAGAAAGAGGAGAAGGATCAGCTTTTTTAGTAGGTTCTGCTGTTTCCTGGATTTCATCTTCTGATGGAGATTTTTCTTGAAGCAAGTCCTTTGATTCTTCAACAGACTCAGATTTTTCTGAATCTTTTTCATCGTCACCATCAAGAGAAGAGAGTTTTTCATCATTTATTTTCTGCTCACACATCTGAAGCATTTAAACCCCAGTTAATACAAAAAAAATATAAAAGTTTAAATTTTTTGAACGAAACGTCAGCGTGTAAATAAAATGTTTTCAACTGCATTGGCTCTTTGGTTTTTGTTGAAAGTACATTTTGTTTTTAAAGCAATGTAAAAAAATTTAAAAAATTCTAACGATAGTAAGTTATTGAAAATTCTTGAAGCTTTTTTTTGCCATTTACTCGTAAACGATAAGTAGAGAATTAATAGGAAAAAAATAGTACTGTCGCTTAAATTGAATATTTCTAAAATCTAAACGATCGTAAAAGTGAAAGTTTTGAGTACACATAGTTGCAACTTTCTAATTGATTATTCTGTTTGACAAAGACGCATTATTATTCAAAATAAGCAACGTAAATTTCGCCATTTTTAAGGATTCCTGTTATTCAGTTTAAGCGAGCGATTAAATCCAATTTTGCCATAGCTCATCCATGTAAAAAATTCACTAAAATTCATCTAAATAAACAAAAAATGTCAAAAGCAAATCAGAACTGACCTCGGCCTGTTTAAGGTTAACTGCGTTCGCTTCAGGTTCTTGAGAGGTCGTGACGTGTTTAACCTTTGTACTTTCAATTGGATTATTCAACATATAAGACCCTGTTCGGGGTACAGATACGCTGAAAACGGAAGAAGTCTTATGTGACGAAAGTCCTGATGTTACTTGTGTGAACAAACCAGCAGTTTCGCTCGAATCCACAAAATCACTGCTAGCGCGGGGTTCTTCGCTTTGGTTAAAGCTGTCTTTCAGCTTTTTTGCTTCGTTTTTTTCTTCATTGCTTTGAATATTTTTTTTAAAATAGGGATGGTATCGAATGGCAGGCGTGGGTGCTGTTTTTAGTGATTTCCTGACAGCTAGAGTTTCACTGTTGGTCTTGGCACTTGCAGAGTTAAACGAGATCAAATTTTTGGCATTGTTTGGATTCTCGTTCAAAGGCAATGTTATAGAGCTGGTGCTGTTTTGATTGTATGAACCACCACAGGTATTTCCACCTGCAGCAAAAGATAATAATCAATTTTTTCGTAAACGGCGACAATTGAGCAACGACCCAGACCATGAAATTAAGTTACTTTGAACGCATAAGCAAATTAAGCGAAAACAAAATTGAAGTCTGCCAATAAAAAAAAGCAAAATTACAGCACTATAAAATCATCGATTGAAAGTGGCAATTAAAATTTCAAACCAAATCGGTTCAAATTTTTTTGGTTCATGCATTCAGATTTTCTCACCTCCGCCAGTTTGTCGTTCAAACATTCTTCTTGAATGTTTACCGCCCTCGGCATTCAAATCTGATTGAGTCTACAATACGACAACAATATCAATGCGAAAGGTTGCAAGAATGAAGGCGGTGAAGAAATTACCAATCAAAAGAATAAAAACAACGATTTTCGCGCTAAATGAACCCAACAAAAAACTTGTTTCGGCAGTTCGCGAACCTGATCAGCACAAAAAGAGAGATCAGATCGAACACAACGAGCCGCCTAACTTGAAATGATTACGTCAAGCACTAAATGCATTCATATGACTGCTGTTTAGGACACAACAAATCTTTCGATTGGTGTGTTGTGTGAATACTTACAGTTTACGGCAGTGGTTCTCAAACTTTTTTGGCTAGTAAACTTCTTTTGCTTCTTTGAAATAATGGTGGAGGCCCAATATTTTTCAAAAAATGTTTAAAAATGCTAGACAAAATTTAAACAAATAGCATTGTCAACACTGCATTGTCATCAAAACTACGATAAAATTCAACTTTGCATTAGTAAGTGCATCAATTGGTAGCAAAAAGAACAAATTTGTTAACACTTTCAAACAGCAAATTTTGCGCAGATTTTTAGAAAGTTGTTTATGGACCTTCAGGAACCCGTTAACCTCAGTTTGAGAACCATTGCTTTCTAACATTGATAAGTACAGTATCGAACACGTGGTACTAAGTTTTCTGTCCAGAAACGCGGCTTTAATAACTGTTGAGTTATTAAAAGGCCTCGCGCAGAAAACGAACGGCAAATTTTATTCGACAAGTTGTGCAAACAGCAAAGTGACACTGAAACTAAAGCCTTTTCTGATGTCCGAGATCACTCGATCTTGGTTTCACATTTTTTTCTTTAAAAAATTACCTTCTCTAATAAACTCATTACGTAAAGTCTAAACCAAAGTTTTTTAACTAAATAAATTCAAAAAACAGTAAATTTAAAATGAAGTAAAATTAACTATACAACTAGGAAAACAACTCAATTTATGTTTCATTGCTTAAAGTTGTACTTTTGTCAAGGAATGTAAGCTTAGCGAAGTAATAAAATAGAAAACAATGACATTAAATGCATCAGATTGCTCAAGTGTTTTATAAAGATGAATTGTAATGGAATTCTAAATACAAGGTGTGCAAAAAGTTCTTTTTATTTTTATCGTTCTTTTTAGTGCAAAAAGTTCTTTTTATTGACTACTTTTTATTGATTTAATAAATAAATAAAAAATAATATTTTTTTTTTATTAAATGATAAAATTAATGTTCTAGACAATTGTTTGTATTTTACGCATTAAAA
Organism: Diplosoma virens; assembly: GCA_963680785.1. NCBI lineage: Eukaryota > Metazoa > Chordata > Ascidiacea > Aplousobranchia > Didemnidae > Diplosoma > Diplosoma virens. The sequence continues at coordinate 26,008,913 of OY796892.1, read as the reverse complement.
TTCACAAATTTTTAAAAATTAATCATTAAAAATGGAAAAAAGAAATGCAATCGTTGAATTACACCTCGCGGGAATATCAGCCTCTCTTATTACTGTATAAGACAACTTAAAGTTGCTAAATCGGCGGTCTATGATACGATTAAAAGATACAAAGAACTGAGAAATAACACAAGACCATCCCAGAACTGGTCGACCAAGAACGGCGCGTACTCCGAAGAAAATTAAAGCCGTACGGGAGAGGATCAGGAGAATCCCACAAAGAGCAATAAAGGGGATGGCAGAAAGCCTAGGAACATTTCCATATTCTATGCTTTCCATAGTCAAAAAAGACCCTATAAATACTGTATCTTGGAAATTCTGTCTCCGGCACTGATCGAAATGAAATCGAAATGAAAAACAAAGTGTTTACCTTTCAACGCGATGGTGCACCATTGCACATTTCGAAAAAAACTCAATCATGGTGCAGAGAAAACTCCCCTTCATTTTCAGGCAAAGAAATGTGGCCTCCTTCCTCTCCTGACCTAAACCCACTCGACTTCAGCATTAGGTCAATGCTCAAAAAAGACGCACGCCGCTCAAAAAAACTTTCTGTCGACCACTTGAAGAAATCTTTACAAAAGGCATGGGCTGATATTCCCCAGAAAAAGATACGTGCTGCGGTAGAAGCGTTCAAATCAAGACTGGAGAAGGTAATTGATGCAAATGGTGGCCAAATCAAGTAAAAATAGATTCCCTGATTAAACTTATATCTTATCTTTGCTCACACAAAAAATCATTCAAAAAGTGCATTTAATATTATACATATTTTATTTTAAACTTGTCCAGGAAGTTTTTGCACACTTTGTAGTTTGATTTGCTTTCTATATTATACACCCTTGGATATCTTCTCTCAATTTAAAACTCCACTTTTTTCTGCCCCAATCAGAACAAACCGGACTTTCATCACGTCAATAAGTTTGCGGCTGTAATTTGCCTATGAAACAACCTATTACGAAGACAACAAGTGAACCCTAGACAGCAACCAAAAAGTACATCAGAGTTTCTCCGCCAGTAATCAAACCCAAACTCTCTGTGTTAAAAGTAAAAATTCCAATCACTAGACTAGGAGTCACCAAAAAAGTGCTCATGAACACCAGGTTGCCTTCAAGAAATACGTAAATTGCTTGTAGGCCTATTCTAAAACAGTACCACTCATTTACGGATAATATATGACAAAGAAAATAGAGTATATTTCTTATTTAAAAACAGCGTAGGCCTATCAAACTAGTTGCCCTTCGGATGATTTATTACTCACAAAGCAACTCATAGTTTCAAAAAATAGGTGACCCTTGCACTTGAGTGACTAGACTAATCAGGTGGTCGTAATCAAAACATGAAAACAATTTTTCAGCAAACTTTGATGTATTTATGGCCTACTCAAGATAGGCCGTAAATAAGCCATGCTGTATTTTTCACTAAAATTTTGATTAATCTTCAACTCTTGCAAAAGACACAACGTATGGAAAATGCATAAAACTAGCGCAGTGGAAGCAGAGCTTCACGTTTATGAATTCCAATAATCAACCTCATTCAAAGCCGTCGCATAACCCAACGTTTGACTCTTTGCCTGGCTTTAACACTTCTTAAAACTGTAACTAGCACACTAAGTAAAAAAATCATGTTTAGTCCCTTTAACTCACAACAAGACAGTCGATACCAAAATGAAATGAAAGTAGTATGGTCTTTTTGTTTTAAAATGTTTTGTAAACATTGCTCAGAGATTTTTTTTCAAAGAAATCAGAGTGTTCACTGTCAGCATCACTCTTATTTCCTGACCTACACAATCAGTTCTTCCTCAATGAATTTAAACTTTTCGGTTTTAACAAACTGTATTTTACGTGAGAACCAATAAATAATCAAATCTGAAAGTGTTTTTATTATTGATTAATGTAGAGTTTATAGGGAAATTCTAAAGGATTGGTTATTTTGATAAGTTTGATATATGAACACTTTACAGCTCTTTTAAAAGGAGTACTTCTTTATAATAACACTGTGTCGGTAGTTTTAAAGGGATATAAAATCAACTTTCTTTTTATCAGCACTAAACTTTCTAAAAAGAAGTTGATCAAAATGGCGAGTCCAAATAGATATCAAAACTTTTACATCATAAAATTTTAATTTAAAACATCTTAAGTCTTTGATGGATTTTTAAAAAAGCAATAAAAAACTCAATTATAAAGAAACTAAAATTTCATTTCTGAAAATGTAAACAAATAAATACAAATTTAAATTTCCATTGGAAGGTAATCCAAAAAATAAATTTCGCATTTTAAAAAAGCGTAATGCATGTTTCTCGTAATTTTTGTTTTTAACAAACAAATTTTTACTAGCGAATGAATTTTTTTTCACTAAAAAAACGTTACAATGACGGAGCATAATAAAAGGAATTCATTGGTGGCATAATAGAAGCAATGATCTCAATTTTTTGTTGATTTAAGAAAGCCAACCTTTAAGAATTAATAAATTCACTCTTTATTCAAAATCAAGAAAAACTTATGTTACGGTACAACAAATGGTATTTTTTAATAGCTAAAAATGTATATCTACTGTATTAAGAAATCAGTTAAAAGCAATATCTCAAAAGGATCAATCGTGTCAAAACAGCCAAATCTTTATTTTTTTTAATCGTTTACATTTAAATAATTTTTCAAATTATCTATAATTAAAAATTAAGTCATTAATTACCTAAAGTTCATGCTTTTTAACAATGCTTCATTTTTTTAAATTATCACGAGTTTTTTCTTTGATGCCATGCAATCAAAACTAAAAAGCCTGCTATCAACTAATTGCATGATCTTTTTTTCAAGTTTTTTTATTGAATTTATTGTTTTAATACATAGAATTATGTCTTACTCAATTTTGACTGGTTGAGGCATAACATTAAAATTAGACTAACTTCTTTTTCAAGTAGCAATTCTGTTTAAACGTATATTTTTTGCAATATCTTATAGACCTCTGCAGCTTTGTCTTATAATGTAAAGAGACCTGTAATGCAGTAGCTAACCATATGTCTAAATTCAAAAATAAGTTTCTAAAGACCACGTGGCATTTGTTCACTTTGTTCTCTGCTAAATCTAGTTAAACGTAGAATCAACTTAAGCTTCTGATTAATGCTGAACTTTCCCGGCCATCCAAAAGTTCAACTCGGGTTTGGTTGTGTCTGATTACTCAATGTGTTCAACCTTGCTATCTGGTCGGCTGAAGTCATTTTAGTAAAGCGTCCATAAGTAAAAAAGTCTATTCAAACAAAACGTTTTGCAGTTATAGAAATAGTATCTACAGGTTATCTTAATTACCAGTTTCTTAAAAATCGATATTTTTATTTGCGCTTTTGCTGAAATGTTTCTACGGTTTTTAGGAAAAAATAATTATTGTGACATCGCACGATTTTTTATATCAATTTTAATATCCTTTTTAACGACAGTTTTAAATAACTTCGCCAGAAAAATTGGCTGAATAAAAACAAAAAAGTCTAAAGAAATTTTCAAATTGAAGTAAAAAAGTCTTATGGAAGTAAAACAAAAAAGTCTAAGTCTAAAGTCTTAAAAACCAGGCTTTAAAGAGACACACTTTTCACTCTTAAAGCAAACTTTCTCAAACCACATTTAATTTCTTACTGTAATTATGACTTTCGAAAATAACGATTTGATTTTCTGATTTTACGAAATTCGCAATTTTTTTGATATGCCGTGACAACTTAAATAATTCATGGGCGGACAAATTCTGATTAAACACTATTGTTTTACCCTCTCCAAACCGTCACATGTAACTTTAATAAATCATGTAATAAATGATAGTTAAATTATCAAAAAACATCATCAGCCTGTTCTTTTGTTTCGTGTTCTTGCTAATAAGAAGCCGATGGAAAAACCACTTGCAAAATAATTGCGATCGTATTTTGACCGTAGGATAAACAGACATTTTAATTTTTAGTAAAAACCGACCTAAAAGCATTTCTTTGCTATAATTCAATTAAACAATCTTGACAAAGCTTTCAAAATATGTACTTTAAAAGTCATTGAAAAAAGAAACCTGAAAAAAAAGATAATAAAGTGATATTAAATTTAACAAGATCAACCTAGCAAAACAAAAAAAAATCGCCATGCATTGATTTTTACCTTTTGTGTTGTTAGCGAAGTTATTTCCATCTTGGAATTATTTATTCGCTGCATAAGTTGAGTTGACATTGCTTGATTGAAGACAGCTTTTTCCACTGGCCCAAACTATGAAGTTAAGTTTTTTTCAATTAAAAGAAAATAATTTTTACGTGATAATAGTAAGACTACAGCAGTAAGATTTTATAACCAAAAGTGTACATTGATATCACACGGTAAATAATGGACTTTGAAATAAAAATTGGTTAAACAGAGCGACTGTTCAAACATGAAAATATTGCGAATTTACTGTTTTTCTCTCAAGAGATTGTACATTTGTTGAAGATCTATGACGATTCAAAACAAGCAGAAACAACATCAACAAGCGAAAATTAAAATCCAAATATATAATCATTTTTGCTACAACTGCTTATTAATCGTCAATAAAAACGCCGTAAGTTGAGAAAGAGCATAAAAAAATATTCAAGTCCATTGCGGTAACCGTTGCAATAACACGTTAAAAAATACTGATTGAAATATAGAATGGTCGAAAACATTGATAAATTGATTTAGCGTTTTTTAATAGCAAATATTTAAATGAGTCTCAGTGATTTGTATTTCCGATTGATTAATCACAAATACAATTTGATTAGTAATCAATTCAGCATTTTGCTTTGGGTATGTGTAATCAAAAATTTGTTAGTAGCCTACCAACATTTATAGCTGCTGAAAAGTAGTATTCATGTTTTTCATTTCGCGACTGTTTTACTATATCATAACTTCAAGATTTTTAATAAAATCGGAATCTTTGGGTCTTAGCAATTCGTTCTGGGCAATTTTTGGTCTTGGTAAAGAAAAATATCGTTATTTGTAGAAGAAATAAAAGAATTTCAATAAATAAAAGAAAATATAAAGTTTCTTTACAACATTAAACTTTTTAAATACTGTATCATAGACAAATTGAAAAGAAAAGTGAGAAACAAGTTTCTTTCAATATTTTGGTTTTATCGATATTGCTTTTTTTAAATGTTACATAACCATTTAGGTGTAATTGTGCATAAAAAGACTGTATTCATGGGCAAACGGTATTGCAAGAATGGCTTTCGAAAAAACATAGGACGAAATTTGCTTACATTTTACACAGTGATAAAGATATGTCATGAATGTAAAGCATTCATAACATTGTAAGAGAGTAACGCAAATACAGCAGAACGCCAATTATCCGAACACCAGAGACGATATTTAACAGGAATAAACTGGAGAGCACTACCCGGGAAGTTGCTTGCATCCCGGCGGAAGATATAGGTCTCTAAGCTATCAACACAAGCACAGAACGAGTTGCAACCTTGGTCCGTGCAAATGCCGGTGATGTGCATATTGTGCCGTTGCCTGTAATCTGCAAAGCTAAGAAAGCACTTTGCTTCAAAAATGTTGTTTAAGATTGTATTTTGTTCGGTTATCCTAAAAAATTGCTCATCCGAACCACCCCTGGTCCCAATTAGTTCGAATAATTGGCGTTCTACTGTACTATAAATAAAGAATAAACCTTGTAAAGAAAAGTTGAAATAGTCGATATGGATTGAATAAAATGTTTAAAATATGCTGGGACTTGTATCTTTTTTGTTTCTACAGAAGTTATCGTTTTACGGTAATTATTTAATAGATCGTTCTTTGAGATTATATATGTTCATTGTCTTTGTTAAACGATTTAGTTAGGGGTCATAACAAAATGAGAAATGAAAGCTCAGCTAATTTTACCGAGTAATTTCACTAAAAGTTAGTTTGTACAGTCTTTAAGCTTTTCATAAAATTATTTAATGGAGATTAAAAATTTTGGCAATTTTTCCCAGAAATAAAGAAAAGCAAGCAAAATTTCAATGGCAGCAGCATAGCGAAAAAGATTCAACTTCTCCTTTTTTTTTTTTTTGATTTACAATTTTTTTAATCGTTGTTATGTTACTTCGGGCAACATTGACGATTCTAAACAATCCCGATAAAAAAGATGACACTGCTTCTTAATCATAGATTGCTTTTGACCTTTCGGAAAATTCCGAACAATAAAATTTTATTGGTTTACTTAACATTGTTGTAATAGTGCAAAAAATAAAAACCGGCCAAATGGCGATCTGCTTGACTGATGACCAATTGAGAAAAATTAAAACTTTTTCTTGTTCTTGACTTCCCAACTAAAACTTTCATTATTCTAATCTGATTAAAAAAAACTGGCTTGCTATGTCTCAACAATTATTATTTATAGATAAGATCTTGATAGATTTTTTTTAAGAAATTCGAATTGATAGTAAAAATCGTGCTTTATCACTTCTTGATCTATTCGTGCTTTCTTTAAAAAAATAACGCAAAGTTTTGTATAACTACTGTTATATAAATTATTAGCTTTAGTTAAGTTATATACAAAAGCTTTAAAATAACAGAATATCTGACAGAAATTTAGGAAACGTCAAACAATGCTTGTCCCATGGGCCTTGGCCGTAATGCAATTAAACGGGAAGATAAGAAATTATCAAAGTACTTCCTCTCGCTAATGTTACTGTGTGATACAAACTGGAGAAACTACTCACCACAATTGACAATCTTTCTCGCCTCAACTATTTAAACTAATAAGGTTAACTTTACCAGTTTCCTATTCTCTGTTGCTATTACTTCTTTGTCGTATTTTAATACGGAAAGACTTACTTTTAGAAGCAAGCTATTCCCAAGGTAGGTTTGCTCAACTATGGAGAGATTGGTTGTGTCTTTTCGCATTGAAACTTAATCAGTACAAAATTAACCAGGAATGAAATGATTTAATTTCGATTTATCAATGTTTACAAAATCTTGTAGCATTTTTTAAATCTCTTACAGCGGCTTACAGTGTGTAATAAGCCAGGAGAAAAAATAGTAGATATAATATTATGACATGATTTCCTCCGTTAAACGTATTGGTCCCTGCTTCAGGCAGAGTCGCCATTGTAGGTAAACCACGTGACTTCGTTGAGAAATTCGTCATGAAGTGCTTTTTCTAAGGGCACAACAGATGTCACCTAGGTTGCATTGGAATCAAACTCCAGTCCTTCTCCTCGCAAGTTAAATTGTTAACAAACAGAGTTAATTTCCTGATGATACGATGATACGACGGTGATGATGTTTGGTGAAAACGGGAGTTTTAGCAGTAAGAAATAAAAATTAATATTTGTTATTTTGAAACCTACATGTATCTAATTGTGTGATGTCAAACAATACAAAACCAATATTCTGAATATGAATTAACTTCTTAAAAAAATACCAGTAAAACTAAGATTAAGAAAAAAAAAAGTCATCATAAAAATATTCCATATTTAACCTTGCTCCTATTCTCTATAAAAGAATTATCAATAAATTTTGCTTTGGTGGAAGAAAAAAATTCGGCGAAAAATGAACTAAATTAAGTATTAACAAGTTTATAAGTTTGCGCCCGATTGCTTAATACAAAATACGAATTGCAAATGCACCAGAGTTGATAGGTAAAAAAACAACTGTAGATTGTTTGCATTCAGTCATACCTCATCCATTGTGACATGTGATTTAAAGTTAAAACTTCGTTCTTCACTCAGCAACGATTTGGAGAGATTTTGAAACGTCATAATTCCTGCCGATGATGGCCTATTCATGTTAATGTCCCCACTACTTTTAACGATATCAGTAGACTTTCCTGCAATAAATTGACCTAATTTTGAGATTTATTTACTTGAATACAAGTATATAAAAATGTATAAAAAATTACTGAAATACCTACTTGCAATAAAACCAATCATATTCAAAATAACATTTAGGTTGGTTAATTCGGAAAAAAATCTTTGATTTTAAGACTAAATTATATACAGTTTCTTTCAACTTTCCAATTATGTAGTTAGTCGATGTATACTGTAGTTTAGATTCTTTACAAGTTAGGTTGAGTAAAAAGAAATAAACAGCGATATGAAGCGTTTTTTACGGATGTATGCGTTATCCAATAGGGGGTGCCCTTTTTAATAATATATTATCCGAGACAGGACATCAACAGACACATGACACATAACAATAATACTTAATTTTCATATCGTTTAACAATTAATAACAGCATTACTATAATCTAATCACTGAAAACTTGAAATACTTATAATTTTTTTCATTAGATCAAGGAATCGTACATCTTAAGTTTCATCTGTCTACTTAACTTTTTACTTTGTTATTCAGATTACAAATTTGAAAAGTGGCTCTGTCTGAATGCTCGAACCTGTTTAACTAATCTCGCTTGTAGTTTATTATCTGAATTTTTGTTTGCTCTAAAAGTCATTTTAACTTTGTCTATTTTTCAAAATAAAGTTTTTTTTATTCTTTATTAAAATATTCAACCTCAACAATAATAAAGTAGCACAAGGCGGTTTCCTCTATCTTGTATGTGATTTCATTAGGCTGAAGTAAAAAAACAATAAAAAAATTACAATATTTCATGGCTGACTTCCCTGTGACACTTAGTCAATTTCTTTCAGCCATGGCACTAGAAGATCGATTGGTATTTTCTGTCTATTGTAGTGTCTATCGGTCGAAAAAAGCTTTGCAATCAATACAAATCAGATTTTCTGAATTGGTAGACCCGCTTTTAGCATATTGAGATTATATAAATCAGTTTATTTAAAATACTGAATCACAAGCGGCTGCTTGCTTACGCCAAAAACAAATTAGCCACAGTCGAGCATGTTTATAAGTTCCAAAAAAGTTTTTATAGTATTGTTTTTTTCAAAAATTAGTTCAAAATGTAGGCTATGGCATAAATTAAAGCAATATTCAGTTATTCTAAATTTACTTTGTTTAAAATTATTGGTGGCCGTTATGACAAATTTTTTCGAGGATTTAAAGAAAAAGGGAAAGAAAGTATGAAAAAGCTAGGTTAAATAACAGCCTCAAAACTAGATTTGTAGAATTGGTATCTGCACTTAAAATGTAAAGTAATAAGTTGCTTTTGCATTGACATACAAATCATTTATGGTCTTAAAAGAGCGATTCTTTACTTGGGTTTGACTACAAGAGTTCTCTGAAGTCTGGCAAAACATTGAAGACCGAACCACAACACTAAGATTTTAAACACCTTTCGATGACCAATTACATAAACAATCATTTTTCGTTTTTATCTTTTTGAATTCAAGCCGCGGTTGTTATTGTTTCAAAAGCAATCTTTGGCTTTTCTACACAAAAACCTTCTTTATATTTACGGGCGCTTTTTATTTATTTTTGTTGTGACAAATGATTAAACTGAACGATTTTACCGAGCTTCTAATCGCGTTCATATTTCTGTTAACATTTCTAAGACCTTTTTGTAAGTAAAAAAAATGCTTTCACTCTTTCAAAGCGATACTCTGCCGACGTTCGAGCCGTCGGTAACATTTTTTAAGCTTTATTTTTGAAATATTACGCCAACAAGTAGTGAGGGTTCTTTGAAAAATCTAAATTGAATTCCCACTTTAGCAAAACGTGGAAATTTTTGACTTGAGATCACTTTTCCAAAAAGACTGCTGCGTTAGTATTTTTTGAAATATCTTTTTTGGTTGCTAACAAGGGCGTCATGTACTCTAGCGCGCCTTTTATTGATCTATCTTTTCCATAACCTTTATTTAGATTATTCATTTCAGTTGAAACTGACAAGATGTTTCTAGATTCTAGGTTCAAATGCAGATTGAAGAAACTCGACTTAAACCGAGGTTAAGACATAATCGGTTACGCTCAATTCAGGTTACCGAATATCGCACAGAGTGGAGACAAAAGCAACAAGGTCGACTTAATAACAAATTTAAAACTTTCGCCTTTATTTTGGTAAACCTGAGTATGCCGTTGATTACGAAATCTAAAGTAAATATTATATATATATCTAAACAAATGAAAGGAATTTTTTTCTTTCCATAATTTTTGATTGACAAAGGTGGCTTGAATCTATCTTCCTGTGACTTTCATAATTTTTTTTAAAATGCTTGTCATTGATTGTATGAAAACTTGTACTGATACCGGGAATGGAACTTTCGTATTTTGGTCTGTTTGTTGGTCATAAAACTTGTAAGATTCAAGAACATTAATTTTTTCCTTTTGGTTGTACAACACAACGTCACCTAGCGAATTTATTTACATAAAAGATTGATATTCAGAAAAAAATTAGAATTGATGTTCCCATTTTTAATGAAAGTTTTTTCTAAATTTTTTTAAATGAAAATCAGAAAGGTAGTTTAAAACAATGTGATGAAGACAACACTTTCGTAGTTTAACAATATAAAGCATAAAAAATTATATTTTTGTTAGGCTTTCAATATTTTGATAGAAATTTTTAAATATTAAAATCCAAAATCGAATGAAGCAAAAAAGTCAATAAATCGTTCTTCTCTAAAATTTTAAAATAAAAGGCTGATAAAAATAAGTTTAAACGCAGATTCAAAATTTTTCTCTCAAATCATCTCGTTTATTTATATAAATTTAGTTCATGATAAAGTTTTTTCCAAAATATATTCAAAGTTTTTAATTTCATTCTTGAAGTTCATTTTTAGTTTTGGTCTGTAAAAAAAATAGCAACCAGACTAAAAGACGATTTAGATATAAAGAGAAAAAAGCTATTCAAGAACAAAAATTCTAAAACATTTAATTTTAAAATGGGCAAGATATTAGCCTACATTTAAAATTTGAAAAGGAAAAAAAATTCCTTCTTGATGCGTAAGAAATGCATAAGTAAAATTAATAGCAAAAAAATCATTTTTATTTCATTAATTTTCATAAATTTTTATTTTTATAAATGATTTAAGGTCAAGCAATAGCGTGGTTGGCAGCGTGGTCGAGTGGTAAGAGCGCCGTGATTGTGATCGACATGGTTTCGGTTCAAAACCTACTCGCGCCATTCTGTTGTGTCCTTGGGAAAGACACTTTACCCTTCTTATGATCTGGGCAAGCAGTACTAAATTTCAGTCATATCTCTTCAAAATAAAAAACAAATTAAAAAATTTCAACCTGACATCAATATCTTGGCATGTCCCAAAGCAGTTAATTACTTGCCCTATGTATTAGCGCCTCCGTCGCTTTCCTGCAAGTTAGGAGAATAAATATGGAGATAACATAAAATGAATAAAAATAATAAAATATTTTTGTGTAAATTGTTTTTTCGTCGATTATCTTTTTCGATGCTCTCAAAACTTAACCAACAAATTTCATGAAAAAAGAACTTTACCAGTAGTTCTTCACTTTTCATAATTTGCAGTACTTTTACGAGACGTGTTTTACCCTCAAAAAGACCTGCTTATTAAGAAAAAATTTAAAAGCTTAAATTAAACTTCTATTTTGTCGTTTTTTTCATTGGATAAAATATACACCAATTTTCTTACCAATGATAAAAATTACATAAAATATCTATTTTACAATTACAGCAATGTAAATTTGCTACATCTGTGATGGATTGAAGCTGTTTGAATCGAAAAAAAAAAAAAAAACTGAGAAACAGGGTTTCTGACAAGTGAACTTGTAGTTTTCTTCCTTTTTTCACGCACAAATCTCACAAAGAAATTGGAAAGTAATCATCTTTATTGATTACTGTAGAAAGCTTTTCACTATTCAACTAGAAAACTTTCTTATAAGGTTTGACTGCGTAAAGACTTTAAAATCATAGAGCCTAGGGCAATTACTGTATTTATACACACATATCAAAGCTAACAAAAAGAGATGAGAAACAATTTTAATTGGTGGCTTAATAGTACTTTTGAAAATATATGGTTTTATAAAAAACTAAAAACTCTAAAAATCAAATTTGCCTTAAAAATACTTTTTTCCATTAAATGTTTTTGCAATTTAGCATAATTTAAGCAAATTATATGTTGAACAATGTTTGAGTCAAGTTAAAAATTTATGTATATCGCAGGAAGTTGTCATGCACATTAAAAATAAGCAAAGTTATTTTTAAAAAAGTTTTTTTAAAACTTTTCTTGCAGATTTGAGACTATACAGTACAGAAAAGTAGTCAAAAAATGAACTCATTTAAAAAATATTTTTGAAGACACCAAAGAAAACAGATTTCTCTCACCATACGTTGCTGGTTTTCCGCTCAGCGGGTCAAAGCTGTTTAATTCCCGAACAGTTTGATTGTAGGTTTTATTCGCTTCAGACGATGTTCGTAGATTAGTGAACATCAGAGGTTTTCCGAAGTGTTGAAGATGATTCGATTGAAAAATAGCGGCTGAAAGTGAACCTGAACCTGAGGCTAAATCGACTGATTGCATCAAGTTGTTCGAGTTTGTTAGGTTGCTGTTTTGCAATTGCGGCAACAGAATATTTCCTGGACATTTTTGCTGCATCAGTCGCTTGTCATGAAAAAAGTCATTTTGACTTAGATTCAGTTGTAAAGCGGCAAGATTACTTTCAGAAATAGCACCAACGCTAGGAACACTTCCCTGAACACAGAAAGCAATTTCTCCGTGGCTTCCAATGACTGGAACTAAAGGAATTTTTTCACCAGCTGACACGAAACTTTCTACTCCTACGGCGTTGGAATTTAACTTTTCTTCCAGAATAGGCATATACATAACTGCTTCATTAAAGTTTTACAGCAAAAACTTTATAACCTCCGATTTATCATTTAACTACGACTTTACACGTTCAAAAATTGCCTTAATTTCCAATTAAAATAATAAAAAATTGTTAAATATGCAATCTTTTTATGCTGAAGCACTTGATATTGCTTAAACTTGTTAAAGCTTGTTAAAGCATAAGCATGAAAATGATCAAAATGTTTTTTTCTGCCTTTTTAAAGTATTTTTTCCTCTTGTTTAATCATTAGTTTTTAAAAGAAATTCTAAAATAAAAATTGATATTTTTTTTAGACTAGAAAAACTGAAAGTCATATAATCATTAATTTTTTACAATGTTTAATTTCACAAAATCAAATTCAATAAAGTAGACTATAAAATAGTCCCGCAACATCAAACATAAATAATTTTTTAATTTTGGTGACAACTGATATTGTATAGGCAAAATTATATTAGGCGTAAACCTATTTACTGCACGCCAAATCACATCAAAAACTCTTCAAATCTCATCATTTATCAATATAACTTGACAATTTAGTTTTATCGAATTCATTTTGTATCAAAAAAATATTTTCCTTAGCAATAACAGCAAGCAAATTTTTTAATAATCTTAAAATTTTCTTTGTAGGTTGATTTAAACAAAGCTACGAGGCTTTTTCTACACCGCAATTTTTTACGTCTTCAAAACTACAAAACGGCAAAATACCGAGGAGTTCTGCTTTTTTTCCGTGTCGAATACTTCAAAGCTACATTATGGGATTTCTTAATCTTTCTGAGTAAAAACCGTAATAGCAAAGTTAATTAAAAGCGTCCACAACAAGTGGTGGTGATTGCGAGCGGTGAACACAAAACTGGTAGCCTTAAGGCGTCTAGAAAGTAAAGAACAATCGCTGCCGGTTGGATGGATTTTGAAAGAAAATCTCCACCTTAAATTCATGCTAGGCTGTTATCATAGTATCAGGATGGTCAAAATTAATAGTGGAGCGAATGATTACAGTCAGCGAAAGCTGCTATTTATAATTCAGCCACTGTAGTTGGGCTGAGACTCGTAATTCCGACAAAATAAAGGCAATCTATAGCAATTTGATAAATGCATGAAATGAGATTCTGTAGTACTGGATATATTTGCTTGGATGTTTTTATTAATATATTAACACCTGCTCGAGTCAAAGGTCATTAAAATGATTAACTCTTCCCGTTAGATTTTAGTTGAGAAAACTTTGCTTTTGCATTGAGTTTTGGTTGTGTTTCTTTTTTAGAGACAAAAATTGCAATATTCTTTTCATTGGATTTTTTGTAAAATACAAAATTAATCTTGGTGTATGTTTTATAAAAAACTTTTTAGTAAAAAATCTTCCCAATCTAGCTCAAGAACGTTTTTTTGTAGTTATAAAAAGACCACAAACGTAATTCTTGGTTTACTGAAAACAAAATAAACATAGACTACCTTGTACGTATCAATGAATAAAATCACTTCATATAAATATCTTAAAATCTCAAATAGGTTTCCCCTATCTTATAAACGTTTATAACTCATACAATCTTAGTCGTTTTTTTCGATAATTCAACCTGTAACTTTTAGCAATTAAATAAACCATTAAAACTTTTCTAAAATATAATGAATAGTCTGTTTAATTTTTATTGTTTCTGTCAACTTGTCCTACGTAAATTTTTACCTGTTTAAAAATCACCAATAATAGTAATGACTAAGTTTAAGCTGAACTTCTAAGAATGATAAAACGGACAACTGTTAATCATTACAATTTTTGTCGTTACAAAGGCGATAGGAAATACATCTATAAAAAGAAATGCAAATCATTTTAAATTCGTTCTGGTATTAAAATAAATGAAGATAACGAGTTGATGGCTTTGTAGTGAGGATCAAGGTATCCGGTATAATCGACCTTGGCGCTGTCTAGCCCCTGCTCTACCAATGTTGTTGTGATCTTTGAAAAATAACTTCTGCTCAACGGTTTTAACAAGCAGTTATGGTTATACAGTTATATTGCTAAACAAAACTAAATAAAAATTTATGTCAAACTGTAATGTCTTAACTTCTCCGAAAGCAGGTTGGAGTAATCGTTTGATGGTTGCTCTTAGTATACGGCTTTTGACATTGTCCTGTAAGTCAGAGAAATAAAGCTGTTATCATAATGAAGATGATGATGATGATAATGGTGATGAGCATATTTTAATTGTACGAAAATCTTGAAACTATTTTAATTTAGTAACAACTGAATTACACTTTATTTAGAAACAAACGATAAATTATTCCATTTCAATTTCATTGGATGCCCTTTTTATTATAAAAAAGTTATTCTACAAAGCTACATAGCTACTCTAGATGTACGCTTTTTTAGGTCAATGCACAAACTAAGCATTAGCCAGGGTTTTCCTACATCTCTGTAACTTCTGCCGTTATTACGCTTATCTGCTACCCTTATTCAAATGATAAAAGCAAGCTTCTATTGATTATTCGACATACGTCTAGTAATTTGCAAGCTTCTGATAATAGAATTTGTTCAATTTGTTTTTAGGTGCTTTGTTTGCTTTTTGTTTCAGCAGCAAACTGTTACTTTAAAACTTGCTTAGCTTCTATAGTTACTGTTTTTTGTTACTATTGCAATATTTGTTAACGCTTTTTTTAAGTAATTTGCGTAATACAAGTGAAATAGCTGTATTAGTATTCCATTTTAGTAATTTTACTGTATTTACTGTATACTAACAAGTTTTTATGTTTTTATACATACATGGAGTTGCCCGGAACGAAAGAGGTTGAAGGGCTATTTTTTTATGATTTCTATAAAAATTGAGAAGAGGAATTCCTTTATAAAACTCGTAGTATCCCAAAAATCGTCTTCTACTTCAAACTGTGATGGAAGTAATTCTTTTCTATATAGATTTCAACATCCAACTCTTCTTATGTGTTTTATGTCATTTTATCAGATGTAAAGATTTATTTATTTGTTTATTAATATTTATGGTCTTCTCTTTACGTACGCTCAAAAGTCAAGACATTTCTTTATCTTCTATTTTGTTAATCTAGTCGTAACAATAACATTTTTGTTCGTTTTAACTTGCTTTAAAAAACAAGAAAGTGAAGGAGCTAAACTTATCAAATAAGGGATTTTTTATAAACTGTTTAGTTATTTTAGTAGGTTCAAAGTTCCCCTTTTTAACTTTGTTTTCTTATCCGCTAAAAACTTTCACACCAGTGTGGTAATAGTCAGAGAATTAAAATAGTTTTTTTCACCATCAAATATTTGCGCCAACAGTGAAAGGTAAAAAAATGACAGTAATCATATGAAATGCAAGAAAAAAATCATTGACGACTTATTGGTCGTTTAGAAAAAATGTAAAATAAATCCAAATATCCGCGACCCTTAAATGCTACATTGCTTTATTCTTCAACCAGGCCTAAATAAAGTCTTATTTAGATTGTTTTTAGTTGATTTTTTAAAATTTATATTGTTGTTTAGTCAGTATTACAAATTATACAATAAATTTATAATAATTAAACCTAAAGCACTTTGTCTATTTCAAACAGATGCGTTTCAAACTAGAAATCACTAAGCTACAAATATTGCTTGGCCAAATGAAATTTCGGCCCCTGCAGTTTCACAGCTATAATCTATTAAAAAGATAAAAACTAACATGCTGCATTTGAGCCTTTTAACTGTAAAAAAAGGATATACCAGCCTTTTTTGATATTGAAGAACATTAAATTATTTTCGCCAAAAATAAGACTTAAACTTTTTTTAATATGAATTTTTGTTAAAAACAGTTTTTAAAATTTATAACAATGTTTTTACCAAAAGAACTTCTTTTACAAACTGTTTATAAAATGTTATTAAAAATGCATTGATCCTTTGTTGCATTGTGCAATGTACAATGTACTGTTCTAATGGCTTAAAGCAAGAGCTATTTTTTACTTTCACTAAACGCTTTTTTATCGGTTCAAATGTGCGTCAACTCGTAAGTAAAAATACAAATAAAATCAGAAGCTTCGACGATAACGTCATGCAGCTTCGTTTATCAATCGACTGGCTCGCTATGATAAATAGTTGCACTTTATTACAGAAGCTAACACTTCCGACAAAGGCAACGTCTCTCCTAATCCCAACTTTTCATTGTAGGCCTATTACTTTCACGGGCTGAACCGGGTCATGAGTGCGTGGTACCTACCTTCGCTATAATACCGGAGCGTTGACGCTCCTTATGAGCTACTGTCACAATGGAAACAAGCTGTTGACAACCATTGTGATAGATTCAGCCCTGCGGAAGATAAGACTCAGATCACTGTATTCTGTGGCAGAAATACTAACTTCTAAATCATGGCCTCCCAATCTTTTGCCCATTACTGGCCGAATTTTGCCTGTAAATCCATCGCGGGCCGAAATTTGTTGAATATGCACAGTAATAACTTTTTTTTTAATTTCACTTTGATCCCGGCGAAAAATTCGTATTCACATTTGTAGTAACTGAAATTCGGACCGCAATTATAATTTAATACAAAAAAAGTCTTCATATCCGCTTCTGTACAAAAATGCCTTGTCTTTTTCTGAAACAAAGTGTAAAATACTTTGCTAGTCCTAAACTTTTTGAATTAATCAAATTTCCCAATTCAAATACTGATTAAAAATCAATTAGGCATCTGATTAAGAATTCTTTTGCGGGCCGCACCAAAAGACTTTGAAGCCTCCGATTGGGCAACCATACGCTAAACAGACCGTGTTGTATCAGTCCACTTAATGTTTCAATAGCAAATAAAAGTCTGCCATCGGTTAACTTTTCTTTTCTTTTAACAATCTAACACCTGTAAATATCAAACAATAAATCTTAAAATAACTTTACTTCTACCAGAAAGATAAACGCTTGGATAATTACATTAGCTTTTTAACGACAGTCTATGTCAAATTATTGATTTTTGTTACGTCGGGGAGCCAAAAAAATGTTTTAATATTTATCTATAACTACGTGGTTGAATGGAATTGGATGAAATACCGTGAAAAAGTGAAGAGTAAGCATAAGACTCTTCAGGCATGCTCTTTTTGTTGTGAAACTTTGTGGTGATGCGATACAATTGTAACTTCTCTCGTTTTAATATAAAGAAGCACAAGTGACAATGATGCAGGTGCCCACTTATAGCCACTTTTGTCATAGATTTTGAAACACTAGATTCCTGTTATGTTGCTTAATGTTTAAAGATTTTCAAGCAGTTTGATATTATCAACTTGTTTAAAAAACTTTTTGTGTTTTACAAATGATGAATAAAAAAATTTTTTTATTCACTTCGATAAGCTCTCGTAAATCTATACTACTCTTAACACGTTGGGTGCGTGTATCACTGGTGATGCACTTCCAATGGAAAAATGTATTACCAATGATACACGCGGCAGCCGACGTGTTAATTGTTCAATGGCAAGTTTTAAAATTTTTTAACGTAAAGTTTTTTTTTATTTCAAATTTCATAAACTTTGGCACACCAGTTTGGTAGAAATAAAAGCGAAAAGTTAATTTTAAAAGTATACTACAAAAAATTTGCTTACACTTTGAGTTTTAAACTCTCATCAAAGACAGTCTGCTTGTTTAAGTTACCTTCGTAAAAGGCACTTTTACTGTTGTTTGTTTACAACCCGTACATTTTTTAGGATCAGGTCATCGGCGTGCGTTATAGGCAATGGCGTTGCTTTCCGTGCAACAATGCGTTGATAAGAGCCGCAATTTTAACAACTAATTTGTTGTAAATAGGCGCAAAAAATCTTCATACCAAGTGACTTGGTTTTTTTGCGCTTATTTACAACAAATTAATTGTTTGAATGATTCAACCTTACGCTTAATAGGTGTTCAGGGCACACTTTAACTCTAGAAGGTAAAGCAATCTTGCTTCTTGTAATACAACGTCTATAAAATAATTCATTGCTATCTTAGCAAGCTACAACGTACATTCGTTTTGTTGCTTCTTCCTTTTTCTAATCCGCAGTCTTACGTTTATTATTAAATTATAGTTGCATTCTTATTATGTGGCGGAGCAGAAATAAAAGAAAACTGAACTGAACTGAACTGAATTACCGCGTTTTTGGCCTACCTAGAATTACCACGAGCGGTCAAAATGACCGTTTGTCCAATAAAGAAAAAACAGGGCAATGATTTAGCTTTATTTTATCTTGTCAGTTTTTTAACTTTTGTAGTATACCTCGTAATGACTAGAATCTTTGTAGGTGTGAGTTCGGTGCGTTGTAGGCTCCTTTTTATTATCATGTCCTGGATTATACTGCATAGGACTTGATCTCCGAATTACATTGCAGGTCTTTAACTTGCTTTTTAGCTGCAAAGTTGAATTTTTTTCAAAGCTTTTATTGTATTTCCAACAAACATGAACACTAAAATTAAATGAAAAACACTTTACTTTAAAATGAGCTCAAAATATCCAATAGTTTTTTTACATCTTGCTACTGTTTACATAGACCACAAGCGGCTATTCAAAAGCATACAAAAACAAAGAAATTAGCAGCGCTATGCACAATCTATGCACTCAACTTTTACACAACCCGTACACTTTCCGCAAACTGATCTACGGCATCCACAACATAACTTTGCAGTTTTGTTTAGTTCACAGTTCACATTAACTTGGCATTGCTTTCGCTTTCTGCTTTTGTCAACCATCGAATTTTGATAAGAGTTGTTGAATAGGGGAGGCAAAATGTGGCTGGTGGATCTGCCTTTCCTTGAACATGAGCTTCTTTCAGTTCAGTGGCGAGCTGAAACATAACATTTCTTCTCGAGATAGATCTCCAGTTTTCTTCTTGTACATGTACAACACACAGGCGTTGATACAAGCAAGGTCCAAAATATTGTGCTACCGGCCACCGCCGTATACCTGCCTTCACCGTGTATTGTCGTGTCATCTGGTCAGCAATATCAACACCACATTTAGTTTTGTTATAGAATGTAACTGTTTCCGGTTTCTTTTTTGTTGTTGTGTTGACCATAACAGATGTGTGGAGTGTGCTAAGAATACAAACGTTTTTTTTTGTTTGCACTGGTAAACTGTCAAGGTTGTGGCTTAGTTGTTGTTGCTTTTTGTTTGCAAGAATTTGCTGGAATATCTGCTCTGCTGTACAGCTTTTACTAGTGGCGGAACTTCCTTTCGAATTTTGTTGAGGTCCTGATAAGTGACGTCTTTTTTTTTGGGAGCTCTGTGGCAAGATGAGTCGAAATAAAAAAATTGTCAGTTGTGACGTTCCTTCCTTTGTCTAAGTATGGCTCCACTAACTTTATTACCACACTCTCAGACAATCTTTGTGTAGCTGGTCTGGCTTCATCTATGCCAAGATATGCTATAGCGGTCAGTATATATTTAGATTTCACATCAACAGCTAGCTAAAATTTAATACCAAATTTGTCCGGTTTATTGGCCATATATTGCGTAAATCTGCAGCGGTCTTTCGTTGGGAATAATTGTTCATTCACTGTAATATTTTCTCCTGGTTTGTAGCAAACAATACAGTTTTCAATTAACTTATCCCAGTCGGTAGAAATCAAAGCAAATTTATCAGTTTGAAGTCGAAATAATCTTGTACTCCGCATATCAAATTGAAGAAATCTTGTGATTTCGCAAAAGCGATTTTTACCCATAATTTCTGAAAAAAAGGTATTCCCCAATTTTTATCCCAAAACTCAAAAATTGGTCGGTTCTTTCCACATAACGCTCCTCGTACATATAGCAAGGAAATAAAAGCTTTTAATTTACTTAGTGATAGTTTCCACTCATCACTGTTTCTTACTCTATGGACTTCAGCTTCTGAACGTTGTTGAACATGGGTAAACATTGAATTATCAACGAGTAGCTCAAACGCACTCAGCGGACCATCTAACGCGCATATCGCGCTAGACCTTCGCTTTCTGTTAGCATGTTTTGAGCTTGCAGCCTTCCCTTTGATTCTGAAGAAAATTCGATGTAGGCTATTCCCATTTTGTTCCGTCCCTAGCAAACAATCCAATTTCCGAGGTGTTTGGAGTAAACCCATCACCCTACGCTTGCGCTGAAGTACTTATATCATTGCTGCCGCTGCCGGAGCTGACAAGTTGACATGATGCAGAATCAGTTTGCTCTAGGTGATCAATATCAGTCTCTAAATCCGATCCATCTGAAGAAATCACTTCCCATGTAAATCGAACTTGTTCTGAATTTGCCGAACCCTGATCTAAGCTTTCACAAACATTTTCTCCTTCACTTTTATCTCCCGAATCATCTTCTGCAATCGCGTTCAGCCAAGCTAGAGCTTGTATACTACTAACTCGTTCAGGTCTCGTCATTCTGCAAATGAGTGAACATTATGAACTAGCTAGTAACAAACTGCTGCCAGATACTGCTGCAATTGTTGCACGATTGTTTCAAACAATAAAAGAATAAAGGGCTTTATTGTAAAGGCAATTTAAATTGTAGAGAAATTACAAGTTGCTTTCCGGTCAAAATGACCGTTGGCGGTAATTTAAGGTAAATCGCTCCCCAACATCCGCTGTGCTTATTGTAATGCAATAAAAATTAACATGCTAAAAGTTGGCAAAGACTTCGGAAAAGTCAGAAAGTTTCGATATCCTAACACTTACCTAAGCCGAGATATGAGCGATTAAAAATCAAAAACGGTCAAAATGACCGCACCGGTAATTCTAGTGTTAAAGGCGGGTTTTTAACTTAAAATGAGACGAGTTTTTCTGCAGAGTGACACCTTATACCGGCTGGTAAAGTTCCAGCAATGCAGTAGAAGGGTTCCTTTTTGATAAGCTTGATAAATCCTAGTTATGATTCCTAGGCGTAGATTTAACTTTTTTCCTCTTTTTGATATTATTTAATCAGTTTTTTAATTTATTGCTTACTCCATAAAGCAAATCTAGGGAAACAGTGTAAAGTAAAAATAAGTAAAATTTTCAAGGCACACGTAAATTGTTTTTTTCTGAATTAAAAACTAAAGCTAATGTTATAGCAAAAGAGTTCCCACGAGAAGACAGCTGGTAAATTTTGTAAAATCTGTTTGATTCGCTCACATTCTACGTTGGTGGTGAAATTGCTTTCTTCAGCCTAACCAAATCATCTTTATCAATCGACAATGTAATCTTATTGACTACAAGCTTCACCTGAATATTTAAAAAATTGCTCGTTCGAACTTCTGTGCTTCAATTATTAGCTGTCAATTACTAATACAACTGATCTGAAAGAACCTTAATTAAACCTAGTTATTGCTTGTTTTAGCAACACCTTATAATTAAATCTTTCTCAACAGTTAAAATTAATAGGCCTTTTCAATAACCGAAATTAAAAGACGAATTTTTTTTTGTTTAAAGACGCACTTAGTATGTTTTCTAGGCATCAGTGCAGCTTTATTGCAAAGTGTAGAAGAAAAAGTTATGCAAGCCTAAAAAGCTTTTTTGTAATGTATCTATTTGTCCGGGTTTCATTTGTAATTTTAATAAATGTTGGTTTATTTCTAATACATTTTCAAAAATACAATTTTTATACATTTAAACCAAACTTTTTTTTTATAGAAAAGGATTACGCAGATTAATAACTTTAAGTCTGTTCAATTAGTCATCATTATCATCATCATCATCATATCTGCTATTAGTTTTTCTAGCTGGGAGATAAACTTCGGAGTTTCTATGATGAAAGAAATCAACTAGTGATAAAATTAGTTTGCTTCAGACCACGCAAAATATTGCTGCTTACTTGAATTTTTTTTAAATTTTTGATTTTCTTTAACAATATCACCGCTTTTTGACACCGCTAAGCAGAGTAAAGTGATAAAAAGTTTACAAACACGATACATGACAAGGAATTGGAATCAAACTTAAACCAAAAGAATCATTAAAACAGCGTTTGATATCATGCACCATGCTATCGGAAATCAGTTTTATGAATGTCAAGTGGGTTTACGATCTCGATGTTAACAGGCTAAGAATAAAACTTGACGGAATAACATAAGGTCCGTGATACTTACCTTTAATGGCGATCCCGCTTCTAAAAAAAAATTGCCATCCGGTCAATTATTGACATTAGCTTTTTAAGATTAAGCATCTAAAACGCCTTAGTCAGGTGTCCTTTCAAAAAATATAAAAGCTGGCAGTAAACTGCAAAGTTAAGCTTACTTTTAGTCGGCAGCGTGGTCGAGTGGTTAAAGCGCGGAGCTTATGATTGACATGGTCTCGGTTCAAAACCCACTCGCACCGTTCTGTTGTGTCCTTGAGAAAGACACTTTACGGCACTTTCTCCTGCTTGGTGGTCTCGGCAAACAGTTCTAAATTACAGTCATATTTCTATTAAATTACAAGCGGACAGCAATACCTTGGCAGGTCGGGGTAATTGCCTACCCTATGTATTAGCGCCTCCGTCGCTTTCCTGCGAGTCAGGAGTTTAAATATAAAGATAAAATAAATAAATAAATAAAATAAAGCACACTGGACTTATCGATGTCGGCATTTTTTTATCGAAGTATTTTGGTTTTTTTATGGAAGCTTTTAGCCAACTCAAAGCCAATTCTACAATCACTCTTTCATGCTAAAAGCCTTTAATTGCCTACTTTTTAAAATCACTTGGCTAAGCGATGGTTTTTTGAATATTGTTCACAGCAACAACTGTTTTGAATTCTATTTGCATTTCGCTTATTGTAGTCAAAACCTTTTTAAAATTGTAACTTCCAACACTCTCTTACTGTAATAGACTGCCTACAAGTTAATCTTGCTGGAAAATTTTTCTCTTATTATGAACCCTTTTAGACTTTATTTTACAACCTCAAAACAATTATTCAAATATATCACTAACAAAATTGATTAAAATAAATTTTCGTGTTCATAGGTTGTCAATCTTTATTATATTTTTCCTAAGTGATTAAGGCTATGCTAATATCAATTTGAAAGCATTTAAATAGGATAATTAACTAGCGAGAGATTTGCATACTTTTAAAATAATAAGATTACTTTCTTCTCTTTTTATAAAATTACTGAATGTCTAAAAGTAATCTTATAAAATTTATGGCATTCAATTGCAGCATGAAATTAACATCGAATCTTTTAAAATAAACAACCATCTAATAACTGATAAAATCGTCTATTCTGTGTTATCAGTCCATACCTGGCTTGCCTACAGGTCATTAATTAAGGTCTACAATACGGGAAGCTTGTAATTATAAATACGTGAGCTTCCTTTCCAAAACGAGTAGAGTGCTATTCATCAAACCCATTTTAAGCATAGACAGACGTATCCTATATTCCCATCTATGCATGTGAGGTCTAACTCGTGCAAAAGGGTACGTGGGATATGTGACAGAATACGCAAACCACCACTGCTAATACTGAACGTTCTGCTGTTAATTTAACGTTTTATTAGTTTTATAGGTGCATAAAACAAAAAATTTACATTTTTTTCATACATTGTCGATTGTAGATTGATTCCAGTAGTTATTGTATTATAAAAAGTAGTGTTTTTTTTAATAACTATTGATTGCACTGGTAATAATGATAGCCAGTCTATGAGTATATCAGAAAAATGATTTACTCGTACGTCATATATACGGTCAATCCTACGGGGTGTTTTACTATCAAGCATTTGAAAAAACTATCAAGGGATTACGTAGACCTAGCTTAGATAAGCCAACAATTGGTTTTTCTGGTTTTTACTTTAAATTACAAGAAATTCTCACACAGTGACACTCTTGTGATTTAACATCGCTTGTCGAGACTGTTAATAACGGATATTTTTGTAAAAAGCCTCACCCAAAAGAAGAACAACATGACGAAAGCGAAATTTGAAAGGAAATCTTGCCAATAACGACCTTTTTAAAACGTCACTTGGAAACCCTGCATGATTTTTCGATTGTGGTTAAACTTGCTAATAAAAATCCAGTCCAAAATCGAGGTTTTAGATAAAAATAGTTCTCTAGTAAACTTTTTAATTGTGCCAGCGACGACACTTCCGTCAAAAAATTTCAATCTAAAATTAAGATTGGAATGATTCGTGTCTATATCGAATTAACAAAAATTAACTTTTGTTATTTTTTGCATATTAATATAAATGTCGCCTGTCCGTTTGGAAACGGAAGTAGCAGGTCTATTTTACATACTCGTGCCGTTTTTTGATAGGCATGCAATTGTACAAAAAAGTTTTGTTTTTATGTCATTTTAAAATATAAAGTTTCAAAAATAAATCGGCATGTCTTGAAGAGAGCTCAAGGGAAACTCCAGAGCCTCTGTACATTTTATCTATTTCATCAAAATACACCCTTACAGCTTGTTTCATCTCGTTGAAAGCTTTGCCAGGAATCTTATTCTGACTTTATATTATTATTTGAATAAAAGCCAGATGATTGCTAACACAGAAAGAAACGAGTGTAAAGTTGTGCTATGGTCAAAGAAATATAAAATTTAATATTGAATTCCGTTCGCACAATGATCAGCAAACCGTTGAATGTATGGTTATATTTTTTTTTTGTTTAAAATTAAAATTTTCAGGTTTGCAAATTGAGGAAAAAATTGAATTTTGCGCCTGAAACATTTCTTATGCCACCTTGCGGTCATAAGAGCAACAATCATCAATTTATTCTCGTTCATGTTTCAAAATTTGTGGTTTCAATTTTCTAGGAAACCTTTGTAGCTGGACGTTCGTGTTTCGCACCAAAGAGTTATTCGAAAGCCTGCTCAATTCTTGTTGTCAAGAGACATGCAGAAGAAAAAGTGTGCAGCTTCTCAAACTATCGCTTGTAAATTTAGAATCTAAAAAAATCTCAATAAAATGCCTGACAGTAGAACCAGAAGGCATCGCAATATTACGAGAAATATTAAATTACGTATATATTTCTCTGTAGCAGTAAACGTAGGAGCACGTTGTAATTTGAAGAACGGTTTAATAGACCTACAACTTCAAAAATTTTTTTAGCTACTTTGTCTAGCGGCATCATGAAGAGCTCAAAGTTTCTAGTTCGGCACTTATCCTACACGACGACTTTGCTTTTGTGAATAATATTTTCTTCGTAACGGTTTTTACAGGAAATTTATTTTGTAATTACACTCCTTTACAAACCGGAAGTTTTCTTACATTAAGTAAGGTATTTTTTTTGTTCTTAAACAAAATAGCGTAATCACTTATTGGCTCCATTCTTTAGCGTAAATAGATAAAATTTTTGAAATAATTGATAAGGCAACAAACATGAAACCACGTTTACATTGAATCTGAACAAAAAAATTAAGCTCATCTCCTGCTTGCAACACATTGATATATCCTTGCTTAAATAGTTTTCTAAAAACAGTTTTTTTTAAAGAATTTTACGCAAAATAAACGAAGTGAAAAGTTAAAAAACTCTCCTGTAGCGACTCCAAATTTGTATTTTTCGTGGAGCAGTCCATACCGCTTTTTCAAAGAGAAAAAGTAGGAAAAATTTTGGTTAATAGTATAGTTAAGACAGAAAAATAGAATTGGCAACAAATAGCCGCTAAAAAGCGCCCAAGAGTTTAATTTTTGAAAGTTGAAAAGTTGAAAAATAGATAAGGATATTAGTTGTAATTTACATGAATTTTTTGTCTAGATCTCCAACTTCTTATCTTCACCAACGCACTTAAATTTTTTTAAGCAAAACATGTAAAGCGGCGATTTTCACACTTAGTGCGTCAGTGTACCCCACAGAAAAAATAGTTTTTGCAAATCGAGTTTTCTAAACGTTTTTTTTTTGGTGGAGGGAGGGTTAAAAAAAAAGTATTTATTTTCTACAACAACCAGAAAATAAAACTTCTAAAATGGCTTGTTAACTTTTTCATTGGTAATAGAATCGGTGCAGATCTTTGTGATTTGCCTTGACAGTCAGATTTTAAACTTTTTTGCCAACCTACTTGTCATTTGATTATCTTTTATGACAAATTTTTTGTTTCTATAGTGACACTTCCAACAAATACCTGATTTTATTGTAAAAGCAAATTTAATTCAAAAGTAAACCGTCATCAAACTTTTCTTTCGTTTCTAAAAAAATTTTTTTGTCGATTAAATTTTGACTAAATTGCATAACATTTTTAGGCCTACATTAAAGGGCTCGACAAAATTCATCATTTAAACTTGCCAAAATCAATTATAAACTTTAAGAAATCTTTTTACGTTTTTAATTTAACGAGCCCCTTTCAGCCTAAGATTTAATTTCAATTTCACAAAGACTTTGTAAATTCCGGTTATATTTTCATATCATTGTCAGAACAGTTGCAGATTAATCTTTTCGAATGATTTTCGTATGAGAAATAATAAACAGTAAAATATCTTTTTTTAAACTATTTTAATTGTTCAATTAACATCTGGTTTAATCTTATTGCCTCGGAAACCAACATTTATTGATCGAGATAATACTTTGTACTAAAAAATTACACTACGTTTAACCAAGCATCTTAGATGCTAAAAATATTGTCGTCGTTCGTCGTTTGGAAGGGCATCTACTTCGGGTCAGACACAAAAAGGACTGGGGCCAAGGGTTTATCTTGTTATTACTCCAGGCCGCTGTACTGCCCGGATCAGATGCTGGCAGCAATAATGTTGAACCAGCATCGGGTTTTCTTATCCAGAACCGTCCAAACTCGTGCTTCAGCGTGTGGTTCCCAATGTATAAATTATGATTGTTAAGGTGTTGTCTGCGGTTTGTTCAGGGGCGCCGCACTTGCAACTTGATAAAGGAATGGGAACCCAAATAGAATCACCCACCACCAATCGTAAAGTGATTGAGCTTAACACAAACTGTTCTGGGCAAGTCCATTCCAACAAGCATCTGGAAATGAAAGCCTGAAGCCTTGAGGTACATTCACAGTACTCCGTGTTCCGTTTATGATTCGTCAACTGGACAACGCGTTTGCTTAGTTTGGCAAGGTCGTTTAGTAGTTTCCACGCAGCTGGCACAAACAGTGTCTCGATTTTAGTCTTTCTTGCCGGGTATCTGAAGATCCACTTAAAAGATCATGTTGTACATCGTCAGGGCCTAGAGTACCAATGTAATGTTATCTAAGGAGAATGTCGTTTCCAGTCGGCAAAGCTCAGCTGGCTAGATGCCTGAAGATATTGGTAGTGGGACGCACCCCAACGGCATCCAGTGACAATGCGCAAAAGTTCATTCAAGACACTGTCATTAAAGCGAATGTGTGCGCTGCAACATCAGACTGGCGTGGCAGTAGTTAGCTATTGAATAAGCCAGAGGTAGGGAAGCTGTATGCAATGCTTTGGCACCAGCACCCCATCTTGAACCCGTAAGCATTGTGACGCATGAAGATAGGTTTTTAAGCAATGCCACAAGATGGTGATAGAAAGCAAGCGATCTGTCCAGTTTCAATCCAATACAAGTTGGGATAGGACAAAACGGTAAAAGTCTATCGTAGTTGTAAACTGTTGAAAACAAAACAATAAATATCCAACTAGAAGTATATTTTGCAGTTACGTTTTTTGTATTTGCGAAAATGTGTCTCTATCGGGAAAAAAAGAAAGATTTAAAACAAATTTTTGAATGGAAAAAAAGAGATTTTTGAATACCAACGCATCTCCGTTTTAAAACAGATCTGTAAACTACCAATGACCAAGCAGCAGTTTTTTGTAGTAAAAAGCAAACAAAATGCACTTTGACTTGTTTAATGCATTTTTTTTAGATTTATTATTTTCTTTTGTTGTTATGCATCGTAAAAATGCGGGAGAATTTTTTTCTTGAAATGGTCGGTGCTCCGACGCAATATTTTTTAACTATACTCTAAATAAAAAAATAAAGACAGTAAAATTTATCTAGACAATCAAGAATTCTTATTTGTTATATATTTCATATACTGTAATAATTTGTGATTTTTTTATATATTGTAATTATTTGTGATTTTTTTAAGTTTGAGTTTGTTTTTTACTATATTAATTTTGTCATAATTTAAATGAAAAAAATAAAGTATCAATATCAAATAACAAAGAAAAAATATTTCACTCTTGCGCAATCACTTCTTTATTTTTGTTTATAAGCTTCTGAGCATTAAGAAATGATTCGTTAGCTGATTAACAAAGTTGAAAAGATAAACAATGTTCAAGCAAAGAAAAAAACGTATTTCCCGGTAGAAAAACTCTTCTCCATCTTGTTAATGTAAACAAGCATGATGAGTTCCAGCCGATGTTATTTACATATATCGAAAGAGATAAATCACCTTCTGCAATTAAAGTGTCATAAGCGACTATTTCGCATGACTTGCCCTTCAACATTGACCGAAAACAAGACCTTATAGCAAGCACAAGCAAGCACAGCTTGTCAAATCTCGCCATCGTTAAGTGTTTATGTTTTTCTTCTCTTCTCAATACGTCACAGATGCGTACAATTACGCGATCAGCACGCGGTCAATTATGATTTGTTTTAATCCCTGCCCATAATCTTTGGCCAGGCGCTGACTGGCACGAGAATGCCGCGTTGCGGTCGCGACTCAGGGTGTGGTGCGGAGGCTTCTCCGAATTCGAACACGGCTCACAAACATTTCGGCCAATTAAAAACGTGAACATGTCCAGGACTTTCCAGGCCATATTAAATAATCCGAAACCAATGTCGACCCAAAAAAATTAACAACTTGCTTTCCCATCAATCACAACGTCGATAGCTCGTGCGACCTGGTTCATCTTCCAAAGTTATGCTTGAATTTTTTAAAAAATGTTGTCGGTTTATCCCCATTTAAGAGTGAATCAATTAGTAATCTGCAGTTTGCGAACGGGAATGAAGGCTGTCCGTGGTCTTGGTTATGTTCAATTATTTTTGATTTACTTGAAAGCAAAAAACTTTTTGATGTAGAAGCCATACACAGATTTTACGCTAACTTTTAAAGGGCTACAATTTTTTACGCCTATTTGTTTACGCAAACATTTTTTACAAAAAAATCTAAAATTCAGTTTTTTTATCTCACATTGAAAAAACATAATATTCAATGAAATTCTCCAAAAGCCCCGTGGATCAAACAACAAATTGCTAACTGCTGATCAGTAAAATATTAGCGACGAATTGTCATAATCAAAATACAGGAGAAATTTTTTTTTTAAACCGACATTGTTAAAGCATTGAGCAAGCGTTTAAAGTTGTGTTTAGAAATTTCAGGTAATAAGCGCGTAAATCACCTATTTTAATTTTGTTCTTCCTGTCTTTTAGCACTAAATAAATGTTGTAACATCCTGGACCACGCCAACTGCTTAATTGGCTTAATAGAAATAAATTTGAACGTCACAACAATTGAACGATATTGGGTAATTTTTGCTTAGTCATTAACGTGAAATTGGAAAAGTTTCTTACTGTTTTTTTTTTGAGCATTTTAAGAAAATGTATACATTATTTGCCCTCTGAAATGTTCCCGCTTCAAAAAATTTTTAAGATTACAAAAAAACGCTGCTTTTGCAGTAAATTTATATCGATATATTTTGATGATTTACGTGGTAATCGTTTATTGCTTCAAGCCCTAAACTAACGACTTGAGGCCAAACCCCCAGCTTCGTGACGGACTATTTTCAATTGCATTTTTTTATAGTTTATTTTAAAATCTATTATAAAAATCTTCTGATGCATAATATTCTAAAAATTGTAAAGTTGCAATAATTTTTGGCCTATTTGGTATCCCAAAAATTCATTGTGTTTTCAATAAAAAAAAACAATAAAAATTTTTTACAATAAAAATACACTAAAAGATTTCTTCAAAACAAGAATAATAGCCATGTACAATCGAATTCGTCTGCTAGATACTCAGTGTGCTAACATTCTAACTTAATGCGGAAGGTCGCGAGTTCGATGCTCAGCCTATCTGAGTCGTGTCCATCGTGCCCCGTGGGAAAGACACTATGCAGCTTATTTCTGTGTGCGGTTATGTTGTTTACATTCAATGGTGACTCGGTTTAGAACAGAAAGCGGCGTGAAGACCGTATCAGATTACATATGGCTTTACAAAGAAAAATCTAATTTGCAAAACATGTTCTCCGAAATTCAATTTTTTAAAGTTATTTAAATTTTACTAAAAAAAAAAATTAGCGATGAAAGCTTCTTTGTAAATTTTATCTTGGTTTTTGTGTTATTACAAAAAATAGATAAATCAATTTTTGTTGAAG
This sequence comes from Diplosoma virens, assembly GCA_963680785.1. Lineage (NCBI taxonomy): Eukaryota > Metazoa > Chordata > Ascidiacea > Aplousobranchia > Didemnidae > Diplosoma > Diplosoma virens. The sequence continues at coordinate 25,978,107 of OY796892.1, read as the reverse complement.
ATTTTCATTTATTACGTGCTACTTTATTAGTTGAAGATTTGATAAGCTTGTTATCAAGAAAACCTATCAAGTTAGACAACTATCATTGCAAAACGATTTTCAAAAAAAAAAAAAAAGATAAAAATTTACTCAGATTGAGCTTTAAACTTTATACTTATAGGATTACCAATTCTGTAGAAACTTTTGATTTCGACAAATGCACGGGTAAAACAAGACCAAAAATTTAACTCTTTATTAGGTAGTTTTTCGGTAATTTTCCTAGATTAAAATTCGCGATGATTAAGTTTATTGCTTGGATAAAAAAAGCCTCCCAAAAAACCAGAAAAAGTACAAAGCAGAGCTTGTTTATTGTGTTACAGAGATTGAGACTGTATAAAATTTACAAAAAAAAAAACATTATAAATACGAAAGAAAAGATTAAAAACGGGAAAGGCTGGATTTTCTTTCAAAGCCAAAATGCCATTGTGTTTTGATTGGTGTAAAGCTGCAATTAACTTCATTATATAAAAAGTTAATATCTGGGCTGCAAGTGTGAAAAGCTTGGTGCCAGGCAAAGGCTGCATTAAATCGGGCAAGACCGGCAATTAACATTTGTTTCAAATCGAACGAAGCATTGAAGCGCGGCCTGTAATCGTCACGCCTCTGTTTATTTCACAATAGATTGATTTTAATTGTAGCCATAGCGGCTTGATCGTTCATGTCGCCACGGAAGGGTGTTTTTTCACGTTTGTTGAATGAAAAACTAACAGCCGCGAGCTTTAAAAGACGAGTGACAATTGAAATCGCTTTACTAACAGCTGTTCAAAAAGCTTTTTTTGTTTGATGCAATTTTCGCATTTTTCGCTTTTCTCCTTTGGCTTTTTAGACAAAAAATTCGATAAAAATAATTTTTTTATTCATTTCTTTTACTAAAAAAAGCAGCTTGTTTATTTGTGTGCAGCATTTATTTCACAAATGTTCAAAAAATTATAGGCTTAAATTTCTTTTCTTTTTTTTTTTTTTTTTTGTTGAGAAGACTTTGTCCGATTTGCTTCGAAAAACCATAGCTGGAATTTTACAAAAAAATTTGTCAGTTTTTATAGCATAAAAATATAAAGCAAGCTTTTTTACAATCTCAAGAAAAGTAGCAATCGATTACAAAACCATTGAATTTAAATCACATTCATAAAACCAAAGAGCACATCAACAATATTCCGTCAAAACGCTCCGAAACAAATTCTAATAACTTACTTTCATCCAGCCAGTACCCGAACTAGTACAAAAGGAAATTGAACGCTAGAGTTTATTCTTTTCACTCTCTTAGGTCGCTGTTCTCCCGCAATCATATTCAGAGAGTTATGTCATAAGGCTATAATCAAAAGTAGCCATATTATCCTACTCGTTTTTCTTGGTGACAGATGATGTACAGGTACACTTAAGTAATACGGTCTCTGGTTTCTTCCTACAATTTCTTAAACAGAACTTTTAAAATGTTCTTGATCATACAATAAAAATCAAGAAATAAAGAGTGTTTTCAACCATTACGGAAAAACTTTTCAGAACTCAATTTTTTTGCAATCGGGAATTTAATATTTTTTAAAAGCGAGCAATTGAAGATTTTTATAATATCTTTGTTTCAGCGTATGACGATTCGCATTAATGTGATTTTTCATGGTCTTTTTGTGAGTTAGGTCTATTATAAAAGAATTACCACTGCAAAATGGCGGCACCATTTATTTAAATAGCATACGAGGGTGTATTATACAATTAAACAAAGTTGATCTTGTTACTTTACTCTAGTTTTGACGATCGAAAAATACCACGATGATGACGCAAAACGATTATATAATATACTGCTTAGTCTGAAGGTATGTGACAGTATTAAAGAAAACATGACCGAATTTTAACTATCGCCTGTCGTGAGAGGGCGGTCTGATTGCGATGCACGACGCCGACGGAGATCCGACAGGCGTTCCGACCCGTACCATAGAACGAAGAAGATTAAAAGCAGATTACGGGCCGGTAATAAAAGGCTCGACTTCCACGTTTTAGGCATAGGCGGCCTAATTACAAGCTTCGAACTCGAGTCGCGTGTTTCGTACTAAGCCGTGCTTTGCTCTTTCTTTCCGTTTCAGCCGTGGGCGTGGCGCAATTGATTCAAGATTTTTCTTGTTTATTTTCGTTCGACTTTGTTTGTTGAAAGCGGATTAGAGCATAGAAGCGGTGACAAACGTTGGAAGAAGTGATTTCGAAACGCGAGTTTTGCGGTTGGACGATGTTTAAATTTCCACGCGAAAGGAATTTTTACGTAAGATCTTTTTGCGATAAGAAGAAAGCAAATCATTTTATTCGGTCAACAAGCAAGAAGGAAAAACGAAAGAAATTATGAGACATTCACAAATCCTCACAAATCACTAGGCCTACGCAGCAAAAACAAACTTGATTTTGTGCAATTGTTACGATTTTTCACTGGTACAGCGAAAAAAAGTTAATTAGCTGTATTTTTTTACTTTGCCGTGAATCTCCTGTAAAAGCTGCGACAAAAAAAAGAGAAATCACTAATATGACAAAAAAAAGAGAAATCAAGAATAAACCTGTGTAGTTTGCAAAATTTTTTCAAGTCTCCTGTAAAAGCTGCGACAAAAAAAAGAGAAATCACTACGACTTGAAAAAATTTTGCAAACTACACAGGTTTATTCAAAGTTACAAGCTATTTCATCTCATAACAAAGTTGACTATAATATGTCGGGCTCACGATTTAGATAAAGAAAAATAAACTTTTGTAGTCACAGTTTAACTGCATTGAATCAACTCAAAAACTTTTAATTAAACTTAAACATCACAACCAAAAACAACCTATAAAAAGAATTAGTGTTTATGCACGTAAAAAAAACGTTTGTAGAACTAAATTATTAGACTTTCTTAGAAAATATTTTCATTCAACGACTTCATCAGAAATAAGCAAAAGCTCAGTAAAAATAGTCTTTTCTAAAACTTAAGAGAATAAATTGCTTGCTCTAATTTAGAAGTGTATCTCTATCAATTCAAGCTTTGCAATTTGAGCTTAGCTTTAGTAAATGTTTTTAACATCTGAGTTTGTTTTTTTCTTTATAGATTTTTGCTAGCAAAAACATTTTTTGATTGAAATATGTCTTCACCAAATCACCAATTTTTTTAAATATTAAAAACTAAATTGTCTTTAAAGAGATACGTTTATTCAAATCAATTCAATTTTTGTACAACAGCAACTTAAGAAAACTAAAAATTTGAGTTTTTTGCATCGAAAACAATCTCGGGCCAAAAAGCTCTTATTTGTATAACTTTGCAAAATTTCAGCACAATGAGTTAGATTTACTAGCAGTGATAAAGTTGTGCAGGTCAATTATAAGTGACAATAAAATAAGAGCAAATGTCTTGAAATTTTAACATAACATCTTTGTACTACCACATGCATAGTCGACATGCATGCATGCATGCATGCATAGTCGTCGTCCTGCACGTCCACATGCATGCATAGTCGGCAGCGTGGTCGAGTGGTTAAAGCGCCGGGCTCATGATCAACACGGTCTAGGTTCAAAACCCACTCGCGCCATTCTGTTGTGTCCTTGGGAAAGACACTTTACGGCACTTTCCCCTGCTTGGTGGTCCTGGCAAGCAGTTCTAAATTAAAGTCATATCTCTATTAAATTACAAGCGGACAGCAATATCTTGGCATCTCCGGAAGCAGGTGGGGGTAATTGCCTACCCTATGTATTAGCGCATCCGTCGCTTTCCTGCGAGCCAGGAGGATAAATATAGAGATGAAAATAAAAAAATAAAAAATAAATAAATGCCCCAGCCCCGGGGTGGGCAAAGTGCGGCCGCGAAAGCCTCAAGCAAATAATTTTTTAAAAAATAGTAAAATTGCATAAAAAATAAAATTACAGTACTAAAATTGTGTAAACTGTAAACAAATACGAAACGTACACACAATTCAAAATTAGTAAAAAATACGCAAGCAAAGCATTGAACAGTTGGTTATTGATTTATTGATGGTGACTAAATACAAAAATCTCATAGATTTACTTTGATGCAGATGGATTTTTCAAAAGAAATCTCGTTACAAATCTCAAAATGTTTTGTCAAATTTTTTATAATATACAATATACTGTAAAGTCTACATTTTTTTTGGTCACTTTCAAATACAAAAGATCTTGCTTTGATTATTTTAGATTTTCTCTTTTCACTTGATTATGTTACAACGTGACCCTAAAAAATCATCTTCTGAATGCGTCCCTTGAGCTAAAAAGTTGTCCCGCCACTGCCCTGACCTGTTTAAAAATCATTGTTGCAAAATGCCAAGAGCATTGTCAGCTATAAGCCTTTTATTAAAACTATGGGTAAAGATTTTTTCTATTACATACTGTGTATTCGGACAAGTAATATTTTTTAGATGTTTACCTAAATTTTTTCAAAAGAATCAAAGTCTATGTTTTTCATATTTATTTCATACTTGCAGTAAAATATACAAATCAGTTGGGCTAATAAGTTTAGCTATTTCTGCGCTTGCTGAAAAATAAAGACATATGAAAACATCTCCAAAATACAGTAAAACTTTTCATCAAAACACAAATAAATTCGATCTATTCTACTTGTTTTTTCTCGCATTGTTTTTAAATTACGGAACAATGTAAGAAAAGACGCGCACTTTCTAGGGTTAAAACTGTAACCAAAGAGCAGAAAACGTTGAAGCCAATATATTTATTTCACTTATATCCGTTTGAAACAATGCTTATTTTTACATGTGGGAAGCAAAAATATTGGCTTGTAGTCCCTAGAAAATGGGTTCGTAATCAATCAGTGTTTATCCGTAGTAAAAGAGAAATTGAAGAAGAGTTGATTGCAAAAAGTATGAAAGTGGCATTTCGAACCACGCAAGTGCAGTTGCCTGTTTTAAACTATCAATAATATTTAACCCTTTCAGCGTAAGGCCTAAGGAGACAAATATGTTCAGTTAGAAAAAACACGTTATTACGTGTCTAATATGACAAAATTTCCATTTCCAAGCGAAATAGGATGATTCTATTTATTTCAAAGTTTAGAAAAATCTTTTTTTTGCAACTTCGATGAAAGATTGGTTAATTTTTTTGTAAACAACGTGAATCATTTTACATTTTCACGCAATTGACGAGAAGGTCATGTTTAAGGTAAAATTTGTACGACTTTTTCTGAAGGTAAACATTTCAATTTTTTTAATAAGTGTATTGTTGTATTTTCTTGCATGGAAAACCAATTACGTACTTTGTTAATTTTCAAATACAAATAATATAAAACGTAATTTACCTAAGGAGACGAATTCGTCTACCTGGGCCCACGGTATAAAAAAACGACTTCTTTTTTAATTTATGGTAAAATATTTCTAAGCAATATTTAAAAAGTTTTTGGTTTTTTTGGTTTTTGCATGCAAAAAAGGTTATAAAGAGTTATAAAAGCACTAAATATATTATTTTAATTAATAAAAGTATGTTTCCAAACACTAAATTAAAAATATTCGTAAACATGTTCCATTAAAATTTATATGCAAATTGATTTTTAATGCAAAAAAATAGTACAATCTACTCAATAGAAATAAATAAAAAGCCTATTTTTTGAAGAAGTCATATAAATTTTAAAGGTATGAATTGCCCAGTTGCAAAGGTAAAATAAATTATCTTCGCATCATATATTTATAACCGTCGCCAATGGGCAACTTGCGCATTGTCACTGAATTCCTTTGTCTCACTCCATCGGACTAGTTACCCATACTTTCAGGCATCGAGCCAGGTAAGCTTCGCCAACTAAGAGCGACATTCGTCTTGCCTAACCATGGCACTTTGTATCATGATCATATACTGCATGGTTTTTAAGTGGGTCCTCAGATGGCCACCTATTGAGACTAAGATTTAGATGCTGGTTTGTAACAGCTGTATAGAAATACAAAACAACCTTGCAGCATCCGCACTGGCCGGTAAACAGGAAATAGAGGAGACACGAAGTATTGTGAGAATACATCCAGGCTCCGTACTTTTACACTCATAACCATTGCCAGGCCTGTTGGATTGAGTTTTTTCCAAACAGATTGGGTTAAGCTCAATCGCCTACGGACTGGTGTTGGATGATTTTATTTGTCCATGCACAAATGGGGTCTCGCTCCTTCACCGTATTGCGAACGTGGTGCCCTTGAACAAAACTGCAGACAAGTTTTAACGGCGTGCCCCATATATTGGGCACCACATGGAGCACGAAGTCTGACGATTTTGGATGGCGAAACCTGAAGTTCGCTCAAGAACATTATTGCCAGTTTCTGATCCGGGTAGTACAGCATCCTGGGGTAGCAAAAGCATAAACCCTCGGCCCCATTCCTGTTTGTGTCTGACTTGGAGTGGATGTCCTTCCAAACAATGACAAAGACGACGTCAATGCTTCGATAAATGTTTTGCAAAACAAACAAATTGCTTTTTTGGTTTTTCATACCCATAGCTGAACCATCCAAAAAATGTTACATTTTTTTCAAATATTTTAATGTTTGGCCAAATTACGATCTTCTAAAACTTTACGGATGTGAGACAAAATTTTGTCCAAAATTTAGCTGAAGACCAAAAAGAAAACGCCCTTAGTTTGCATCTGTGCCTAATTCCTCGACTGCTGTCACCAATTATACGAAGACCAAAAAAGAAAAAAGTCTTCAATATGTGGATCTGTCTCTGATTTCTTAATTTTTATCCCAAAACAGTAGTGATCTCTAAAAAAAGGTCTTCATCTTAAATATTTTCGGAGCACAAAAAACTTTGTTTTGCCAAGTATGTCCTTGTGGCTGCCCAAAACTTCTAATTTTGCTCAATTGTTGCTTGGTTACTGGGCGAAAAATCCTGATTTTTTTCAAATTTTTGAGACTTGAGGGGGCAATTGTCCTCTGCTCCACCCGCCCATACGCCAATGTACATACCTAATAAGTTGTTTAAAAAAATTGCTGTGAATTGTATTAGGCCTGCTTCTTGTGCACTTAAGCATAAGAAATTGTATTTTCATATGAAAATATATTTTTTACAGATCGTCCTCATTTTCATTATGGCAAATTTTCAGGTAGTAGGCCTGAAAGGACGAATTTGTCCTCTTAAAAATTTTTTTTCATGAAACATGTAATTTTTTAAAATTTAGGCTCGTTGTCATAATTTGATAAAATTTAACTGAAAAATAGTCCAAAAAATTTTTTACGGTTTCGATTAAGTTAGAGCTTAAAGGGTCATTTACTAAAATTTCTCAGCTGGAAATTGTTTCTTATAAAGGTCGTAGTTTAACTTTCAGTTAAGGAACTTTGGTACGTGACGTAGAAAGCAAGAGCAGTTTAAAACAGGAAACAAGTTTGCATCGCAAAAAACATGATCTTTGTTAGTTTTCATGATCTACAATGCAATTACATTATTCAACATGAAGAAATGTTAATTCAAAAACATGAAAATGTTATTCAGAACTTTTGGATAGACTTTAAGATCGCGGAATTTTATAATCTAATAACTTTCTCCAATACTAGGGTTTACTAAATAGCCCACAAGAAATTTAAAAAGTAAGCCTAAACAAATACTTTTCAACCTTTTTTATTTTATTAATTCCTTTAACCGATATTTAAAGCTAAATTCTCCCCACCGAAACTTTAGTTGGTAATAACTATGTTTTTATCACTATCCAAAAGAAATTAAGCTTTTAAAATTGATAAACTTTTTAGAATAATATTTATTACTACGACATTATTAGTGTTAGCTTTGAAATGATAATAATCAATCAATAAAAAGAATTTATCTAAAAAACAAATAAGTAAACGAATTTAACAATCAGTGAGAACCTTGTGTTTGTTTATTTTTTGACAATTCATTAATGTGTGGAGGATTATTAGAAAGAGCACAACGCGAATTATTTTCCTCAAATAGTTTATTTCTTTGGTTTGTCTTTCAGATTCGCATAGATATTTGATGAACCAGATTCGCATAAATAGTGGAGACAAACGGAAAGATGCCTCATATAGCTCTCTCTGCCACTTTAAGATAGAAATCGCGCATCAATGCCCGCAATGCAGCAACTGATTTTTCGTTAAATAAATCTCTTGCACAAGAATCTGTTTTGAGTTCAAAAAATTCATCTTAAAAACTATCGAAAACTTTTTTAACTGACAGTGTGAACGGATTTCGCATTACATCAAGCCGATCGCCTCCAATCTTAAGATAATATCAAATGAATTCTGATTCTAGGGTCACCGCTAATTGCAAAATCCGATCTTTTTCTAAATCGGGAACACTTGCTCTTTGACAAAGTTCTCTCCTAGAAAATACGAAAAATTTTCCAAGAGTGGAAAATTTCTCCCCCGGTTGAGAACTCCTGGTCTAGACAATTGTTTGGGACAAAAATATTGGCTTTATAAAAAACCGCTAAAGGTAACTCATAAATACAAACTACGAAAAAATAAAACAAGTAGCTCCTGGTGACGTCAGACTCAATGCTCCTTTTCAAAAATGTTGTATACATAATCACACTGGAACTGATCTATGCAAATTAAATTTACATAAAGAAATCTAGCGCAATCAAATCATTTTTTAAATGCCTTTTTTATTGAAAAGAAAAATAGTTGAAAAGAGTTGAACTAAAAAAGTTCTTGTACCTTTGTATTTTTTCATCATAGGTTGCAAGAACACTCTAACTTTATTGTTCTCTATGGCAAGTGTTCCCCAATTATGGTTGAAATTACGTCACCCTTGACTCTCTAAGTCAGCTGTTTACGGGTGTTTAAACTATTTATCTCTAAATGGTCAATTTGCTGTATATAAAAAAAGCCAATCAGCCTACTTTTTCACACGAAAGATTGATTTGCATTGAAAATTTGAAATTCCCGGACATTCACAAAATTGCAAAATAGTTTCTCCTATACGAAAGTTTATTTGTTCTAGATACATATCATAATCCGAAAAAACCGTTTTCCAGATTCTTTAAATTTGTAAAGTTGCTTTTTAAAATCATTTCGCACTTAAGCCTCCTCAATAAATTTAAATCACGCCCACCTTTTCAACGATCACGTGACTCGAGCTTTACTGCAAGTGTGATAGACTGTCGGTTCAAATTTTAGACAGATTGTTGCAAGGATTTTTGAAAACACTACAGTGTCAGGTGATTTAAAAAAAAGCAAATCTATTTTTTCCTCGGTCGTTTTTTTCTTCGATTCAAACTTGAAGCAAAGCTATTACCACTGCTTCCAGTTTAAAAACATCCGCATCCGATTGCAAAGTCCTAGTTATTACGTAATGGTTTCGACTAAAAAGTATTTTTTTTGAGCCAATAAAAAGCAAGTGAGAAAAAACTATGGGAAAGGTGTATGATGACGTAATGTAGAATAGAAAGTATATAGCAATTTTTTTATGTCATCCTTTATTTTGAGCAGAAAAAAAACTAAAAGTGTAATTTTAACTTTTTAAAACTAAAAGTGTAAAATTAGTTTTTTTAAATTTTACACATCAAAATTCGAAATGAATGCGTATTGAAGTAAATTAAGGTATAAAAATTATCATAACTGAGCCATTCAATTAAAATAACATTAAAATCTATATTAATATCGACACTAAAAGCATAGACAAAATTTCACTGTAAAAGTTAAAAAGGTTTCAAAAAACACACAAAAATTGCTAGATTAAGTCGCAATATTTTTGTTAAGCTTTATTTTAATCATAAACTTTCATATATTTGCGTTAAGTAGTATTTAATAAATAATATAAGGTAATTACCTTTTAATAGTTTTAGTCTCGAAAAAATTTTTAAATATTAATTATTTTCTATAAAAGCTGTAAATCATATATAAATGTTATAAAATATCAAAGAGAAAGAATAAAAATTATTGTAAATCCCAGAATTTTTTAATATTAACTTTAAACAAAGCATAAGAATTTTCAAATAGTTATAGCAAAATGTTAAGATTTTTCTAAAACATTAGCTATAAATAAATTTTCGTTTTCACTTAGAAATATTTTTATTAAAACAAAAATACTTTTAAGGAAAAATAATTAACACTTTCTTAGAAAAATAAGCTTTTCCAAAAACCTAATTATTGTACAAGTTACAATTTTACTTTTTTTTGGTTCCTTTGTAAGAAAATTCAATATTACTTTCAAAAATTGCAGAAGCATGCCGGCTATTTTTTAATGCTGAATAAAGGTTTATTGTGGAATGGAATATTCTTTTGTTTCTTTTATTGCTTTTTTTCTTCGTTTAGTGCAGCGTTTCTCAAACCATGGGTCGCCAAGGCTACGCGGAATGGTCGCAAAAACTTGTAAATTACCGCACGTAAAAGAAAAAGATCTGCGCACACAAAATTTCAAAATTGAAAACCCTTTTTTTAAGAGAACATTACGATTTTAAGACGAAAATCTAGAAATCAGAGTCAGATTCAAGTTGAAGACCTTTTTTTTTTATTTTTAGAGATCACTATGATTTTGGGAGAAAAAAGGGAAATACGAGATCAAAGCCATATTTTTTTAGAGAACATCCAGTTTTGGAAATCCTTGCCTCGGGCACCTAACTTTGAATGTCCACCACTGTACATAACACCTTCGTGTTGTTTCACTATGTGCTCACTCAAATTTATTTGGGTCGCAGTGATATTTATAGATCGTTGTTTTTAAGCAATTTTCGGTCGCAGAAAAAAAGGTTTGAAATACGCTGGTTTAGCGCTTAAGCGCGGAAAGAATTAAAAAATTAACAAAATAAACTTAGAATACTCTATTTTACGCTCGTAGTGAAAACGGGCCTTCATTTCATTTGTAATCAGCAATAGGATTATAAAAAATTCTCTTTAATAAACCAAGTCAAAACGCTGCAGTGAATTTTCATTATCAACTGAACAATCCGTTATATTGTTATCGATTCAGTTTTTATCAGATTAAAAATATTTTTTTAAAATAGGATAGGTTACTCATAGTACAGTGGTTCCCAACCGGGGGTGCATGGACCCCCAGGGGTCCACAGAGTGATTTCCGGAGGATCCATGAGCTTTTTATGCAAAAAATAAAAGCATTATGTTATAGTGAAAGGAAAGAAATTGCCAGTTGGTTTAGCTTGCAAAAAATATTAGCCTGCGCAACGCTAGAAACCAAGCTTCACTCCACAACTTAATACAAAATTCTAGTTTACAAAAATAGGAAAAATATGAGAGCGATTCGAAATGAAGACCTTTTCTTTTTTAGAGGACACTATGATTTTGAGAACAATACGAAGTGAAGACCTTTTTTTTAGAGAACACTAGGATGTTGGGATGAGAATGCAGTTTGGTTGACTGAAGTGGGTGGTTAAGTTACCTTGGTTTAAAAAAGGGCCACAGTATGGAAAAGGTCGAAAACCGCTATTCTAGTAAATTCCTCACGTAACAATATTGCCTGATTTTATTTAAGGGGTCCACAAGTTTTCGCCATATTATCGTAAGGGTTTATGACACTGAAAAGGTTGGGAACCACTGTCATAAGTAGATAATAATCATTTTCTTATGCATTTGCAAAAAATTATTTATTTAACACTTTATTTAATGCAATTCAATTTGTTGTTAGTTAATCTAAATGGTTCATCAAAAATATTTAACGTACACTAAACCTCGGTTAATCCGGGTTCGATTTGACGCACAAATTGATCCGTATTATGCGAAGATCCGGATTATCCGAAGCTATTGTTTCAAGCCAGACGTTATTCAGAGTAGTAAGACGTAGATAAAAATCACCTCATTAAAATATATAAAAGATTGAATGGTACAACTATTTAAAATAAACAAACTATTTATACAGTTTAAACGTGCAATACAAATTTATACTATCATATCAAACAAAATTAGCTATAGCACACTTCCATACGATACAACTATAGCAAACCAACGAACACACCCCCTAAGTTGAACTGATATAAATTTCAAGTAACAAGCAACATAGCCAACGCTTGTAAACCATAACGTGGAATAATGTTTGTGACGTTGAGAAAAGACATCCTGCTAAAGTTGTGAAGCGGGAAAATCCAGATTATATATAAATATATAAAAAAACAAATTTTATCTGGAATACGCAAAGACTCTGTTTAAATAATCCGTATTATCTGAAGCTTTCTATTAAAAAAAACATTAGAAATCGTAGCTTTGCGCATAGTCGCTGGATGCCTGCGTCCCACTCCAACGGACCACCTACCCATACTTTCAGGCATCCAGCCAGCTGAGCTTCGCCGACTGAGAACGACACTCTTTTTGGCCCACCGTGGATCTCTGGACCCTGATCATATCTTGTATAGTCTTTTAAGTGGGTCCTCAGATGCTTGCCAAGAGAGACTAAGATCTGAACACCCATTTGTGCCAGCTGCGCGGAACCTTTTGGACAACCTTGACGGACTTGGCATCCGCGTTTCTGAATGGACAAATCATAAATGGAATACGGAGTTCTGTGAAAATTCTTTCAGGCTCCTTGTGTTTGTGCCCAGGACCGGTGCCAGGTTTGTTGGGATGGTCTTGTCCCGAGCAGCTTCGGTTAAGCTCAACCGCTTGAGAACTGGTGTTAGGTGATTCCGTTTCTCCATGCACAAATGGGGTCTCGCTCCTTCACCGAATTGTGAGTATGGCGCCGCTGAATAAACCGCAGATCACGTTTTAATAGCGTGCCCCCATACATGGCACTACATGGAGTACGAGGTCTGATGGTTTTAGATGACGAAACTCGATGCTGGCTTAATAACATCACTGCCTGCATCTGATCCGGGCAATACAGCAGCCTGAGGTAGTAAAAGGATAAACCCTCGGCCCCAGTCTTGCTTGTGTCTGACCTGGAATGAATGCCTTCCAAACGACGGCGACGATTACGAATCGTTCGTACCTCCAGTTTTATCCGAATTAGGCGAATATCCAAATTAACCGAGGTTTACTGTATTTAGTTCAAAAAACAATCTTGAAATTTTGAAGTTTCTCGTTTTAAACGGTAGCCTATAGTCTTGCTTTAACATAACAAAAAAAAGGAATAATTTTAAATAAGTTATTTTTTTTTTTAATAAAAAAATTTTTTTAAAGTTATGATTTATTTTTCATACGAAAAGCAGAATTTTTTGACACGGCCACTAATCATAAGAGCTTTTTTTTCTTATTTGGTTTTGCTTTAGAAACTATCGACGGCAAATATCAAGTTTAGCTCACAGGAATAAAATAATGGAATGTTATGATAAGCAGAAGAGACTGTTAGTGATAACGAACTCTGTGGAGACCTCGAGCCATGATCAGAAACACTGAATTAGAATTTTTTTTTGAGCAAATTAAGATGAGTTTGGCTAATGGTAAAAGTTCTTTAACGAACGTTGTGGGATTATTAATCGGACGACTTCGGTCAAAATAATTTTAAAAAAGTTTTAATGCAATGCTTCTTCACTAAAAACTCCTACAGGTAAGAAGTAAACAATGCACAAAAAAACAAAAACAAGCGTCGTTTTGTATGATTGAAAAAACCTACTCGCGCCATTCTGTTGTGTGTCCTTGGGAAAGACACTTAACGGCGCTTTCCCCTCTTTTCAGTCTTGGCAAGCAATTCTGAATTTCATTCATATCTCTATAAAACTAAAAAAAACAAAATTAAAAATTACAAGCGGACAGCAATATTTTGGCATCTCTGGAAGCAGGTCGGGGTAATTGCTTGCCCTACGTAGTAGCGCCTAAATATAGAGGTAAAATAAAAAAGAATAAAGAAAATATACATGAAAAACGGTTGTATCATCGATAGGCTTACCATACGTTTCCGTTTAGCCGAGATAGTCCCGATTTCTCCCGATAATCCGCCCGGTCAACTATTTTGTCCCTGGGTTTTCGATTTCAATTTGCTTTTTCTACCATCTTATAATCTTTGACTAGATTAGTGCTCAGCAACCCCTACGAACCTTGCGAAATTTTGCGGCATCATCGGTTAAAATAAAGGCTTTTTTGTCTTCACTTTATTTGTAATACTTTTGTTATTTAGTGCTCAATAGTGTTTTTTTAGTCTTCATTTAATATGGAGCGTTTTTAACGAATGTCCCGATTTTCCAATTCGAAAATACGGTACCGGTACCTCTAATCATAGGTGTGTCTTGATCAAAGATCTATTTTTATTTTGAAAAAACATTTTATTGCGTTATTTCCAACTCAACTCTTACGCCACCGTAATTTTCTCCTCACAAACGGAATACCGCGTGACGTCACAATTTGGTGGTTGTGACAAAACAGTTCTTGTTACAAACCTCTAAATAATACAGGAAGTTAGATTATAAGCGTCAATTTTCGAAAAGTTTTGATGTCGCAGTCGTACAACAAAACAAAGATAATTTTGTTGGTGAATATAAATTAATAACACATCATTGCAAACTGTATTCATAACCGATTGAATGAAATATTCGAAAACAAATTTTGCAGAGGTGGACACGCTTTATTTTTGAAAAACTTTAACATGCAACAAAAGCCGGAGTTAAATGCCTGACTCGCACTTGATTAAAGGTTTACTAGCAAGAACAAAATTAAATCAAAATATCGTAAGTTTTATGGACCTCTGGTCATTAACAGCATTAGATTTCTATCAACCTTTGTCCTCGTTCTCACCTTGACCAAAAGGAAATCGAAACCGTTACTTTACTAAACGAATTTCTGCAACTTAGATTATAAAAACACTCTTAGTGTCGAGCCGCTTTTTCAAATTGTAAGATCTCCATTTGATGGTTTAGCTATGATGCATAATGTCTCAGAAAAGGCTGCCGAAAAAGCATCGTTTGCCAAAGCAAGCGGGAGGAAACATGTGGAACAACCCAAAACTAAAACATATTGGGAATTTTCGTTGGAATCTTTCCGGACTTCGTTCCAGATAAATGAAAAAGATCTGAAAAGGTCGTGATGCACGGTGACTTAAGCTGTGGTCCCCTCGACCCTAGCAAATAAAGGTACTGGTTAAGTACTTAGTCTACTAACAAACTTCTTGTTGAACATGCGGTCTACCATAGACCACATAGGATTGTAGACTGCATACTCAACCAGATGGTAGACCACATATTTTACCAGTATCAAAATAAAGTTTATCAAAATGAAAAAGATCCGTTAAAATTTTCATTGAAATCCCATCGTTTTTAAGCTTCATTACTTGTGATTTAAGGCCCGTTTCCACTACGAGCGTGGAAAAAAACATTCTTTGTTTGTTTTATTGCTTTTTTTTGCGCTCGCTTCAATTTTAACCGCTCGTTTCAATCGAAGATCAATAAAAGAGACAAAGAATGCTCTTTTCCACGCTCGTAGTGAATACGGGCCTTTAATAAGGCAAATTTTAATTATTTTCCCTTCTTTTTGCTTTCAAAAGTATTCTACGATTTTTTTAATAAGGCACTTTGTATGACTGTATTGTGAAAAGAAGATTTTTCTAGTTTTAACCTTGGGTCGATCTTGAATATAAAGAAAGAACAGAAGATATGGTTGGACGTGGGGGAAAAAAAGACATCGTCAGAAAAGAGTATAGAAGAGAGAACCGTTTCTATGGCGACCATGATCAATACTATATCGGTTAAACTCGATATAGACTTGCTCCTTGGAATGATCCTTTACAGCATTTTTCTCGGCAGTTTTATAACACAACTTTGAATTGGAATCGTATTACTTTTTAAACAAAAAAAAAAAGAAAAACGATTATAGAATTCCAATCGCAGTGCCGGTCGAAGCATTGAATTGACAGCTACTTTAAACAACTTTATCATTGATCTGTTAAGGCCCGTTTCCACTACGAGCGTGGAAAATAGCATTCTTTGTTTGTTTTATTGCTTTTTTTTTGCGCTCGCTTCAATTTTAACCGCTCGCTTCAATCGAAGATTAATAAAAGAAACAAAGAATGCTCTTTTCCACGCTCGTAGTGGAAACGGGCCTTAAGACAAGAAAATAAACCTGTGTGGATCTACACAAGATAACGATAATGTGAGTTATTGAATATAAAACTAGCATTTAATAAGTTTTTGTCATTGCAATAAAAGAACTGCTGTGATTAGAACAACTAATTAGAATTTAGTGCCAAATCTTCCGAAAAAAAGCTAAAAACTAAATTTTTCGTAAATATAGCTCATGTAAAGCTTTATCTAAAGTGATTAATCTTGTTATTTTAATTTAGCTTCACAATCTTTCTTAAAAAGAAATCGATGATGCAAAAGAACAATCATTTTTAAAGCTAACGAGCCAGAAAATACGACACAAGCAACGTGAATTTGGAGCTTTTTTAAAGATAAAATGCAACGCATGATTTTTATTAGATATCACAAATAGAAAATAAAGTGAATTTTTGGATAATCCACTTTTTTAAGAAAAAATGAACTGTGAAAGCAAGTAACATTGTTTACTGCACAACGTCACCGCATAAAACGACGAAAATTCATTTTCGCGTGGAATTTCTCAGTCAGGCTGATCGAATAACTAAAGAGAAATAATCTTTTTCGAAAAATCTCATTGTGTCTAATGCCGATATAGCGTTTTCAGTTTGCGCACTGTTGCAAAAAAATTTTTTAGATAATTTACACTCTCGAAAGAAAAACGGTAGCGCCTCATGCAATACATAAAACGTTTTCTCATTTGAACAAATTCTAAACTAAGAAATTTTAAAGATATAAATAACCATTAAAACAGATGCATTAAAGTTTTCACTTTAAATAGTATAGCTTTAAGTTACAAGAGTCAATAATTGTTTTTCGTTACCTTTTAATCTTTATTAAAATATTGACTATTTAATACGACTTTTCCTGTTGCATGCTTTTCTATTTGTTTTTTAATTACGAGTTTTTTTGTAGAATCTAAAGTGTTTTAATTTATCTGAATTTTGCACTTGTTTTTTTAGATTTGAAGATTAATATGATCTTGATTTTAAGATCTATTTTCAAGCAAAAAAAATTTCACGATCTACTTTTTGAACTTGCAAGTTTCATTGTTACACTTAGCAACGCTATAAAAAATTGGGGTTTTCAAATTTGTTATTTTGCAGAGATATATTTAAATATCATTATTTGTTACTTGGCAAAGCTAGATATAATAACAGAATAAACATCTGCTACCTTGTGTACTATGTTTAAAGGAGGGTGTTTTTTGGTCTTAAACTTCACCGTAAAACTTAATTTTGACGCGCGTGTTCAGTAGTTTATTTTAAATTCACATTTTATACAAAGCATAGTTTCAAGGCTATGGAAAGTTGATGACAAAAGCTTTTTTTTCAAAATGATAATGTATTTGAATTACTTATCGCATTTTGTAAGGAAGTATTTAGAAGTCTTAAAAGCTTTCATGTGTTTGGTTGGATTTGAAAACAAACTTTCAAAAGCAGGTCTTTCGACTAAATCACTTTTTTTATGCATTTAAAAAATTAGACCAAAGACTTTCAATAGTTATGGAGCAGAGATGGGGGAAGTCTCTATTTTTAAATTTTGACTTCAATGGGGTGCAAAAAACTCAACCCCCCATTTTGTCCACTACTGAATCGAGATAAATCGTTAAGACTCATATTTGCATAACTTCGATCTGGAATTTTGAGTCGAAGCAACACTTGACAAAGAAATTCTTACAATTTTTTGGACTCCAATATAGCTTTCATTCAAAACTTTAAAGTCGATTATTTACTCCAGCTGGGAAAAAATGCAGTAAATTCTAGATCTAATTCCGACTTTAACTCTGGCTACCCATACTGCCTTGCAGTTACGAAAATCTGTTTGACGGCTTGATTAAAAATGCAAAAAATATACAAAAAACGGTTATGACAGCACTGCGATCGTAAATAACATGTTGAACATGACTCGTAACCTTTTGTAGTCAATCAACTTAGTTGATAATTTACAGTAAATTATACCTGATAATATACAGTACAGTAGCCATTAGCCAATGCTGTGCAACGTTTTTTTACATCTACTCTTCAGAAGATTCTTTCCATTTCGATTCATTGTCGGTAACTTTCTGTAACAGAAGAAAAAAAAAAAGTCTTCGTTTTAAATCGGAATCTTTTGACAAGATGACGTTTGTTCTTGTGCACTTTTGGTGTCACTCCAATTTGCTATCCCTCTATCAATTTGCTACCCAATCTGCTGGATCCCTAAGACTCCTGCGTTGCAATGTTGTTGAAGAGTATTGCAGAAGTCTATTTATTTGCCAAGTAAAACATTGTTCTTGACCATTATAAGACAAATTGTTAAATTGCTCATATTTACCACAGCCAATTTTAAAACCAACCGACCACACCTAACTGAAACACTTATGATTGTTTCAATTAGCCAATTTTGTGCAGTCAACTCTATGATGAGATCATACGCAATTGAAAATAAAGCTGTTTTGAGCTATCAAAAAAGGCGTTGCCTTTGCTTTCATAACTGACTTGTTGACAATGAGCACACTTTAAACTAATTCAACAGTTTCGTGCAATGTCGTTTACTTAATTACTTCAGTTTATCGTGGTTTGTCTTTTTTTATAAAAACTTGGTGTTATATTTCGTTGAGGTATTTGCTGCTTTTTTTGTAAAATAAATAAATGATTAAAAGAATGAACAAATAAATTGAAAAAAAAGAAAAATAACATTTACAACTTTAAATCTTAGAGAAAATCTAATTTTATATTATTATTGCCAAGTTTTTGGGAAAGTATTAATTTCGCGATTTTATTTGACTTGCTTAGACAATTTCTCTAAAAAGAAAAAAAAAGTCTTTTCGACCATATATCGCTGAGCATATTACACAAATGAAGTTCACAATTTAGCGGTTGAACCCAGTGAGTTTGCGATTTAATCTCATCCAGTTTGGTGCCATGACGTAGCATGTTACGACCGATAATATACAATTTTCCGCTTGTTGTGTGGTAGATTGGCAATTGACATCTCGCATAAAGCATGGGACTTTACGCAGACAAAATGTGCTTCTGATTTTGACTTAAAAATTCTTTTCAAGTTCAAATGTAACATATGTTTCTGCTTGATTGCTTTGCACTTCCAGGAAACCATTAAGTTGGAAAGTTTAGAAATAACGTTGATTTTTCTTTTAAAATCTGTTTTGAGAAGTATTTCTTTTGTTAAAGAACTTAATCTTAGACAACGGTATTGGTAGAGACCAGGGGTGCCCAACCAGTCAAGGACCAAGAGCCACATTTCTAACTGTGTTACGACAAAGGGTCACGTTATTCACATAGACAGACAAGCCACACAGATAAACAACATTCATACATACCTTTGCTCGGCCAGATAAATGTAACACACAAAAAAAATAATTTACGTTAAACAATAAACATTCTGTGCAATGCTCTCACAGATAAACTCCGAATTTAAGCAAATTCCACAAACAAAAATAAAACAAATGCCATTGCCACAAACAAATGTTTTTGCATGACTTAAAATGATCGACTTGTGCTAGCGAAGTTCACTCCCTTTTGGAAATTCCCAGTTGTTGTTACCACGGAGTTAGTTGAAGATTTCAAGTTTTGAAATGCGCTAATGACGCTTGACATATAAGGCAGAATATTTTGCCATTACGTTCAACAAAAAACATACTCTCCCATTTTGTTAAAAACTTTCTTGTGTTCAACGCCATATTTTTGTTTGTTTGTATTTTTCCTGTCATTTTGAGAACGAACTCGACACAAATTATTTAGTCAAATAGACTGAGACTAATATACCTTAAAAACACAAACAAAATATGAATGTAAGAACCGCGGGTTGGCCATCCCTGATATAGACTAATAAAAAATTTATTTAAAATATAACATAAAAACAAATCTTTGGCTATACTATAGCCTACTACCTGGCCAGCCATGGCTTACTAACTGGCAATACACGCTTCATACACCAAAGTACGTCGCGAATTCGCTGTGGGCATCTTTGTAAACCTGGGCTCAACAGCACAATAGCCACAGCGGTTAACTGGTACAATAAACCTGTAAACTAGTTGTTCTTAACACAGGGGGGGACGCTTCCATGGTGGACACAAGTATCAACCAACATACTTTTATTTATTTATTCGTCTTTTCTAATTTCAAACTTACTTTTTGTCTCAAATTAATGGTGAAACTTGGCCCTTCGCCCTTAAGAGGCCTTTTTAATTCTCTTTCGAGCATTTTCGCCTTCAGTGAAGATCCATAGTAAAGTTTCTTCGTTATCGCTTCGCTCTCGAGCATAAACAATATTTTCCAAACCTAGCGACGCCCCTGTTTTAGGGTCGCGTTGTTTCGTCGAATCTCTTGACATAGGCGTAGTCGAAAAAAGGTTAAGAACCACTCCCTAAACCAATCAGGCTTCTTTTTAAAGCGATGCTGAATTTTAAAACGTAACTTGCTTTACGTCTTTTAAACCTTGACTCCTTACAGCAAATTTAATGCAGACCTCTGTCTATTAGCGTGACATTTCATCACATAGAACAGCTTGATATTTTTATAAGCAAATGAATAAAGAGCAAATATAATTGCAACAAAGCAATAAAGGTGTCATTACAAATTTATAACATCATCGTTGCTTATTCAAATATAATTTTTTTAAACAATCAGTAAAAACTGATGATGCTATAGGCTTATTCAAAAGCTTTATAACTTTTTTTCTAATACCTTAATATTTTTTATTCGTAATTACTGTATTTAGAAAGTCTTTATCGTTTACTGCAAATTGATTTGTTTCATTCTGTAAGTTTCTCGCAACTGTTTTGTTTCATTCTATAAGTTTCTCGCAACTGTTTTGTCGCGTATTTATTACAAGATGTATTCGAGATTATACAAGCGGTAAATAAAGATAGTTTTGTTGATCGAAACCTAGAGAATTAAAACCCGGTAGTTGTTGCCAAAAAAAGATTATCTTTTCACACTCAAGTAAGCGCCTGTTTTGTCGTTTACGTCATGCAGGTGGGAGCTATTCCACATCTAACTTTTTGGTTTCTTTATTATCTTTGACCAGCGAATTGTACAATGGGTGTGGTATGTTTGGCCGACAACCAACAAGACAAATTTAACGTGAAACTTCTGTGAAAGAAATAGCTTTTCTCGTCAGATAGCAATATATTGGTGATAGTACTGTAGTTATTTTGATTGAAGTATTGTTCTCAGATTTTGAAGAATTATTTATGACTATTCCATTAATGGCTAATTTGTATAAGCCTTCTTGGACATCAGTTCTATCTCATACTAATTGAAAAGTAAATTACAATAAAAAGAAGAGAGAAAAGATCAAACCAAAAAAAGAACGAACTTACAGTGAGCTTTTTTTTATTTCTGACATGGTTCGAGTATATAAATCGTACGGTCAATGTCGCTAACTTAGAAAAGCTTGCAAACGCGCTTAGCTCTTACTTTTTTGAATTCAAAGTCTCAGTCAGCTATACCGAGAAGATAAATTGCGTAGTCAAAAAAACAAAGAAAGTTAAAAAGTGAATTTACTCTAGAGAAATAACTTTTAAAAATTAAATTGTTTATTTAAATTTGATTTTAAAGTCAAATAAGAACTTAAATTATACCACCTAGCTGCCATTTCACAACGATTACTTATCTTTTATAAGCATAAATAACTCCCTGCCTGCAAATAAAAATTTGTTGCTTATTTAAATTCATATCAGTGATCTGGTCGTTTGTGTTTTAATAGATATTAATAGTTGCTTATTTAGATATATCTGCAAATTCAACTTAAATATCTAGGCATCCTTGTTTCTGTGTTCGTTTAATTTAATTTTCTGCTGAGGATGATTCCAATGCCTGACTCTAACATCGACTGTTCAATGTCAATCGAAGAAGGCCCAGCAAGTCCCGAAATTCAGCATTATGTTGGTGAAAAAAGCGAAGTTAAACATGCAAAAGTTGCAATTCAGTTGTGTTCTACCCCGCCGCTTTCAATGTCACCCCAAAATTTACCAAAATTTCGCAAGGGACATAATTGTTCTCCAGCCCACTTTAGTAAAAAGGAAAGGATTTTGCAATCATTAATGACTTCTCCTTCCAATAACGTACCGAAAGAGATATTTCCCGAACGAAAAGCGTTGAAGCACCAAGCGTCTGAGTCGACGAAAAACTATTCTACAAAGGAAGTTTTATGCGAGAAAGCGAGCCAGAACGTCGAGCTAGAAGCAAAACAGACATGCTTGGGAGATAACTCAACGGAAAAGCCTACCGTCACTTTTAGTGGAAAATTGACGTGGTTACTGGTTGGTGAAAATGGCAAAGTTCTTTGGCGAGAAGCTGCCAGCAAAGAAAAAGTGGTAAGCATTTAAAAATCGATACATTCGAGTTATTGTAGTTTGATAAGTCATTTATTTACTGATAATTAATTATTTGTTCAAACAATAATACCCCATTCTAGGTTTTCTCAACAACAAAAGCAAAATAATTAATACTTTAACAGTTTAACTGAGCCAAGAATTTTTTTGTTTAGAATGATGTCGTCGTTGTTCCTCAGCCTTTGAAACAAAAGCTCAAAAGACCGGTTGAAAACGATATTGACGCTCCACAGCAAAATAAGTTAGCGAGACATGATTGGTCGCAAAACGCTCTGCCTTTTCCGTCGGCAGATGTCGACTCATGTCAGGCACTTGACCTCACTTTGCCCTCGAAAAAAGCACAAAACGAGGAAAAAATGAAGAAGAAAAATTCAATTTGTTGCAAAAGTGAAAAAGTCAAAGTCAAGGTGTTTTCCGACACTTTTTCACGAAAAAACTCGCAATCTGAAACAGAGTCTCGGTATTTGCCAATGCCACATTCAAGACAAAACTCGTTGCATTTCAAACAAGATCCGTCTACTACAAAATTAGGACAAGGTACTTTATTAATTTTTGTTTTTTACGTTTTATTGCTTCTTGTTGTTTTTAAAATTTTTAAAGGCTTATTTACTGAGAATTTATTCTTGATAGAAATTCTTCCTCGTGCGAATCATTTTCCATCAAGATTCAATTGTTCTCCTGTTTTCAATCATTCTACTTTAAATCCGTCAAGTTCTGGTTTGCTAGAATTGCCCATCCTCTCTTCTCCATCTCCAAATTTTCAGCGTAGATCTCCGCTGCATCAAAATCAGACTTTATCTTTTGGTAAGCCTAAAGCAAATTTTCAACTAAAAAAATTTTTTTAAACTACAGCCCTTTTCTCTTTAAAAAGTTGTTTGTAATAAGTTTTTTTTTCGATTCTTAGGTTCCACGTTTTCCGGTATAACGTCATCTGACATTGCGCTTCAATCCTTCAATCCAACCTTTCCCAATGACGTAACCGCTTCATTTACCAATCCGTTGTACGCTTACTTAACTAGTCAGACGCGGTCTCCAACCACGTTTGACAGCTTTTATAATTTAAAGTAAGTAGTTTCATTCGAACCTAACTTTTTTCGCTCTTTTACAAATAGTCAACTTTTCATTCATTAAACAATCTTTTTGTTTGATTTTTAGACTTGGTCACTCCAATCGACCGATGGATTCTTTTCAGCATTTTGCCAACATCATACCCAAGGTAACTTTTTATTTAAACAAACCAGAAATTTTAATTTTGTTTTATTTAAAGAACTATATTCCAAAAAGATTGTTTTGTTTCTAGGTTGAAAAAAAGAAAGACGAAATCGAAGATTCTCATTCCATTCCCCCTCTTCGTGACGTAGAAAACTTGTCTTGGCTTTCTCAAAACACCGCCAAGTCCTGGCGCAACGCGCCCCCAAATCATGTGCTCAATTGCAGTTCCCCGCTCTACAACATCAACAGTGCTTCCAATTCTAGAGTCCAGCCCCTTTCTCCTAACCCTTCCTCACCAAGTGCCCTTCAGCAGGATTTTTATCAAAACCCACGCTCTTCCCCCAACAACGATGCCCCTGCTTCTTGCAGGACTAGCAATAATAACGCTGCAATTTCAAAGAAACGACGAATTCACTTTTGCGATTTCAAAGGCTGCGACAAGGCTTACACGAAAAGCTCGCATTTGAAAGCTCACAGAAGGACACATACAGGTATATTTGAGTTCAGCTTTACTTCCTTTTATTTTGCGTCCTTAATCGTTACGTGCTACTGCACTATCAAAATATTGTTTTAAAAAACTGCTCATTTGCGTGCTCGTTGGCAGCGTGGTCGAGTGGTTAAATCGCCGTGATTGTGTTCGACACGGTCTCGGTTCAAAAACTACTCACGCCATGCCCCTCTTTGGT
The DNA here is from genome assembly GCA_963680785.1 of Diplosoma virens. Taxonomy (NCBI): domain Eukaryota; kingdom Metazoa; phylum Chordata; class Ascidiacea; order Aplousobranchia; family Didemnidae; genus Diplosoma; species Diplosoma virens. The sequence goes on along the minus strand of OY796892.1, from coordinate 25,953,966 downwards.
GGTTTTAGCAAGCAGTTCTGCATTCCGGTCATATCTTTAAAAAACTAAAAAACCGAAACAGAAAATTTCAACCGGAAAGCAATATCTTGGCACCTCCGGAAGTAGGTCGAGGTAATTGCTTGCCCTATCTATTAGCAAGTCCTGCGAGTCAGGAGAATAAATGTAGACATAAAAAAAATGTTACGCCTCTAGAAGAATGTAGATGACAGTTAATCGAAATGTTTTAAGGGTGTAAAAAGTAGATTGTTTATTTACTAACACTTTGCTTAGTTTGAATTATAATCAATTGCTGAAAAATTGTTTTTGCCGTTGACAAAACATTCTCAAAACAGAGATGTTTGTTATTGTGAGTAAATTCAAATAATGTGAAATATTCTTTAAGTTAAGTTGCAAGGTTAATCAAAGAATAGCTTAAATATTAGACAATTCTTACCAAAGACGACTGATTTACTAATTCTTTTTTGTTGTAGGAGAGAAACCTTACCAGTGCACTTGGGAAGGTTGCACATGGAAATTCGCTCGCTCTGACGAGCTGACCAGACACTTCCGCAAGCACACCGGCTACAAACCTTTTCAATGCCGACAGTGTGATCGCGCTTTCTCGAGGTCCGACCACTTGGCTTTACATATGAAACGTCACTAATTTATAATCTTAAGTGATCAAATACCTTTGTCAGCTTTTTCTTTTTTTTCTTGCACGTTATACGCTGAACTGACATTTAGGTTTGACGATAGTTGGTAACACACATTCTGTAAAAAGCGATTGAACTATGTGGATTTTTCTTTAAATTCGTGAAAACTTTGTTAGAAGTGCTTTTCGAAAAGATTGCTTTTATTATTTAACAAGTTTCGCTACTTAATTTGTAAACAAACACAATTCTTTATTAGCTTTTTTAAATAACTTATTTTGCTTCTAATTGATAATTTTGAGTTATTTTTTAGCTTTTATACTTGTATTTATTGAAAAAGATGTATGGCTTTCGATAAATTATTTCTGTTGTTTTTTACACTTCGTCTTTTTATTATGTACTGAATTAAAATTTAAAAATACTTAGTTTCTGTCTAGCATTTTTTTTACATAATTTAAGTTGCAATAAAAGCTCTGAAAAAGCAAAAGCTTTAATCATATTATCTGTTCAAAAAAAATAACAAAAAACGTTTGAGACCTCATTTCACTTGTAGAAGAATTAAAAACACAAAAATTTCTAGATTCAAAAAGCCAATTTAGGCCATTTTTACACAAAAAAAAGCTTTGGATGCTTCAAAACTCTGCGTTGCCATTAGCCAGAGCTCATCAATATTCGAGCCCAATCTTTATCAAATTAAAGAAATTTTGGATCTTCACATGACCTTCAAAAACAAAATAGCCTATCCTAAATTTTTAAATAAAGAATTTTTGGTGCCGGTATAGTAAGTGGCATACCAGATTTACTTAATCATAAAAAATCATTAAAAAAACAAAAAAAATTAAACCTACCCCTAACCCACCAACTATACCGTTCACAAAATATTGTAGACCACGTTTAATCTGATGGGCACGGTTCCCTCTAAGCTGCGCGCCTGCGCGGCCGCGCAGTAATGAGGGAACCCCCGCGCAGTACTTTCGTTTTGCCGCGCACTGCGTAAGTTTTGGCAAGACATGCTTTCGGTGTATGAGCGTTGGCAAGGTTTGATTTCGGTAACAAAATAGGAAATCTTTAGAGAACACCTTCATTTTGGGAGAGGAAACCAAAAATAAAATCAGGAAATTGGGGATGAAATCGAAGTGAAGACCTTTTTTTTTTTTTTTAGAGAACACCTTTATTTTGGGACAGAAAACCAAAACTTTCTTGCCTCGGGTAATATTCACCACTGCTCACACAACCTTTCATTTCGCGCACACTAAGCAAGCTCTTAGAGGGAACGTTGCTGATGGGCCACCTACTATACCTGCACCGACTTTTTTTCACTTGACTTTTAAGAGAGAATAACCCACTGAAATTTGGCCCGCAGTTGTCAGTATTATCCGTAAACTGGCCCCTTGCAAGACAGATAGGTGATCGATACCGTAAATTAAAGACAAAGAAGTCGTCACAAAGAGCGCAGAAGAAAGATGAAAGTAACATGAGATTTCATGGCCGCGGTTGCTAGATCTGGTCTGAGCCGAAACCGAGCAAGCTTTTTAAGCTGGCCGGACGAGTGCTCACTCTCGCGGCTTATCAAAAACTATTATATGACAAAAGCAAAAAATTTTTAAAACAGTCAGTTAAAACTTTTTATTTCACATTCACGTCTAATTCAACCTTAACAAGTTGGTATTCAAAGCTAGATCTTCATATTAAAACTCTTTATTGTCGCTAAGGCAGTAGCACATCATGCTTTCGTCCGGGACACGCTGCTATTAAACCTATGTACCTGTCTCGATCCAATGCAAGTGTTTTAGGCCCCCAAGCTCATAGTCTCAAGTGCAAATGCAATTACGTGCTTTATTATGCTCTCGCACTCTCGCACTCTCGCACTCTCGCACTCTTTCATACTTCTGGCCCTTCTTTTTTTAACTTTTCTTGCTTTCTTAGGACACAAAAGAAAGAGATTAAAAACAAAATTTTTAAAAGAAGTTCTTTTGTTATCCTGCCTGAATAAATTTTTTCTTTATATTTTAAGATCGTTTAAAAGCTACGGTTATCATAATCATCATGATGGTTTTAGTACGGAGAGAAGGGAGCGACCGTACACCTTCCCAAAAAACGTCAAAAAGTGAGCTCCCCGAAACAAAATATTGCTCTATTTTTTTTTAGTAACACCATCCCTTATCTACATTTTAACGTTAAGACAAAAATAGAAACATGTACTCAATTGACAGCAATGACCTTTTTTTACAGATTACTACGGTTTTTGGGACGAAAATAGAGATTGCATCCACTAATTGAAAGTGATGACTTTTTTTATTTGTAGATCACTATGTTTTTGGGAAAAAAAGTTTTCACTTTATTTTGGACTAAACTACTCTTTTATGATATCATTGCAAAATAAGTTTACAAAGTGGCTCGCCTTTTTTTGCACCAGCTCCCTTAATTTTGTAAGAGCATCACTCATCATCGCCATCATCATCATCATGATAACTCTCAAAACAATGCTTTTGAAGATGTCAAAATATTACTTTTTGGTTAAATTTTGTTTTTCATACGTGGTATAACGATATGAAAATTTAAGAGGATGATAAGGCAGAAAATTTGTGTTTTTTCTGAGACAGTTATGCATAAAAAAGTATCATGGTGCCTTTTCCAAAGATACAAAAAATGACAAGGTGGACAAAGGTGGACAAAGGTGGACAAAGGTGGCCAAGATATTTCATAAAAGTACCGCGGTACCGGCATTTGGTACTTCTTAATAATCCAAATCAGCTTCTTACACAAACCCATCATTCGTTTTCAAGATCAAAAGTTTTTATTGATTTTTATAGTATTCACTTCTATTTATTCTCCTGATTCGTAGAAAAACGTTAAAGGTGTTATATTTAGGGCAACCGTCAAGTGATACCGCACCTGTCAATTCAATACTATATATGCGGGCCCGCAAGCAACCAGAAGATGTAGCAGATAATTGCTTTCAGAAAAAGCCAAGATACTATAGTGGGTTGAAATTTTTAATTTACTCGTAGTTTTTTATTTTTTATTTGAGACGCGACTAAAATGCTAGTCTATTTAGACTACTCTCCTAGCTTGAGTAAGCTGAGCCTAAACGAAAAGTGCTAAAGTGGCTACTGGCTATGAAGGGCGTAAAACGCTTCTAAACCTGATCCTACTTAAAGCTAACTAATAGACTAGACCGGAAAGACAGGGAAAGTACTGGTAAACACTTATCATAGCAAACGTAAATCTGTGTTGACACTACTGTAAATCAAAAAACTTCTAAGTTGGAATCGATACAAAAACATGTCGCAATGCTTGCAATAAAAACTTCCAATGACCCTAAAACAAGGATGTCTAACCTGCGGCCCACTTAACGTTTTTATGCGGCCCGCTGCTTACTCAAATATTTTAGCTATATTTTCATAGCTGTATCGCAGGTTTCTCAAAACTGTGTTCCGCGAGCTTACTTTTTCGAGAAAAATCGGTAAACCAGAGCCAGATTCAAAGTGAAGACCTTTTTTTTAGAGATCACAATGTTTTTGAGATAAAAATTGAGAAACCAAACTCAGATTCAAAGTGAAGACCAGGGATGCGGACTCGGACTCGAACTCGAATTCAGACTCGAGACCCGTCAATTCGGTGCAATACAGCTGCACTCAAAGTCGGACTCGGACTCGGACTCGACAAATAAGTTGCAAGTCCGGCAAGTCTTGCAGTATCGACGATTTGAAGGTTTTACAGATTGTTATTATTATCAATAGTTATTGTTCAGAAAAAAAGCTAAATCTTGAATAAAAAATGAAATAGAAGTTAAAATATGATTTTCTTTATATTATTCCTGTTTACTGTTCTATATTTAAAAACTGTTTCTTACTATATTGCTTTCAAGGTCGTCGCTTTTTTTTGATACCGAGTGATCAAACAGAGGCGCCGGAAAACCATTTTTTTAGCGGAGGACAAAATTTAAAAAAGGTATCTTTAACAGAGTTGTCATTGGTATCGCGACCGTTTTCAGCGCAAAAATCTAGTAATCGCTAACAAAATTATCACTTTCAATCAGTGTGTAAAATTTCCATTTTCGTCCCAAATTTTAGGAGAAGATAAATCAACCGATCTTATATTTTACTCCAGTTTTCATAATTGTAGGGGAAATCTTACCCAATGCTTCAGTATCTGCGCACCCTGTAAGCTATGTTCCTTTTTTGAAAAGGGTAGGTGTTGTATCTTTGCACGAATACACAGGTTTATTAAATAACAATAATTAAAATTCACAAAAATCACTTAGCCAAAAAACAACCGTATTGAAATAGAATGCTTTTAATTCGTTTGCTGTAGTAGCTTGATAACTTTGAACTGACTGATGAACCGAAATAGAGGCGCAGATTTAACTGGTTACAATTATGCTTGGAGATACGCGTGTCCAATAATTGATCGAGCAGAAGGCGCTGATTAAGATTAGAAGCGTTTAAGAAAACACTACGTCATCGATTGCACAATATCACAACACCTCCCCAAATAAACTACGACAAAAAATATATATACATATTAGCAACAATATTTTTTTGGAGGTCTCTTTGTTCTCGCTGATCGTCGTGGATTGTATCGCCCGTACTCGTCTCCGGTTGGTAATCTCGGATTGTTGCGTTGGTTCATCGAAGAAGAACTAGATGCGTGGTCAGTCCCGGCTGGAAGTGTTTCTGTAGACAAAACGCTCGTTGGGATTTCACAGGGATCATCATCTTGATCCGAACCGTATCGAGGTCGAAGTTGATCAAGATGTCTTCCCTGCAGGAGATGCGGAACGGATGGAACCAAAGTGTCAATTTTGGTGCGTATTCTTCTTCCATTCAACAATTCGCTTGGTGACAGTCCCGATGCAAAAGGAATCCTTCTATACTGCATTAAAAATTCTTGCAAAGCTTCCTTTGGAGGTAACGAGGATTTTCTCAATGCCTGTTTGAACGATTGTATCAAACGCTCGGCAGCACCGTTTGTTGCTGGATGATAAGGTGCTCCGGTGAGATGTACAATGCCTCGTTGTTTGCACCAAGCTTGGAACTCTTGAGACATGAATGTTGTGGCATTATCGGTCACCAACGTGTGGGGATATCCGAAATGAGCAAATTCTTGTTCAAGTATAGCAGTAGTACTTTTCGAAGACGTTGAGGTTGTTGGATGAATGCAAGGATATTTTGAATAAGCGTCTACAAGGACTAATCAGTTTCTTCCCAGAAAGTTGATCGCATGGTCCAAGTGGAGTCTTGACCATGGTTTTTCTGGCATCATCCACGGATGGATTGAAGGTTTATCCGGCTTATTTTGAAATTGGCCACAGGAAGTGCATTTGCGACATAAATCCTCAATGTCAAAGTCAATTCTAGGCCAATAGACAGTTGACCTGGCAAGTTGTTTCATCCGTTGCATGCCGAAATGTCCAAGGTGTAATAATTTAACAATATGATTACGTAGGGTTGAAGGAATTATTACCCGTAAGCCGTAAAAAACGCAACCATTCTCTGTTGACAACGAATTTTCCAACTTTTTGAAGTCTTTAAGCTCTTCCGAAAATGCATGCGGCCATCCCTCCTTCACAAATCGCATTACTTGGGCAAGAATTGGATCCTTGGCAGTCTCTCTGACCACAAGCAATGGATTGTCAGGATTGATTTGACGACTGATTGTTCGAACTAAACAAACGCTATCGACATCATCTTCCATCTCCTCCCCATCAAAACTTGTGTCATTTGAAAATGGCAAGCGACTAAGAGCATCGGCATTGCCATGGTCCTTGCTTCTACGGTATTCCACCGTGTAGTCATATTGATGGACTAGTAATGCCCATCGTGCAAGTCGATTCGCGGCCATTGCAGGAGTACCTTTATCAGGGGCAAACAAGGTCACTAAAGGTTTGTGATCGGTAACCACAATGAACTTACGACCGTAGAGAAACTGATGAAATTTCTTCAAAGCGTACACTAAGGATAGTGCTTCTTTCTGTATTTGGCTGTAGCGTCTTTGTGTCGCCGATAAGATTTTAGAAATATTGAGAATCGGACGCTCGCTTCCGTCTGCAAAGCGATGAAATAATACCGCTCCAATTCCGCATTCCGAGGCGTCACAAGATAAACCCAACGGAAGAGATGGGTCATAGTGCGCAAGTACAGTCTCTGTGCATAGTAACCGTTTGATCTTTTTGAAAGATGTCGCTTCTACTTCACCCCACTTCCACTGTTGTCCTTTGCGTGTAAGCTTGTACAACGGCTCGGTGATTTCCGAAAAATATGGAGGTAAGAATTTAGAATAAAACTGCACAGATGCTAAAAAAGATTTTAACGTAGAAATGTTCTTGGGTGTAGGCATTTCTAGTATGGCATCAACTTTGGACCCTTTTGCAATTCCTCGACTTGATAAAGTGTGACCCAGGTAATCAATTGATACTTGGGCGAAAACACATTTCTCACGGTTGCAGCGAAGACCTTTTTCTTCTAGTCTTTTGAACAAAGCTCGCAGGTTCATCAAATGATCTTTTGCGTTGTCACCACTTACCAAAATATCATCGAAATACACGGCAACTCCTCGCAAATTTTGCGTTAACTGTTCCATGATTTCTTGGAAATACCCTGGTGCGGATTTAATTCCGAAAGGAAGTCTTTTCTGCAGTAAAACTCCTTTGTGAGTGCTGAGAGCCAGCTTCTTCTGGCTGTCAGGAGAAAGACAGATTTGATTATATGCTTTAGCTAGATCAATCTTACTAAAGCAGTAACCACGTCCTAGCTTGCGCATTAGATCTTCTGGGAGAGGGATTGGTTGACGATGGTCTTCCAGTTGCGAGTTTACAGTCACCGAATAATCTCCACAAACTCGGATGCTTGCTTTTGCTTGACCTGGCAAAGGAGACTTTCGAATAGGAACCACGGGGGTGCCGTACGAGTTAAAATCTGTAAGCTCCCATACACCTCTCTTAATTCCTGCTTCGTATGCTTCGTTTAAATCTTGTAGACAACCCAATGTAGATTCAAATAAAGTAGGAAACTCTCCACATAATTGAATACATGCCGCATCTAAAGAGTTTTCTGGACCAGTTGTAGTGACGTGCTCTATCGTTGCAGTAGATTCAGCACAACTTAGGTTTTCTCTGAAGTGATCAGTTAAGTTGGTGAGTTTCAACTTCATCATCGCCAGACGACCTAGTAAATTTAGATTGGGCACCTGATTGGAATTGTCCCACGACGGGTAGCGGGCTACCTTCAGCAACTTGATATTGAACTGATACAGGTTGTAGAATGGGTTTACCCAGCGTTTGCCACGTCGCTTCACAGCAAAATGTGTCACTGGCTCCGCTATCAATTTCAAACTTAATTGTGCGGTCATTAAGTCTAATAGTTTGATAGATGGGTGAAACAGAACATTGGACTTTGTGCACCAATTTCACCTGATGTTTCACAAGCTTACTGTTACCTCTTAGTAGCTTTAATGTGGGGACAAGCTTTGCTAAAATGTCCAGAATTTCCACACCTGAAGCAGGCGGTTTTCTTTTCTTGCGTTTTGGAAGTTTTGGACTTTTGACGGTTTCCTTTGCTACCTTGGCTGCTTCTTCCACTTCTTGAGCCACTCTGATGGCGTTGCTAAACTTCAGTTCATCGTCCTTGAGCTTGAAGAGTGTCTTCAAAACTGCTTCGTTGTCTACTGAACAGATGAATTTAGTTCGCAAGGCTTCATCTAAAGGATCTTTAATGGATTGAAAATCACATGTAGCTGCATCTTGTCGTATTCTGCTTGCCAGTTCAGGAATAGTTTCGCCAGGTTTGCGTTTCATGTCAGACCAGAACTTGAAACGTTCTCTGACAACAAATCGTTTTGGGTCGAACTGCTCTGCCATAAACGTCTGAATATCATTCATGGTTAGCTCATGTATGCTTTTGACAGGTTGTTGCTGAGCCGCTAAGTTGCTAAGCATTTTGTAAACGGAGTTAGATTAGAGTTAGCAGTGACGAATGTTCGGAACCTTGCCAAATAATCAGTCCATAACTCAGATGTGGAATCGAATGGTTGAAAACTTGCCATCGGTGTTGGAACATTTTCTCGCGGGTTGTTCAAGCTGCTTTGTAAAGTTTTCAGCTGCTCTTGAAGCATTGTCATTTGCTCTTGGTGTTGCTTGTTCTGCTCGCGATGCTCGTCGCGTAAAACTGCCATTTGCTCTTGGTGTTGCTTATTTAACAACAAAATCAGTTCAGAAATTTCACTCATTTTGACAATTCAAGCTTTAATGCAGATTCAACAAATTTTCTTTAAAATTCTTGACGCAGATGAGTTACTTGAATCCTCGTCGCCACTTTTGCCTGTTGTATCTTTGCACGAATACACAGGTTTATTAAATAACAATAATTAAAATTCACAAAAATCACTTAGCCAAAAAACAACCGTATTGAAATAGAATGCTTTTAGTTCGTTTGCTGTAGTAGCTTGATAACTTTGAACTGACTGATGAACCGAAATAGAGGCGCAGATTTAACTGGTTACAATTATGCTTGGAGATACGCGTGTCCAATAATTGATCGAGCAGAAGGCGCTGATTAAGATTAGAAGCGTTTAAGAAAACACTACGTCATCGATTGCACAATATCACAACAGTAGGGGAAATTTAAAGGGCTCAAAAAGGGAGGATTAATTGCTCCCTGCCTCCTCGCTTTCGGGTGCCCCTGGTGTTTAATACTTGTACAGGACAAAAATATTGCCAGTTAACAATTTTTTTCAACTTACATTAGTTCTTGGCTGGCTTCTTTCATAAAAGTCAAAGGAACAATTCTTAGTATTAGATAGGGATGCGGACTCGGGACTTGGACTCTGACTCGTCATTTTACCCGGACTCAGACTTGAGATTCAAACTCACTTCAAAATCTTGACGAGCCGCATGCCTGAAGAAGACTTTTTTTTTAGAGATCAGTACCAAGTGTTTGAGACGAAGATTGAGAAACCAGAATCAGATTAAACGTGAAGACTTTTTTTAAAGATTATCAAGTTTTTGCGATGAAAATCGAGAAAATAAAGTCAAATTTAAAGTATAAAGATTTTTTGCGGCCCGCCGACTATAACAAGATTTATAATTTGGCCCATTATAAAGAAAAGTTGGACATCCTTGCCCTAGAATTATACAATGGAATCATCGTTCTCGAAGCAGTTGCAATGCTGCATGATACTGATGCGGAGTTCGCAATTATTGACTCCGCTCACCAAGCTATAAGTTAGGGCAGGTACCAAATACTTTTTTGAAAAAGTATTTCGGTATCGTTACTTCGGTACCAAGTACCGACGGTACCGGTAACAACACTAAAAAAGCATCGCGGTACTGCCCACCTCTGGATAAGAGTAAGAGTTCAACCAACGTCATGTCGATTGCGTTCCCACGACATACTGTAAATTAAATTATTAAAAAAAAATAAAAATTATTATGTATCATGTAAAAGAATCCATAATTTTTTTAAAAACAAAAATTAGAGACTTGAGTCATGCTTAAGTGAATAAAAAGATATTGTAAAAACTTATCTAAAAATCAAATTCGTATTACTCAATGTAGACTTATATTTTTTATTCCTGTATAGAATGAAATATAACGACTAAAAATGTAAAAACAACCCCCGATATATTTCAAAATAATATTTATCAAGACTTACTGTATAAGAAAAAGTAATTACAACAGGTATGAGGTACCAAATTTTTTTCTAATACAAAAGAATTTTATTATTTTTTAAGTTTAATTCGGTTGATGATGGAATTAGTTTACAAATTAAAAAAATCCTTATAAACAAAAATTTTGCAATCTGTAGCTGCGATCTAAAATGTACAATGCAATTGAGTAATTAACATTTGGTAATTTTGAGGACCCATCTTTATTTTCATTTTTATAATTTTACAAAACGTGAAACGACAAAGCGGTCAACACATATGTTTCTATCTTTATGGGTTTTTACTTAGTTAAAAACCTATGCCCATAGTCCCTAACATAATGCAATGTGAGGGCGCGATTGAGTACTGCGGGTGCCTTCGTTTCAAATTAAAAGCCTTTTTAAAAATCAAGTAAGATTAATTTTCAAATTAAATTAAATTCCAAAGTCAAAACTTTTAAATGGAAAAAATTGCATTTGAAAAGAGTAAGTGCCATTGTAACCATGAGTTTGGAGCTGGGCACCCCTGACTTATATTGACTAAAATAACCACATCTTAGGATCAAAATATACAAGTTGGCTGTTCAGACGAACATAATCGCTCAACAAAAAAGTACAATTTTCAAATTAATTTTATTTCCGTTTTTTTCCTTCATTTATGAACAAAATTATTTTACAGCATTTGTAAAACACAGAAAATTGCATAAAGGTTTAACGTAAAAAAGAAAACTATAGATCAATATCTTGTTGAAACAAATATGGTATTTAGATGTCCTAATTGGTATGCAAACATTATTCGGGAAGACAAAAAAGGGAACCAGTTCGGTCATCCAGTCAAATGACTTTTTCATTTCAAATTCCTCTCTAATCTTGTAACGGCAAAAACATTACATCATATTTTTTGTTCAAAGAAAAGAAGTGCATTGATACAAAAGCAGCAAATGAAATATCATTCCTATTAAAACTTTCGCTCAACGTGTATTTGCATCAAGGGGCACTACAGTTTTGTGTTTTCAAAACTTTAGTTACTACCAAATTACTTGTCATGGTTTGTGTATGCCGAATGCGTGCTTGCAGCATGCTTAGCTTATGCTTGCTGTGTTGTCAATCGAGCTCTGTTTCCCATAGTTTTGTAGTGTGAATTTTTGTGCGACGGCATTTCTCTGTCCCACGGTCGCTGATTTGTATATTTGGTCATGCTCACTACATAGATAACAATATAAAGATATCAGTTGGTCATACTCACTATACACCTGTAGATATCAAGCAAAGAGAGCTAAACTTTATTTTTTAAAAACAAAGAGAATTTATTTAAAGAGAATTTAAAAATAAAGAACAAAGAGAATTTATTTTTGCTGATCGCTAAGTTTTATTCAGAATTAAGTCTTAAAAATCAGAGATAAAACGAGCGATTAAAACTGTGTTTTGCGATTCGATCATGATTGAAATGGTAACAATCGGTGCCAAGAAACTTTAGGCTAAAAAAACAAGTTTTCGCCTTCGCTGCGGTTGAACGACCTTCTTCGCACGTGGTTGGGACTTTTCTCGTGCATTCTCGCCAATGTAGAAGGCGATAAATTCGGAGAAATTGTTCATAAAAAGAGTGAGTAATAGAATTGTTCGCTTTTTTGTAGCTAACAAAAACATTGATTTTAACTTCCCAATTGCAATTTCAAGATCGACTTTATCATAAAAAGATTCTTCTCAATCTTTGTCTCAAAAAAAAAAAAAAAATCCGATGGACTACTCAAGGCCGAAAAAATTTTGTGCCTTTAAACATGCTTTTATCAATGCAATTGATTTTTGGGAAAATCGAAAACTTTTTGTTAACGTGAGTCAGAGAATTGTAAATGCTGAAAAAAAATTTTTGTGTCTTCTCTAAAATGTATGATTGTACATAAAACTTTTTTCTCTAAAATGGCGTTTTCTCTTTGTATTGATTACACAAAAGTCTGTCAGAGTAGAAAAGAAGATCTTTAAATCTTGTTTATGTGATGCAACAAAAAACAAGCAACTTGCAAAATAAATTAACCGAAGGCCAAATCCAGAAAAAGCTTTTTGCCATTGTCAAAAAGAATCTGCTAGAAAAAAGTTTGCAGCAATCTCAACAATTAAGTTGAATTAAATTTATCCGAATTTGGGAAGCTTTATTTTTTAATTAATCATCAACAGAGTTGCATGCGAAACGATACACACAGATCGCAGTCTAAAGCATGTCTAGGTTATTGACACAGCATTCATCAGCAATAGACCTGAGGCTGACTCATGTATTACTTGAATAGAGACCTGCAAAAGCCCATGTTTTGTCGTCCGCACTTGCCCGTAAACGTAAGCATTTTTCTACTTCTCACCCATACATTACCCAGCCCGTAGTTTTTTTTTTCATTAATAAAATCCACCTCTACTTTTCTTTAAAATGATTCGGCCCACGCGTGCCCTCATGTCAATTTTATATACCCCTTGTATTATACGTAAGTGGGCCGCTCTTTTCATCTTTCGGCCCGGGTAAAGGGTCAAAAGGGCTTACCCGTACCCAAACAAGTCTATCAGTTCATGTGTATTGGTTCAAGCATTGAGATTATTTTCATTTAAATTTAAAATCGTTTAGACATATTTAGGAAATACTTAAAGAGGGAGTGTAAGTATTTTGTAAGCAAAGACTGTTTTCGATTTTAAAGTACGTAACGCCTATGTAAACAAAAATAAAAGCTAACAACTTTGTTACAATTACTGTATTATTATGTCAAAAACAACCTCTTCGTAGAAAAATGAAAAAAATTTCGGATTACATTTATTTGTCCAAAGAAATCTACGTCAATCGTGCAAAAGTTGTGAATGGCGGATTCTGACTCATCAAAGATTATGCCATTCTTTTCATGTAAACAACAAAGGTTTTCGAGTTAAAGAAAAAACATCGAGTTTATTAAAAAGAGTGCGATTGCTATCTTGGCAAAACATAGAATTTAATTTAATCTCATTTACGTTTTTTTGAAGTAAAAGAATAAACGCTAAGATAAGCAATAATATATAATTTACATCAGTGTTTCCCAAACATACATAATCACCTCGAAATTTCCGATGCTCCTTATGGTGATATATACAATTTTTAATTAAAAAATGAACTACGTTTCAGGAGAAGAATCTTCAAACACCATTACTCTGACAACTTTTTAAAATAAAATTCAAAATTATTTTACAATGGAACTTATTCGGCAGGTGGCAGTATAATCGGGAACAATTTGAAAATCAAATACAAAATGATGAATGAAATAAATGTGTGATTGCTACATTTTCATTTATTGGAATGTTACAGCTAATAAATCCCAAGAACAAAGACTTTGATTATCAAAGCACCTAAAAATCAAATTGCCCTCCTTCCCCCTGTGGAGCGTACGCCCCACGTTGGAAACCACTGGCCCACATTCTTTTTGAAGCAGTATTTTCAAATAATAAATACTTACTCAACAAACCAAGCCGAATAAAAAGAATATGGTAGTTTGCTAATTTATTCGCTCCTTTATTCCGAAGCGTAAAGCGTAAAGGCCCGTTGCCACTACGAGCGTGAAATGGAGTGTTCTTTGTTCCTTATATTGATTTTTTGCTTCACTTAGCGCTTGAATGCGGAAAAAAGTAAAACAATTAATGAAATAAACAAAGAATGCTCCATTCCACGCTCATAGTGGAAATGGATCTTAAAATGAAAACAACTGAGTTTTATTCAAAAGAATCAAGGTTTACTTCAAAGTCAAAGCAAGTGCAGAAAATAGGGAAAGAAAGTTTTTAAAGGTTCCAGTCACTGGCGTACCGAAGATTTTGAAAGGGTAGACCGAACAACCACAATTAAAATTTATATGCTTAAATGAAAAAAAATTTTAAGTGGTAAAAAAGGTCTTTACTTTGAATCTGTCTCATAACAAAAACATAATGACTGAAATTTAGAACTGTTTGCCAAGAACGCCAAGCAAAGGATCAAAGAAATTTTGCAAATTTCCGCAAACATTTAAGACGCAGACTGCAATGATCAAAGAATTCGCGGCAGTTTTTTCAAAAGTCTACTTACTGTACAGCAGTTTGCATAATGCGTTCATTAATCAAGAATAAAATTTCAAAAACGAAAATATCTTCCACGTTTTTTTATTTAAATTGCAAATGAGTGAATTGAAAATTGCTGCTGTTGCATCGTAATTAAGAATAAAGTTGGGACAATTAAATGATTTTAATTAATTACAACAACAACGATAAATAATGTACGTCATAGCATTTAAACATTACACTGTGCTAAAATCATTTATAACAATTACAATTATTATGAAAAAGTGAGCAGAGAATCGTTGTTTTAAATTCTAACTCTAATACGCTTTTTAAAAAATTTCTCCAAAACCACATTTGGAGGTTGATATTTGTCAGTTTGATTTTTGCAATTTGTAAACTAATTGTAAATTTCTGGAACGGGACTCCGTATCTCGGGCCACCTTGCCCCCAAATTAACCTCAAAAACAAGAGAAATTACTGACAAATATAGAAAAAAATTTTAATCGCTGTACAAACAAACACTTCTTTTAGCTCAAGGCCTATATTTCTTCTTGATTTTATTTATTTCAAATAATTTGAAGCAGCGTTTTTTTATCTTTCAAATGTTATTCTTTTATTTCAAGATTGTAAATTTTAAAATGTAATAAGCTAGGTATGTAATAGTTGCTTGACTAAGTATAGATCTAAAGATAAAAGCTATGTTTAGACCACGGGTTCTCAATCTTTTTTTACCATGGACCTCTTTTTGTTCAAAATATTATTTGGTGAACCGCTATACAAAAACATGTGCAATTTTTTTAGAAGAAACCAAAGTGAAGATTTTTTCATTGGCCTTCACCTTCCTGAGCACTACAGAATATTAGAATTCGAGATCATCATTTTAACCCAACAGGCATTTATGGCCGGAATCGTTTCGCAAATCAAAGTGATGAGTTTTTTAGGGTCTTTAAGTAAATTTGTGGTACGAATCCCAGTCCTCAGGTTGGCGAAATTAAAAATATTTTGTTGACTGGATTGTCCAGTGGACACCAAACTAGTGCCATGGACCCCCAATAGAGTTTTTTTGTGTGGTCCCGGTTAAGAACTCTTGGTTAAATCAAACCTGTTTGCACAAAAGCAAAGCGTGTAGCGGAAAGCGTAAAAAAAGAAAGTGACAGGTGTTTTCGAAAAGGTAAAGAGCAAAATTTTTTGTGCTTTTAGCGGAAAACTATTGAAGTTGAAATGTTTCAACTTTACTTTTGTTCGCAGAAAAAAGCAAGCGGAAAGCGGAGTGGGAAATAAGCTTTTTGCTTGCTTTTTTCCGGAAATGCTTTCAATCTGAACTGACCTTATGATCATACAAACTTTTACATCAGAAGCGTTTAATTTTTTAAAGCAAGGACCATTTCAGCTCACCAAAAGTATTCGCGAGGAAAATAGCTTAATAAAAAAGAGATTTCAAAAAATCCAACTTAATAAAACTTGCGTATATTATATAAGTAAAAACCTTTTTTTTGTCTTCGCTTACATCAAACAAGTTTGCTTTCATCTTCAACGTCAAGTGAAGACCAAAAAAAGGCCTTCACTTTTCAGACAAAGCTTTCCTGTATAATATATGTCTTCAGTTGGATCATTTGCTTATTTAGTTATGTCACTTCGAAAAAGATCCTGTGGGCTACTCAAAGTCTCTACGCGGGAGATGGTGTCGGACACTCAGTGGCGTACCCGAGATTTTGAAAGGGGGCACACCACCACAATCAAATATGTTTAGCGGAAAAATTTTTTAAAGTGGTAAAAAAGGTCTTTACTTTGAATCTGTCTCAGTTTTGTCAATTTTTCGTCCCAAAAACATAGTGACCTCTAAAAAAAAGTCTTTACTTTGAATCTGTCTCTGATTTCTTGCATAAGTGATCTCCAAGGGGAGGGCCATGGCACAATGCCCCTCTAAATACGCTACTGGTTCCAGCTGTTTATCGGCTTTGATGATTGAAAACATCAAGCACCAATAAGCTTAACCATGCAGTAAGATTACCTTAAAGCAAACTATTGCGTTTAATCGCGTTTTCAATTCTGTGATTAAAAAAAAGTTGAACAAAAAAACACTTACTTAATAAAAGGTTCTAGCCAGTTAAATTTGCTATAGTTTAACGTTAAAATTAAGATCTAAAGCAGGGGTGTCCACAGTACCGTGTTTAGGGGAGGCATTGTGCTATGGCCTCCCCCTTGGAGAAAATCGGAAGCGTTTAATATCAGTATATAAAAGAAAATCAGTAAAAATGAATGGAAGGGGAAGAGAGCTGGCAGATATGATGGAGCAAAGGAATGTAGACATATTGTGCCTACAGGAAACAAAGTGGAAAGGGAGTAAAGCAAGGAACATTGGAGGTGGACGCAAACTATTTTACAACGGAGCTGATGAAAGAAAAAATGGGATAGGGATAGTCGTAAGGTAGGAGCTGGCTGGAAGTGTCCTGGAGGTGAAGAGTGTGTCAAACAGACTAATGGCCATGAAGCTGGAGGTAAAGGTTCCATCCTAAATATAGTAAGTGCGTATGATCCACAGGTTAACAACAGCATGAAGGAGAAAAATGATTTTTGAAAAGACCTGGATGGGTTGCTAGAAAGTGTATCAAAAGAGGAGAGGATAGTTCTTGGTGCGGACCTTAATGGACATGTGGGCGAAGGAAACATAGGGGATGAAGAAATAATGGGGTGGTAAGGTGCTGGAACAAGAAATAAGGAAGGATCAATAGTTGTGGATTTTGGGAAAAGGATGGATTTGGCGGTTGTCAATACTTATTTCAAGAAGAAAGATGAACACAGGGTGACGTATAAAGTGGCGGAAAAAGTACCCAAATAGATTATGTGATGTGCAGAAGGAGGAACTTGAAGGAAATGTGTGATTGTAAGGTAATAGTGAATAAGTGCGTTGCAAAGCAGCACCGTACGGTGGTATGCAAAATGGCTCTATGGTGAAAAAGAAAAAAGCAGAGAAAGTAAAGCCAAAGATACGATGGTGGAAACTGAAGGAGACAAGCTGTCAAGAAGCGTTTGGATTAGAGGTCACCAGGATTTTGGGAGGCAAGAAGGTTACCTGATGAGTGGGACAAAACAGCGGAAATGCTAAGAAAACCAGCTGAAATTGTGCTGGGAGTGACATTTGAGAAACAAAAAGGAGACAGGGAGACATGGTGGTGGAATGAGAAAGTTCAGGAGAGCATAAAAAAAAAGAAAGAGGCAAAGAAAGCATAAGACAAAATAAGAGATGAAAATAGTAAAAATATCTACAAAGAAAAGAAGAGTAAGGCAAAGAAGGCAGTTGCAATGGCGAAGGGACGTGCGTATGATGATTTGTATACTAGATTGGAAACAAAAGAAGGTGAAAAGGAGTTGTACAGATTGGCTAGGCAGAGAGACAGAGCAGGAAAAGATGTACAGCACGTGAGGGTTATAAAGGATGAAAACAGTAGTATTATGGTAAATGCGGAGGCAGTGTTAAAGAGGTGGAAGGAATACTTTGAGAAACTGATGAACAAGGAAAATAACAGAGACTCTAGGACAGAGGAAGCAAAAGTGGTTAATGAAGAGGTAAATTGCGTCGGTAGAGAAGAAATAAAGAACGCACTATGAAGGATGAAAAAAGGTAAAGCGGTTGGGCCAGATGAGTTGCCAGTAGAAGTTTGAAAGTGCATGATAAAGATAGGGATAGAGTTTTTGACCAGACTGTTCAATAGACTATTAATGGGTGAACGAATGCCAGAAGAATAGAGAAGGAGTGTACTTATCCCAATCTATAAAAACAAAGGGGATGCACAGTGCTGTGGAAACCACAGAGGAATAAAGCTAATAAGCCACACAATGAAGGTATGGGAAAGAATTATTGATGCCAGGCTAAGAAACAGAGTGGAGATCAGCAAACAGCAGTATGGATTTATGCCAGGAAAGGGAACCACCGATGCCATGTTTGCCTTAAGAATGTTTATGGAAAAGTACAGGGAAGGTCAAAGAGAGCTACATTGTGTATTCGTAGACCTAGAGAAAGCTTACGACAGGGTTTCGCGGGAAGAGATATGGTACTGTATGAGAAAATCCAGAATAGTGGAAAAGTATGTGCGAATTGTACAGGATATGTATGAGTGAAGCGAAACAGTGGTGAGGTGTGCAGTAGGAACCACAGAAAGTTTCAAGGTCAAGGTTGGACTGTACCAGGGATCAGCGTTAAGTCCGTTCCTGTTTGCAATAATAATGGACAGGCAAAGCACGAAGTAAGAAGATAATCCCATGGACGATGCAGTTTGCTGATGATATTGTGATTTGCAAAGAGACCAGGGAGACTGAATATCTGTGCATAAATGGAGGAAATGACAAAGAAACAGTGAAGATGGAGGATGCAAAAGTGCCAAGAGTAAAGGAATTTAAGTATTTGGGATCAATGGTGCAAGAAAGTGGTAGTTGTGAGAGGGAGATAAAGAAGAGAGTGCAGGCAGGATGGAACGGATGGAGAAAAGTATCGGGAGTAATCTGCGACAGGAGGTTACCAGCTAGAGTAAAAGGAAAAGTGTACAGTTCAGTGGTGAGTCCAGCAATGGTGTATGGACTTGAGACGGTGGCAGTCACAAAGAAACAAATGAAAGAGATGGAAGTTGCAGAGATAAAAATGTTGAGGTTTGCTATGGAAGTGACAAAAAAAGACAAGATTAGAAACGAGTACATCAGGGGTACAGTTAAGGTAGAACGGTTAGGAATGAAGATGAGGGAGGGCAGGCTGAGGTGGTATGGACATGTCATGAGGAGAGACCAAGAGTATGTAGGAAGAAAGATGATCGAAATGGAGTTACTGGGAAAGAGGAAAAGAGGGAGAACAAAGAGAAGATTTCTAGACGTAGTGAAAGAAGATATGGGGAAGTTGGTGCGAGGGAGACGGATGTTGAAAATAGGACGGTTTGAAGAAAGATGATACGCTGTGGCTACTCCTGATTGAAGGGAAAGGCCGAAAGGAGAAGAAGAAGACCTTTTCAAAAACACCTGTCACTTTCTTTTTTTTACGCTTTCCGCTACACGCTTTGCTTTTGTGCAAACAGGTTTGATTTAACCAAGAGTTCTTAACCGGGACCACACAAAAAAACTCTATTGGGGGTCCATGGCACTAGTTTGGTGTCCACTGGACAATCCAGTCAACAAAATATTTTTAATTTCGCCAACCTGAGGACTGGGATTCGTACCACAAATTTACTTAAAGACCCTAAAAAACTCATCACTTTGATTTGCGAAACGATTCCGGCCATAAATGCCTGTTGGGTTAAAATGATGATCTCGAATTCTAATATTCTGTAGTGCTCAGGAAGGTGAAGGCCAATGAAAAAATCTTCACTTTGGTTTCTTCTAAAAAAATTGCACATGTTTTTGTATAGCGGTTCACCAAATAATATTTTGAACAAAAAGAGGTCCATGGTAAAAAAAGATTGAGAACCCGTGGTCTAAACATAGCTTTTATCTTTAGATCTATACTTAGTCAAGCAACTATTACATACCTAGCTTATTACATTTTAAAATTTACAATCTTGAAATAAAAGAATAACATTTGAAAGATAAAAAAACGCTGCTTCAAATTATTTGAAATAAATAAAATCAAGAAGAAATATAGGCCTTGAGCTAAAAGAAGTGTTTGTTTGTACAGCGATTAAAATTTTTTTCTATATTTGTCAGTAATTTCTCTTGTTTTTGAGGTTAATTTGGGGGCAAGGTGGCCCGAGATACGGAGTCCCGTTCCAGAAATTTACAATTAGTTTACAAATTGCAAAAATCAAACTGACAAATATCAACCTCCAAATGTGGTTTTGGAGAAATTTTTTAAAAAGCGTATTAGAGTTAGAATTTAAAACAACGATTCTCTGCTCACTTTTTCATAATAATTGTAATTGTTATAAATGATTTTAGCACAGTGTAATGTTTAAATGCTATGACGTACATTATTTATCGTTGTTGTTGTAATTAATTAAAATCATTTAATTGTCCCAACTTTATTCTTAATTACGATGCAACAGCAGCAATTTTCAATTCACTCATTTGCAATTTAAATAAAAAAACGTGGAAGATATTTTCGTTTTTGAAATTTTATTCTTGATTAATGAACGCATTATGCAAACTGCTGTACAGTAAGTAGACTTTTGAAAAAACTGCCGCGAATTCTTTGATCATTGCAGTCTGCGTCTTAAATGTTTGCGGAAATTTGCAAAATTTCTTTGATCCTTTGCTTGGCGTTCTTGGCAAGCAGTTCTAAATTTTACTCATACATCAATAAAACAAAAAAATCAAACTAAAAAATTTTAACCGGACAGCAATATCTTAACATCTCCGAAAGCAAATCGGGGTAATTGCTTGCTCTATATATATAGCGCCTCCGTCGCTTTCCTGCGAGTCAGGAGGATAAATATAGATATATTGATAGATAGATAATTCATTTATTTACAAATACGCACAAAATGACACAAATAAGTATAGCAATAAGCCACAAAATTAGCGTATAACGGTAGGGAGCATTGAAGAGCATGCGTTATCGAGTCAGATGCTCCCTAACCCAACAGTCAATGAGTCGAATGTAAAGAAAAACACGTGAAATAAAATAACGAAAAACATACAAGAAATTTACACAAACATTCAAAGAAATAGTTGATAATAATGCTGAAGCAAAATAAATTGAAAGTAAAGCTATATTAATATTTCCGTACAAGCTAATCTTTAAATGATTTTTGAAGGGAATCCAATGCTTGCTTTTAATGCTGGTATTAATATTTTCCAAAGCTTTATCCTTCTATCAGACAATGTAGTTGGCCAAACGATTTTGTTGCACAGGGTAGAAAATAAGTTGATTTTTTAATCAATTTTGTTTTATGTGAATGAATATCATTTACGAGTATTTTTTTAAAGAAATTTAAAAAACATAAGGTAAATTAATTTTTTGCAGTTAATGCATAAATTTTCCTTATTTGAGGTTGTAAATATCGGTTACTTTTAATGTGTTTAAAGATTAATGTAACATTCTGACAGGTGTACAGTATATATCGAATTATTAGTTATGATCCTTAAAATACGATTTAGAGTTTAGACGAATTTTAATTTTCCGTAGCAACGAATTAGAACCTGTTCCCCATGGTACGATACCATATTGAATTCGAGAGTAGATAATGCCATGACCCGACAGTTGATCGAACGACACTTGGTCGAAACCACACTTGATTGAATCATAACAGAAAACTTTTTAACGAAACATTGCAAAGTCATCATGATTTTTTCGCGAGAAAGTTTTTAAAAACTTTTTGACGATTTTTTTTAGGGTTTCTATTGAATCAAGTAATTTGATAACCACTTTTAACAATAATTAGACTGAAATATCTTCGATTTGTCCGATCTTGTTACAATAATTAAAAACGAGTTGGCTTCTTTCTGATGATGAGCTATGCTTTTTATAAATCTAGTTTAAAGTACCAAAGAGATTGTTTAATCATAGAAACCAACACAACTAAATCAATTGTTGTTTTTTCGATCAACTTTCGTTTTAATCAAATGTCGTTCGATCAACTGTGGTAGGACAAGATTGGGTAGAAGAAATTCATAGAGTGTAGAGAGATACTGTTTCAAAAAACATTTTCTTTGCTGCTAGAAAGGTATATAAAAGCTATGTGAGATCAGCAATATTATTTGGAAGCGAAATGTGGTTTTTGAGAGAAAATTCATTCATTCATTTTATTTTATTCTTGAACACCAACATGATCAGTAAATTTTACACATTAAAAGGTAGTCCGAGAGTCAAGAAAAGGTAGACGCAGGAAAACGTCAGACGTTAAACATGCAATAACAAGGCACGGAAAAAAGTAAGAGAAAAAGAATACTTGGATTTTTACCAATATTTTGTTTAAACATCATCATATTTATTTCTTTAGATAGCATTTGGTTTATGTTTAATATTTCAGATTTTGACATGACGTCATTAACGTTGTAATTTCTTTTTGAACCAAACGTCATCCTAATAAACTTATTACATAACTGTTGTAATTTGTTGACTAAAGTTTTATTGCTGTAGCACCAGTTTATTATACAATATTGAAGATGACTGTTAAAAAAAGAGTGATATAAAGTAAGAAGAGATTTTTGATTTAAAAAAGACCTGGTCCTTCTTTCTTGTCCTTCTGCAAATTGAATGTTTGGAACGAAATAGCATGCATTTTGTTTTTGATATATTTACTGACAATTTTGGTGGCAATTAACCATTGATCACTACCACTAAGCTCGTTACTGCCCTTGTTGAAGAGTTTGTGAATGCTTTTTTCTTTAATAAATACACTTGTGTCATCAGCAAACATAATTTGTTCACTATTTTTAAGGCATAATCTAAAATCATTAATGTACAGTACGAAAAGCAAGGGACCCAGAATAGAACCTTGAGGTACTCCATTAGTTATTTGGTTAATGTTTGAAGAAAGAACACCATTGCATACAACTTGTTGAGCTCTTCCAGCAAGATAACTCGTAAACCATTTCAGGGCAATTCATCTAACACCAAAATGTTCAAGCTTAGATAGTAAAATGGTATGGTCGATAGTGTCAAAGGCTTTTGACAAGTCCAGAAATATACCTAGGGTAGATTGTTTAGATGCAAGTGATCGAGTAATTATATCCACCAGCACTGAAACTGCATGTGAAGTAGAGTGATTTTTCCTAAAACCAAATATTCAAAAAATAAAGTAGCTATTTTGAGAAGAGCAGAAAGATCTATGGTAAGGGCGATGTGTGGTGTAAAGTTGACGGATAAGAGGAATACAGTGGAGATGATGGGAATGTTGGGATTGAAGAAAGCAACAGATAAGCTGGCAAGGACAAATGGTATGAGATGGTATGGTCATGTTTTGAGACGACCTGAGGAAGATGTTTTGATAAAGGCAATGACACATGAAGTGGTTGGAAAACGTAAACAGGGCCGACCAAGGATGAAATGGAGGGACAAGTTGAAGAAAGCATGAGAAGGATTGGTTTGAGGAAAGAAGATGCGGCAGATCGGTGTAGGTGGAGAGAAGGAGTAGGAAAAATTGCGGAAGTAGCGGAATGCATCCGGCCACCTCCATTCACTGGGAAATATTTAAACTGGAAAAAATTGGATTGATGATAGTCGTCGTTGTTTGAAAGGGCCTCCACTCCAGGTCAGACACAAACAGGACTGAGGTCGAGGCAGGGGCGATTCTAGGGGGGCATGGGGCCATGATCTCCTTAGAGTTTTGCTTGGCCCCCGGGTTGGCCCCCCAGTTTAAACAAGCTTTTAGCTTATGATGTGTTAGACAATAGCACAATTTTTGTCATTATTATTATCTTATAAGCTGCATTTGACTGTTTTGAATCTGAGATTCGAGAATGTTTTGATCTGAGAATGATTTGATGCGGCGACCTTTTTTTTTTGTAGAGAACATCATGATTTTGAGATGAGAATAGGTAAACATGAGATCAATTTGAAGTGCAGACTTTTTTTTTTTAAAGAACACTATGAATTTGGGACAAAAAGTGGGAAATCTGAGAATGATTTCAAGTGAAGACCTTTTTTTTGTATCAGTAAATAAATTCATGTTTTTAGATTTTTGTGTCGCGGCTCCAAAAGTTTGGATTCATGATATGCGGCGAGAACATGGTATAGATTTGGCCACCCCTGCAATATAGCCTACTTTCCAAAACCCGGTGGCAAAGCTTCTTAAACTTACAATTTTTGCTCTCATATGCTTTGTCACTCGCCTATTTCTTAATATACCTTGGCCCCAACGTAGCCCCCTCACTTTCTGAGTTCTAGAATCGGCACTGGGCCGAGGGTCAGATGCTGGCAGTGATATTGTTAAGCCAGCATCGAGTTTCATCATCCAAAACCATCAAACCTCGTGCTCCATGTGATGCCCAACGTACGGGGCACGCTGTTAGAACGCGATCTGCGGTTTGTTCAGCGGCGCCACACTCGCGATTCGGTGGCAGGCAGATGCATTCTTGCAGCCTGGGACGTGAGTACGTTTGTTATTGCTTTTAAACATGACAGGCCGAAACCAAACCTGCCGAAACGGAAGGGTATCTACTTATTCCGGTGTTCACCAAGGGTCTGCTAATCGGCAAACGTCCTTTTCAGGACGGGGTAATGTGTGGATTGATGATGAATCCAGTTTACTTAATCAAACCTACACCAAGTTTTTATGCAGTAAAAATGGTTTATTTTCTTGGGACATAACACAACCAAATTATAATACTCAACATGCAATAATTACTCATTTATGAAAAACGGGAAACACTTTTGACAGTGAAAAACTGCTTTGCAAATCAAAATCAAAACTAAAAGCAACAAGCCAATATAAAACAATATTTGATATGCTATTTAACCCAAAAGCCTGATTCATCGCAAAGACTATAATTTTAAATCAAACATAGAGTCAGAAGACAAAATTACAAATAAGTTAGCACTCTAGGAAATGTCGATTGAAGACGAGAAATAAGAGTAAAACGTATAACACTTTTAATTACAGAATTTCGGTAGAGATAAACAAACAATTGCACACGGTATTCAGCTGACATAACAGAAAGTTGCTACATCGTCGAAAAGTCAAAAAAGCTTGGCATAAGCAATATCTAACATACAGAAATGCTTTGCCAGTTGATAGCTGGATACGCACGTATTTCACCATGGCCAGCATGGATTGGCACAGAAGCGAATGTATGTTTCAAGTGTTCCATTGTTGGGTTGCATTAAAGCCGTGTAGGTGGTGAGCTAAAAACAAATTTACGACACCTTAGTGTAAATTTAAAATCATGGAAATTTTTCTGATTTAGAATTAAAAACTTAAAAGTTTCTTTTCGCGAATCAGTTTTAAAACAGTCGAGGATCGAGCAATCGCGACATGACGCATACCTGGTTCAGCACCGGTTTGGTTGAAAGCACGTCGTAGAGCGCGGAAAATCCAAAATTCTAAAGCAATTTGATTGGTCAAAAATAAGGGGCGTGCGTATTCATTAATTTAAACGCGAATTTAACAAAAAAAACACAACTGACATCTTCTCCTGCCTCGGACAAGCATTTCTTGGCCGGTTTTCGACGATCATCAAAGAACGGAGGATTCTTCCAATTGTCGTAGTTCGTCTCGACTACGTACCACGTGTCTGAAGAAGAATTCAAATAAAAACTAGAATTTTTTAGTAAAAGTATTGATCTTATTGCTTGTTTTATGTTCAAAAGAAAAAAGTTTTTTCATGTAAAATCAACGTTGCAGTGTAATATGAAAGTGTGCTATTGCAAGCGTTTAACTTGAAATGGTTAAGGAATAACTCCTCCCTGCTTTGTAAAATACTAAGCTATTGCTGTTTTGTCTTAGCTGATTTTTTTCATTTTACTTTGCAAATACTTTCATATATATTTTTTTAATTTTAAAGTTAATTGCAATCGAGCGATTACAAATTGAAGAAACCATGACGTCATGACTTAAATGTTGCAACATATTGCTAATGACGAACAAGATGTCATAAGCATTTCTCGTTTCAAAACGAAAAATAAGTAGATTAAAAGCTCGTCAATAGTGTGATTCTTGCCAAGTCTGTTGATTCGAAGCAAACAGCGAATAGCTGCTTGCGGAAACCCGGTTGATGTCGCGGAAGTAGAACATTTTCTACGTAAATTCTCAAACAGCCGTCAACTGCACTAAGTAAACAATCGCTTTGTTCGCATCCAGAAACTAAGCAGTTCTTTTGTGCAAGAGCCTATAAATTGTCACGTGATAGTAGGCAAAAATTATTTAAGAAAAAACAGCGGCAAGTGCATGCAAATATACAGAACAAGGTAACAACTCAGGCAATTTAAAATGAAACTGGCAAGAATAAAATATGAAGTGACAATCGCTGACTTGTTTTCATATTTATGCTCATGATGTTGTCATTCTTCGTGCGGTCTCTGGTAATAACGGCTCCTTGACCAGGTTTCGAACCACCGACGATGTAATAAACTGGAGCGAGAATTTCATCGGTGGACAGCATATGTACAGCATCTTCGTAACTGAATAAAAACGTATGAAAAGATTTGTTTGTGTCGCAATTCTGTTAAGTTTTTGTCAATTGACGAAAAATTGTTCGATTTTGATAAGAGTTGCTCTTTGAAATATATATGTCATCACAGGTCTATGGAAAAGATTGTTTAAAATACTTTTTCTTTCGTTGTTACAATAAAACGTATCCTAAAAAAAACAGTCAGCTCAGCCGATAATTTGAATCCAGTACCGGTATTAGAAAATCAGTAAAAATAAGTAGTTGACGAAGAAATTTCTAACTTCATTGTTACTTTATTTTGAAAAACAAGGATAACCAATATTTGGTTGATAATTATAGGAATATCGCGTGTGGCTGTAAGGTAGTGTATATATTTCAGCTAAAAGCAAACAGTCGTTTTAAGTGTTTTTGATTTTACTGTCAACAAAAATAAAATTGCGCAGTTTACCTAGTAGCACTTTCCATTGCATCACGTGACAAGAAACTTGTCCAATAACCGGTCCGTTTGCCCACAATCCACTCGATTATTCCGACAAAGCCTCCGTCGACATTGAAACGTTCGTTCAGAGAAAAAGAAAAGGCGTTCTAAAAATATTAAATATGTTTTTAATGTGGTTATTTTTCAAGACTGCGATTTGTGCGGTTTTAACCAAAGTACCAGCTTTAAAGCAAAGGACAGTATTAATTTACTATTTAAATGCCCATTCTCTCAGTGGGAAAACTTTTGTCTGTTTTTTCATTATTTTAGATTTATAATCCCTTCGACGTGCCAAACTATTGGTATTTTACCATGTTGATTGGCACTCCCATTCCAAGAAAAAATCGCAATCACAAATAATATTTTCTGGTTTAAAATCTACTTAAAGACCAAAAAAAACCCTAAAAATCAAATCAATCGCGGCCAAACTTTTGGGCAATAACTCGGGGAACAAGAACAGAACATGTGAAAGTTGGTAATGCAGTGCTTATAACCGCAGACTGCCAATTCAATTTCAAACCGAAATCAGTTCAGTTGCTAAACTTGAAGATATTTCACATTTTAAAACTACGAGTATTATAGAAGAGAAACAATCGCGTCAGATAAAATTACGAAAAAAAACAGAGAACTGAACACGCCGCAAGTAGAAATCAGTCGCACGCTCAATAAAGTCAGTTTCGTGTGACTCCTGACTCACCGCTTTAACGGCGCTAAGTACACCAATGTAACCGGCGAAGTTGACAGATTTATACAAGATTTTTCCACCTCGCATGAACTCAACGTTGATGACTAAAGGACGTAAGTATTCGGTGATAAGCCACGTGTGATTCTTTGCGTCCCATCTGAAGATAAAGCCGAGTATGTGCATCGCAACAACTTTTACTATTTATATGCAATCAAACGCGCAACATCGTTTTTACAAAAACACTAAAATAGCGCGTACAACTTTTTTACAATTTCATATATCCTTTAAAGTGATTTTGCATTTTAACACTTCGTGCACACTTGCGAAACAAAAAGTGATCGCTTTTAATTGAAGGTCAAAAAGTACTTTTGACAGGTTTGTCTAGTAATAGTAAAAACAAAAAAGGATAAAGTATTGGCTTCAAATTGTTTCTTGCTTTTTGATCATGTGACTTCTCATTTCATGTACCTTTATGGCTTATTCGGTCCCCCTTAATCAATTTTAATCTGCTCATGCATTTGTACTGCCCTAGCAGTTCACCCAAATCACGTTTGAAGAACCGTTTATATAAAAACATCTTATTCCAAATCTTACCCCATAAATAAGCCAAAGTCCAAGTTTCTCGCGTGATAGATGGTTCCTATGAAAATAAATGTTTTTTTTTAAACACATAATCTTCAGACATACAAACGAGATTTTTGTTGGATTAGAGTTATACGGTCTAATATTAGCCTAACGATCTAATAAAATCTAACTTTATATTTTAGGATACAAAAAAATATTCATATACGATTCAATAGAAGTAACAGATTAGAACAAAAAACAGTTTTAAAACTGAATGAGATAAGACTAAACGGCACTAAGCTCAGCAAGGCAATGATTCATAAATAAAACACAAGAATAGTAATAATGTGATTCAACGTTGAGTGGTTGATATCTGGTTATGTCCCCGTTACAGCAAGGCAGTTTCATTTGCAAAAACACAGCTACATGAAGTTGACTTGAAGTCCAAAATTAATTTGCAAAAAACCAAAGCAGATTCTCACCAGCCATATCTTGGCCAACAATCGACGTGCAAACAGTGAAAACTTCATAAAAAATGTTGAAGAGTAGTATCTCGCCTTTTGGAATACCGGTTGCACTTGAAATGCCGGCGATTTCATCTCCGTACGGAGACGGCAATTTAGTGATGATTTCCGGCTGCAAGGTTTTAATCAATTTTCATTGTCGACGCTGTTTTAGTCAAAACAAGGCAACTGCTTTAATTAGTGTCAGTAACAAGTAACATCGCCACACTTTTAAACGTCCTATAAAATTCACAAAAGCATGCCGGGAAATGTAAGCACAGGCACTTGAAAGTTAAAAATTAAACAATAAAATTCAAATGTTGCTTTTATTAGAGATTGGTGCATTAGGTTGTTATCATGGACTTTAAATAGTAGTCCATGATAACAACCTACTACTAGTCCATGATAACAACGTACTACTATTTAGAAGTCCATGGTTGTTATGGTCAACGTTCCCTCTAAGCTCATGCGCGTAAGTGCGCGTGTGCGCGCGCACATAAAAGATGAACAAGATTTCACTATTAAACTCATTCTAAATAATTGTTTTAATTTGTTTTAACTGCATCAAAAACGCAATCTTACAGCCCCTTTTAAAAAATAAATGAATAAATAAAAATAGAAAATCAAGGGCTCAAAGCACAAAAAGTTTGAAAACCTCTGTTCTTGAGAGCTCTCAATAATTTTCTTGTGCCAAAAATATTGGCAAAGATTTTCAAAGTTTAAAGGATTAAACATTATAATTTTATTTATCATTGTTTAATTTGCTTATTCATGTATACAAATCTATTGTGCCTAAATCCTAATGCAATCTATAGTGCTTTTGCGTACCGCGCAGAGAGTGCACACACTTTGCAAAAAAGACTAAAGTTTGCACACGAACCGATTTCTGCGCATACATACAGCTCATTGGTTATGGTATTAATTGCTGTCTAACAACTAGCTTCTTCAATCAAAATTTGGCGGAAGAGGCGTTACACTATTTTAAATGATCGTCGAAAAGTAAAAAAAAACGTAACGCTTGATAAATTAACAGCTATGACCAAACCGATTTAGATACCATGTTATCAATAGCAATATACAGCAAAAGGATTATCAGATCATTTGTGTGTTCTGCGTGTCGTTTTACAATTATGGGAGACATTTACTTGATATTTTTTGGTTTCAATTTATTGGGTTTTTTATAACATTGCCAATGTGCTAAAGAAAGCTCCTAGCTGGGAGATGCAAAAGAAAAAGCAATCTCGTGACAAACTTTGTTAGCTGAAGCATGACAAACAATTTGCAAAAGTGCTAACAAATGGTGAAACTTCCAAAGATTTTAACGTAACAAAGGCTTGAAACCGATAACCTAAATCAGGGTTGGCGAACCTTTTTTATAAGGCGGGTCAAAAAATGACAGTTTTTTAAAACTTACATTAAGTGGGTGATTGGCTAAAAAAAGTTGAAGACTAAAAAAAAGTCTTCACCAGTCGTGGATATTCAAATTTAGGGGCCCGAGGCAAGAATTTTCAAATATTGATGTTCTAAAAAAGAGCTTTGATCTTGGCTTCCACTTTTTTCTCCAAAACTCATGGTCACCTGAAATCAGTCTCGGAATTCCCACTTTTTGTACCAAAAGTATAGTGATCTCTAAAAAAAAAGGTCCTCACCTGAAATCAGTCTGAGATTCCCCGCTTTTTGTCCCGAAATCACAGTGACCTCTAAAATTTGATAAAAAACAAAAGGAGTCTTCACAGCAAATCTGTCTTCGACTTCTGCCAAAATTGACAGGACAGAGGGCCTCTCAAATGCCAGAAATTTTAGAACATCAGGTGGATCATTGAATTTCAACTAGTGGGCCACAACGTGACCCGCGGATGAGTGGTTCGCCATCCCTGCCCTAAATTAACCTTATACGCCTCAAAAAGAACGTTAATTCCAAAGTCGTTTTATTAAACTATTAGAAATTGTAAACTTTTATCATATATAAAATTAAAAATTGCAAAAAGCTTTTTAAAAAAGATACCTAATTAAATATACAACAGCAAATCACTCACCAAATAATCGTCAATTGTTGGAATGAGTTTTGGAGAAACATCAGCGACTAACTTCTTGATTTGTTCCAGCATCGCTTTCAACTACAAAAAAATGGCTTTTTTTTATACGAAAGTAGTAATGGATATTTCTAACAAAATTACTTAGTAAAAAATTAAATGACTAACTTCGTTTGTTTTGTGCTGCATTACTACATTCCAGCGCTCTGTGGGATGCAAATCTAAGTTGACCTGAAAAGTGGGTGGACTTCCAGTAGATCTAGCACGTTTGGGATACATACCATGTTGACAATCCTCAGTATACTGTAGACAAAAGATAGGAAATTTTATAACGAAAATTGAGGCATTGCAGCAATTTTAATAAATTCAGCAAACCTACTGATGGCATAACAGTAACCTGTAAATTAAGCTAATCAATCCACTTGTTTCACTAATATAAATTTATGTTAATTCACCAGGAAGTCTGTGAAGTAGTCATTATTCCCAACTATAGAGTTTGATTTCAGGCCAGGCCAGTTAAATCTTAAACAGCACTGTCAATAGTTTAACCAAGAGTGTGACAGTAACAAGTGACTATGTTGTGTAAATGAGAGGCACTAAAATGCACTTAAGTGTACGTTTAATTTTAAAAAATTTTATCTTATCAAACTTTAAATAAAGGTATTGCTTTCCAGTTTAAAAATAATCTTACAAATGTTGCCCAAAAGCTAACCCCAAATATTGCACAACTTCGCACTTTAATCTATGACATGTTTAGCAAAAAAGTTAGAGTCAAAATGAATAAAACTGATCATAAGTAGAATAGCACTAGTTAAATGTTTTTTAATTCAAGTACTGGGTCTGAAATGATAAAAATGTGAAAAACAAAGCTTATATCAACAAAATGTTTTCAATTTATATTATTACATAAGCAACAACTGT
This sequence comes from Diplosoma virens, assembly GCA_963680785.1. Lineage (NCBI taxonomy): Eukaryota > Metazoa > Chordata > Ascidiacea > Aplousobranchia > Didemnidae > Diplosoma > Diplosoma virens. Next base: position 25,922,447 of record OY796892.1, on the reverse strand, counting down.
CAATGGCCTAAACCAGAGCTAACAGTGGAATGGTTGCAACAAGAAAAATATTTGTCAGATTTCATGAAAATAAAGAACCAGCTAAGTGCTGTGTTATGACATAGGAGCTTTGACAAAAAATACACCAAAATTCTTTCTACTTGATTCAGAAACCATGACTGGCTAGAAATAGTTGAACTTATTAAAGCAGCAACTGCAACATCAATAAACACTAGAACAACTTCTAGGCAAGATGAGGCCATATGCTATTGTTAACAATTATAACAAAGCTTTTTAAGCTAAGAAAATAACTGCTTTGCTGTGGTCAATAAATAGTGTGAATCTAACCATTATTGAATAGTTTGGGAATAATTTCTCCAACACAAAGCTTTTAAAAATAATTTCATAATTATTCTTGCTTAATTTAAGCAATTTATTAATGTAAATTAATGAATTGCTTTAAATTTAACGTTAAACTTCTTCACAAAATATTTTGCAAAAAGATGTCCAAACAAATAAGGATTAGTATGCAATCAAAAAAAGACATACCAAGCAATAAAATTTCTATAATGATTGACAATGTAAAATGTTTATAATTTTCTATATTTCAGCAAGAAGAAAATTAATACATAGTTTAATAAAAAACACTTTTTAAATTTTTCAGTTTAGTCTTAAATTTTGGTAATAATTATGGATTTTTTATTCTTATAAAAAAACACCTGTAATTTAGAATTGTTGGCTTCAATAGTGGTTTGAAAACTTAAAAAAATCCTGATTTACAAAATACATGTACTTAAATATACTTCATTTACATATCAAACCAATATACAGGGGTTGGACAAAATAATAGAAACAACTTGTGCCACAGCATCACAATTTTAAAACATATAGTATATAAAGCTGTAGAAATATTGTAAATTTTAATGTTTTTCATTTATTTCTCTCTCTAAATATATTATGGTAAAATTAAGTACTACTGTATTTTTATTCAATAATTGGCCTGATGATTTTCCTTTATGCCAGAATTAATAGCCTAGACCAGTGGTTCTCAACAGGGGGGGAATTCTTTGATATGTAATTGAACGTTTTAGAGTTAACGGTAATGGTTTATAGACTATCTATATCAGTGGTTCCCAACTGGGGGTCTCTGGGAGAAAAAACAGCAAAATTAGAAATAAAATCGAAGTGAAGACCTTTTTTTTTTTTTTTTTAGAGATCACCATGTTTCTGGGAGAAAAAACAGCAAAATTGGAAATGAAATCGAAGTGAAGACCTTTTTTTTTTTTTTTAGAGATCACCATGTTTTTGGGAGAAAAGAGTGGATTTTATTTCCTTTTTTATTTAAGGGGTCCACAACTTTCAAAAAAATCCTCAAAAGGGTCCATGACATTAAAAAGGTTGGGAACCACTGGCCTAGACTAAGAATAACAATAAGAATTTGGGCCTATTAACTTCATATGATGGTTCAAGATTTTTTTCTTGAAGGAAACACAATCTTTCAAGATGATAATGCACCAATTTACAAAGCTAAAGTTGTAACTAAATGGCTCGAGGAACATTCTAGTGAAGTGGAACATCTTATCTGGCCATTACAGTCCCCAAATCTCAATATTATTAAACATTTATCATCCATTTTAGAGAAACAAGTAAGGAGTTGATATTCTCTGGCCTGCATCATTGTTCTGAAAAAAAACTGGAGACCAGTATCTTTAAAATGTACAGGTTGGCATGGTTGACGTGGTTGGCATGGTTGATTTGGAATGTTCAAATTTTGTTGATCCAATTGTATTTGTAGGCCTAGTCTATATTAATGTACAAAGCAGAAATAATAAATTTTTCAGTTTTGAAAAACATATTCACTTAATAAGCTTTCCCAAACTGGTTAATCTAATCAACCTTAGCTTAGTCCCCACATATCAAAGCAAGTCAACTTGATCAACCTTGTCGATGCAAACCTTGCCAAATAATTATGCTTTTTATATTTATTTACATTACAATTACAGTCTGTTTCAACAAAATTTAAATATCCTTTATAGCCAAACTAGCCAACTTTCCAAAACTGAATGATTGCTTTACTTATTTACATTACAATTCCCTTACAATGTGCATCAACCTGCACATTTTAAAGGAACCCATGGAGACTACTTTAGCTAAAAAATTGGTTAAAATACCTTTTTAAACCATTCAAATTTTGTATGAGTCAATACTTTGTAGGATTGAGACTGTAGTGGTCCCACATCATATTAAAATTTATGTCAATTTTCAATGTGTTTCCATTATTTCGTGCAGTTACAACTTTAGCTTTGGAAATTGGTGCATTATCAATTGTGTTTCCATCAGAAAAAAATTTTTGAACTATCGGAGGAAGTTGATGGGCCCAAATTCTTATTCTTAGTCTCAACTATTAATTCTGTCATTAAGGAAAATCATGAGGCCAATCATCGGGTAAAAATAGTATGCAAAGGTAATCAATATTTAGCATTACAATTCATTTCAAATGGAAATTCTACTCTCCCGCTTTGAGGAAGGCATGCTGCCTAACCTTGTGTTCAGTGATGAAAAGCAACTCGACATTCAGCAGCATGTGAACACCCAGAATGATTGTGTTTGGTCACATGATGGGGAGGTAGGACCTTGTTTAGTCACTCGGAGATAAGGGGTGGCATTAGTGATGGTCTGGACAGCTGTCACTGAATCTGGAAGAAGTCCCTCGATTTTTGTGGAACAAGGCATTAAAATCAATCAAGAAAATTACCGAAACAACATTCTTGATGGAGTATTGTTGCCCTGGGCAAAAAAACACTTCAAAAAACATCCTTGGACATTTCAAAAAGATTTGGCTCCCTCACATGGAGCTAAAAAGACGCAGGAGTGGCTATCAGCCAATGTGCCATTCTTCATTTCCAAGAAGGAATGGCCCCCTTCATCACCAGATTTGAATCCTCTTCATTTTGGTATCTGGTCTTATTTCAAAAGCAAGGTCTCAGCTACACATCATAAAAGTTTAGAAGCACTGAAGGCAAAAATACAAAAAGAATAGTCTGAAATACCACAGCATGTGATTCGTGACTCTTGTAAGTTCTTTCCAAAGTGTCTCCAGCTTACCATTGATTCTATAGGAGGGTATATTGAATAATTATTATTTGCAATTAATTTCTATTCATTAACCCTTTCAAGTAAAGACGTGCATTTTTGCATCACCTATAAATTTACTTGGTGTAGCTTAGTGGAGGCTTTTATCGAATGTATTGCTTTTTTTTAGCTTTTTTGGAGAGAATTCACTTTAAATAGAATTGGCAGATATATCAGAATTTAAAGCATATTGACACGTGAAAAGATTTTAACTCAACTATTATTACTTTTTGGGCTTCTTCAGAATTAGCTTATTCTTTTTATTTTATCAAAACATAATTTAATATTTTTTTTTTATTTTAGCTTAGTTTTGTATTGTTAGACGTAATGAATTGTAAAAATATGTAAAAAATTGAATGGATAAGCTTGAATAAGCGTTTTAAATGTGATGCTTTTTTGCATCACTTGCCTTCAAGTAGTTTTTTGCTAAACTTATACTATAATTCCTATTGTTCATAAATGGTATTTTTGTTTTACTTTGCACTTTCTAAATTGTTTTTACATTTGCAATTTTAATTTGTCTTTTTATTTTCTTACAATATTTTGGTAAAATAGAAAAAATTTTTATTTAGCAAATATTATTATTTAATAGTGTAGTGAACTTGAAAAAGTATTTACAAATTGTATTTATCTAACAATATTTTAAAAGTTGCTGCAGAATATTTTTGAAATTGAATTAACTGTGGTAAGTGAAGTTATATATATTTTTTAATAATGTTTGTAATATTTTCAATAAATTATATAATGAATGTTGTATTGCTATTTGCTACAGTAGAAACAGCTTGTATTTTTCTTTGCACTTTCAAAGTTTCAGGCTTATCATAAAATTGATTATTTTTGTATTTTAGATATGGCTGAAAGAAAACTTACACTAAAAGAAATTGTTGATAAAGTTTATATTGATCTTCCTGAAGATGAAAACATCAGTGAGGATGAACCCAGCAGTGAAAATGAATGTTCACTTATGACGACTGCACTAATAATTATGAATTTATCAATGGTAATGAGTGCATCAATAGCTTAAGATCAAATCCTACTAATGAAAACAATATACATGTAATATTAGAAACAAGAAATTATTATGATTGGGTTTAAAAATGGAGAAAAAAGGTTATTACATCTAAACTGCCACCTTTTAATGGTTTAAGTGGCCCAAACATAACCTTCAATACAACCAGTATTGGTCCTACAAATGTATTTTTAGAATTTTTTACTAAAGATTTGTTGGATGATATTGTATATCAAATAAATTTATATGCTGCACAAAAATTAAAACCGTACAAAGTTCTTGATGTGACAGAATTAAAATATTTTTTAGGAATTTAAATAGTGAATGGGATTTACCAAATGCCGTCTTATAGACATTTTTGGTCTTCTGATTCACTTCTCCGAATTGACTTTGTAGCCAATGCTATGTCGCGAGTACGATATGATTGAATTTTGTCAAATCTTCATTTGAATGATAATAACAAAGTGCCGAATAGAGATGATATTAACTTTGATAAATTGTATAAAGTAAGGCCCTTCATCACATCATTGTGCAATCAATTTATGAAAAATTATAACCCTACAGAGCATCAATTCATTGATGAAAGCATGATCAAATTCAAAGGCCGCTCATCCCTAAAGCAACATATGTCATTGAAACCTACTAAAAGAGGTTATAAAATGTGGATCAGGGCATGTACTAATGGATATGTATCGCAATTTGCAATTTACACTGGCAAGAAAAAAAGTCAACCAGAAATTGGTTTTGGAGAAAGAGTTGTAAAAGATTTTTGTAAAACAATCCAGGAAAAATCTTTTAAAATTTATGCTGATAATTACTTTTCATCTTTGAATTTAGCCAAAAATTTATTAGATAATGGCATAGGTTACTGTGAAACTATAAGATGCAATAGAAAAAATCTCCCACAGATGAAAAAAGACACTTCCATGAACCAAGGAGATATGGATTATTGAATGGTTTTATCTGAAATTTCATGCTGCAAATGGATGGATAAAAAAGCAACTTTGATTATTTCTTCCATTCATAATCCAACACAAAAATTGGATGTTTCAAAAAAGCAAAAAGATGGGTCTAAAAAACTTTTTCCTTGTCCTATGCCAGTTGTTGATTACAATAAACATATGGGTTATGTGCATCTCTCTGATATGCTAAAAGGATTGTATGACATTGATCCAAAGTAAAAAAGTGGTGGATGCGAATATTTTTGCATCTTTTAGATGTTTTTGTTATGAATATCTTCCTAATCTACAAAGTACTATCAATTGAAGAAAAACTCTTTTTGATTTTCGATGCAAGTTAGTTTATGGACTCATCGGATGCAGAAGTCTTATAAAAAGGAAAAGTACAACTGCCTTGAAAACCTCATGTCCAAAAAAGAAAAAAAACTTCAAAGATAAAGTTCTCAAGGAAATCCGACGAGATCAATCGGCACACCTTCCGATTTTTGCTTTACAAAGAAGACGATGTCATTTTTGCAGTACTAAAGCTGAGCCTCACCAGACACAGTGGAAATGTGAAGTTTGTGAAGTGCTGTTATGTCTCAGTGGAAATCGAAATTGCTTTTCAGCTTTTCATAAAGAATGATTATTTTATAATTTTTTGTCTTGTTTTTATGAAAATAAAATTGTGTTTATGTGTTTGGAAGTCATATATTAGTTAATTTTTCAAAACCTTATTTTGTGGTAGCCTATAGACAGAGTGTTAAATGTTTCTGTTTAAAAAATTATCTTCACTTTTCAAGTGACAGCAACCAACAATCATAGATTTTCTTCATTGTAATTTTTTTGCTTTAGGACCACTCAGGTCAAGTTCCAACATTAATGCATCACCTCAAAAATCATGTTTGTTGGGGAGGAAAAGGAAAAATTTTTTGAAAAATGCCTTAATAGAAAGCCAATAGCTACCACAATAACAAAATAAATTTAAAATTTTAATAGCATCTAATAGCTGACTTGAAAGGGTTAAGCAACAATATTTTACCTGTTCTACTCCAACTTTAAGTTTCATATCGCTTATACAGTTTTTTGAAGTTGTAACGCTAAATATTGATCACCCTGTATATTTAGAAAGAAAAATAATAAGTGATAAAAATTGAACTATGCAATGTTTTGGCAGAACTATATTATATGTTTCAAAATTGTAATGCTATGGCACAAAAGGTGTTTCCATTATTTGTCCAACCCCTGTATATAGTTCATTTTAAAAATTCCTGTTTAAGGTATAACACTGAAATATATTATTAACATAGTTAAATTATTACAATATAACATAATAATTTCAAATAAGAAATAACAAATGAATAAATTAATTGGCTTTACTAAATTATTACTTTTAAATCAATTTTTAATTAACAAAATTCAAACATTTTGAATAAAATAAATAAATAAATATTCTTACTGGTGGTATATCTTGTGCTTCCAAGTTCAAAGCATTTAAAGCTAAAACAAAAATCAATAGCAGTTGCATGACAGTTTAATATTTTAAAGCCATAAAATAATTTGTAAACCTAAAGTTAAAAGTTTGACAAATATTTAGTCTTTTTTGTATATTTACAAATATGAGTTACAAAACACAAGACAACCGTCAACAGAAAAATTTTAAATGCATATAATTTAGTGGGTCCAACTATATAGTTTTCATTGGCTATTTGCCAAGCTTACTTAATAAGCTTTTAAATTATTGGAAATCCCTAAAACCTGTGAGGTTAGTAACAGTGAACAGTGAACAACACTTGTCTAAGCTGTTGCTGGACCACATTTGGCTCAAATGGTATTTTCCAAAATGAAGTAGATTAAATAAAAAAAACTGCTTCCTGTAAAATATAGTTGATTTATTGCTATATTCAACCTCTTAACTAACAAGAAAGTGACAGAAGCACTATACATAGAGCAAGCAATTACACAGACTTGCTTTTGGAGATGCCATAATATTGTTATCTGATTGAAATATCTTATTTTGTTTTTTTTGATTTATTTAATTTTTTAAAGATATAACCAAAATTTAAAACTACTTGCCACGACCACCAAACTGGGAAAGTGCCGTAAAGTGTCTTTTGCATGAACAGAATAGAATGGCACAGGTAGGATTCAAACTGAGACTATGTTGATCACAATCACTGCACTTTAGCCACTCAACCATGCTGCCAATAAGTTTGAAGGTAAAATCTTTTTCCTAATGCAAAGTGAAAACTCTAATATAGTTAAGCCATGGTATATTATTTATTTGGCATGCAAATATTTTTAACAAGTCAAAATGCCTTTTTCTTAAAAAGGTTGGATGCTCCTGATACATCTGTATAAAAACAAAACATTTTAGGGGTTTTTTCAAGAAGGGACCATAACTGTTTTTTGGGTCTCTTTAAGCCACTATAAGCAACTTTTGTTAATGAAACAAACCCAGACCCCTTTATAGTTACAGTACTATCACTTCTTGAGAGATCCATTTTTTCTTGCTTTCTTCTTTATTCCATTCTGGTGCCAAAAGGTGGATCTAGGTTAGTTTCACTGAAAAAAATTGCTTAAAGTGACTTTTTGAAAAGACCTGTTTTTTTCTTGATGAAATTATGGGGTCTCTTCAAGAAGTCACCATAAGCAATTTTTTTGGTGAAACTAACCCGAAATCTCACTTATAACTCTAAAATGAATTAAAAAGAAACCAAGAGAAAAAGGATCTCTTGAAAAGCAATAGCAACTACAGGGGGATCCCAGTTAATCCACAAACAAAAGTTGCTTATGGTGACTTTTTGAAAAGACTCAAAACAATCTTGGAAACCACCATTACATGACCAAAAGTAAATAAAAAAGAAACCAAGAAAAAAAGAATCTTTTGAAGAATTCATGGTAACTACAAGGGGATTCTGGGATAGTTTCACTACCAACAATTGCCATTGTTATTTCTTTTAAGATGATTGAAAGTAACAACTTAATTTAAATCAAACTTTCTACTTCAAAACTATGCATATAAATTTTTGCAGTCTCATTCACTATTCATTATTAATAACCTAGTAAGCCTTGGGGACCCCCAAAATTTAAAAAGTAATCAAATAAGCACTGCAAAGAGTAAATGAGAACCATTTTTTGTCAACAGAAAAATAACTTTGTTAATAAATATTTTTTAAAAAATTGAACATTCAAGGATTGTTCATACAATTAATAAACATTCATTAGTACTAAAGCACTGAAACATGAAAAGAGTTTTTTTTTAACTTTTTAAGGTAATTCTGGTCTTCAAGGTTTGACAAATTACAGATTAATCACAATCTCAAAAATTTTCTTTTGTATTACAAATTTCAACAATTAAAAATACAACAAAATAGAAACTATATTTCAAATTAAAACGTCTCTTATTTAAATATAATGTTTTCTTTATCGATTCAGGCCAAAAGACAAACAATAATTCCCTCTCGTCAAAACTTTTTTCCTTTTTTATCATTGCAAACTTCACTTGCTTTTTTTAGTCTGCTCTTCGCTTCATATGTTAAGTCTTTAAACTTCTTATGAAGCAATCCATAGCGCTGATTATTGTTTTGATTAATTGAAGCGGAAATGTGGGTTCCATTCACCACATATTGCTTAATTCGATTCATCACATAATGCTTAATGCATTACTATTAACTTATATAATGAGCAAACTTTGAAAGAGAAAGTATGTTGTGCAAAGCGAGATCACATGATTCCTTGCTCTTAATAGCGTCGCTATTATAGCAACCGGAGAATGTGGAAATGCTTTTTCCTATTTAAGTTCCGTCAAAACCTATGTTTAAAGCTATGGTTGTATGATGGTTGAGCTTTACTTTTCAAAATAAGAATTGATAAATTTAAATCATAAAATGATTTGTTTTTAAAAAATTTTTACCCTCACGACGCGTTTTAGAGCTTTCCTAGGGTTTTGTATTGGGGGAGCGTCACTTGACCGACAAAAGTAAATGATCCAAAAATGTCACTTGACCGAGAAAATGAATTATCCAAAAATACCATTTGCCCGAAACAACAGCTGCAGCTATCACATATTTCCCCCATTGCTTCCTGCCTCTTGCTTATGAGGTTAGCGTTAGGGTTAGGGCTCTTGCCTATGAGGTTAGGGAAGCTGACAGCTGTTGTCGGACAACTGACTGTTTTGGAAAATTTTTTTTGTTGTCAGTCGTCGTCGTCGTCGTTTTGTTTTGTTGCCGGTTTGAGGGAATTCTACAAATTTTGTTGGTCAAGTGACGTCAACCCTTTATGCGTGTCTGTTGTTGTTTTAGCAGTTTTTTTACTTTTAGATATCTTTAGGAAATTTCCAAGTTTTATATTCAGGACGGCAAACTCGAACTCGGCCTTGAACAATTCGGTCTTTTTTTATACTGAACTCAAACTTGAACTCGAAAAATAAAATATTTCATCTCGAACTCAAACTTGAGCTTAAAAAAAATAATCAAGTTTGCCTGTATTATACAAAGAAAAGATAAAAGAAGGGATCCCCATCTGATATAGGTTTTCCAAATATCTGATATACTTTTTTCAGGATACCACAGGCTATCAAGTGAACGGCATTATTGGAGTCTGGATGAAGACCTTGAAACTCAGATTATTCTGAAAACAATGCGAAGAAACAGATTTCTAAACATCAAAAGGTTTCTTCATTTTGTTGACAATAAAAATGCAAAAAAACTGCAAAGATAATAAAGGATTCAAAATTAGATCTCTATAAGATGCTCTGAATCGGAAATTCAAGCAGTTTAAAATATTCTCTAAGAGACTGTCAATAGATGAACAAATAATCAGATACTTTGGAAGAAGCTCTCTAAAGCAATTTAATAGAGGTAAACCAATTAGATTTGGTTTCAAGCAGTGGGTAGCTACTATGTAGTGCTACTAGTTACTATTGTTTTGAAATGGATCTTCATCAAGGAAAGCAAAAAAACCTACTCCCAACACCAAGCACAATGACAGTCTAGGTTCAAGAGTGGTTTTATCAATGATCAACTATCTAGACAACCCAAATGATCATCAAGTTTATGTTGATAACTTTTTCTCAAATTATAACCTATTTGTATAACTGAAATCCTTAGGAATCAGAATCATGGGTAGGCCTACAGTAGCCTACATGCAAAAAGAACATCAGGATACCCTCTCAAGGATGACAAGTCCCTGAAAAAGGAAAGTCGTCGATTGTTTGACTCCAAATTTGAAGAAAAGGGAGAACTCTATTTTTGGAAATGGCATGACAACAGCATTTTCATAATTGCGAGTAACCATCAGTCTTCCAACCCTGATGGAAATGCAAAAAGATGGTCAACCAGCCATGAAAAGGAAATACTTTTTCCTCAGCAATTTCTCATATCCCAGCATAACAAGTATATGGGAGGAGTGGACCACTTAGACTGGCTTATATAGAAGTATCGTATCACCGTTAGATCTAAGAAGTAATAGCCTACTTTAGTCTATTTACAAGTTTCCTTGATACTGTAGCCTAATGGTAAATTTCTGGTTATACATTGTTTTGCAAATAGAAATACTTGACATTATTAGATTTCAAGAGGTTAGTTACAAAAGCATATTTGCAATTATCCTCAGATTCTGATCCCAAAAATTCGGGACGGTCGAAGGTATTTTCTTCAAAAGTAATACCAGAAATTAGATTTTCTACTGCTGGACATATTCTTGATCGAACAGATGGAGAGAAACAAAGAAAATGTGTCTTTTGTAAAAAGAAAGTTTCAGAGCAATGTTGGTCTTCATATTGATAAATGTTTCAACAAATGGCATTCAAAGTAATCAGTATTTGAGATAATTGAGAAAAAATATCAAGTAATATGTATTATATTTGAAATAATAAATAAATAAAATAAATATCATTTAATTTTTATTTCTATTTTGGAAATTAAAAATTTTCCTACAAAGCTCCTGTTTTTTGATCAAAGGTGCCGCATGTGCCCATGGTTCAAAAAAAAGGACCAAATTAAAATATATTTATTTTTGTTAGAATTATGCAATGAAAATTTTTTATATGTTTAGCATATAACTTGTGTAAATTATAAAGTTTTAGTAAAAAAATTCAAGAAAAAAATTGGGCAGTAATGGGTTAAGAAAAATAGATGGAAGCACTTTTTTGTGTGCCAAGTTTTTTTTGTCCCCCCCAAAAAGGTCATCACTTTCAATCGACTACATTATTGCTAATTTCGTCCTAAAGTTATGGTGCAAACAGAGGAGCCCACTGGCCGTCAAGGTGCTACTATAAAGAAATAGAGCATATTGTTCTTAAGGGGGAGCAATCTTGGACGTTTTATTGGTGGGCCCGATGCGGCCGGTGGGTTTATTCCGAACTCAAGCCATCACTGAATACACACATAAAGTTTCAAAACAAACATACATTTTGATAATAGTAAATTGTATAAAACTTTAATACAATTATGCTGAAAAACTCTTCACATCAATTTAAATTTCAATAAATTTTTAATGTTAACCGCAACGTATAGATCTTTGTTTGGGTCAGCATTTAGAAATATTTCACTCTTATGGTCACTGGATCAATTTTTCCCCAAAAAAAATCTGTATAAACACGAAAAAAGTCTTCACATTACGATTATAAGGCGTTGGTAAAACCTACCGGAACTTCAATTGATGAATTTTTTTGGTCTTCATTAGACTTTGCAAAATTTTTTGGCTCGGAGCCCATAGCTTTCACAAAATTAGCTTAGCGGAACATGTGTTTAACGAGTTTAAAAACCTATTATAACAAATAAGCTTTTTGAGTCGGCCAACTTTTAATTGGCCTATTGCTTATCATCTTTGGCTTACGATTTCTCAGGTTTTATGTAGGCTAGGTTTATAAACTTATGATATTCTGTGAACAATATAGTCCTAACTTCTTTTTTAAGATTTCTTTTACGTAAAAAAATTACAAAACGCTTTTAGGTTCCCGGCTGCCAGTTTAAAGCTAGAGTTACATTCAAAAATACAATAAAGAAGCGATTCCGTGACTCGATACTTGATCGAAACGACACTTGATCGAATATATATAGATAAAATTTATAACTTTGAATCTTCCCCGGTTTTGTCAATTTTTCGTCCCAAAAACATAATGATCTCCAAAAAAAGGTTTTTACTTTGAATCTGTCTCGGTTTTCTTTATTTTTCGTCCCAAAAACATAGTTATCTCTAAAAAAAGTTTTTCCCTTTGAATCTATCTCTAATTTCTTCAAGGGGTCTCCAAAGATTGGACCATGGCACAATGCCCCCTTAAATACGCTACAGACTACAATGGCAGCAATAGGCATCTAAAGAAACATAACCATGACAAGAGATCTATTTTTGTTCCCCTAAAAATACTTTTCCCAGGGACCTTGCTAAGAAACTCGGACCTTTGACATTTGCAAAAAAAATATAAAAAATAAAAACAAACTATCTTCTTACTGATGGTCTCTGCTTTTTATAAATCTAATTTATAGTAACAAAGAGATTGTTTAATCGCAGAAACATACAAAAGTAAATTTCTTTCAAGTGTCATTTCGATCAATTGTTGTTGTTTTGTTCAATGTTGTTTCGATCAAGTTTCGTTCGATCAAGTATCGTTCAATCAAGTGTCGTTCGATCAAGTGTCATTCGATCAAGTGTCGTTCGATCAAAGGTCGTTCGATCAAGTGTCGTAGTACCAAGCGGTTTACCTTTGAGCCTTAGACATTTATCAAACAATGACAACAATCAAGTTGTTTGCCAAAGCGGTTTAGCAAGTAGCCTAATACGCAAATAATCAAATATTATACACTTGTCTATGTGATCAGGACAGTTGATCGTCAATTAAAATAACTTTGATGAAAAATCATAGGCCTAGTAAAATTCTCCTGGTCTTTTGTCAAGTTGTCAGTTCAATTCCTACTCTTGTTATTCTGTTTTATCTTCGGGAAAGTTACTTTTTTCTGCTTGGCCGCCATGGCAAAATCGCAGAAAATCACTTTGCAAGCCGCGGTTTTGACATCCTGGTAAGAACACCTTGTTCTAGACTATGTTTCAATTTATTTTGCTTTGATTTTCATATGTGGTTTCGAATTAGGAACAGTCGTATATAATTACAAGAATACGAAGCAAGAGCATGTGTCAAAAACAAGCTTTTTACTGGGAAACGAAATAATTTTAACTTGTACAAAGTAGTTTAGGTATCCCTGTCGGATTGCTTTTAAACAACCCATAAAATTTTTGAATCAGAAATATTGCGTTAGCTTGTGTTATTTCAGTTGCATGGTGCGTTTGGTGTACTTGAGTAGGCAACGTAACCGCTTAACACTTTATTGCATTGATTACGTTATTTATTATTCTCGTTGGTGCAATGTTTTCTTTGGTTATTCTTGGAAGTGATAGTTGGCGTAGGCGTCCGACCCGAAAAATTTCGGAGGTGGCAATACAGTCTAAATTTAGGGTGAAGATAAAAAAAAGGGTTTTCACTTTGAATCTGTCTTATTTTTGTCAGTTTTTTTCCCAAAACATAGCGATTTTTAAAAAAAGCCTTCACTCAATTTGTAAGCTTTTTTTGGCAATTAATAATCATTTTTCATACACAAAAAATTTTTTTTGCCCAATTTCTTTTCAATGTCCTAAAAATTCCTAATTTTGCACAAAATTTTCAAACTTGGTGGGCAATTGCCCCTCCTGCAGGTACGGCTGTGCTAGTTGGTCATCCGGCCCCACCTAGCGCTTCCACCAGTGTATTTTGGCGCCTACATATATTCAAAAATTTAGGGTTACTTGCTGTTACATTTGCTTTGTAATTCTTTTTCTTTCAAGTATCTTCGTCACCGGTACACCGATCAGTAATTCTTTTTAAAAAGTTTGGTGATCTCTGGTCCAAATCAAAAATTTATAATACTGGATTTAATTTTGGTTGAGGTTATACACTGTTGAGACAGATCTTAAAAATGCTTCTGTCGCACAAATTTTAAAGCTGGGCTAGGGTGTCGGAAAAAATTTTCCCTCAATTATTATGGCTAATAATGGTTAATACGATGGGGATTTCATGTATGGGGACACAGTCATGGCTAAATAAGATGGGGATTTCATTTATGGGGTCATTGGTGTTGGTGCCGGCATATTTTTTGTCGACACTTGAGCCCTGTTTCAAAGCGCTATCTGCCCCCCTTCCTAGCTCCAGCATTTCTATTAATAATATAGTTGCGAACAACCAATCTTTTTTAGAATCCACGCCAATAAAACATTGCCAAAAAACAAATTATAATCGGTCGTGTGAGGTTGCGGTATTTGTGGTTCGGGCATTTTAATGCACGACAAGAAAAATTAAACACAAGAGAAATAAACTAATCCATAACGTTTATCCAGAGAAAGAAGTTTACATGGAATTGCGATTCGCATAAAAAATAATAGAACTTGCCAGCGACAACGATAAACATTTCGTTGTAACCCATATTATTTCGGTTTTTATCTGGTTTATCAGTTATCGCTTTTTTGTTAAGTTCTTCCAATGTAAAATTAATAAATATTGCCGAGACAATAAATAGGACTTAGTCGATTTGACTAATCTATACTGTATGCTGTACAAGTCTGGAACAGGGTTTTTCCCAAAAGTAAAAGTGACAATAGGCTTAAAACTCAAAAATAGGCGCAGTGTCATCGTTTTAACTCGATCCTAACAAGCGAGTTGTATTGAATTTTTTCGTAGGACCAGGCAATCGGCAGAGAGCTCAGATTTTCCACTTTTGATATAATTTAATCGAAGGACGTTAAAAGACACTATATTAATAGGAAATAATTTTTTACATCGTAAGTCGACTTTTTTAACATTCTGTAGAGCATAGCCTACTCTAATTGCACGTTACAGAGAATTGGTCTTTTAAACATATTTAAACGTAACTGTTTACATTACTGCTTTTAAAATTTTCAATTTTAGAAAATAGCGTAATACGGGAACAGATATAAATTTTTGAACGAAAAAATCAAAATATTTCCAAAACAAAAAAAAACGATAAATCGATATAAACGAGACATTTATTGAATTGAGCAACGCCCAAAATACGATTTACTACAACGCATAACAGAAAGTAAAAATTTATATTGATAATTTAATTATCTTATTAGCTTACAACAATAAATCTTATAATTTAGAATGTAAAGCCACGGGTCTTTTTACCCAAAGATTATAAAAATAGCTACCATAAGAGCTAAAGAGATGCAATCATAAATAAAATCTACACTGACAAATAAATACATGTAATTTTTTGAAAACAAAACTCGCCAGAAAGCCCATTGGTTGTAATATGTGGAACTGGAATAGTTTTTGTACGTAAATTAAATACAATTCAAACAGTCTTTGCAAATGTTAACTGCAAAAACTACTTGCTTTTTACATTACTTAAATAATTTTATTTAGTGATCAAATACAGGCTGATCCAAAAGCAGGTGGACAGTAAATGATACATTTATTTTGAGACTACATATACATACAATTATATTTACCAACGCAATTATTACATTGACAATTAAATTTTATTGTGAATATATATTTTTGGACCACTCTGTATATCATTTAAATCGACAGTAGCAACAAAAGCTATATATACATCAATGTAATAATAACGTTAAAATAAAGAAGCCCGCATTTCTAATTCGTAAAAACAGTGGACATTTCACAGCAACTATAGTTAAACAACATACTTTTATTTTAGAAACTAAACCCGTAAGTTAACAAGCAAAGCTTTTTCACAAAATGACAACGAAAATAAAATGTTTCATTTACGTTAGGTCTTGTGAGAAGTTATTGAGTCAATTTTGAGAAAGGCACTTGGCAGGAAAACACGTCGGCTTCGTTGTAAAATAGCAGTGCTGACAAAAAACAAATGCTTTAAAAACGTCAAAATTAAAACACCAAAGAATAAACGAATACTACTGAGTTTTGATTATCAATAAAATATTCGTGCTACCGTAAAATCTCTATTTGAGCGCCATGCGCTCTATTTTTCAACCCTTCTTCTGTAGTGGCGTTCTATTAGAGGAGGTGTTCAATTAGAGGGTGGCGCTCTATTTTTCGACTAGCTGGTCAGAATTTTGGGAAGATAAATTTAATTAATGAAAAGAAAAAACATCTAACATCTAAAGAAGAAGAAAAAATATCTACCGTAACAGTTAGTGGTAAGTAATCAAAAATTCACTGGTGAAAATCAAGTGACACGTCGCTTTTGTAGCCGTTCTCGTCATTTTCAACACCTTCCGCATCAACGTCGAGTTGTTGAATAATTTCACGTTTACCGGTAAAGTCGGCATTGGCCCGCGCTTGCTGGAGAAGTTCCTGTCCAGTCTTAATCGGGCCGTCTGACCTGAATGTCAAAGTGGCGGTCTATTAGAGGGTGGCGCTCTATTTTTCAACCCTTCCTTCATAGTGGCGTTCTATTAGAGGTGGCGTTCAAATAGAGATTTTACGGTATAATAATAGCCTAGAAAAACAAAACTGAAAAATTTAAGTGAACTACAACTTTGTTGGTTATATTTTAAGTAATAGTAACTTGATTTATTCAAACACTTTAACTTCTTGACAACAGAGAACAATAAAAGTAAACTTAAATAAACTCAACCAAATTGTGAAGCAAAAAAGTTGTTATTTAAATTGTCTTTTTTGAAGATACCATAAAAACAAAAGATAGTATTTTAAAAATTGTGCTTAGCTACTCTTGCATTTTATGAACACCTTTGTTTTGCCTAATATCGTATTTTATGAGTTTAAACTATTTATCAAGACGATTAGTCAAATTATGTTTAAGAAAACATTTTTTTGTGACGTCAAAAAATACATTGTTTTTCATATCGACAATTATTGCTTCAAAATAAAGATTTTCTTACAAAGTTACGTCGCACATCAATCCAAAATCAAAATCGAAAAACATTAAACCATAAAAAACTTTCTTTTTCAAATAGCAACTTTGCACACAGGACGACAAGATAAACCAATTATAAGTAAATTCACATTATTTCCAATAATAACTGAATAAAATACAACAACAAAACAAAAAAAGTCGAGAATATTAGTCGTCTAACGCTTAAAATATAAAAGCACAAGTTAGATTTCACTCGCTGTCTTTTTTCATCTTGCTTGACCACCAAGAAGAAACTGTAGATTTGGCGGACACTAAAGCAGTCCCCATGTACTTACCAGTATTCAAAACAGCCTGATTCGCCGAAGTCATCGCATCTTCGAGCTTGCGACCACGATCGCTGCTCTGAAGATTGTGATGAAGTCGCAGTCTGACGTCGTTCACTGAATACTGCGCTTGACATGGATGCGATGACTTGACGTCATCGATGCCTGCGTGACTGTTCGCAAGCCAAACGCGATAGTTTTTTGTGGATTTCCACGCGGCGAGAAAACTTTCGTTAAAGTCACTAACATCTTTTGAATTGGGGCTTTCGCAAGTTGACACAGCAAGCAAGGAAGTGAGATAATCGTAAAATTGAGTTTGAATCCACTCGTCACCGCCTTCCCAGCCCGTGGCATCCCAGAAAACGTCATTAATCTGATCCCCCGTCAGATTAACATTATTGACTAAGTTTTCAGCAAATCTTAAATCTGCAGCACTTAAATGAAGCTGACGTTTCAGATTAATATCACGCATTTCTATTAACGCGTTTTCCATGTCAACAACCACGTCAGCCAAATGTGATTGGGTTTTAAACAAAATGTTTGTAGCGCCGATAACATAACCACGTTCAAGATTTTCAACCAAATCGGAAAACTGTTGCAAAGCGACATAGGGCATTAGCATATAACCACGGGTGAAAATGGAAAGAGGAAAACCGTTTTCATCAATTGGAAAATAAAGTTCTGGATCATCTAGTGTTTCTTCTTTGTTGATAGCTGCAGCTTGGAAAACATTTAATTGCGTAGAGGATGTTGAGACGTTTTCAAATAAATTATTTTTGGCAGGAGAATCGGACTTTAATTCTAAGCGTGAATTAGTAAAGCTACTTTGCAGCTTGTATTCTTCATCATCGTCTTCTATTTCATTAATAGCTTCAAAATGAGAATTGTTCAACGTTTCTTCATTAATAAATGTTGAAGTTAATGTAGAAGAAAAATTTTCAAGCTTCGATGTTACAGTAGAAGCAATGTTCATGGCAGCCTCTGAAGTTGCTTCCCAAATACTTGATGAACCATGACGTGTTGATGCAAAACCGACATTGTTTAAAGTGCTTAGGACTACACCATCAGAATTATTAATAGCAGTTTCATCTTCCTTTGACAAACTTTTTTTTTTAAAAGTTTGTTGTGCTTTGGTGATGGTATCCTCATTTGTTAAAGAAAAGTCATCTTTTCCTTTTATTGAACCTTCTAAAACATTGGAATTAAAAACAGAACTTTGCTCTGTTGAAGACTTTTCATTCAAAGTAGTGCTTAATCGTTCAAAATTATTTATAGAATTGATATCACTTTCCCTTGAAGATTCTTCAAAATTTATAAGGTCACTACAAAATTTACTTTCAGAACTATTTTCGTGCATTTCTGAAGAATTAACATTTAAATGTTTTTGTGAAATGTTAGCATTTCTCATTTTACAATACTGTTGATAAGAAACTGTACATTTAGATAGACCTTTTTCAACCATGTTGGGAAACAATGACAATAAAGACATAATACCTCCAACAAGTTTGTTCACAGGAGATGCAAAAAACAAGACTTTTTGTTCTAGAAGGATTAATTTGAAAAGAACAAGTATCTTGTGTTGAAATGTAAGTACTAATTGTCTGGGTGATAGCCCAAGGTATTTTTTACAATCATCCATTCTGTCTATTGATAGATTCATATGCAAAAATAATTCTTTCAATATGTCATTTTTTGCAAAATCTTTTTCTTCAAAATAAGCTTCTGTTATCATTTTGAGCTTAGCATGCAGTAATCCATATATAGGCATTTGACTGAGGGCAATGACACTTTTCTGAACAGTTTCTCTTGTCACATCATCATCTTTACGTTTTAACAAATGAGTTGATATTTGCCGGTAGCAAGAAACACCATAAACAGTTGTTTGCTGGGAATAATGTGAACGAGGTGGGAGATGAAAGTAAATAGTATCTTCATCATAATTATGAGCCCCATCTGGCAAAGCAAGAAAAGGCAAACATTTCCATTCTTCAGGAAGATTAGTGCTGTTTTGTTCATCACCTTCAACCAATGGAGGATAGGAAAATTCTACTTGGCATCCCTTTTTGTGATGAAAGCCAACAACAACAATATGAATTATTGCTTGTTGTTCAGAATTATTGGATTCCATCCTGACAAACACCCATATTATATGCTTTAGAATATTTACTCATGAACTAAAAAGCAACAGATTGTAAATCTTAATGCTACATATTGTCCCAAAACCATTTGAAATTAAAATTGTGATACAATTGAGTTATTGCCAAGCTAAAAAATATTATACAGTATATAGCTTAATAAATTCCAAAAATTTTGTCATATTGGTTGGGGATCAAACAAAATTTTACAATGTTGCAAAATCAGTTACACATGAGAGTGGTAAGTAATGATTATTTTGTTATCTAATCTAATTAAAGATTTTAAAACATGAAAAAATCTTTAAAAATAAAAAACTGTCACAAATTCACTATCTGCAAACATTTGTAGAATATTAAAATTTGTTATTAGGCAAATAAAGAAAAATTAATTTAATCTAATCTTGTTATACTACACTTGAATAAAATTTATACAAAAAAAAAAGACAAGAAGCATAATCACAAATAAAACCTTGTTCAAATCAAGAGTAACTGTTTCTTTAACAACACTGAGATAAATGTTTATATTATTAGTTTTGCCATGATTTAACAGCATTTCTTGAGTATAATGAGAAAATTGTTGCATCCTGGAAAAAGCACTAGATTCAATCCTAACATAACATTTTTTTATTTTTATTTTTTTAAGAATATTTTTTGTATAATTTAATAAAGAGGCATAAAGTTCAGGTCAAGAGTTAGGTTAACTAAAATTAACAATCTAAAAACTTGCTGAAAATAACTGCAGTTGAAATTAAAAATACAGAAAATAATAATGGTCTCATTTATTGTTTGCCATTACTAACTTTAGGGGCTTTGAAAAATGCCCAAAATTAAAAAAGGTAATGAAGTCAGAATGGCAAACAGTGAATATATCCAAAAATAACTGCTGCATTTATTAGTAAATATTTGGATGATGTCAAAAATATACCAGTCTTCAGAATTACACACCAAAAAAATGTGCCCCCAAGGATGTATTTTGAACATGATCCCTTATTGAAAAATGAAGAATTTGATCATGTTAAAAATACACCCCAAGAATTATACAACTAAAAAATACACTTTCAGGGGCAAATTTTAAACATGATCTAAGCATTTTAAATAGTGTTACCCTGTTTCTTTTAACAAAATGACCAACCTTAATAGATTAAATTTGAGACATAAAAACAGAACATACATAGCAAGTAACATCTGCAAACATTTTAATTAAAAACTTCATGTGCTGTTGATATTTACTTTAGCATTACATTCTAAATAAATGGGTTCCTTAAAAATGTACAGGTCGGTGTGGTTGGGTAGGTTGGCAAGATTGACTTGGCAAGTTATAAAGAATATTCATTTATTGTTAAAATTGGTTGCATTTGTATATGTAATGTATTGGCCATGTAAGATACTTAAATTTTGTTGAAACCAACTGAATGTAAATCAATACAGAAAGCATAATCATTTGGCAAGGTGTGTGTGGATGAGGTTGGCAAGATTGAATTGCTTTTATATATGGGAATTGAGCTACTATAGATTGGTTAGATTAACTAGTTTGGCAAAGCTTACTAAGTTGATTAGTTTTTTATAACTGAAAAGAATTATGAAGAATGTAAAGGTTACAAATACAGCCTTAGACCTACAAACATTAGGCCTACAAATACAGTCAGTTTCAAAAAAATTTAAACATTCCAAGTCAACCAACTTGGCCAACCTAACTTACTGTTGACCACACTGACCTTACTTTTTAAAGATAACAAAAAAAATAGATGACTTTTTAAAGACAAGAATCCTTGGTTTTTTTCACTCTTAAAGCTACTTTATAAACTTTTTAAACTTGGGAAATCCTCAAAGCTTAAAAAGTTAGTAACAAACAGTACACAAGATTTGAATCTTGTAGGAAATTTTTACTGCATAATAGAGTGATAAAATCCATTCTTTACTGCATTTTAAAATTCAAATTATAATTGCTTAATTTGATTAATAAATTATCCAGAAATTTATTTGGATGTTATTTTGTAAACTTAATACCTTTTTACATTTTATTGAAAAACTTTTAAAGAGCTGTACTGGTGATAGCACAAAACAAAAAACTATGGGTCTCTTCAAGAAATCACCGTAAGCAATTTTTGTTCATGAAACTAATCTGGATGCCCCTCTGGTTACTATCACTTCCTGAAAAATACTTTTTCTCTTGGTTTCTTCTTTATTCCACCTTGGTGCTAAAAGAAGGATTCCAGGTTAGTTTCACTGAAAAAATTGCTTAAGGTGACTTCTTGAAAAGACCCAAAACTACCAAGATATTTTTATATATAAGGTATTTTTTGGTTTTTTAAAAAAGTGATTATTAGCAATTTATTTGGTAAATTTATAGATAAGGTCCAGCACTACTTTAGGCTGTTTTTTGAGACTAATTTACCATTTTTTTGTGTGCTGAGAATGATTTTGGCACTTAGAAGTGTTGCAAATCATTTTTTAGGAGTGTTTCAGAGGGGAGACCCCCTATACCCCCACCCCAAATTTTAGAAAAACCTAAAAATCACTTTTTTATCGTTTTTCTTGGACTCCCGCTCTATCCTTTCGAACAGCCAAATTTGGTTCAAAATGCGACCTTTTTCGTGTTTTCTCCAAACAAGTAAAGTTTCATCAATTTTGACAATATTTTTGTTCATGAAACTAACCAAAATTCCCCTGCATTTTCTATCACTTCTTGATCCCTCTGAACAGCCAAATTTGGTTCAAAATGTGATCTTTTTCGTGTTTTCTCCAAACAAGTAAAGTTTTGTTGATTTTGACAATATTTTTGTTCATGAAACCAACCCAGATCCCCCTTCATTTTCTATCACATCTTGAAAGATCTTTTTTCATTTGGTTTCTTCTTTACTCTATCCTGGTGCTGAAAAAGGGATAATTATTAATTT
This sequence comes from Diplosoma virens, assembly GCA_963680785.1. Taxonomy (NCBI): domain Eukaryota; kingdom Metazoa; phylum Chordata; class Ascidiacea; order Aplousobranchia; family Didemnidae; genus Diplosoma; species Diplosoma virens. Next base: position 25,900,179 of record OY796892.1, on the reverse strand, counting down.
GCGACAAATTTAAGTATCACCATGTTATTCAGCAGGCAAAATTACAAATAGAAATTCAAGGTTTGAAGCATAAAATTGTGCTGGACCTTATCTATAAAAATACCATTTATTTAGAAAAACTAACCTGGAATCTCTCTTTATGGTTATTATCACTTCTTAAAAAGAACTTTGTTTTCTTAGTCTTTTATTTATTTCCTCCTAGTGCTGTAAGGGGGAATTTCAGTTAGTTTCACCAACAAAAAAACCTTTTAAATCCCTTCTTGAAAGATTATTTTTTTGATATTGTCACCAGTAAAGGATTCAAAGTTTTTAACAAGATTATTGCCTGCTGAGCAATGTCATTATATTTTTAACTCTACACATCTTGGTATTGATGTTTGTTTTAACTATTCAACTAGAGAAAGATTAATCATATTTTTTTTGAATGACAACATATTAAAGTTATCTTTTTGAAGCTTTAAAATATAGTTTTATATTGGTTTTACAATTTTGAATATTTTCAAATTTTGTTTTCAACTATTATTAATTTTTTGACTATTTCCATATTTCAGTATGGAAATAGTCAATGGTAAATGCAAAGGTATAATTTTCCAACATTTTAGACCAAGATGTATGGTAATTCAAAACATGCCATAAAGCATTTTACATCAAATAAGTTAATTTGTGTCTTTGCTTTTTAAAAGAATGAAGTTACTGAAATTTCTCTTTTGCAGTTAATGTGAGATGCAACTTGGTAAAATTAATTCATTTTGATTTTCTTCAAGAAGTTACCCTATGCAATTATTTTTGGTGAAACTAACAGGAATTCCCCCTACAGTGCTAGGATGAAACAAAAAAGAAACCAAGAGAAAAAGAATCTTATCAAAAAGCAATAGTAACTACAGGAGGGATCTGGGCAAATTTCACAACAAAAGTCGCTTATGGCGACTTCTTGAAAAGAAGCTTAATTTTAAAAAGAACACAAACTACTAATCTAGTTCAACTTCTAATTCATTAGTATTTTAAGGCATGATAAAAGTTAAATATTCACAAAAAATTTTAAAATTTAAACAGCACAATTAAAGATTCTTTAAATCAATTTTAATTCTTTAAATTATAGTTGAGAAAAATTCAAAATGATAAAAGCAATGCAAGATTACGGTTAAAATGCTATAGGACGTAAAAGTAAATCTCGGTTCCAAAACTGAATTGGTGCAAACTAGATTTTACCGCATGAAATTCTAATTGAAAAACAATAGCAAGTATATGTGCATCAAGAAGTGATAAAAAAAATTGAGAATTCTTTTAGCATTGAGTGAACAAAATATTTTTTTTAACATTTAGAATTATTAATTTAGCTAATTACATAATTATTTTTTAAATAATAGAATAATTTGATAATTTTATAGCTGTTATTTTTGCACCAATTTTTAAGTTTTTAGTTTTGATTGAATAGCTCAATAATGTTTTACTATCTGATAAGGAATATTTTTTTAAACTTTTTTGATTTGTAAATTAAGAATTTGGTAAAAAATAACTTTGTATGATAAGAAAAATTGTATGTCTACTATCTGCAAGAAACTGTATTATATATATTTCCACAGTAAAAAGAATATTGCTTATGAATTGCAGTATTTATATTTTTTTTAAATTTTAATTGCAATGGATCCTGCTACTTTAAGTGCAATTTTTTTATTTTGTGACTCTGACCACAACATATTGAAAAAAGAGGAAAATTTGTATATGTCTGGACATGTGCTGCAACTAAAAAACAAATGCACAACAGCAAGCTTTTGGAAATGTTCAAGCTTCCCAAGAGAAAGTTTTTTTGTGATGTTGAGGTTTCTCTTTTAATTGTATTGAATAATTTGTGAAAAAAATTTTTTTCAGTTGTCTTTAAAACAATCTCATGTCATAGTTATTAAATTCTTTTTATTTCTAACAATAAAATTAATTCACAGAGTATGAATTTTGGCATTAAAAAAAATCAAAGTCTTTATAATTTATTAAAAGATGTATCAAAATTTTACTTCTTTCGTAAGTCATTGAATCGAACTTATTTAAGTATGTAAATATATACAGTGGCACCAAAAAGAAAGTCCGCACTTGTCATTTTTTAAAAAACAACAAATTTAGTCTAAATTGAATGTAACTGTTTAAACAACCTATACCTCATTTGAATCCCCTTTTATTCCTCTATACATTTATCTGTTCACATTTGAATTTTAATTCATTTATCCTTGTGTTCATGTCAATTTATAAAATTAACTTCAAATCGAGAAGGTAAAAAGAAAGTCCATAGGCAACAAATGAGCTTAAAACCCGCTTAAAATATTTAACTTTTAGGCAACAAGGCACCTCTATAATCGTTATTTTTGTTGTTCCAGGTTACACAACATAATTTTTTAGTCCAAATGCCTCGACTTTCTGTTAGTGATCGCCATGAGCTCATTAATCTGCACCTTTCTGGTTTATCCAATTGTAAAACTGGCCGCAGATTGAAATGTGATGAGAAAACGGTACGGATGACTGTGAAAAAGCATCAAAATACTGGCAGTGTTCCTGATGCCCCCAAATCTGGTCGTCCTAGAGTTAACTTCTTACAGGGAAGACAATGCTATCAAGATCTGTGGCCTCAGAAACAGATTTGAAATGACTCCCCAAATCCAACAATAGTGTAATCTTGTCAAAAAATGCTCTCTTTCTACAGTTAAGCCTGCCAGCTGTGTGAATGGAAGCATTATCCTGCATGAAGATGGGATTATCATCCAAATTTTGGCCAAAGTAGGGTAGAAAATGTCAACATATTAATGTACTGGATCGAATTAATTTGACCTTGCAAGCAAACTATAGGCCCTGGACCATTGGCACTAATAACACCCCACACCATAACTGAACCTCCACCACCTTACAGCGTTGAAACTGTGCACCTACGATTAAATTCTTCATCCTTCCTTCGACGCACGTATTGCCTGCCATCCTGCCTAGCCTATTGAACTTGCTTTCGTTGCTAAAAAGCACTTTCGACCGATATGAAATGTCCTGATCTTCATTGCATCTGACAAAGTTCAGATTGCACTTTCTGTTCTTTACAGAAATCATTGGCTTGTGTCTTGCGACACTGCCTTGCAAATTAAATTCCTTCAATCTGTTCTTAACTGTAGAAAGAGAGCATTTTTTGACAAGATTACACTGTTGTTGGATTTGGGGAGTCATTTCAAATCTGTTTCTGAGGCCACAGATCTTGATAGCATTGTCTTCCCTGTAAGAAGTTAACTCTAGGATGACCAGATTTGGGGGCATCAGGAACACTGCCAGTATTTTGATGCTTTTTCACAGTCATCCGTACCGTTTTCTCATCACATTTCAATCTGCGGCCAATTTTACAATTGGATAAACCAGAAAGGTGCAGATTAATGAGCTCATGGCGATCACTAACAGAAAGTCGAGGCATTTGGACTAAAAAATTATGTTGTGTAACCTGGAACAACAAAAATAACAATTATAGAGGTGCCTTGTTGCCTAAAAGTTAAATATTTTAAGCGGGTTTTAAGCTCATTTGTTGCCTATGGACTTTCTTTTTACCTTCTCGATTTGAAGTTAATTTTATAAATTGACATGAACACAAGGATAAATGAATTAAAATTCAAATGTGAACAGATAAATGTATAGAGGAATAAAAGGGGATTCAAATGAGGTATAGGTTGTTTAAACAGTTACATTCAATTTAGACTAAATTTGTTGTTTTTTAAAAAATGACAAGTGAGGACTTTCTTTTTGGCACCACTGTATAAGAACATAGAATTGTTTAATAGCCTTGGTGAATTATTTTTTAGATTACACTCAAAAACCAAATTGTGCAATCATATGCTTCTAAGTGCCCAAAAAGTCTTGCAAAGTGTCATCATATGAATGTACTATTGATGTAGCTACTCAAAAAATGCATCAAAAATTGATGTAGAATGTGTTTGGAGCCAAAATCAAAGCAGGTACATAATTTTATTGGCAATGTCAAACTCTTGCATTATATTTATAGTTAGTTTTTTTTGTTCTTAGGTCTTATGACACTGTCAAAAAAGTGGGTGATGTGTGGCCAGATACTTCACAAGGTGGTTGTGCAGGAATAATTGCCAATACAGACAAAATAAATTTTCTTCATAAGCTACAGAAGTTGCCATATAAATGTAACATGGCTTGGCTACTACAACAACAAGTTTTCAAGAAAAGAACGTAAATATCAAACTAAAGTTTCTGCTATGTACTGTATTATAGGTATATGTCTAACTGGTACCTATTTACTTAACTCTAGAGTTTAAATAATATTGTTTAAAATCACAGGTCAAACATTAATATGCATTCTAAAGTGTTGAATTTTATGTAATATTTTAGGTTGTCCATGAGAAATATATAAGATTTATTGTGAAGAAGCTTAAAAGTACCTTCCTTCTCAGCTTGCACCAGCTGATGTAATATCAGCATTAGTGATTCCTTCTGACATTGTCAAGTTTTTTGCAGAAGTGACAGTTGGTCAAGCAACAAATCCTTTATGGTATGTTGGTGTTCTTTTTTTTTTATTGTCAAATGTATAAACATTTTTCCATGCAATGTGGTATTTTTGTGCTTAATTCAATTTGGTATTTGTTTTTATAAAGTTAAGACCTGTGATAAACATTGCTAATGGTTTATGTAGGCACCAACTGTGAGAATGGTGTTTCGACTGCTAGCAACTTCAGTGCTGTTATTACTTCCATTAGAAAAGGCAAAATCCCTTCATCACTTTTAAAGAAGTTGTTTAATGAATATAGACCTTTAGACAAAGTCCAGGTAAATTCATGTAGTTATATTAAAGTTCCATAACTACTGTAGACAAGCCCTTTCTCACTGTTTTGTATGCCATGTAATTAAAATTGTTGTTTTTTTAAAATAAGGTACACCCAGCCACTTCTAAAAATCTGTAAACAGTGATGGCTTAATATGGAGCAAACGAAGCAGCCGCACCAGGGCACCCCTAAAAAACGGCAAAAAGTGCTCCCCCCCAAGCAAAATATAGCTCTATTTCTTATTAGTAGCACAATGACGGTGGCCCCCTTGTCTGCACCTTAACTTCACTGACACCTAGCTGGGATAGACAAAGTTACATTGCAAACATTGTAGCCCGTGATCAAAAAAGTTGTCTTTTAGCAAAATTTGTCAGTATGTTTCTTTTTGGGTTTTTAATTATGGCTATTTATTTGGCAAAATATTTGGACCAACATATAATCCTTTCATTTTTAACCCAAAAAGTTTAATGAATAGAAATCAATGTGTGTGACACTGCAGAGGCAGTGATAAAAATACAATAACTGTCTAACCAGATAGTGAAGTAATTAAGTTTTCATTTTTTTCTATAATTATCTTTCTGACTTACGGGAAATCGTCGAAGGTGTTACATTTAAAAACAACCGTCAAGCGACTGCTCCGACCTGCTTTCTAGATGCCAAGATATTGCTGTCCAGTTGAAACTTTTCTGTTTTTCAGAGATATGACTGTAATTTAATGCTATTTAAGACCGACAAGCAGTGGAAAGTGCCATAAAGGGTCTTTTCCAATGAAAGAACAAAAGTGATGACCAAAAAAAAAATGCTTTTAACTTGCCCAAATGCCGTAATTAGAAGCATTTGCCTGAATGAGTTTTTAAGCAATAATTGTTTTTTTTTAAAAGCTCCTGAACACTTTCACCACTGAGCCCAATGTAAACAAAATTGTTGACTTATTTTACCGTACTTTTGGCGTATTGCAAACTTGAAAACATTAAACCATGGGTAGGAAACCTGTGGCTGATATTAGAATGTGGCCCACGTGTGGTTGGGAAGATGCATATAGAAAAATCCTTAAAAACCAATGCTCTGCTACCAATGTACCTGTTTTGAGTTTTTTTAGTCATCACTGTTTTCTAAGAAACAGTAAATTTAAAGTGTTTTTTTTTTAGTCATCACTGGTTTTTTGGGAAGAAAATGTGTCGCTTAATGTCAATTTTAGCAATGCAACATGATTAGACTTAGGGGAACCGTCAATAAGATTTAAGCAAAGCTGTATTGCCTACCAAAAGTTTCATGCGACTTGAGGATCATGTCAGGTTTCCCACCCTTGCACTAAACCATCAATGACATGTGTCTGTTTGAAGAAAGTTGACAATGCCTCTGAATTTTTCAAGCAGCAGCACAATACACACTGGATTTTTTAGCATTTTTATGTGAAATAAAAATTGCATCTTCATTTTTTTGTTCAAAAATTCTGTAATGTAGGTTACGTACTTTTGATGTTGGAATGAATTAAGTTAATAAACATACATTTTGTTTTACAGTCGGTTCAGTTGGGAAGAACTCATGAAAACACAGCAATCCTCAATTATGAAAAGATGTTTAACAAGACGGTTACAAAATGTGGGCTTTTTGTGTCTAACCGCGGCATGTTGGCAAGAGGCCCTGATGGCAGTGTTTATAAATGTTGTGAGCTGCTTTAATTGGAAATCAAGTGCCCGTGGAAACATCAAAATAATTCTGTTAAACATGCTGCTCTATCAGATAAACAGTTTTTTTTAGCATTACATGCAACAAATACGAAGTTGTATGCACCTTGCTGATGCTAGTAAATGTCATTTTGTTGTTTGGACTTTAAAAAGTATTGAAGTCATTTTGGTGTTTTGTGATCCTACCTGGAATTTATTTTTATCACAGTTAGAAAGTTTTTTTTGTTGAGTTTATGCTGCCAATTATTTTGACAAAATTTTTGTATTCTACTCTGCATACTAACTATCGATTGCAATTTTTGTATCTTTTTTAATTTATGGCTGAACTACTGAAGGAGCTGCCAGATAAAATCAATAAATTTAAATTGCTGAAATACCGTAGGTAGACACATTTACCTGAACTAAGTTTCATCAATATTTGTTTTTCACAACCTGGGTTCCATGGCACTTTCATTACTGTGCCAATGTAAACAAAATTGTTGACTTAAATTTAGCAAACTTGAAAACACAGAACGAGCTACGAAAAGTTTACCCCACAGTTTGGTCTGTTTGACTGAATTAGGACAATAATTGAAAAAAAAACAACTTTGTATATTTTAATCTCGGTTTATACTCTCAGGTAAGAAAGCATTTTCTTTTTCTTCATGACCTTAACAATTTTGGTGGTGTAAATTATTGTCATACAACTTTAACAAAATATTTCAAACAGACAGGGCGATGAGGTATACGAGCCCCCTCCGTCTAAAATAAGGGAGAGGGGGCTTAAAATTAAAAATGATGTCCTTAAAATTTTATGGTATAATAGTAAAAATTAAGAATAAAGTTACTCTTCACCTTAATTCCCCATATATACCCCTTTCAGGGGTCCGCAGCCCCCAGTTTGAAAACCATTAGTCTAGAAAATTGACTTGATTAAAATAAAATAAACGTAACTGCTACTGATAAAAAACAAAGTAGAGTATCACATTCTTATATACATATTTTAATTCGTATTTTTGTCAAGTCAATCTCTAGCGATTGAAATCAACATCAAATCAATCTCTTCATTCACAAATTGTAAGAGGTATGACAGACAGTACAGTCAAAGCTACAGTAGCAATTTAGAACTAATAAATTACCCAGTCATAACTCTCTTGTTACACTAGCAATTTACAATCTAATAAAAAAATTAATTTAAATAACTAGAAAAACATTTCAAACCTAAATTCAATACTATTTTTTAACATTTTCAAACCTACTAAATACAATTCTTCTCTGACTTATTGTAAATTTATATCATCGTTATAGCGCTAAAAATCTTGTTTGAACCAATTCAGTTCTGGAATCGAGCACTTTTACGCCCTATTAAAGAACATATTTCCTATATTTTTATTTAGTTTTATGCAGTTCATAATGGAATAAGTTAAAATTCCAAAACGTCCTAAATAAAACTATGTTTGAAAGTATATTGGCTATACTTTTTATTTTGATATTTCCAGTAGATTGTTATTTATAGAAAATAATTCTTTAATCTTTTATCTAACTAAAAAATTAAGTAATCCTGTATTTTTGCGCGGTCAATAAATTCACAAATGCTTTTTGTTCTAAGCAATAATAAACACAGGGGGGATTCGGGTTAGTTGCACTATCAAAAATTGGGTAATCCCATTTTTTTTACTGACCCTGGTAAACTAACCCAGATCCGGACACCCCTGTGTAGTGATCCTGTATAGATCATTACAAGTTCCTATATAAATAACTATTAATGGAACGGCAACACTAGACGAAGGAACAACGAGGAAAGCAATAAGTTGTGAAGAAGATAAATTATTAAATAACTGTAATAATGTATTGTATTATTTTGGCTGTTGTTATACGTTCTTTAAATTTCTGTTGAACAAGAAGAGACAATCAAAAGAAGTGTTTGATTATTTGTAGAACAATCATCTACACCCGTGGTTATCATTGGTTAGAACGAAAAGCATTCGTGAATTTATTTACCGCGCTAAAGCACAAGATTACCAAGAATTAACAAAGTTAACAAATGTTAGGCTAATATCTGTTTTTTAACTTCTATCTGGGATACTGTAGTAATTTGCATTACAATGATATTAAAGATATGAAAATAAGATTAAGGCAAAAATTAATGTTGCCAGATTTGGCTTAAATTTGCCGAACAATATCGGTTTGCAAACAGTCTAAAAATAGCCCAACCACTACTTGTCAACATAGGCCAAACGATTGAGAGAATTCTTTATTTTTTGTTTATTTATTCTTCTGATTCCCAGGAAAACGACGGAGGCGCTAATTCATAGGGCAAACAACTACCCTGACCTGCTTCCGGAGATTCCAAAATATTGCCGTCCATTTAATATTTTTTATTAGATTTAACTGAATTTTAGAACTGCTTGCTAAGACCACCAAGCAGGGAAAAGTGACTCTCCCACGGACACAAAAGAATGGCGCGAGTAGGTTTTGAACCGAGACCATGTCGATTATACGCCCTAACCACTTGGCCACACTGCGGAGATAATGCTTTCGCAAAAAAGCGCTTAAGTAACTATAAGCTGTACAGCTCATTGAAGCATAATCGATATACACATTTTACAGCATACAGGATTTTGAGCTCAAAACAATGTTACTGATCGTGGTAGGCTACCTCGTTCGAATACTACAGCAGCCGCATGGAACCACTGGGTAAACTTCAAATATTGCAAGAGCCGCATGGAGACCTTTAAAAACATTCTTTTTGGTTTTAAACAAATAATTAGGCCTCCTCATCGTCGGTCGTGTGAACCGATGTCAGATTTCTAAGCAGGTCTTTTGCAATTTTTTTTTATTATGTCGAAATCAAGGATAACTAATTAGATTTAAAACTATTGTAGACACCATGTTGGTTCCTGAAATATATGAAAGAGTTAAAACTCGACTATGATATTTAAAATACCGGTAATCGTCAAACATTTTTGCAAAATGGCCAACCATTTCAATTTCAATTTAATTCAAATTATTTGTGCATATATGAAATGGAAACGGCAGAAATGACAATACAGTCTTGGATGTCCACTGCTCCCTCAAACATAATAAACATAAAAGTATTTGGATCAAGTAAACTAGACGCCCGGATTAGTGAACAGGTAAAGAATACTCCTGGTTTCAAAAAATAGTGAGAATTAAGTATATATATATAATCTAGTAATTATTTATAATTTCGAAAAAATTCAATAGTATTCTCAATTGTTCCATTAATTATAGGATTTATAATATTTTCAATAATATCAGCATCCATTTTTTTCAAATTTTTGTAGCTGAAAATTAAACGATTATGATCAAGTATTTCTCAATGCGCGTTGTAAAATCTGACTTCATATCGGATCAATCGAGGCCCGGAAAAACAACGACCGTTACCAGTGACTGGGCACCAAGGGTCACTGGTGGACATGTTACTTGGATGCAAAGGAGAGGTGGAAAGCAGTGGAGAAGAAGGAAGGAGAGAAATGAAGAGAGGAAGAAAGCTAAGGAGATCAAGCTGAGGGTTGCTACATTAAATGTTGGAACCAGACCATGACCTGTAAAAAAAGAGAAGTGGCGGATCTTATGGAACGAAGAGAGGTGGACATACTGTGTGTGCAGAAAACTTGTTGGAAGGAGATGAGAGAAAGATGAATAGGTGGAGGAGGATATACGAGGGCTTTTAAAATTTCCACGGAATTTTATAATTTTTTATAATTTATTGATACAATCAATCTACTTTTCAACGTAGTCTCCATCAAGGTCAATGCACTTCTTCAGGCGGTGCTTCCATCCTTTTATCCCATTTCTGAAGTAATCTGCTGACCATTTTGTGAGCCATGATTTTGCTGCTTGCTTTGCCTCATTAGTGTCATTAAAATAAACGCCTTTCAAGTGTTCATTGAGTTTTGGAAATAAAAAAAAGTCAGATGGGGCAAGGTCTGGGCTATAAGGTGGATGTGGCAGCAATTCCCACCGAAATTCTCTCAAAACATCTCTTACGATCCGAGAAGAATGCGCTGGGGCGTTGTCGCGACGGAAAAGAATTCCACGATGGAGTTTTCCTGGACGCTTTTCAGCTAATTTTGCTCTCAATTTCTTTAAAAATTCTATGTAATAGGCGCCTATAACAGTTTTTTTACCTTCTAAAAAATCTACTAGCACAACTCCTTCAGAGTCCCAGAAAACAGTTGCCATTACTTTTTTGACAGACCTCTCCACGTGGGAGCCCCTGTTTGGACTGCTGTTTTTTTTCAGGATTATACTGGTGGACCCATGTTTCATCTCCTGTGATAATTCGATTAAAAAATCGGTCTTCATCTGCTTCAATTTTGAGCAAAATCGCCGTTGACAATTCACTTCTGAGATTAAGCTGATTTGAGCGCAACGCTTTTGGCACCCATCGCGCCGAAAGCTTGCTGAGGCATAAATCGTCATGCAGAATCGAATGAGCTGAACCAACTGATATGCCCACAGTCTCAGCTATCTGATAAACCGTCAATCGTCCATCTTCTTTGACTAGGTTCCTAACAAAATTGATTTTTTCATCGTTTTTTGAGGTTGTTGGTCTTCCACGACCCTCATCATCTTCAACAGCTTCTCTGCCATCACGAAATCTTTCAATCCACTTGTAAACACAAGTTTTCTTCGGAGCATCATCTTTATAAACGGTCTGCAGAGCTTGAATGATTTCCGTTCCTTTCCAACCAAGCTTTACCAAAAATTTGATGTTGGTTCTTACCTCAAAATTCTTACGCTCCATGGGTTAAAAACCTACCTTAAATAAATTAGCTCTTGACAACTTCGTTTACAAGAGCAAAATGAGTGATAGCAATTATTCGATTACAAAGAACATGCTTTTTGTGGCTAGCATGCTAAAATACGTTTTTTCTTGCTGGCATTCTTGTCTCGGGAGAATTCCGCGTATTTTTTGAATGCCCCTCGTAAAATGTGGTACTGTGGAAGTGGAAACAAAAAGAATGGTGTAGGAATCCTATCGAAAAAGGAGCATGTGGACAGGGTAGTGGAATTTTGGAGGGTAACAGACAGGATAATATGCTTGAAGATGGAGCTTGATGGTACTATGTTGAATGTTATCAGTGCATATGCGACACAGTTGGGGTGCATACGTGAAGAAAAGGAAACATTCTGGCTGGACCTAGATGAGACAGTGAAAAAGATACCAAGGAACGAAAGAATTGTGGTGGGACCAGACCTGAATGGGCACGTAGGAGAAGGTAACAATGGTAATAAAGAATGTATGGGCAGACACGGACTAGGGAAAAGAAATAACGAAGGACAAGCTGTGGTGGATTTTGCTAAGAGAAGGGAACTATAGTGATCACTAACATGGCAGGGTGGCAGCGTGGTCGAGTGGTTAAAGCGCTGGGCTCGTGATCAACACGGTCTCGGTTCAAGACTCACTCGCGCCATTCTGTTGTGTCCTTGGGAAAGACACTTTACGGCACATTTCCCTGCTTGATGGTCCTGGCAAGCAGTTCTAAATTACAGTCATATCTCTATTAAATTACAAGCGGACAGCAATATCTTGGCGTCTCCGGAAGCAGGTCTGGGTAATTGTCTACCCTATGTATTAGCGCCTCCGTCGCTTTCCTGCGAGTCAGGAGGATAAATATAGAGATAAAAATAAAAATAAAAAAACATATATTTTGTAAAGAAACCAGCATATAGAGTCACCTACAGCAATGGCGGACGCAGTTCGCAGGTGGATTACATTATGGTGAGAAGACGAAGGATCAAGGAGGTGGTGGATACAAAAGTTGTTGTCGGTGAAAGTGTAGCAAACAGCACAGAATAGTGGTCAGTGCGATAATCATTTGGCAAAGTGGAGGAAAACACCAAAACTAGTAAAGAGAAAAAAATGGTGAACAATAAATTAAAAATGGATGTGATTGAAAGCGGAATACTTTAACGAGGTTATGTAGGGGAAATATTTGCTCTGGCAACTTTTCCATGTTTAATACAGTAACAGAATTTCTGTGTCAAAATCCCCAAAATTGAGACCACAAGGTTCTCGGAATTGGTCACTGAACATTTCATGAAGTTGGAAAAGGAAATTGACGGCTATTTTCCAAGTCTTGGTGAAGACGAAGTTGCATATCTTAGGAATCCTTTCACCGCGAACGCTCAGACACTGCAGGCTGGGACAGGTATGCAAGAGGAGCTGATTGAACTTCAACATGATGGATTTGCACGCGATGTGTACTCTGAGAAAAATTTGGGAGATTTTTGGTTTACGATGTGCAAGTCGTACAAAAGGATTGCGGAACCTGCTATTCAAGCATTGTTGTTGTTTCCATCAACATGGTTGTGTGAATCGACATTTTCAGTGATGCTTGAAATCAAATCAAAGTACCGATCACAGCTCAAAACACCTGAACATGATCTTCATTGTGTTGTTGCTAATGTTTCACCGCATATTAATGAGCTTGTTGCTAAAAAGCAGGTTCATCCATCACATTAGCTAGGATTGCTGGGCTTATTCAGCCGATATATCGTTAGTTTGATTGTAGTGTTTGTTTAAGCTTAGATTACATTGTTATGAATAACTTTGTGTGCTTTGATTAGTACTAATCACGCAGCTTTTTCGTTTTAAACTAAAATAATCAATTTTAAAGATTTAGCAAATTTAGGAGGAATTTAATGGGTTGCCTAGCTATAGAAAATAAGTTGTGCGTAAGAGCAAGTTGAGCTTTGCAACTAAAAATATGAGAAAATTTTAGGGGTACACGAGCGAATCTATAATTGTCCAAAGGGTACCTGTAACGGTAAACGGCGCTGAAGTTGCCGATTACCGCAAAGTGAAGTGTCGATCAACGCGCTTCCGGCTTCGACAAATTAAAAGGACAATAACCAAGGAAATAATTTAATATAAAATAAGTTATAACTGAAACGTGGAAATGAAAGCGAAAACGAAAGCGGAAACGAAAGCGGAAACGGTAATCGAGCAGTTCACTTCGGTGCTGACTCACGGGGAAAACGGGAATTATCCTGCACGCTAAGTCTACTCAGACTTCAACCAGCTGCCCACAAACACTGCAGCTGGTCGCCTCACAAATTGAGAAGTGTGAACAAACGCAAAAAAGCCAGCTCTAAAATCAACGCGCTGCAGACACAACTATGATTCAAGGTGAGATTAATTAAAAATAAAGCGTAAAACAAAAAAGGCGCTGGCAGCGAGTGCTCGCGCAAATTATGATTAGAAACTCAAGAAAAATAAAATAAAACACGTGCGTTGGTAATTTTTTACAGTACCCATGAACAGAAAGTTTGGGAAACCCTGCCCTAGAGAAAGAAGAGAAACGAGAACAGAAGGGAGAGAAAGGGACGTGGAAAATCATGGATTGTTCTAGGCAATAAAGGTGTGGAGTTTTTAGTGAACTTCTTCAACAGACTCTTGCGAGGAGAGAAGATACCAGATGAATGGAGGAGGAGCGTGCTTGTACCTTTGTATAAAGGTAAAGGAGACATCATAGAATGTGGAAACTACCAGGGGATCAAGTTGATGAGCCACACTATGAAATTGTGGGAGAGGACAATAAAAGCAAGGATAAGGAAGGAGGTGACGATCGCTGAGTAACAATTTGGGTTCATGCCAGGAAGGAGTACCACCGACGCAATCTTTTGTCTAAGGATGCTGTTGGAAAGTGGACTGAAGGGTAGAAGACAGTGCACTGTGCCTTTATTAACTTTGAGAAAGCATAAGACAGGGTACCCAGAGAGGAACTGTGGGAATGCTTGCGGTTAGCTGAAACATCAGAGTGCTACATAAAGATTATCAAGGACATGTGTGACGGAGTGACAACAACTGTGAGAAGTGCAGCAGGGTTGACCAATGACATACTCTCCATGATTGAAAACTCAAATCACGTGACCTGATTTTGTATCGCCCGTTGAACGTTTGAATGCACGAACCTAAATTCAGTCAGATCCAGTTTAGCCAAACAGCTTTATATACTTTTTGAATTAATTCAATAAATTAATGAAATAAAAAAATATAATGTGAGGAATTTATTAATAAACTAAAATATTAACAAAAAAATTTATTGAAAATAAAGAGTTAATAAGCTAATTGACTATATTTATTCAATTGAATCCATTTGTAATCTTTTTACATTTAAAATAATTTGATACATTTTTTAAAAGTAGCTTTGATAAAAGCTTTAAGTCTAAATAGCTATTCTGCATTCTCATTATACTAAATAAATAACTTGTTTTTTTTTAAAACTACTGTATCTTTTTTTGGTTTAATTTATTAAAATATTGCAAACTGAAAATGTTAATCATGAATTTAATATTTTTTTTGTATTTTATCCAAGTTTGTGTGAATGCTATAAGTTGTATTTTTTTAATGATTTTTATAGACTGTAACCAAAACAACAGAATGTTGAAATGTTTTGAAATAATAGACGTAAATGGTTATGTAAGCATAGCCTATAAATAATTAACATAAACATAACATATAATCATAGCCATACCAAACTGGAGGGCAAAGGCGGCAATTGGCACACCGAGACGCATCATTGGCAATTTCACAATTTTTCCCGCATTGAGCATGCGTTATTTGGGATGAAAGAAGTTTTTTTTGTTCGTATTTTTTGAGTAGAATTACTTTTATTTTATTGTGAAAAAACCGATTTAGTTTTTAAAAAAGTGGAAGCCTATAATTTTGGTTTTTGGGCACTCGTCGCATAAAATTCCAGCAAAGATTGTTTCGCTCCCCAATTTTTTTATTCTGGGAGTGGCAAACCAGGACACTAGTTAATAGAAAAAATTCGTCCCTAAAAACTAGTGTTCTCTAAAAGAAAAAAGTCTTCACTTCGTATCAGTTTCCGACTTCTTGGTTTTTATCCGAAGAACTTTTAATTAGTCTCGGATTACTTGGTTTTCATCCCAAAACAAAAATATTCTCTTTAAAAAAAAAAATCTCTCCCTATAACACAATGCTTCTCAACCCTGGGTCGCCGTTTAGTTTGATTGAGTCTCCGACAAGTGTACGCTAGTTGTGTAACAATTAAACCATTTTTGTTCTTTTGTGTCAATTTGGACCTACTTTTGGGTCGCGACCTAGGGTTGACCCAAAATTTTTATTTTATAAAGAACGAAAATTTGGGACAAAAAATGAGAAATCCGAGACTGAATTCAAGTGACGGCTTTTTTTTGGAGAACACTATGATTTTGGGACAAAAAATCAGAAATTCGAGACTGAATTCAAGTGAAAACCTTTTTTTTTAGAGAACACCTTGATTTGGGGACAAAAATTGGTCTACGTCTTACAACCCCACACAATTTTTTGTCCTACCCACAAAATATTGCATGTCGATTGCATGACCAGCCTCAGAGGTCATAAGTTTAGTTCCCTTATTATGCTTGCAATAACGTCTATAAAAAATATTGGGTCGCCAAAGCTTTACTCTCGATTTCCGCTAAACATTTGGGTCTCCACAAAAAAGGTTGAGAAGCACTGCTATAACACCTGAAGTACGGTAGTGAAAATTAGATGATTTAAAAATTTTTATTTGCCCCAATCTTACGTCATAAACTTATCTATATTAAAATAATTTTATATTAAGGATATATATTGTATTTTATATTAAGGATATATATTAAGTATATAAATATCATATTAAGGATATATATTATATAGGCTATATACAAAATAAAATGATTTAATAAAAAAAAGTTTATTAAGGACGTTTCGGAATTATTACTCATTCCATTATCAACTGCGTAAAATTCTTTACGTGGTCGTGTTTCTTTATAACTTTTCATAATGGTGATCGTACGTCCTTATATATTGGCTATACTTTTTATTCTAAAATTTATTCAAAACTTACTCTCTATCATATCTTATAATTTAATTTATAAAGTTTGTTATTTTTCAAAAATAGCTACATCAACAATCTGACCAATTTGTTACGTCGTTCGCGTAAAATATTTGGGAAGTAGGTGTTGGGTACGGGTTTCGAATCAGTGCGCCTTTAGTATTAGCGCTGAATAATCAGCGCTACCTTTTAGTGCGTTCTCGCGCGGCTGTGGACATAAAATGATGCCACGTTGTATTGGTAAGCCTTTCAACTTAAGCTGGCTGTCACTTAACATTTGCAGAGAATCTTTTAGATTATTGGCTGCTTATTTGTTCCTTTGAACGTTGCCTACTTTGGTAAAAAATTTAGTAGTTTGATGCTTTCCTTTGCTCGTCCGCCCAACATCGTTGGTAAGTTTGTAGACAATGTGTCTACGTATTGAAACTGATTTGTGTTATATTGTTCAGAAAACAGTTTCCGACTAGCGCCGTAATTATTGTTTTTTCTTAATAAAATAAAATCATA
This sequence comes from Diplosoma virens, assembly GCA_963680785.1. NCBI lineage: Eukaryota > Metazoa > Chordata > Ascidiacea > Aplousobranchia > Didemnidae > Diplosoma > Diplosoma virens. The sequence goes on along the minus strand of OY796892.1, from coordinate 25,883,349 downwards.
AAATCTGGTGCTTGCAGCGAATCGCGTTTGTACGGAGCTGGAAGGACGAGGCAGTTTTGCGACTCCGTCACACAATTTTTGTTCACGCTTTTGCAAAAACAAAACAAACTTTTATGTAGTTTAATTTGATATCACTAACTTGGAATAACTATTAATTTATTAAGCTAAAATTTAATGAAAACTTACACTCTATCACGCCTTACAATTAAATTTAAAAAGTTTGATATTTTTCAAAAATTGCATCAATCTGACCAATTTTTGTTCACGCTTTTGCAAAAACAAACCAAACTTTTATGTAGTTCAATATATAAATCAATGTATTTTTTTGACGACTCAGTCGTCCAAAGGAGCATGCAGTCAAGCGTACGAGCGCCGAAGCTCCTGTCGGCATTCTCTTAATAAAGAAACAAACTGAGAAAACAGAGTTTCCTGTCATGGAGTGTATGTGGTTGGCAGTGTTGTGCGTTGACGGCGTTAATTTGACGGCGTCAATTATCGGCGACAATTTTTTGTTGACAATGACGCAAACGCCGTAAAGATATTTTTCGGTTGACGGAATAGGTGTCGCCGACAACTTTTTGCTTGTTTTTTGCGTCAAGCGTTAAGCGTCAATTATTTTTTGCAAGGTAGAAATATGTACAAAAATTTTTCAATCGCTGACTCCAATAGAGCATTTTCATTTAAGCAGTGGTGGATATTCCAATTTAGGAGCCCAAGGCAAGAATTTTCAAAAATTGATGTTGTCTGAGAAAAAAAAGAGATCTGATCTGGGCTTGCATATTTTTCTCCCAAAATCAAAGTGTTCTCTAAAAAAAAGAAAAAGGTCTTCACTTCGATTTCATCTCTGATTTCCCTATTTTTCTCCCAAAATCAAGGTGTTCTCTAAAAAAAAAAAAAAAAGGTCTTTACTCCGAATCGTCCTCTGAGCAAACATCTGCAGCGAATCCAAAACTGTATATGCTGTTTTCGAGGGGGGGCCCTTAAAATCGAGAGGGGGCCCCCAAAAAAAGGGGGGGCCTGAGGCGACTGCCTCATTCGCCTCACCCAATATCCACCACTGCATTTAAGAAAAAAAGTTACAAAAGCTACAGCATGTAACAAACAGATTTAGACCATGTCAAATAAACTACTTGCAAAAACACTATAAAGTTATAAAAGGGTGCTCACGAATTCTTGCTTTGAAAATGCAGCTGCTTCCAATTGTTAAAAATGTTCTAAAGGATCACAACTTTGCTTTCTATATGTTTTTAGAAAATCCACCTGCTGGAACTTAATCAAAAGCCGCAAAATCAAAGAAGCGCAGTTGTTTTTATTAAGGGCACGATTGTAACTTTCTTTATTTTCGCAAGATGCTGTTTGAACACCAAAAAAAAGATATGCGTGGTGCTTAAAAGTGTTCGAGTCCCAGCTTAGTTGGCAAATTCAATCAAACTAAAAATCACATAATTGTGGTCTGTCGAAAATGTTAGCAAAACAGAGACTCAGAAGACAGAAAATTGCTATAAGAATAATAAATTTTAATTTTAGTTATGGAGCAAAGAGACTTTAATTTTCATACTATTAAAACTACGAAAATAGTAGTTGCAATTTCAATATAGTCTGTATAAGATGACAATTGTAGGCTTCAACCAATATCCAACGCTATCCATAGTAAGTGTTAATGCAGACTCGAGTTCAGTCGAGGTTAAATTTTTTAACTAAAATTGATTTTTCCACCAATGTCTTTAAATCAAAAGCTGCTTTATTTTCGTTGTCTTACGTAATTGTTTTTGCTGTTTACATCATCAGAAGTTAGTTTTTTCCCGCCAATACTTTGTAAAACAAAAGCCAAAGTTACTTTATTTCTTATTGCGTTACGTAATTCTTGCCGATAATGATATCATTTAAAGTTGCTTTCTCGTCCCGCCTCTTTCCAAGTGTTATTTTAGTACAAATAGTTGGACCCTCGTGGGCCAATTTCAAACCAAACGCAAACGTCATTCTTGTTTGGAGATCATTGCTCATTTATTTCATTTTTACTCACAATCAACTTGAAATTAATCATAGTGCATGTAGAAATAAAGATTGTGAATAAGGAAGCAGCGACTAAACGAAGTACGTTATTACATGCACAACGTCAGTTGTGCATGGTCGCTGTACCTTTGAACAAAGCGATGTGATGTTAATAAGAAAAGGAAAGCGAAAAGAAGATAATTAATACACACATCCGAGCCATAGTCAGAGAATGTTGTGTAATCATGGGTGGGAGAAACAACAAACTCAAAGACCAAAAGGGTCTGGACCAAAAGGGTCAGGCAGGCAAAGAAACCCACCAAAAGAAATCCTGCCACGGGTCAAAAGGACCATTTCAAAAGCATATGGCTGGACAAAAAAAAAAAAAAATTTATATGCATAAGATAGAACATACAAATAGTGAACAAGAATAGGTGCAAAATAATTAAATTATGTGAATTTTCATCGAACTGGATGGGCCGAAATGATCTGGATGTTGCCTTTGAAGTCGCATCGGGCTTTTATCACCTTCAATTTCTTTGTACAATTTGGTGGAGTTACCTGTAACATAAAAAACCAGCAGCAGAAGTTTTAAAATTTATGAAGTCTATTACCATTAAAAATTACGTTGCAATAAGATGCTTTTGAAATTCTGTACGAAATTTACTATATGATTTTATCTGTTTAATGCTTGTTGGGACTTTATTCCAAGCAAGAGGACCTCTGTATCTTAAAGATTGTTTAGTTACATTTAATCTACAAAATGAAGGATAGAATTTGGTCTGGCTTCTTGTACATTTAGTGAATTTGTCGCTTATCAGGTTATTTTGAAAAAAATGATCAAAACATGGTGGTAACATGCCTTTTATATATTTGTACATAAAACAAGTTATTTCTAATTCGGTTATTTGATCAATTGTCATTACGTTGTTGTTTCGCAAGATGTCAGTAACGTTAGCTCTATGATGTAATCCAAATGTTAATCGTATGAATTTATTAGCGATTCGTTGAATTTTTGAGGCTGTGGTTTTATTACCAATATGCCAAGTTATAATACAATATCTTATATGACTGATTATCAGGGAGTTATACAATACAAGCAAAGTTTTTTTGTCAAAGTGTTTTGAAATTTTTTTGATAGTACGTACCATAACTTACGCAGATTTTTCGTAGAACAAAGTTCATATGCAATTTCCAACTTAAATGTTCATGAAATATTATTCCCAAAAATTTCGTTTTTGGTTGCTGAGAGATAAATTTATTTCTAATTGAAATTGTCAGTTTTTTTGAGGGAGGCTTTGTTTTGGGTGTGCGAAAGATCACATAATGTGTTTTGTCAGTGTTCAGAAATAGCCGATTTGCCAGAAGCCACTTATCTATGTTCCCTAACTCCTTATTTGCAGCTTCATATAAGGTTTCATAGCAATTACTTTTTAAAAATATGTTAGTGTCGTCTGCGTACATAATGCATTTTCCTAAGGTTAAGCAATTATTTAAATCATTTACATAAATTGAGAACAGTAAAGGGCCTAAAATTGAACCCTGAGGGACACCATATTTTATTGACTTAGTATTGGAGCAAATATTATTTATTTCAACTAATTGTTTTCTGTTGCTAAGATAGCTACAAAACCAATCATGCGCTACACCACGAATTCCACAATGCCATAATTTGGATAATAAAATTTTATGATCAATGGTATCGAATGCTTTAGATAGATCAAGAAATATGCCAAGTACATGTTCTTTGTTTTCAAAAGCTTCAGCAATATTTTCAATTAATAATGAAGTTGCGTGACTAGTTGAGTGATTTTTTCTAAAGCCAAATTGATATTTATAAAAAAAGTTTTGTTTTTTTAAGAATAAGTTGTTTTTTTAAGATGCGGATTTTTTAATTAAGATTTTTTAAGATTTTTTAAGATTTTCATGAAGCGGATTTCAGTTAGTAAGTGTTCGTGTGTTGTGTTAATTTTTGAATTTGTGTTTATCGTAAATTCCAGCGTACAAGTCGAAAATTTGACACTAAACTTTAAGTTAAAAATCCATCCTCGACTTATACGGCGGTGACCTTTTTCATAACATGGTACATATTAAAATCAGGATTTTTAGGTCAAACTTATAGACCTCGACTTATATGCCACGTCGACGTATACGCCGGAATTCACGGTATTTCTGTTTCATAATTTTTAATATATAAAACCGTATTCATCCAAGGTGTGCGTATTTTTATCCCAACTTCACATATTGCGACAAGTCAATTTTGCCGCAATAGTAAGAAGGACGTTTGCTGAAAATACACGTACATAACCAAATAAATTTTTTTGACGTGTTGGCAGTTGTCAAAATTTGATAGCTTGTTAATTTAATTTTTTTCTAATCATAATCAAAAAATTGTCTCCTGATTTGTAACCCAGCGTAACCTCTTTATAAAAATGTGTTTCTTAAATTCAATGCTTTTTAACTTAGCGATAGGCGAGACTAAATTGACAAAAGGTTTTATAGCCTTCGACTGGGCTTCCACAGGGTTTCTGAAAATTGGTATTCAATTTAATAAAAGATATCATAAACCCGTCTAAGAAGCTGCTAAACTATCTTATAGAAACAACGTTTAATGACGAGTAATTTATAGTTGTAGATTTAGCAATATCTCGGCATCTCCGAAAGCTGGTCGAGGTAATCGCTTGCCCTAAGTATAACGCCTCCGCCGTTGTCTTGCGAGCTAGGGAAATAGAGATAAAAATAAATAAAAAATAATAAAAAAATATAAATTTACTCGCCACTATAGACATAGGCGACGGCATGAAGAACAAAAAGCGGCCAATGGATCTTTCTAAAATGACAATTGAGATGTGACATGTAAAATCAAACTTTAAGAGACCCAGCAGCCGTTTACGAAGAAAGAAAATATAGTTTCGGTAAAGAGGTTATTTTTTTTGTACCATAAAATTGCTACTGAAAGCAGCCATATTGGATTTAATATCTTTTTTGAATGATTTATTTTACATATTAAAGAAAAAACAAAAAAAATTAAACGAACGTTTTCGGCTAACTTCAGCCCTCTTCAGGTTTTCATATTGCTATAGTCTTCCTGACTTTATTTCAATTTAAGTAGAGGAATTGTTTGTGCTGACAAAGTAATTTTATACACGACGAAGACAGTTTTTTTTGGAACTGTAAACACATTAGCGGTAGTTAAATGAAGCGGAAAAAAACAAGTGGATTTTAAAGACAGTAAACACTTGGCGGTGAATGAAATTACTTGAGCAGATTTTTTGAAAAATGTTTAACAAGAATGATGTTCCATTGGTATATAATTGGCGATTTAAATTAGGACTGGGCTTTCTTATTATTAGAGTTTCATGTATTCTAGTGTAAAATTCTGATTTACATTTGCGCAATATCGAAAATTTATTTAAACCAAATTTAACGGTCAAACAGGAATCATATGACAAAATATGATTTTTTTTATGGTACTCTCTTGAATACTTTTTAAATTCAAATGCTCCCGGACTCTTGTGATCAAATGTCTTGATGACATACCAATGTATGTCATGTTTGTGTCACACGAACCTGTGAATTTGTAGATGATATTTGAAAGCAGAGCCTTAGGAGTTCTCGATTTTAACAAAAATTAATTTTTTACTTTAAAAGTTTTAAAAATTAGTAACACTTTTTGATTAAATCGATTACTGATCAAAGCCGAAATTCACTTAGCAAAACGGTATGAATCTTTTCCAATATACGGTATAATAATGCAGTTTCCATAAGGTTGAAGTTAGCCAAAAATTTTTGTTTAATTTTTTGTTTTTTGTTTTCTCTTTAATATGTAAATAAATAAATCATTCAAAAAAGATGTTAAATCCAATATGGCTGCTTTCAATAGCAACTTTATGGAAGAAAGAAAACATTTCGAAAGCCATGTGTTCATTGCATGCTTGCTTGGCGCCAAACTTGGTCTTAATTATATTACCATAATGATCTTAATTATATTAACGAAGAACGTAATTTTGTTGTTACTTCTAACCTCTGTGCATTTAATTCAGATGTATTGTCTGCAGATGTAGGGAGCTATTCAGATGCACAGCACTGAATTTAGTGAAGAACCTTAAAAGAAAGGTCAATAATAGCGAATCGATAGCATATTGTAGTTTTTGTTTCAACTTATAATGTAAATATTTAGAAACTAGTCAATTGAAAATTCGTAGTTTTCTGCGTTAAATTATATCAATAGCCAATTATTTGGGTGGCTACATTGTCTGGTGGCAGGCAGCACAGGTGGATTAATGGTTTTAGCGCAGGTACGAATTGCCGTTAGATTGAGGACACCTATATTCAGATAGAATCACTGTAGAAAGTCATTTTGAACCTTTCAATACACCATGACCTCTTTAAACAGTCATAACCTTGAAATTTGGTGAACAAATGGCGATTAGAAAGTGAAATATTTTAGAAGAATTATATTTTCTCAAAATTCCAGAACTTTTTTAGTGGCAATTGATTTTCATCTTTATCATGACCGCGCTTTTTTGTCCCCTCCCTCCCGTAAAATCGGTCTTCCCGGCGTATTTCGCAAGTGAATATGGAGTTTGTGACCTGCTGTAAAATTAATTGAATATAATCCTACAGTATCGTTTTTTTTGTTTTACTTCTTTGTCAGATGGAAAACTTCGTGCATATTAATTTGTGGGATTGACGCTAATTTTGACGCCGACGCTGACGCCGTTAACATTTTTGAGCATTATCGGCGTAAATGATGCCGATAAGAATTTGAAGAGGTGACGCTGACGCTAACGCCGTCAAGATTTTTTGTTGACGCGCACAACACTGGTCGTTGGGTTGACTAAGGAATTCAAGGTAGGTGTTGGACTCCACCTAGGTTCAGCACTCAGCCCATTTCTTTTTGCCATCTTTATAGACAGTTTGACGGAGGACATCAGGAAGGACGCACCATGGGATATGCTGTTTGCAGATGACATACTCCTGTCTAGACAAAATCATAGGGACCTAGAGGAGTGTTGGAGAATCAGCTTTCTAAGTCATACCTTCTGTAGGTTTCGAACTTGCTCTTATCCCGGCCTTTGACCTTTGTCATAATTACGCGCCTTTATTTACATTCTTGTTTCATCATTGGCTTTTTGGTAAAATAAGTGATTTTTCTTTTGGTTATAGCTTTGGACTTTGTGTTCGTATTATTAACTTCAGTTGTCATTTTGGTTGCCGGGAAGAGCCATCACTTTTTGAATTTGCCAAACTGTACTATTTTAGCTGTGCCGTTGTTCTAGGATTTATGTTTAAAGTTGATTTCGAATAAAGATTTTACTTTTGCTTTCTTTGGTATTGCTTTTTGGAACTGCAGTTGGTGAAGGCCTTGGAGTTCCCCCGGGCCACGTTGTAGTCAATTTTAGCTGATTGCAGCATAAAAATTTCTGTTTACAGTTGATTTGGAATAAAGATTTTAGTTTTGCTTTCATTGGTATTGCTTCTTGGAAGTGCAGTTGGTGGAGGCCTTGGAGTTCCCCCGGGCTACGTTGTAGTCAATTTTAGCTGATTGCAACAAGGAGGATCTGGAGATTTGTAGAACCGCACTGGAGAGAAGAGGCCTGAAAGTATGCCGGAGCAAGACCGAATATTTGAGGGTTGGAGGTGTGGATGATGGAGAAGAGTTGAAGCTGCAAGGAGAAAAGGTAAAAAGAGCAAAAAACTTCAAATACCTGGGTTCAACAGTTAGTGAAGAAGAAGTAAGGAGAAGGATCCAAGCAGGATAGATGAGTTGGAGGAAGGTGTCTGGAGTTCTGTGCGACAGGTTAAGGGTAAAATGTACAAAAGTGTTGTTAGACCAACCATGCTTTATGGAATGGAAACGGTGGCAGTGACGAAAAGACAGGTGGAAAAAATGGAAGTTGCAGAGTTGAAAATGGTGTGACGGGCACTGGGAGTGACAAGAAAGGACAAGATAAGAAACGAATACGTGAGAGGAACCGCGAAAATTGCAAAGCTGGGAGACAAACTTTGGAATGCAAGGCTACGTTGGTATGGACACGTAAAAAGGAGAGAAGAAGACTACGTGGGGAAAAGGATGATGGAGATGGCAGTGCCAGGCAGAAGGAAAAGAGAAAGGCCAAGGAGAAGGTGGATGGATTTGGTGAGAGAAGACATGGAAAGGGTTGGAGCTAGGGAAAGAGACGAAGTAGATCGAGTAAAATGGAGAATACAGTCGCGCTGTGGCGACCCCGAGTGGGAGAAGCCGAAAGAAGAAAAATTAAAAAAAAAACAACTGTATTATCAAACAATAAAAAGCAAAACAAATAATATTAGTGACCTGTAGCCTACATGTATATATTGTAAATACATAATAGTAATAAATGACAGTTCCATTTGCTATTGTAACTACTGTACGATCTATTTTTCGTTTTGAAGCACAAAACAAAAATAAACTGAAACAGAAACTAAAAAGTAAACAAACAGTAGTGATTTGTACATGTATTAAATGAATGAAATCGTAATTTATGAGTCAAAATAAATTATATGAAGTAGTATGTAATAAGATTATAAGTTTAGCTAATCTCACAAATTAATATTTTAACAATAAGCCATTTTTATGAAAAACTTAATGGAAAATTTTTTTAATCTTTATATTTACTGCTTTCAATTGAGATTAAAAGAAAAAAATTGTTGTTGGTCACATTTGAATATGTTTTTTATTATTATTATTTTTTATTTATTTTATATCTATTTTTATCCTCCTGACTCGCAGGAAAGCGACGGAGGTGTTCATACGTAGGGTAAGCAATTACCCCGACCTGCTTCCGGAGATGCCAAGATATTGCTGTCCCCTTGTAATTTAATAAAGATATGACTGTAATTTAGAACTGCTTACCAAAACCACCAAGCAGGGGAAAATGCCGCAAAGTGTCTTTCCCAAGAACACAACAAAATGGCGCGAGCGGGTTTTGAACCGAGACCATGTCAGTCATAAGCACGGCGTTTTAATTACTCGACCATGCTGCCGACTATTTATTTGAATTATTAACACAGATCAATCAACTGGCAAGAAAATATTTATTTTTTAATTTTTTAAAAGATTGAAAATTAATTTTTAAAATGATTAAAAATTAACAACTTTTTAACTTATGTAATTCCTTCAGAGACTGCTTTAAGGACTAAATACCTGTCACGGTTGGGTAATCACAAACAATTTTAAATGCAAATATCTCTGAAGATCGAGCGTCTATTTTGAAAAAAATTGCATAATGTTTAAAAAACTTAATTTTAAATGTCATTATTGCACTTTTAAATAGTTAAGCAGAGACTACTGTAGACAACTTTAATAGTCTCTGGTTTTCATCCAAATTTTTTAATTTTTTGTGGAAGCATAAAAGCATGCTAAAAAAAAAGGATAAGTGAATGAGGTTAAAATCTGAGTCTGCTTACGGAAACCGCTTGAAATATCATTTAACATAAACCTTTCTTTTTTCTCCATGGCAGGTATGCTTAATTTAATATCACATAAGTTTGTATATGGGTATGTTACTTCATCAAATGCGTACTAAAGTTGGTTTTGGTTGCTTAGGAGTCTTTTTGACGAGTTGTATGATTCAAATTTCTCCAATTTTAAACTTCTCAAGTTTTGGTTGCATCAATTTCTCTTTGATAAACTACCGGTAATTTTTTGTCCGTGTTTTTCGCAGCGTATCTTAAAAACTTACGAATCGGTGACGTTGGCGTGGTTGGTATAGTTGACTTGATTAGCTATGTAGAATATTTAAATAATGTTGAAAAAAAGATTATTTATGCTTTCCATATTACATTACAAATACTGCCAGTTTTAATATTTTTATATAACTAACCAAATCAACCTGTTCGACCTAGACGTTTTAGAGAAACCTTTTTGTAATTATAAATGGGCTACTTTTAATATCCTGTTTTTTGTTTTTGTTGACAGCAAAAATGTGTTATTGAACTGGAAATGTCTCAGTTAGTACATATTGTTATTTGTTTTGAAATCTATGACCCATAAATGCTGCTACAACAAAATGCGAATTAGATTTTTTCAAAGCTACTGGTTATGTAGATTGCAATTTAAGTCAGAATCTGTACATAAACGCTTACATAAGCCAGTAATTGTTCAAACAAAATAATCTCAACTATGCATTTTTTAAAAAATTATTTAAAATTTGTTTTCAGGTCAAAATAAAAATAGTTTTTATAGCCAGACTTTTTCTAAATGAGGAAATAACATTACAATTTGTTTGTGTAAAAATGAGGTATTTTATTTTTATTGTATAAATACATTCAATTTATTACCATACTAATTTTTTTGCTACACTACAGGCCAAAAGTTTAAGTCCACCCTTTGAATTTTCAAAAAGCGGTTAAATCAGTCTGTATTGGCAAATAATTTTTATCAGAAACAATGAACCCTTGTATAATGAAGATCAACAAAATGTTTTAACAAAGCCTGACTAACTTTTATTGGATTTCGCTGCCATTTCAACTGAGTTTGGATATAAGCTCCTTGTGAGGGTTATCCTGACTTCTTGCTTATTGCTTATTCCTTAAATTTTTAGTTATAATGAAGTTAATCCATATTCTCTACTTTTCAGAAGGTGTTTGTCTAATTTCTAATAATTTTTTTTACAGAGATAAAAATTGATAAGAAAACATTATAAAAAATACTACTGTATTTACAGTAGTTTTCATCTATTATTAACTATTTACGGAGCCCTTCTTATAAAATGGCCAAGAAAAAGCAGTTATCAATTGAACAGAGGGCGAGAATTGATATTCTTGCTGCAGAATGATCTATCGCCAAAAAAATTGGGGATTTCAAAATTTGGTATACAGTATTCACTTCAGCAAAAAATTCAAGGGGTGGACTTAAACTTTTGGCCTGTAGTGTATATTGCTACTAACAACCTGATTTTGATATTTAATATCTTGTTTGTGAATTAGTTTATCATCCTATATTTTTTTAAAAATGATGTGGAGACTTTTGTTTATGTAAAAAAAGTTTTGAAATCACCCAAAAAAATTTACTGGAGTTATATTTAACTATTAAACTTTGTGTTAAGGGTTGCATATATGCTCTGCAAAAAGCAATAACCTTGCTATGATAACCACATTTATTATTTTAATTCTTGACTGGAAAAGATACTGTTAATAACAAGTTCTGGTATGTTTTGTTACATAATCTAGTCTTGGTATTCTAATCAAAGCTTTAAAGTATTAATATAAAACCTTTTCAGCTCCTGAGCTCTTTTATTAACACTAAGCTTTGGCTTTACCTCTTGAAAGTCTTTATTCCAACTTTGACTCCAGCTTTACTAAGGACAAAAACCCAAGTGTTTATTTTATTAAATTTTCACCATAAATCAATGAATTAAAATAAATCAATATCTTATATGATATGTAATTTATGAATGGGATTTTCTTTATTAAATACTATGCAATACAATTAACAGATTTAAAACGTTATTTCTATGCACCCTTCAGCATAAAGAAATGATATTGCCTCTGGCAAGTTTTTTTTCATTGCAATTCTAAAGTCAGAGCAAGTGATACACAGTTCAAAGAAAAAATTTTCAAACTCACCATTTGCTTTGTTCTAATGAAAGCAATCATCAAATATGTGCATCACAGTATAAAAAGAACCAATTTTTTATTCTTTCAAAAGCAAGCTTTGATTTTGATTTGCTTGTTTCTAAATGAAGTTTGACCATATTGTGTAAACCTAAATTCAATAAAAGAAAAACTTGAAAATCATACTGAATGTATTACAGTTCTACAGTTTGTTCTAGCATTATATATTCTGAAAATAGTTTAAAAAAATGTTATGAGTTTTTTAAAATATCATTTTTTTTTTTTTTAACCCCTTTGGTCATCTTGTCCAATACATTGGACAATTTTCTAAATTCAATTTTAGTCTTAAAATACATTATATGATCATGTCACATTGTCCAATAAATGGGACATACATTTCTGGCACTAATTAAATTTTTTTTTATACAAAATTCTCTTATATGTTTTTCAGTTATATTTGTACAAATATTAAATAAATTTTTCAAAAAAATTATTAATTCTCTGTGACTGAAAGGGCCCTAAACAAAAGAGTTTGGTAAAGAGTTTGAAATTTGGGTCTCTTCAAGAAGTCATTGTAAACAATTTTTGTTTGTGAAACTAACCTAGTTCCCCCTGTTACTATTACTTCTTGAGAAAGTCTTTTTCTCTTGGTTTCTTTTTTATTCCATCCTGGTGCTGAAAGGAGGATTCCAGGTGAGTTTCACTGAAAAAATCGCTTACAGTGACTTCTTGAAGAGACTCCAAAATTTTGTACCATTTAAATAAAATTAATATGTAAATTGAAGCCAGAACAATCTTTCATACAACTGGCTTTGGCTTTTAACACCTAATTTTGATGTTGCTTAGTTTGTACCATTGGTTAATTCCCAGTGTCTTTTTATGCTGTGCATATAATTAAATTTAATACATGGAAAAAGTGTTGAGATCAAAACCTTATTTCATCTGCAAAAAATTTTTTTTCTGGTATGGTTTTGTCAATGGTTTAGTGCATGGTTTTGCAACCTGTGTTTCACAGCAAGTTTGTGAGTGAGCCACACAGAGGTGGTGTAAAAAATGTGTTTGAACAATATATTTGTGCAGTAAAAAGTCATTTATTGAGGACTAAAATTTGTTCTTCAATTTACTCAAAGACAAAAAAATCTTTACTTGGTTTGTGACAATACTATTGGAGATGAAAACCAAAAAAAAGTCTTCACTTAGATGGTGGGCTGCAAAGTTCCAAGTTTTTTTGGTTGCAATAGTAAAAGGTTTGAAAAGTACTGGCTTAGTGTGTGAAATTAAACAAAAGAGATCTTATTTTACTGTGCAATATTTTTACATTGGCAGAGTAATTAATGTCATTTCTGTTATATATTGTAAAATGCATTTTTGTGTCAGCCAAGTTTGTAACCATGCTATGTAAAATTCATGAGTTAAATGTTAAATACATTTTGGAATTCAGCACCTTAAAATTATATGGAAACAACAGAACTATAAAGCCAAATTAGTTTCCTTTAGTTTTAGTAAAATGAATTTTAAAAAATAAAATGCATAATCGTTTATTTATAGGCTTGTTAGTTGTTATTATAATTTCTATATTTAAATTGTATTCAATAAGCTGTACTGTTTCATCATATGTGTTAAAGTTACAGTCTTTGTTTTTTTTTTAGTTCTTAACTATTAAAATAGATTCTTGATAACATGTCAGCTGTGGGAACAGTAGCTTTTGATGAATATGGTCGACCATTTATAATTTTGCGTGATCAAGAATCAAAAACAAGATTATCTGGACTTGATGCCATTAAAGTAAATTATTTGCAAGCATAAATTTTATTCCAAATTTTGTGATACTAAAACAGATGCTAATAATGTTGTAGTTTATGTTATGTAAGTGTCATGTATATTAGTATTGTTGTGCATGTCATGCTTTTATTGCATTAATCTTTTGTATATATATGTAATAATCATATCTGCATTTTAGTAACTAAATTTTTTTTATTTACAGTCTCATATTCTTGCTGCTAAAACTGTTGCACACACCGTAAGAACTTCACTTGGTCCTAATGGTAAATATTTATCATAAAATTACTACCTTTCCATTGTACCACTTATGTTGAAATCCTGTTGAACACTTAAACTGGTGCTTTTTGATTTATATATATTTTATTTTAACTGGTGGCTGTTAATTGCTGTCTTTTTAATGAAATTAAGTGGTATTCTAGGCCTTGACAAGATGATGGTTTCTCCTGATGGAGACGTAACTGTTACCAATGATGGTGCAACTATTCTTGACAAAATGGATGTCAGTCATCAAATTGCAAAATTAATGGTAGAGTTGTCAAAGTCCCAAGATGATGAAATTGGTGATGGAACAACTGGTGTGGTCGGTAAGGTTGTAATAAAATGTCCAATTGTGGCAATTTTATTAAATTTGAATTAAGATTAATCCAATATTGACTAAATTTTAATTCAATAAAATTTCAAGATTAACATTTTATGTATTTGTTTTTTAGTTTTGGCTGGAGCACTTCTTGAGCAAGCTGAAGAATTGCTTGATCGTGGAATTCATCCCATTCGGATTGCCGATGGTTATGAAGTGGCAATGCGAGTTGCTCTTACTAAATTAGATGAAATTGCAGACGATTTTCCTATTAATGCTTCAAATACTGAAAATTTAATTCAAGTTGCAATGACGACTTTAGGATCGAAAATGTAATTTGTAAAAAATTAATATGATTAAGTTGGAAATATGTTTAATTCTTTTCACCGGTCGAGAGCAAACAGCACTAAAGAGTACTCTTCACGGTCAGGCAATGAGCTTGGATTGGATATGTGTAATGCACAATGCCGCACACAGTACTTTTTGGTGCCATCTGCTCTCTATTTGTACATTCTTTTAAGGGTCTGGTCATTGGCGAGCGTGCACTGAATTTTTTCAATGCAGCAATGCATCGATGGAGTTACAAACCTCAAACTCTATTTTTTTTTTGGTTGACTTTTATGTATAAACAAATGTTTGTTTAGAAAGGTCCCAATGTTATGAAGCAAATTGTTGAAAGTTCTTCAAAAAATCAATGTTATTACATTGGATAAAATTTTTAATGTTCGCACTATTTTATTAAATTTTTAAAATATCTTTGATTTGTTTTTCAAGCTTTATTGTACTTTTTAAAGGCAATGTTTAAAATATTTTCCGAATTAAAGATTTTTTTGCTATTATATTTACTGTATGATAGTGTACACCATTTTTCTTTTTGATATTCAGTTGTGTTTTAAACAATATTTTGTATTGTTTGCTTCTCATGTCAATTAATTTTTCGTACAGTTCTTATATCTTAAAGGACATGACTTGTTGCAGTGTGACCAAGTGTCATCGGCAGTTTGCTGAGATAGCTGTTGACGCAATCATGGCGGTCGCCGACTTCGAGCGTCGTGATGTTGATTTTGAATTGATTAAAGTTGAAGGAAAGCAAGGAGGAAAGTTAGAAGACAGCCAATTAATTAAAGGCGTTCTCATCGACAAAGATATGAGCCACCCTCAAATGCCCAAAGTAAGAACTTGTTTTTGAGTCTTACGATTAGCCAAATTTCGTTTGATATCAAACTCATGTAATGTGTAATTACATTTTTTGTAGTTTTTGAAAAAAAAGATAATTTATCAAGCTGCAGAAATAATTGCAAATCTTTTAAATAGAAAATAACAGATGCGAAGTTGGCCATCCTCACTTGCCCGTTTGAGCCCCCGAAACCGAAAACCAAGCATAAGCTTGATGTGACCTCGGTTGAAGATTATAAAAAGTTGCAAGCATATGAGCGGGAGAAGTTTCAAGAAATGGTGCAACAAGTATGTAAAATTGTTTCTTCTCAAGGCTATTTTCTTTGAAGACTATATACAAGGCTATTTTCTTTGAAGACTCGTATGTAGTTGGTAGAATAATCGTATGTGAAGTTATTCGCACTTTTTCACTCTGATGACTCGGTTTGGGATGATGACGCTAATGTATGTGTCGTAAAACTATTCATGCTTTTATCTCTCTTTCCATGTTTGCTTGTGTATTAAAAGTAGTGTCAGCTTATAGGTTGTCGTACACTGCGGCTACTACTTAGGTGTTACTATATTGATTCACTTTTTTCTAAAAACGTTTCTCTTTAGTTTAAGGTCTCTATAGATAATCATGATCATGGTTTTTAAACTGACCAGAACAGATAAAACTTGTTTCGTCATTATTTTAAAATTTTAGTTGTTTTAAGCCAAAATTTTATTTTTTTTTGCAATTTTTTTTAGGTCAAAGACTGCGGCGCCAATCTAGCGATTTGTCAATGGGGCTTTGATGACGAAGCCAATCACTTACTTCTACAAAATCAACTCCCGGCTGTTAGATGGGTTGGAGGTCCTGAGATTGAGGTAGTTGAACTTACAAGCTCTGATTTAGCTTTCCTTAATCTCAGATCAAAAAGAATAATAAGCCATTAAAAATATTTCTTTGAAGTTTGTTTTTAAAGACTGCCTTTCTCGTAATGTGAGTAAATTGTTTTGAAAAAAAGTAACATTTTGATTTTAAACTATTTATTAAGACTTTGTTATTCTCATGTATTACACTCATCTTAGCGGTTGCGCTTTCTGAGCAACTTTATTGTTAATGAAAAGAAACGAATTTTTGTTTTAGTTGATTGCAATCGCTACCGGAGGAAGAATCGTGCCCCGATTTTCAGAACTGTCCGCGGAAAAACTCGGCCAGGCTGGAATTGTTCGAGAATTGACTTTTGGAACTACCAAAGATCGCATGTTGGTTATTGAAGGGTGCCAGAACACAAAAGCAGTGACTATTTTCTTGCGTGGAGGCAACAAAATGGTAAGGAACAGTTTTAGAATAAGAAGTTGAAAAGCGATTTATTAAGCAAAATGTTTTTTTGTTTATTATTTTCAGCCACTTTATTCAGCTGTGTATAAAACCAATTTTCAATGTCTTGCGATGAGTTTTTAATTTGAAAGCTTATGGTCGACATAAGTGGCGTGCGGTCAGAACTTTTGCGCGATGACCTTTATTTTTCAACTTAACAAAGAACACCATTGATTTGGAACAAAATTAGAGAAACGTGAGGCTGATCCGAAGCGATGACTTTTTTTAGAGAACACTATAATTTTGGGACGAAAAGTAGAAATTTGAATCTGATTTCAAGTAGAGACCTTATTTTTTTAGGGAACATCATGATTTTCGGACAAAAATTGGTTAATGTCTTAGAATCCCACACAATTTTTTGTCCAACCCTACCCATAAAATATTGCATGTCGTACCCATTAACTAACCATAAAATGCCCAATTGCATGACCAGTCTCAGAGGTCACGGCACGCCACTGGTCAACATCGCTTATTCTGGGTTTAACATTGAAAATTGTTTCCAGATTGTCGAAGAAGCAAAACGATCAGTTCACGACGCTCTGTGCGTGATTCGCAATTTGGTGCGCGACAGCAGGGTTGTGTACGGCGGAGGAGCGTGCGAGATTGCATGCGCGATCGCTGTCAACAAGGCCGCTGATATGGTAAGTGCTTTCTAAGGTCGTTTCCTAAACTGACTTTCAAACTTTTTCTGGCGCAGAATCCGTCACTGGAGCAGTACGCTATGCGCGCCTATGGGCAAGCGCTGGAAACCGTTCCGCTCGCTCTGTCCGAAAACAGCGGATTGAATCCGATCCAGACTCTTTCCGACGTCCGGTCGCAGCAAGTGAACGAGAATAACCCGCATTTGGGGATCGATTGCCTTCAAAAAGGAACCAGCGGTGCGTTGTTTCGTCGATAGATTTTCAAGCTAATTGTTTCTGACGATTTCTTTTTCGGCAGACATGAAGAAGCAACACGTCATCGAAACACTTGTCGGGAAGAAGCAGCAAATATCGCTTGCAACGCAATTGGTTCGCATGATTTTAAAAATCGACGACGTCCGTTCCCCAGGCGAAAGTCAATAGAAGAAAGTGCATTTCGCTCATTGTGTCGGGCAACTTTCATTGCAGTGTCATTGTTTGATGTGAATTTTGTACGTGGAATGTCGCATGTAGTTGGATGTGTTTCGATTCGGTTTTATGTTTTTTTTTTCTCGGCAACATACTTAATAATAAGTTTTAAATCGACATTTTCGTGTTTTTTTCAATTCTTGTTGTTTAGAAAACTTAGAAATTCTTTTGATTAAAATCAGGCTGCTAAAATTAGTAGTAATTCGCCTATAGTACGATATAGGCGCTGAGACATTGACTTGCTTGTAATAGTTAAAAGCCAAAAGTAGGTTTAGTCTAATGAGTTAAAACAACTTTTTCGTAGTTAACTCGTCCTTTTTTCCTATCAATATATTAAAAGAAAAGTTGTATTATAAAAAATTAAGTAATGTGATAATAGCGATAAGTGTAAAGTTTGATCGTTTACCAAATGCACGCATTAAATCAGGGTTCGGAAACCTTTTTGAGTAAGAGAGCCGTAAAAGCTACATAGTTTTAAATGTATTTTCATGAGAGCCAAAAATGTTTCTCTAATTTTTAACTGTATGTGGGTGGGCAGAAATTTTTCGTGAGAAAACTTTTTTGCGGAGTTAAATTTATATTATTGACTATTGACTCTGCTTTCTTGATTTTCGTCTCAAAAACATAGTAATCTCTAAATAAAAAATAAAAAAAAGTCTTCACCTTGAATCTGACTCTGATTTCTCTATTTTCGTCTCAAAACCGTAATGATCTTCACTTAAAATCTTGTGTGCGCAAATCTTTTTTATATATGTGCTAATTTATGCTTGTCAACAAAAAAGCCAGATGCCATTATCAAAAGAGCCACATCTGGCTTGCAAGCCATAGGTTTCCGACCCCTGCATTAAATGATCTGTTGACATTTGATTTCAAAAAAATTAAAAGTGTAAACTTAGAAAATTGTCTTTAAATTGACTCGTTATGGGACAAAATCAACGATGGGATTTAGGGTATTTCCGCGAACCGGTTCTTGGAATTTCAGCACGTTCAGCAAACCCGCTCTTAATTCAACGTAATCTATGTATCTCTGTGTAATGAGGGAACCTGTTGTTTGTAAGTTCTGTACGAAAGAGAACCTGTTAAATTTTGAATCCCAACACTGGACAAAATTATTGTTGACCCGGCCTATATTTGTTACTTTGTGACCAGTGATTATTGTGAACTTATGGTATTGTATTTCAGATAGGCGTACACCGGTACAAAATAATATATTACTCGTATAATTGGGTGGCTATATACTGTAAATGCTCAATATCTTTAAAAACATAAATGGTTTTAAGATCTATGAAGAACACGCAAGAGTCACTGGTGATGGCTAAAATAGCAAAAAATAAAAGTGAATGAGGTCAAATTTTTAACTGCATTTTTATCAACGAGTAAATGCTCACCATGCACTTAAAATTTAATTGGTGGTTAAAACCAGGGCTGCAAACTCGGTGCATTTTCAACTGACTTCCATTTCATTATTTTCAATTCACCGAGTTCGATCGTGTCCTATCAATAAAGTGAAGACAAATAAAAAACAAAACAAAAAATTTTTCGTTTAAATTCCAATTGTTTAATAACTTTTTGTTCAAATATCTGTTTGGAGAGTTTTTTAAATTTTGAAGTTTTTTAAATTTTGTTACAGTTGATAAAAGGTTTTTGAAATTTAGGTTCAGCTGGTAACTTAGTTCGTTATTTAGTCGTCTAACTTTTCGGCGCCTGTAATGAAGGCTCGCCGATAACGCAATCTTGGTGTCTACTAAAAAATAAAATTCTTAAATCTTTGTTTACTGGACCAGCCCTGAGTACCAGTAACGGCGAAAATATAGTTAAGCTAACCACAGCTCAGACTGCCGCAATATCTTCTTTATTAATAAAATATGCTCCAACCGACTTAGGCGCCCAAAATAGTATAAATTCAACAATAAATAAATCAACAGCAAATATAGATTCAGTAGCTTAACTCTTCAGCTCTTCACAATAACGTCGACAACCAAAGACTTGCGCTTAAAAAACTACGATTTCACAAAGCTAACACAATTTCCAATACCGATTTATCACAACGTAACATTCCATCAATACTAATGCTTCCGAGCGCGCCTTATTTATATCACTCAGTCACATGTATCTCGAAAGTTCTTTAAATTTACTCAAATTCAGGTTAAAAACAACAATCACTTAATATTGCATCATCTTGCTATATCCAGCGATTTACAAACAAGCAATATTGCATCATACTGACTGTCACGAGATAAAACCAGTCAAGCACGATAATCTCGAAAATTCTCCACGAAAGTGTTGCCATTTTCTTGTCACTAAATATACAATATTTAAATTTGCTTGTGAAACCGTTATTTCTTCGGCTATTCGAACCGGACCAAAGCGCAATCAAAAAGATTTTTTATGATATTGTGAAAATACATAATGTGGGCGATTTTTAAGAACGGAACACTGTTTTAAAGACGTATGCCAAGCCGGGACCTCTTTTAATTTCCATTTATATTAATGCAGTCAAACTTGATCGACTATTTTTTCTATCATACTTTATAGGTTTTTTTTATCGAGTTTGCAACTCTGGTAGAAGCAAAAACAACTAATGATTTCAACTTCCAGTGACGGACGGTAAGCTGTTTTAAGGTAGCATACCCATGCAAAAACATGTCAGTTTTTCAAAATTATCAATTTTTTGCTGTATAGATTTATGTAGGTTTATTCTTTATAAAACAGTTCTGACTAGTTCGTAGGTGAAGTTTAGGCTTTTTCATGGGAGTAAAAATGAGTTTAAAAAGGGTACCCTCTTAGCAACGCCCACAGCAACGATATTGATGTAGCATATTGTGCTCTGAAAGCATGTTAAATTCAAAATTATAAAAATTTTGGCATTAGTCGGCAGCGTGGTCGAGTGGTTAACGCGCTGGACTGATGATCAATATGGTCTCGGTTCAAAACCCACTTGCGCCATTCTGTTGTGTCCTTGGGAAAGACACTTTACGGCACTTTACCCTGCTTGGTGGTCTTGACAAGCAGTTCTAAATTACAGTAATATCTCTACTAAATTACTAGCGGACAGCAATATCTTGGCATCTCCGGAAGCAGGTCGGGGTAATTTCTTACCCTATGTATAGCGCCTCCGTCGCTTTCCTGCGAGTCAGGAGGATAAATATAGAGATAAAAATAAAAAAATAAAAAAAAATAAAAAAATTTTTAGCCTAATCTCAAATGTTTTGTGCAGGAGTGTATAAAACTAAAATATCAATTTTCTGCTCTTTAATCAAAGTGAGCTGTAATAATGATGGGAGACAAGAAAAGCAAAAAAAGACAACAAAAGGTTTAGTTGTGGGGAGTCGAACTGGCAAACATACAGTAACTCAGCCACCTGAAACTAGGCCCATAAGATTGGATGATCCTAGCACCAGCACACATCAAGCTGAACCAGACTTAGGACAGTTGCATGATGAATTGGTGACAAACAACCATCCTACACCCGCTTCGTCATCGGATAAAAAATTTCGGGCAACTTTAATTCTTGTTCTAGACAAGAATTTGTTGAAGATGAACATGCCTTTATTTTGGTGGACTCTAAACTAATCTGTTCGTTTTTGAATTCTATTGTAAAGTGTGAAACTTGTGACGACCATCTCAAAACTAGAATTTGTTTTGAAAATGGAAAAGGATACTGTTTCGATGTCTCTGGTCATTGTGAAACTTGTGCAATAAACGAGTTCTTGTTTACAACTTTAAATATATGTGTGAAAAAAGGAGCATTTCAATTTAATGCTAAACAAACTCCTTATGTTCTAATGCAAAAATGTTGTCATTCGTTAGAGAACTTGGCTTGGTTCTAGATACTTTAGAAATATTTTCAAAATGCTTACTCCACCTCCAATGACTCAGACTTCATATGATGCCCTTCACAATACAGTAAATACATGGAAGTTACTAAATCTGTAGCTGAAGAAAGTATGAAGCAAGCTGCTGCAAAAGTAATTGATCAACGCGATGGTATCCATGACACTATGGTATCAGTAGATGGGACATGGCAGCGATACGGACATAGCAGTCACAATGGAGCTGTTAGTGTGATCAGTGTCACGGTTGGTGAAGTGTTAGATAATGAGCTGTTGAGCAATTACTGCAAGGGCTATGGTCAATGAAAGGAACACCAACAACTCACATTACAGCATTTAACATGGAAGCCTACACATGCTGGTAGTTTAAATCACGATGGTAGTGCTGGATCGATGGAACGAAATGGTGCAGTTCTAATTTTTGCAAGATCCCTGTCAGCAGCATGGTCGAGTGGTTAAAGCGCCGTGCTTATGATCAACATGGTCTCGGTTCAAAGCCCACTCGAGCCATTCTATTGTACTCTTGGGAAAGACACTTTTATTTATTTTTTCTCTTTATTTATCCTCCTGACTGGCAGGAAAGCGACGGAGACGCTAATACATAGGGTAGGCAATTAACCCGACCTGCTTCAGGAGATGCCAAGATATTGCTGTCCGCTTGTTATTTAATAGAGATATGATTGAAATTTAGAACTGCTTGCCCAGACCACCAAGCAGGCGAAAGTAACGTAAAGTGTCTTTCCCAAGGACACAACAGAATGGCGCGAGTGGGTTTTGAACCGAGACCATGTTGATCATAAGCACACTTTACAGCACTTTCCCTTGCTTGGTGGTCTGGGCAAGCAGTTCTAAATTTTAATAATATCTCTATTAAATTACAAGCGGACAGCAATATCTTGGCATCTCCTGAAGCAGGTTGAGGTAATTGCCTACCCTATGTATTAGCGCCTCCGTCGCTTTCCTGCGAGTCAGGAGGATAAATACTGTATAGAGATAAAATAAAAAAATCCCAAATTGAGCGCGATTTAAGATATACTAAGTATCTTGGAAATGGTGACAATTTTTCTTTTCTTCGACATAAGCATGGCTTACCTGAATTAATTGTTAAATAGTTGGAACCAATTTTTGATGAATTAAGTAAGCTTGATTTTTTATCGAAATGTCTTCATGGCAAAACACAAAATCTCAATGAGTGTCTCAATAAAATAGTATGGTTATGTTGCCCAAAATGAGCTAACTACAATCTCCTCTGCAACTGTAACCCATTTTAATGATGGAATTGTGGCCTATATCAATACAATAAAACAGCTTGAAATCAATTTCGGACATTTTTGCCGAGTCATTTGCCAAAAGCAGGATGAGAACCGCATAGCCGGATCAAAGTGGAAAAGCTCCATTGCTGACAAACAAAAAAAAAACTCTCAGGGCCATAAAAAAGGGTTCCAAGATAAAAAAAAAATATGAAGAAGGAACTACATATGCTAAGTAAGCATTTTAGATAAACTATTTTATTGATTTTTGCAATGTAACACTCACTGTATTGTTTCAAATGTTTGTTTGTGTTTTTTGCAAAATGAGAAATTTTAGCTCTTGTCAATTTACAAACATAGATATTTCAACTATTTTTCGACCAATCCCTGTCAAATTTTCAGTACTACTAGATAAAGCATTCATGCAAAGGTCTTAAGTAGGGTTTTTTGAAATTTTGTTTACAACATTCCTTGTCCTAGCAGCATACTTTTGTTGATCGCGACGTCAAAATTTTAGAAAATACACAAAATCATCCATATTTTTTGTTTAAATAATAGTATTAAATTTTCCTCAGTCAGAACTTACCATTAGATTCTTAGGAACCTTGTGAGAAAATTTCCCAAAAATTGAGTGCGTGATTAGTGAGATATTTATGTTTGAAAATGGTTCGTGTTTTATCACTAGATGGTGCTTTTTGAATCACTGAAGCGTGATAAATTTTTTTTTGTTATTTTTGATTATTTGTCCTTCATGTATCATTTTAAAAACAAGAATACTCTGTTAAATTGATAAATGCAGTATTTCACTTTTGCATGGGTGCGCTTAAACTAAAATACAGAATTTATGTGGTAAATTCAAACAAAAAAAATAACTTAGGCCTATTTTTGTAAAATAGGTATAAAAAAACAATTGTATTTCATCGGTTTGGATTTGAATTTACCACGATATATATTTTAGTTTAAGCTCACAATCTAGCACTACCAGCTTCATAGTAAGTTGCATTAAGAACTGTGTGTAAACTTGAGGCTAACAAAAACATTTATGCCTTTGCTAACGTTTGACCCACCTTTAACGCAGGACTGCAGAGTTAGCAATAAAGTTTATGGTTCCCGCTCGGCTACTTCAAAAATAACCGACTTTCAGCTCCTAACCCTAGACTTTGTTTGAGCTCCATTCCGGCATTTTAAAATTATTAATTACAAAATTTACTTCATCTTCAATTCTTTTTTATTATGCTATGCCTAAAATTGCTTAATATTGCTTTTTAAAATGTCGATTAGGCTATGGCAGAGAAACTACTGATTTGCTGCAACTAGGCCTATATTTAAAAAATTTTAATTTAATAAATTTACCATATATCCAGTACCGGGGTACTTTTGTACTTACTGGGTCCAGCTTCGTAGCCTTGTCTTACTGTTTCAGCCATGTATCACTGTATCAGCGATGAACACCAGACCACATTTTGATTTTGAATTCTTACACTTCATTTGACTTTCGAAGATCCTTGGGAGAAACTATGTTAGAATCTTGTGCAATCCCAAAAGACATTATATTTCGCCAAGTTTCTCTTGCATTAAAAGATTCGTTTCCCAAGAATATTAGCTTATTTCTCAATGTTGGTTTTTCTTGCTGTGACCAGTATGTGTGAGAAGACAACAACACAAAAAGCAAACAGGAAGACGAAAAATTTCGTATAAGGAAAAGAATGGGGAAGCCAGCCAAGTCGACTGCAAATGAATTGTAATTTTTTTTTATTTTGTAAAAAACATTTCGCAAATTTGAAAAAAAAATTTGTGGAAACATGTCCTACTGACAAAATATTACATGCGGCTTAATATAAGCTATATTTTTTTTAATTAGGAAAAATGACAAAATGATAATTTGAACTGGTTGCTAATTCAAAAAGTTCGATTTAAACAAGTGCTTCGAGGCAAGTTGGTTTGCTAACGAATCAAGCTGAAAAAATTTCTAAAAAAATTCAAACTGAAGCTTGGCTGAGTAAACCCAAAAGACTTATTAGAAATTCCACAAAAAAAAAACAAAATGACTACAACTTTTTGTAGCAATAAGAAGGTAGATTGACAAACTCGCCCAACACTTAGCGCCAAACTGTGATCACATCAAAACCAAGCGAAATACGAGTAGAAACAAGAAGTAATCGAGTACATCTTTTGGAATTCGCATGCCGATTCATCCTGTATTACACGTTGTTCGGACTGATCATGAATGCCATGATCACGAATATCAGCTTGATTTAATCAACTTTATCTCCAATCAGGTTTAATATCCTGTCGACAATCGCTTCGCCGTGCTTGCTAAAGCGCATAAAATCGAAATCAGAAACGTCAAATCGACGCAAAACCGAATAAGAATCGACAGCGACCTTTTTAGAAGCGAGGTCGGAAGCGATTTGTCGTACAGCGTCAATTACTTTGTTACAGCGAACTGTGACGAAGTAACGGGCGTCTAACTGACTAAAATTCGTAACAGACTCGTGCCTCAAGCTACTTTTTTTGATAAGCTGACCGTCCACGACGTAGCTATGAAGCAAATTGACGATGCAGGTGGACGAGATGTATTTCTTCTCGGTGTCGTTAAGGTAATCGACGCTACCGCTTGCTGGCGTTCCAGAGAAGCAAGTAGCAAGGCACTTCTTCACTTCCTCGACATCGAACAGCTCGTAGCCGTAAAACTCGAAAACGCTCGAAGGGTCGGCGACGTACTTGCCAATGATTGGCTTTAAGGTTTTCAGAAGCGTTTCGCGAACCTGCTTCGTCACAAAGGACTTGGATGACTTGCGCAGGTTTTCATCCATCAAAAACGGCTCGTCGTATACTTGCTCATACAAGCTGATTTGCTCGTTTAGTTTTTCAAGCCAAAGATCATCCGAGTTTGGTTGGTCAAGTACGACCCACTTTGTGTTCGTCACATACATGGTGTCGTTCCACAAACCAATTTTCAGCTGACCGCAAACGTTAAGAAAGTCACCAAGAGAAATAGTTGTGTTCACTGAATTAATGGAAAGTCGCTCTTGCAATGACTTGGACAAGGACGAAACAGCTTTTTCATCGGGCGGCAACAATTTCGGAGGACACTTTAACGGACAGAAGCATTTAATATGACCTGTTCCATCATCGATTCCACATTCCAAAGTATCTTCTCTTCGCTTAAGCGAAGTTACGAAGCCGATAATATCGACGTTGTTAATAGGATGCGTTTTGTACATGAACCAGCTCCGGCTTCCAAGCAACGGCTTCAGCTTCAATATATCGACAATCATAAGTCGGACAGGAGTGTGGCAAAGAGGATCCAGAGTCGCGCATTGTATTGGAAAGGTCGTAGTTTCCGATGTTTTCGACATATTGGCATTGTAACGTTATTTTATGTGACCTGATTGTCACGTGACTTGTCTCGATAAAGTCAAACCAAAGTTTAGCAACAACACCTGATGATGAACATAAAATGACAAAAGAATTGACATATAAAAGTCAAAAAATTTTTTTAAATAAATAAAAATAAAAGGTTTTATTAAGTGTAATTCAAAGCTCTGCCACAAATCAATTGGTTCAACTAAAATTTTTCTGAGTTATAGCAATTGCCGGTAAAACCAAAAGACGACAACAGTAATTTCAGCAATGAACAGTAGCTTAACGAAGCCCAGGAATTTAAATCATGTAGTGATATTGATGAAATTCAGTTACACAAGTTTAACCACAACAATAAAAATATATCAAAACATAATAAATTGCGAATTGCAAAATGGTTGTAATGGAACGTTCCTTAAATAAAAAACATTCAATTAAAACTGCTTAAAACATAAAAAAATCTATGGTGAAGCAACATCTTTAACTTAATCAATATTATTTAAAATTTTTTTTAATTGTCCATTTTTGTACAAGTTTTCAATTGTTGTTCCTCCACCAATATATTTCTTGTGTATAAAAACGTAAGGAACTGTTGTAACTTTAGTAAGACTTGTAAGTTCATTCTGAAAATAGAATTCATATAACACATAAAGCACAAAAATATTTCTATAAAAAATTGTAATGATTAATGTATTCATACAAAACTGAAGGCAGTAAAAAAACTTAATTTGATGAGTGTAAATCAAAACTAATAAAATTACAGAATAAATAATAAACTGCTTGGTTGCTCAAGCAAATTGAGTGTCCAACTATAAGTAGATTATTAGTAGATATTGACTTTCGATTCAAGATTAATTTGTCGTTTTGCTAAACTGATAACTATTAGTGCAGTGGTTAATCTTTTTAGAACAGGAAATCTGGAATTGAATTTTAAAGTAAATAAATTTGACACAGAATAGTCAAAAGCTAGCCATTACACAAATACTGGTCTCATACAAAAGATAGGTACAATCTTTTCAAGTTGCACTGACAGACTTTCATACATTACGGGCAAGTGTAAAACAAACAAACAAACAATAAAAACAAGTGTAATTGAAGGGTAGTAAAACACTATATTGATGTTACAGTGTAGTAAAATAACATTACTTATTTATTTTTCTTATCAAAAAAATGTTTAAGTCAGTTAAAATAATTTGTTTTGTCTTCATACTAGAAAAGTCACTAAACTAAAACAACATTGATCATTAAAAATTTTTCCACAAGAACCAAGTAACATACATGAATTCTACTTTTAGTTACAGTCACACCCCATGATATGTTCAACAAACAAAATGTTATCAATATTAAATAGACAGTTCTTGGTACTTCATCCTGTATTTTTATTAATTTATACATGTAACTATAAAATTAGATTGTTTGCTTTTACTGATTTGCATAAATGATTAAGGAGCAAATAAGAGTTTGGTGTTTGTTAAATGCCAGACAAAAAAAGGAAAAATTATCAAATGGCACATTAGCTTTGAATAATAATAATAATCTCTTACCAACAAAAACATGGAAATTTTTTGTTGCTTTACTCATATAATTTTTGTTTAACTTTTTCTCAATTATTTTATTTTTTATTCCTTTTAAGTTTACTTTTTTCTACTTTGTAATTAAAAAAAAATTCACAAGTAAAATGCATCTTAGGACTTTGATACTATTTCAGTTTATAAATGTTGGTGCTAACAATACAATTATAATGCATATTCAGTTTATTTTTAGATTTAGAAAAATTTCGGTTTAGAAAAAATTATACAGGCCAGCTATAGAAAAGTTATTGTGATTTAGGGAAAATTGATAGCTTAGATTTTTGATTCACTTGTGCTAATAAATAGGCCTTTTTTTATGAAAAAAGTTATATCATCCAAAAATTATTTTATTTAGTCAAATATGCAAAATGCAATAAAAAGATTTGCTATTGTTGGTCAGTGTTCAATTTTGCAAGTCAGATAAGGAAAACAATTAAATATAATGCCATATGAGTAAATAATTGAAAGTCATGTGCCAAATTTTTTTGTTTGAAACTTTGTGCAGACTTCATTCTCATGACCAATCAAATGCTATTAAAATACTTTGTCACACCATAAATGGTTGTTATACCTGAATGGCAGCACTATCATTTCTATGATCTAATTCCATTATATATGGCTTGACAACTCCTGCATTGCAAAGAACATTTTTAGCTAAGTTACAAAAAGGGCAGTAAGATTTGGAAAACACAACAACTTGATTTGAAAATATTATGGACTTAATTAAAGCTTGAACAGAATTTATAGTCATGTCAAATGGCTATATCAAAGCAGTTTACAAAAAATTATTCATTTATTGCCTAAAAGAAATAATAATAATAATACACGAAATTGTACAATTTAATTAATAACAAAACAACTCTTTTTAAGACAACTACATATCACATCAAAAAAAAGAATAGTTTTTAATGTGATATGTGAATTTATTATAATATAATGTTTATTCAAATTTAAATCAATCAGTATTTATAGATACATACGTACAAAAATCTCTGAATAAATGTGGTTTCAAAAAATAATTTTAAATAATGGTTTTCAATAAAAAATTCCATTTATATATGGTATGCTTGTCAAAATAACATTTTTATCAATATTTTTAGTTAATTTAAATAATAAGTTTGGTGATTTTTAAAAGGAAGACAAGGTTTAATTAAAATTTTTAATTAGATGGTTTTATCTGAACTCAATGTTTTTGATCAACCAACAAAAGATATACAAATGCAAGTTTGTTGTTTTTTAATCAATCAAATGTAATCCCATAAGATTGGTTTTGAAAAAAAAATTTTTTTTAATTAAGCAATTTTATGCAACCAAAACAAAAACCAAATGGCTGAAAGGTAAAAACTTTACCAAACTTAATTTAGCAGAAAGAAAGCTATAAAAAAATGACAACCACCAAACAAGAAAATCAACATTTATAATTATAAGTACACAAAACCTTTAAACTGCATTTGTAAATAACATATTTTATGTAGATAAAGTATAGTTTAGACTAAGTGTTCTAAACATGACAAATGTACACTAAGGAGGGGATGTGACATATATCATAAAGTTGCTGCTCTAAAATTACATAAACTTATTACTACTAACACATAGTCAAGTTAATATTTGAGATTGATTTGATGTGATGTTGTTTAAGTAAAGTCTAATTGAATATGTACATTTGTACTCATTATGCTAAACAAAAACACTTAGTATGCTAAAACACTTACCAGTGTTTTTAACAGTTTATCACCATTACTTTTTTTTAAACCCTAACACGAGGGAAGTTTTTTAAGCTTTTAACTTTAGCAGCATTTTAAGTTTTAACCAAGTGATTACCAAAATGATAATGGTTTTTAAAAGTTCTTGTGTATGACCACATTGAATGCTTTTAATACTAAGGAAAGTCACTATTGAAGGTCAGCAGCATAATCTTACTTAAGAGATTTGTGGTGAAGTGCCTTTCCCAAAAAAACCATGGAGATCACTCATGGTAGTCTGGGCATCAAATTTGTGTCCTTCTGCTTGTAAAAGTTTTATCAGACAGAGCTATTTCACATTTCATAGGTTTTTTCATTATATAATGCTAATGAAATGAAGGTAGCTTTAATTTCTATGATTCAAGGTCAACTTTATGATCATCCCAATAAGCATCAAGACTTTGAAAACTTACAGTTGTCATAGCATCATATAGTACTGAAGCAAAATCAATATTTTTGTCATTATTTTTCTCCAAAATGTTACAAATTTCAGCTAAATAAGAATCTATTGTTTGTACAGTAGGCAATTCTTTTGAAGATGGCAAGGGGATGTTTGAAAAAGCAAGACATAATAATTCTCTGAAATACAGTAGCTTTGATTCCAACCCTTTATTTTTAATAGTGTGTTGATGAGTTTCTGATTCAAGTCTGATGATTGCATTTTTTAAATTTTCAACATGCTTTTCTATAATGCAATTATGCTGTTCATATTCAGCATTTGTACGATTCAGTTGATGAAGTTCACTTTCTTTTGCTTTATTATAATCCAAAAATGACTCAGTAAAAATTGGATCATCAAAAGTTTTAGGTGACGTCTTTTTTTTTTCAAATTTACTGCTATTACAATTATGATTAGAAGTATTATTATGGATAGTTTTAACATATTTTTTACATGGTTCATTTTGCTCAGATTTTTGTTCTTTTAGGTAAGTTTCTTTTTGTTTTTCAGCTTTGTCTAAAAAAATTGCTTTTTGTTCAGTAGACATAGAGCTCCATTCTTCACCAACTAATTTTGTAATTTCAGCCAATGGCATTCCAATATTTTCTTTGGATAATGTTTCTCGTCTTTCATTCATAAACAACACATAGCCACTAACAGGTTTTTTTGGAGCATTTCCATCTTTTAATAACTTTTTACGTCGTTTTCCTTTAGGCCAACCACGTGTTTTATTAGCTAAATTATCTATGCTATCACACATTTATACCAAAAAGTTTAACCTAAAAAACATAAATATCAATTGCAGCAAAATATTTGCTGCTATAATATAAAGTTTACATTTAACTGCAAAGAAAACCTTTAAACATTATGGCTATTACAGCTCAATATTACGTAAACTTTTTAATAATATAAAGTGCTGAACACCACTGTGATTCTAGCAGAATAACTCTCATATCTACAGAAAAAAGAAAAAAAGCCTTACGCAAATGACGCAAAACTTTATTCATTTCTATTTTACAAACAGCTCAACAATTTCCACTATTCAAGATCAATTTAAAACATGTTCCCTATCGATTTGAATGCCAAATTTGATATCACATTGATCAGAATTTCACGTAGATTTCAGATATAAAATCAAGTTTCGGCGACAACATATTAACTTCCTAACAGAATACAGTTGAATGACCCCCGCTTTACGAGATAACAATTAGCGTCGACGACATTTTGATTTGCAGTGATTTCGATTTACGCTATTTGAAGGTTTATTTTGACCATGTTCCCTATCGATTCGAATGCCAAATTTGATATCATATTGATTAAAATTTCACGTAGATTTCAGATATAAAATCAAGTTCCGGCGAAACAATATTAATTTTCTAACAGAATACAGTTAAATGATCCCCGTTTTACGAGATAGCAATTAGCGTCGACGACATTTTGATTTGCAGTGATTTCGATTTACGCTATTTGAAGGTTTATTTTGACCATGTTCCCTATCGATTCGAATGCCAAATTTGATATCATATTGATTAAAATTTCACGTAGATTTCAGATATAAAATCAAGTTCCGGCGAAACAATATTAATTTTCTAACAGAATACAGTTAAATGATCCCCGTTTTACGAGATAGCAATTAGCGTCGACGACATTTTGATTTGCAGTGATTTCGATTTACGCTATTTGAAGGTTTATTTTGACCATGTTCCCTATCGATTCGAATGCCAAATTTGATATCACATTGATCAAAATTTCACGGAGATTTCAAATATCAAATTAAATTATGGCGGCATTGCATTAAATTTTCATTAGGTTTATGGATTTGAAAAGTGTAGTTTACTTAGTTTTGTACAAAATTTTTAGTAATTTTATTTTTATTTTAGCTTTGTTTAAGGTATTTGTTGAAAAATATTTATTAAAATCATATTTGAAATACATGGCGCCAACAAAATGCATTTAATTGGATTACTTATTGCTTGAAATGTAGTAGAATTACCCTTGAAAGGTGAGTTGACTATAAATGCAATTGCGCGATTTAGACTGTGTTTAAAGGAAACCTATAGCATTTTGTGAAAATTATTTCACTTTTTCTGTTTGATGTAAAATCCAAGCTTTTTTCTGGAATAACGCAAGGGTCACAATTTTTTCTAATTAATCATATGTGTCTTTGTTGTTTTGACAAAATTAATCTTCAATTGTAAATAGCTTATGATTTAAAATTTTTTTTCCCGGATGAACGCTATATGCATTTTACTAAAATTTATTTGAAGCAGGAACGTGCAAAGATCTGGTGATGCCGGTGCTAACTGCTTGATTGTTTGCTGTCTACATTGTAACACTGAGAAATGTGGGAAAGACAAGCATTTAAAATTTGTTACTATTACGGTAGTGTCGACAAACAAATAATATTCCGAAATGTAAATTCAAAAGGATTACAAAATCACTGTTAGTTTTTAATATTGTTTGTTTTATTTCTGCTTGTATTATTTGTTTTATTTTGTAGAACTCAAGCCTTTGAATACAAATAAACATTTACGTATTTCGCCAACCAAAAAAAAAGAAAACAATGTATGAGGCATGATAGGAGAAGAGTAGTCTATATTTTTTATTATCAATGTTAAGTGAAATTGTACAACCATGACGTTTGCTGCATTGCTACTGTTTATGTTTTTCTGAACTATAAACGAATTGCAATTTTTTACCTCCTCAGGCGTTACATAAGCACTTTTTCGTTTGCTCATCCCCACTGGAAAGATCCTGGCAAGTTATCACAAAAGATTATTACAGATACGTAATATTTACATTGCGTGCAAACTCTAAGACCTAGATTACAAAAAGGGAAACCTCGCAGATACTTGAATCAAGCAATCACCAGAGACTTAAGGCGCAATGCAAATTTTGGGTCAAAACCATTTATTTGTGTATTAAATCATGTAATGTGCAGGTTGAATATTTTTTTGCAGTTTAATTTGGGTGAGGTTGAGTTATGTGCAAGATGAATGGGCGACTATCAGTCAAAAAATTGACTAAGCCAAAACAAGTCTACAATATTGCGCAAGGATCAAACATAACACAAAGATGAATGGTTAAGCAGGCCAGTTATTGGAAATTTGACATATTGTTAACGATTTGCGACTTCATATATCTAGCAAAAAAGCATCAATAAAAACAGTTTTCTCAATACAATCAGAAATACTTTTTTCTAACTTGCTTAAGATTTTCTGAAAATTCAATGCTATATTGGTGACAATAAGAAACCTAATTTTATTTTAAAACTGACCTCTCGTTGGTCAGAAATCGACGGACAACTTTAGATAAAAAAAATTTAACAGTTACAAGCAACTGCTAAAAGCTTGTCATCATTAATCGTAAAAATGCACTTCTTACGTCGAAGACCAGAAGCGTTTGTTTATTGATCGCTACCGGAATAAAATTGAGAATTGAAAAACATTGCAATTGGCGATCATTGGAAAAACAAAGCGAACATTGAAAAAACTGAACAACTTCCAAAGCATGCCTCACTCAAGAACAGCGAAAAGAAAGCAGAAATTACTCTAATGAAAAACACATAACAGTCAATCCTACAATCCCACTATTAAAACACTCAAATCAAAAAACCTAAATAAGAAAAATTGTAACTATTCATATTATAAGTTGACAAGAATGCCAGCTAAAATATTAAGTTAAAATAAAATAATTTTTTATATACGATAAACCAAAAGAAAACAATTATCGCACTTTCGTTTATTACATTCGATTTTAAACTTATAAACCACATTTGTACAAATAATCCTTAATTAGTATAATCAGTCTCAACTTCTAAAATAATTTTGTTTTTCCAAACTAGAATTAACATGAGTTAAAATCGCTTTAATTGTATTTTGTGGCCTTTCTGTAATTTTGTGGGTTTTATAATTCCGTTTTTCTTACTCTCCTGTAAAGTGGGAGTCATTCAACTGTATTCTGTTAGAAAATTAATATTGTTTCGCCGGAACTTGATTTTATATCTGAAATCTACGTGAAATTTTGATCAATGTGATATCAAATTTGGCATTCGAATCGATAAGGAACATGGTCAAAATAAACCTTCAAATAGCGTAAATCGAAATCACTGCAAATCAAAATGTCGTCGACGCTAATTGTTATCTCATAAAGCGGGGGTCATTTAAGTGCATTTTGTTGAAAAGTTAATATGTTGTCGCCGAAACTTGATTTTATATCTGAAATCTACGTGAAATTCTGATCAATGTGATATCAAATTTGGCATTCAAATCAATAGGGAACATGTTTTAAATTGATATTGAATAGTGGAAATTGTTGAGCTGTTTGTAAAATAGAAATGAACAAAATTTTGCGTCATTTGCGTAAGGTTTTTTTGCTTTTTTTCTTTTTTCTGTAGATATGAGAGTTTATTCTGCTGTTACAGTGTGCTGAACTACTACAGCATCTGAATCACAGTGGTGTGCTAAACTACAGTGGTGTGCTGAACTATAGCAAGAAACAATGTAGAATATAAAAGTTGCGGCTGATAGACAATTTTAAAATTTTTAAAAATTCAAAAAATTTTGAGAACACTTTGTGCCCTAAAACTAAATCTCACTTCAATCGGTTTTTCTTTGAATTAGACTCAACTCTATCAGCCGATACTTAGATAAAATGAAACACTTTTATAAAGATTTTAAAAAATTTAATGTCTTTTAAGTGTGCAATATCATCGTCGGTCTTCTTTAGTTTTGATGAGGTACTCTCCCAATCCAGTTCATTTTTCCGCTTGCCCATGGACTATGTCTATGGGATTGTAAAATGCGTCTAAAAAGCATGACTTTGGTAAAAAGGACAAAGATTTATCTCTTGGAGATGACGTTTCACGAGGAATAAAATTTTGCTCCAATCACTCGTTCAAGTCTAGTATTTCGATTGACTGTTGTAAAGTTTCGATTCGTTTAATAGCAGCAAAATAATTGTGCGAAAATTTAGTAATATTTTGCGGCACTTCAGTCATTGACCACATGACTGTCAATTTTGATGTTTTGGATAACTTTACATTACGACCATAAATGTCTTTTATCACCATATCAGGCAAATTTCTATTAACTGTTGGAGGGCATTATGAATAAATTGCCATGTTTAATGCTGCACTTATAACAGAAATAAAAAGTATCTCTGCCCATTTTCCAGGCGTACATGTTTCTTCAAACACTTTGTTGCACTGACCGTGAACAAGTCGATTGTCCTTAAACAAATGATTAGACGTTTTGTTGTTACTATCATAACAATTTGAATTCGTTCCAATTTCAATAGCAGCTAGCAGCCGGATGTGCAAATGGTATCGTTTATCGGCGAATAGACTCCGAGAAACCGCGCGATATAAGCAGTTACCATATTCAGCAACAGCAAGGGGTACGTTTTCGATTAGCATTACAAGATGATACATTTTAAGTATTTCGATAGCTACTTCATCGCTGGGAGAATAATCTTCCGAAATTGAAAAAGAAGGAAGTTCAACGCTGTGTGTTTGAAGGAGCAACTGCTCATTCCTAGCTGCAGCGTCTGTTTTTTTTTAATTCTCGGCTTGTCTTCGCTATACTGAAAAAATAAAGTAATATTCTAAAATAGCGTATTGTATTTTAATGTGTTTAGTAGACCTTTATACTTTTTAACCCACATGCTCAGACCAGAAAGTGTTTCTCTTTTCAAATTTTTTTAATTTATTTTATTTTATTTATTTATTTATTTAATTCAGACTCCCGGTCCATTACAGAAAAAGAAAACACACCAACAAAAAAACAAAACAAAATGAAACAGCAAAAACTGCACAGAATGATTCAAAGTCAAACATTTAAAAACTAAGTTCAAACAGTACTGTCCATATAAAATTATCGACAAAATAAATGTACACGTTAGAAAAACAACCATTATTAAAAACGATAAAACATGTGCCTATAATAAGTAAAAAATTGACTATCAAAAAAGCAATAAGTGTTCATCATGTTGGTGACAAGTAAGTTAGGCAGCGATTAATAAAATTGTACAAAGTTTTTCTCAAGAGAGCTTTAAAAGTAGGTATATGATTAATAACTTGAAATTCACGCGCGCTTGTGTATCTAGGTAGGTTGTGTAACATCCTATAGCAGTCATTGTAGGCTACACGAATACTGTGAAAACTTGATTTTAGATAAATTACTCCACAGATGTGAACCGTAAAAATTTGTACAATACGTGTTTTGGTCTTAAACTAAGAACACTTTTTGTTTTGAAGTAATCTAAAACTAAATTTCCTTTTAATTTAAAACACAACGATTCGAACTGCGTCCAATTCGCAACGGTATAATAACTCTATTTCGTGCACAATAGTTTGTCGTTTTATCTGAACTCCTTTCGCCCTTATTAACTTCCCTTCTTAATTTAAAGCACAACGACTTGAACTGTGACCAATTCGCAACGGTAAAATATGCTATTTAGTGCACTATAGTTTGTCATTTATCTGAATTCCTTTCATTCAGTAAATTTGTAGTGTAGTGGATGGACGCGGATAATCTCTGAGTTGTAGACTAGCAGTTTACGAGAAAATTTCTACTTTCAACATAGGTAAAAAGCAAAAATAACTATGAATAGCAATATAGAAAGAAAACTAAATGAAGTACTTAAAACTGTTGGCAATACCTCAGAAAAAATTGACAAGCTAAATGAAAAACTAGAAAACTTTGATCGGCGCATAACTAAATTGGAATATCTAGTTGAAGATAAAATTTCTAAATTTAAATAGAAACTTAAAACAAAAGCAGATGACAGCGCTCTGAACGAACTGCATTTAAAAATACGTAAAATTGAACAGCAACAAGTTGATCAGCTCGCTAAAGATGTTATGCAGGAGTCTTATGAAAAGCGATTTAACTTACTAATTAATGGAATTGAAGAAACCGATATGAGTGTTTGGGAAAAGCGAGAAACTACCTTACAGCTAGTGCAAGATTTTATGAAACGTGGTTTGCAAATAAAAGATCCTTCTGCTATAATGCTTGCCGATTATCACCGCTTGCCCCAATATCCCGTCCTCAAGAATGGCATAAAGGTAAACCGAACTATAGTTATTAAGTTAACTAAAGGCCCGTTTCCACTACGAGCGTGGAAAAGAGCATTCTTTCTCTCTTTTATTGATCTTCGATTGAAGCGAGCGGTTAAAATTAAAGCGAGCGCATAAAAAAAGCAATAAAACAAACAAAGAATGCTTTTTTCCACGCTCGTAGTGGAAACGGGCCTTAATTCAAACGACAAGCGTTTAATATTTGGTAGTTTGAAAAACTTGAAGCAATTTAACAATGCAAGGAAATTGAACCAGCAAAACTCTGTGTATATTACAGAACATTTGCCCAAGCAATTTCAACTTGAGCGTAAAGCTTTATTACCTGCTTTTAAAAAGGCCAAAGCTTTGAAGAAAAAAAAAGCCGGAGAGCAGAAAATGGCCACTACTGCTTGTATATAGATAACGTTAAAGTATCTGCAGAAAATGATTATCACTATTGAATTTTTGCGTATTTTATATACAATATTTCTTATATATAATTATGTTTCGTTTATGTACAAAACAGCCGCTCTTTAATAATATACTTTCATTTGTTCAAGATAAACGGTAGCCTGTTGCTAATAAATTTCTATAATAATTACTATAGCCTATGTACTTATTTGGATATTTATCTCGCTCATTCACTGAACAAATATTTTAGCTTGTAGATCATCATTTTTACTAAATTATTCGAAAATAAGCTGCTTTTGTATCGGTAAGATCATAAATCCCGCTTTCCTAATGAATGTCTTACATTCGACTGTACAAATCTGAATTAATGCTCGTCCTCCCTGAGTCTCGAACCAGTTCTTTTTGTGCTAATTAATATTGCAACTTGATTACATTGTCTGCCTCACATCAATCTATTTGTCGTTTTTTCACTCTGGTCACTGTTAGCTGGCAACTGCTGAGTTTTTTGCGCGACTGACGTTATGTGTGCAGCTACTAATTGCTGTGATTCTGATAGTCAAGCAGTCACCATCGACTTAAACCAACAAAACTTAACTGATTAACTATACTCACCGATAGTTTATTTGTTTCGCTTTTATTGTAACACGCTTGTACAGATAGTAATCAAAGAATAATCTTAACCGAGTTATTTAAGTTGCTTCTTTTGTACAATCTCTCAGTTCAGCTATTCTTTATGTAGTGTTCATTGTTAATGTGTATTTAATTGTGCTTTATTTCTTTGCAGCGTCTTAAGTTGATTAAACCTAAATTACAGGAAATGTGTTGTTTTTATTAACGGTTCAACTCAGTACGTTTCCATCCTACTTTAAAAAACTTCAATGTCTTCAAAATAAATCCATTCGTATAATTTTCAATATTTCACCAAAAACATCAGTTTCGCCATATTATTACAAACTAAAAATCTTAAAATTACCAGATTTGTATATTTATGAAATCGCTAAAATTATGCACCAGCACTCTCGAAAAGTACTGCCCGATTATCTTTCTTCCTTCTTTACTACAACCCGCCAAATTCACAACCGCCCTACCAGATCTCACTCTAATAATACTTTATATCTTCCTAAATTCTCTTCGTCCCGTTGCCAAAGATCAATAAAATTTCAAGGAACAAAAATTTGGAACTCTATCCCTATTGAACTACAAAATCAATCATTTCACAAATTTAAGTTTAATTTTAAATCATTTTTATTACAATTATACTGTTGACAACCTACTTACGTACAATCCTTGCAACTAATTGCTGTGCACTACTAGCCCATTAGTTTTTTCGGTGACTGCTTGACTTGATGACCTTAACCGGTCCCTTCGCAGTCTCCGTCGAGATTGTCTTTTTTTTTCATTATTATTTATTCTATTTATTTACTTTATTTTTTCTTATTTTATCACATTTTATAAATGTGTTACAAATTGTCGTACATTGTTGTTTTGTCAAATAAGTATATTAACTGTGTTTCTTTTTACGTTTTGTTTTCACAATCCTCGTAAATAAATTGGTCTGTCTGCCCTTATTAACTTTCCTTCTAATTTAAGGAATAATGACTTAACACATATCCGTCCTTTTTTCCTTATGAATTTCTCATCGTTTAACTTTTTCTTTATTTATTTCAAATTTAATTAACAAAAAACCCTCAGAATATAAATAACGTTCGTCAGAGGAAAAACACTCATTTTATTCTTCATCTAAGTGGTAAAAGTAATTTTGGCCGAAGTGAAGTTAATTGTTTTTTGAACTTCGGAATCGCGATCGTCTACTTAAAGTTATTTGGCTCTCCACATTCCTAAACTTTTGTGAGTACCTTTTATTTGTATGAATTTGTATGAATTTTCGTAGTAACTGTTTTCAGTAATTTATTCGTATATATATTATCTATAGGATTACAAGTACAAAATAGGAGTATTTGTCAATCAAGTTTTTACGTGGAGAGAGAGATTCGCGATAAACAATCTAAATCCAAAACAATACGATTTAAACAATAGGTTTTTAACATCAAACGAACAGTGTGAAAAAGTAGATTTTAATTGATTTGCGGAACAATATAAAGATCTTACTTGTCTATTTATATCATCATCGTCTGTTAGTGCATTGGTTAAATATACACCAAGATATTTAACTTTTTTACTAAAATTCAGCGTTTCGTTACACAAGCGGACTACAGGAACATTCGTGAGGTGAAATGATTTTGGAAGAAATTGCATACACTGGGATTTATTACTATTAAAAACAATACCATTTTATAAGAAAAGCTATCACACACAGCGAGTAAATCTTGAAGTCCTGAAAGGCTAGGACTGAAACAGCATACTATATCATCTGCATATATGATATGGTTAACCAAAGTGTTTTCAATATAACAACCAGCAGGAACGCGATTGAGATCTTTTGACAGTTGGTCGATATAGACAGCAAATAAGTAAGGACTAAGTATTCCCCCCTGTCGCACACCGTTAGAGACTCCAAAAGATTGAGACAGTTGAGATCCCCATCTCACTCGCATTTGCTGTTGACGATACCAATATCGCAGCAATCGTATAAAGCACGGCGGAACATCACGCAATAACAGCTTTTTAAACAAGAGTTCATGATAAACATGAATAACCAGTTTTCAATCTAAGACTAGAAATCTCTTGTTTTAACCCAAAAGAACCGCTTAAAATAGTAAAGTCAATCTTTAAATTAGTAAAGTTAACATACTGGTCGTTGCTTTGATGGGTCTCTTTCAAAATTTCACTGTAAGCGATTGTTGTTCGTGAAATTAACCCGGATCCCCCTATGGTTATTATCACTACTTGAACATATCCTTTTCCTCTTGGTTTCTTTTTTATTTTATCTTGGTGCTATTTTGCTGTAGGAGAATTTCGGGTTAATTTCACCAAAAAAAAAAAAAAACCGCTTAAGGTGACTTCTTAAAGAGAGCCGTTTTGATTAACACTGATGAAAACTCTATGTAACTGGCTGAAAATTTTTTTACTTTTTTTTAGTCTGTATCCAATGTTTTTTCATTGACTTAGTTTATTAAGCTGTAGTTTATTAAAAAGATCTGCATTGGTAATTTTTAAAATATACTGCTGAAATGTAATGTCAGTTGCTACTTAACCCTTAATAGGTAAGATAACGTGATCCAAACGGTATAAGTAACGTAGGGTGTAGCTACATTGTAACCTACAAAAAAATGACAATGTGCATTGTTTTATCACTGTAGGTAAGGTAGTGCACACCACCTTACCTACAGTGATAAAATAATGAACATTGTCATTTTTTTGTAGGTTACAGTACTTTATTATTTATAGTATAAAAAAAGAAACATTTACAAATAATATGCATAAAATAAAAAAATATTGGTTTAAAATTTGTTTCAATGGCAAGTTACAAAATGTAAAAAAAACTATTTTTCATTTAACAATATTAAAATGAATATTTTTTCTATTTAGTTTATTTAAATTTTTTATACATTTCCAGACACCAATCCTATTATAAAAAAGTATTCATTATAAGAAAAAGCATAATCTGAAATAAAAATGTACCTACGTTAAAGGTAACATGGGGTTAAAGATTACCTTAACATGTTTGTATTGCCTGTACTATCTGTATTGTTGTCTCAGGTATTTTTTTTATACATCATTCTTCTCAGTATCACAAACAAAAATTGCTCACAGTGACTTTTTGAAGAGACCTAAAATTTTTGGATCTCTTCAATAAGCAACTATAAGTGATTTTTGTAAATGAAACTAACCCAGAATTCCCTTGTGGTTATTATTGTTTCTTGAGAGAACCTTTTCCTCTTGTTTTTTTTATTGCCTCCTAGTGTTGTAAAGGGGTTCTGGGTTAGTTTCATCCACAAACAACAGTTTAGTCTCTTATTGAAAAGACCTAAATTTTTAACCACTGTGATTCTAGCAGAATAACTCTCATATCTTACAGAAAAAAGAAAAAAAGCGAAAAAACCTTACGCAAATGACGCAAACCTTCATTCATTTCTATGCTACAAAAGAGAGCAACAATCTTCCACTATTCAGGATTAATTTAAAATATATGTTCCCTATCGATTCAAATGACAAATTTGATATCACATTGATCAGAATTTCACGTAGATTACAGATATAAATTCAAGTTTCGGCGACACTATATTAGTTTTCGAACAAAATGCACTTGAATGACCTCCGCTTTACGAGATAACAATTAGCGTCGACAGCATTTTGAGTTAAAGTGATTTCGATTTACGCTATTTGAAAGTTCATTTTGGCCATGTTCCCTATCGATTCGAATGACAAATTTGATATCACATTGATCAGAATTTCACGAAGATTTCAGATATAAAATCAAGTTCCAGCGACACCATATTAGTTTCCTAACAGAATACAGTTGAATGACCCCCGCTTTACGAGATAACAATTAGCATCGACAATATTTTGAGTTAAAGTGATTTCGATTTACGCTAATTCAAGGTTTATTTTGACCATGTTCCCTATTGATTCGAATGACAAATTTGATATCACATTGATCAGAATTTCACGTAGATATCAGACATAAATTCAAGTTCCGGCGACACCATATTAGTTTTTGAACAAAATGCACTTGAATGACCCCCGCTTTACGAGATAACAATTAGCGTCTATTACATTTTGAGTTAAAGTGACTTCGATTCACGCTATTTGAAGGTTTAATTTGACCATGTTCCCTATTGATTCGAATGACAAATTTGATATCACATTGATCAGAATTTCACGTAGATATCAGATATAAATTCAAGTTCCGGCGACACCATATTAACTTCCTAACAGAATATAGTTAAATGACCCCCTCTTTACAAGATAACAATTAGCATCGACAGCATTTTGAGTTAAAGTGATTTCGATTTACGCTAATTCAAGGTTTATTTTGACCATGTTCCCTATCGATTCGAATGACAAATTCAATATCACATTGATCAGAATTTCACGAAGATTTCAGATATAAATTGAAGTTCCGGCGACACTATATTAGTTTCCTAACAGAATACAGTTGAATGACCCCCGCTTTACAAGATAATAATTAGCATCACCAGCATTTTGAGTTAAAGTGATTTCGATTTACGCTAATTCAAGGTTTATTTTGACCATGTTCCCTATTGATTGGAATGACAAATTTGATATCATATTGATCAGAGTTTCACGTAGATATCAGATATAAAATCAAGTTCCGGCGACACTATATTAGTTTCCTAACAGAATACAGTTGAATGACCCCCGCTTTACGAGATAACAATTAGCATCGACAGCATTTTGAGTTAAAGTGATTTCGATTTACGCTAATTCAAGGTTTAATTTGACCATATTCCCTATCGATTCGAATGACAAATTTGATATCACATTGATCAGAATTTAACGTAGATATCAGATATAAATTCAAGTTCCGGCGACACCATATTAACTTCCTAACAGAATATAGTTGAATGACCCCCGCTTTACGAGATAATAATTAGCATCGACAACATTTTAAGTTAATTCAAGGTTTATTTTGACCATGTTCCCTATCGATTCGAATGACAAATTTGATATCACATTGATCAGAATTTCACGTAGATATCAGATATAAAATCAAGTTCCGGCGACACCATATTAACTTCCTAACAGAATATAGTTAAATGACCCCCGCTTTACGAGATAATAATTAGCATCGACAACATTTTAAGTTAATTCAAGGTTTAATTTGACCATGTTCCCTATTGATTCGAATGACAAATTTGATATCACATTGATCAGAATTTCACGTAAATATCAGATATAAATTCAAGTTCCGGCGACACCATATTAGTTTTTGAACAAAATGCACTTGAATGACCCCCG
This sequence comes from Diplosoma virens, assembly GCA_963680785.1. Taxonomy (NCBI): domain Eukaryota; kingdom Metazoa; phylum Chordata; class Ascidiacea; order Aplousobranchia; family Didemnidae; genus Diplosoma; species Diplosoma virens. The sequence goes on along the minus strand of OY796892.1, from coordinate 25,840,234 downwards.
CTTTACGAGATAACAATTAGCATCGACAGCATTTTGAGTTAAAGTGATTTCGATTTACGCTAATTCAAGGTTTAATTTGACCATGTTCCCTATCGATTCGAATGACAAATTTGATATCACCTTGATCAGAATTTCACATAAATATCAGATATAAATTCAAGTTCCGGCGACATTATATTAACTTCCTAACAGAATATAGTTAAATGACCCCCGCTTTACGAGATAATAATTAGCATCGACAACATTTTGAGTTAAAGTGATTTCGATTTACGCTAATTCAAGGTTTATTTTGACCATGTTCCCTATCGATTCGAATGACAAATTTAATATCACATTGATCAGAATTTAACGTAGATATCAGATATAAATTCAAGTTCCGGCGACACCACATTAACTTCCTAACAGAATACAGTTGAATGACCCCCGCTTTACGAGATAATAATTAGCATCGACAACATTTTAAGTTAAAGTGATTTCGATTTACGCTAATTCAAGGTTTATTTTGACCATGTTCCCTATCGATTCGAATGACAAATTTGATATCACATTGATCAGAATTTCACGTCAATATCAGATATAAAATCAAGTTTCGGCGACACTATATTAGTTTTTGAACAAAATGCACTTGAATGACCCCCGCTTTACGAGATAACAATTAGCGTCGACAACATTTTAAGTTAAAGTGATTTCGAGTTACGCTAATTCAAGGTTTATTTTGACCATGTTCCCTATCGATTCCAATGACAAATTTGATATCACATTGATCAGAATTTTACATAGACATCAGATATAAAATCAAGTTCCGGCGACACTATATTAGTTTTTGAAAAAAATGCACTTGAATGACCCCCGCTTTACGAGATAACAATTAGCATCAACAGCATTTTGAGTTAAAGTGATTTCGATTTACGCTAATTCAAGGTTTATTTTGACCATGTTCCCTATCGATTCGAATGACAAATTTGATATCACATTGATCAGAACTTCACGTAGATATCAGATATAAAATCAAGTTTCGGCGACACTATATTCACTTTTCAACAAAATGCACTTGAATGACCCCCGCTTTACGAAATAATAATTAGCGTCTATTACATTTTGAGTTAAAGTGATTTCGATTTACGCTAATTCAAGGTTTATTTTGACCATGTTCCCTATCGATTCGAATGACAAATTTGATATCACATTGATCAGAGTTTCACGTAGATATCAGATATAAATTGAAGTTCCGGCGACATTATATTAGTTTTTGAAAAAAATGCACTTGAATGACCCCCGCTTTACCAGATAACAATTAGCATCGACAGCATTTTAAGTTAAAGTGATTTCGATTTACGCTAATTCAAGGTTTATTTTGACCATGTTCCCTATCGATTCGAATGACAAATTTGATATTACATTGATCAGAATTTCACGTAGATATCAGATATAAAATCAAGTTCCGGCGACACCATATTAACTTCCTAACAGAATACAGTTGAATGACCCCCGCTTTACGAGATAATAATTAGCATCGACAACATTTTAAGTTAAAGTGATTTCGATTTACGCTAATTCAAGGTTTATTTTGACCATGTTCCCTATTGATTCGAATGACAAATTTGATATCACATTGATCAGAATTTCATTTAGATTTCAGATATAAATTGAAGTTCCGGCGACACTATATTAGTTTTTGAACAAAATGCACTTGAATGACCCCCGCTTTACGAGATAATAATTAGCATCGACAACATTTTAAGTTAAAGTGATTTCGATTTACGCTAATTCAAGGTTTATTTTGACCATGTTCCCTATCGATTCGAATGACAAATTTGATATCACATTGATTAGAATTTCACGTAGATATCAGATATAAAATCAAGTTCCGGCGACACTATATTAGTTTTTGAACAAAATGCACTTGAATGACCCCCGCTTTACGAGATAACAATTAGCATCGACAACATTTTAAGTTAAAGTGATTTCGATTTACGAATCAATAATCAATACGAATCAATAGGGGAACATGGTCAAAATAAACCTTGAATTAGTGTAAATCGAAATCACTTTAACTCAAAATGTTGTCGATGCTAATTATTATCTCGTAAAGCGGGGGTCATTTAAGTGCATTTTGTTCAAAAACTAATATAGTGTCGCCGGAACTTGATTTTATATCTGATATCTACGTGAAATTCTGATCAATGTGATATCAAATTTGTCATTCGAATCGATAGGGAACATGGTCAAAATAAACCTTCAAATAGCGTAAATCGAAATCACTTTAACTCAAAATGTTGTCGATGCTAATTATTATCTCGTAAAGCGGGGGTCATTCAACTGTATTCTGTTAGGAAGTTAATATGGTGTCGCCGGAACTTGATTTTATATCTGATATCTACGTGAAATTCTGATCAATGTAATATCAAATTTGTCATTCGAATCGATAGGGAACATGGTCAAAATAAACCTTGAATTAGCGTAAATCGAAATCACTTTAACTCAAAATGCTGTCGATGCTAATTGTTATCTCGTAAAGCGGGGGTCATTCAACTATATTCTGTTAGGAAACTAATATGGTGTCGCCGGAACTTGAATTTATATCTGATATCTACGTTAAATTCTGATCAATGTGATATCAAATTTGTCATTCGAATCAATAGGGAACATGGTCAAAATAAACCTTCAAATAGCGTAAATCGAAATCACTTTAACTCAAAATGTAATAGACGCTAATTGCTATCTCGTAAAGCGGGGGTCATTTAACTGTATTCTGTTAGGAAACTAATATGGTGTCGCCGGAACTTGATTTTATATCTGAAATCTTCGTGAAACTCTGATCAATGTGATGTTGAATTTGTCATTCGAATCGATAGGGAACATGGTCAAAATAAACCTTGAATTAGCGTAAATCGAAATCACTTTAACTCAAAATGCTGTCGATGCTAATTGTTATCTCGTAAAGCGGGGGTCATTCAAGTGCATTTTGTTCAAAAACTAATATAGTGTCGCCGGAACTTCAATTTATATCTGATATCTACGTGAAATTCTGATCAATGTGATATCAAATTTGTCATTCGAATCGATAGGGAACATGGTCAAAATAAACCTTGAATTAGCGTAAATCGAAATCACTTTAACTTAAAATGTTGTCGATGCTAATTATTATTTCGTAAAGCGGGGGTCATTCAAGTGCATTTTGTTCAAAAACTAATATAGTGTCGCCGGAACTTCAATTTATATCTAAAATCTAAATGAAATTCTGATCAATGTGATATCAAATTTGTCATTCGAATCAATAGGGAACATGGTCAAAATAAACCTTGAATTAGCGTAAATCGAAATCACTTTAACTTAAAATGTTGTCGATGCTAATTATTATCTCGTAAAGCGGGGGTCATTCAACTGTATTCTGTTAGGAAGTTAATATGGTGTCGCCGGAACTTGATTTTATATCTGAAATCTTCGTGAAACTCTGATCAATGTGATGTTGAATTTGTCATTCGAATCGATAGGGAACATGGTCAAAATAAACCTTGAATTAGCGTAAATCGAAATCACTTTAACTCAAAATGCTGTCGATGCTAATTGTTATCTCGTAAAGCGGGGGTCATTCAAGTGCATTTTGTTCAAAAACTAATATAGTGTCGCCGGAACTTCAATTTATATCTGATATCTACGTTAAATTCTGATCAATGTGATATCAAATTTGTCATTCGAATCGATAGGGAACATGGTCAAATTAAACCTTCAAATAGCGTTACTTGAAATCACTTTAACTCAAAATGTAATAGACGCTAATTGTTATCTCGTAAAGCGGGGGTCATTCAAGTGCATTTTGTTCAAAAACTAATATAATGTCGCCGGAACTTGAATTTATATCTGATATCTACGTGAAATTCTGATCAATGTGATATCAAATTTGTCATTCGAATCAATAGGGAACATGGTCAAAATAAACCTTGAATTAGCGTAACTCGAAATCACTTTAACTCAAAATGCTGTCGACGCTAATTGTTATCTCGTAAAGCGGGGGTCATTCAAGTACATTTTGTTAAAAAGTGAATATAGTGTCGCTGGAACTTGATTTTATATCTGATGTCTACGTGAAATTCTGATCAATGTGATATCAAATTTGTCATTCGAATCGATAGGGAACATGGTCAAAATGAACTTTCAAATAGCGTGAATCGAAATCACTTTAACTCAAAATGTTGTCGATGCTAATTATTATCTCGTAAAGCGGGGGTCATTCAACTGTATTCTGTTAGAAAGTTAATATAGTGTCGCCGGAACTTGATTTTATATCTGATATCTACGTGAAATTCTAATCAATGTGATATTAAATTTGTCATTCGAATCGATAGGGAACATGGTCAAAATAAACCTTCGAATAGCGTAAATCGCAATCACTTTAACTTAAAATGTTGTCGATGCTAATTATTATCTCGTAAAGCGGGGGTCATTCAACTATATTCTGTTAGGAAACTAATATAGTGTCGCCGGAACTTCAATTTATATCTGATATCTACGTTAAATTTTGATCAATGTGATATCAAATTTGTTATTCGAATCGATAGGGAACATGGTCAAATTAAACCTTCAAATAGCGTTACTTGAAATCACTTTAACTCAAAATGTAATAGACGCTAATTGTTATCTCGTAAAGCGGGGGTCATTCAAGTGCATTTTGTTCAAAAACTAATATAGTGTCGCCGGAACTTCAATTTATATCTGATATCTACGTGAAATTCTGATCAATGTGATATCAAATTTGTCATTCGAATCGATAGGGAACATGGTCAAAATAAACCTTGAATTAGCGTAAATCGAAATCACTTTAACTCAAAATGCTGTCGATGCTAATTGTTATCTTGTAAAGCGGGGGTCATTCAAGTACATTTTGTTGAAAAGTGAATATAGTGTCGCTGGAACTTGATTTTATATCTGATGTCTACGTGAAATTCTGATCAATGTGATATCAAATTTGTCATTCGAATCGATAGGGAACATGGTCAAAATGAACTTTCAAATAGCGTGAATCGAAATCACTTTAACTTAAAATGTTGTCGACGCTAATTATTATCTCGTAAAGCGGGGGTCATTCAACTGTATTCTGTTAGGAAACTAATATAGTGTCGCCGGAACTTGATTTTATATCTGATATCTACGTAAAATTCTGATCAATGTGATATCAAATTTGTCATTCGAATCGATAGGGAACATGGTCAAAATAAACCTTCGAATAGCGTAACTCGAAATCACTTTAACTCAAAATGCTGTTGATGCTAATTGTTATCTCGTAAAGCGGAGGCCATTCAAGTGCATTTTGTTCAAAAACTAATATAGTGTCGCCGGAACTTGATTTTATATCTGATATCTACGTGAAATTCTGATCAATGTGATATCAAATTTGTCATTCGAATCGATAGGGAACATGGTCAAAATAAACCTTGAATTAGCGTAAATCGAAATCACTTTAACTTAAAATATTGTCGATGCTAATTGTTATCTCGTAAAGCGGAGGTCATTCAAGTGCATTTTTTTCAAAAACTAATATAGTGTCGCCGGAACTTCAATTTATATCTGAAATCTAAATGAAATTCTGATCAATGTGATATCAAATTTGTCATTCGAATCGATAGGGAACATGGTCAAAATAAACCTTGAATTAGCGTAAATTGCAATCACTTTAACTTAAAATGTTGTCGATGCTAATTATTATCTCGTAAAGCGGGGGTCATTTAATTGTATTCTGTTAGGAAGTTAATATGGTGTCGCCGGAACTTGAATTTATATCTGATATCTACGTGAAATTCTGATCAATGTGATATCAAATTTGTCATTCGAATCGATAGGGAACATGGTCAAAATAAACCTTGAATTAGCGTAAATCGAAATCACTTTAACTTAAAATGCTGTCGATGCTAATTATTATCTCGTAAAGCGGGGGTCATTCAACTATATTCTGTTAGGAAGTTAATATGGTGTCGCCGGAACTTGATTTTATATCTGATATCTACGTGAAATTCTGATCAATGTGATATTAAATTTGTCATTCGAATCGATAGGGAACATGGTCAAATTAAACCTTCAAATAGCGTAAATCGAAATCACTTTAACTTAAAATGCTGTCGACGCTAATTGTTATCTCGTAAAGCGGGGGTCATTCAACTGTATTCTGTTAGGAAACTAATATAGTGTCGCCGGAACTTGATTTTATATCTGATATCTACGTGAAATTCTGATCAATATGATATCAAATTTGTCATTCGAATCAATAGGGAACATGGTCAAAATAAACCTTGAATTAGCGTAAATCGAAATCACTTTAACTCAAAATGCTGGTGATGCTAATTATTATCTCGTAAAGCGGGGGTCATTCAACTGTATTCTGTTAGGAAACTAATATAGTGTCGCCGGAACTTCAATTTATATATGAAATCTTCGTGAAATTCTAATCAATGTGATATCAAATTTGTCATTCGAATCAATAGGGAACATGGTCAAAATAAACCTTGAATTAGCGTAAATCGAAATCACTTTAACTCAAAATGCTGTCGATGCTAATTGTTATCTTGTAAAGCGGGGGTCATTTAACTATATTCTGTTAGGAAGTTAATATGGTGTCGCCGGAACTTGAATTTATATCTGATATCTACGTTAAATTTTGATCAATGTGATATCAAATTTGTCATTCGAATCAATAGGGAACATGGTCAAATTAAACCTTCAAATAGCGTGAATCGAAATCACTTTAACTCAAAATGTAATAGACGCTAATTGTTATCTCGTAAAGCGGGGGTCATTCAAGTGCATTTTGTTCAAAAACTAATATAGTGTCGCCGGAACTTCAATTTATATCTGATATCTACGTGAAATTCTGATCAATGTGATATCAAATTTGTCATTCGAATCGATAGGGAACATGGTCAAAATAAACCTTGAATTAGCGTAAATCGAAATCACTTTAACTCAAAATGTTGTCGACGCTAATTGTTATCTTGTAAAGCGGGGGTCATTCAACTGTATTCTGTTAGGAAACTAATATAGTGTCGCCGGAACTTGATTTTATATCTGATATCTACGTGAAATTCTGATCAATATGATATCAAATTTGTCATTCGAATCAATAGGGAACATGGTCAAAATAAACCTTGAATTAGCGTAAATCGAAATCACTTTAACTCAAAATGCTGGTGATGCTAATTATTATCTCGTAAAGCGGGGGTCATTCAACTGTATTCTGTTAGGAAACTAATATAGTGTCGCCGGAACTTCAATTTATATATGAAATCTTCGTGAAATTCTAATCAATGTGATATCAAATTTGTCATTCGAATCGATAGGGAACATGGTCAAAATAAACCTTGAATTAGCGTAAATCGAAATCACTTTAACTCAAAATGCTGTCGATGCTAATTGTTATCTTGTAAAGCGGGGGTCATTTAACTATATTCTGTTAGGAAGTTAATATGGTGTCGCCGGAACTTGAATTTATATCTGATATCTACGTTAAATTTTGATCAATGTGATATCAAATTTGTCATTCGAATCAATAGGGAACATGGTCAAATTAAACCTTCAAATAGCGTGAATCGAAATCACTTCAACTCAAAATGTAATAGACGCTAATTGTTATCTCGTAAAGCGGGGGTCATTCAAGTGCATTTTGTTCAAAAACTAATATAGTGTCGCCGGAACTTCAATTTATATCTGATATCTACGTGAAATTCTGATCAATGTGATATCAAATTTGTCATTCGAATCGATAGGGAACATGGTCAAAATAAACCTTGAATTAGCGTAAATCGAAATCACTTTAACTCAAAATGCTGTCGATGCTAATTGTTATCTCGTAAAGCGGGGGTCATTCAAGTACATTTTGTTGAAAAGTGAATATAGTGTCGCTGGAACTTGATTTTATATCTGATGTCTACGTGAAATTCTGATCAATGTGATATCAAATTTGTCATTCGAATCGATAGGGTACATGGTCAAAATGAACTTTCAAATAGCGTGAATCGAAATCACTTTAACTTAAAATGTTGTCGACGCTAATTATTATCTCGTAAAGCGGGGGTCATTCAACTGTATTCTGTTAGGAAGTTAATATAGTGTCGCCGGAACTTGATTTTATATCTGATATCTACGTGAAATTCTAATCAATGTGATATTAAATTTGTCATTCGAATCAATAGGGAACATGGTCAAAATAAACCTTCGAATAGCGTAAATCGCAATCACTTTAACTTAAAATGTTGTCGATGCTAATTGTTATCTCGTAAAGCGGGGGTCATTCAACTGTATTCTGTTAGGAAACTAATATAGTGTCGCCGGAACTTGATTTTATATCTGATATCTACGTGAAACTCTGATCAATGTGATATCAAATTTGTCATTCGAATCAATAGGGAACATGGTCAAAATAAACCTTGAATTAGCGTAAATCGAAATCACTTTAACTCAAAATGCTGTCGATGCTAATTGTTATCTCGTAAAGCGGGGGTCATTCAAGTGCATTTTGTTCAAAAATTAATATGATGTCGCCGGAACTTGATTTTATATCTGATGTCTACGTGAAATTTTAATCAATGTGATATCAAATTTGTCATTCGAATCGATAGGGAACATGGTCAAAATAAACCTTGAATTAGCGTGAATCGAAATCACTTTAACTCAAAATGTTGTCGATGCTAATTATTATCTCGTAAAGCGGGGGTCATTCAAGTGCATTTTGTTCAAAAACTAATATAGTGTCGCCGGAACTTGATTTTATATCTGATATCTACGTTAAATTCTGATCAATGTGATATCAAATTTGTCATTCGAATCGATAGGGAACATGGTCAAATTAAACCTTCAAATAGCGTAAATCGAAATCACTTTAACTCAAAATGCTGTCGATGCCAATTGTTATCTTGTAAAGCGGGGGTCATTTAACTGTATTCTGTTAGGAAGTTAATATGGTGTCGCCGGAACTTGAATTTATATCTGATATCTACGTTAAATTCTGATCAATGTGATATCAAATTTGTCATTCGAATCAATAGGGAACATGGTCAAATTAAACCTTCAAATAGCGTGAATCGAAATCACTTTAACTCAAAATGTAATAGACGCTAATTGTTATCTCGTAAAGCGGGGGTCATTCAAGTGCATTTTGTTCAAAAACTAATATAGTGTCGCGGAAACTTCAACTTATATCTGATATCTACGTGAAATTCTGATCAATGTGATATCAAATTTGTCATTCGAATCGATAGGGAACATGGTCAAAATAAACCTTCAAATAGCGTAAATCGAAATCACTTTAACTCAAAATGTTGTCGATGCTAATTATTATCTCGTAAAGTGGGGGTCATTCAACTGTATTCTGTTAGGAAACTAATATAGTGTCGCCGGAACTTGATTTTATATCTGATATCTACGTGAAATTCTGATCAATATGATATTAAATTTGTCATTCGAATCAATAGGGAACATGGTCAAAATAAACCTTGAATTAGCGTAAATCGAAATCACTTTAACTCAAAATGCTGGTGATGCTAATTATTATCTCGTAAAGCGGGGGTCATTCAACTGTATTCTGTTAGGAAACTAATATAGTGTCGCCGGAACTTCAATTTATATCTGAAATCTTCGTGAAATTCTGATCAATATGATATTAAATTTGTCATTCGAATCGATAGGGAACATGGTCAAAATAAACCTTGAATTAGCGTAAATCGAAATCACTTTAACTCAAAATGCTGTCGACGCTAATTGTTATCTTGTAAAGCGGGGGTCATTTAACTATATTCTGTTAGGAAGTTAATATGGTGTCGCCGGAACTTGAATTTATATCTGATATCTACGTTAAATTTTGATCAATGTGATATCAAATTTGTCATTCGAATCGATAGGGAACATGGTCAAATTAAACCTTCAAATAGCGTAAATCGAAATCACTTTAACTCAAAATGTAATAGACGCTAATTGTTATCTCGTAAAGCGGGGGTCATTCAAGTGCATTTTGTTCAAAAACTAATATAGTGTCGCCGGAACTTCAATTTATATCTGATATCTACGTGAAATTCTGATCAATGTGATATCAAATTTGTCATTCGAATCGATAGGGAACATGGTCAAAATAAACCTTGAATTAGCGTAAATCGAAATCACTTTAACTCAAAATGTTGTCGACGCTAATTGTTATCTTGTAAAGCGGGGGTCATTCAACTGTATTCTGTTAGGAAACTAATATAGTGTCGCCGGAACTTCAATTTATATCTGATATCTACGTGAAATTCTGATCAATGTGATATCAAATTTGTTATTCGAATCAATAGGGAACATGGTCAAAATAAACCTTGAATTAGCGTAAATCGAAATCACTTTAACTCAAAATGCTGGTGATGCTAATTATTATCTCGTAAAGCGGGGGTCATTCAACTGTATTCTGTTAGGAAACTAATATAGTGTCGCCGGAACTTCAATTTATATCTGAAATCTTCGTGAAATTCTGATCAATGTGATATCAAATTTGTCATTGGAATCGATAGGGAACATGGTCAAAATAAACCTTGAATTAGCGTAAATCGAAATCACTTTAACTCAAAATGCTGTCGACGCTAATTGTTATCTCGTAAAGCGGGGGTCATTCAAGTACATTTTGTTGAAAAGTGAATATAGTGTCGCTGGAACTTGATTTTATATCTGATGTCTACGTGAAATTCTGATCAATGTGATATCAAATTTGTCATTCGAATCGATAGGGAACATGGTCAAAATGAACTTTCAAATAGCGTGAATCGAAATCACTTTAACTTAAAATGTTGTCGACGCTAATTATTATCTCGTAAAGCGGGGGTCATTCAACTGTATTCTGTTAGGAAGTTAATATAGTGTCGCCGGAACTTGATTTTATATCTGATATCTACGTGAAATTCTAATCAATGTGATATTAAATTTGTCATTCGAATCGATAGGGAACATGGTCAAAATAAACCTTCGAATAGCGTAAGTCGCAATCACTTTAACTTAAAATGTTGTCGATGCTAATTGTTATCTCGTAAAGCGGGGGTCATTCAACTGTATTCTGTTAGGAAACTAATATAGTGTCGCCGGAACTTGATTTTATATCTGTAATCTACGTGAAACTCTGATCAATGTGATATTAAATTTGTCATTTGAATCAATAGGGAACATGGTCAAAATAAACCTTGAATTAGGGTAAATCGAAATCACTTTAACTCAAAATGCTGTCGATGCTAATTGTTATCTCGTAAAGCGGGGGTCATTCAAGTGCATTTTGTTCAAAAATTAATATGATGTCGCCGGAACTTGATTTTATATCTGATGTCTACGTGAAATTTTAATCAATGTGATATCAAATTTGTCATTCGAATCGATAGGGAACATGGTCAAAATAAACCTTGAATTAGCGTGAATCGAAATCACTTTAACTCAAAATGTTGTCGATGCTAATTATTATCTCGTAAAGCGGGGGTCATTCAAGTGCATTTTGTTCAAAAACTAATATAGTGTCGCCGGAACTTCAATTTATATCTGATATCTACGTGAAATTCTGATCAATGTGATATCAAATTTGTCATTCGAATCGATAGGGAACATGGTCAAATTAAACCTTCAAATAGCGTAAATCGAAATCACTTTAACTCAAAATGCTGTCGATGCCAATTGTTATCTTGTAAAGCGGGGGTCATTTAACTATATTCTGTTAGGAAGTTAATATGGTGTCGCCGGAACTTGAATTTATATCTGATATCTACGTGAAATTCTGATCAATGTGATATCAAATTTGTCATTCGAATCAATAGGGAACATGGTCAAATTAAACCTTCAAATAGCGTGAATCGAAATCGCTTTAACTCAAAATGTAATAGACGCTAATTGTTATCTCGTAAAGCGGGGGTCATTCAAGTGCATTTTGTTCAAAAACTAATATAGTGTCGCGGAAACTTCAACTTATATCTGATATCTACGTGAAATTCTGATCAATGTGATATTAAATTTGTCATTCGAATCGATAGGGAACATGGTCAAATTAAACCTTCAAATAGCGTAAATCGAAATCACTTTAACTCAAAATGTTGTCGATGCTAATTATTATCTCGTAAAGCGGGGGTCATTCAACTGTATTCTGTTAGGAAACTAATATAGTGTCGCCGGAACTTGATTTTATATCTGATATCTACGTGAAATTCTGATCAATATGATATCAAATTTGTCATTCGAATCAATAGGGAACATGGTCAAAATAAACCTTGAATTAGCGTAAATCGAAATCACTTTAACTCAAAATGCTGGTGATGCTAATTATTATCTCGTAAAGCGGGGGTCATTCAACTGTATTCTGTTAGGAAACTAATATAGTGTCGCCGGAACTTGAATTTATATCTGAAATCTTCGTGAAATTCTGATCAATGTGATATCAAATTTGTCATTCGAATCGATAGGGAACATGGTCAAAATAAACCTTGAATTAGCGTAAATCGAAATCACTTTAACTCAAAATGCTGTCGACGCTAATTGTTATCTTGTAAAGCGGGGGTCATTTAACTATATTCTGTTAGGAAGTTAATATGGTGTCGCCGGAACTTGAATTTATATCTGATATCTACGTTAAATTTTGATCAATGTGATATCAAATTTGTCATTCGAATCGATAGGGAACATGGTCAAATTAAATCTTCAAATAGCGTGAATCGAAGTCACTTTAACTCAAAATGTAATAGACGCTAATTGTTATCTCGTAAAGCGGGGGTCATTCAAGTGCATTTTGTTCAAAAACTAATATAGTGTCGCCGGAACTTCAATTTATATCTGATATCTACGTGAAATTCTGATCAATGTGATATCAAATTTGTCATTCGAATCAATAGGGAACATGGTCAAAATAAACCTTCAAATAGCGTAAATCGAAATCACTTTAACTCAAAATATTGTCGATGCTAATTGTTATCTCGTAAAGCGGGGGTCATTCAACTGTATTCTGTTAGGAAACTAATATGGTGTCGCCGGAACTTGATTTTATATCTGATATCTACGTGAAATTCTGATCAATGTGATATCAAAGTTGTCATTCGAATCGATAGGGAACATGGTCAAAATGAACTTTCAAATAGCGTAAATCGAAATCACTTTAACTCAAAATGTTGTCGACGCTAATTATTATCTCGTAAAGCGGAGGTCATTCAAGTGCATTTTGTTCAAAAACTAATATAGTGTCGCCGGAACTTGAATTTATATCTGTAATCTACGTGAAACTCTGATCAATGTGATATCAAATTTGTCATTTGAATCGATAGGGAACATATTTTAAATTAATCCTGAATAGTGGAAGATTGTTGCTCTCTTTTGTAGCATAGAAATGAATGAAGGTTTGCGTCATTTGCGTAAGGTTTTTTCGCTTTTTTTCTTTTTTCTGTAAGATATGAGAGTTATTCTGCTAGAATCACAGTGGTAATTTTTAATACCAGTATTTAGAAATTTGGTTGCTGATGCACCTTATGTTGCCTATTAAGAGTTAACATCAGACCAAATTTGTTGTGTTTAACGATAAGTGCTTATATAAAATGTTTGAAAAATTATTTATAAAAATCTGCGTTATAATATTATTCATTTTTATAAAATTTAAAAAATTAAAATAAAAGCAATATTGTATTGAAAATATGCATTGATTTTTTTTTGATAAAATTGAAGTTGTTAAATAATTCAATAAAGATTGTTGATTTACAAAGTCATAACTGTATCTTACGTTCATAACTGAAATCTCACAATATTTTAAAAATAAAATAATTTTTCATTTATGAAAAAAAAAATTTTCAATTTTTACAGCTTACAATCTAATAACACATGAGAATTAAACAATATGGTTCATTTTTTTATTGAAATAATATCACTTTTTTTATTGATCTAGTTATATGAATGTTGTTTTTTATATGACTTATATGAAGTATTGATTCAAGTTTTTTGGAATGTTTTGATTGATAATATGAATGCATGAATTTTCTTATTTTAACTTGTTATTTATCTTAATTTGTTATAGTGTTTTTGTTAAGTTCTTTACTTTGTATATGGAGTAGTGAAGTGCAAATATGTGATTGGTCCAAGCATAATTCCATACTTTGGTTAAAATGGTGGATAGATGTTGGATAGAGTTAAATATATTGGATATTTTGCTGACATAACTTTAAAGCTTGCCTCTAATTGTAGAATAATTTATGTGCTACCAAAAATTTCTGGGTCTCTGAAAAAAAGCAATTTTGAGCAATTTTTGTTTGTGAAACTCATCCAGAATCTCCCTGTGGTTACTATCAGTTTTTGAAGAGGTCCTTTTTTTCTTAGCTTTTTTATTTCCTCCAGGTGCTGTAGAAGGGTTACTAATTAGTTTCATCAACAAAAAAACAATTATGATCCCTTCTTGAAAATACCTAATTTTAATGATCAGTCTGTTAACTGTCAGTTTTGCATGTTTTGTTGGACTCGGATCAGATTGGATTGTCATTTTAGAAAGTCAGATTGGATTTGGAGTTTAAAAAACACAGTTCACTCATCTCTGTTTTGTACTAGTCTGGTATTATGATCTGTTTTGTTTTGATTTTGCTCACAACTCTAACTCCAGACCATCATTTTGCAATAAAAGTACATTAGTTTTTTTAACTTTTGCACTGACTTGTTTTTAAATGTTTTTTAAACAATACACAAAATTCAGTCAATAAGTAAAAATGAAACCAAGAAAAAAGGATCTCTTCAATAAATGCTAGTAATCACAGGGAAAATTTGGGGTTAGTTTCATGAACACAAATCAAGTCTCTTCAAGAAATCATTGTAGCACTTTTTTTCAGGAAACTAACCTGGAATCTCCCTACAGCACCAGAATAGAATACAAAAAAAACAAAGAGGAAAAGCATCTCTTCAAAAAATAATAAGAAACAAAAGGGAATCTGGGTTAGTTTCAAAAATAATTGCTTACAGTGACTTCTGAAAAAAACTTGCAAAGTATACTATAAAATGTTGTTGTTGTTGCCCTTCCTCCAAGGATATCTTGGAGTAGTCATCCCTTAATCCCTCAAAAAAGGCAATCTAAATTCCCACTCTTAAATTATTTCTGCTGCTTCTAAAGGCTTTTTTCACAAACTAATGGTATTGTGTTGGTTGGTACTTGACTACAGTTAAAGAGGTGATTAATGTCATGTGTGTGTGACAAGCATTGTGGGCTTTGTGGCATGTAAGCATCAGGGTTCACTGTATGTAGGTAACTTTGCAAGAGTGGTGATTTGTTGGCTCTGAGCTGTGCCAGTTTTGTATGCATATGACGTGGTAATGTTTGTTCTGATGAATGAATGTCATAGGGTGTAGTGTTTGTCATTATTATCGGCAGCGTGGTTGAGTGGTTAAAGCACCGGACTCATGACCAACACGGTCTCGGTTCAAAACCCACTCACGCCATTCTGTTGTGTCCTTGGGAAAGACACTTTAGGGCACATTCCCCTGCTTGGTGGTTCTGGCAAGCAGTTCTAAATTACAGTCAAATCTCTATTAAATTACAAGTGGACGGCAATATCTTGGTATCTCTGGAAGCAGGTCTGGGTAATTGTCTACCCTATGTATTAGTGCCTCCATTGCTTTCCTGTGAGTCAGGAGGATAAATATAGAGATAAAATAAATAAATAATAAATAAAAAACTTTGTTATTTTTTCCAGAATTGAAGTATTGTGAGGTGATGGTGGTGTGAATGTGTTTGAGATTTTCTCTACATTCCTCAGGTGTTATGTCTGGTTCTGAGATTATGATGTTAGTGTGCTCATTGTTATGAAAGATTGTTGCTTTTATGTTTCTGGGTGGATCTGATTATGCAATACGTACAATCATTTAAAGAGTGTGTTTGTGTTTGAGTCAGTTGGTTAACTTGAGTAGCATGAAGTTTGAGATGAGTGTCCATTGGGAAAACTTTGGTTTTGTCATGTAGGTGTTAAGTGTTGTATCTCCTATGCAGCCAGTAACGATTTGCAAAGCTGTATTCTGAATGGTTTGCAGTTTCTTGATGTTGGTGTTTGATAAGATAGAGCTCCATATGGTGTTTGCATATTTCAAAATGGAGCAAGTGGTAGCTTTGAATGTAGAGACTATTAATTCCTTTTGTTTACCCTTTTGTGGAAGTAAATGCTTACAGAATGTTAAGCGTTTGTTTTGCTTTAGTGATGGTGACATTTATGTGTCACGAAAATGTCGGTTTGTAGTGTTTGGTTGTGATAGAGTTTCCCTCATTCAACTGGATCTGGTGCAAAAAGTGAGTGGTAGTTTTGTCTGCGTTTATATGAAGATTATTAGTGGTGCCCCATTCATATATTTTGTAAAGATATGGTTGAATAAGTTGTTGAGCCTTACGGTGTTTGGTGTGAGATGCAGTGATTGTTATGTCATAAGTTCTTTTGCCGACTTTTTATCGCTTTGTTAATCTTTACTTTTTGTATTTGTTTTTCAAATTTTTGATTGCTTTCTGACGAGCCCTATAGACGAAACAAACTGTTAGAACTAAAAAAAAAAAAAAAATAGTTAAAATAAAACTGTTTATGCGTGCCAACCAGAATAGATTTGTTTAGATATAGTAAAATGCTTATTATGACGTCATAACTTCGTACGCCCGTAAAACTTCAAACCTGTCGTCGTTGTAGTAAGCTACATTATTTCACCTTTTTGTAAAAGATATATGTTAAACGACCGTGATTCGAAAATTTAACTATTCAAGTACCTTTTTTAATTTAAATATTCGAAATTAAGCTATTGTAAATTCAAATAGATAAATATTCGGTTAGAAATATCCCTAAATTTAACGCATTTAACAACTTTAAATTAAAATTTTCGCTCTTATCAGCTGAACATTTACAATTGCCTTTTCAATTGTCTTTGTGACATTACAAAATTTTTTTGCTGTCGCTTCAACGCTAGTGAAGGTAAATCATTTTTATTTATTTTCCCACCAAATTGGCTCACTGACAAATTTGCCCCGCCAAATTGTCTCCCTCCAAATTGTCTTGCTTCGGCCAGAAACTCTCACCGACTGAGTTCGTGGCTAACTCGACCAGAAACCTCCAAAGCAGATGAGCAAGACGTTAGCATTCGCGAGACAGAATCTACTCCCCAACTTGTTGACGTTAACAGTTTCAAAAATAGTACCAATGAAGAAAATCCCGATAATACTAACGGTAGATCAGATGCAAGCAAGAATGACGACTTTCCCACCATTATTGTTAACTCAGAGATCAAGAAAGCAATTATTGCCGCAGGTCCCAAACAACATGAAGGACCTTTCCCTAAAGATCCGCTCCAAAGCGGTCGTTTATTTTCAATAAATTATTACCATTATGTAACACAATCAAGTTTAAAACTATGAAGATATTGCTTATGTTATTATTCAAGCATGAATCGTGTTTACTTCCAGCCCTGCTGATTATTTTCTCAGGAAAATGTCTCTCCACACATTTCAAAACCCTTGGGTACAACAGGTTTAAATGACTGGAGGCATTTATTGCAGCAAATTTGAAGCTATGAAAGCTCCACACATCATGCGGAGGTGTGTGTCATATATGAGCAATGGAGAAACAGGGGGACAATAGAAGAAGCATTGCACGAGTCTTTGATGGAAAAAACAAACTTTTGGAAAAATGTTTTGGAATGACTAGTGAATGTTACGTTGATGTTAGCAAAGTGCAACTTACCTTTTCACCATGCCGTGCACAAGGATATGATGGTGCTGCAGTGATGAGCGGGAAGTACTCCGGCTTGCATAAGAAGATCCAAAATGTGGCTCCACATGCTTACTACGTGCATTGTGCTTCGAACAGTTTAAATTTGGTGTTAAAAGATGCCATGGAAGCCGTGACAGAGACCCGTCAATTTTACGACACCATTGAGTCGGTATATGATTTTTTTTGGACATAGTATTGTGCGGTGGCAAAAGCTTCAGAAGGTCCATGATTGTTATCGCTCAAATCCTACATTAAAATTGTTAAATCCAACTTGGCGGTCTGGTCGATATGATGCTGTCTATGCTTTGAAGGAAAGATTTTGTGACGTTATGAAATGCTGGACCCACATAATACTTACCAGCACAAAGCCATAGGAAAGAGATGAAGCTATGGCAATAAAGAAACAGATAGAAAACTTTGACTTTGTATGCATGCTGGTTGGGCAATGCAAGATTTTGCAGATCATCAACATTTCTTCAAAAGCTATGCAGTGTAAAACAATTGGCTTAATTTCTGCTCATAAACTTCTGTAAACTGCTGCTGAAGACATTGCTCAACTCAGAAGGAGTTTTGACGCAGTACTAAACAAAGCTTCCACTATTGCTTTTACATGGGGTTTGCCAAGACAGTTTTTAAACAAAAGAGCAAAGAAAACAAAAGCTTTAAAGGAATGAAATCAGTGGTGACGTCATATCAAGTTTTGGAACCAAGTTTTCTATCAAATGCTTCTTTCTCATCTTGATCTTGAGGTTAAAGCAAGAAAATTTTCTAACAAATTTGCTGATAACGTCTCTCCGTTGTTTCCAAGCCAACTGCTCTCCATCAAAACGTCGTTTAGAGAAAAGATTGCCCATTTAAAATCTGCTAAAGAAATGGCTTCTTTTTTAATTGTTGAAAATGCATCACTTGCCACAACTTATCTTGACGTTTTTACGGCATACATGATGTATATGACAGTACCTGTAACAGTTGCTACGGCAAAGAGGTCTTTCTCTAAACTCAAACTGATTAATAACTTTCTTCGAAGCTCCATGTCCCAAAAGAGACTTAGCAGTTTGGGTCTGCTATCGATAGAAAATGAACGAGCTAAAAATTTAGATTTTACAAAAGTTATCCAGCAGTATGTTAGTGCAAAAGCAAGACGGAAAAATTTCAAGTTTTCAACCACCTGCAAGTAAACTACGGTATCCTATTTAATTGACCTCAACGTATTGTATTTTATTAGTTTGTATCTTTTGTGATGATGTCAGTGTACTGTACATTAATTCTTTTTGGGTTAAACAATTTATCTGCATTGCATAGGACATCTCCGTTTTGCTGAAATATCGTTAATACTGTTTACAAAGCACTTTGCCTCAAAAGGTTGCACGTAATTTTTTTTTCATTATAAAAGATTTTGGTTTGCGACGTTTATTTGATTAAAATTTTATTAAAGAATCCAAAAATTGTTGTTGCAACCTGCCCTCCACGAAATTCTTGCTATACCATTATTTCCATTTGAATACACTGCAATCGCAAAAGTTATGTTGAACCGTACAACCTTGGTGAAATTTTATTCCAATTATAGCCTTTCATTTGCAAGCACAGTAAACTTAGCTTTAGCCCCTTTTACCTGTTCAGATCAATGGTTTTTTGACTCATTATTTCAACTGAAAAATCTTTTTATAACGCAGAGTCATCAATGATTCCTGTGTTGAGAAAAATAGCTCAATTGAATATTAAGTACAGAAAAAAATGGGGGCCCCATAATATAGATGCTTGCACCGGGGTCCCCCCTGACAAAGTTACGACCCTGGGTGAAACCTTGGTTTGGCTGTCATGTGCCACTGTCAGAGCGACAAATCGATAAAACTTGATCGATGTTTTTTGTCAATAGAAGACTTGATCCATGGTTGACTTTCTATGTTGAAACCCAGCCTGCTCTCTAGGTAAAAATTGCATCAATAATTGGATCGACACGGCCGTAGATAAGCCTCTCGAGGATCTTGTTGGGGGCAGAGAGCAGAGATATCTATCGATTACTTTTTGGGTCTCCTACAGGTTTCACCAACTTTAGGATTGCGACAACAAGTGCTCTTCTCCAGATCTTGGGAATTTTAAGTCAGTGCAAGCAGGAAGAAAAGGAACTTACAAAACCAGGATTTCAAAGCAGCTGCAGCAAAACACATTTTTAATGCTAATTATGTAATGATTTTAATAATTTCACATTTCACTTAGATTTCTAATTAGTAAAACAATTGTAAATTTATACTTTAATACTCGTCATTTGGTCATGGTTTTAATACTAAAAAGAGGAAATTTTGTATGTGTAATTTTGCAGCCCGCCACTTATACTTAAATTTATAATTTGGCCCACAGCAAAAAAAGGTTGGACATCCCTGGTTTTGACTTTAGTGCATAGCCTACAATCAACATAATTGTGGTTTAAAACCTACTCGCATGATTTTGTTGTATCTTTAAGAAAAACACTCTACGAAATTTTGTTCTGTTTGGCTGTCTCAGCAAACAACTGTAAATTACCATTATATCTATTTGATGAGCTGTTATTACAAAATAGCGTGACATCACAAAATAGCTAGCTGTCTTTTAATTTCTTGTTTTTGGCGCCACAAGTACAACAAAAAATTAAAAATTTGGGCTGCTTGCAGCAGAAATACACCATTTCAAGAGTTAAATAAACTTGACAGTACTACCTTGGTATCTCCGAAAGTAAATTGATGTAATTGTTGGATGGTTGCCCTAAGTACAACACTTCTGATGTTATCCTGTGAATCAGGAGGATAAATAGAGTATAGAAAAATTAAATATATAATAATTTTTTGCACAAAATATTAAAAAACACTTATAAAGATCCAGGTTATTTGAATGAAATTAACGGAATTCTAAATGTTTTAAATTTGTTTATGAAACCCGCCCCTTTTGCAAAACATTTTTGACGAAAACACAAAATGATCTGATGTATTATGCAAAAAATGTTTTTTTTTAAAACAGTATTTTAGAAATGCTCTTATGGTTTCATGTTTGTAATTAAGTTAAACTAGCAGATACGATAACCTTTAATTTTAACTTGAAATTATTAATAGTTTTGATTTATTTTTTAGGTTTTTTAAAATGAGCCAACGAAAAAATGTTGGATTATATAATAATTCTGATGTGAATCCTTGCATTAAAGAACAAGAAGAATCACTTGCTTGTCTTGATGCAAATAATTATAAAAAAGACAAGTGTTATTTCGAGTTTTTAAATTATAGAGATTGCAAAACATTTTGGGGTGAAGTCTTAAAAAAGCGTGCAAAACAGGGTGTTACTCCATACATGCCGACTGAATCTGAAAGAAAGCAAATAATTGATTTTTTAGGAGACAATCTTCCATATATTGCTTTGTAACTTCGGACAATACAACTTATTTTTTACATTTTTATCATGGATGTTGAAGATGCTCCATTAATATATGGACTTGAGTTACCTGCTAGATGTCTTTGTGCTCAAGTGGCTGATACTAACAATACAAGATATTTAGTTGCCACTCAGAGTTTAAGACAAGAAAACCAGATTCATCTTGTAACATTTGATGATGAAAACAATCATTTGGAAAAAACAATATTTGCTCACACATCTGGAGAAGTAAGTTGATATTTGCAGATTAAAATAAATTAATCATTTTAATTTAAATATTTTTATACCATTATATTGTCATACTAGATTTCTAAAACAACCTTTTATTCGTTAAATTTAAGTAAGTTGGAATGGGCATCACTAATTTAAGGAATGTCGGAACCTAGGAAATGAGGAAAAGCAACACTAATTTAAGGAAATAAGGAAATGTTGGAAACAAGGAAATATCTAAATACTAATTTAAGTATTGTAGGAAATGTTGGAAATGTAGGAAAAAACTAAAAGAAATACTCGTTTCAAAAAAGTGGAGACACCGAGTTTATTCAAAATAGTAAGAAATAAATGTCGAAAAAGCGACAGTACTTAATACTTTAGTTGAAAATGCTTAGTTGATGTAGGAACAAGTTATTCGAACCGTACAAAATAAAAATAAATGTCGGAAATACCGAAACTACTTCAAATATTAATTAATGCTCACACTATGCAGGAACAAGTTATTTGAACTGTAGGAAATAAAAATAAGCATCGGAAAAAGCGAAAAAACTTAGCTTTAGTTTGAAAATGTTTAAACTGTGAAGGAACAAGTTATTTGGATTGTAGAAAATAAAAATGAATTTCAAAAATTGCGAAAAAGCTTGAATTGCTTTTTGAAAAACTTTAAACTGTTTAAAAACAACTTATTTGAACTGTAGGAAATAAAATAAATGTCGGAAAATACGAAAAAGCTGGAAGCGCTCGTTAAAGATGCTTATACTGTGAAGGAACAAGTTGTTTGAACTGTAGGAAATAAAAATAAATGTCGGAATTAACGAAAGTACTGAACGCTTTCGTCGAAAATGCTTAAATTGTGTAGGAACAAGTTGTTTAAACTGTAAGAAATAATAATAATCGTCGGAAAAAGCGAAAGAGTTCAGCTTTAATTTGAAAATGCTTGAACTGTGTAGGTTCCTAGGTTCCGACATTCCTTAAATTAGTGATGCCCTGTTGAAATAGGTTTTGGTCTGTATGCAATGTTGCTATTTTAGTTGTGCAAATTTATCTTTCATGTAATTGTTTAATTTTTAATCCATTTCGCTTTCTTAATAAAGAAACTTTCAATTTTTATATGATTTTTTTAAATAGATGTTAACCTTTATTTTCACAGTTTAGTTTTGGATTAATTCTCACTAAAACTGTGATAGGCCTAAAAATTTTGTGCTTATTTTTTACAGATTTGGCATATTTCGTCCAGTTTCAATGACCCTTCTCTTTTTTCTACATGCTATAGTAACTTAGCCGATGGTGATGTTCAATTGGGTTGTAAGCTTTGGAAGTTACCCCTAGATGAAAATCTTGAAGTTAACGTGAGCAAATCAGAAACCCCTGACCTGAGCAGTCAGCACAGTTTAAATGCCATTGAAGAAATTGCCGATTTCAAATCTGATTCCCATAAAAACATTACTCACATCTTCTGGAAGCCTGTAGAAAACGAACATCAGCTGATGAGTGTTGGCGACGGTGCTCTGTGCTTGTGGGACGTCAATCAAGCTTTGCCCTCGCTTGTGTCCTCGTACGCGTTTCCTGAAAAGAAAGGATTTCCGTGCTCGATCACCAACGGAAAGTGGAATCCGCATCACGGTGCGAAGCAGTTTGCGGTCGGCATCGGGCAGGGCATTCAATCGTGGGATGTTCGCGCCGACGCGCCGTCGTTTCAGATTGAAAGCGCGCACTCCCAGTTGGTGCGTGATCTAGATTTCAATCCGAACAAGCAATATTTCATGGCGACTTGCGGAGACGACTGTCAAGTGAAGTTCTGGGATATTCGAGAGCCGACAGCCCCAGTGTCAGTCATCAACGATCAGCATTCACACTGGGTCTGGTCTGCCCGATTTAATCCGTTTCACGACCAGCTTGTGTTGAGCTGCGCCAGCGACAGCCGCGTCGTGCTCTATAATAAGTCGTCGATATCGTCCGAACCTTTCGGGCACTTGGTGGACGATGACGAAGATTCGGAGGGCAGCGACGGGGAAGTTGGAAGCGGAAAAGAGGAGAAAGTGGCCGTGAGCGACGGCTTGATTGCGGTTTACGAAGAGCACGAAGACAGTGTGTACGCTGTCGAATGGAGCGCGGCCGATCCGTGGTCTTTTGCATCGCTCAGTTACGACGGTCGTGTTGTCATCAACAAAGTGCCCAAGAAGGTTAAGTTTGAAATTTTACTGTAACATCGAATGATTCAATGTTTGCAACTGTTTCGACAAACGTTCGGCTTAAACGACCGCGATCTTCGTCTCTAAATTCAACTTGTGTTATTTAAAACTACGTAGTGACTATTTATTGTCTTTTAAGTATACTGAATTTAAAAAAAAATTAAGTAGACTGTATGACTGTAATTTTTACGTGGTAATTACTTATAAAGTCAAGAGTTTTACGGTGAAGTTTCCTGGGACGACAGCTTAGTAGTTGAATCAAATTGACTTGAACAATGAATCATCTTGTTCAGCATTTAAATCCGTCTAAGCCAGTGCTTCCAACCTTTTTTAGGCCAGCTACCGCTTGCTAAAAATATCTACAAAACCTGAAGTACCACCGCCCCCTCTGTCAAGAAAAGTAGAAGAATATATTTAATAAAGCAATGAATTTAAATATTGAACATATACAAAAGCATTTGCATATGATGTTAGGCCTACTTTTTTGTCTAGGAAACAGCTTATTATCGCTTAAAAACTAAAAACTTAAAGATTTAAAAAACATTTTATTGATTACCTGCAGTGTAAACACAACCAATATCAACCCGATAGAGACGGGTGCCGCATGTAAACATGAAATCTATTCGCAGAGCTCAGCCTTGGAAGTCCTGGTTACGTGACTTCATTTCTTCCTGTTTGCGCCGACTCAAAATTCCCAAGATCTGGAGAAGAGCGCTCGTGGTCGCGATCCCAAAACCAGGAAAGCCCGTGGGGGATCCAAAGAGTTATCGACCGATATCTCTGCTCTGTGTCCCCTACAAGATCCTCGAGAGGCGTATCTACGCCCGCGTTGAACCATTAATCGATCCACTGCTCCCTAAAGAGCAGGCTGGGTTCCGACGCGGGAAGTCAACCGTAGACCAAGTTGTTCTGCTAATCCAGAACATCGAGGATTCTTTCGAGGCTAAAAAGAAGGCCGGTGCCGTATTTATCGATCTGACAGCTGCTTATGACACTGTCTGGCACCGTGGCCTTACCTGCAAGCTGCTTAGACTACTTCCGGATAAGCACATGGTCAAAATGATTATGGAGCTTGTCCGAAATCGAAGTTTCACCCTTACCACCAGTGACAGCAAGCAAAGCAGGCTACGCCGTCTTAAAAACGGCGTTCCTCAGGGATCGGTCTTGGCTCGCCTCCTATTTAACATCTATACGTACGATCTTCCTTCCATGATTTCCAGAAAGTTTGCTTATGCTGATGATTTAGCATTGTTGCACTCTTTTGGAAACTGGAAGGACTTGGAGGGGACCTTAAGCCAAGACATGTCCACACTGTCAGCGTATCTCCAGACTTGGAGGTTGAAGCTCAGTCACACTAAGACGGTGACGGCAGCCTTTCACTTAAATAACCGAGAGGCCAAACGTGAGCTAAAGGTCTACAACAATAGTAGACTTTTACCGTTCTGTCCAACCCCTACTTATCTTGGGGTAAAACTGGACAGGTCGCTCACGTTTCGTCACAATTTAGTGGCATTGCGCAAAAAACTATCATCGCGCGTCACACTGCTGAGGCGACTTGTGGGCTCGCGATGGGGTGCTGGTGCTAAAACACTACGCATAGCCACCTTGTCCCTAGTCTACTCAACAGCTGAGTACTGTGCGCCAGTCTGGTGTCGCAGTGCTCACTCGCCTCATTGACAGTGTCTTGAATCACGCCTTGCGCATAGTTACTGGATGCCTGCGTCCCACTCCAACGGACCACCTACCTGTACTCTCAGGCATCCAGCCAGCTGAGCTTCGCCGACTGGGAGCGACACTCTCCTTGGCTTACCGTGGATCTCTGGACCCCGATCATATCTTGCATGGTCTTTTAAGTGGGTCCTCAGATACTGGCCAAGTGAGACTAAGATTCAGACGCCCGTTTGTGCCAGGTGCGCGGAATCTCTTGGACAATCTTGCCAGACTTGGCATCCGCGCCTCTGAATGGACAAATCATAAATGGAACGCGGAGTACTGTGAAAGTGCTTCCAGGCTCCGTGCTTTTGTGCCTGGGACCAGTGCCAGGCCTGTTGGAATGGGCTTACCCCGAGCAGCTTGGGTTAAGATCAACCGCCTGCGGACTGGTGTTGGGCGATTCCATTCGTCCATGCACAAACGGGGTCTCGCTCCTTCACCGAATTGCGAGTGTGGCGCCTCTGAGCAAACCGCAGACCATGTACTAACAGTATGCCCTATACATCGGGCACCACATGGAGCACGAGGTCTGACGGTTTTGGATGACGAAACTCGATGCTGGCTTAATGACATCACTGCCAGCATCTGATCCAGGTAGTGCAGCAGTCTGGGGTAGTAAAAGGATAAACCCTCGGCCCTAGTCCTGTTTGTATCTGGCCTGGAGTGAATACCCTTCAAACGACGACGACGACGACGAGCCTTGGAAAGTGACGAGCAAGCAGCCAACCAAAGCCTCCATATGCCGTGAAACGGACGCACTAAACTGATCGCGATACCTGTCTCAAGTGAGTTGATTTCCTTGAGCTTGGCGGCGGGCTGCTATTGCATTGAAATTTGTTTAAAAAGTTTGAACTCACCTTTGAGTTTGTTTTTAGTCGACTCCAGTTTTTCGATAACAGGCTTACAATTATGTTGATTGATTGATTGAACTAGACTTAGATTAAACCCTATTTCCGTAAGAATAGTTGTGGCAAAAGCAATAATAAAAAGTTTGACCGTTTTATAAAAACAATTTCCCAAGAAATTTTTGCAATCTCATAAAAAGCACTTGGGTTTCACAAGTCCCAAAGGTCCCATTGCAAGCTTGTTTGCACTTTTGCTCGTCGACCAAGAACAGACCAATTACTTATTCTAGTACTTGAAGCTTAGCGAGGTCTTTGAAATGAATGGTCATTTTAGGATGATTATAATTTCAACTCACGAAAGGATGACACACAGCTTAAAACAGTGAAAATCAAACGGAGTAAAATAACCGTTTCAGTGTTTGGTTAAAACATGGCTCACATCTTAATACGACTTTTTTCTGTGTTTTGCACAGTCGTGATCACGTGCAGTCGTGCACTGCCATTTAGAAATAGTTGAGACAAATTAACACTTATTTGAAAAATTAGCGCCATGAACAGCTGCGAATATTAAATGTAAATTCTCCTTTTACTCACATACAGAACAAAATCTGCTGAGAAAAATTCTCGTCTAACTCATTGAACTGTTTAAATTTAAAAAGAGGGCATTTGAATAGAGGCATGAATTTTTAGAAAAAAAAAAGAGAACAAATTCTCGAAAAAGAGGACATATGGTCTTCCTAGATTCAGGGGAGCCATTCATATTTTTTCACTCTGCTATTCGCTTTCAGTCATTACTTTTTACAATTTTGGAAAGTGACACAAAGCTTTTTCAAAAACATTGCGATGAAATACAGTAGGATCAATTTGTTGATAAAACCAAGAATAACGCTTTTACAATCAATCAATCAATCAATCAAACAATTTTTTATTTAATGCAATAAATAAGTGACAATTGAAAAGAAATATATATCAAATAATGATGCACAAGGAGACAGTGGAAATGACCATACGGTCTTTTATGTTCAAAGCCACCTTAATTTTTGAAAATAACACTACAATATGTACCGAAATAGTAGAAACAAACTAAAGCCAAAATAAAATAATATGCAACCAAAATATTAAGAATAGCGATATAAAAAAACAAAACAACAAAATACAATGAGAATATTAACAATAACAATATCAAGAAGACGAAGAAAGAAATCACACTATTACTTTAATTTATAAGATAGCAAAACAAATAAAGCCAAAATAATAATAACATACACTGAAAACATTAACATTAGCAACGTCAACAAAAAACAATAATACAGTATTCAACAAAGACATATTGTAAAACAAAAACACAATATTAGACTAAGACGTATTGTAAAACAAAAACACAATATTAGACAAAGACATATGTGGACTTTAAGTGGACTTTAAGCAGAGGTCAGTCAGTTACTAGCAAGAAACAAGCAGCAAAGTGGTGTAAATAAAATTGATCAGGAAATATTATATTGAAGATAAGCTTAAACAATATGAGAACAATTCTTTTACAGGTATATAAAATAGCACATCAAGTAGGTTTACTGAGGCTACATAGATTACCGTAAAACCTCTAATTTAGCATCAACCTGTCTCTTCAAGAAGTCGCCGTAGGCGATTTCTTTTTGCGGTGAAACTAACCCGAAATCCCTCCTTCAGCATCAGCATTAGCATGGAAAAAAAACAAGAGAAAATGGATCTCTGAAGAAGCGATAGTAACCGCAGGGGAATCCGGGTTAGTAAATCGCTTACGGCGATTTTTGAAAAAACAGGGTGGCGCTCAATTAGAGGTTTTACGGTATATAATAGACTATACAATAAATCAAATCATTATAGTTCAAGTTGATATATAGTTTGATAATAAATAAATAAAACTTTAACTGTTGTTTGAATTTTGGAAAAGAGTACAATTTGATATCACTTGGTAAATTTAGCCAAATGGTTGATCCAATGTATTCCAATGATTTCTTACCGGTTTCAGTTTTTTTCTTTGTAAAAAATAATTGTTTTTTGAAAGTCTGGTATTATACTTGTGAATTTGGTTTATTGGTTTTAAATTATGCATGTAGTTAAAGTCAGGAATATTTTTTAGTTTAAATATAAATTTCGCAATTTCAAATTTACAAAGATCTTCAATTTTGAGAATATTTAAAGAATAAAATAGAGGTGATGAAGGAGTTTGTCTTTTAGCAAACATCATTATTCTTATTGCTCGCTTGTGCAATATTTTCAAAGGAGCAAGAGTGCTAGTACGGTAGATGCAAGTCCCCAAGCGGATATGCAGTATTGTAAATATGAGTGGATAAGGTTATAATAAACAGTTTTTAGAGTTGCTAGGCCTACGTAATTTCTAAGTTTTAGTAATGCCCAGCACCCTTTGCAGAGCTTAGAGCATAAGTGCTGGATATGCTCCCGCCAAGTTAAACTTTTGTCAAACACAATACCTAAATATTTTACTTGTTTTACTTGCTCAAGTTTGTGATTTCCAATAGTTATAATACACTTGTCAAAATTTTCTTTTTTTTTGAAAATAAGCATAAATTGAGATTTTTTGTAATTAATTGTTAATTTGTTCAATTTCATCCAATTATCAATTTTTTCTAATTCTATATTAGTTGTACCGGTTAAAGTATTGATTGTTGTATTAGTTGCAGTTAAAACAGTGTCATCAGCAAATAGTTTTCTGTTTAAATTTGATACTAGTGGTAAATTCTGAAAGCCTCCCTGTGCTGGGGTTACATGCCAGCAAATAATATTATAATAACAAAAAAGGCTGTCTTAATTTTTTTTGTTTTCATGCATTTTTTTTATCGTCTTGTTTTAGGCATTTTTTTTTTTTTTTTTTTTTAATTTTTTTTATTTTTTTATACTTGTATATATATTTTTTCTCTAGGTGATGCAACCATGCAAGCCGTTACCTTTGCTAGTGCAGTTTATTGAGTTTTTGCATGTTACAACGTTGTTTCGTTTTGTTGCATGTCCCTTTTTCCGTAGTGTAATTACGTTGATGTACGAGGTCTGTTCAAAAAGTATCCGACCTTTTTCCCTCTCGCCAATAAGGTATGAGCAAACTGCCCGTGCAAAGCGTGGCTGCACACACACACATTCACGCGTAATCGTGAAGCGTTTCAGGCCGATTCGTCATTCGTATCTCTCTGTGTAAAGCATTTAGTGCAGGCGTGTAGTACGTGTTCATCGGTTTTTTGATTTTCAGAAAATTTCATTTCAATGACAGAACGCATCGAACAGAGGTATTGCATCAAGTTTTGTCAAAAACTTGGTGATACTCAAGTTGAAACAATTCGAAAGATTCAACAAGCTTTTGAAAATGAGGCCTTAAGCCCAACTCAGATAAAGCAATGGTTTAAACGCTTTAAAGATGGCCGTGCATCAGTGGAAAGTGATCCTCGCTCAGGAAGGCCATCCACAAGCCGAAACGAGGAGGCGATGGATCAGGTTCGTGAAAAAGTGTTGGAGGATCGTCGTTTAACAGTACGAGAGATTGCTGCAGAAATGGGAATAAGCACAGGCTCAGTTCATTCAATCCTAACTGAGGATTTGAACCTGCGGAGAGTGTCGGCTAAATTTGTCCCCAAGCTGCTGACGGAGCAACAGAAGGAACTCCGGAAGGAAATTTCGGAGGACATGCTGGATGTTGCAAATCATGACCCAGAATTTATCAAGACAATCATCACTGGTGATGAGACCTGGGTTTATGGTTATGACCCAGAAACCAAGTTTCAATCATCACAATGGAAGCATCCGGAATCACCACGCCCAAAAAAAGCTCGGCAAGTCCGCAGCAATGTGAAAGTTATGCTGACCTGCTTTTTTGATTCCCGTGGCATCGTGCATCATGAATACGCACCAGAAGGTCAAACAATCAACAAAGAGTACTACCTGGAGATTCTACGTCGCCTTCGTGATGCTGTGCGAAGAAAGCGGCCAAACATGTGGGCAGCAAAGAATTTTCAGCTTCACCACGACAATGCTCCCGCTCATTCTGCACATGTGGTCCAAGCTTTTCTAGCCAAAAACAGCATGCCACTTATTAGACAGGCTCCTTACTCTCCCGACTTAGCACCGTGTGATTTCTGGCTGTTCCCTAAGCTAAAAACAACTCTGAAAGGGAGGCGATTTCACTCAAGAGAAGACATTATGAAAAAAGCGACGGAGGAGCTTCAGAGCATTCCGGGGGAGGAGTTTATGAAGTGTTTTGAGAAGTGGCAGAAGCGCTGGGATAAGTGTGTGAACCACCAAGGGGAATATTTTGAAGGAGATTGAATAAAACTTGCAAAATTTATTGTGTTGTGTGCTTTATACAAAAAAGTCGGATACTTTTTGAACAGACCTCGTAAGTATTTTGTTCGACAAGTGGCGGAAATAAAAAACGACTGAACTGAACTGAACTGAAATAAGAGTGGTCCGAGTGTGGAACCTTGTGGTACTCCACAAGTTATTGGTGTGAGATTTGATGTTGTCCCAGCCACAGAGTTTTTTTACAAGTAGCTTTTGCAAGATCGATATCATTTCCCTGCAGCTTACAGTTAACTTGGTTTAATTTGTAAAACTGTCTGAAAGATAAGCCCAACCCACTTGCTTACTTTTGTAATTCCTTACAAAGAGCTTCGTCAACATTCTGAAGAAATTCGATGTTTTGAACAGTTCATAGAATCGGCGCAAGCAGTTAGTCTTCGAAAGCCACCTGAAGGCCCGTTTCCACTACGTGCATCGAATAGAGCATTCTTTGTTTTTTTATTGATTTTCTTACTTTTTCCCGTGCTTTAGCGCCAAGTGAAAAAAAAACAATAAAAGAAACAAAGAATATTCAATTCCACGCTCGTAGTGGAAAAATGTCAAAAGTGATTCCCCTAAGCAAAATATTGTTTTATTTCTTCACAGTAGCACCATGATTGTGGCTCCCTGTCTACAACTTAACTTTAGGTCAAAAGTAAATATTATGTACTAGATGAAAACTGATGACCTTTTTTTAGAAATAGGGTTGCCTTACAGTCGGGAATTTTAGAAAAAAATTCAAATGTCCGGAATTTTAGAATCCAGTAAATTACTTTTAAGTTAAACAGTTAAATTAAAAACATTGCGTATTCGGACATAAAACTCGTATGCTTGCTACTTTGGCTGAAGACCTTTTTTTTTTTTTGTTCTTCATCCTATAATCTCAGACAATTTTTTTGTCCTATCTGTTAAGTATTAAAATATCATGATTCAGGCAAATTTTATCAAATTTGGCCAAAATTTTATCGCCCTTGCATATCTTTTTTAGCTGGTACGCCTATGTCTGTCCGAAATTCCGCCTCTTCAGATATGGTAACCACATTAGATATTACTTTATTTTGGCTCAAAAAAACTTAACACATTAAAAAATTGCTCCCCATATTTTTCTTGCACCGCCCCCTCCCCCTTTTGTAAGGCCATCACTGAGCTCGACACTCGAGTTTTTAGAAAGCAAATCTTAAAGATGTATAACACAAATGATGGTAAACACTCATGGCTTGGTACTTTATAAGCGCTGCAGAAAACCACTATTACAGAGGTTGAGTCGAGACACAGTGCTTCGAGACTGAGATGAGACCAGACTTCTGAGTATCAAAACCTAGACGAGTCGAGACACGAGACTTTACATAAGTTGCTTTAGTTTAACCCAGGGTTGTGGAGTTAGATTCGGAAGTCGCAGCCGCATGTTTTTTGGTGGAGTCAAAGTAATTTCTTAAATATGCTAAAACCTTTGAGGACAACCTTGGAGGCCTAATTTTCAAGTAGTTAAAGCGCGTTAAAACCCCATGATTGCGATTGACATGATCTTAGTTCAAAACCTGCTTGCGGTATTCGGTTGTGTCATTGGAAAAGACACTTTTGTGGCACTTTTCCCTGCTTGGCGGTCCTGGCAAGCAGTTCTAAATTTCAGTCATGTCTCTGCAAAATTAAAAAACGAAATAAAAATTTTCTATGGGACAGCAATATTTTGGCATCTCCAAAAGCAGATCGGGATAATTGTTTGCTTTATCTGTAGCGTCTCCGTCGCTTTCATGCGAGTCAGGAAAATAAATATAAAGATAAAAGGTAAAAATGTAAAATAGTTTAGCATCAATCGAAGTCTCCAAAACAATAAGGACTCTGATTTCCAACGCCACCGAATCTAAAAAACCGACGTAATATACCAGTAGCCGCATTTTGAGATACCAAATTTTTTTTATAAAAATATGAAATGCAAGATGTTTAAATGTTGATAAAAACAGGTCTATAATTTTTCAAGTACCCTAGCGGTGTCCAAACTTTTTAATTGCCATGCATAAAGATTGGCATGGTTCAATTCTACCGGTACTGTCACTAACGGAAAAGTTATTAAAGAGTGCCATGACGCCCGAATGACTTGAAAAACGTACAAATAACCAATTTTTACCAAAAATCATGACATATTGCAGCGATGTCTCGACCTGGAGTCGAGACGCAGTGGTGCGAGACCGAGATCGAGACGAGACCAAGACTGTAAATAACGTGTTTCGAGACGTCTCGAGGTATCTACAGGGTCCTCCAGCGAAGTGTAGACTGTTATATATTACATTAATTTAAAAACGAAAAGGGCAATGAATTTTTTTTTTGAAAAAATTTAAGGTAAATGTATAATCTTCAATATTGAATTCAGTTTATTCAATATATCCGCTCTTTTCAATGATAACACGGCGGAGGCGAGAGATAACTTGGTCACACGTGGCACGAATAGTTTTGCTTTCTATTTTCGCCCAGGATTCTTTCAATTTCTTCAATTTTTCCACATTTGAGTGTGACACAGCGCAGGCCTTTCTCTCCAAGATGGACCATATCCCAAAGTCCATCGGATTAAGATCAGGAGAACAAGGGGGCCAGAGTTTCTTTGACCAAAAGGACTTAAAGTTGTTTTTGCACCAGGCTTGAACCATATTGGCTGGGTAAGCGGTTGCCCCATCCTGCTGTAGTGTCACGGCTTGATTTCCAGGCACTAAAATTTATCCATAGAAAAACCCTGTTCTTCAACATGTCCAGGTAAACGTGCTGATTGACTTTTACGCCATCTTCGACAAAAATTAACGGAGCATAAAGTAATTTATAAATACTTTAGAAATCTAACTAAAAATTAGTCTACACTTGGGTGGAGGACCCTGTACCTCTGCACTATGACCGTCAATCATTGATGGCACAAATTATCACTTTTAGACAGCGGAATGTTCTTTTTATAGAAAAATCTTTCGACTATTTCAAAATTTGAGGAAACTTTTGTATCTCTGGGAAGGATTTCACTGAACAGTATGTCTGACTCTTCTCGGGTTTTATGTTTTTATTCACTTCACTGTCTCACCGAATTAATTCATTTAACTGCAGAGCAAATTCATTTGTTTTCAGTTCAACACATAGAATCTCCCCAATGCTCTGCATAAACTAAGGTGAATATTTTTATTCTTTATTGATTTCATTCTGCGAAAAATTTTGGAAACCACCCCTTTTATCTTCATAAACATTTATCGCATCGAATCATATAAAACACCCCCATGGGAAAACGCTGGTCTGAACTCTAAACAAATTGTCTTTGGTTTGGAGATACAGTGATTACAGTAATAAAAAAGTCAAATCGTTTGTCGATTCTGACTGGCGCATTACGGGGTATCATCTAGGTTCGTCGTAATTTAAAGCAGTGTACCGTTCTTTCGTAGTCACTTTTGGTTAAAAATACAAAACAATCGAAAAACATTCAATGCAGAATGTCTGTTTCATACAATAAAGAAAGAAAAAAGCAATGGCAATGACGTGGCGTTGTTTCAAATTTCAAAAAAAACTTTTAGAAGTTTTTAAAGGCAATTTAGAAGTGCGTCGGCAAGCCTATATCTAAAATTTTATTTAACTTGAAAACTTAATTTTTAACGTACTGAATGACTTTGCTGGAGGCCTTTGATTTTAGCATTCGGTGAACTATTTGAATTTGAAATTGTCAACCGCTTATTCAAGTATTCAACAGACACAAATAAAAAAATAAAAACCAAATGAATTAGAAATTTGAGATTCTGAATCAATTTTAGTTAACGTAAAAACTATAGGAAAAGTAAAATTGAAAGACAATAAAATTCGTTTATAACCAAACGTTTCGATTATTTTTCAGCGGCTTTCTACGCTGCTAGCATAAATTACGAGAATTTGCCCTGAAGCTACATAGTTTCTACCAGCATTGTTGAACATGTATGTACGAGCAAAAAGTGGGTAAGTTGAAAATAGCGTATATAGTTTCTTATAATTGAAAATTTTTTTTGAGTTACCTCAATAGCAAACTGTCTTGGGAAATGTGAAAAAAGAGAAGAAAAGACAAATAGGATTGAGAGGAATACAAAAAATTACAAGAAGTAATATATAACAAAAAAGTAAAATGAAAAATTTATTAGAGCAAAGCAAAACCAAATTAAAAAAAAAATTAAGATATTTGTTTAGAAAGCGTTATCTTATATAAAATAGCCAACTTCTTAAAAATTGAAGCTCTACCGTGATTCAATTCTATTTTTTTTAGTGAAATCTGAAAGATGCTTCAGTGCTGCCGGCTCTTTATATTAAAGCTGAGATTGCCATTGAGTTATGAGACGGTTAACAGTTTGTTTTATGCGACGTTTTTTCAAAAATGAATAATTTTTTTTGCATTTTGATATGATTTTATTTTTCATTCATTTAAGCATGTCAACGTGGAGCTACGTTTGCGCAACTTAAGTCAGGCTGGCCATCAAGAAGTCCTGCCACCTAAAGTTCGCTTTTTCATATTTACTTGAATGACTAAAATTACTTAAGTAATCTGTTAAAATTATTTATTACTTAAACTAAAAATTTTATTGCTCAAAAACGCCGCCTTAGTTATGACGTATCGCTATGAGATGGTGACGTTGTACGAAAGACAGAAAATTGAGTTAAAGATGGTGGGCTTACCAATGAGCCTATTAATTAGTCAATTTAGAGCTTTATTACTGGTTAGACCAAGCCTACTACGAATTCAGACGCAGTAATTTAAAAATAATAAAGCAACCCCATTTTTCAGTCCGTGAAAAATAGATGATGGATCACCAGTGGCGTACCGAGAATTTATCAAAAAAAAGGGGGCATGCAAACAAAATCAACTATGCTGAGTAGAAAAATTTTTTTGAAGTCTCTGATTTCTCAATTTTCCTCCCAAAAATTTGGTGTTCTCTAAAAAAAAGGCCTTGACTTAAAATCTGTCCCTGATTTCTCGTCTTAGTAATCTCCAAGGGGGGGAGGCATGGCACAATGTGGATCAAATGAATACGCTACTGTGATCACATTATCTTTCTTGTCAGCAAAGTGATGAAATTATTGATCATACTCCAGATTCTAAATAGTTGTACCCAGCAGTTTACGTAAAAGATTCTTCGGTGATTCTAAGTTGCTCCACTGTAACTCGTCTCTAAAGCAGCCTAATAGAAAAATCTTTGAAGCTGGAAGTATTTTGGTTTGATCTTTGCACAAAAACAAAGCTAAAAAAATGATTTTTCAGACTTTGGCATGCGCAAAATAACAATTTTTTTAATGTAGACCTTATCAAAAATAAAACAAATTTTTTTGAAAAAACGTTTTAATGTTATGAACAAAGTAAATATTCGAGCCAGCTGCAGAAGTTAACTCGCAATGAAATTCCGATCCAGTGCAGCGTTTTTACACTCAATCAGCACAAAGTTGACATTTCTTATAACAATCATCAACGTTTGGATTTATTTATCACTCACTTTAAACAAAAATCAACAACCAAAAGCGCCTGAAACGGTAAAACTAACAATAAACAACATTCATTTGTCCAAAAGAAGTGAGTTAAAAAGTTCAATATTAGGCTATTGAAGTTTATTATAAATGTACCGATAGTTGTATTGCCCTTAAGGGCACCGAAAGCGGTTTTCTTCCTGCTTCTTTTGCAAACAGCAAGACAAAAATAGTAATAATTTTTTTTTACTAGCAAGGTATAACAGTGGTGTGTGGTGATCTCTGAGACTGGTCATGCAATCGGGTATTTTATGGGTAGTTAATGAGTAAGACATGCAATATTTTACGGGTAGGAATAAATTCTGTGAAAGATTCTAATTTTTAGCCTTACGATCATGGCATTATAGACCAAGACATGCAATATTTTACGGGTAGAAAATAATTGTTTGTGAAATTCCAATCTTTAGTCTTAATATCATAGTGTTCTAAACCGATTTTTGTCCTAAATTCCAGGTGTTCTCTAAAAAAAATAAATAAAAGATCATCGCTTGAAATTATGCCTACATTTTATACTTTTCGTCCCAAAATTGTAGCGTTCCCTAAAAAAAAAAGGATCTTCACCTCGGATCGAGCTCTAATTTCTCTAATTTCATTATAAACCAGTACCATTTCTCCGCAAAAGTTCATCATGCTATTCCCAAAAAATTTGGTCATGCAACGCATGACTTGCATGCCCTGACCGCACGCCACTGAGGCATAGTTACATTTTTAATTATTTTTTAAATAATTGGTATTAATCATTTTTTCTTTTGAATAAAAAACTCTTCAGTCGATTAGAATTGTTTTAATGAACTGCAAGAGCGCTGCAGAATAGTACTACGACACTTGATCGAAACAACAATTGATCGAAACGACAGTTAATCAAAATGATACTTGATAATAAAAAATTTATTTTTCAGTGTTTTTACGATTAAACATTTATTTTTATTTTATAATTTTTTGCCAATGTCAAAGTCAGGGTTTTTTACAAGGTCCCTGGGCAAAGCATTTTTAGGGGGGCAAAAGTAGATCTCCTGTCATGCTGATGTTTTTTTAGATGCCTATTGCTGCCATTGTAGTCAGTAGCGTATTTAGGGGGAGCATTGTACCATGTCCCCATCCTTGAAACTCCTTGAAGAAATCAAAGACAGATTTAAAGGGAAGACCCCTTTTTAGAGATTACTATGCTTTCGGAACAAAAAATCGACAAAACCGGGACAGATTCAAAGTTGTAAATTTTAGTTTTTATTATTTGATAAAGTGTCGTTTCGATCCAATGTCGTTTCGACCAAGTATCATTTCGATCAAGTGTCGTTTTGATCCATTGTCGTTTGAATCAAGTGTCATTTTAATCAAGTGTCGTTTCGATCAACTGTCGGATCATGCTGCAGGATGCAGTTATTTGTATTTGTTATTAATATCACCATTACCTTCTATTTATTCTTCTGACTCGCACGAAAACAACGGAGACGTTAAACTTAGGGCAGCTAAAAAGCAATCACCCCGACCTGTTTTCGAAGATTCCAAGATATACCTGTCCGGTAATTTTATTTTATTTATTTCATCTTTATTTTTATTCTCCTGACTCGCAGGAAAACAACGGAGGTGCTAATACATAGGGAAAGCAAGTACCCTGACCTGCTTCAGGAGATGCCAAGATATTGCTGTCCGCTTGAAAATTTTTATTTTGTTTTTTTGATTTTTATAGAGATATGACTGAAATTTAAAACTGCTTGCCAAGACCACCAAACAGGGGAAAGTGCCATTAAGTGTCTTTCCCTAAGACAAACAGAATGGCGCAAGTAGGCTTTGAACCGAGATCTTGTTGATCACAATTACGGCGCTCTAATCATTCGGCTACGCTGCCGGCAAAGTTTTTTTATTTAGTGATATGATTGAAACTTAAAGCTGCTTGCTTGGACCGCCAAGTAGTGAAGAGTACCGCAAAATCTTTTCCAAAAATACAGGAGAATGATGAAATAGGAATTTGGCTCAGATTGCGTCGATCGCATTTGCCATCAACAAAGCGCTCCTACTGTTCGGTCACCAGACTGACCGTTGCACCTTCTTGCTTTAATCCCTCCGGTGGACGCTCAACGTGCGGTTGATTTTTTTTCTGTCCTGTTTGTCAATTGTATAGAAAAACTATCATTTTAGTTTTTTTCATTTCTATTTTTCTGATGGAAATGAAAATGACGACGCTCTTATTGAGCCTGATTTGATATCGGGACACATTTTAGGTTTGTGTGTAGATGTAAAAAAAAGTTTATATCAAGAAAGAAAAATTAAAAATAGCTATATATACAACCGAGGCTTTCGTTTTTTGGCCTAAAGCAGGTCTTGTAAACTGTGGTCCACCGTCCACTGGACCACTAAGCAGGGTTTCGAACTCAAACTCGAACTTGAGAATTTTTTATAAACTCAAATTCGAATTTGAACTCGAATAAAAACCTATCGAGTTCGCAACCCTGCCCTTAAGAGTTCATAGCGGCCTATTTAAGGGATACACAAGGTTTTTCTTTAAAAAAATATATTTAGCCATGTAAATTATACTTTTTCCAAAAGCATTTTGAAGAACTACAAATCAATTGTTTGGGAAAGTTTTTTTCTTTCAACAGTGAAGTGAAAACCTTTTTTGTTTCTCTGGATTTAAAAAAAAATTAATTTGATGTCCAAAAAGTTTAAATTTTTATAAGTGTTAACCAAAACGAAAAAAATGTCATGAACGAAAGTTCCAGTAAATTTTTTCTTTTAACTGTAAAGTCAAAACCTTTTTTCGGTCAAACTCTTAGGAAAATAAACTTTTTGGACACAAAATCGAAATTTTTCCGTAAGTCCAGAGAAGACCAAAAAAAGTTTTCATTTCACGATTAAAGAAAAAATTCACCGCAACTTCAGTTGAAGACTTTTTTTTGGTCTTCAAACTTTCTAAAAGATTTGTACTCGGAGTCCAAAGAGCTTCACAAAATTAGCCATGGGGCCCACGTGTTCCAACGAGCTTAGAAACCCTGGACAACATTGTTCTTTAAGTTTTATAAATTTATTTAAAATTTGAGTTCAGGCAAAAAGAGTACACTTAGTAATTAAAAAGTTATGGCGAATGCATATTAAGGTTTAGTAATTTATAAATTTCTAAAATTTTTAAATGGTCGGTTAACGTTCAAAATTGAGGCAAGTTAAATCTACAACGATTCTAAATTCTAAAATCATTTAAATTTTAATGATTTATCCGGAGGCGCCAATTTATTCAGACACTCTTTTCTAAAATATGCAGTGTGTTCCACGATCTATTTTTACGAATATACCAAACCAAATAATAAAAATTGTGTTTCAGTTGGAGTACTTTTGCAATCGTCATGGCAGCGTGAAAAAGAATCAAAAAAATTTTATCAATCAAGAAAAAAGAAAAAACTTAAAATTTTAAAACCAAAAGCACCTCTTCTTTTTCATTTTACAAGAATTAACGACAAAGACGACCTTCAAATAAAGTAAAATTTTCTTGTAATTTTCTTAGATTTGAATTATTTTACCATGAAATATGCTCAAGAGAAAATTTTGTTGTTATTTTGAACGGGTAAGTTCATAAAGCTGCTTACTTTTCCGAAAACGCTTTTTTTTTGTATGGGATGATAAGGAAATGGACAACGCAAACTTGAGATCCGCTTTGGCGATGATGTGAGTATAGGTGAAAGATATTATTTAGTTTGTCATAATAAGTTTATGCATGTATACAGTGATGACTTTAATAGGGTGCAAAAACGCATCAAAATGTGGCCCTCCCTACGTAAGAAAATGCTCTATTTTTCATAGCAGCACCAAGACGTCGATGGCATGTCAAAAATAAAATTAAAAAAATTTTTTTTTCTTTTTTTTAGGGATAATTTTATTTCGAGGCATTAAAAAGTGACCCCTCGTAATACAATGGCTATTTTTAAGAAACCACACTGATTTTAACACTTAACAACGCCCCCCAAGATGAAGCCCTTCTTTTTTTAGAGATAATTTTGGTTTGAGACATTAGAAAGTGGCCCTCCCAATCAAACCACGACTTTTTAGAGATGGCAATGCTTTGGATCACTCAGCAGAGGCCCCCCTATATTGAAGACCCTTTTTTTTAGAAATCACTTTGTTTTTATACACTAAAAATGGCCCCGGTACGATAACGGCCTTCTTTTACAGTTTGCTGTGCTTTGGAACATTAAATAGTGGCCCCCCTTATTTTCTTGCACCGGGCCCTCTTTTTGTAAGGCCAACACTGCATTTATACAACCCATCGCCCATTAGTTTTTTAAATATTTACAATGTGTTAGGAAATTACTTTTAAAACCTAAGTAACAATATGAAATACTTTAAGGTGGCAGTCGCTAATTTTTGAACTTTCTGCATCGTTAATCGCCCAAACTTAATCTGGGAAACCACGATAAACCTAATAAAAATAAATTTCCTTTTTAATTTTACCAATTAATCGAACTAAACTTTTTTTATTCTCATTTTCTGCGTCGAAGTTGTCATGAGTTTGCGTTGTCCATCTACCCAAGATTGGCCATGGGCATTGGGCAAATACGTCGTTTATGATATATGCCTACTTCCAGAAAGATGGCAGTGGTGTGCAACTACATGTATCCGTGAGTATAGTATCAATAAATGACATTTTCTGGCCCATCATGGATCCCTTATTTCGCTACTTGGTTCCTACTGAGGACGAGTAACGTTTTTTTGCGGACCAACGTTTAATAACCGTTGCTACAGACATAGTAAAAATATTAAACAATGTTTCCAGAAAATTTGCAAATGCCTATTCCAGCTTAATCACTAATTGATTTTATTTATAGATTTACAGAAGACAATCAGCAAAAAGAGTTCAAAACTGACACAATAAACAATTTATCAAAGCTAAGTAAGTAATTAGGTTAAACCAACGTTTTTCAAACTTTTCAGCAAGCGGACCTCTTGCTTTCTTAAAATAATGGCTACTCCATTAACTTTTTAAACAAAGAAAACTCAAAAACTTAAAAAATGCTACGTTGTCAACAATATAATTGTCGTCAAATCATTCATGTATTTGAACATAGCACATTTGTAAGTCGATGAACTAATAAAAAAAAGTTAGTCAACTAATTTAAACTGCAGTATTTTATTCGCATCGTTTTAAAGTTGCTCACGGACCCTCAGAAGTTCGACAAAGCCCAGTTTGAGAACCAACGACCTAAACATTAAATGCAGCATAATGTTATTTGCCCTTCAATTAAAACTTACTTATCTTTAAGCCCCACCAACCTTTTCCTCTTAAATCAATCTTTTTTGTTTCCTGCTCCCAGACTTGGGCAAAATACTCTCCAAAGGTATTTAAATACAAATACAAAATACAGTGGTTAAAAAGTAATTAAATACAAATACAAAATACTTTCTGGCAATAGTGATAAATACAAAATACAAATACTATAACAATGTATTTAAATACATTTAAAAATACTTTCAAATACTTTTTCAAAAAAAATCATCCACTTTAAAAACAAAAAAAATTAGCGAATACAGTCGAGACAATGCCAAAATGGTTATCAATTTTTATGTTTCTATTAAAACGATCATTGCATTATCATTTGTTTATTATAGAAAAAAATACGAATGTAAAATAAACAAAGAATAATTTAATGAATCATGTGAATGGAAACGTAGTAAATAAGTGGGCGTCCATCAAATCGATTTAAACTGTAAATCATTGTATCTCTTAGCTTGGTTATTTTGCAATCAATTTTTGTTTTACATTAAACAAATAAAGATACATCGATTTACGTTTGAATCGATTATAGCAACTAGCAAGACTGAAGACAAAATTCTAAGAACACAGGATATGTACAAAATAGACAGCATC
The DNA here is from genome assembly GCA_963680785.1 of Diplosoma virens. Lineage (NCBI taxonomy): Eukaryota > Metazoa > Chordata > Ascidiacea > Aplousobranchia > Didemnidae > Diplosoma > Diplosoma virens. Next base: position 25,798,464 of record OY796892.1, on the reverse strand, counting down.
ACTATACAAAACAGACGGCGAGTTTCGTCTCTATAATCTGGTAATGCAGCATTGAGACGTAGTAAAATAGCTTCAGAAATTTGTGGTCGTACAAAAGAAATGTTTTATCAGTTTATTATCCACCAATGCATATCAGCAATTTTGCATTTGTTTGCTTTCAGTAAGATTAACTTTTCAAAGTTCTTATAAGTCAGCCTTCCCCTGCGTCCTTGTAAAATGATAGAAGCAAATGAGAAGAGACGCTCAACGGGTGCTGATGATGTTAGTGATGTGTTGAATTTCAAAAACACGTTTTTGATTTTTGGATAGCGATGCAGTGATCCAAGATTATTACTTGGGTCTTCAAAAAATTAAAGTACTTCAATGGAAGTTAGATTTTTTTACGTCGTCTGACTAGTGAAAAAAGGTATCACTACTTTTGTTGCATTTAAAGCCTTCTGAAACATTTGAACTTAGTTTGTTAGCTGTGTTAATCAGTTCTTGTTTGAGTGCATCTATTTTTTCTTTCAAAATAGGTTTTAACTTAAAATAAGGATGTGATATTGTGGCTAAAAGGCCATCTTTTTACCACCATAACATCTTGTTGAAGATACGACTGGAATCTTTTTTGCATTTCTCTCAAAGCAGCTTGAACAAGTGGAGCATTGTTTTTTAAAGACTGATCCTGAATTGTTTTAAGTGAAGTTTCTGTCTGTCGCAGCACAGGGATTGCATAGCCACAAAACAAAAATTGCTCTCCTTGAACCTTGTGAATAGCCATGACGATAGGTTCAAGCACAGTGCAATATTCACGCAAAAATTCCACTTTACTTTCACTTAACTTTGGAAATAAAGTTTTTGACATAAGTCTTTCAAGTAGGGTTACCAACTTTTTGCTTCGCCATTCCGGGACACCTTAATACAGGGGCGTCAAATCTTTTTAAGCCGAGGGCTATTTTGGCTCATCAAAAATATTGGCAGGCCAAACAAATGAAACACCTCAATTTTTGTCCCAAACTCATAGTGATCTCTCAAAAAAAAAGGTCCTCACTTGAAATCAGTCTCGGATTTCATTATTTTTCTCTGAAAACTAGTGATGTCGGAAAAAACAAGAGAAAAAGAAGTTTTTACATAAAATCTGTCTTCGATTTCCTTCGAAATTTTTGCCAAAATAGGCAGGACAGAGCCCCAAAAAGTTGCCCCAAAACAATCCAAAGAGCTGTCAGTAAATTCCGGGACAAAAGTGACCCAGCCCGGGACAAGGGACGCCAGAAGTCAATTCCGGGACTGTCCCGGCCATTCCGGGACGGTTGGCAACCCTACTTTCAAGGTACACTGCTCAAATTTTAGCAGACATTGTAAGCTGTCAAAAAGAGAATTCCATCTTGTAATGCATGGTGTAACTAGGTTCCGCTTGCAAATATTGAAAATGATTTCAGCCGACTTAGGAAGATTGCACTTACCGTATTCCACAATTGGCTTTTTCAAATGATGACATAAATATTTTTTTGTGCAATGCTGGGTAAGAGGTTTTCTTGATATTTGTAGTCGCTATTAAACTGAGTGTATGAGCGAAACATTTTTTTTGCGTGGACAAAACAAAAAGCTCTTCATTATTTTCGCCAGTGAACGTGACCATGCCATTGATGCTTTCAAAATTTACTTCATCTTCACTGCTCTCCTGATCGTCATTTTTATTTTGCTCTTTGAAGCCAAACTCACGAAATGCTTTTGCAAAATTACTGGCATTGTCTGTTATGGTACGAGTAATTTTTTTGTAATCAAGACCAATTTTATCATGAACTTCTTGAATTTTTTCAGCAATTGAATCAAATGAATGTGTCCCTGAAAACCTTTCGCAAGCAAATTGCAAAGGACTCTCTGCAGTGTTTCTGGATCAACGACATGAGCAGTCATGCCAAGGAAGCTTCTTTTTCGCTGTGACCGAATGTCAGCTGTTGTGCAAACATAATCCTTTGAAGAAAGCGCTTTTTTAATGTTGATCATAACAGCCTCAAACTGTTTGTCAATTTTTGCAATAAGACTTTTCCTCCTTATGGACTTGTGCTTACTAACTGTTGAAAAGGTTCTGCTTCAACCAAGGACTGGGGTAAACCGCATTTAATTACTAAATTAACAATTGCTTCTAAAGCAGCATCTTGGGTAACCTTTTTCGACTTGCAAAATTGAAATATAGTTGTTTGCGTATTTTTAGGTGTTTTTTCTTTCTGAGAATCGTCCTGACGTGCTTTCTTTGATTTTTCAAACTCTGTAACTTCTGCTGGATGCTTCCGTTTCAAATGCAACAAAAAATTTGAAGTTGCTTTTTTTGATCCTGATAAGGGTGGCTTGCTATCAGGGCAGACACAACATTTAGCTTTTATTTTACCATCAGAACTTTCTTCAGTCACTTGAAATAGTTTTCCATTCAGGATTAAAGGCGTTTTTGAAGTCATTTTATGCTGCCAGTTTAGACAAATTCTGCTATTTCTGCTTTAAACTGTCTCAACTCTTATCCTGCTGCGTGCATGCGCCCTGTTAAAACAGTCTGAACACCCCATTCAAAGACTCAAAGTGAGCAGAAAAACAAACGCGGCAAAATTTTTTTGGCTAAACTTCCTGAAAAACCCTTTGATGTTTCTGGTTTACGTAACAATGCTCCAGCAAATGCGCAAGTCGTTTATATACGGCTACGCGTTGCTTTGAAGTCAGAATTTTTAATCAACAAAAAACATCTGAAAACCCATAACGAACGGAATAGAGATAAGTTGTTCAATGTAATAAAGTCACAAATCTTAAAAAATTATGTCCTTGAAAAAGTAAATTTACAGCACTTTCCGCGTGTGGTGAATTTAGCAGGCGACTGTAGATTTCTGCTATGCCTATAATAAAAAAAGTACAAATATACATTATACATACATATAAAATTTAAAGTGGACAGTAATATTTAGTCATCTCCGCAAGCAAGTCGAGGTAATTGCTTGACAGTAGCTGTATCTAGAGCGCCTCTGACGCTTTTTTGTAAGAAGGATAAATAAAAAAAAAAGAATTTACTGATGTACGTTATTGACGGTGAACTTGTGCTGTAAAAATGTTTTATTGCTTATTACACGAAATGCATAAAGAAAAACTGTGTGATACATTTTTATTTGCAAAAGTGAAAAAATATAAATAATCCAATTGAGAATATTTTGCTGAAACATAATACCGGAGTAATTTTATGCTTTAGCAAAAATATATCTGTCGTTCAAAATTTGTTACATAAGGATTTATTGAGTGACAAAAAACAACGTTACTTTACTGAACAGCTAAAATAAACTATGAGCTTGCCATTTCTTGTTTATAAATTGTCAAGAAAATAAGCCGAAACTTTTTTTCTTCATCTAAGTCAGCGTGGTCCAACTACAGGCCCGCGGGCCGTATGCGGCCCGCGAAACAATTTTGTGCGGCCCGCGGAACAATTTTGCACAATTCAAGTCTTGTCGATCATAAGTAGCGGCAATCTTCTATAACAGCGTGGTCCAACTACGGGCTCGCGGGCCGCATGCCGCAAATCAATTTTGCACAAGTCTTGTCGATCAGAAGCAGCAGCCGTAATTTTTTTTTGGAGAACGCTATGATTTTGCGCCAAAATAGGAATTTTGGAGACCGATTCCAAGTGAAGACCTTTTTTTTTTTTTTTTTTAGAGAACACCCTGATTTTGGAACGAAAATAGGAATTTTTAGCCGACTGAGGCCCGCAAACTCGAATAATTTTGAAAAGTGGCCCACAAGAGTGCAGAAGTTGGACCACCCTGATCTAAGTCAAAGCGCTCAAAGATTGCGTGGTAACAAATGTATTTAAACAAATGTATTTAAAAATTTCTGAAAATACAAAATACTTGTAGTAAAAAGCATTTAAATACAAATACAAAATACACAAAAACAAATGTATTTAAACACAAATACAAAATACAGTATTTTGTATTTCAAATACGTATTTGTATTTTAAATTATAAATACATCCCAAGTCTGCCTGCTCCTGCTAAGTTTGTAATGAATTATTCGATCGGTAAAAAGTCAACAGTCCAATTCAAAATAAATTTTTTCAATCAATAAATGTAAACCTTCCAGCTCAGCTCAGTTGCTGACATTTCAACAATAGCAACTGTGATGAGTTTCACTTTAAACAAAGTAGTAGATGGCCGAGGTCTTTAGTGACTGTCTTTGACAAAATATGCGAGTTTAATAAGTTAGTTTGGCTTAAATTCTTGTATGGCAATTGGTTTTCAAATGCTAAGTAGTGTTGTTGCTATCATTTGATTAAGAAAAAGTTATTATTTTTAAATCTTGGACTAATTTTTTAGTTATATTTCTACTATTTTGACAAGAGTTTGTTCTAAATTTCTCGAATTGAAATTGGCTATTTCTTTGGTGATAGCAATTTATGATTGAATCATTGTATAGTAGACCCGCCATATGGCAATTTCATAAGATGGGGGATAACGTAAGCTACTATCAAAATATTTTACTATTTCAATAGCTGCATCTGATGTTTACATAAGCGTACGAACTACTTCACTTTTTCATCAAATTCGTCTCCCTCTGATGTTGGAAACCTGGATCTCACTTGTTCCCGAGCAAGTCAGAATAATAACAGGTGAGTTTACCCTTGAAAATTTATTATTATTCAAACTTGATGTCATTATTTTCAGGTCAACTTCAACTTTTCAAGTAACCTAAGTGTTTTAAGAAAAAGCTTAAAATAATTTTTTAAACTTTGAATGCTAACAAACGCTGTTTGACATCGTCTGCATCTGATGTATATGCTAGGCTTGCGTTTGCTCGTTTATTGAATTTCGTATAAACCTGATCCTAGAAATTTTAATAAAGAAAGAAACGTACGCGAAGCGTAAACGACAAATGTACACCTGGATATAACTAAACAAAACATCAAAGTCTATAAAAATGTTTTATTTATTATTTTATAGCTTTTAGTCTTTGGTAACTTTAAAAAACACAATCTATGGCTGTTTGAATGTTCAACCTGGGTAAAAGTTTATCAATTAGACAAGTTGAACGTTAGTTTAACCAGGCTTGCTTTTGTTGTTTTAAGTTAAATGCATTAACAGACTCTAAAGACAAAGTTTTGGAAAAGCGTCTTCAAAATTTTGGAAAAATAAAACCACATCTTTTCAATTTTGATTGTCCATTTTATCGCAGCAATAAATGGGCGCTCTTGTGCAAGCTGTATTGGGAATTTCATGTATACAAACTAAAAAATAGTAAGGTAAATAGTCACTGGCCTAGAGAATTTCTTTCATTTTATAAAAGTTTTATAACTACTGAAGGAAAAGTGGTTTTGTCATTTTGATGACGATACTTTTGTAAATATTCCATCTTTGTTGTGGATGCTTGGAAAACTGGATTCTTCAAGGAGAATATTTGTCGGGCGTTCTCCTTCCACATCAAGGCCAATTGTCACTCGAGTTTACAAACCTGAAGCCAACTCAAACCAACCGAACTTCGCAGATAACGAAGTAAGAATAAAAAATCACTTAAAAAGTTAATAGTATATTCTGCTTCACTTTGATTTAATTGCTAGTTTGATATGCATTTGCTGGCTTAAAGTAAAGCTTGAAATTTAATTTAAGACAAGAAACGGTAGTGTTTTATGTTAATAGTTATCTCTAGTTTTATTTGACAAAAATTTTATGTTTGTTTTTTGTTGAGTTTAAATTTTATAAAGTTTTATTTTTTAAATTAATAATCGAAAAATTTTGTTTTACAACATGGTAAACTGACAGTTTTATTCGAAGCTCTTAGCAATTTTTTTCGGCTTTAAGTGCATGCACTGAAAATATCTGCTTATTTCTCTCTTTGGTTTCTAAACTTTCTAACTAATTAGCGTAAACCTGAAAAGTTTTTTAAACACTAAAAATAAAAAAAATTTTTTCTCAAATTTATCTTGGACTTTGTAATGTATTGTAGTGGAAAAAACTACTTTACATCAAAGCATAAAAAACAATAAAACAGAAATATTTATTATCAGCTTTTATCTTAATTATAGAAATATCAAAAAAAAGATCCCTTTGAACTTATATCTTTTCACTACGCTCTCGGAGGAGCAGGATATTGTTTATCAAAAATACTCATTGACGAACTTGCTCCGTTTTTAGAGGTAACCTAATCTTGATGTAATTTTACGTAAAAAAAACATAGGCCTACTATCGTTTAAATTTTACACTTATAATTAAAAGAAAAATACCTACAACCTGTATCAAGATGAAACAGATTTCGGAGGTGTTTTGTTTTAATACATGAAAAATCTATTGGTGGTCTGGATTTTCATTGAGCACTTTTTAAAAACACGTCGATTTTTTCCAATTTAGGTACTATCATTCGAAGACATTTCATCATTAAACATTTTTGGTTTACTGGTTATTAAAAAAGCTAAAACATAGTAACTTAAACTTTGATTAGAATTTTGAAACTTAAAAAGAATAATAATTGTTTTTGATTTCAATAGTTTTTTAAGCATCGGTAATGAAAGTTCGAGTTTGAAGTCGCCTAATGTTATTTCAAAGAAGTTTTAAAAAGATAAGTGAATAAAACATTGCATTATTATTACATTGTGTTCAATGTTATTGTAAACGTAGACACAAAAACCATATTTTACTTTTTCCAAGACTCAAATTTTTCATTTTTTATTGTCAAAAAAGTAGTTCTTAATACTGTACATAATGATTGACGTGATATGTTTGATTAAAAAACAGATAATTTTAAAATATACAAAAACATAAACGCGGCTTAGAAAAACTTTTTTCCCAGACCCGAATTATTACTTTAAGAGTTTGTTTGATAAGGCCAGTTTATGTACAATTGTGCACAAACTACGAATGTTTGCCAAGTCACAAAAAATATTTATAAAAACTGCAGATCTTGAAGCCATATTTAATTATAAGCTTAGACTTGGTTTTAATAATAGCGATAAATTTAACCTTATAACTAAAAAATTCTCTCATCAACTTTTCCGCTGGTTACAGGTAATTTTTTTTAAATAAATATTAAAATTATTTTTATGAAACTAGAAGTTTAGTAAGGAATCGCAAAATTTTAAAATCAACTTTGATCTTGAGTTACAATTTTGACGGAAGATTTCATACGTCATTATATTCAATAGCATATTGTTTAAGACGTTCGCTCCACCATCGAAAGTCTTGGATTCATTTTAGAATTAACTCAATATCAAAAAACTTGAAAACTTAAAGTCCAACCGCTGCTTTCTTTCTCAACATTCCGAACGAAAGTGTTGTGTGTTGATTATAACAAGTTAGCACAACACACTGTATTACAATTCATTCTTATGTGACGTTTGGTGCGAGAGAGTTATTGTTTGAATCTACAAAAAAAAAAAAGATTAGCGCTTGCCGCCTAGGGCTTGTTATTTGTTTGTTTTATTGATCTTTCCGAGCTTAAAATTTAAGCGAGCGCTAAGCTAAGCAAAAAAATCAATAAAACAAACAAAGAATACTCCATTCCACGCTCGCAGTGAAAATGACCTCTAATGCGAATCCGTAACGATTTTTTGTTTTTTCTCAAGTTTCAAACAGAAAAACAAACTGAAAATAAAATTTCAAACAGAAAACACACTAAACCAAAAGTACAAATTCCTACGTTCAATGTCTTTTATCAAAAAGCTTCATGATTCAATATTACTTTTCAAACTGTATTGTTTAGCCTGGATACTTAATTATTTAGATATTCTTTTTTCTTTGTATGATTGTTTTAGGGTTCTTCTTTAATTCGCATCGCCTCAACTGCGTCGTTGCCTGACGATTGCCTCATCGGCTTCATCATAACTCATCTGCTTGGTGTCTCTCTCACCCACACTGAACTGATGAACTCACAATATGATGACCTTTCAAACTTGACCGTTCAAGATATGTTGGGTCAGGTTACTTTCAATGTTCAATTTCGTGATTACAACAACAAAAACAGTACAGACTACAAAGCCATTAATTTGAATCGGTTTGGCAGTCAAAGTATAACCGATATAGAAAGTACTTTCAATTCTGATTCTTTATTTGTATTGGATTTTCACAAAAAATTAGTAAAGAATTTGAAACAATTAAAATTCATCGAATCGGATCTAAATCAATAGATTTTAGTTTAGTGAACGCTACCATACATTTATCAAAATATCACTCACAACAACTTCATTATGTTTAGGTCATAAACAGAAAACTACAAGAGGCCTAGAGGTTGAAGCTTTCCCCTTAAATTTTTTAGCTATCCAAAGTTTTAAAAACTTTTTAATAGTCCCCCGAAAAAAGCCTCCAATAAACTTGAACAAGCTCTTACTCGAAGTAAAGACCTTTTCATTTTTTAGTCTCCATTTAAACTTTGAGGACAAAACGGATTTTGAATTACGTAAAAATATATTTTAAGACTTCAAATATTTTAGCTGGTGGTCCCTGCTCATATATATAGGTGCATCCCCCTCATATAAAATATATCTAAACTGATGTTATTGATGTTTTTATGTTAAATAAAAAAAGATTAAATATAAATTTATATAAATTAGCTGATTATACATATATAGGGAAAGTATCCACAATTGAGCCAAAATTTACATTTTTGATCAGAAAATTTAAACCAGTAGTATTTTTATCAAAACAAAGTGATATTCATAAACTACCTTCTTTGTGGTAATGATTTAAATTTTTAGAATCATTATAGGCAAATTATTTATGGTATTTTTGGGGGGTTAAAATTGCCTACTAATTTGGCTCAACTATGGAGTCGGATTTCCGTAGTTGATCCACCCAGTAACTTTAATTGAGCCACTCTCTAGTTTATAAAATTAAGTCGAGTATTGCGTGTCATCATATAAGAGAAACATTAGAACCAAAAAGCTTTATTCAAAATATTAGAAAAGAACATATACAAACTTTCAATCAGAGTCAACTACTGTATGTACACAAAAAAGTAACAATGTCTTTCAAATAAAAATTGAGAGTGCTTTATAAAATAGTAGTCAGATTTTACAATACTGGCATTTAAAAACTGTTGTATCATCTGTACAAGCTTCATGTGCCCAGCTTTTACAAGGACCAACAATGCTGTATGCAGCATTTCTAGAATTGCAATACAAACAATCGATGCAACTGCATTTAATCCAATCCTCCACATCTTTACAGTATAATTCCGAGCAAATGCAACAAATGTTTTCATCATTAAATTCAGAAAGTTCAGAACTGTCATCAAGTGTCATAGTAACAGATTCTTCCGACGAACTCGAGAAAACAATTGATTTTTTTGCCTTTTTTTTACGTGTTTAAGCTTTTTGCTTTTTTTTGGTCTTGTCTGGTCTTGGACTTTTTGTCTTTATTTCCAACCTCTCTACGTCTTCTTAATGGTTTCTTGCCCAAACAAACTAAATTTGCGGCAAGGCGTTCTTTTTCTGGTGTCGAAGTAATAACAAGCGATTTTTTTTTGTTTTTTTGTTGAGCAAAACGTTTTCGAGGTAAAGCTTTTGGTACTGCCAGGATATCAAATGGAGAAACGTAATTAGGATTAGAAAAACCTCTTTTATTTTGAATGGGTGTTCTGTTGATTAAAATTTTATTTGTTTCAGTATTGCTCATTGCACAGACTGGTACTCTAGTTGCAGATTTTGTGTTTGCTCTGGAAAAGGGTCTGTCACTGGAGGATTAACAGAATAAAGAAAAGTTTTTTCTATTTGTTGTGTTTCATCAGAAACAGTAGGGTCGGGTCTATTAGTAACTTCAGCTGGCAAGAAATCTTCATCTGTGTAGATATCTCTTTTAAGTGGAAAGACTCCAGTTGCTTTAAAAGCTGATTCCATGTTCTTTTTGCTAAAAGCAATATTGTATGCTTCCTTAGCAATGCCAGCAACATTGTAAATTGTGCAAGGGGTTCCAGGATTTGACTTCATCCAGCTATCCAGAAACTTGTGAGAGGCATGATTGTCTAAAATAAGCAGCACAGGATTTTGTCAGTCAGTGTCAGTGTTTTTTTTATTCTCGATCATTATTAAACAGTTTAACACAAAAATTATAAACATTAAAAAGATCAAAAAAAGGAAGAAGCAGCACAACGTCAGACGTTAAAACATGCATATGACAAACAAAGTAAAAGTACAAGATAGTATAAAGCATGGCTGCAACACCTTAATCATATAAAGACATAAGTGAAAAAAGAAAAAAAACAAATAAATAAATAAATACGTAAAAATAATATTATGAAACAAACTGAACAATTAAATAACCAGTGCATGACTAGGCTGCGTAATGATGATGGGTGGCACAGCTAGCCAAGATGGAAATTAGCTTTCTGGTGAACATTTTGTGTGCTTTTTAAAATGATCCAAGTAATCAACAAATAAGTCGGTTGTCATCCAACCTGATGAATTAGCAGCGCCCAAAGAACCAACAGGAGCATTATTTAGCATGTAGGGTTTTTAGTTTTTTCGTGGAAAAATAAACATTGGTGGAATATCATTTCCAAGTGCGTTAATTGTTGCTGCCATTGTGACAAGTTCACCTCTTTCTCTTGATGTCACAGCTCCGACCTGTTAATGATAAGGTTAGTTAAGATCATTTTTCTGAAGACTATAAATAATTAAAATAGTTTTCTATGCACAATACAACTTTACAATGTTTATGCAATGCAGGTTTCAACTTCAATTAGAGGTGTGATATAAGTAGGTTAAGCCTAGACGATGTCAATGATACAGTTTTTAGATTACCTGCTTCACTCCTTGTTGAGCTAAAACCTTTTTTGGTACTTGTACAGTAAAGCAGCCAGTTTCATCCATATTGAATATATTTCCTGGATCAAATTGATACTTTTCCATTACACTATATAAATTATCAAAATAGTTGCTGACATTTTTTTTGTTAAAAGCCGTTGCTCTTCCATAAGATGTTGCTTCTGCTTTTCGTAGAGTCAAGTGGTGGCGTTGCATAAAATTGCGGAGCCACTTTTTGCCACTTTTTTGGTCAGTTTTACAATTTTCAGGAATATCAAGTTTGTTTCTAACGGCAAATTCCCATGCTAGTGATCTAGCTTTATCAGTCGACAAACCAAAAAAGCGACAGCATAGATTTAAAAAATGCTTTGCCAAATTACTCTCCATCTCTTTTGATAAAATTTTTTTGTGAGAACTGTACCCCATATTAGCATTTGTTGGTCCTTTTTCAGCTGCTTTTCTAAGGTAGCGAGTTAAGGTCATTCTATCAATGCTGTGCTTTTTAGCACTCTCTCTAATTGAAAATTTATTTTTAGTCACATCTGTAGCAGCGTTCTGAAGGACAATAAGTGGTATTCTTCCGCGATCAGTTTTTCGTTTTTCCATTATTCTAAGGCTTCCAGTCACAATAAGTTTTAATATTATAGTATTTTAACTGAAAATGACAAAACTAATTGATGTAAATATAACTAAGTTCAGATTATTTCATGTTTACGATTTAAATTTAATTAAGCATTTAGTTCATGTTAAGTAACCAAAGTTGAGCCAGCTGGCTCAACAAAAGATTGGTGTAGTGGCTCAACTATAAAACAGCGCTCAATATGGACATATCTCAAGATTTTATCACTGCCTTTGATCTAGTAATTATAAATCTAACCCTATTTAAAATGTAAAGCTTTATGTTATACTCATAAAAACTTTCGCTTTCTTAGCTGCAGTAACTTCAGAGATAATCGAGCTTACTTTAAAAAAAACAACAACAACAATTGTACTAAAAAATTGCACAAACTGATCTAGCACATGGTATTTTCATCACAACTGCGTAACAATAACAACAAAGAACCGCCATCTTGATACAAAAATATTAAAGTTGTTACGGTTGAAAAAATTTAAACAAGGCGGAAAAAAGGCTATTTGATCAATTATGGAACCGGCTCCGGTATGGATACTTTCCCCTATACTGAACTAAATTATTTCTATTTTAATTCAACTTAGAAAAGCTGTTCTTTTTTGTCTATGAATGTTGTCAATTCATTATTTGCTTTGTTTTATTTTAATGATATGTTGGTTTTTATCTATTTTTGCATTATTTTCGTTTTCTTTGTCTTTACCAGTGGCGTGCGGTCAGGGCATGCAATTCATGCGTTGCATGCCCTTAAAACAATGACTGTTTTTAGAGATCACTTTGTTTTGGAACACTAAAAAGTGCTCCCTATTTTTCTTGCACTGGACTTCCCTTTTTGTGAGGCCATCATTGCTACTAGACTAGGGTTTTTAAACTCGTTGCAACACGTGGACCCCTAGGCTAATTTTATAAAACTCTTTGGACCTCAAGTCTAAATCTTTTACGATAATTTAAAGACCAAAAAAAGTCATCAACTCAAGTTCCGATAAGTTTTTCTTTTTAATTGTGAATTAAAGACTTTCTTGATATTCACTTCACAATTTAAAAAAATTACCGGAACTTTTGCTGATTACTTTTTTATTTTGGTCAACACTTAAAAATTTTAAAACTTATTGGACACCAGGTTTAATTTTTTTGAAAGTCTAGACAAGACCAAAAAGTTCTCTGTTGAAAGGAAAAATTTGCCCAAAAAATAGAGCTTTTTCTGGCCACCTGGTGGAAAATGGCAACCGTTGCTAAGCCGAGCAAGCTTTGGCTTTGTTTAGTTAGTTTTTACAGCGAAGTCATGAAGCGGATAGCTTATTTCGGTGATTTGAATTTGAGTTAAGAGTGCGGTGATGAAGGTCTCAAAACTAATTTTTTGTGGTATCGATCTCGTCTCGGTTTCAACATTATGCTGGTAATCTTGATCTCACTCTCGGTCTCGTGTTTTTTAATTAACCTCGAGACCAGACATTTTTTAATATGTTTGTTTTTGATGTTATTGTGATGAATTTTGCAATTTGCTTAAAAGCAACACTCAATGGACCAGCTTTTGCCCCAATTTGAAGTGGTAAAAAGCTGGAGCCAAACTTCTTTTATCTTTTGTTTTGCAACTTTCTTACGTTTATTCCAATGAAGGTTTTTATTGTGATCAGGGCTATCTGTTACAAGCTAATCCGACTATGAAAAAACTTCATCTAAATTTTTTCTTTTGGCAACAAACAAGTCTGATAATGCTTTGAATGTTTCTACTCACGCCCTTGCCCGATAAACATTCACACCCAATTAATCCGATTCTAGAAAAAAGAAGTAACTTGATCACGTCAATAATTTTTAAAACTGTTTTTTTCTCTGGGTAAACAAGCTTTAACAGAAGAACGAAAAAATAGTACGAAAGAACTGGATCAATAGCAGCAAGATAGATTATATAGTTTAGTTTAGCTGTAACAGACATTTACAATAAGATTTTACACAATACTGAGCAAAAAAAGTATACTTGTGCAGTCTTCTTGGATTTAAAAAAAGCATTTGATACTGTTAATCACTCAATTCTACTTAACAAATTACACAAATATGGTATAAGAGGATTATTATATGATTATTTAACAAACAGAACACAATTTACTGTCTTACACAACAATATATCCCATCCAGATGTATTAAATACAGGGGTTCCTCAAAATTCAATATTAGGTCCTCTACTATTTTTAATATATATAAATGATCTCCCACTAATCTCCAACTTTTCGACAAGATTATTTGCAGATGAAATTTGTTCAATTATGACTGACTCTAATCTGAAACTTTTAAACAAAAAAGTAAATACAGAAATAAACAAAGTTTCCCAATGGATGAATTTAAACAAATTGAAGCTAAATTATGACAAATGTAAATATATGCTCTTTAAACCTTCTAATAAAGAAATTGATGACAATACTACCTTCCAAATTTCATTGACAAATTCAATTAAACTAAACCAGGTAAAATCCCTTAAATACTTTGGAGTAGTGCTTGATGAAAAATTAAAATGGACAAATCATATTCGACTTCTTTGCAAAAAATTAGCACAAGTTTGTGGAATTCTCAGAACAATAAAACCACTAGTAAATTCCAAAACTCTACTAAATGTTTATTACTGCATGGCATACTCACAATTACAATATGACATATTAGCTTGGGGAAATGCAAACAAAACCAACTTATCATCACTCAACAAAGTACATACATGTAATAGAATTATTAAAATGATTCAAGAAAAAGAGAATTTTCAACCTAACTTACTAAACATTGAACAAATACACAAATTAGAAATGGGAAAATTCATGTTTCGCTATAATGCTAATCAACTCCCAACCTCTTTTCTTAAATACTTTACATCAATAGAATCAATACATAGCTACCCTACTAGGCTGTCTATACAACAAAACTATTTTTTACCGCGATATCGATTGCAACAAAGCCAAAAACTTATTAATTATACGGGAGCTAAATTGTGGTCAGAAATCCCAGAAAGCATAAAAAAATTTTCCTACAAAAATTTTTCTAAAAAATTAAAAAATCATCTAGCTTCATCTACATTTTAGAGCACATCATCGTCTACAATATATATATATATATGTTGGTGTATGCCTTATAATAAAATGTTCACTTGCTGTATAGTATGTATTTTTGTGTAATTGAATTATACTAATGTAATTGTAAAGAGGAAAAGAAAAGATTAATAATCAATGAAAATTGTAAATCAATCATAATAGAATAAAAAATTCTCTGCAATTTGTTAACTGTAGTTGTTTTTTACTATCAGATGGCGCTTTCCTAATTGTACTGCAATTTTGAGCCACGACACTTTTTTTCAGGTTAATTTTTAAAGTGTTCAAAAGATATAAAAAATAATGATAATCCTTGACCTGCACGCAAATGATTTATGCTCAATTTTGTCCGTTTTTTTGTTTTTTGTTTTTTTATTTTTTTATTTTATTTTTTTTTATTCTTCTTGGTAATTAAATTTTTGTGTATTTCTTGTGTTTCTTTTTTTTTCCTTTTTTTTATATTCTTAAATTTTTTTTTATTATTAGTATTGTTTTTTTTTTTTTTGTGAACCTAAACAAAAAACTTGGTGATTCAGTTAATCTAAAATAATAAACACCTCTGAGGCAGCTGGACTTGGTGATCAAATGATCTTTCGCTGTTTCAATTGTTTGACACTTATGTCATGTCTTTGTTTTATTGTTTTTTTTTGTCAAATCAACAAATGTGACATGTGTTTATGGAACTTATAAAGCGTTAGAGGAATAAACTTGAATAAACTTGAAATGCAGCAATAGTCCCAGAGGTGGACATAAATTTTTAAATGTCATTGTTACAGTCAATTTACAGCTAGTCACAGACCTTAAAATTTAGTATGAATACCAAAAGTTGCTTTAAAAAGAAATTAAAATGCTTGTTTGACCTTGATTTGAATGAATGAATGAATTCAATATATTTTACTGGTGTGTGTTTTAAAGCAGACTAACTGAGATAAAAAAATGACTTCAACGTCAACTAGAAGCTAAAGTTTCCAAATATTGGGTTTAAAAATGTTTTATTTTTTTATTTTATTTTTATCTCTATATTTATCCTCCTGACTCGCAGGAAAGCGACGAAGGCGCTAATACATAGGGTAAGCAATTACCCCGACCTGCTTCCGGAGATGCCAAGATATTGTTGTCCGCTAGTAATTTAGTAGAGATATGACTGCAATTTAGAACTGCTTGTCAAGATCACCAAGCAGGGGAAACTACCGTAAAGTGTCTTTCCCAAGGACACAACAGAATGGCGCAAGTGGGTTTTGAACCGAGACCATGCTGATCATCAGTCCGGTGCTTTAACCACTCGACCACGCTGCCACTGTCTTAAAATAGACTCTAATAGCGATAACCCTAGTTAACAATAAAGTTGCCTGGATATATGACTTAAAGCGGGTAGTAGGCTACAATAGAATAAACAGTAAGTTCAGACCAGTTCATAATATAGCCGTAAATGCCCAAAATATGGCCCACAACACGATTAAAAAAACTTTATTTCGAATTTTTTTGAGTTTGATGTGGCTGGAGTGCAATTACATAAGATAATGCAGTTTTTTAATCGCTAACAATTAGGACTATAGCATAAGTGTCCAAACTTCTACAGTACATGCTGTGAACCAAAATTTTTTTGCAAATACCTTTTGGGCCGGAATCGGCACAGAATTACTGTGATAAAACTTTTCTTGTTCTTTACTTTGATTTTAGTGATTATTGGTTTAAAGAAAATAACTGTATGTATAATGATTTCCTGTTTTCTAATTCTTTACGACATAAATTAGTAAAAGCTAAGATATTTCCAAACTATCAAAACGTGTTTCTGAATGATGATATATATTGCTTGTGAGTCATTTGTGGAAAAGTGTAGCCGAAATTTTATTATTTTACATTGCTATTCGCTTTGAAGTTTTCTGCTTGTTTGCATTCGTTAATTGCCTCATAAAGAATTCGTTCTGTTAGAAAAAACTTATAAATGAATGTTTTAATGCCTTCGATCCAGATTTAAAGCTTTAAAGTAAAGTTAATAACCGAGCAAGTATAAGTCCGACGTACGATAATATCTGTCAAATTTTTTAATTGCCTTTTAAAATGTGCTTTTATTCTAATTCGTTATTTTTCTTCGATTCTATTTGAATAAAGTAATTAGGTTTTTAATTATAATAAATTTTAATCGGTTGAACTTTGTTAAACGAACATTAACCTCTGCTGAGCTGGATCATAAAAAAAGCACAGCAGAGACGAAAGTCCAAAGTGAGACTGAGTCAACACTGACTTGGATAGTGACCAAGCTCCCTCGATTCCTGCTGATTCTCCGACAGATAAAAGGTACTTATCCCTGATTTAATATATGTTTGATGTATAGCAATGAACATTGCTTGGCAATCGCTCATATGTACTGATAATGAGGATTTTGAGAAAAACTCGATGGATTTGTTGCAGTTTTGCTGGCATACAGTATATCAACATTAAAATTCATAAATTGTCTTTTGAAATGTGTTTTTTTCAATTTGTTGTTTTTCTTGCATTCTATTTGAATAAGGTTAATTAGGTTCTTCAATTTTAATTGATTGACTTTTAATTTTAATTGGTTGAAGTTTTTGTTAAACCAAAATTTGTTTCGAATTATTTTTTATGTAAACTTTAATCAAACCCTCTCCCCACTAAAAAATTCATCACTTTGATCCTACGCTTTTTTTGTTTTTTTAATGAAGTGAAAAAGTTCTTGTTGCAATGAAATTTATGTATGCAATAATTTGAACACCATTTAATTATGGTCCGCGATTAATTCTAGAAGTGAAGAGGTGGTGGCCCTCTGAGTCGCAACCTTTGCCCACCCCTATAGTTTGTTTGTTTTTTATTTTTATCTCTACATTCATCCTCTTGCCGCCCAGATAAGCGAGGCGCTATACGTGTGACAAGCAATTACCCCGACCCGCTTTCGGAGATGCCAAGATTTTGCTGTCCTGTTAAAACTTTTTTACTTTGGTTTTTTAGTTTTTTAAGAGGTATGACTAAATTTTACAACTACTTTCCAAGAAAAAGTGCCATAAGATGTATTTCCCAAAGACACAACATGATGGCGCGACTAGGTTTTAAACTAGGCATACCATATTTTTGAAGTGGTAAATCGGAACGTTTGTTAAAAGAAAAAAATTCGTTCTTAAAAACCAAAGTTCTCTAAAAAAAGTCTTCATTTTGAATATGTCTGGGGCAGGGATGGGTAACCTTATTGTACTCACAGGCTAGTTTCAGACATCAAAAGTTGGTGCCGGCCGCACAAACGTTTGGGGAGCAATATAATTTTTCATCCTAAAAGATAGTGATGTCTAAAAAAAAAGATCTTCGCTTGAAAGCACTCTCTCCGATTTCCCAATTTTTGTCCCAAAATTGTAGTGTTCTCTAAAAAAAAAACGTCTTCACTTAAAATTGGAAATACCGGGACATATTGGTTAACTGGGCAAGACAAGGCCTAAAAATCGGGACTGTCCCGGCTGAAACGGGACGTATGGCCAGCCTATTTTAAATCGCGCCCGTTTCGATCACAATTATCACCTTTTAAACACTCGACCACGCTGCTCAGAATGCGTTTAACTACCCGGTAAAAAGTTGTAATCTATGAATCCATAGGCACATGCACGGAAGAAGGAGGGTTGGGGATTAAAAAACCTCCATGAAGAATGATGATTAAAGGTTTATAGTAGCACTAAGACAACTTAAAAATTGTTAAAATAAAGTGAAGACTTTTTTCAATTAAGTTAGGGCTTAAAAAAAGTGAAGAGCAAAAAAAGTCTTCACTTTTATTTTACATTCGTCAGCAGCGTGGTTAAATTAATTGAGTGGTTAAGAACGCCGTAACTGATGGGGAACGTAATCGACACCGTCACGGTTCAAAGCCTACTCGCGCCACGCTGTTGTGTCCTTAAGAAAAGCACTTTACGGTACTTTCTCCTGCTTGGTGGTCTTAGCAAGCAGTATTGAATTTCAGTCATATCTTTATAAAATTAAAAACAAAATAAAAATTTCAATCGGACAACACTATCATGGCATTTCCGAAGCAGGTCAATGAAATAGTTTGACAGTTGCTCTATGTGTAGCGGCTCCGACAATTTCCTGTGAGTCAGGGAGTCAGGAAGATAAAAAGAAAGATAAAGTAATATTAAAAATAAATAAAGAATTTAATTGTTTTTTGAAGTGAATCTCTAAAAGTGGCTCTTTTTTTTTGTTGCACCAGGCCTCCCTTTTGTGAAAAACATCACGGAGTATAGTTATCGTATTTTCGGCTCTCAACCGCGCCCTCCCCCATAACAAATTTTTGCATACGTCACTGTATGAACCTAATTGCTTAAAACAAAGTACGAAATTGCAATAAGTTAAAAAGTGTTAATATGACAAGGTAGAAACGGACAACGTCCTAAAAACTAATTCGAATAGTCTATCTAAAGATAGATCGAAGATAACAGGGTAATACCGAAAAAAGTCGTTAAACAGTTTTTACTCCTATGCATAAATCGTCAATTTTTACAATGCTTTTGAGGTGATTAATTAGATGAATTCTATTCTATGTAAACCAAAAATAGCCAACAAATTCAACAACTGCAACACACCAACACAGATAACCGAGCTAATCAAATGTTTGAATAAAGTTTCAATCATTCCCGTGATGCCGCTGCCTTCACCATTTTTGAGTTTTGAAAAATATTTTTTAATGAAATATCTGTTTTTTTAACATTTTTATCCATCATGCCTAGTGCGTTTTGGGTTTCCTCTGCTCTCCTTGAAGTTTTTTTTTAAACTGAATTGTTTAATGATGCAACTACACAAAGCAAAACTCTTTCCAACATGCTAGAGATGCTTGCATATTTAAAATGTAATTTTAGGTTATTTTTAAAAAAATATTATTTTTGGAATTATTGAAAATGGACTTTATTTTGGTAAAATTTTTTGGTCTCGGTCTTGGTCTCGGTGGTTTCTGGTCTCGGTTTCGAACTTTAAGTACCGAAATTTGCCGATCTTGGTCTCGGAAAAATTATCGGGTCTTGGTTTCGACGTTTGTGGTCTCAACTACATCACTGGTTGGGAGTATAAAATTAGTTTAAATTTTACAATCTGTTAGCTAAGTAATAAAAACTATTTTTTGCATTTATTAAACTAGACTTTGCTTGTAGTACTTTAGTTAATTTTTAAAGAATTTTTTTAAACATCTTTTACACTGTAGTTCGCAGTATTGTTGCCTTTAAAACTTATCTAAGTCTAATCTTGCATAGCTTAAAGCAAAGTTTCCCAAACTTTTTAGTCCACGGACCCCTATTTGAAAATCTTTTTTCACGGCCCAAACAAACCCAAAACAAGGTGTTCCCTAAAATTGTTCCCTAAAACAAATTCCCTAAAACGATAAAACAAGGTGTTCCCTAAAACAAACCCAAAACAAGCCTTCACTTTCCTTTGGATTAGTATCGAATTTCATGGTAGGATTACTTTCCAATTAAATATGTTTGACAAATTTTGTCGTGAGGTCGCGGACGCGGAACCCTTGCGCAGTCATCACGGAGCCTTAAGGGTCCGCGGACCCCAGTTTGGGAAATCCTGGCTTAAATTAAAACCAAAATTAGGTAGACAACCAAACTCTTTTGTTACTGTATGATGATAAGTTAATTTACAAATATTAACCATTTACGTGTCTGTAACATTTTTTGTAAAAATGAGTAAAATAATTACATTTTTGTTTCAAACAATAGGGAAAGGTGGGGCGAACCGGTCATAGTTATCTCATAACTTCTTCGTTATTGGGTTTAAATTAACAAAAGAATATTTAATAATTGCTCTGACAATATACTATCTCATGAATATAATTCAAAACCCGTGGCAACAGCATAAATGTTTTATTTTAGAAAACTCTATATTTTACTTACATGCCCGTTTTGCCTTGTAGGGTGTCCATTTTGCCCCAGGTAAAATTTTAAATAGTTTTTTGTTTTTGTTTTAAATTTCTATATAGTATTAATAAAGCACTTTTGCATTGTGGCAACTAAAAAAATCAAAAAGAAACGTTTTTATATTGACACGGTAATGTCAAAAAAATTAAACACGACAAAAACTGCACACAAAATATCCTTGGCCAGCGTAATCCAAACATCTATCGTGACACCACTGCAAACATTTGGCACATTGAATCCAGTTTTCAGATGGTGGCTCTTTATAAAGTTGTGTGCAAAGCAAACAGATATATTTTGCTTCGTTGATTTTATTTGCTTTATTTATTGTTTAAGGTTTTTTTAGCGTAGGCTTATTTTAGTTTTTTCAATGCTGTTTTGAAAAATAGCAATACAATATTGTGAAATAGTTGTGAAAAAATAATTGAAAAATAGCAATATTTTTCAATACAGCATTGAAAAAACTTACTGTAGTTGATTTTTTAAACCAAGAACCAGTTATGTGGTAGTTCTTGTTTTGCTTTCCGCTTTCCATGTGTTAACTTCACTGTAGGAAGAGGGGATATGTCAGAAAAATGATAAAAAACTCTTTCGTTTTTCTTACTTCGTTCAGATACACAACAGCAGGCCAGCTCATTGCACTCATTCACAGTAGAATAATTTAACTCTTCGTTGGAAGTGCTTGTCGCAGCTACACTTGAAGATATATTAAAGTCTAAATCAGACATACAATTTATCAGCTTTCTGCATGAGAAACTGAATAAACTTTTATTTGGTACGGTTTTAGTTGCTTGGGGCAAAACAGTCATAGCCTTTGACCGTTTTGCTCCAAACATATGCCTTTTAACAATTAACCTGAAACGTGGTTATAAAAAATATTGGATCAGGTCTAATATCTGCCCGGCCGGGCAGTTATTAGACCTGATCCAAGAATTCATGTGGCGAGACAATGTTTTAATTGTTAATCCGGGCAGATATTAGACTTGATCACCTGGCCGGGCAGTTATTAGACCTGATCCAAAATATTTTTTTAAAAATCATAAACCTTGTTTAAATTTTACTTTCTCATACTACACTTAACATCAAAAAACTTTTAAATTTAGTGATCGATTGATTAACAGAGCGACTTTGCTTCGTATCAAATTTTACAGCAGTAAAACACCCGAAACAATTACAAAATTGCCAATTTTAATTTTATAACTTTTACTAAAATAGGAAAATAAAGAAGATAAAAAAAATAAATGAAAACTTTAAAATTGCAAGAAATAGGGCAGATGTCCGTTTAACCCCGCTTTCCCCTATAGTTGCATCTGGTTTGGTTATAGTGCTAATGTGCATTCTTGTTCGTAATTATATAAACATTACAACATAATGAATTTCAGTTAATTTTCGTACAAGAGCTTAAATGTTTACATACTTACATAGTTTAAATCAACTTAAAATGGTGCTCAATGCAAAAACCTAATTATTGAAAAACAGAAAAGTATGGTACGAAAACAATTATTACAATATTAAATTAGTATTATTTTTTGATTAAGTTTAGCTAGTAACTGTAGAAGATGAAGGCTATAAGAAGCTATACTTTATGAAAAGGCAACGAGCAAATATTTGTTATAAGCTATCATTATTTTTCTCAAGTAATTAAATGGAAAAAACTGTCAGAACATATCGACGAAGCTTAACTGAAATTCTTTATGTCGTGCAACTTGATTGCAATAAAATTGAAGATACGAAAAGTTACAAGAATACACATCACCACTATAAACAAACCAGACGCAACTATATTATATGAAACAAAATTGTACTTATTCTACTCATTTCTACAAAAAATGTTGACCCAGGCGGGTTAATGGTTAATATTTGTGAATTAAATTAACAAAATATGCTTACCATAATACAGTTACAAAATAGTTTGGTTGTCTACCTAATTTTGGTATTAATTTAAGCTATGTAAGGTTAGACTTAAATAACTTTTGAAAGCAAAAATACTGCGAACTACAGCGTAAAAGATGTTTAGAAAAAATTCTTTAAAAAATAACTAGGGTGCTACAAGCAAAGTTTAGTTTAACAAGTGCAAGAAATTAGTTTTTATTACTTAGCTAACAAATTGTAAAATTTAAACTAATTTTATACTCCTAACTGAAATTCAAATTACCGAAATAAACTATCAGCTTCATGACTTGGCTGTTAAAACAAACTAAATAAAGCCAATACTTGCTCGGCTTAGCAACGATTGCCATGTCCACTAGGTGGCCAGAAAAAGGTTTATTGATTTGTAGTTCTTAGGAAAGTTTTTGGAAAAAGTAGAATGTAGACGACTAAATATTTTTTTATACAAAAACTCTGTGTACCCCTTTGATGGCTCGCTATGGCTCTTTGGGTTCAATGGACCACAGTTTACAAACCCTGCACTAGACCATCCAAATACAGGGTGTCCCAGAAGTCGCGCACCATGTAAATTTAATAATTTATTTTTTATGTTCCAGGTATGGGTGAAAAACTAACTATACAGGAAAGAGTTGAATTGGTTTTTATGTTGGCAAAAGATGAAGCAACATACCGCTCCGTAGCTGAAGAATTTAACAGTACCCATCTAGACATCTTAAATCTGTTGTTTACCAGAATCGCCCACGAACTCTTGATGATTTGAAAGATGCGATTACAACTGAATGTCAAAGGATCAGTACTGAAACCCTCAACAGAGTAAAAGACAGTTTTATAAAGAGAATTGATGCATGTATCAATGCAGAGGGTGAACAATTTGAGCATCTGTTATGATTATTATTAATAAAATTGTTATTCATATGTAATTTTAAAAAATTTACATGGTGCGCGATTTCTGGGACACCCTGTATTTTAAAGATTGAGGCACATTAAAAAACCTAAGTAGGATTTTTCTTACCCAAATGAGAAATCTACTCCAGCTATATTTCACGCGCCGAATGTATATCGCTAAGAAAATTTTAGTTACTATATTACAGCCATTAAAAACTCACTTAACTAATTTTTCCAATTGTTTTGAGCAATAACACAAACTTTTAAAAAACTAAGCTATTCTAAACTTTTTTTATTAGACAGCAATTTACTCCAAAAGTGGAACTAGAAAGTTTGAAATTATTAAAACTCATGAATAATTTATTTATGCTGACCAGTAAACTCGGTGTCATACGGGTTCTTTATTTCTACGGACTTCATTTAAAATATAAAAATTGTAAAACTCGCTGCTTCCAAACGGTCGCCAATGCTTTAATTAAATCGGCAATGACTAAAAAAAATATTTAGTTTAATTCGACGGCCATTTTAACTTGAAAGTAAAATAAATACTTTTTCCAGTTTTCAGTGCAAATTGGTGATGTAGTACATTTTTACTGCGTATGTCAACCAGCAGTGATTAAAAAAAGCGTTGCTTTAACAAAGTATGAAACTACTTTTTAAGGTTCGTGGTGATGGAAAGAATTTATATGGAAACACTGGGTCTGAAATTGTTCAATGCATGCCGGTTTGTATTATTCTGGGTAAGGTCACGAATCGTGATGAATATTGTTAATTCCTAAAAAATAAAAAATTTCGCTGTGTGTCGCAACCGAGTAATTTTTTCAGAAAAGCAGGTCAATTTACCTATTTTATCTCTATATTGATCCTCCTGACTCGCAAGTAAGCGTCGAAAGCGTCGAAAGCGTCGAAAGCGTCGAAAGCGTTGCACATAGGGCAATTGTGAAGCAATTATCCAAACCTGCTTCCGGAGATGCCAAGATATTACTGGCAGGTTGAGATTTTTTTATTTAGAGATATGACCGAAATTCAGAGCTTCTTGCTAAGACCGCCAAGCAGAAAACAGTGTTGTTCCCAAGGACACAACATAACGGCAGGAGTAGGTTTTGAACCGTGACTGTGTCGACCACGTTCTCCATCAATCGTAGTGCTCTTAACTACTCGACCACGCTGCAAACAGCAGACAAGCATACTAAAGAAATATTTTGTTGTGGTGTCAATCATATGGGAAAAACCTGTTATCCCATTTTTTAAATTATTTCCAAACTTTTAAATTGGAAATAGATTCCGCGATTTCAATTAGTTTACTCATTTCTGTATTAAACTGAAAGAACAAAGAGATTTTTAAATCGGCAAAGAAGTGCTTGTTAATTGTCATTATACAATTTACAGTATGTATAAACATTATGCGATGCAAAAATAATTAAATTACTTATACTACGCATTAGCTTTATTTTCTTGAAATTGCAACATTTGATATCTGAATACAAAACTATGTAATTTAAGTTTTCCATTCACATCTTGAAACTGGAGCAATTTTTGGTTGTGAAGCGAATGATTGTAGAGCGGAAAGTGCATTTACTTTGATCTAGAACTTATACAATTGTACTGACTCATAAAAGAAAAGTTTTGCTGTTGCATGCAACAACTTAATTAACAGTTTGACATTGATCGGCGTGTGACCAAACAAGAAGCTCGGTTGAGGAGCTTGTTTTGACAACGACAAATGTGGCCACGGTCTCCTTTAACTTTTATCTTTGCCACCCCTTTGAGTTCTTTCAGAAAGACGCATTGAGGCGCTCTCTTTGACTTAAAAGTTTTAATAAATACATATTACCACAGATATTTTAGCAGTTATTGCAGCTAATATACGATTGCAAATCATAACACTATTATCTTCCAAAAATTATCAAAATAGTTTTCTAGAATCTGCGGAGCAAATGGATTTAAAGAATTTGAAAATAAAGTATTTTATTATCTGAAAGGTGATGTAGATTTTGACCACTTTTATATTGAGGTTTATCAGTAATTGGTTGGTAAATTGCGGGGTTATAAAAAAATATTACTGCGTAAGAAAACTTTATCAACATGTGAATATTTTTATTTAGATGTGCGTTTTAAAATATTGATTATGAATTATGCATAACGCTCGTTTCCACTGCATCTGGTCTCAGAGGGATGGCAATTAAGTCTAAGTGCATTCAAATAAAGTGATTTTAATCTTTGAGAATGCTTTATTAAAAAAATTGTTTGATTCTAACAGATTAAACCGTAATGCAAGTACGATCGAAATCCAAAATTAGATTTAAACAACTTCAAATAAATATCATGCTGTTTCCAACCTGATCTTGATCGAGAAAGCTGCAAAATCATTGAGTTCAAGTACTTTTTCGGCTTATTTATTTATTGATAGATAAGTAAATAGTTTAAAATGCTTATATTCCACTTTAAATATGGTACAAAAAATTAATTTTATGATTTGCTTTCTTATAACTTTATTTAGATGGTTAACCTACAATGTTGACCGTAAACAAAACTCGAGAAAACATTTTTTTTAATTGACATTTGGAATTTTAAAGATTTTCTGTGGTAATTGACAAAAAGATGTCATTTAATGTTTCAAACTAATTTAATAAATTAAACAGTGTTTTAAGGCTTGTAACTGCATAATACATATGTTCAGTTATGGCCGTACAAAAAGGGGTACCCGGTGCAAGAAAAGTATGGCAAGCGGCTTTTTGGTGAAATTAATTAACACAACCATAGCCATACCTGCCGGGGGTGCAGGGGGGGCAATTGCCCCGCCAAGTTTCGAAGATTTGGGCAAAATTAAGATTTTTCGGGCAGCGATATGAAAAATTTGGGCAAAGTCAGGAAATTTAGAGAGGTGATGATGAGGAACTGCAAGAAATAATAATCCAAATTTAGGTGAAGACCTTTTTTTTTTTTTTTTTTTAGAGAACACCTTGATTTTGGGACGAAAATCGAAAATTAGGAGACTGAATTTAAGTGAAGACCTTTTTTTTTTTTTTTTTTTTTAGAGATCACCATGATTTTAGGACAAAATTGGTTTTTGTCTGAGAAACTCAGACAATTTTTTTGTCATATCCGAAATGTACTCTAAAATCATGATTTGGGCAAACGTCACAAAATTTGGGCAAAACTTCATTGCCCCCCCAAAATTTTTGGGCTGGTACGGCTATGAACACAACGCAACACAAAGCACAAAGCGATTTCTAAAAAAAGGCCATTGTTTTAAGGGGGGCTACTTTTTAGTGTATCAAAACAAAGTAATCTCTAAAAAAGGTCTGAATTCTAGGGATGCCACCGTCCTGGTCCTACTATGAAAGAATAGCGAAGTGGGGGCCACTTTTTGATGTTTTTTGTTTTTGGGGGGACAGTGCGGCCGCTCCGTTCGCATCCTACTAAAGCCATCACTGCATATGTTTAAGTTATGTTATGTTAAGACTGCTAAATATCACAAGTTTTCAAATTATAAACCTTTTCCAGGAGACTGACCATAAAACGTTACTTTTTTTATAGGTATTAATAAAAGAATTAAACTCGTAACTGCCTGTGGTAGCTTTATTTGTCGTTGACAACATTGTATCAGATACTCTGGCCAAGGAATCAAACTTAAACTTCTCGCATAAGAGACAAGAAAGCTAACGCTAAACCAAATTGAAGGAGGATTTGATTAGTGCGGTGCGATTAAGAATATATAAAAGAATAGCTTACAACAAAGAAAACTTATGTCAGCTATCTCATGCCTTAAGATCTATTGCTGACCTACATAGAGTTTTATCTCAAGTTCCCTCAATATTTTAGATAATAATAAGATAAATTTTAAGTATTCATCTTGAAAATTAATTTTTTTGAAATAAAACTTTTACAATACCGGTAATTAAAGTTAATGTTTACAAACTTTTAAAATAAAATAGAAAAAAGATCGCTAAAAGCACGATTAAAAACAAACGATATTTCGACTTAATCGCTTGACAGCTATTTTATTTAAAACGCCTTCCAAATTTTTTTGGTCGGACAGAAAAATAAGTAGTCGGCATAATTTGATTATTTTTACCTAAAAATAACTTTTAGCATTTCAAATAGGGAACGATATTCAATATATTCGAAATACGTAGTTAATCTAATAAGTACAACGATATACTGTATATTCAAGTCATTCGAAAAGCCTCCGACATTTTTCGGCTGGTCAGGGAAATAATTAGCAGAGGTAATTTAATTGGTTTAACTTAAAAAAGAACTTTTCACTTTTATTACCGATTCATTCACCACTGTTTACACTTGAACCGCCTTGCTTTATGTAGCATTTGTTATTTGTAAATCTTACGCTGAGGTCTTAATTTGACTCCCAACCCAACCGAATTTGAAGGGGTATTTTCAACGCCATTACTGCGACAGTTTTGCGACAGGCTTTGCTTGCAAAGTAAAAGGTTTGTTTGTATATTTTGATTTGGTCTAACTTCTAAAAATAGTTTGTTTAATTGTGGGAATAAGAAAAAAATTGGCGGATAAGAAAGCAACAACCAAAAGCGAAAAATCAATAATAGTTTTTAGATTTTTTTAAAAGGAGAAAGATATATAATTATGCAATAGTCAGGCAAAGAATATAAAGTTTTAGAGATGATAAGCCGACAATTTAAAACAATATCTTCGTATAACTGTGAAATCAAACCCTTTTAAAATTTTATTTCGTTAATAAACGCTTATTTAAAATTAGTTTAAACAGCCTCCCTAATAGAAATTGCTCAAGTAAAAACAACAACAAACCTGCTCAAGAAAGCATAAATATTGTAAAGAGAAAAAAAGCAGAAAACTTTATCAAAATACGATTTTCGCTGTTCCGCAGCATGAGTTACAGTCACACAGCGCATGTACCAAGAGTGAGTCAAAACGAGATAAGCGACGTAAAAACTTAGTGCGAATACGATTAAAAAGGTGTAAAATAACCAAAGTCGCTCTGGGCCATATTTAAACTGGAGATTTTTGTGATTAGAGCAAATCTAATCCGCTTGTTCTTGAGGATTTTAACTTTCACTGTTTGCTATTAAATTCGGAGTTAGACATGTCGTTTCAACTACTGGTTTTTAAACGCTTAAAATAAAAAGAAATTCTTAATAAAAGTTTTGCTTTGAAATATGTTGTTTTGCTTTGAAACATGAATACAGTTGAGCAATACAGTTTTAAGAAGAGAGTAGAAAAAATGAATAAAGTTTGTTTAATATTTGATGATTGTTTTCGTTTGACTGAATATCTAGCAAGCGCAATAGTTTGATAAAGCGTATACATAGATTTTTGGGGTCTCGTTCATTGTTCACCGTTAGTAACCTCGCAGGCTTTGGGGATTCCCCAAGATTTAAAACTTTATAAAATCAGAACGGCAAAAAGTAAACGAGATCCGATTTTTGTGCAACAAAGCAAATTGGACAAAGTTGTTGATAGCTTCTTTATATGGCCGTATTGGCCAATAAGCTGCTTTTTGTTTTACTCGGAATCACAATTGTAGGTAAGCAGTCTGACCCCAGAGGATTTGCCGTGAAGTGCGTTTCCCACGGCCACCACAGAAATCACTCAGATAGACTGAGCATCGAACTCGAGTACCTCTGCTCGCAAGTTAGAGTGCCTTCACACTCAGCTCTTTTACCGATTGATAGCTTAAACCAGTGGTTACCTTTTCTATATGGCGGCACATTATTCAGCTATTTAAATTTTCGCAGGGCACCGATTATATTAGTTGATAATAAAAAGGTCTTCACTGAAAATTTGTCAATGATTTGTCAATTTTCGTCCAAAATCATGGTGATCTTTAAAAAAAAAAGGTTTTCGCCTAAACTCACGCTCTTTCTTTCCTTCCGAATCTCGTACAAAAACCGCAAAATTCGACGTCCCTAAATAGTTTTTTTCCAAAATCTTTTGCGACACACCTGGAGACCTCTCGCGGCACACTAGTGTTGGAAACCACTGGCTTAAACTAAGGGTCACCAAATTTTTTTTGAAAAAGTCAAGACAAAAGATAACAAAGACGATTACTGAAAGGGTTTTGGCAGACAGAACTATCTTCAAGCAGAGGCGAACTTAAAAGTTGCTTTTTTTTCGTCTTCGAAATTCGGGTAAAGAATGAAAAAATATCCATTGGAAATCGCAGAATAAGCATTGATTTTTAGGTGCTACTCTAACGTGCGATCTCACGTGATAAATGATCGCATGTTAGTATCGCATCGCATGGCAGTGAGATTGCACGTTAGAGTAGTACCGATCAGGTTTTGAAATTCAGTTGAAGAAAGAAAAGTATCTTTAATTCAAATTAATGGGTTCCAAAAAAAGATCCTACGTGGAAGAACACGCGAAAAGCAACGCGACGACGTTCGGCGGGCGGGAAAAATCAAACTGGTGATGGACCATGGTTTGGTGAACCCTTAGTAAGCCCGTAGACCGAAAAACTTTGATCTTTTTGTTATGGCTACCTGTTATACAGAGGGTGAGCTCATTGTATTCCAATCATTTTATAATGCAATGAAATAATTGGTATTTGTGACCAAGTGCAATAACTTGTATAATTTCTACTGGATTGCTGGTCCTTAAAAAATGAAAAACAACAAATTAACGTATAAACTGCTACATTTTGGTAAGCACGTCAAGACCGCAATAAGACGGAAAAATAAAGGATTTAGTTTTTGTACAAGTTAAGCTAAATATAAAGAATTCACAAAATCTATTAGAAAAAAGTCTCGCAAATGCTAATGTTTTTTTCTTTCAGAGTTGAAAAAGTTGTGATATTTTGCATTGTTAAGAGGAAAAGTTAATCGTTTTCTACTTCTAAGTTTTTTGTTCAATCCATAAAAGTAACACGCTATAGTATAGTTTATTTACATAATCATAAGTGTAGCACAACTCAGTTGTTCTGATTTTCACACTTGCCCATATGCCCGCATTATGATTTTTGTTGGTTTTTAGACTTGTTATAATTTTGTTTATAAGTTGAATTGTATTATTTGTTCTAAAAAACTGTGGGATGCTCTAAATCCCTGGAAAGTAAAAGCATAAGGTTTAAACACCACCGGCCCTTGATTTTGGTAACATGCCAACTGTCTATGACAGCTTTGTAATATTGTTGTTCTCTATTGTGCTTGGTCAATGTTTTGACACGTGATTAATTAATCAATGTTGAGTTGGCAGAATTGATTTGAAATTGGTGCTTTACAATAGGGTTCAGTACGTAATTGTAAAATGTGCTTGCAGATCTCGTTAAGACGATCATTTGAAGATAACAGAACTTTTACCTTGATTGCTGCTAAACAAGGTGAGAAGCAATGTCTGCTCTGCAAACAGCAATCAGAAGTTATTGTTAGAAGGCCAAAAAAAAATCATTGCATAGTTAAGTGCTTTCCAAACTTTTTTGTGTAAGTGACACACTTTTAAACCACAAATAAATTCGTGACACATTTTAATTTTAGTCAAAAAGTTTTTAACAGCAAAATCTCAACTTATAATTTTAATAAGATATATGAATAGGGGTGGGTTCCAAGTAAAAACCTTTACTTGTTACTTAAGTAATTTTTTCTTTACTTGACCTTTCAAGTAAATTGTTTTAAAAAAAAACTAAAATGTCTAGAAAGCGTTATCTCATGTAACAGCGTTGGCGAACCTTTTTCATAGGATGGGTCAAAAAAATGACAGTTTCATCAAAATTATCATTAAATGGACCATTGGGTAAAATGAGTGAGAAACCTCTAATTTCGGCCAAAATTCAAGGTGGAGACTAAAAGAAAGGTCTTCACTTGCAATCAGCGTCCAATCCGTCCAAAATTTATGTTGCAAACTAAAAAATTTGTCATTGCAACTATCTATTTACTTTCCACCCAGTTGCTCGCACCGTGAAAAACCTTTCATGCCCCCCCCCCAGTTTAAGAACCTAGGCTTAAGACGATAATTGTAACATAGCTTCTGTTTAATATTTTTCGAAAAAAAGATTAAGCCGTCATAATGCTAGGAATTTCGGAACATCAGATGGGTCATTGAATTTGACTAGTGGGTTACGCTGTGACTCGTGGGTCAGTGGTTCGTCATCCCTATTATATAAAATAGTAGGTATACCATATTTCGGAAGGGGCAAACCGGGACGCTTGTTAATAGAAAAAAATTCTTCCCTAAAAAGTAGTATTCTCTAAAAAAAGATTTTTCACTTCAAATCAGTTTCGGATTTCATGATTTTGTCCCAAAAAAAAAGTGTCCTCTAAAAATTTCAATTTAAATTTCCAAAATTTTTTTATGATATTATTGCTTGGAAAAGTTATATTTTATGCTTGCAAAAACCTTTAAAATACCAAGGGCAAAATTTTTTATTATATTGTTGCTTGCAAAATTTATATTGTTGTTTAAAAACCCCTATAATGTAATTTATAAAACTGTAAATAGCTAGTCTCAAATATTGTTTCACATCCAGTTGGCGACAAACCATCGTACGACAAGCAACAAAAGCAACAAAAGTAAGACAAGCAACACACAGTTTGGAAAGTACTGGCATAGTTGGGAGTGCAAAATTAACATACGGCAAAATAAACATTGTATATATTCTATCTCATAATCATCCTTTCTTAAACACAAATAAGTTTTGAAATTACATTTAATAAATTTTCAAGGTTCAAACATTTTATGATTATTATTGTATATATAAATGGAGTTATAAAAATCAAAAATATTAGAGAATTTTATTTATTTTTTTTAAGTTAATCGTTGTTTTTTCAAGCATTCTGGAGAGGTAACAGCTCTAAAAAATCTCATTTATGAAAAAATAATGGAGTTTAAATCCAGATGGAGAACAAATGTGAAATACGTGGTCAGAGTTACTAGACAAAACCTTGCAATCGTATTACGAGATAAGTCGCAACGACTTGAAAGAACGTCCTTATAAAAGTATTTGCTTTGTATTCGCTACAGGCTTTTACAGAAATAATCAGCTGTTGTCTGCGAATCAGTAGTCTGCTTTTAAGCTGAATCCGATTCATTCAAATCAGTACCGAATGTGCAAATCTTTATTTCAGTTTCGTGAATTTTATGACTAAAGTAAACTAAACTGGTAATTTACTCTTTGTAATTATTTAATTGATGTTAAATAGGAAAGATTAAAAGCGGAAAAAGTGATGCAGCATTTGATTGTATTTGTTTTTAGTTCAAGATTCGCAGAGTGGTCTAATTTAGAAAACAAAAGAAACTTTTTTTGCTCAACTATCATATTAAATAAATATCAGATGATAAATTTTATGAAAGATTTCTACTGCATTAAAACCAAAGAGCAGTTTTGCCAGCTTTAAGTTATCAAAGGTTTTTGTGCAGTATTTACGACAAATGTTTTATCTGTTTATGATAGGAAGAAAACAGGTTAAATCTTTGATCATTTTCACTAGCGTGTCTGTACAGACTAATTAACGCTTGTTTTTTCATTGTGCTGCTACGAAAACCGTTTTCTTTTACGTCCTCCTTTGATAGCGTAAACTCGTAGTTTATTTGTTCGAAAACGTTTTGTGATTAAATCACGACTTCCCAAACCAAATCATTGATATAAAAGCGGTGGTCAATTCAAACAAGATTGTTCTTTCATAAATGTTTTCTTTACTACTATTTCCTTTGTTTATAAATTAGATAATGTTTCGCAGATGCAGTATCGTGTTACACTGCGGGATTAATTATACACTTTATTGCCCCAATCTTGCTCGCATAATCAATAGAAGAAATAGTATAGAAACAAAGGATTTTAATGGATACCAGCATTTGAATTGATTCCAAAGAGCAATGCTAACAGACTTAACGGCCAGTCTGTCAGCAGTGTAGAGAAAGCGTTTGGTGAAGTACCGATTGATATCTTTACGCCGTTGGTTGACTAAATAATAAATTTCCACTTCAGATTTAAGTGGCTGCATAAAAACAACTATGAAATAAAAATTGCTCTATACTTTTTTTTTAAATGGTCATAGTTATATTTTTAACAAGGATTTCGGAAAAAAATTGTAATTAATTACTTTAATTTAAATGAAAGGGAGTTTGCAGCTGCACGTATACGAGTAAGATGAAAAAAAGTAATAAAAGAGTTATTAACTTAACGTAGTTATATTTTTAGAAGTTACTTGCTCGCAGTAATTTGTAAAAAAATGACTTTTTCTCATGTAGAGACTATAAGTTTTTTGACCAGAAGCTCCTAAAGATATATAAATTTTTTTTTCTATTTTTCAGTTTTTCTAAATGGAGTTACCGGCTTATGTATTATTGCTATTTTTACTTTTTATACACTTTGCTTTTTCCGTGAAACAGTATCAAGTAAATGAAGAGGGTGGAGCCGGAGAGTACATAGGAAATATAGTACAAGACCTTAACTTGCCTCCATTGACACATGAGGAAAAACCCAGGCAATATACTATTTTTAGTAATGAGGATAAAGTTGAAATTGAGAATGATGGCGACCTGTTGACAAAGGTGCGTTTAGACAGAGAAAAGATTTGTCCTTACAACCCACCTGAATGCAAAATCGATGTCGAAATCGGGGTGCAGCAAAATGAATTTGAATTGGTCAAAATTCAATTACTTTTAAACGATTTGAACGACAATGTTCCCCGGTTCCTTAACAATATCATCAAAAAAGAAATTTCAGAAAGCGCTGATGTTGGATCAACAATCCGTCTGGATAGCGCAGTTGATCCCGATTTAGGATTGAATTCCATTCAACGATACGAAATAAGTAGCTCTCCTCCCAGTGGCCTCGATTCCAATGGCGTATCTGTGCCATTTTTTACTCTGCTTGTCATTGACAATACAGGTGGGACCAAAATGCCAGAATTAAAATTGACAGAAAGTTTAGATCGAGAAAGGATCAGCTCCTATCAACTTCTTCTATATGCTATTGACGGCGGAAATCCGGAATTGGAACAAACTGGAACAGCTACTGTAATTATAACAGTTCTGGATTCTAACGATAATCAACCAGTTTTTTTGAAAAAAGAGTACGCTGTTAATGTTTCCGAAGACGTAGAAGTGGGTCAAGCAATTGTTCAAGTTCAGGCCACCGACCTTGATCAAGGGCGCAATTCAAAAATCAAGTATAGCTTTCCCAGCATAGTTGGCGATCAGGACAGGGCTATATTTGCTTTAAATAAAACCAGCGGCATTATTACTTTAAAATCAAAGCTTGACTACGAAAACAGAACTACTCATCATCTTTCAGTAGAAGCAAGAGACAGTGCATCAAATCCTACTTCTGACTACACGACTGTAATTGTTAATGTGCAAGACGTAAACGATTTTCCACCGAAAATCGACGTTAAATTTATGGATACGGTCAAATTACCTCATAATTCCCCGCTCTTAGTGGACCGACACCCGAATTCGGAGTTAATTAAAGAGAACACTCCTGTGGGAAGCACATTAGCCTTCGTCACTGTTACCGACAAAGACACCGATGAAAACGGAAACGTTAGCTGCGTCTTGAAGGATACCAACTCTTTCGAAATGATAAGCGTCGGCCAACAAGAGAATCGGTTAGAACTGTTTAATTTGTAGAAAATAAAAAGTTTTTACTATCGTCTGTTTATCAGTGAGATTTTGCCGCTAATTTGTTTATTTTTTTAGGTACCTTATAAAGACGACAAAGGAGTTGGACCGCGAAGAAAAGCGTCTTCATTATTTGAGAATAGAAGCGTGGGACAACGGCTCACCTTCCCTAAGTAGCAGTAAAACTATTGCAGTGGAGCTTATTGATGAGAATGACAGCCCGCCGAGCTTCATCAAAGCCAAATATCTTTTGTCAGTTAGCGAAAGCGTTAATCCGGGTCAAACGATCGCCACCTTAACAGCTTCGGACGACGACGTCGGACCAAACGCAAATATTACTTACACAGCAAAATCTTTATTTCCTGGAATTTCAGTTCCGTTCGATATTGTTCCTAATACCGGAGCTGTCTATTTCAAACCAGGATCTCTTCCTCTTGACGCCGAAAACGGAACCAAATCTTTCACGTTAAATGTCACAGCAACAGACAACGGAGTCCCAAGACTTTCTTCTAGCACAACACTGGAAGTAAGTTTAGTTTTTCTTTATTCATAGTATCGCAATATTGAAATAAATGCTGCACTTGTTGTAACGTAAGCAGGGTTACGTCATTCTATTGCAGAACAAACAAAAACTCAATTTATTTCAGATAACGGTGGTGGATGACAATGACAATTCTCCAAAATTTACTTCAAAAAACTATGTTTTTCGTGTGAGAGAAGATTCCCTACCTGGTCTCTATGTAGGTTCAGTGACTGCAATTGATAATGACATCGACAAAAGTTCAAATGGAAAGATATCTTATATGTTTGAGACACCGAAGCCAACTTTCAGAATCGATGACGTTTCTGGTAATTGGCGTATATATTTCATTGTTGTGCTTTTATTCAATTTTAATAAATATTATAAATTTGATGAGTTTGTTAAACGGTAAACTGTTAAATCCAGAATTTTGAAACATTGAATTTTTTGTTTCCACTGGAGCTTTATAACAAGATCATTTTTAATTCCTTTTAATTACAGGAGAAATTTACTTTTTCGGAAACAAAGAGGATCTAGATCGCGAGAAGGTTCATCCTCAGCCTTACACTTTCGTTGTCGTAGCAACCGATCATGGTGATCCTCCACGTAGTGATCATTGTACCGTGGAAATCTACATTGTTGACATCAACGACAATCCCCCCAAAGTCCTGTCGCCAAACGTAACAAGAGACATTTTCTTCATTTACATAAAACCGAAACAAAACCAGCCAGCGTCGTCCGCCAGGTCGAGGAGAGAACTGCGGCGATTTCAACGCTCAACGAGGTACCGACTTCACAATGGCACCATGACGAAAGAAAGCCGCCGAATCCGGGCAGCTTTGAAAAACTCATTGCTGATCGGGTCGTCCAAATCTAAAAAGTTCCACGCTCCTTCTTCTTTTCCTGTTTCAATTACAAAAGTTGAAGTCCGAGACCCGGACGAAGGGGAAAACGGCCGAGTCCATTTCACGATCAGCGAAGGAAACGTTTACGATTATTTCGGAATTGACGTTTATTCTGGAAATATAACTCTCAAAATTACAAACAAAGAGTCGTTGAGAAAAATGAAACGAGGCTGTCACGTGATTAAAATCAACGTCCAAGATCTGGGAAAGCCCGTGCTGCAGACTGTCGCTTGGGTAAGTTTGACTTGAAGAAAGTGGATTTAATGAAACAATCGAAATGGAATCTCAATAAGAACCAAAAATCTAACGTGATTTGTTTTTAGGCGAACATCTATGTAACGAACACATATCCGGAAAGGATTAACACTTCGCAGGCGATGAAGCACTGCATGAACAACTCTTTTTATCCTCGACAATTTTTGTTGCCCTCAGATGACATTACCTTTGCCGGACTTAGTCTTCAAATAATTATTATCATCGCTGCATGTGTGATATTCCTGATGATCATGTTAATCATCACGGTAAGTATTTGGATCTTGTCCAGTCTCGACGAATTGTATGGTGTCCGCCCAATTTAGTCATATATGCTCTCAAAAATTTAACTTTATATTTTGAATCCTTTTTCTTTGTTTAGATTTGCATTTTGAAAAAATGCAACTGCTGTAGACAGAAATCCAAGATTTACAAGTGCAAAACATCTAATTCCTACGTAGAAACAAAACATTATAGAGATAACAGTAGAAGTGAAAGTAAGATTAACTTAGTGTAGCATTTTAAGCACTTTATTCAATATTTTAAAAAATAAAACGTTTTGGTAAACTTTTATATATTGGAAATGAAACCGATTTATCATGTTAATAAAAAAACAAAACTTGACCAATTGTCAGAAAGTTTGTCTTCAAACCAGTTTTAGGTGAAACTCGACTGCGTTTTGACGTTAAAATGTTTTACGGTTCTTGTCCAGACTTCTCATTAACACAGGTTTTACAGTTCTTGTCCAGACTTCTCATTAACACTGGTGTATAAATAGGATCAATGTTTATAACTACTAAACACTGTTTTTTTATCTGACTGCGAAATATAAGTAAAGATATTATTTTTAAAGTTTATTCTTTCAAATTTATTTTCTGTAACGAATAAAATTATTTTTACAAAAAGTTGGCAACACTGCATCAAGGCAATTACCGATAATTGATCTTTGCAGCTTCTTTGCATCAAAAACCCGTCGGAGATTCGACGCAATATTACACTGAGTGGAGTGCAATACAGGTAAGAAGGGTTTAAAACTATAACTTGCGCCGAAATAATCATTCTCGCTCGTGCTTGTCTGAAGTTTAAAGATAAATCAAAAATTGATGAGTATGCGTGTGTTAATGGCAAAAAAGTATTTCATTTGGGCAGGCACTGTCAGTGTGTCTTATGGCTTCAACTTTTTTATATTTGAACCTGAAGCTATTGAGTGACGTAACATTTACAAGCAATAATTTGAAGGACCAAGCTGCTCAGTGAAATGCTTAGATTAGACTCGCCCCCAGTGCTATTCCCAAATTTAATGTAAATCTTTCGATAAATGAGGAACAACGAATTTGACCTTTTAGTTTAAAAGATTTTCCATCGTACAAAATTTCAGACGAATCTCCCGAGTTAAAACGTAGTAAGAACTCGTAAAATTTCTTGAGGAAATCAACAATCACTAATTTGCAGAACCGCGTTCGTCATAACTTTTTAAGCGACATACAGCTGTAGGTTTCCGCATGTCACGTCGAACTATTTTAAATTCCGCAGTTAACTCCCCATTTTAGGTTTCTCTGGCCAACAGTCGCCCATTGTCAATTGCGATTTATCGGCTAAGCTAACACATTGTAACTACACGTTTACGTCAGGATCGGTTACGCTTGCCGTAAAACATTGGTTTGGGCTTGTTAAAGATATTTACAGCCAAGCTGCTTCGTTACCGGTAATTACGCATATATCCTAGAAAGCCCTGAGAACTGTACGAATGAGTTTACCAACTGAATTCGACTTTGCTTGCAAAAAAAACTACATTTAACAGATAAATAAATGCAAACAACGAGTCGTTAAAATTTCAACGGAAGCTAACCTTTTCATTTCATCAAAAACCCGTCAATCATTTTAATGAAGTGCTACTTTTCACACTTGAAAATGCTTTTTGAAGCCCAACAAGCAATCGCTTTGCACGAAAGCTCCGATTAAGTTCTTGACCCGATTATCGTTCAACTTTGGCATGTTTTGAAAAAAATTTTTAAATTTTTCATTTTGTTCGTATTTATTATTAATAAGCGCTTGCGCATATGCTACAGTTGTTCATCTTCGATTCACTCACATATGTAGAGATAGCTAGAGTTAAAAATTACACATTGCTTTGTTGGATGATAATTACTAGCTTGTTGTTGTGTATAAGAAATTTAAGGTACAATAATGTAAATAGTTATTGACGTTGACGTAAATCTTCTGAGAAAAAAGCAATTTAAAAAAATTTTGCCAAAACAAATTTCGCTTTAAACAAAAATCATATCAAACTTTTGGAAAAAAAATTTTTTTGTTCCAAAATGTCTTATTTTAAATTCATTATTATCGTGCCTTCGATATTAAAACTAAAAATTTAAAAAATTTTTCGCTGTGTAAAAGCAGACTGAATCAGTCATCTGCCTTATTATAATTGGTTCTTTATTATGACGAAAAAGCGTATTTTTGAAAGAATGGAAAAAAATTGCATCCTGGTTTATCAATAACATGCCCATAGCCTGTCTTAAACTGATAAAAAATGTTTGTATGGTGGTTTCGCAAGGCAAATAATTTTGTTTGACGACTTGTCCGGTCAAATAGGATTTATTTTGGTATTAGCGTTCCTGTCGAGAAAAAAATGCAAAATTAAAAATCATACGTAAAACATTTTTTTGCGTTTCTGTTCTGCAGATTAACACCTGGAACTGTATTAATTAAACTTAATTCCCTCAATCGACAGCGGAACCGAGTCGAAAGTCGCGGTTTCTGTGCGGAATTGATTTTGTTTATCGATTGATAGATTAAAATATTCTAAATTCATTTCGTCAAAAAGCCTTCGTCACCAATTTAACGCCCGGATGTTTCTTTATACAACGTATTTTGCTTGATATGGAAAAATTTTAAATATTCTTATGTGAATATTTTGTAATTAATGATCTGGAAATTTATCTTGCTCTTGGTCTGGATTTTTTTGCTTTATTGAGCTGCGTTATCTTCAGAAAATTTCTTACAATTCTATAGTTTCAAAAATTGGTTAGTTTTTATCTCTTAATTTAGTTACATTGCTATGAACAAATATTTTCTTTTCTGCTGCTGTTATTTTATTCTAATTGTTTTATAGGAGCTTTAATCTCACTTCTAAATTTTACGAAATAATTTTTCGTTTTTAATTTTTTATAAAGATAGGATTTCCCAAACCGCGGCCCGCCAGCCATTTACGGCCCATTTTCGCTTATTAATCCGGCCCCCAAAAAAATATATCTTAATTACAACGTCATTTTGATAGCATTGTTTTTAAATGGAATTTAAAATTTTTTTTAAATTGAATACCTTGTTTGTGTCATTCTGGTCCGTCTGTCAAAATTTAGAAAAAAATTGGCCCGCAACCTTAAATGTTTGCTAACTCTGCTTTAAGACATTCTAGGGTGAATTTTTGTTCTTGGTGAATCTATGAAAATCAATAATCATTTATTTAGCTAAAAAAATGTATAACTTTTTTAGAAACTTATCTCTCTGATAAAGTTTAACAAACGAAACTAGGGCTTTTTTCTGTGTTTATAAATCTGTTCAATGATGGGGAGGTATCAAATATTCTATCAATAATAATGGTAGGCCTATACTGAATTCCAAACCGTGATTCTAAATAAGCAAAATTTCACTGTTATAACAAGTGTGGGATAAATGGGGCTCGACAAACGTAAACATTTACACGGTGTTCGCTTGTTTTGGTCGTCGATGGTTCGGCCGAAATTAACCGAGTGGAAAACGCGCTATTCCCGCGAGTAATTAGTTGGAATGAAAGCAGCAGATGCACTTAAGCAAATGGGTTTCGCCCTGTAGACTTTTTGGAAAAAGAGTTTGTCATTATTAGCCTTTTGAGTGATTTTCTTACTCATGCCGTGTTAAGCTTGACTCGACATATTCTTTTCAACATGAATCGTGCTTGCTTAAGTTAGTTGTTTAAACAAAAGAAATGTTTAATGAAAAATTTTCAATTCAGTTTTTGGTTTTTACAGTGAAGTTTGATGTATATTTGCTGAATGTAGAATTCGATAATGGTCACTTATGAAAGAATTGACATTCTAACTTAAAAAACAGCCCGGTACGTTGTGATTGAATAGAAAATATGGATAACATGAAGAAGGATGCAAGAATTCGCAACCTTTTTATCTTTGCCTAGCCAAAACATCTTATGCAAAAATTTCTGGGATTTAAAACTGCGACTGATGTAAATTATACTAGTACCGAATGAAAACCTTTGTAAATCTCTTTTATCTTTGTCTCTTGTAATATCGTAGCAAGTATGATTTAAAAAAAATTAGTTGTATAGTTAACTATTAATAGAATCTAATAGCCATTTCCCTTTGTCCGTTTGTTTTAAGTCTGGTGGCATAAAGTTTCGACAATTCAAAATTTACAAAAAAGACGGTTTGTTTTCGCTATGGCATAAACTTAAGCATATTAGTACAGTAAAGTGAGCAAGACGAGTTCATCCGTGTGCACTCAGCTGAAACGCGAGCTAGCAACTTTATCTCGAGACGTTTAAACTAGACCAAAAAATTCGCTTCATTTCTGCCAGTAACTGACGTTTGAAAACAAACACGATTCTAAAATTGTGTCGTAATCGGATAGCACCAAGTTTTGCGTCTATTTGAAAAGAAACTGCCCGAAAATTCTCGTTTGTTTTAACGATAATTTAGGCAGAAATCAGCTGTTGAACAAAGTTGTATACAACACTTGCCTATTTAAACCAAATAAAATGTTTGTTGAGTAAAATTTTTTAAAAGTTTGTTTGAAGAATTGAAAATTTACATTTTTTAGTTGAAATTTTTCACGATGTTAATTCACAACATCCTAACAACAAATTTCTTTCAAGTTTTGTTCAGTGATTTTATTCGTGACGATTGGTCGCTCTAAAAATACGGGGTCGTTTTGTTGATCGATATGGTCTCTGGTAACTCCCATTCTCATCAGGTTGTGTCTTTTGGAATGACACCTTTCGTTACTTTTTTCTGCCCAGTGGTCGTCACAAGCAGCTCCAAACAATAAATATAGCGTTATATAAAAAGCGAAAACCGAATAAAAGTTTTCAATTGGACAACAATGTCTTTGCATACTGGTATCTAAATTTGGGCACTGGTAATTGCTTGTGAGTTTTTCGAACTTAGCTCAACAGTCGTTGTCATGTAAGTCGGGAGGATGAATAGTAGATACGAAGATGTATCTTCGTGTGTATTGCTATGCTTATTTCTTTATTTAAAATGAAATTAAGTAATTATAATTCAAGATGACCAATTACGTGTAAAATAATGCTTGAAGCAAAACGAAATCGATTTGGAATCGGGTTAAATCTGGAAAAATACACGAAATAACCACTCCGA
This sequence comes from Diplosoma virens, assembly GCA_963680785.1. Taxonomy (NCBI): domain Eukaryota; kingdom Metazoa; phylum Chordata; class Ascidiacea; order Aplousobranchia; family Didemnidae; genus Diplosoma; species Diplosoma virens. The sequence goes on along the minus strand of OY796892.1, from coordinate 25,756,747 downwards.
ACTTTATCAGACAATTTCGAAATTTGAACTGCACAAAGTATACTACAAGAAGTTCATATTCGCATTTTTTGATCTTAATCATCCTATGACCAATCAAGTGTGAAGTGCAATTGATCGTAAACTTGCTCTAGGTTCGTCATAAGCCTTGCTATGCTATCACGTTACAAACTTCGGAGCAACAAATTTCAACTAAACTAGTTATTTTAAGCATTTACTAAAATATTTTAACTAATTTTAAACTTTTTGTTAAAGCCTTTTTTTCGAAGCTAGCAATTTTGAAATTTTTGAACCATAAAATCCTACATTACTTTTCGTCAATTTTGCTTCAGTAAATCACATTAACCATGGGTTCTTTCTTTGAGGTTTCGCGCAAATGCTAGACTTTTAGTGTCAATTTCATTCATTTGTCATGTGAAATAAAAATTTACTTCTATAAAAAAGAGAGTTGCCACTTTTATGACGAAGCTGTTTTTCGCTTATTCAGGGCAAAAAAGATATTACACACAGGGATGCATCTGAGGGAAGCATTCGTTCCCGAAGCAGTGCCAAGGACAGCGGGACGGGGGACAGCATGCCCAGTGATGCATATCATTTAACCAACCCGGTGCAACGATCTCAGTTTCTAAACCCAAATTATCAACGCCAACAGATACAGCCAAGTCATGTATATTTGCCTCCACAAGACGACGTCATTGGTGAGTATTTTGCAATTATTCACTCGTAGTCTCTTAACTTTTTCTATAAGCAAACAGTCAAACAATACTGGCATTTTCTTTTTTTACTCATAAATCACTTTTGCTTAAAGGATATCGAAAATCCAATTAAATAAGAGATTGATGTAGCATGTTAAAAAACTCGCCTCTGACTCCATTTTATAACACACATCATGTACACATTTATATTTCAGAAATGCATTAAATATGCATAAGAAATTTATTAAGCTGAAGAGTAAGCAATTTTTTATTGATTCTTTGCTCCAATCCATCAAATGTCTATTTTGTTGTCTGGTTTTTAAACATTTTGCAATTGCAAAGCGATATATTCTAAGTGTGTCAGTTTTGATGTTTATCCTAAAATCCGTCCTCTGTCCAGAATGCGTTGTTTACTCATTTTTGATATCACACTTCCATTATTGCAAATACTTTTATGGCTCCGTTGCTACAGAAGATTCCCAATAATAAAGTGTTTGTGTGTATGTCTGTGACCAGTCAAACGACAATAAATTTGATGCTTAACAGATTTAAAATAAAACCAAAATTTCAGCAGATTCTGATTCTAAAAAAAAAAAGAAAATTGTTAAGACTTCAGAGTTCTGATCGGACTCTTAAAAAATGTTTAGAGCCATCTGGTTTACATCAAATGCTTTAATAGAAAAGTAGTCTCTAAACAGCATTTCATCAACATTAAATCTAGATACTTCCACAAAAATTAGTTGTATTGAAAACCAAATTTTTGTCGAATTAATTATTGAAATTTTTATTGAATTATACATACAAGCTGGTATTGTCAGGAAAACAAACTTTTACTTGAAAACTTTTTTAAATACTGTTATAATTTAAAAGATTTTTAAGGTCGAAACGATTTCTAATTTTTGCATCTTGTTTTTCCAAACGTCCAGTACCACAGAATCTTTGAAAGTATTGTGAAAAATAGAAAAAGTTTCAAATAATATAATAAAGCAGAATTCGGGGCATTAAAACTATTTGTTTGAGAACCTTAGTTGAAATGAAAATTTTGATTTAAATGCATGGCAGATTACTTAATTTTAAGCCCATTTTTTCAACTTGCTGCAAGCAATTATATTCAGTGATTTTAGCTTTAATCTTCTTAGCGAAGATTTGTTTGGTTTAAATGAGTTCTATTATTTCGGTGCGTTTGCTGATAAGGTGATTTAGTTTGCAAAGTCGCCATTTTGGGCTTTTTCGCAACTTCAGTAATAAATTTCAAAACCTAAGAACGTTGACTATAAAATTGAGAAGTTTTTAAATTAAAACAGCTGTCACTGTATAACGACAGTTTAAATCTTTTTTTATATTCAAAATAGGCTACTGTACAATCAACCGATTGTCTTAGTTTGTTGTTAAGGCAACGTTTAACAAAGCGCTTATCAAGAATTAGCACGTTGCTAGCCGTCTCATCTTTTTGTCATGCTTCCTTGACTTTATCATGTGACTCAACTGGTTTTCTATGAAATCTGGTCCATAGAGTATTTAGTCATTTGAGTCTTAACTAGACGCCTCAGGTTCTTTATTTCTGGTTGTTTTTCCCATTTATATTAAAAAAAAGTAAGCGGCTTCAAGTTTCTTTTTTTTTTTCAGTTGAAACGATGCGAGGTGTGTCTTGCAGTTCCAAATATTTGTTCTACAATCAATCAATATTGTCTCGGTTCAACTTGTGTCCTAATCATGTAGTTGTGTTTTTGAGAAAGCACTTGGGTTAAAATTTCATCTACTCTAGGTTCTCGAGCAGTTTTAAATTTTAGTAATATTAATCCATAAAAATTGGGATGAGAAATCTCTTCGGGATCACTGTATTTGGTATCCACAAGCAGTTTGGGATTATCGATTGACGATTCCTTCATATTTTTAACGCCTTCGCCATTATCTTGTAGTTCAGGAGCATAAACTTATTAAATATGAAACAGAAAACAGAAAAATGAAATTCTGAATCCTATTAAATATGAAAATATAAAAAACTAAATTATTCAAGACCTATCGTAAGGTTTTTATTGGTCAAGGTCTATTTTCTTAAAGTCTTTTAAATCTTCGAGTCAAGAATCTTAGGCAATTCCAAGCTTATTGCATATTTGAGAAATAATATTTTCGATTTATATAAAATACCAGTAAATAATATCATTATGATTCGGCAAAGGAAGTAAAATTTTTTAGACCTTCTGTCTGATTATATCTGTGTATTTAAACTGGCTACACCTCGAAAGTTTACTAATTAATATTATAGTAACATGGTCTCGTTTTGCCCGCTTTAGAGTTTTCATAAAGCTTTCATTTAACTTTTCAAGAACAAAAAATTATTATTTTGATTCATGGTTGGAAGTGAAGACTTTATATTTTATCACTTGGACTTTCTCGAAAAAATGACAAAAATGATTTTTTTTGTCCTAACCATGGATTGGAGTGATGCAAATTTTTAGGAAACAAATATAATCTAGCCTACAAATACAAAAAAGTCGAGATAACAAAAGCGAGTTTTAATTATAATCTAATCTCCAAAAAGCGTGAATGAATTTTACATTGCTTACAACATACAAGAACTTTTAACATTCAAAAGCACTCGCAACAACTCTTTAAAAGTGTCTTCTTGAATCCTCATTGTTTTGAAGCTGCTTGAAATTGTTTCAAAACCACCCCAAGTGCTCTTATCCACCGAAATGATTCCAAATTATCTGGTTACTGTCGCCACTTGATCATCAATTTTGCTTGTATCTCTTTTGTTCAGTTTTGTTTTTCTGTCGTTTTCTGGCCAATTAACTTGCTACTAGTTGAGCTACATAGTTTTAGTTAAGGTTTTTGGTATTGTAAAAAAATGTGAGCCTTTCTCCCGAGTTTTGATGTCGAATGTTTTTAGGAGTATAAGATTAATAATCTTTTAAAATTGATTTCTGTTTGAAAATATTTTGTAATTACATACATCTCTAGTGTTGCTCCAGTTTTCATATTAAAGTCGCCAATATTATCAGATTAATTAGCTTTTAAAATTTGATACACTTTTACGACACCAAAAAACTTTCCGATATTTATAAAAAGTTTCCTATTTAAAAGGAGAAAAGTTATAACAGTTTCATGTGAAAATTCTCCCAATTTATCAACGCAATTTTAACAGGCAAAATTTAGTTGCAATTTTGTTTTTTCCTTGGTTTTCTAAAATCCAACAAGTCCCATAAAAACACAAGATTTTTAGAGTTCTTATTCAAATTAAACAGTTAGCTCTATCGTCGTTATAAAGTCGGAGCAATTGGTTTGCGACTTCAATTTCAGCCGAAAACACCGACTCCAACTCCACAACCCTGCTTTTTACCCTCTGATTTTAAATTGGTTTTTTAACGCACAGAGCAACCCAAGTGGTTGATGAAGTCGGCAGCGTGGTCGAATATTTTAGAGCGCCGTGATCTGTCTGGGTTCAAAACCTACTCGTGCTATTCTGTTGTTGTCCTTTAGAAAGATACTTTACGGTACTTTCCTCAGTAACGGATATCTTGGCATCTGTGGAAATCGGTTGCAGTAATTGCTCCGAGCTATTCCGAGGTATAGCGCCTTCTACGACTTCCTATAAGTCAAGAGGATGAAACGTCTTAAATCAGAATGACCAAATAGTTTTGTTAAGAAAAAAAAAATCATATGTTTACTTATTAACAGCATGGTCCTGATAAACCATTGAAATTTCTTTACACGCTTAAAAGTAATTTAAACAAAGATTACGATAGTTTTTATATAATGTTTTTAATAATCTGTTGCCCAAGGTGCAAAAAAAATTTTACGATACGCAAAACAAATCGTGTGATGAGTAGATTTTTTTATTGGGTTGTGAAGTTTTTTCTCCTTCACAACGTCAATGCTAATTTGATATTTAGACCAAACGACGTTGTATCATCATCTGTTTCATCCGTATACGTAGACACATGACTGATGTTTTAAAAAAGATATTACGCCCGATCTAGAACTAATGATCTTATATTTTATGATTTAATTATGGCTTATAATTTTAAGTTTATTTTATATGAAGATTAATTATGTGGGTAAAAAAAAAGAGACTGTTTGTTTTAAATTTGCTTGTAAAATCAATGTCATCCGGGTAATCACTTTAGGTCAAATAATAATAATTTGAAAGATTTGGACATCTAAAACGTGTTTGAAAAATTTTGTTGTCTAAAATGCCAATATATTAAAGTTAAAAAACACGCACTGGATGTAAAAAAATTTACTTGGAACAAAGATTAGATTGACTGGCTGCTATTTAATTGTTAGGCAACCAGTAAAATTTATTCATATTTTATCTACAAGCATATTATTTCCAATGCCATAAGATTGTTACCGCTGAAATTTTTTCCTTTTCTACAGTGCTCCGAGATGACTTGCTGTTATGTTATACTTTTATGTTTGCCTCAATTAAAATGGTGTTCTTTTTTTGTAATTTTTTTTTGCTGCAGTAGATGTTATTAAGCGGATATTTTCTTGCTTGTCATTCGCTGTCAAACCACATTGCGCATTCATGTCGCTTGGGGCGGTTTACATTATGCGTATAAGCAAGATTAGCAGCTCTGATAATTGAACGCTTTGTTTGGCAAATTATACGTGTAGCAATGCTGGCGAGCCTATGACTTATATTAAGACTTTTTCCAAAAATTGATGTCGAATTTTTAGGTTTTGTCGCTTATCTTTTAATAAATTATCTTAATAGAATGTGAGAATCTCATTTTATCTTGTTTTTTTGCACAACCGAACAGGTGTTATGCGGCTGTTGTTTGAAGAACGGTTAGAGATAGCTTTTCTGAACTTTTTATTTCTGTGAAAAGAAAATTCTTAACCAAAACGATTTTTTTGTTTTTTGTCTTATTGTCAATGTTAAAGTTTTGGAGTTAGTTACTAGAAGTTGTTTTTTTATCTTATGCAGCCACTGTTGAAGAAGGTTACAGCTTGCATCATCCGGGAAATCACAACATGATTGGTCCAAAATGCACGAGTGAATGCAAGCGTTTTGGTCACGGAGATCATTGTTGGTTGCCAGACTCTCTGCCGCGTATTCCGTCACACGTAACTTCGTCTCGTGGCGTTGATGGTGAGCAAGATTTAAGTTCCAAAAAATTTCTTGTTTTAAGTTTCAATTTTATGAGGCGTAATGGATTATTTTTAAATAAGTCACTTTCGGGGTCTTTATTTTTGACCAATTGCTGTGTTTTCGAAAAAAAATATCGAAGCGCACACAAATCTAACTTTCTTGTGTTTTTTGCTTTGTGGGACATTTTTTCGGCATTACTAATTGAAAGGATTGAAACAGCGCTTATTTCATTTTTCACGATGACTAAGCTTGCGGTCGATTAATGGCAACGTTGCTGGGAAACTAAAACTATTGTTGAGAAACAAATGGGAAGCGGTATATCTAACACGAAGTTGGAAGCTGTGTTTTTTTGTCGAAGTTTTGCTTTTTTATTTTTATATTCTCGTATTTTGGTTAAGTAAGTAAACGCTTATTTTGCACCCTCAAGTTGCTACGACGCACTTCAAGCGAGATCTTTATTGGGGAGTTTAACAACTTCATGCATTGCTGATGTCTTTTGATCGAATAAATCAAGATTTAGTCCCACCTTACCGTTCAGATTTAGATACGAGGTCTTATTATTTTTTAATATTTAAAATCAAATGCTGTACTATGATTTTCTAAAAATTTAAACTGTTTAGCGCCAGCATGTGGGAATTTTGTTTAGTTTTGTCCAGACGCAAAGAAGCGCTCACACTGAATAAAAAAATTCAAACGTAGAAAATGCTAAAAAAAATGCAAATACAACAAATTTAATAGCATGGACCTAGGCCGAGTTAGATTTCGGGTTTAATATAGCCGCTCTAAGATAAAGTGTTTTCACTGATTACTATTTTGAATCTTTTTTTATTTGCAGAATTTGATAAAAACTCTTTAAAATATTCAAACCGGTCCAAAACTCCCAATTCTTACCACGTGTTGGATAACGAAAGGTGAGGTCGAAACATTATCACCTAAATCACGTTTTGCTCTTTTGTTAAAACAACTTTGTTACCAATCTTGTAAAATTTTAAAAAATTTTTCAACATTGGCCAATTTTTGCTTTTGAACTTCTTATTTTTAATGTTTACATTGAAATAATCATAAAAAGAACTTTGTGTTCCATTCTCGCCTTAATGTGACTGTTTTATCGAAGGTATGCCAACGTTTATTGTGAATCGAACGGCCAGATCGCGCCGACAGTAGTGACTTCGATCCATAATGGTGGTTTGGTTTCTGGTAAAGGAAGCTCAGCTCAAAAAACAAATGACTTTCAAGGACATCCGGGACACAGTTACCAGCAAAATCTGCACAATGGATATCTCAGTCACGACAATTACAGGCAATCCCCTGCCCCGGTATATGAAAACTCTTCAGGATCTTATATGGCAACCCAGTCAACGCGCGGCCAACCTTACGTCAATTTACAAGGAGTCACTTACGATTCAAGCGGATTTAGTAAGGACGATGCTTGCAGGAATCTGGTAAACGACGGTGGAGCAAGTCAATATCAAAATTACCATCCGAAGTATTTACAACAATACTACGAACAGGATCAACAATATTCCACACATCAACCGGATTCTTATCCGACCTACGTTGACGGAAATCAACAACAAGTGTATTACGATGATCAGTATCAAGTTTACGAACGTCACAATTCTTACCCCAACGAGTTCGCCGCCACCAGTCTTTTGCTAAGCCCAGCCGATTCCGAGGCTCCGAGCGATTTGAAGCAGCGGTTTAACCGTCAACCCAAACAACATCTCGCTCAGCCTACCAGCCACGGATACGGGAGCTCGACTGAAATTGAAAACCAGCGTTTGCTCAAGCCCGAGTCAACTGGCAATTTGAAGGCTGCTGACGTCGACGCGTCAGACCTGAAGCTCGGTACGATCAGAGAGGAAATAGACGCTGCAGAAGTCGTGGCTGGCATTGATCGTTTGTTGCATTAAATTCACAAATTTGTTTCTGGGTTTCTATTGCAATCGGTTTGACTTGTGAAGATGGTTGTTTGAAAAAGAGGTTTTCAAACCATGGACTTTTGCATTGGAGTACCAACAGTGGTAAAAATACAAATCGGAGTGCCAAAACAGTTCTTATTTTATTTTGTTGTTTATTCTTCAGCGTTTCGCCAAGAATAATCGTACAAATTGCAAAATAACTAAAAAAATTATTAAATTTAAATTTTTTTATTGTTGGCCAGTCATTGATTTTAAAGTCGAGACTTACTGTATATTGCTTTAATTTTTTATTACCCGTGCCTGATTTTCTAGCAAGAACGTTTATGCTTGGTAGCAATACAAGGGGACATTTATGAGGAATTTTTTCTTATGCTGTATGAATGCGACCAAAATCTGCACAGAATCACGGAATGTCGGTTTACTTTAGCTCAGGGGCATCCAACCTGTTTTGAGCCGAGGGTTATTTTGGCTCATCAATAATATTGGCGGGCCAAACAGTAAAACACACCAATTTTTGTCCCAAAATCATAGTGATTTCTAAAAAAAGGGGAGTTTTCACTTGGAATCATTCTCCAATTTTCAGAATTTCATCCCTTAAACGCAGTGTTCTCTAAAAAAAAAGGTCTTTACTACAAATCAATCTCCGATTACATGATTTTTGTCTCTGAAAACTAGCGATCTCGGAAAAAAACAAAAAAAAGGGGATCTGCACTTGGAATCTGTCTTTGATTTCTGCCAAAATGGGCGGGATAGAGCCCTTCCAAACATATTATGCGGGACACTCAAAGCCTTTACGCGGGCCATGGATTAGACGTCTCTGCTTTAATGTATTTTATAACATCTTTTTTAATCAAAAGAAAAATTATTTTAATACCTTATCCAAATGCTGACAAACTTTTTCCAGTTTGATTTAAAGTATGCTGACCATCTTTTTATTGTTGAATTCATTACAACTATTCCATCATTTTTTGATGTTTTTTTATACCACTGCCGTTATTTTTTTCCGCGTGAATTATTTACTAAAATTTCATGTGTTTTTTGCTTTACTGTTTTCATCTTTTCAAATACTTTTAATACAAAATTCTAACATCATGCCTGCTAAGAGAAAAAACATTGAAAAGGTAAAAGTAGGGACCACCATATTTTTAAATTGGAGAATCAGGACGCTCGGTAAAAGAAAAAAAATTGTCCTAAAGTGGTGAACTCTAAAAAAAAGGACTTCACTTTAAATTTGTCTGATTTCTCGATTTTCGTCCCAAAAAAATAGTGATCTCTAAAAAGAAGGTCTTCACTTAAAATCAAAAATTCCGGGACATAATGGTACCGGGCTGGGCACTGGAACAAGGTCTCAAAATCGGGACTGTCCCGGCTAAATCGGGATGTATGGTAAGTCTAGTTTAAAGAGGACTGGTTGAAAATAAAAAACACGTTTAAGCATATAAAACAAATTTTCGCTATAACAAACCTGCTGAATCTTTTTTAACCGTTTCTCCGCTTTTTATCATATAAGAAGTAGTCTATAACCAACAATAAAAATCTATATTTCGTAAACTGGGTATTTCTAGATACTGAGATACATGTTATACAGTAGGTAGTAGTCTATAACAGTAGGAAGACAGCGATTGCAAAGATGTTGCAGGTGTAAGCTTATTTGGAACGTTTTTTTTAAATAATTTTTTTCTTGAAATAAACTTCTTTCGTCTTGCCGCGTAATCGCAACGCCAACCCTAACTCAACACGAACCAACATAATGCAAACTTAACTGCTTGAGCTTAGCTTAGGGTTACCATAACGTCCGGAATTTAGTATAAAATTCTTCAATGTCCGGAATTTTTAGAACACTGTCCGAAATTTTAGAGTAGTTTTAGAATAAAGATTTTAAAATGAGATGAAATGGACATGAAACTCTTATGTTTGTTGCCTTTGATTGGTTAAAGACCTTTTTTTTTTATATTTAGAGAACACCATGATTTTGGCACGAAAATTGAAAAATCCGAGGAAGACTTTTTTTTGTTTTTTTTGTCTGCATCCTGGAATCCCAGACAATTTTATTTTGTCCGCCCCTTCAAAAATTTTGGCTGGTACGCCTATGTCTGTCCGGAATTCCGCCTATTCAGATATGGTAACCCTAGCTTAGTTTAACTATCTTCCTGTAAGTTTTGTCAGAGTTTGTAAAATAGATTGACCTGAATCGAATTTTGGTTACTGGTTAAAGTCTACATTATTAATTAGGTGCCGCATGAGTTAATTCAGGTAATTAGTTCTCTTAATTACGTATACGTAGCCTGCATAAAAAAACGGAAATGTATTCAGCGTAAAATTATTGTAGCTGCTCTAAATTAATGAAATTAAACAAATAAGATATTTTCTCTGTAAGCTAGTCAACCAGTTGACAAAAGAGGTGATTTAACTTTTACGGTTAAAGTCAACGATTCATTTTTCTTTGCTTAAAGATTTTCTGTCGCCTCTATATAATGCTTATTTATGTTATGGAAGAGCTCTATACTTAAACAGATTTTTTCCATATCTGTGATGTTACCACTTCCTGACAAGTAGTTGTGATGTAACAAAGAATATTTTGCTAAGAAAACTACTGTTTGCTTTATAACAGTAATTAAATCTATTTGAATATAGGCATTCTTAATGTTGTCGCGATTCAGAATGGTTACAGCTGGTGTTGGTAGTGAATTAGTCGTAATTTTGCTTTCAGTTATTCAGAACTGAAATTTTTCAGTTTAAGTATCTACACATGTGCATGTTTGAAAGGAATCATAATTCTATTTTAATCAGTAAAAATATGTAGCCTTTTGATTCAATAAAGTAGATTTAAACACCAATGTGTTTATCGAACTTCGTCATTTTTATGACAATTAGCTGGTCATCTAGAGATAAATAATTTTACAGTAGCGGTGAGAAAAAAAGTTAAAGTTTTTTATTACTCCGGCTTGATAGTTACAATAATTACGCCGAGTACAGATTATTACAAAAGAAAATATAAATAGGCTTATTGTTTGCTGGTTTTTTATGTAAAGACCTTATTTACACTTATACTAGTCTTTGCCATAAAAAGTTTAAATATTTTTAAAGTTATTAGCATCTATTGTTCATAATGTAGACATTTCATTTTTTGCAAAACGATAGTATTGCTTTAAGCCATATTTATACAAATTAGACTACAGCCAAATACTGATTTCCAGGTATTTAATTTGTGGCAGGTCAAACAAATACCATTGTAGCGGATGGAAAAGCGAGACCTTAAAAAAAATTTTCAGAACTCTGCAGACTATATTTTAAATATAAAGTATTGTAGTAAATTACAAAAGCGCAGTTTCGGTGCTTGCCAATATGCCATTTTTTGCAGATGCATTCTAATGTTATTTGCGTAAATACACAGATAAATGCTTTTAATGCTTTAAGGTAATTTTAGCGGGATGTAAATAGAAATGCATTGGTTTAGAGATCTTTTTGCATCACTTGGCAGTAATAATAAAGATGACTTGCAAAAAAGGGTCAATAGATTCTAAATACAATATCTAAAACAATTTATATTAGAAGCAATATCAATCAAAAATCCCTGGACCCTAACTATATGTTGCATGGTCTTTTAAGTGGGTCCTCAGATGTTCGCCTAGAGAGACTAAAATTTAGACGACGGTTTGTGTCAGCTACGCGGAATCTATTAAATGTTGCTGGATCAGGCATCCGCGCTACTCACTGAACGAATTACAGATGGAACACGGAGTACTGTGAGAGTACATCCAGGCTCTTTGCTTTCATATCTATAACCAGTGCCAGGCCTGTTGAATTGAGCTTGCCCAGAACAGCTTGGGTAAGGTTCAATCGTTTGCGGACTGGTGTTGGGGGATTCCATTTGTCCATGCACAAATGGGGTCTCGCTCCTTCATCGAATTGCGAGTGCGGCGCCTCTGAACAAACCGCAGACCACGTTCTAATAGTGTGCTCAATACATCGGGCACCACATGAAGCACGAGGTGTGACGGTTTTGGATGACGAAACTTGGTACTGGTTCAACACCATCACTGCCAGCATCTAATCCGGGCAGTACAGCAGCCTGGGGTAGTAAAAAGATAATCCTCGGCCCCAGTTTTGTTTGTGACTGACCCGGAGCGAATGTCCTTCCAAACGGGGACAAAAAATAAAAATGGCAACGGGTTGCACGTTACTCATCTCTTTTCTAAGCCGCTGTAGCCCCTAAGCTTTTGCAGCTTTAAGCAAGAAGGAGTGTGGAGACCCATAGATTTGCTTTAGATTAATCTGGTTTACTATGGTAAAAGGCGACATATGAATTAGATGGATTATTACATATACAATTTGTACTTTTTTAGTCTTGAAATGTTTGTGGGTACTAAAACAAAAAAATTTTTTGTAGAATATTTTTAGAAGAATGACTGACAACTGAATTAATTTTAAAGTTTTTTTGAAAACTTTAGAATACCGTACTAAAATGTTATTGCGTATGTTTTTTAATAGAATAGTTAACACATGAAGTAGCACATTTGTTTTTCAGAACTTGCTCTTTACGCCCGATTTAGAGTTTTATTATTCTACTAAAATAACGATAATGCTGCCATATCCTATTCCTGATTACTGCAATCAAAATCAACAAGCACAAAATGAAAATCGTTGTACCAAAATTCGAAAACCTAGAAAATCCAGTCAACGTGCCACCAGAAGAATCTTAAAAAAAGAATTTGAAAAGCTTCTCGTCCCTGCATTTGCTTCAAAGCTCGCTCGGACGTACTCTGATAATATCAATAACAAAAGCCCTTCTGCACGACCTAAAAAACCTCCCAAAGTGCTGCCGGATAACCTTGCTGATTTCATAATTGACAATGAGTCGAAGAAAGCAGTTATATCTGAAGATGATTATATGCAATGCATGGAGATTCTGATTAACACGAAGAACAGAAAAAACCAAATTATGCAAATCTGCGAAGTATTGGGTGAGTGTTTTAATAAACGCAGGGTTTCGTGCAATTTTTTAAAGAAGGTTGTTGGTTCTAGGGTAAAATTCGAAAAACGTAGATATTGTTTGGCACTTTGGTTATTCCGGTACGTCAAAATTTTTTCTAGTTTTGTTTAAGTAAGTTGATTAGTAGGATGAGTGTCACATTGGTTTAACTTTTTTTTTGAGTTTATTGGTTACTTGAGAAAAACGAAATGGCGGGTAGTCAAATTTCAAAAAATATTAATTTTTCGTTTATAATAGTTAGAAGCCGCCTTTACGTTATAATAAAATATTATATAAAATATATTAATAGTGTTTGAATTTTAATTTTTGTTTGCATATAGCAATTGATAAAGAGTCCATACGAAAAAAGCGGAAATCAAGAAACACATTTCCTAATGCAACTCATGCTAGAGTCTACCGACCAAGGAAGAAACGTCTTTCAACAAACAAAGTTAAAACGCCAAAACTAAGTGACATTCTTAAAATGCCTGTTTCAGAAGAAACCAGTCCCGAATTAAGTCCAAACGTTCAGTACGACGAAGTTTTAACTATAGAAGAAAAGCGTGAATCACGAGAAAGCAATGACTTTTCTGATTTGTCTCCGTCTAAATCGGAAGTGAGCGTTACGCTCCTACCTACTCCGCCAAACGATCAAACAGTCCCAAATTTTTCCCTCCTGGAAGAGCCAGTTAACGAAATTACGATCTCTCAAAGCCCAGTTTTCGATATAAACTGCAATTCTCCTGTTTCAGGTGATGTAATCATTGAACAGTCCGAAATCGTAATCGAGCCAGCTGAAGATGAACTAACATATTTAAATTCACGATACGATTTAAATTCTGACATGTTCATTAAGATTATACCTGAGTCCCTGGCTAAAACAGTAGCTGATTACGCGTGCATGTTTATTGGCCTATAGTAGACAAACATTTTTTCCAAAGCTTTCATTTAATTTGTAACTTCTTAATAAAACTGCATGTAAAAGCCACAAGCACGTTTGGAACCTGCGTATACTACCTCCCAAAAACTTTGTCCAAGAGGCCCAAAGAGGCGCGCGCAAGAAAAAGCGCAAGTTTTGGGTTGAAAAGCCACTAGATGAATACCAAAAAAATCTTTAGCCTACAACCTAAATGTACTTTTTCAACAAGTGAAGACTTTTTTGCTCATTACATAATTTTCTCGCCCCAATTTCAGGTTTTTGATAAGGGTTTGGTTAAGGTTACGCCGGTCCTAAGTTCATTTCATTTTTAAAAAAGTTATTCCACGTTTCTTTCACAAATTCTCGCCATTTTTTAATGTATTGTTGATTGCTTTATCTGTAATAAAAATTGAATAAGAGTAATAATGGAAATATAAGGTAACCTTCTCATTGCTGGCGAAAAACGTTACAAGCCCTTCAAATCATACGTGTATTCTTTATGGCCTTCAGAAACTTTTAATATTTTTCGTGCATGCTTTAAAGTTTTTTTTACTGTGACCACGACTAGGTTAGGAAAGGCTTGCTGCGAATCAGTTTTTTAACAATTTTGTTTTAGTCCTATCTCCAAATTAAGCATGTCTCTAATCATTATATGAAACTGCTAACAGCTTTATGTTTATTTTAGCTTGTTCTGATCTCGTTTTGATAATTCACGAGCAAATTAAGTTCACTGTTTTTATTTCGTTTCATAGTTTGGTATTAAAGTGTTAATTCAGCTACATTGCTCGTTGTAAGTATGAGTAAAGTACAATAATACACTTGTATAAATATGAAAATATAAATACATACATTGCATTAAAAACTAATCTTTTGTGTATGTGTGTTTGGTTTTTATTATCCGCATAATTCGATAATGTACTTTGATTTGCAGGTCTTCATAAATTTTTGAGCACGTTTCGAATATTTTTAAAGCATTTCTAAAAGCAGCATATGCTCTTTTTCTTGATATTAATAGTGATGTTCTGGGATGTATTTAAGAATGGCTGTTGAGGGTTATTCGGTAGTGGCGATTCTTGACCACAAATTTTGCACACAAAACTCGATGGTGCTGCGATTGTTTTCTCTTTGAATCGTTTCTCTAGATATGTTTAGATTTTGCAAAATTTCAAAAGAATGACCCAGCTTGAACTTTTTTAGTTTGAAAAAATGTCCCCTCCGGACCAGACACTGAGAAGATTAAAGCAAAGGGTTTACTTTTTCACCGCTTCTTGCCGCCACTCTCTTCTCCGATTAGAGTTTGGCAGCGATAATCTTGACCAACATTGGATTTCATCATCCAATAGCCTACAGTTAGATTTCATACTCTTTGGGGCAGTGATGTAATCGAGACCGCAAACGTCGAGACTGAGTCCCGATGATTTTTCCTAGGCCGAGATCGAGACCGGCAAATTTTGAGACCTAAGGTTCGAGACCGAGAGCGAAAAATTTTTTAAAAATATAGTCCATTTTTAGTTAAAAACAATAAGTTTCTTTTTTTTTAAATAGTAAGCTAAGATAACATTTTAATTAAAAAAGCATCTCTATCATGTTGAAAAGAGCTTTACTCAATTGTGGTTGCATCATTAAACAACCCGCTCAACTAGTGCAGAAAAAAGCCGAAACACACAAAAGGCAAGCTGGTTAATGATGTTGAAAAAAGCAAAAAAAATTTAATAAAAATTTTAAAAGATTTTTTTAATAAAAATTACAGTCAACAGCATACAATTGCATAGTTTTTTCTCGAAAGTTTTGTCTATACATTGTAGCACTTACCCACCTCTTACCGTTCAGCAATAAGCTCAAAAAGGAAGAAATAGAGTTTAATTTTTGAGTAAAGTAGGCTACAATCACTAGGCCTAATATTTCTTTAAAAAACTAAGGTCGGCAGCGTGCATGACTGTAATTATAATTTATTATTATATTGAAATTTGGTTTAAAATCTTGTGGGTTTAATAATAAAAAAAAGGAAGCTATTGCTTTATTAAAACAAATAGAAATTTTTAGGCTTGCCCATAGGTTAAGTGCAATTTTTTTTTCATTAAGTTTAGTTTTAATTGAATCTGTCTGCTTTTTTGTGAAGGAAAGTAGAAATGCGTACTTTTCAGTTTTTAATTCAAAATTTGTGGTCAGGAGTCAAGATCTTTTATGGTCGTCATCAACAGTGATGGCTTTAATAGGGGCGAACGGAGCGGCCGCACCAGGCTCCCCCTAAAATACAGCAAAAACTGTCTTCAACTACACAAAAAATTGCTCTATTTCTTTATAGTAGCACCAGGACGTCGATGGCATGTCAAAAAGAAAAGAAAAAAATTTTGAAGATCAGCAGCATGCTCGGCTTCTGCTCCTTAGGTTGTTGTCACTTGCGGTTGTGGAAATAAAGACTTTCTTTTTTAGAAACCACAATGTCTTGAGGCAGTAAAAAGTGCCTCTTCATGCTTTTGATGACCCAAATAGTGCCCCCCCTAAATTGAACTTTTTTTATTTTTTAGTGATCACTTTATCTCTCCATGCATCGGATCACTCAATAATGGCCCCCCTAAATTGAACACCTTTTTTTTTAGAGACCACTTTGTTTTCATGCACTAAAAATGGCTTCAGCTACCTTTTTTTAGTAGACTATGCTGAATAGTGCCCCCTCACTTTTTTTGCTCCAGGCAACCTTTTTTGTAAGGCCATCATCGGTCATCAGGAAAACAAACTCCAACTTAGATTCAAACTAAATATTAAAAATAAAAAATAAAAATCAAATTCAAGTGTATTAATTGAATAATTTTTTTTCGATAAAATGATAACTTTTGTTAGTTTACTATTACAGTATTTCGTTGGAATGTCGTTCACGGCAGCTGCGTTTCATCTTTTCACGGTCTAGTAATTTTTCCCTAAATGATTTCAATTACAACTGCATAATTTCCTCAATTTAAACTTCTGTTTGAATTTCTATATACTTCCGAGATTGATCGTGAAAACGCAAAATTTTACTGAACAAGAACTTATCTTGAAATGAACTCCAAAAATTTAAAAACAGAAATCGACTCAGATTAGCAAGTTTTTCGTAAACTTGAACTCAATTAAAAATGCATCAAGTTTGCAGCCTTGGTCGTCACTTTTTTTATTTTCATCTCTATTTATCCTCCTGACTCGCAGGAAAGCGTTGTAGGTGCTAAATTTAGGGCAAACGTCAAGCGATTACCCTGATCTGCTTTTGGAGATGCCAAAATATTTCTGTCCAGTTAATTTTTTTATTTCTTTTTTTTTTTCAGTTTTTTTAGATAAGTGACTGGAATTTAGTTCTGTTTGCTAAGACCACCTAACACCAGAAAGTGGTGTAAAGTTGTCTTTCCCAAGGACACGAAAAATGACAAAAGTAAATTTTAAACCGCGACTGTGCTGATTACGTATACGGCATTGGCCCAGCTGCCGTCACTTGATTTACGTGGAACAGATTTAGTGAAAAATAATTCAAAGGTAATATAATTTTCAAATTCCGATTTAGTCCAAAACTAATTTTTGAATTTTACTGATCTTCACTTAACTTGTTCAAAAGATAAGTACTTCAAAATTAATTTGGACCTTTAATTAATTAATTCTTCTTCTTCTTTCGGCTTCTCCCTACTCGGGGTCGCCACAGCGCGATAGTAATCTCCATTTCACTCGGTCTACTTCATCTCCTTCCCTAGCTCCAACCCTTTCCATGTCTTCTCTCACCAAATCCATCCACCTTCTCCTTGGCCTTCCTCTTTTCCTTCTGCCTGGCACCGCCATCTCCATCATCCTTTTCCCCACGTAGTCTTCTCTCCTTTTTACATGTCCATACCAACGTAGCCTCACATTCCGAAGTTTTTCTCCCAGCTTTGCAATTTTTGCAGTCCCTCTCACATATTCATTTCTTATCTTGTCCTTTCTTGTCACTCCCAGTGCCCATCTCACCATTTTCAACTCTGCAACTTCCATTTTTCCCATTTGCCGTTCAGTCACTGCCACCGTTTCCATTCCATAAAGCATGGCTGGTCTAACAACACTCTTGTATATTTTACCCTTAACCTTTGCTGATAGCTTCCTGTCGCACAGAACTCCAGATACCTTCCTCCAACTCATCCATCCTGCTTGGATCCTTCTCCTTACTTCTTCTTCACATCTTCCATCATTACTAACTGTTGACCCCAGGTATTTGAAGTTTTTGGCTTTCTTTACCTTTTCTTCTTGCAACTTCAACTCTTCTCCATCATCCACACCCCCAACCATCATATATTCTGTCTTGCTCCAGCTCACTTTCAGGCTTCTTATCTCCAGTGCATTTCTCCAAATCTCCAGGTCCTCCTCTAGCTCCCTATGATTTTGTCTACACAGAACTACCGTATTTTCCCGTGTATAAGAGACCCTTGTGTATAAGAGACCCTTCAATTTTTAGGCAAAATTTTCAGGAAAAAAGTTTTTTAGTAATCAAAAGACTTACTCCCATGTATAAGAGACCCCCTATTTTTAAAGTGAAAATTATGAACAAAAAAGGGTCTCTTATACACGGGAAAATACGGTATGTCATCTGCAAACAGCATATCCAATGGTGCGTCCTTGGATATGCTGTTTGCACCTTTAATTAATTAATAGGTAATTAAAATTAATTTGAACCGTAACAATTGCATTTCAAGTGTTTTGGGCCGCGGTGTTAGAAAGTTTGAGACCCCATACTTTAATTGGAGATAATTCTACAAAGGATTGCAAATTTTTTTATTAGAAAATGTAGATTAAGCGAACCGTGCAAAACATAGGCTATAGCACTGCAGCAATGAAATTACTAAAATCATAAAGGAATAGGCTGAATATCAATCAAAAATTAATGCATGTACTTTAGAGTGTATATAAATAAAAGAAACAGTTCTCAACAAGAACCGGATAAACTTGAAAATTAGGTTTTATATTCAAATCAGGGTCGACTCCAGCACTTTTTCACTACTCTGGCTCGTATTTGAAACTGATGCACAAGTTGCAAAAACACTACGTAATAAATACTTGAGGGCTGTTCACAGTGATGACTTTTATAGGGTGCAAACGGAACGGCCGCACCGGGCCCCCCTAAAATACATCCAAGAGTGGCCCCCATACACAAGATATTGCTCTATTTCTTCATAGTAGTACCAGGACGGTGGCATGTCTAAAATAAAGACTTTTTTTTAGAGATGACTTTGTTTTGATACAGTAAAAAGTGGCCCTCCAAAAAAAGCGATGACTTTTTCTTAATCACACTGTTTCGGAACACTTAACAGTGGCCCCCTAAAATAAAGATCTTGTTTCTTTAAAGATAATTTTGTTTTGATATACTAAAAAGTGGCTTCTCTTATAAAAATAACTTTTTTTAGAGATTGGTTTGGCTTGGAACACTAAACAGTGGCCCTCCCACTTACTTTTCTTGCACCAGGCCCCCTTTTTGTAAGGCCATCACTGGCCGTTCAGAATATGAGTGAAAATTATTCGTTTTTTTGGAGTTTTATTTCGGCGACGAAAGGTGCAAATTAGGTTACCGAGGAAACACCCCTTTCCTTTAACGTACTGTACATTACATATCTATAAGCGGCGTATACAGTTGCTTACTCAACGCAATCTTACTTGAAATAAGACCTGAAATATCCAACCTTGTTTTTTGATGCAGGTGTGGGCCTCCCTGCTCGAAGAATTTCTTGTTTTTCTTTAATATTTCTTGCCCCAAACAATTTTTTTCTTATTTTCAACACTTTTTCTTAGTTCATATTGCTGTAGGCTAAAGATAATGGCTAAAATTTTGTAACAAATTAAAACATATGGTGGCCAAAACTGTAAACTGTTAATCATCTGTTACACCTTACCAGAAAACAAAATTTTAGTTCTCTGCAGTCCTTTCAGACTCCCTGCCTGCGGTTACCCAACCACTACTGATTGTTGCGTCACAGCAGTCATAACGAAAAGCAATTTCTCTGACTTTAACCTTCGTTATTTCTTTACAGCCTGAGTTGAACATACGTAGAAGTTAAGCAAAAAAGTATGTGGTTTCGACAGTCTACACACGCTTGTAAATTTCTTTATTGTTTTTCTCTGGTCCTAATCTATGGCTATTTCTCTGAACCACGAGTTGAGCATAAAGGTTAAAAAAAGAAATCTCTGCTTCAACCAGGGCCTTAACTATTGCCGATGCAGCCGGTGCAATAAACCGGGGCCCCAGCACGAGGGGGCCCGCATTGCTACATTTTATTGTAAAATATTTTTGTTAAAAGCTCAAGTAAACTTATTATTATTAAATAACACACTTCATCAATAATTTCAATTTATATTTAACCATCTAATTTATTTAAAGTATTTCTTAATTGGGATCTTATGTGATATTGGTCGAAATCGAATGAGTCTTTGTACTTTTGCACAGTAATGTGTCATTTACCTCGATGGTAAGAGGTCAAATTACCCCTGTGTATGCATTTTCTCGATCAATTGAATATATTGCAGGCCAAAAGTGATTTTGGTTATATTCATTAAAGCAGTGGCAGAGTTAGGAGTGATTCCCTAAACTCATCTTTTTATAGTAAATTTCTTAATATATTTAAAGTTTCGATTGTGATCTATTTATTTTAATTGTGACATAGTCATGACGTAATCGGTACTCTATCTCCACTCAAGTCTGTTTAGTAAAATAAGTTTAAGCTATTAATGATCATATAGCATCATATTTATCCGCTTTATTTTACCTTGTAATTGTTAATAAGTTTTGCTTTATGACGTTGTGATACCTAATGTCACGTCATAGTTTCGAGATAATCCTACGATTTTCGACCATAGTTCAGTAACTTAATAGTATCACATGTTACATAACTTGTTTATCAGCCTTTTAACTTGGTGCTTTGTGACATACAGTAACTGTCTGGCTCGCTTGTATCATTGTAAAATAATTAATTTAAAAAATATAGTATCTTCTCGAAGTAGATAATTTTTTCTGGTAAATTTTGTCCGCTTCATATAAATACGTAGGTAAATTCGTAATTTGTGCTGTGAAAGTCAGCGTTTTGTTGTGTTACTGTTTTGCCTGTGTGACAGGAATTAGAGTTTTAAAGGTTAGTGAGATCTAACGCTTTAGTTTGTAAGAATAGTGATTATTCTATTTGCATAAGCTACGTAGATTTAGTTTAGCCATTTGGGTGCTAGACGTAATTCTATTAGTCAGTAATCAGATTTGTGATTTCCATTAATAAACTTCTTTCGTTGAAAGAAGGTTCATTGATTGAAAAGTCAGGTTTGAGCTTTCTATTTGAATGCTTTTTGCTAGACATACCGTAGTTCTTACGCTCGCAGCGTGAAATATGTTTTTGGCATAATTCGATAAATGAAATAAAGCCAAATATCTTTGCCTTTGCATCAACAAGAGTTTTATTTGTTCCTTGAAGTTGTTTAATCAACACATTCAGTTTTTCAAAAATATCTGTTAAATAATTCAAAAATGCTTTTCCATCAATAGTTAGCAGGTGCTTTATTTCAGTCTTGTCACTTAAGAAGTCACTAAGCTCATCAAACAGTTTTATAAATCTTTTCAAGCAATTCCCCTTAGAAAGCCACCGTACCTCAGTGTGAAGTAAAAGTCTGACGTGGTCTGCATTGTTATCTTCACAAAATTGCTTAAAAAGACGCTCACATTTGGCATTAGCTTTGATAGCATTGATACATTTCATAACTGATTTCAGTATCGTATTAAGTTCAGGAGAAATATTTTTTGCCACTAAGTTTTCTCTGTGAATAACACAGTGCACAAAAAGCATATCCGGATTCTCATCTTTTAGCAAATTTAAGCACCCATTTTTCTTGTCCATTATAACATGAGCACCATCAGCTGCACCATCAGCTGCGCTGCAAAATTTTCTTGATTTCAACTTTTCAATAAATTGTATTTCAGTATCTCGACTCATTTAATCTATTCTTCTCCTTACAGTGTTGCTACTGAGTGGCATGGATTTAACATTTTTGTCATCTTTCTCCAGAACTGTTTTAACAAATGCTGATATTAATGGTTTAATTAAATCCTTCCCTATAGTACGATTTTTTCCTGATTTAGCAATGAGTAAAGATATTTCATAACCAGCCTAAAGAGTGCGACTGAGAGTAGCAGTTTACGTAGTGAACAGAGACTTAATTGTTGACTTTTTTTCAAACGTATCCGTTAAAGATTTGAAGTAATTCACATCTGAATTTACATACGCACTATGTTTCGCCTTCAAATGCGCCTCAAGACGAACTCGTTTCATTGATTCATTGGTCAAGCATTGTTCGCATAAGAGACAGAAAGATGACCGTTGATCATGAACAGCAGGTATGCAACCAAATTTCAGATATTCCTCTGAATACTGACGAACTTTCTTCTTGCAAGCACTACTTGTTTTGTGCATAAATATATTAACTGAAATAAATAAAAAAATACTTTTAATTAAAGACAAAATGATGAATAAAATATATGTTACATTGCTAACTTTTTATTTATTGGAATGTTATGGCTAATACCGTAGATCACAAGAACAGAGCAAAACATTGATTTTTAGGTCTATTGCCAAAAATCAAAATGAAATCTTTTTAAAATCAAATTGCCTCCTTTGTGGTGTACGCCCTACGTTGGAAATCACTGCTTTAAGCGATGTCAGATGTCTTGTAATGAGTCTGAGTTTTGTAGAATCAATGTTGACTTTAAAGAATTCAAGTTAAACAACGCCAGCCTTCATTTTATGACTCGCGCTGAGCTCGAGTAGCCTGAAAGCTGGAGTCGCTACTGATTCAAATAAAATAGTATTAAATAAATATTTTTTAAATTTTGCTTTTATTTTCTTTGAAACTTGATTTTAAGCTTGTCAAAAACGAGCAAGGCAATAAAACTTTTAATTTTTCAAGAATAATCTTGCAGTACTGTATTAATTATAGTTTTTCAATTAATTCTTTCACCGGTTACGGTAATATAACAAATACTTTTTTAAATAACCAGTTTAATTTAGGACTAATTAAAAGCGCATTGCACATTAACCAAATACATTTAAATGATTATGCTTATTTCTCAAAGAATAAAATCAGAAATTGGCAAAAAAATACTTCAATCGATTAAAAATGCAATTCAGCCAATTTAACGATTGCCGATATGTAAACCGATAAACTTTTCTATAATTTGTATTCTTCATGTAAACATAAAAACTAAAAAAACAAGAATTTGTAAAATTAAAAGCAATTTTTTTGACACAGTGGCAAGTTTGATTAAGATATCAAAAATTCATTAGAGCATTAATTTCATTTTTGATGTTCAATTTCTAAAAGCAAAGCAATTACACACTCAATAAACAATTGGCAATTACTCTGTTGCAACTGTTTTAGGAACAAAACAATGAAGGTAAAATACACGTGTAAGACGACAAAAGAAGTGCAGATTTTAACATACAACAACGTTATGGCTCATTTCCACTACGAACGTTGGCAGGTGTATTCTTTGTTTGTTTTACTAATTTTTTATATCTTTCCGCGCTTAAGCGCTAAGAGAAGCAAAAAATCAATAAAAGAAACAAAGAATACTCGAGCCCACGCTCGTGGTGCAAACAAGCCTTTATCGTTAAGTTCTGTACTTAAAAACTCTTGTTTTAAGCAATATTTGTTTACGCTTATAACATAAAATGACGAAAGCAAAAAAGATTTTCGACAAAGGAAAGGAATTGTTATATGCGTAAATTGGGTCCATTTTTTTCGATTGTAAACAATTATTATAATTGCAAGCGAAGAAAAAATGTTGATCTGGGTTAAGTTGATTCAAATATTTCGCACTAAATAATACGCTACAACACTTGCATTTTTTAAATGGGCAATTTTAAAGAGGCAATAAAGGGCAAAAACATTGGAATCAACAGTAGAAAAAAAGAACACCTAAGCAAGATAAATATATTTTTCGTAACAAATTTTTTTATTGCTCTTTTAATATAGCCTAAATATCCAAAATCCTTCAAGACAAAAAAAGGCTATTTATATAAAAATATTAATCTATTCTTGTTGACGTGATTCTCAAGCAATACAATTTATCATAAAAAAAATTAAAAGGTCAATCATAAAAAGCAACCCAGGTAGTCGAAAAGTGCTTGGGTGAAGCAAACAAATGAATGCCGAAGAAAGTTCTGAAAGCTTCTCCGTCGAAGTGGAAAATCAGGTCTATGTTTCAAGTTTCTAAAAACTATTTATATGGCGTAGTAGAATCGTTGTTTAGACACCGAACAGTATAATAAAATTCATAAAATCAAAATAAATCACAACTTTGACAAAATTTATCAAAGTGTGGCTAAAAGGAAAGGAAGAGTAAGGAAGAGTAGTCTACTCAACAGCTGAGTACTGTGCGCCAGTCTGGTGTCGCAGTGCTCACACTCGCCTCATTGACAGTGTCTTGAATGACGCCTTGCGCATAAGTACTGGATGCCTGCGTCCCACTCCAACGGACCACCTACCTGTACTCTCAGGCATCCAACCAGCTGAGCTTCGCTGAATGGGAGCGACACTCTCCTTGGCTCACCGTGGATCTCTGGACCCCGATCATATCTTGTATGATCTTTTAAGTGGGTCCTCAGATACTCGCCAAGCGAGACTAAGATCCAGACACCATGCGGACTAGTGTTGGGCGATTCCATTCGTCCATGCACAAATGGGGTCTCGCTCCTTCACCGAATTGCGAGTATGGCGCCTCTGAGCAAACCGCAGACCATGTTCTAACAGCGTGCCCAATACATCGCGCACCACATGGAGCACGAGGTGTGACGGTTTTGGATGACGAAACTTGGTACTGGTTCAACACCATCACTGCCAGCATCTAATCCGGGTAGTACAGCAGCCCGGGGTAGTAAAAGGATAAACCCTCGGCCCCAGTCCTGCTTGTGTCTTACCCGGAGTGAATGTTCTTCAAACGGCGACGACGACGATGAGTTAGTAATTTTTTTAGATCGAAAAGACAATTGGAGAAAGTGTTTAAAAACGCAGAACTCGAGGAAGATTTGTGAAGAAATTGTTAATAGCTTTAAGTTTTTGATCGCTTTTAGGTTGCTTATAAAATTACCTTCATACCGAGTATTGCATTTGCACACCAAGAAAAAAATTGATTTTAAGAGCTCGTTTCCACTGCAAGTGCTGAGTGGAGTATTCTTTGTTTTACAGTATTTATTGATTTTTTGCTTCGCTTCGCGCTTGCTTAGATTTTTAGCGCAAAGAGATCAATAAAAGAAACAAAGATACTCCATTCCACGCTTGTAGTGGAAACGAGGCTTAAAGTGAAACAAAAAACTTATTTCAAACAATATCATCAGAGGAATAACCGAAAAGATGAAAATCGTCGGCATAAAGTTCTTTTAATTGATTTACGATCTGCTTCGATTTGATTGTTGAAAAAGCGTTTCTTGTGTGATTGTGATCAATCAAAGATGGCTTTGAATCGTCGAAATAAACAGCTCGCTCAGGAGGGTCGCTCCTTTGCAAATACTTTAACAGCCAGTTCGACTCCTTGGTAAGGTTTTCGAATTTGACCACGAAATCATAATTGACCGCGCACGGATTGCAAAGGGTTATTTGAGGTCGCCAGTGAACGTCAAAACGGAAAAGGTTGGAGGAAGTCTTCCGAGCAATAATGTAGCTGCAAAGCAAAACAGTTGTATAAGGTCTTTCTTTTCTCCGAATTTCGAAGGAATTTTTTTGAAAATGACAATGCGAATCGAAAACTTAATTTAAACTTAATATTAAAATTAAGTTTTCTATTGATTTACCTTATACCAGACATGTTCAACCCGCCTCCCATTCTCACATATTGTCCCCTCACCTGTTGTCTCATGCGGCCCGCGTAATAAATCATATAATAAAAATTTGTATCATAACTAGAGGTACGTTGAAAATTTTTTGAATCAAAATCAAAGAAATTTTTTCAAAATTCTGCAAAGATTAACAGCGACGACTGCAATGATCAAAGTGTGATTCGGAGCGTTTTACAGCGAGCCGATTCAGGATAATGAGTAAGAGCTTGTTTGGACTACCAGCGTGGAATGGAGCATTCTTTGTTTGGTTTACAGGGTTACCCATTAAAAAAAAGTACAATATCCAGAAATAAAAGTACATTACCCGGAAATAAAAGTACAATACCCACAAATGAAAGTACATTACCCAGAAATAGAAATACAGGGCGTCCATAAATTATTGTTACAATTTTCAAAGTTCGTCAAAATTTTATTTTTTGAAATATTTTCATTTGATTTGTTTTATAGTGAATTAAAATGCTTCAAGTTTTGTCTTTCTTAACAGGTACTTGTGGAAATAATTAAGTTTAAAATCACGGTTTATTTAGTGATTAAGCAGAATATTTTTGGATTTAGTAGCGAAAGCAGAGTTCATGAAAATGAGCACTCCGCAGGAAAAAGCCCAGTGTGTTTCCTGGTTTACAGCGAGTTTATTTTTCATATGGGGCTATGTAAAAGATATCGTTTACCGAACCAAAGTCAGAGACGTTAATGATTTGCAACATCGAATAATTAAAGCAATTGATACAGTTACTGTAGATATGTTAGCAAGAATATGGCAAGAAATTGAATATCGGTTGGATATCATACGTGAGATTGATGGTGCACACGTAGAGGTGTACTAAACTAACTAAAGCATCTAACGTAAACTTGAAGCATTTCCCTTTACTATAAAACAAACTGATTGAAAATACCTTAAAAAATAAGACTATGGTGAATTTTTGAAATTGGAACAGTATTTATGGACACCCAGTACATTTACTTACAAACAAAACTACAGTGGTTAGCTTTAACCCTCTGTCTACCAAAAAATTCCATGCAAATTGTCCCATTGGGGTCCAATGGACCCCAGCCTTCAAAAAACATATGAACCTAAACATCTCACACAAAGCATCAAAGTAACATTAAGAACAGTAAAAAACGAACAATTTAAACACAAAAACAAGTGAAAAACGCAATAAAAAACGAAAATCTGGTAATTAGGCCTTAAAATTCATATACAGTTACACAGACAGTCAAACGATCAGGTGATTCACTGTAATTACTGTACGTAATACACCTTTTCCCGGCGGGATGTAATGATTTGTATATTCATAAAATTTTGAAATGGCTCATTCCCAAACATCAATTCTTAAAAGAATGCAACAATATAGCAGTTCGCATAAAAGCATAGAAATCAAGGCCGATTTAGTCTGCATATTAGTTGGTTACACAGAAACCAAAACACACAGTTATGCAATACCGCAAACCAAGGCAAGCTGTGATAAAGCGTTCAGAAAGCTACAAATGCTTATGCCGAGACTATTACAGTAGTTTTCTCCTATTAGTGGTTGCATTGAATGCAAATAACTTGCGAATGTTCTTGACAAATGTTCCTGTTGCAGGCAATGCATGTTTGTCGACATTTTCTATCTTTACTTCTTTCATAAAGATAGCATCTGGCTTTCTTTGCTTTTGGTGCCTGGTTTTCCATTGCAGCCCTTTTTCTGTTACTTTGGGGCTGAATTGCGTGCCTTTTTTGCGTTGACGGAGCACTTGATATTCCACCAAGTTCTTTTCCTAAGCCAATCAAAAACTTTCTCCTTCTTTTCTTGCTAAAAGTCCGGTTATTTTCACCTTGCAGTTGCTGCCATACTATGTAAGCATTGACAGCGCTTACGTCGATCATGTTGTAAAATAGGGCAACTGGCCATCTTCTAGTCATCCTCTTGCAGGTATACGTTCGAACCATCCTGTCCAAAATGTCCACTCCACTTTTGGTGCTATTGTAGTACAAGATTACTTCTGGTTTCTTTTCAGCAGCATTTGAAGCTACTTCAGGAAGTGAGTGCATCGTCGAGAGCATGTTTACCACACGGTCTTTTTGTGGGCAATACGATGCGATCATAGCATCATTCTGAAATCCAAAAATTGTAGAAGCTATCTCACGTCCTTTAGCAACTGTGAATTGTGGAGGCAATTCTGGTTTGTTCTTCCGAATAGTTCCTACCAGAGTAAGCTTCTTTTTCAGCAGATCTCGAGCAAGTGGGATGCTGGTAAAAAAATTATCGCAAGTTATATTCCTTCCAGAATTTTCAATTTCTTTGACCAAATCTTTGACAACTCTTGCTCCCTGGTTTACTTCTCTTCCAACTGCAGGATTCTTTCCAGTATAAACTTGCATCTTCCATGCATACGATGTGTTGGCTTCGCATATTGCCCAAATTTTGATTTCATACTTTCCAGGTTTTGAAGGAATGTACTGCCGAAATGGGCATCTTCCTCTGAAACAAACTAATTGTTCATCAACAGTCATATGGGGACCAGGTGTGTAAGCATCACGTAAATGCAAGTCCCATTGCTCAAAAACATCTCTGATTGGTTGAAATTTGTCTTCAGATCTATGTCTTCTCCGCGAATTAGCGTCATCAAACCTAAGAACTCGTAAAATCTGCTGATATCGATTTCGGCTCATGAGTATTGAAAATAGGTCTGCCGTCCTCTTTACTCCAAAGCTGAGCAACATTTTCGTTGTTTGATTTATAAACACCAATTAAAATTACTACACCCAAAAACCTGTCAAATTCGGATTGATTTATAGCAACCCACTTGTCTTTGTATACAAGTAGTCCTTCAGCATTTGTCCAGTTACGCACATTTTGCAGCACATTGTCTCTAAAAAATAATCTAAATGAATCAGGAATTGAATCGCATTGCGATTTTGCGTAGCGTGAAGGGCCTGGTTTCTCGCGATATATGTTACAAGCAGCAGTTCGTCCTATGTCATTTGTGTGGGGCGTTGATGACCAATTTTCTTTCTTATTTCGGGAAATGAAAATGGTCGAAGAAGTATCTTGATCTTCATCAATATCCGAGATATCAGAAGAAGACAAATCTTCCTCGCTTAGATGGTCGATTTCTCCATCGTCATCCGACGATTCAATTGCTTCTTCTTCTTCACTCCAGTTATCATCATCTTCACTATCTTCCAGGAGCTCTAAAACCTCGTCTTCTTCCAAGTAGTTAGCCATTTTTTCTTTCACAGCATTACTTCATATAAAATGTAATTATACAAACTAACAATCTTTTTATTTGTGGTACTAAACAACTGGTCAGTTGTTTCAAAACAAAATGTTTCTATCAAGCAATGTTTAGTCGTTTCAAACTAAACAATATAGGTTAGTTATTGGCTTGGGGTCCAATGGACCCCAGTGGTATACGATGCTGTTTTTATTTTTTTTTACCATTTCGGTTTATCTGAGATATATGATACTCTACCTCGTTGAAGATCAACTAAACTTAGAAAAAGTCAGGTAATGTGGAAGTCGTATATGCTATGTGTTCTGAGTAATGAAAGCTCAAGTTTCATTTTGGGGTCCAATGGACCCCATGGTAGACAGAGGGTTAAAATGTATTTTATTAATTAATATATTAATAAAATATTTTAATAGATATGCAAGATATTTATTAAATTAAAATATTTAAAAGTATATTGAAAAAATTTTTAATTTGATCGTAAATGAAAATGCAAACAAAGAAAGTTTTTTTAAATGTATCAAAACAAAAAAGCAAAAAATATAAAAACAAAAGAAACATAAAGATAAAATAAAATTATTATCAACACTTTATTAATTGTTTACTTCTTCCCAGCGATTATATATGTTGTTCTTCACTCATTATTTTTATTATTTGAAGCAATAGGCTATATGTTACAAGCAGGGGCGCCGGAGTTTTTTTTTTCAGGGGGGAAAAATTTCAAAAAAAGGGCACTTTTTTGTTGTGGGACTCCAAGGCACTCCAACAAAGTCGATTATAGCAACCATGTCGCAATCAAATTAGCGTATTCTCTAAAAAAAAAAGGTCTTCACTTGTAGTCGATCTCCAATTTTCCTGTTTTCGCCCCAAATTCATAGTGTTCTCTAAAAAAAAAAAAAAAAGGTCTTCACTTGTAATCGATCTCTGATTTTCCTATTTTCGTCCCAAAATCAAAGGTCTTCACTCAAAATCGTTCTTTCACTCTAAACAAACATCTGCCTCATTCGCCTCACCCAAAATCCATCACTACCTAAAACTTACGATTTTCGCGACTTTCATTACTGTACCATGATTTACGGATGTCTTTAATTTTAGAAACATCGTTGCATTTGATGGTGATCGAGATTACATAGGTTAAATGTAGAGCAGATCTAAAAATATTTCTGTAAGACAAATTTCAAAAGGCACAATCTGCCCCTTGTGCCCCCGTGTTTTCAGAATATTAAAAGGCAGGGGGGCAATTGCCCCCTTTCCCCCCGCTTCCGGCGCCCCTGGTTACAAGTAAAAATCGCTCTTTATTTTTAAAAACTTGCTCTTTATTTCGGAAAACTCGCTCTTTATTTTTGAAAAACCCTGTAAAAACCCATTTCTGAGGAAATACATTATTTTTAGACAAATTGTCGGTTTTCATATATTGTACTTTTATGTATGGGTAAGGTACTTTTTTAATGGGCAACCCTGCATTGCTTTTTTTGCTTCGTTCAGCGCTCGGTTAGATTTTAAGCACAGAAAGATCAATGAAAGAAACAAAGAAGGCTTCAATCCACCCTCGTAGTGGAAACGAGCCTTTAGTAGCTCGCAAAGTATTTGGAATAATCTAAAACCGTGATAAGCTCCGATTAAATAAAAAACTTCACATCAAAAACTAACGTCACTAAGATACCAAAGATTAAAGGCTAATTTGCATTGCCTAAACTGTTCGGCATTAAGGGTGGATTCAAGAAAGTAATTACTTAATTACTTACTTGAAAACCTTTACTTGTTACTTACTTGAGTAATTTATCCTTTGCTCGACCTTTTCAGATAAATTGTTTTTAAAAAACTATAATGTTTAGAAAGGGTTATCTTATATACGCATAAAGCAGCCAAAAATTGACTTATTCAGTGAAATCTGAAAGATGCTTCGATGCTGCCTGGCCTTTACATCAAAGCTGAGATTTTCATTAAAGTGATGAGATGATTGACAGTTTGTGTTTTGAGCGAGGTTTTGAAAAGTAAATAAATTTTTTTGCATTTTGATATGATTTTATTTTTCATTTATTCAAGCACATAAACTTGACGCTATCTTTATTAAAGTGATGAAATGATTGGCAAGTTTTTTGAAAAATGAATAAATTTGTTTGCATTTTGATGTAATTTTACTTTTCAATTATTTAAGCATATAAACTTGGAGCTTTATCTGCACAACTTAAGTCAGGCTGGCCAACACGAATTTCTGCTACCTAAAGATCGCTTTTTCATATTTACTTGAATTACTTAAGTTGCTTAAGTACTCTGTTAAAAATTATTTATTACTTAAAGAAAAAATTTTATTACTTAAAATCCAGTCCTATTTAACATACGCAGGACAAATTTTTGTTTGGCGTACACGATATAATTTTTCTTTTTTTTATTCAACTCTTTTTTTAATCGATAAAAAAGTTTTTGGACATAAAAAGAACACAAAAGTTATCTCATGCAGATAAAAAACATCTGAAAACTAACTTCGTTTGAACACCCAAGATTAAACCCCTGAACCAACTCTACCGTACTTGAACCGTAGCAACATACGTGGTGGAAATCTTTCTTTAACTAAAAACTTATTAGTTTTAAAGACATGATTTTAACAGTTCACTTCGATAAATTAAGTGACCGCGAACCTAAACACAATAAACATTCAACGTGAACGACTAAACGTTCGGCTTAAACCTTCGAATAATTCTATAAAAAAAAGCATGAAGAATATACTAGCCATTCAAAAACAATTTTAAAACAAAAATATTTCACTAAATTGATTCCAGAAGAAATTGCACAAGAGCCACTTTTCGAATATTCGATTTTAAAATTAAAGAAAACACTACAAATGGTCGCAAAAAAACAAATATAAAACCAAGTTTACATTTAAGTTCTACTGTCGAATCAAATCTCAGTGCTCCCTGTCGGCCTTATAAAAACACGCAATCCACTCACTCGACAAGCTGCTTGAACGTTATTGCTCCGGAATTCATTATGTCGATGTAATGAAGAGCAGCTTTCTTCTGCTCGGATGAGAGACGAGAAAAGGCGTCGTTTTCGTAAAGAGAATACTCGTGATCTCTAACAACAAATCAAAATAATGGAATCACTTTCGAAACAGATTTTCAAAAATCTGCAACTTTTCTCAAATTTCAAACTGTTGAATCACTAACAAGTTGTCCGGTTCGAACTTCTCATCAGTGTTTGTTATTTTTTATCAAGTTTTTTTACATTGGTAGTTCATTATTTTTAAGTACCGATAGAGATTAATTTAATTGCATTCTTATAAAAAATATAGAAAATATAATAAAGCAACTCTTACTTATTATAAGTATACTTAAGGCCATCTAAATACCACTTTGCCTGATGGACAGCGATCGTTTTACCAATATTCTGCTTGTACGCCCTTGAAGGCGATCTTTCTGTGAATTTGCTGCTGTGAGCGGAGACCAGCCTGTGGAAGGGATGACGCGACACGATAAAAGTCGAGTAAGTCAACAGTCGCTTCATCGCTTCCGTGTGCGTCAATCTGGTTTTACAAAAACATATTTTACTCAATGAAGTTTGATTTTCGGCAGTACTTATACAGATGAAAACACAACGAAGCTCTTTTATTGTATTTTTTGTCAATTTTTATGATTAAAAGCAATTCAAGTGTCAATAAATTCAAAAGAAATTTCTAAAATAAAATTTAATAATCGTGGAATCAATATTAATCAAGTTATAAATCCAAGAAAACTAAATTTTATTTGTTTGGTGAATAATAATTTATATATTTTTTTTTATATACAATCTTTTTTTGTTTATGATTTATGACTGCCTAGGTGGGATGGCAACAATCAAATTTTATTTTTTTCAAAGTAGTACAATATATTTACAGTATATCTTTATTTGCAGCAATTCTCAATCAGAATTTTTTGACTTTTTGTAGTATTGTGAAGTGAAACCAAGGGAAAGATCAATAGGATTCTATCATTAAACTCACGATCTCAGGGCGTTGGCTGTGTCTGTGTTAATCCCTCACCTTGCTGAATCATTTCTATGTTTTTGAAGTTAAGCGCTTTTGGTTGGGGTTTCTGACAACCAGGGTTGTAAAGTCGTTTCTCTTTCTCTTTGACTACTTTTGTATCGTGTAAATCAGCCAGGTTGTAGACTTCGACTCCGACTCCGAAACCCTAGAGGCAAATGAAGATAATCACAACCAACTCGTGATTTTGCAGATCGGACAAACCCAATGGAAAATACGAAAATAGCTTAAAGTGTTGAAATTCTGTGCTTTTCCAAAAATTATATCCCTTTACACCAAACCTTTACACATTATAATTGAAACAAGGCGCTGATAAATTAAAATCGTCAACGCTATTGACTTTTCCCAAACTGTTACTAAGTAGGACGTGCAGCCATGGCTTTTAGTACAAAGAAAACGGAGTGGCCGCACCGGGCCCCACCTAAAAAACGTCAAAAAGTGGCCACCCTCAGCAAAATATTGCTTTTATTTCTTTTCTATTAGTAGCACCATGACGGTGGCTTCCCCTAAAGTAATGACTTTTTTGTAGAGATCACTTTCTAGTAAAGAACCAAGTTTTTGAAAAAATTAAAGAATAGAAATCATGCTTCTGAACCGGAGGTCCATGATGATTTATCGCGGGGGTTCCCAAGATGTATTCCTAACTTCGAAAAAGCTTGTCAGTGACAAGCGCACAGAATCAGACCTATTGTAAACCAGAATGGTAGAGGTACAAGAATTATTAAACGTTTTCGTAAATTTTTTGTGCGTTTTAACATAATTTTAATCTCTCTTCCTGGGGTCCACAAAATTTGGTAAATTATCTTGGTAAACCATGTACTCAAACAAGTAAAGAAACCTTTTGATAAAAGGTACTTTTTATGCCCTGTGCTTTTAAACAAGAAACAATTTTTGGTTTTTCCGTAGATTTACATGAAGCAGATGTAGTGAAAAAGCATCACTTTTCGACCTTTAATTCGAAATAACAAACACTGCACCAACGACAAGCCACCTCAACGTGGTGGTGCAGTCCCCTTCCCTGCACTGGGGAGGGTCGAAATGGCTTGTCGATACCCCGAGGGTCTCATCCTCGGGCGATTCTCCTTCGGAAAACTCCTCACATTTTTTATCCCTGCTGTCCAATGCGCGGTCACATATGGACAGCACTCTTAAACCCAATTGACCGCCCCCCTACCCCTTCTATTTTCTTTCGGACATCTCTTCTTCGTCCCTCCTTCCACCCCAAACCTCTTCATTACTTATCCCACTCACCGCTGATTCTTATCTCTATTCTTCTTCTTATTAGTGGTGATATTCACCCCAACCCTGGCCCTATAGACCCCTGCTCTGTCTGCTCCCGTAGAGTCACCTGGGGAAACAGATCAATACAATGTACCAACTGTTCTCTCTGGGTACACCTCTCCTGCTCTGGTCTTTCTCCCGCTGACTACCGTAAAATCTCCCCGGGACACTCTTGGACTTGCCCAATGTGCCCATCCTCTTCTCAACCCCTCCCCTCCCTCTCACACTCTAATCCTATATCTTCATCCTTTTCTGTATCTCCATCCTCTCACACTCCAAATCCCCCACCTCCACTCACAAACAACCACAAAACCATATCTTCAAAAACTAACCCCTCCCCCAAAACAACCTCAAATAACCCCATCTATCCTCCTAATCACCCCCAACTAATTTATACTTACCCTCCCTCAGCATCATCTACTCCTCCTCCTCAAACCCAATATACCACCTCTCCTCTCACACAATCCTCTTTCCATCCTTCCTCTCCCTCTCGAAACAACCTCCGAATCCTACAGTGGAATGCTAATGGGATTCGCTCACGTCGTACTGAACTCATACAATTTCTCTCTCATAATCAGTACGATCTCATCTTCATACAAGAGTCACACCTCTCCTCTGACTCCACTTTCAGCATACCCGGCTACAAAACCCTCCAAAAGAACCGTTCTATGACAAGGAGAGGAACCACCAACTCTACGGGAAAACTAGGAAGTGTCGTACTCATACTTGTCAAAAACGATCTATCTTACACTTTACTCTGCACACAATCTTTCTCCTCCCTCGACCCCAGCTCCGATTATTTAGCTATCGCAGTTAAAATAAAAGGAGCCCCTCCCATACATCTTTTCAACGCCTATGTCCCTCCTATCCGCTCCTCTTCCTCCGACTCTCGCCCAAAATCGTTCTCACCCTTTCTCTTACCATCATCTCCTACCACTTACATCTTTGGCGACTTTAACAGCCATCATTCATCCTGGGACTTCCACTTACCGGAAGACCAATCAGGCAAAGATCTGTTTAATTGGCTCCTCTTTTCTGATCTTTTACCACTTAATAACTCCGAACACCACACCCTACTACACCGTGCCACCGGAAACCGCTCTTCCCCTAGTTCCTGCCCGAATAGCCTCTAAATGCACATGGCAGACCCTTCCGGACCTCGCCTCAGATCACCTTCCTATCTCCATCACTATTCCCACTTCCCCCTTAATTAACTCTTTCCACCACGCCCCTCATTTAACTATAATAAAGCTCGCTGGGACGATTACCTTACTTATATTGATACCCACTGCCCTCCTCCCTCTAACTTTACAACACTTCTCTTTCCGAAACCACCCACACCTTTACCAAACTCCTCAATGATGCTGCCACTTCTGCCATTCCTTTCGGCAGCATCAACCGCCCTGCTAAAGCCTGGTGGTCTCCTGAAGTCGCAGATGCCGTCGCAAAACGCCGAAAGGCATTTGCAAAGGCACACTGTTCCAAAGAAGACCGCCAGCACTATATCGCCACTTCCAGATATACTTCCACTGTGATTTCTAAGGCTAAAGCCAAGTCATGACAAAACACTTGCTCTAGCCTATCTCCTAAAACCCGTACCAGTGAAGTCTTTTCTCTACTTCGCTCCATCTCTGGCTCCCCCTCCCCTACTACTTCTGACCTTCCCAATTTCTCAAATTGCCATACCCCTGTCGATTGCGCCAACCATCTCTTCTCACATCTACAGCCCAAACCCCAAAACCTTTTCGAAGCACCGAGAAAGCTCAGATGAATCATATCAGACAGAACTGCACACTGCAACACCCTGCATTCCACTTTCTGTTCACCATTCTCCTCACTTGAACTCTCTACAGCTATCTCTCAACTCTCAACCTCAACCTCCTCAGGCCCTGATCAAATTACCTACCCTCTTCTATCCCACCTCCCACAATCTGCGTTACATTTTCTTCTATACATCTTCAACCTTTCTTGGTCAACACACACCTTCCCGTCCGCTTGGAAGCAATCAACAATCATCCCCATTCTCAAATCCAGAAAATCCTCTGACTCACCTTCTTCATATAGACCCATTTCTCTCACCTCATGTACCTCCAAACTCTTCGAAAAAATAGTTTTAGGACGACTAACCTATTTTCTCAAACAACAAGACATTCTCTCACCCGTGCAAGCTGGTTTTAGACCTGTTAGATCGACTGTAGACCAGGTTCTCCTTCTCTCACAGTCAATCGCAGATTCCTTCCACCAATCTAAGCCGGGTGCACATACAGTCCTTGCCACTCTGGATTTTGCGAAAGCTTTTGACTCAATTTGGCACTCTGCCCTTCTCTCTAAACTCCTCTCTTTAGATCTTCCTCTTTGCTTTGTCGAATGGATACGATCCTACCTCTCAGATCGCCGTTCGAAAGTCCGTATCTGTAATTCATACAGTCGTCCTTTCCGTCTCCGAAGAGGAGTTCCCCAAGGTTCGGTTCTAGGACCAGTTCTCTTCTCTTTATACATCAATGACATTCCCATTTTCCTTCCTGCATCTGTTAAGACCTCTCTCTATGCAGATGACCTAGCCATCTGGGGCTCCTCCCAGAGTGTTGAGTGTGCAACTTCCATAGTACAAGCTGCCCTCAACAGACTGGTGGAATGGTCCTCAAAATGGCGCCTTCCTCTCAACCCCCCTCAAATGTGAAACATCCTTCTTCAGCTTAGACCCCTACCAATCACGTATACAACCCTCTCTGCACATTTTTAACACCCCTCTCAAATTCAACCCTCATCCAACCTTTCTCGGTGTAACCTTCGACCGCACTCTCTCTTTCAAACATCATGTCTTATCCTTACGGAAAAAGTTTCACAGCCGATTCCGTGCTTTCCGCTCTATCGCCTCTGCCTCCTGGGGTCCATTAAAAGAATCTTTATGTACCCTATGCAAAGCCTTCATTCGCCCCATCCTCACCTATGCTTCCCCAGGCTGGTTTCCTTTCTCATCTCCTACTCACATCACCTCCGTGGAGAGGATGCATAGATCTTCCTGTAGAGTAATCACAGGTTGTCTATCGTCCACTCCCATTCCTCTACTTTATATAGAAGCACTTCTACCTCCATTACGAGTCACCCTCACCCACCAATCCCTCTCCTTCTTTGAACGAGCCCTCCGTCTACCTTCCACCTTTCCCATAGCCTCTCTTGCGAACTCTAACCCCCGTACACGTCTCAAGAAGAGCTCATGGAGATCCTTCTCCAGATCACATAACCTTACCCCTAACCTACATCTTACCCGTGAACCTCTAATTCTCTGCCCTCCTAAACCCCCCTGGTCTATCTAGTTACACAATCTCACTCCACCTCTCATCCCCATGCTCTCGCAAAGACCCCCCTCCCTTCGCAACACTGCAGCTACCTCCCACCTTTCCACTCTATCTCACAGCGATATCTCTGCCTGGACTGACGGTTCGGTACCTGGCGGGCTGGGGCAGGGTGGTGCAGCGATACACATCAAGTGTACAAAGTGTGTCACTGCTACCTCGCTCTCCTTCTCGACTGGTCTCTGGGCTACCAGTTATAGTGCCGAAACCTTCGTTATCCTACATGCTCTTGAGTGGTGTATCTCTCACTCCAAGACATGTAATTTTGATCTATCACCTTCTTTTCCGATTCTTTATCTGTCCTATCAACTCTCTCTTCCCCCCTACCATATTTAACCCCCAACTCTCTATCCGATACACAATCTCTTCTCAATTCTCTATCCCAATCAAAGGTAGTCCATCTACAATGGATACCTGGTCACTCTTCCCTCCCAGGTAACGACTTAGCTGACTCTCTAGCTAAAGCCGGTGCCTCTCTCGATCCCTCCAGTATATCAGTGTCCCTCGCACCCCTTATTTCCTCCCAACGACTATCCCTCTACAACAGTTGGAGACGCAGTGTCCAATCTGGTTTCTTTTAACACCAAATCCCTTCAGTATCTCCCGAAAAGCTTACTCTCCCTCGCTCCGCTCGCTGTGCTCTCTCCCGTTTACGCTTCAACAGGCACAGCACTCTCCTTAACTCTTATCTCCACAGGGTTGGTCGAGTCGAGACTTCTTCATGCAGCAACTGTGGTTCTGAACCACAGGACTCTCACATCTCGTGCTCGACTGCCCTGTACTAGACCCTCTGCGTCGGGCCATATTCGGCCATACCCTTTCTCTTCTGGACCTCTGGTCCCGTCCGTGGGGAGTCGCCCGATTATTGGGATTCCGCGGAGTTGATCCACGCCCTTATCCCCAGGAATGGGTCGAGTAAAACCACCACCACCACCACCAAATAACATTTTTTTTTTTGACATGTTTATCAAAAAGTAATTTTGGATGCGAATTGTTTCTTTTGCCTTTAATTTTACTAACGTCCTGTTTTTGTTTCAATTGAACATGGCCAGGTATAGCATATCATAAAAGTTTTATGATGAATATTGAAATACAGCATATATACAAAAGGGAAGAGGAGGTGTCACATTTCATTCATAGTAAAGTTAATCATAACTTCATAAATCTGTTATTATTTCCAGTCTTTCACAGTAATTTTTAAGCTTTTGATCATGGCGCATTTTTTTTTCATTGTTACATAATGATTGCGTAATCGGTACACTACCCTCAGCTAATTTATTTTGTCTGCTTGTTGTTCTTATAAGTGTACAGTAGAACTTGTTTAAGTCGCCTTCGGCTAAGTTGCCACATATGGCTTGGTCCCGGCTGAGAGCCTATTGTTTTCTGTGTTATCAAGTTTGGCTAAGTTGTCTTCGTCTAACTTGTTAATTCGCCTAACTCGCCACCGTTTTTGCTTACCTTGAGCAGAAAAATTTATGTAAGTTTTCAAACCTATAAAAATTTTGCCAGGGTGATTATATTCCAAACTTTTAGTCCGCTACCACAATTCAACGGTTGTTTTCTCTCCCTGGCTGCCATCCTTACTTATGTAACACAACATCACTTTGCACCACAAACTTTCTTTATAACCCTTTAATTTCATTATTTTAGATTGTTTTCATCAGTTTTAGTTTAGTTCAGTCAGCCATCTTACTGTCATGTGAAGCAGCGTAACTATGACAATTACAAAAGCTATCAGCTTATTGAAATATATGAAATAGATCCAAAAAATGCTTTTTGTTTGTGTTCTTTATTTCTCAAGCGTTCAGCTTTTGCAGAAACAAAGGCATCTTAAGTTTCTGTAAACCTACGCATATTTACACCACTTTTTCTGTTCCCCTTGAAGTGCCGACTTAGGCAAATTCTACTGTACTACAAAGACTCGTTTTCTCGTTTTATTCATGAAATTTGCTTTTCTTGCTAGTAGCTGACTGGGAGCGACACTCTCCTTGGCTTACCGTGGATCTTGGTACCTCGATCATATTTTGTATGGTCTTTTAAGTGGGTCCTCAGATGCTTGCCAAGAGAGTCTAAGATCTAGACGCCCATTTGTGCCAGGCCTGTGGGGATGAGCTTGCTCTGAACAGCTTGGGTAAAGCTCAACCGCTTGCGGACTGGTGTTGGGCGATTTCATTCGTCCATGTACAGATGGGGTCTCGCTCCTTCACCAAATTGCAAGTGCTGCGCCTTTGAACAAACCGCAGACCACATTCTAATAGCGTGCCCCATACATCGGACACCACGTGGGCCACGACGCCTGACGGTTTTGGATGACGAAACTCGATGCTGACTTAACAACATCACTGCCGGCATCTGATCCGGGCAGTAAAGCAGCCTGGGGTAATAAAAGGATAAACCCTCGGCCCCACTCCTGTTTGTGTCTGACCTGGAGTGGATGCCCTTTCAAACGATGACAACGATGATTCATGGACTTGATTGTACTTATAAATATTGTGACGTTTGCTACAGTTCTACGCATTTCTCCCCCTTTTCTCTCTCTTTGGTTTCTTTCTTTTTTCCGAAAGTTGAAGAAACAATGAGTGGAATCTTCTACAACTGTTTAGCTGAATTGATACTACAAGTTACGTAACTTGTCTACTACCGTGTCTTGTGGTTGTGTTGTGACGTCATAGACTGCTTTGGCCAATTGCAAAACATAAAGTAATAATTAATTTAAGAAATCTGGTCGGATCTAGTACTTTCAATTGTTATCTTGTGACGTCTCCTGATTTACATAAATAGCGTCGCATATTTTATTTATTTATTCAATTGCTATAAAGTTTAAAAACCGTTTCGCGTTATCATTGGCTGTGTGGTTGTGTTTTAAGTTGTTTAAGGGTCAGTGGTTGATGCCTTGGAAGTTAATTCTATTCTGACACAGAATTGTTTTAGATGTGTAACGGAAGAACTATTAACTTTAATATTATCCATCGGGGTGTTAATTTATTCTTATAGATAGTCAGTACAAAGTTGTTGAGTCATTATTCGCAATTGTGGGCGCTTTGTATTAACTTGAAATTTGGTAAAGCTTGAGGGATAAGTTTTACAAGAATTGATAAAGCTTTTTTGATTTTGTAAACATATTGTTTATAGCAGTGCTCTTCAACAGGGGTTCCGCAAAAGATTTAATGGGGTTCCGTGAGTTCCGCTAAGGGTTCCGCTAGGGTTCCTTGTTTTGTAAGAAAAATGATTTCTTGCTTCAGTACGTTGATGCGTCATTATTAAATTGTTTCTTTAGATCACCATCACCATGCCGCATTCAAACTCCAAGTAGGCGAGTTAGTTAAATAAGAGGTTGAATGCAGTTTATTTGTTGCATCACAGCTATGCATGATGCTGCCATTTAGAGTAGTTAAGTAGACAATGAATGGAGAACAGAATAACAGACTACAGTAGAGCTGCAGCTGTTCAGCCTTTATGGGAATAAAGTAGAAGTAGTGCGAAAACCAACTTTTTACTATTAGCCAGGTCAGATGAAGCAAAGTAGCATATTTTCTTATGTGAAGCGAAATAGTAATAACAGCGAAGGTGTGGACAATATTGCGCAAGAGGCACTTCCTTCCAAGCGGACCAAATGTAATAAAACTGCCAAAGTTAGAAAATGGGATGAAACATATTTAAAATACGGGTTCTTTTTGCCGGATGATCAAATTCCGAATGTAGCTCCTCAGCCCGAATGTCTAATTTGCTGTAAGAGACTTTCTAATTCTGCCCTGGTTTCAGCTAAGTTACAAAGGCACTTGGAAGCCAATCATGCTGCGTACGGTCGAGACAAAGACTATCGCATTCTTTAAACATATGAAAAGCAGCGTATGCAAGCAGAAAGATTCGGTCTCAGGAGCAGTTAAAACTGATCAAGATTTTTTGTTGACTTCCTATCGACTGTCGCATCATATTCTTAAAACAAAGAAACCGTTTACTTTGGGTGAGGAAGCTATTAAACTGGCGCTGCAAATTTATGGCAACAACAAAAACAGCTCCTAGACAAAGAAACTGAACGCAAGTTTCAAATATACCTCTTTCCGATACCACTGTAAGCAGAAGGGGATTTCATATGGCCGAAGATTTGTTGGAACAACTTTTGTGTAAAATCGGAAAAGTTCCTTGTTATGGACTGCAACTGGATGAATCAACTGATATTGGGAGAAGAGCACAACTGCTTTTGTTTATAAGAATTCTGATACTGATTCATATAATATTGTTGATGAATATTTGTGCTGCCTAGACTTGGAAGTGAACAAAAGTGCTGAACAAGTGTTCAGTAAACTCAACGAATTTATGACTGAAAAGCAAATACCAGGGGAAAAATGATGTTCTCTAATTACAGATGGAGCAGCTGTAATGACTGGACGCTTTTCGGGAGTTGGTGCTCGTGTCAAGGCAGTTGCTACAAACTGTATACGAAAACATTGCATTATTCATCGTAAAGCTCTGGCTGTAAAACCGCTTAGTTCTAATAAGCAGAGAAAAACGGAACTAGAAGGTGTTTTGGATATTGTTGTGAAAACTATGAATTACATAAAATGTGGTGGTAAAGGCAAATCTGCTAGAGTTTTTCAAAAACTGTGTGAAGAAATGGATTCTGAGAATATCACTGTTCTGCTACATAGAGAGGTGCGCTGGGTCTCTCGTGGCAAAGTTTTGACTCGTGTGTTCAAATTAAGACGGGAAATATCAGTTTTTCTAGCAGAGAAAAATCATGAATATGCAACAAACTTTCTTGACCATGAACGGGTCTCCAAATTGGCATATCCGGCTTCAGTATTCAATGTGTTGTCCAATTGTCCATACTCAACATCAGTCTTCAAGGGAAAGGTTCAAATATATTTTTCCAAGTTGGAAAAATTGATGCCTTTAAAAGAAAAATTGACTGCTGGGCCAATAAAGTGTCAAAAAATGATTCTTCTCCTTTTCAGTTTTTGAATAAATTTCTGAGCGAGGACTCCGAAGTTAAGGATACAGCTGAAATAAAAGAATTGGTGTTGGAACATTTGAAGCTATAAAAGAAAAATTTTAATCGTTATTTTCCTGAAGAAAAATCTGAGGCTTTCCGTTTGCTGAAGTGGGTAGTTAATCTTTTTATTTTCACTTTGTCAGAACAAGAAGAACTTCTGGACATCTGTAATGATATCAATTTATAGGAAAACTTTTAAAAAAATGGAAAGGAATATTTTTCGGTTTTTCTGTGCAAAGAGGGAACCGCAATTGCAAAGGAAGCACTGAAACTTCTGTGTCAATTTCCCAATACCTATTTGTGTGAAACAGCATTTTCTGTTTTAACCACTATTAAGAACAAACAGAAGTTGTTTAAAGAGTGTAGATATGTGTATGAGGAATGCACTGAGCAACGATCAGCCACGATTTACGAAGATTGTAAAAGAAATTCAAGAACAACCGAGTCATTAAATTTCTTGCTATTTAACTTCTGTAATAACTGCTTGTTTGTTGAAGTGTCTAATAATAAAACATTTGCTTTTTGTTACATGTAACTCGTGTTTTTTTAACTTTTTGTTAATTGGGGTTCCATGACAAACGTGAAAGTGCTTCAGGGGTTCCGCGATAACAAAAAAGGTTGAAAAGCACTGGTTTATAGTCAGAAACCGTGGTTACTGTCTGTCTGTAGAGATAAGTTTTTCAGCAAATCCGTTCGTACTTAGCCAGGATTAACTGTTTTAAAAACTTCAGTATTGCGGCAAAAATAAACACAGCTTTACTTCAGCGCAGGTATATGGGTTATTTAGTTCAACTGGTCTTTTCGGATTCCCAAGAAACGTTGTGACAAAAGAATCATAAACAAATAAAAATTGTATAGTGTTTATTTTATTGAAAATTGCTTCTTTCTGCTATGCATCTAGAATTTTACTTTTTCATCAACTTTAATAACTACAAGTATCAGTCGCATTTCATTCAAATGAAACATTGATTGAAGAAAATACATGTTTTTGGAGGTATTTCGGTTATTTAATTCAACTGGTCTTTTCGGATTCCCAAGTAAAGTTGTGACAAAAGGGTTGCCGTTATAGGCAAATAAAAATTCTATAGGGTTAAAAATCACAATAGATTAAAAAATATTGTCTAAGGTAGCGTTTTTCAAAGTGGGCCACTTGGCTTCCTAAGGAGAAATTTGAAATTTTTTGGAAGAAAAAATCGCTCGGGAAGGACTTCGATAACCTTGATCCAATGTAAAGTGACCAAAAAAAGCACGTCCTTCACGGTTTAATAAAAGCGGTTTCATTAAAGTAAAGATGCTTTTTTTGGGGGAGGGTTCACTTTAAGTTCAACATAAATTTAACTAATAAACATCCTGGATAACCAGAAATCCAAAAATAAAAGGTCTGCGCTTAATTTAACAATAAAAAATTTATTGAACTTAAATTTTGGGGAAATGACAGCATTTGAATTTTGAAAAGGAGATATGCCACAAAAACTTTGAAAACCATTGGTCCAACGCAAAACATTATAAAGGTTTATCTTTATCACTTTTACAAACACTATATCTTTATCGCAAAACATTATCTTTATCACTTATCTTTATCACTAGTTTAAAAAAGTAATTGAACAAAGACAAACAAACAAAAAATAAGTTTTAGCCAAAAAAAAATATATATTTAAATCAATAACATAAATAGACTCAAAATCGAAAATAACTGAGTTGAAATTTTGCAAAAATTTTCAATAAAATGTAAAAAATGACCGAAGAAAAAAGCGAAGTTGTCATTCAAATTATATTAAGGTATTAATGTGCAGGACAAAAAAAGATAGACGAGAGCAAAAAGTTTGAAATTGTTTTTGGTAACTATCTACAATACTGGTAAAAGTTATTCATTCTTGTAATATTTAAATAATGATTCACCTTCTCATAGTGAAGAGTTTTTTTGATACACCCAAAATTAGATCCGTTGGGGTAATGTTTTCTATTTCGCTTTTGTTGGCTACTTTACCTTGAAGATACAACATAATTCTTTTCCACGAGGAGCAGGCATTCTAAAAAAATAAATTAAAAGTTTCACTTCAGTAGAAATTTGTTTAATCACTATAAAACGTAATTGTTCTCTTATGTAGATTAAAAAAAAAAATTGAAAATTAATAACCGAATTTTCCACCATTTGATCATGATACAATAAGCTGTTCGAAATAGATATTAACCGGAATTCCAAAGCTAGTATTAATACCGATTAATAAAAAGTTGAGCTAGTTTTAAAAAGTTTTTGTAGTTTTGTAGAGCAAGGTTTTTAAAGATTTTGAATTGAATCGAATTGCAGTTCGAAACCTTAACAAAAACTATGTGGTTTTGCTGTTAAAAACACTTGAAACCAGAAAAACTGGGGTCCCTGTATTAGGTCTCCATAATATTAGGTCTTCATAATTAGGTCTCCATAATTAGGTTTATATACACCATCATTGTCAGGTGCATATAACTAACTTTTGGCATCCCTCGTAGTGTATTTACTGCAATATGCTTTACGTTCATATTCCTGATG
Source organism: Diplosoma virens (assembly GCA_963680785.1). NCBI lineage: Eukaryota > Metazoa > Chordata > Ascidiacea > Aplousobranchia > Didemnidae > Diplosoma > Diplosoma virens. The sequence continues at coordinate 25,711,898 of OY796892.1, read as the reverse complement.
AGTCCCTTAAGGACGAAACAGGGCCTTGTCGAATATTTGTATCGCATATAATACACAAAACACGTTGCTTTTGAATATCGTTGTGTTCAGACAAGTAGTACCTCCTCCCGGCATTGTCCAATCAATTGTTCTAATATATATATATAGTCTTCATAATGTACTGTATATATAGATAGGTATATAGAGCTATCGGAGATCTTATATGGAGACCCAATATTATGGGGACTATATTATAGAGACCATATCATGGAGACCTAATATCTATTATTGAGACTACATTATGGAGACCTAATTTTGGAGACTTATATGTATATACATAATATTCTGGAAACTATATTATAGAAACCTAATTATGGAGACTATATATATCATGAAGACCTAATTATGGAGACCTATTACAAAGACCCTATATTATATATCTATATATTTGATAATATAGAGTCTCTGTATTAGGTCACCATAACATTAGGTCTCCATAATTAGGTCTCCATAATGTAGTCTCAATAATAGATATTAGGTCTCCATAATATGGTCTCCATAAAATAGTCCAAATAATATTGGGTCTTCATATAGGATTTCCGATAGGTCTATATACCTATCTATATATACATTATGGAGACTATTTATATATATATATATATAAACCTAATTATGGAGACTATAGATTATGGAGACCTAATTATGAAGACCTAATATTATGGAGACCTAATACAGGGACCCCATATTACGTACATATGTATATAGACCCTATCGGGTGACCCTATACAAAGATATACTGTATATATAAAAGTTTTGGCAAAACGAAATTGATTGCAAAAAAAAAACGAATTAGACCGAAAAAACCCTATATTTGCTTGTAATGGCAAAACAATTCAATCTGTCAATAGAAGCGGCTTTGGCTGTCAAACGTGCGCCATCTATCGAGAGTTGCCAATTGTAAAACTATCATTATTAGAATAGATAAAACGTGTCATAGTGCAGCTTACCTTTGGGACTACGCACATTACAACTTTGTGTCTGTCGTCAAAGACAAATCTCGAAAGATCGATTTTCCGATTTATTTCGTACTGACTGCATCGATTGCGAAGGTCAACTTTTCGACTTGCATACGGCTCATCTTGCCATAATTGTTTGTTCTCTTCATGCTTAAATGCTGAAAACATTTAAACTGTTTCTCAACCAACATTTTCTCGACATTTTTTGTTAATTGTTTAGTTCTAACTTTTTACTTCTTTTTTACTATTTTAACGATTTGCGAACAGAATAAAAATTTATTTGCCTGCAATAAATAATTAGAAACCACTGTTCTAAAATACGACCAACTTAATTCCAGCTTTGATGTCATGCAATCAATGCAAATGAAAAAGCTGAGAGAGATGAAATTTACATTCAACAAAGTTTGAAACAGACTGGAAAAGTTACTAATGCTAGAACTATCTGGTTTCATACCCAGCAAAAACGTTTTGATACAAACTTTTTTTTTTAAAAATAAAAAAGAAGGGGCCTAAATATCATTATGACAATTAAACAACCCAAACAATAAAACTCCAAAATGTTGTCCATTAGGTTTCAATGTAGGTGCGACATATAATAGTTTATATCTTCTCATGATGAATACCACAGAATCATTTTATTAAAATAGTGGTTCTCAACTTTTCATGGTTGGTGGCCCTTTCCCAGAAACTCGCAACACCAATGACCTTTTGTTTTGTAAATATTTCAATCTCGTTTAATTTATTCTTCCGTTTAATAATAAAAAAACAAGCCAAGCAAACGAAATGTCAAAGAATCAATGCAATCTAAGTCAGAGAATTTAAAAATTACCGGGGTTTTCCGAAAAACCGCCCAGTCGTCAACTCGCCCATGGGCGCTTATTTTAGGTGGGCGGTTATATGATGCAATGGTTATATGGTTATATGGTGCAAAACAAAGTCTTATCTCATGTGTTGCTTTCGGACACAACTGCCATATAACAGCCCAGGCAGTTATTCAGTTCACATCTTATTTTTCTGATTTGTCTTTTTTCCAATTAACAGCCCAGGACGGTTTTTCTCGGAAAACCCCGGAATGTCAATATATTCAAATTAATGCTGTTAGTTTGAGGCTCGCTTTAGGATTCGTCGTAGGTCTTTATTATTCAACTCCAATTTGGGCTTAGTAGATCAAATGTCACTTCGGACAGCGAAGTAATCGAATGATGAGAATTGATTTAATACCTAAAACTGTAGCTGAGAACAACAAAATCAGTAGCCATCTGCAACGCGTGGCCAATAGCCTGATACTGCACAATCAGCGCACAGTGATTTAGTTTAATTTAAGAGTGGGTTTGGCAACCTTAACCACTTAAAAGCTATTTGGACCCGTGTCCTATGGAAACAAACCGAAATTTACAAAATTCTTTTGATATTTAACATAAAGATTATACTACACATATTGTTTCACTTAATAACACAAGCATATGAACATATGTAAAATAGTAGCTATTTAATGAAAAACGAGTGACAAATACAATTTTGCTAATAATATAGCTGACAAAAGCCAAATTAGATGAAAATAATCTCACGCATGCCGAAAAACTCCCAGATGATAATCAATCTTTATCTACTAAAACATTAATGCCCGTTTCCACTACGAGCGTGAAATGAAGCATTCTTTCTTTGTTTTATTGATTTTTTACTTCTTTCCGCGCTTAAGCACTAAGCTAAGCAAATAAATCCAAAAAACAAAAACAAAGAATACTTCATTCTACGCTCATAGTGGAAACGAGCCTTTTTGTAAAGATCAAAAAATCAAATCATAAAAAGTTCTAATATAATTTTCTTTAAGAATTTTGATATTTCCTCTTCAATGTGTGGTTGTATTATCTCGCAGTAATTTAGATTTCAAACGATGTAACATGTGACTTCACTGCCACACGCGTAATTGAAAAGAAATGCTTTTCCAAACAAAAACGATGAAAACGCTGCAACTTTATGACAAACTAAGAAGATTTTTCATAAATAAGTGCCAGATTCAACTTGCATTAATTAGAAACCGAAAAACCAGATTTGAGTTTCGCTCTTGTTGGAGCTCGTCAGTGTTGCATACCGTATGTCACTGATATTCGAACCAACTAGATCAGTTCTACAGCAGTAGACAACACCATTAGACAACCCAACCCGGACAAACAGTTCAGCTCTAAGCAGGTTAGAAATATTCCTGACTTTACTGCGCAAGAAATCCATAGAATCCACTATGTGTAGACAAGTGGTTCTCAACTAGTGGTACGCGAGACCTTTGGTACATGAATAGTTTTTCGATTCAAATAGAATCCAACACTCGGTTTAAATTGTATTTTCTAGATATTTATTGGTGTTATTTCAATAATAACGTTTGAGCTAATTTTTTTCTTTTCACAAATTGCAACATTATCGCAATAATCAGAGGCCGTTTACTTCCCGAAACCACTGGGAACCACAGCAGAGAGGTTAAAGAGCCCCGTGCGACTCCGAAGCCGCGCGGTTGCCAACCTCCGGTTTCAATCAAATCATTTTTTACAATGTGGTATTGACTTTTTTGCGGATGTGCAAAATTTATGACGTCATAAACTATGACGTCACGATCGGTTTGGTAAGTAAAGTATTTTCTTCAGAATGAAAACAAGCAATCACCTTGAACGAATTTATGGAAACCAGCTCTAAATTCAAATATTCACCAATCTGCCAACCCATTTAAACAGTGTTATTTAATGGAAATACAGGCAGAAATGAACATTATGGCATCACATCAGCGATTAACAACGGAAAATCGTACACTTCAGACATTTTTGAAAAATAGGCACAAACGAACATTATGATATCACATCGGCGACAACGATTAAGGGTGGAATCGCGTACGCTTAAAAAAATTAAAACACAATCATCAAAATGTATTGATGCGAATTGCAACCCCGTGAACTTGATGATTGATTAGTAGTTTTTCTTGTACATTCTGACAAGTCTGGCGCTATTGAGGAATCAATGTCGCCTACACCTGGACTAGGAATAGGAGCTTGAAAGAATGACGATAAATTTGCCTGACAAAACTTCTTTTTAGGGGCCATTGTACAAATTTTATAGTAACTTTTACAAAAAATTAATTCTGACTACAGTACTACTTTCTGTCGCAACTCTCTACATTATGTCTCTATCAGCATTTGACAGTAAAAAATAGGTCATGAATTTACGAAGGAGTTTTGTGACGTCAAAATTAGGACGTTTCCTGTTTGCGAACAAACAATGAATAATTAACGAAAAAGCACTCAAATGACTGCAATTAAAAACAGAACTTGCGATGCTTTTTGCAAGGGCGCATTTCATATTTACAGTACACTGCAGATTTGCGTGAAAACTGCTGACTGTGTAAAATAAGGAAATAAATTAGCAGGTGTGCCGCACACCCGCACACCTGTACTCGGCACCCATGTGGTGCATGGCATTCAGACATTTTTTTGCATTCAGACATTCCGTGCATGGCATGAAGACAACAGGCATTTAGATATTTTTTTTGTTACCTGATAAAAACACAAGCTCGTATTTATTCCGGTTTAATCAGACGATTTTTTTTATTTGGCACATTTTTGTCTAAATTGTTGTGTCGAAGTTGGGCAGTAGGATTTCCGGATTAAAAAGATAAAATGCATTAAAGAAATCCGTTTGGTTCGGTAAGTTGAAATTCCATTGATCCGAGATCAGGTAAACTATTAATAGGTCTGACTGTAATTAAATTTCAGCTACAGAACACTAAAAAAATTCGAACCTTAGTTTTGCAATACACAGCAAAGCTCTCTAACGAACATACCATTATAGAACAATGACTGCAATTAGCTGCAGTTTGACAGGCGCAAATAAGTCAATATTCAAGGATGTTATATTGTTGGAATTGCAGCCAGCTTTGATTGAAGTAAGTCACAACAATTAAAAAATTGTACAATTTTAAACACTAAAAAGCAAAGTTTGAACATTTTGTATAATTGGCTTTACTCGTACAAACTTCCGCTGTTTACATAATTACCTCGCAAAACGAGTTAAGGCATATAGTATTGTTACGTATAATTTGTGAACGCAATGAAAAAACCTTTGTTTACAACAGGTTTCTTAAACTGCGAACTACGAAAAATTCGCAAGTCTGCCATTGGTACTTTTAGCTTTTTCCTGAAAGCGCATTTAAATCAATTCAATGACTTTGTGAAAGTTGTGAAGTAAGCTTAAACAAAAACCATTGTGAAGCTATAAAAGATTTATCTGTACCACTGATTTGCGTGATGTTAAACTCGACTGATTAAAACAATTAAAAATTTGTTATAATTGGTTTTTCTTTTTAAAAAATATAAATTGCTATTTCTTTATTTCGTGTTTTTCGACTATCGAATTTTTGTAAAATTTGAAATCTCGCTTTTATTAAAAAAGAACAGTCAGTTGAATGAACGACTTGTTTGACCAAAGTCTACCAAAATGGTAATGTAAATTATTTCTTTTTTAATCAACTTTAACGAGTAAGTCCTAATTTTATTTTAAATAATATAAACAAAAAGAGCACTTTGAGAACATTGTGTTACAAAAAGATGAGTAAGTTTTGTTGGCTAAATGCTCAAAAGCTTTATTGATGAGAAATTAAGAGCATGATTGAGGTTAATTGAACCTTAAATCAACTAAACCTACACTTGAAAAAAAGCATAGACTTGCATTAAAAGATTCTTGCGTTTTGAACTTTATTTATCAAAATATTCCGCCAATTAATTTCTAGTTGTGTACTGTGACGAAATCACAAAAAGCTAATAATCCATTTTAAAAAAAAGTTCAAAGTTTTCCTAGATTTTTTTGAAATGTCATTGTTCAACCAAACAAACATTTATCCGAAGGTCTTTGCACCTCCTAGAATACAAAATACTACTCACCTAAGGCCTTAATTCCTTCATCTGTCAAAACAAGAAAACGATTTTGATCAACCGATGACCCGAAAAAATATTGTTTGTAAATATCGCCGGAGTAGAGTAGGTTTTCACCAGAAGGAAACAATGTAACTGTACTATTGTTCCAAAGATCTCCATTCAACACTCGGGTTTTGCTTTCGTTGGTGCTTTTAAGTAGACGACGACGACTGTTAAAATAAAGGGTTTGAAAATTTAAGTTTAAAAGACTGTTAAAGAAAAGTTTAAAAGTTTAGAGTAGGCTAAAATTAAAAAATAATCCAGATTTGTCAGCGGTAACCCCTGAACGCAGTGTGCAATTTTCAAATTATATCAAAATATTACTGATCTTGTCAAAATATTTGAGTGTTTTAAGTAGACTTTTTAATTGATTAATGCGGATACTTTTTAGTTTTAACACATTGCAAACATTTTTCACTAAGACTTTGCTTTAAGTTTTCTTGCTCAGCTTGAAACTGGTTGGTCCCAAATTTGTTTTGGAAAAGTGGATCTTCACTGAGAGTAAAAGTTACAACAAAAAAATTCCGCACGTTAAAGGATTTTAAATTAGAAAAACAGATAGAAACATAAATTAGCACATAATATACACATAGGCGTAAAAGTAAAGAGGCTCCCTCTAAAACTTTCAGTTTCTGAAGAATTTTCAAAGTCATTTTAACCTCTCAAAAGATTGTAAAGGACTTTCGAATTGAAATGAAAGCGTTTTATGGCGCCGTCCCAATCAGCCCCCTTCCAACACACCCACAAAGCGAAGTACTACGTCTGTAAATCTAATACAATATTTTCAAAACTCTGGATCAAACTTTCAGGTAGGGATGGCAAGTCTTTTTCATAAAACGGTCAAAAAACTTCAGTTTGTTTAAAAACACTATTTATGTACAGAGTTCATAGACTAGATGGAGGTTTTTAAAAACACCAAATTTTTTTGGTCTTCTATTCGAAAAGCACATTCGGGTGACTCAAGTTTTTTTAAAAGCAAACAGAAAGCAAACTATGGCGTGTTGTTGAAACATACGATTTAACTTTTTTGAAATGATGAAAGGACAAGAAGTCAATGAAATTTCAGAAATTTCGAAACAGCAGATGGGTTGTGGAATTTTAAGGAGAGGGTCACATGTGACCTGGGGTAGGTAGTTTGTCATCCTTGGTTTAAGGCCAGGGATACATCCAGCGTCGCTCAGCTTTCGTTTTTTTGTTAAATATTTTTACGCCAAACATTGACAGATTTACATTCAATCATTCATTTATTTATTTTTTTACTTGCAATCAAGATAAGGCATAGTTAAACTAATTAATTCAGTGAAAATAAATGCGTATTGCGACAAAAAAATAGAAAGTACAAGTTTCAAACTACAAATAAATGTATCCGTGCAGTTTCCGCGTTGATGCCAAATGTCTCCAAATAACTAATTATTAAATTCACGTCACTTAGGCGATAATTTTTGTCACGTGAGGTTGACAGCTGTGCTCTCTCTGAAAGTGTTGCATTATCAGCATTATGGACCAAAACACAGATATTATAAGATATTGCAATATAAAAAATATACATATGTTGTATATATATTTAACTTAATGTGTGACGATTACAACCGCAATTGTAATGTTTATTTTTATTTTATATGCCAAAATATATACTGAACTAATTAGTTCAGTTGAATTTAAAGTGTTGCTTATTTATTGTGTGCAAATTCGTTCAGTCATTATTTCATCACAATAAAAAAGAAACGAAAGCTGATCTTAACTGATATTTTGTGTAGTGCCATTTTGTGACTTATCGTGTGCTTATCAGTATAAGTAAAATATATATTTTGTATTCGGTTATTTTCCAGTGATGAGTGATATAGATCTTGGCTTCTCAAACTGCGCATCGTGACCCCAAATGGAGACACGCAAAAAATTTTGGGGTGGCAAAACAAATTGGCATTTTGTGCTTTCGAAATTGTTTTTTTTTACAATAATATTTATTGACAATCAAAAACTAGAAAAGGTAAAGTGTCGTTACACCATTGTTACGTCATAAAGTAGTGAGATGGCTTGATCAGAAGGCGAGTCGTGTGGCGTAATCAAGAGAAAAGCAAGAAACAAAACCAAAAAATTACTTACTGAGTCTAAAGGCCCGTTTCCACTACGAGCGTGGAAAAGAGCATTCTTTGTCTCTTTTATTGATCTTCGATTGAAGCGAGCGGTTAAAATTGAAGCGAGCGCAAAAAAAAAGCAATAAAACAAACAAAGAATGCTTTTTTCCACGCTCGTAGTGGAAACGGGCCTTTAAGCCAAAATGGATTTTTATAGATAAATGCGAAATAATAAAACTATTTATTTATCTTGATAAGGTAACTGTGAAAGAATATAAAGTAATTTTTCCATCCTATTAAATGTGCTTGATGTTTTTTTAATAAAGTCTGTTTTTGTAATTTTTTTAATTCGTTTTAGATTACTATTTCCATTTCTCGTTATTACATGGTTTTTCATGCATACGCATGTTTTCCAAAGGAAAAAATTAACGTAAAATTAGCCTACACCTATTGGATTCGCACAAAAATTCATTTTTTAAAATGAGATCGCAGAACAAATAAACTTTGAAAAGTCCTGATATTCTTTTTTATTTTTTTATCTCTATATTTATTCTCCTGACTCGCAGGAAAGCGACGGAGGCACTAATACATAGAGTAAGCCAGTGGTTTCCAAAGTGGGGTTCATAAACCAGTTTCAGGGGGTACACAAAAGAAATTTTCTGTATACAATTTCCCCATTAACTATAAAAAGAAGCTATTTAAATTTTATACCGTGTACGTCCCAAAACGTCAAGGCTTTGCGTTACTATTGTTCAGCACATGGAATTGCGTCAACGGCTCGTTAATTAATAGAATAGGGCCGTAGCTACCACCGGGGCAGCCGGTCCACTCACAGCATTGATACATTTTATTGTAAAATATTTACGTTAAAAACTAAAGTAAACTTTTTATTATTTCGTTTACAATCTACACATATATTTTTTTCGTGAATCATTTTTGTTTATTACATGAGGTTTTTTGTTGTAGCTTACTAAGGGTCCCTTTCTAGCCACTTAATGTTTGTGTTTGGCTCGGCTCCTTTTGTTCTTATACAACTTATATGTTGATACAGAATCAAACATCATTTTCATCATTTACAACTATTATTACTTTGTGACGAAATGGTTACAATCACAAGATTTTTAATTTTTCAATTGTTACAACATGCACGCTTTCAATTTAAATTTGACAGCAGCGTAACTGAAACTACAAGCCCGAAAAAACACATGTCAGGAAGCAGCAAAACTACAGTAATAGAAAGGACTGAGATATAGCTAGTACAGTAGGAGAAAAGCAAAAGGTAAAGCACTAGCCTCAAGCCTTTGCAGGATATTTCCGTGCATTTGAATCGTTAAAGGCCGGCAGTAGGCTACTCTACCTATACGTATATAGGCTATTCTACCGAGACGTCTGCGCGCCTGACTATTGCTGAAGATCTGATTTGATTCTCACTTTGGTAGCGAGTATAATGAAAATGCCAATTAATTTTTGAGGTTACATACTTTTAGAATTTATACTCTTTACTAACTGCGGTCTAAATTTTATCAAACTTTTTATTATGAAACAATATTATGAAACTCTATTTCAGTGGTTCTCAAACTTTTCAGAGTTTTCAGGTCCGTGGCCCCCTTACAGAGATTTTTAAACAACCGGAGCCCCCTGCTTAGAACGTTGTACCAAAATTCAAGTGAAGAACAAAAAAAGAAAAAGATAATCAGTGTCAGTGTCAGTGTTTTTTTTATTCTCGATCATTATTAAACAGTTTAACACAAAAATTATAAACATTAAAAAGATCAAGAAAAGGAAGAAGCAGCACAACGTCAGACGTTAAAACATGCATATGACAAACAAAGTAAAAGTACAAGATAGTATAAAGCATGGCTGCAACACCTTAATCATATAAAGACATAAGTGAAAAAAGAAAAAAAACAAAATAAATAAATAAATACGTAAAAATAATATTATGAAACAAACTGAACAATTAAATAACCAGTGCATGACTAGGCTGCGTAATGATGATGGGTGGCACAGCTAGCCAAGATGGGAATTTAGCTCAATTGAGCAAGGTGAGTAAAGAAAAACCACCCAAAAAAGAAACCTCACCAGGTCCGGAAACCTTTTCTAAATGCAACTGGTGACTATAATAGAATAGTAAATAATGCCGAAAGTATATACAAAAAAAATTACGGAATTATACAGCTAATAATAAACAAATATTAACGATAAAACTTCGAAACCGGTCTTGGATTTTCTCAATTTTCTCTCAAAATTCAAGTGAAGACCAAAAAAAAAAGGTCATCACTTTAAAACTGTCTCTGATTTTATCAAGTTCGTCCCAAAAGTAAATTGAAGTCCAAATTGAGAATTCCTCTCTTGGCCCCCGGGTAAAGGCCCAGGTCCCTTTGAGAACCTTTGCTCTAGTTGAGTACTATTTAGTATGAGGAAAACGTATTAAAGTGGAGAACAAAAAGACACTAGCTAAAACGAGAAAATGAGCTGAGGCAGCCAGAAACTGTCAGCGATTGAATTCGTGGCTCATTCAGCTAGAAATATCCGAGCATAAGCATGGCTTAACAACAACCGGGCAAGTAACTTCGATGAGTTGTGTTTTAGTGAGGATGCAAACGGTCATAGGACAGAAACTATTTCCATAAATTTTGTTCAAGGAAGTTGTAGCGATGCTCCAGAAGCTTTAGGGAATCCCGGTAATCATTCATCTGCAATTGGATTGCACAAATTAATGATGGATTTCATTCAGCAGAAAGGGCTTGACATAAAAAACTGCCGCTGACAACGATATGACGGTGCTGCAGTGATGGGCGAAAAGTACTTTGGCTTGCAAAAGAAAATCCATATGTGGATCCACATAATTACTACATGCCTCGTGCTTTGCAGAATTTTATATTGGTGTTAAAAGTTACCATGGAAGCCGTGACTGAGACCAGTCAATTTTACGACACCATTGAGTCAGTATACAATTTTTTGGACATGGCATTGTGCAGTGGTAAAAGTAGCAAAAGCTTTAGAATGTTCATAATCGTTCTTTCACAAATACTACATTAAAAGCGTTAAATTCTATTCAGTGGTCTGGTCGGTATGATGCTGTCTATTCTTTCAAGGAAATGTTATGACTTTATGAAATGCTTGACTCACATAGTACTTACCAGCACAAAGCCAAGTGAAAGAGATGAAGCTATGACAATGAAGAAGCAAATGAAAAACTTTGATAGATTGGAAAAATTTGACTAGTTGTCCAGTGCAAGATTTTGCAGATTGTCATAATTCCTTCGAAAGCTATGCAGTTTAAACCAATAGACTTAATTTCTGCCCATAAACTTTTCGAAATTGCCGCTCAAGACGTTGCTTAACTCGAAAGGAGTTTTAACGCAGTAAGTTGGTTGTATCATCAATTGCAAAAGCTGCCCAAGCTTTGTATTTCATGCCTCGAATTTCTTCGGTAAAAACAATTTGTAATTTTGCTAATCAGCAAACGAATCAATCGAAAAGTTTCTATAACGCCAAGTCGTCCAAAAAACAGAAACAAACATAGTGATACCGGTGCTGAAAAAAGTAGACCAATTAAATTGTGGCCAAAAAAATGGGGCCCCATAATGAATGTTTGCACCAGGGCCCCAATTGATGAAGTTACAGCCCTGAATAGAATGATAGCAAAATAGACAATAAATGGAAGAGACGATAGGCTGCAAATCATTAGAAAATTACAAGGGGTCTGTCATGGAAATTTTTTAAAAAAGTTTGATAACCACTGGAGTAAGCAATTACCCCGACCTGCTTCTGGAGACGCCAAGATATTGCTTTCCGCTTGTAATTTAATAGATATGTATATCTTTCAATTATTTCTAGTAAGTTTGTCATTTACTTTGTTCATACACGGATATATACTTTTTTATGCATTTTGGTAAAAGTTCTTATGCCCAAAAGAAATTATATTGTACTATGTAAATATATTAATATATAAGCTACTTCGATAATAAAATTAATAAAAATCGTAAGTATTAGCTTTTTTGCTTGCTTTCAATAACCTTTTTTTGTATTGAGAGGTATCAGAAATGTCACCGATTGCAAGCTTGTAATATCAACTGAACTAATTAGTTCACTTCCGGTAAAATGTTATTATTAATACTTTTATTAACTTTTTTTAAAACTATCTTATTTAAGTCATATAGAACCCAAAGACCTGCCAAAATAATTTTTATCTTGCAAAACAATAATTCATGCCGTATAAGGTTGGTTAAGTTGCAAGTAAGAGGACAGCGGCTAAACGATATATGCTATTAGACTATATAGTCCTAAATTGTTTAATTAGGTCTACTTACGGCAAAAAGTTTTGAAATTGCTGGAAAACGTAATATTTAAAAACTAAAGCGACGACAACTATCCAAGAAAAAGCAAAGAAAAAAATGAATTTACGGTAGCGCATTTTCAACTTATTTTACAATTGTTGTTTTAAATGTTTCTGTATTTTCTGATAACATCTTGGAAAAAGTATCCTGCAAAACAAACAAGTTTGTATAATAAAGTTTGTATAGCCTATGTGCTGAGGTGAGCTTTTGGCCACAAAAAACATTTAAAATTACAAAAGCAATAACAACAAAGCAAAAAGCGGCTGAGCCCTTTTGTAAAGCTATCACTGTCTACTATAATGAATTTTATTTCATTATGGAATAGTTTGATTGCTTTATTATATTTTGCGAATAATAAAAGTTGTAAGTTTGTGAAAGACGACGTAGTTAAATTTTATTTCAAAAGAAACATAAGAATTTGCCATAAAGTTTTTTCATACCAGTAACGAATAGTAAAAATAATTTTTAACTGTAAAAAAGATTTTTACTTGATTAAAACTTTGCTTTTTCTTATCAATAAGTTTTACGTGCTGAAACATGTTTAAAATAATCATCTACAGTATGCCCGAATAACGACATTTTTGTCATTGAATCTCGTACAGCACATTAACATAAACAATTTGAGTACAAAATAGCTTTCTTTTGCGTAACATTTTTTTTTACAGTCCAATGTCTCGACAAACATACTCAATGCCAAAAAAACCTGATTTTGACCCAACTTTTTGCAGCTAACCCAGCCTAAAGGGGCCATTGCCCACCTGCCTTCCAGTTTCGTACGGCTTTGAGAATTAGGACTAAAATAAACGAATATGAATTTGACGTTGCAGTAGGATTTTAGGACCGCGTAGATATTTTTGAATTAGTTGGACTATTTTTGCCATGATTACGAGGCCCAGACTCGGTGACCGCCTGGCTCGACTGGTCCTCGCATATCTTCACATCTTCTAGCTCTTATAGCAACTTCTTCTCAAACGATTTGCTCCTATCATAGAAACCCACATCATTAAAGAGCAAGCTAGTTTCCGCTCTGGCAAGTCGACCATCGGCCAATTGCTCAACCTGATCCAACACATTGAAGACGACTACTAGAAAATGAAGATTACGGGAGCTGTGTTGTAGACCTCATTGCTGCCTACGACAGTGAACCATTGTATTCTTCACCAAAAAGTATTAAAAATAACCCATGATATACATCTTGTGCAATTCCTTTGAGAGATTCTGAGAAATAGACATTTTTTGTAATGCTAAACAACAAACGAAGCAGAGTCCGACTCCAAAAGAACTTCCTCCCTCAAGGCAGCCTGCTGGACCCCCTCCTTTATAACATATAAACAAACGCGACCAAGCTTATTTCCTCAAACTGGGGAGCTAGCCCTCATACTTTGAGAACTTCAGCACTTGCTCTATGCTACTCTGCAGCTGAGTATGCTTGACCAGCATGGTCACAGTCGAGACATGCTCATTGCCTTGATCAGAGATGGGCGAAGTTTTTAATAAAAGAGCCACATGTGAAAATTCAAAACTACCGGAGAGCCACGAATTCTGCTTGAGATGTTAATGCAAATACAGTAAACAAAGTAAGTTTTAATCAAATAATAAAAACAAATACAACGTTACACGATTAACAATTTTTCCGAGATTTTACCAGCATTAGATCTACTGTGGATTTCCACTTTATTAGCTAGCTTTTGAAAACCTGGGCGATATGAAGTCAAAGCGGTATGTTATACATTTAATTCTCTCAAATTTTCATTTGTTTGACTTGCTGATACCGTATAATGATTTTACAAATTTCATTACAGAGAAGCGAATCTGAGAAAAGCGAGCACTATCTTTGTTTCTTTTATTCTGAAGTTACTAACGTGTCTCTACGAGCGAGAAATAAATGAAAGAAAGATAGCGCGGGCTTTGCTCAAATTTTTGCTGTAGTATAAATGGTCCTTAACAACAAAAAAAAAATGCTTTATTTTCACGCTATAATCCGACTTAGCACCTAATGAGAAATCTTCGTTTCACCAAAATTCAACTGTGAATAACAAATTGTACATTGTTCGATTTCGTTATCATTGTTTAGCTAGAAGAGCCGTAAACGAAAGGTTGGCGAGCCGCAATTTGCTCACCGTTGGCCTATACCCTGCTCTCAATGACAGTTGTCGCATTATTACAGGATGCCTAAAACCCACCAACACCAACTGTCTATACCTGCTCTCCGGAATAGTTCCACCAGACATTCGACAAGAGGTGGCAAGGAGAAGGGAAAGGCAAAAATTAAAAAACGACCCAAGCCACATGCTATAGGCATCAGAGGCAGCAAACCAACGCCTGAAATCAAGGAAGAGTTTCTTGTATGCCACCCCTCTTCTTCACATGCCTTCCGAGTAGAAGAAGATTGAGATATGGAAGAAGCGGCTTAGAGAATGTCCCTTAAAGCCAGGTTTCAACATCAAGCCAGCCGAGGCGCTTGCCCCTGGATACCAACTCCCTGGAAAGACTAGAAATGCCTTAACCGACTTCGTGCTAAACTGTTAAAACTCGAAGCACACTTGCAAAGTGGGGACTTCATAATGGCCCGACTTTGTGTAAGTGTGTCACTGCAGATGACACTGCAGAACACCAGCTCGGATGCCCTCTACTTCTACAGAAGTGCAGTCAAGATGACCTTTCAGCCTTCAACATTATCGCTGAAAAAACCGTGAAGTTTTGGATAGACTATGTCTAGAGACGTGAAATACAGTATACTGTATGTATACTAACATTTCGTGCTTGCTTCTAAGATTTATGTTTATTTTAAAATATAGTGCTTAGTTTTCATCAATAATATTTTGGTTTTTAACAGCATTTTTAGAAGACGTGGTTATTTTACAGGCAATGTCAAACAAAAAGAAAAAAAAATTACGTAAAAATCGTTTTTGGGTTGATTTTGTGGTCTTCACTTAAAGTTGCCAGTGACAGCAGTTTCAAAAACAACTTCAACTCACAAATTTTAGTTCACCCTCATTTTGAATAATTACCTATGCTTATTGTTTGCTTGGTTTAGAATCTAAGTTTTCTAAACAAAAAAGATGCGGATTATAATTTAATGCAATTTGAAACGTACCGACTTCCTTTAAAAGTCGATACTTCCAAACTGTGCAGTAACCTAGCCGATTCTCAAACGGAAAGTAACAGACTGTGGGGATAAACGAAGTTATTATTAAATAAAGCAAGGGATGCAATTATGCTCAAAATTTTTATTTAGCACTTTGAACGGTACATCGACCTTATTTGTACTGTATAATACAGTATATAAACATTAAGCAACTAATATGTAAGCACTCAGTGACTGTTTTAAATCATCGTATTTCAACCTGTAATTGGCTGTATGGTTTTGTTTAACAGGTAAACAAATCAATTGTCTCGAAGCTTTTGTTTTTAAATAAAACAAAGCCTTTTATTTCGGTGATTTTACAAGAAGCCGCACAGAAGTTCAGAGCAGACTCTATTCAATTAAACTTTTAATCTCTCTGAATTGCACTAGCTTAATACTGTTATTCTATTGGCAAACATTTTATTCTAAAACAATTATATTGAAAAAATGTAAATAACTGAAATCAAATTTTCACTAATTCTAATCTTGAAAAAAAATATATTGCCGTCAAGTCTTACTTAAACCTATTTTGAGCAGTCTAACAGCACAATTATTTACAGTTGACTAAGGCTACACACGAATGTTTCGCTTTTACATTAAAGCACAACGCGAGTGTCTGAACAGAAAAATGTTAATGTTGGCGTTTTCAACAATGACGTCACGTGTGAAAAAGCTGTCAGTGCAGGGTTTCCATTATAATTTTTTTTCATGTACCAATAAGATTTTTAAATTTGTACAATCTTTGAGATACCTCTTCTTTTATGACATGCGTCAAATTAAGCCTATGCTTTTACTCAGTTGTTTTGTTAAGTTACATGTAGTTACTTATTTTATATTTTATAACCTTAAGTTAAATTTTCTTTTTTTATTTACAAACGCTCCTCTACTTACGTTCATTCGTTTTGCGTTTTTTCGATTTTACGTTTGAACTGACTGTAAAAAAATTTTTGTAAAAAAAAAAACTGTGAGTGAATTTTTGAGTTTAGCGCGCTCTCCATAGTACGAGACGTTCAAACGCTACTTACGCATGCGCTACGTTTGTTTACATGGCGCAAACGACAGACTAAATTGCCTTGCCTCTTCCCAGTTCACCGCGTGTTACCCTTATGTTAAGACGTCGTTTCTGTGATCTCTGTATTTACATGGCTTTTCGTATTTGTAACCCTAAGCAAATATGGTTGGTCAAAAGCGTAAGTCTTCTAGTGATAGTGGTAGTCAAAAGAAACATTTCAAGTACTACTGCCAAAGTTATCTTATTCAAATAGGGGTATCTTATTCAATTCTATTTGAATAAGATACCCCTGATGATCCCTTTTATGGGTGAAACAGTCTATTGGGTTTTAGCTTTGTTTTTATTTCCGTGATTTTGCCAGTGTTAATTTAATTCAAGCTCTAACTTTGTTATTGAGCACTTTAGAAGAACTGATTTTGCAACATTAAAAATTACGTTGTTATAAGGCAGGGTTTCCCAAACTTTTTGGGCCACGGACCCTTATTTGCGATTCTTTTTTTCACGGCCCCCAATCTTATGTCACATCAATTTTCTGCCCAACCAACGAGCAATTTTCGTCCTAAAAACATGGTATTCTCTAAAAAAAATAAATAAATAGGTTATCGCTTGAAATCAGTTCCAAATTTTATACACTTTTTATTCTAAAATTGAGGTGCTCTCTAAAAAAAAGGTGATCGCTTGAAATCAGTCTCTGATTTTACACTTTTCTCCCAAAATTGAAGTGTTCTCCAAAAAAAAGTTTTCCGTTGTAATCAGACCCACAATTCTCTTTTTTTTTTCTTAAAAACTCGTTCTGTTTTTTAGAAAAAGAAGGTCTTCACTTTAAATCGGCCTCAAGTTTCTCTAATTTTGTTCCAAAACAATCCTGTTTTATATTCGGTTGAAAAATATAGGTCATCGCGCACAAATTTGTTGATCATGCAAAGCATGACTTGCATGCCCTGACCGCACGTCACTATGTTTGACAAATTTTGCCATATCGTCGCGGACTTCTTGTGCAGTCATCATGGACCCTCAGGGGTCCGCGGACCCCAGTTTGGGAAACCCTGCTATAAGGTGCTTTTAAAATTCTGTACAAAAATTTTTATATGATTTTATCTGTTTAATGCTTGGTGGACTTTATTCCAAGCAAGAGGACCTCTGTACCTAAAGATTGTTTAGTTATATTTAATCTACAAAATGAGGGATAGATTTTGGACTGGCTTCTTGTAAATTTGATAAAGTTGTCGTTTACAAGGTTATTTTGGAAAAAATGATCAAAACGTGGTGGTAACATGCCTTTTATATTAATATATTTACACATAAAACAAGTTATTTCTGATTCGGTTATTTGATCAATTGTCATTATGTTGTTGTTTCGCAAGATGTCAGTAACGTTAGCTCTGTGATGTACTCCAAATGTCAATCGTATAAATTTATTAGCAATTTGTTGAATTTTTGAGGCTGTGTTTTTATTACCAATATACCAAGTTGTAATGCGATATCTTATATGACTGATTATTAGGGAGTTGTACAATACAAGCAGAGTTTTTTTGTCAAAGTGTTTTGAAATTTTTTTGATAGTACCGTAACTTACGCAGATTTTTCGTAGCACTAAGTCCATATGCAATTTCCAATTTAAATGTTCATGAAATATTATTCCCAAAAATTTCGTTTTTGGTTGTTGAGAAATAAATTTATTTCTGATTGAAATTGTCAGTTTTTTTGATGGAGGCTTTGTTTTGGGTGTGCGAAACATTATGTAATGTCTTTTGTCAGTGTTTAGAAATAGTCATTTGCTAGAAGCCACTTATCTATGTTCACTAACTCCTTGTTTGCAGCTTCATATAAGGCTTCATAGCAATTACTTTTTAAAAATATATTGGTGTTGTCTGCGTACATGATGCATTTTCCTAAGGCCAAGTAATTATTTAAATCATTTACATAAATTGAGAATAGCAAAGGACCTAAAATTGAACCCTGAGGGACACCATATTTTATTGACTTAGTATTGGAGCTGATATTATTTATTTCAACAAATTGTTTTTTGTTGCTAAGATAGTCACAAAACCAATCATGCGCTACACCACGAATTCCGCAATGCCATAATTTGGATAGTAAAATTTTATGAACAATGGTATCGAATGCTTTAGATCAGTGATTCTTAACCAGGGTTCGACGAAGCTGTTTTTGGGGTCCGGCGCGACGGTCCTGTGAAAGATTATTTTTTGAAAATTTTGCCCAGCCTAAAGTTAATTTTGATCAAAAACAACAAAAAAAATAGATTAATTTGACACTGACCGTTGGTATACTTTTAATATCAACACTGAATCCGTTGTATGCAGCCGTATAAAGGCCCGTTTCCACTACGAGCGTGGAAAAAAGCATTCTTTGTTTGTTTTATTGCTTTTTTTTTGCGCTCGCTTCAATTTTAACCGCTCGCTTCAATCGAAGATCAATAAAAGAAAGAAAGAATGCTCTTTTCCACGCTTGTAGTGGAAACGGGTCTTAACACGTGATTGTCTATCATCGTTCACAAAGGTCATTGTTCTCATTGTCTTTACAATAGGCAAGTTATAGATAGATAGATAGATAGATAGATAGATAGATACGTAGATAGATAGAAAACAGTTTATTCGCCTGATCAATTAGAACGCATGCAAAACAACACATTTAAATCAAATTACAGTACACTTGTTCAGGCCAGGAAGCATCGACGAACCCGAAGGTTTTTTAATCCAAGATACTTCCTGACAGAGAAGAAAAGAATAACAACAAAAAAAAAACGAAAAAAAAAAAACAAAACAAAACAAAACAAAACAAAACATAGAATTTAGCCAAAGTAGAAGAAATGATATAGAAAATAACTTAACATTGTTGTATGTTCACACTGATAAGTTCAACTAAAATCGTTTTTTCTCGAAAATATGAGTAGATTCGAGCTTCAATAAAACAAACAAAGACCACGCTGAAAGAAAAAAGTACTGTAAACGGCTGTAAACGCGCCTTAATGCGACGGCAAGAATGAATCAGACAAAATTCAGTTTAACAAGTATACGACACGAAAATTGATACACAATGAAACAACAGCAAAAAATTTATATCTCCAGAAACTAGATCAAAAAGAGTTAATGTAATATGTAGTATTGAATTGCTTTTTGTTTTATCTTTTTTTTGAATGATATCCACGATGATTCCTTTATTTTAGGTTTAATTTTTCCCCATAATTCAGTTCCTCTGTACGTCAGGGATTTTTTACCTGCTGACGTTTGAACGCGAGGTTTGAAGTATACTAGGTTGTGTTTTGTTCTAGTATTATGACTGTGAATTTTTGTAATATCAACGAAGCAGTCTTTGAGTGCAGTCTTAAATTTTTTGTTATGAAGCTGATACATGAATTTGGCTAGTTCAAGTCGATAAATGTCATCTAATTTCAAAAAATTCAATGTTTTATATAAAGAGGTTACTGGACAATATTTGCTACTATAAGTTATGGTACGAACTATATTATTTAGTTTCACGTTAAGTTCATGCATTAGTGTTTGGTTAGCTGTACCCCATGTGACTATTCCATATTGAATACGACTGTAAATAAGCGAGTAGTAAAGCATACACAAAGTCTTCCGATCTAAAAATGTTCGAATTCTGTACATCAATCCAGAATATCGAGCTAGTTGTAACGATAGATGTTGAATGTGACGAGACCAATTCAGGTTTTCGTCAAAATAAATTCCTAAATATTTTACCGATCTAATTCGTTTTATTTTAATTGAATTTAAGGATACATTAAAGTTTGTAGAACATGAGCGATTGAGTTGTTTGTCAAACAATAAATAATGAGTTTTTGAATAGTTCAGCTGAAGCTTGTTTTCTTTCATCCAGAGATCAATTTTACTCAGTTCAATGTTCACTCTGTGTTGTAGTTTATATAAGTTGTGGTCTGACAGGGCTAAGAATGTGTCATCGGCAAACAAAATGGTGTCAAACAGACTAGCCAAAGGAAGGTCATTGATGTACAGAAGAAAAAGTAGCGGCCCAAGGGAAGAGCCTTGTGGTACACCGTATTCAATTTTTGACCGGTCGGACATAAAGCTATTCATTTTTGTATATTGTTTTCTGTTGCTCAAGTAATTTTGCATCAGTTTAAAAGCCAATCCCCGAAATCCATAAAAATTTTTCATTTTGTGCAGCAAAATATCGTGATTCACAGTATCGAAGGCTTTGGTGAGGTCAAGGAAGATACAGCAAGTGTACATTCTTTTATCAGAATTTTGTATTAGTTTTTCATAAATATTGCTGATAGCATGAGACGTAGAAGAGTTTTGTCTAAAACCAAATTGTTTGTCAAAAATTAAATGATATTTTTCTAGATAATTGTTGATTCTATTGTATATAAGTTATCCAAACGTGCCTTTCAGTTTAAAGGCGCCGGTAGCAAAATTGAAGAAGATTTAGTTATTTTGCCCATTAAAGCAATGAAAATTATAGTGTAGCAACCCGCAAAATATAATTGAAATATACTTTATAAAGCTTATCACCTTCTAAGGTAAGTTGCATTGTAGTTGCGTTGGAGTTGAATTAGGTCAGAAAGTGCATTTAAAACGGCTTAATAACTGTTACTATTTTCATCATCATTCAAAACGAGAAGAAACTAAGCCGTGTATTATTTTAGGACTAAAAATGTTATTAAAAGTTTCAGAATTGAGAATCATAATTTAAGAATTATTTTAGGTCTAAAAAATATTTTTAAGTATTTCAGAATTAAGAATCATGATTAATAATTATTTTAGGTCTAAAAAATATTTTTTGTTATTTTAAGTCTATCTGTAACTTTACTTTAATACGCTTGCCAAAAAAAGAAAGTGGTCAGAAAATTATGCGCAGTACGGCTTCACTTGTGCAACAAAAAGGGATAAAACTCAGTACCCTCAATGCATGCTTTGCAAAGTTAAGTTGAGTAATTCCAGCCTAGCACCAACTAAATTACGAGAACATTTTACAAAAGTTCGCGGTTCAGGAAAATATAAGGACGCCACACTTACTCAATTCAAGCAGAAGACGGCGAGATTTGATGCAATACTACCATTACATCTTGTGGTTTTGCTTCAGTGAATAAACCGATTCTCACGGCGTCGTATGAAGTGGCATACCCTAATTGCAAAATAGGGAAAACCGCATATCATTGATGAGACACTTGTCAGGCCAGCTGCAATGCAGTTGGCCAAGATTATGCCGGGAAAAGAAGCTGAAAACAAGCTTTTTCTACTACCACTCTCAAATGACGTTGTTAACAGCCGAATAAATGAAACCGGTGAGGACATTCTCAGTCAGGTACTGGCAGATTCGAAGGCTAGTTCAACAAAGTTCAGCATAAAACTTGATGAAACCACCGATGTTGCTAATTTAAACCAGCTTGTCGCGTTTGTACGTTACGTAAAAGGACAAGAAATTAAAGAAGAGTTTCTCTTTTGCAAACAACTAATAACAACTGCAAAGGCCATCGATGTGAAAAATATTTTGGATGATTTCATTACAAACAATAGCCTTTCTTGGAATATGGTTTCTGCCTTGTGCACTGATTGAGTTCCTGCGATGATACGGTACAAGTCTGGTTTAAGAGACTTGATCAAAAGTGTTGCTCCACATATTGCATTCACACATTGCATGTCGCACAAACACGCACTTGTATCTAAAATGCTACCTTCATCACCCGCTGACGTTCTCAAAATTGGTGTTGAAATGGTTAATTTTGTGAGGGGTCGGGCTTTGAATCATTGCATTTTTATGCAACTGTGCGAAGAAATGGACTCAAAATTCAAACTCCTCTTGTATGACATTGAAGTACGATGGCTATCGTGGGGAAAGTGATGAATCACGTTTTTGCTTTGCGTGCAGAATATTGGAGTTTTTGAAAAGTCACAACCATCGGCATTGAAAACACTTTGAGGACTCAAGTTTTATTTTTACTTTCGCATTTTTGGCTGACATCTTTGGTGCCATCCAGGGCCGTTGAGAGAAAAAAAATGTGCCGGTGCAAGATGTTTTCTGGGCCCCCTTTCCGACATTCTTCTTTGGTTTAGTTGCTTTGTCGTATGCTATCGGTTACGTTTGAAGAAGCCAGCAATGTGTATAAAAATTTTTGACGAACATCTCAGTATTGTTGCAGTGCAAAAATGTGCAACTGAATCAGAGTTTATGACAATGTTAAAATCATACATAGAGTAGGCTACGCTGTAGGTCATTTAATTCTAGCTAGAGAAACGATTAGGTGTTTTCTGAATGCGTGCTGGCTAAATTTACAGAAGGTAAGGTGGAGAATGCGAGCAAATGGTAGAACAAAGAGACGGCAAATTTATTTACTATATGAAAACAATGCTGCCTTGCGTGCCTTTTTCTTAGCAAAACTGCGAATTACACAGTCGAAGTTTATTTGTTTTGCAATGTTAGACTCAATACTGAGCCGAGCCAAATGGGTGAGGCGATCCTGGCCCATGGTGGACCGGAGATGGTTTTTGATAAGCTTAAGTTTGCTGAAGCTTCTTTCTGCCGATGCTATTGTGGCTGGTGCTGTAAGGAACATCCTCAAACTGATAATCAAATTTGGAAATATGGTTTCTAATTTGTGCTCGACTAAAGCATTTAATAGATCCAACGCATTCAACTGTTTTTTGTCAAAATTAGCATTGTGAACCATTGATATGTGATTAATTTCTTGGACAAGGTCTTCTTTGCTGATATCTTTGCAATACCTCTCTGCAAGTTTAACTGCTTTGCAAGTCAGCTCGTCTTTTGTCATGTTTTGATAGTTCCAAAGAAAGCCAAAGGTATCCAAAATCTGTTTAGCTGCATTAAATCGAATTGTAAGCTCTCCAATAACATTATCTAAAACTACATAAAATATATCTTTTCGGAAGTAAGCTTCCTCGATGGATTCATCTGTTTCGTTGATTTGATGCACACTTTCCTCATTCGTACTCTCGTTTTGAAATCTTGTTCTTTTTCTGGCAGAGGTATTACGTTCTCGAAACATTTTTACTGTTATCTGTAAGCTAGACGCGACAAGCTTTGCTTCATTCCACACAGCCTCCCAACTGTCTCGAAGAGTCAATAGTTCTTGAAGCAAGCTTTCTAGGTTTGCGACTTCCATGTCCACCGTTGCACCATTACCTTGAATGATTTTGTTACAAATGTCAATTGGAACCAATATTCTGTGCCAAACAATTGACATTATAATGCAGGTAAAGGACTTGACATAACATAAAGCTCCATGGATTTCGTTCCTAGTTTTTGAACTGATGTTCAGTTCCAGTAGGCCTTCCAAGGCTAATCTTACGCCTGGGAGGTGAGCTACAAATGGTTTTACACTCTCTACTCTATCGGACCATCTAGTCCCAGATATGCCATGAAGCGAAACACCAATCCGCGTTGTTAATATTTCCCACCTTTTAGGGCTGCAACTAAATAATGTATATATTGTTTGTATAGTTCCAAAGTAGGTACTTGCTTCTGGAATACATGCAGCAGCGTCGTTACCGCATAAATTAAGTGTGTGGCAACCACAAGGGGAAAATATAACCAAAGGGTTCTGTTCTTTTATTATTGCTTGTGCACCTTTGTATTTGCCTGACATGTTTGCCGCATTATCATACCCTTGTGCCCTGCACTCAGAAAGTGGGATAGCATGGCTTTCCAATGTTTCAGTAATCATTTCAGCGATGTTAGATCCTGTTTTGTCGCTACAATCAACAAATTTCAGAAATCGTTCCACAATTTCGAAGTGAGATTTATGTCGAACTAAATATCGCAAAAGGAATGTTGTTTGCTCGACGTGAGATGAATCTGGTGTGGAATCTACAATTATTGCATAGTACTTTGCAAGTTGCCTTTCTTCCATAATGCGCTGCTCCACAAGATCAGAACATTCCTTTATGAATTCATTTTGGGAGGCAGGCGAGAGATAATGCACTTGTAATCTATCACCATTTTTCTGCGATTCTTCTACCTTTAACACGTGTTCCTTTAAAATAGGGTCCCAGTGGGAAAGCAACTCAATCAAGCCTAAAAAGTTTCCATTGTCTGAGTCACCAACGCGTTGTGAAGAACCTCTGAAAGCAAGACCACGTTCTCCTAAAAACAGAATGACATCAATAATCCTTTTCAAAATGTTATACCATTTTTCCGACTCAGCTTGAATTGATCTTTCTAAAAGAGTTTCAATACCTTTTTGCAATGACAGACGCCTTTCTAACTCTCGCCAAGCTAAATAACATTGTCTATGTCCATTACTTCTTTCATGCTCAGGAACCCTGTTGCATAGTTTCCGCCACAGAGCGCTGGCTGGCCACCCTCCGACTGTAGCTAATGCAGATTTAGATGAACTGTGTCCAACACTGCTCCAAAAAAGCCGACATGGAAAGCAATATAGCGACTCTGTATGCTGACTCCAAACAAGCCAGTCTCGTCTATTCTCTTCTCCATTAATATTTCTGGACGTTAATACACTTTTAGGAAATGCTCTATTACTACTGTCATTAGGCAATGTTAAAGGAAAGTGAGTATGACCTTTTATGACATACTTCTCGATATCTGATTGAAAAGGAATTTCTGATGTTAGAAACCCAATATCTAACCTGACAGCCTCGTCCGTGTTATTTCTATCCAATTTGTCCACAACCACAACTTCTACTGGCGACTTACTTGCCTCAGAAACTTCTTGTTCGCTGTCTGCCCAACTTTTTGAATGTACATACACGCCACTTGTACCAGGTTCACATTCGGAATTAACGACTGTGTTTGTAGGATTTGCGCATTCTTCTAAATTTGCCTCTTCATTAGCTTGTGACTCACTTCTGCAACGACTGTCTTGGTTACTAGTGTCGCTTTCCCTTTTGTCACTTTCCATTTCAACCAAATCTGCATTTGTGCATGTTTTAAAATCATCTTGACTTTTTTTTATACCAAATTGAAACAGTGTCTGTAAGCCTTTCCTTTCGTTATCATCACGTTTCCTTTTCTCTTTCCTCTTTTGTGCTCCGGATTTATGCACATACATTTTGATGGTCAGATAGCAAAATTTATCCACTTAAAATTTAATACTTAAAAACGCCTGTTAAATTGCAAGAAAAATTGAAAAAAACAGTGTTTACAAAGGTTACTTTTATTACAAGTCTTCGACTACCGATTTACAAACTCACACTATAAAACGTTATTGTATAGCCTATTAATGAATATGATAAAAAACGTCTCCAACCGCTATTCTATAAAAATCCACACGCTATTGCTTTACTGAAGAATCGACTTTGTAATGACAGCAAGAGTAATTATGACGTATTTGCGTAATAAACCACATTCAACGAAAATCAGTCAGGCGTAAAAGAATCAATCACAGCACTTTGATTCAGCAAGTTCAAGCGTAGGAAAAACGACACGATACGAGATGGTAATGAAACGCAACGTGTAAAAATCTCTTTGAAATCCCGAGCTGAAATAAAAAAATGTAGCCTAGGCCTATGTATAGCCTATATTATTTTGGAAATCAATTGTGAACCTTGACATTCATTATGATTCTCGGCCCCCCTCGACTCTCACGGGCCCCGGTGCAGTGCACCGGTTGGACCCCCCTCTTGTCGCGCCTGGTGCCATCAATCAGTTTAGTTTCCAAATACAAGGAGGTGGTAAAAATCTAATGGAAGCTGAAGAAAAAATGAGTGCTTTTTGGAGGAAATTGAAGCTATAGCGACAGCGATTGGAAAATAACAACTTTGCTAACTTTCTACTTTTGGACGAGATAGTAAGTAACGGTTCTGCAATTAATGACGAAGTAAGTTGTAATTGAGCATTTGCAGAAATTGCAAAGATCATTTGAAAACTACTTTCCTGAACAAATGCAATATCCTGCATGAGTACATCAGCCTTTTTCTTATGATACTACAAGAGCAGATATAAACAGTCCATACACAGACGACATTATTGAACTTCAAGAAAGCAAGGTTAAAACACGTGACTTCAACACAACAAATCTCCAAAGGTTTTGGTGTCAACAAATCAAAAGTTATCCTTCTATTGCTAAAGTTGCCCTTGAGATTCTCTGTCATTCGTTATCACGTATTTATGAGAGCATGCGTTTTCTATTCTAGTGGATTTTAAAGCAAAAAAGCGAAACAGGCTTCCATGCGAAAATGACAGAAAATTGCTGTTTCCGTGACAAAGCCTCAAATTTCACAATTAGTCAACGAAAAACAACAACAGAGTCGCATTGATATAGAAATGTATTACAATTAAATGTGGTTGATTTTGTTTATGTGACTGAGAAAAAATTTAGGGTTCAACAAAAACTTGCAGAATAACCTAGGGGTTCGGGAGTTTAGCAAAGGTTAAGAACCACTGCTTTAGATAGACAAGAAATATGCCAAGTACATGTCTTTGTTTTCAAAAGCTTCAGCAATATTTTCAATTAATAATGAAGTTGCATGACTAGTAGAGTGATTTTTCTGAAGCCAAATTGATATTTATAAAAAAAGTTTTGTTTTTTTAAGAATGATACTGCACGATTGTATATTAACTTTTCCAATATTTTTAATATGGAGTAAAGTAAGCTGATTGGGCGATAATTGCATACATTAGTTACACCACCCTTTTTATGAATTGGTACTATTTTTGCAGTTTTAAAGTCTGAGATAAATTCACCACAAGCTAACGAAAGATTAACCACATAAGTTAGAGCTAATAATGTATTGTTTGGAGTGCTTTTTAACCCTATTCTCCTCAACGGCCGGGCTTCTGAAGCCCGGCCCTTGCAAAAACGCTTGTAATTACTTCATCTTTGTAGATAAAATTCTGGAATTTCTTGACTTTTCCTAATTTGAAATGCTGAATAAGATGGTGCTATTTTTAGGTGCCCCCAAACAAGGGTTAACGGGTAAAATAGACGTTTTTTAGTAAATTTGTGAATTTTTGCTGGTTTTTGCAAGCAGAGCGTGGAATTTCAATTTCACGCCTTTACTAAGTGACATAAATTTTACCAAGAATTGGCTTTGCGTGTAGAAGCGAATTACGTCATTTGCCGACGTCGAAATGCCTTAGGCCAGCGGTTCCCAAACTGGGCGCCGCGAAAATATGTAAAAGTTGTTAGCAGCTTTTTACAATTTTACAGTGTGTTGTAAGCAGCAGCTGTGTGGAGCCGCTTGTTAGTTGTTAGTTACAATAACTTATTTAGAAAACCACGCGAATTTTTTACTCGTAAGTTATCAGAAATGAATAAGCAGTCGTCGTATTTTCAAATTTTTTGAAAACACCAGCTAAAGCACAGCTTGCTTCTTTTAAAGTTGCGTACAGAATCACGAAATGTAAAAAACTGCGTACCGTTCCGGAAGAACTTGTGTTTCCTGCTGCTCTTGACTTAGTTTCGACAATGATTGGAGAATCAGGTGCTCAAAAACTAAAAGCTGTTCCACTCTCAAACAATACCATTAGTAGGAAGATCGATAAAATTTTGGATGTTATTAATGATGAACTAGTTGTGAAAATGCATGGAAATGAGTTCAGCTTACAGTTAGATGAGGCAACAACCAGTACCAGTAATAAAGATGCTTGTTTGATTTGCTACGTACGCTTTATCGATAACGATGACAATATCGTTGAAGATTTGCTGTTTTGTAAACCCATTTTAACAAATTGTAGAGCGCATGAATTGTTTGCAATACTGAACAATTTTTTTCAACAAAATAATCTCCAGTGGAAATAATGCGTTGGTTTATGCACTGATGGTGCCCGAGCTACATCTGGCCGCTTTGGCGGGCTGCGAACGTTAGTGCAGGGCGTTGCCGTTTACGCAAAATGGACCCACTGCCTAATACAACGTGAGGCGCTGGCTTTGCAACAGCTCAGTGGTGACCTTAATGGAGTGCTTAAAGCTGTTGTCAAAACTATGAACTTCATTAAAGCAAGGCCGCTTAAATCTCGGCTTTTCCAACGTCTTTGCGATGAATTAGGAGCAGAGCACAACAATTCATTGTTTTATTGTAATGCAAGGTGGCTTTCCAAAGGCAATAAGTTCTGCGTGTGTACGAATTGAGAAACGAAATCTCCATATTTTTAAAAGAAGAAAACCATGCACATGCTACTACCTTTAAGGATGAAGTTTTCCTGACTCAGTTCGCGTATCTCTGCGATATTTTTTAAAATTTAAATCAATTAAACATCTCCCTCCAAGAAAAAGAAACTCACCTTCTGCAACTCCATGACAAAATTACAGCCTAAGAAAACTATAGTTGTGACCAACTGATCTGCTGATAAATAACGAGCAATATGATAACTTTCCACTTTTAAATCCCATTTAAACTCGCAATCTGGCAATCTCTCCCTGCAGAATGCTGATGAGTGTGATATGAAGACTGTGATGTGTTCGCATTTGGATGCTCTAATCTCGCATTTTGAGAAATATTTTTTTGAAGACATGGAGAAGCACAATTGGATAAGAAATCCTTTTGTTGATAATGCAAATGCCTCTCAGGGGTTTACATCTCTGGAAGCTGAGCAATTTAATCGATCTTTCTTTTGACCTCACTTTGAAAAGCTTATACAACCTTAATTTACTCATTTCATTCTGGGTTAAGGCTTCATCTGAGTTTCCACTTGTAGGCTGTAAAGCTTTCCGTGTTCTTGTGCCTTTTGCAACGTCATACTTGTGTAAAGCCGGTTTTTCTGCAGTAACAGTAATCAAGCGGAAGTATCGCAATAAGATTGACATTGAACGCAACATGTGTGTTGCAATATCAAACATTGCACCGCGGCTTAATAAAATGTGCATAGAGCAACAAGCTCACTGCTCACATTAAATGTTTTTTAATATTTTGCAAATAATGCTGACATTTTTGTGCATTTTGAATAATGAACATGATTTAAATACAATTTCTTGGTAAAACTTAATATTTGCAAATTTTGGCTTCATTAAGGCGCCGCGAGTATTGATAAGTTTTCGAAGGGCGCTGTGAACAAAAAAAGTTTGGAAACCGCTGCCTAGGCGATGCAGAACTT
The DNA here is from genome assembly GCA_963680785.1 of Diplosoma virens. Lineage (NCBI taxonomy): Eukaryota > Metazoa > Chordata > Ascidiacea > Aplousobranchia > Didemnidae > Diplosoma > Diplosoma virens. Next base: position 25,682,380 of record OY796892.1, on the reverse strand, counting down.
ATTTCATGTAAATCGCATTTTCTTTTTTTGAGCTTTTGACGATTGCTTGGAAACATTTTACACATATACATTCTTTCGTATAAAAAATTGCTGTTGCACTGCTTGATTGGTGTACAGACATTTTATCACGCGATATTTTATCATGCAACTATTAATCGCGGACATTTAATCACTGGATATTTAATTATTTAAAAATTTAATCATAGAGACACTTCATCACTCTCTCAAAAGTGGTTAAGTTAAGTATGGCAATTAGCGGGTAAAAAGGCCTGAAAAAAGTCATAATTAGTCGTGGATATTGGGTGAAACGAATGAAGCAGTTGCCTCGACCCCCTTTTTTTGGGGCCCCTCCCTCGAAAATAGCACATACAGTTTCATTTCCCTGCAGATGTTTTTAGAGATTATTACAAAGTCGGGACGAAAAGTGGGAAATACAAGATCGATTCGAGGTAAAGACCTTTTTTTTTTTAGAGAACACCGTGATTTTGCGAGAAAAAAGTAAAAGACAAGATTAAAGCTCTTTTTCTTTTTTAGAGAACATCAATTTTTGGAAATTCTTGCCTCGGGCCCCTGAATTTGAATGTCCACCACTGGTCATAATGTAATTGTTTATTTAGGGTTACGGTAAGGGTTAGGATTAGGGTTAGAGTAATTGTTTATTTATGCGATAAATACGCAATACCACGCAAATACACTAAAATGTCTAGTAGTTAAATATGTTAATAGGTCTACATGATTAAATGTCGTAGTGTTAATAGGTAATGTGATTAAATATCTAGTGGTTAAATGTCCGTAATTAACAGTCGCATGATGAAATATCGCGTGATGAAGTGTGGGTAAACCGCTTGATTACCAATCAAACGGACAAAATTCAATCTTTATACTAAGCATTTTTATAAAACTTTCTTATAACTATTCATTCGTGGGAAAAAAATTAAATTAACTGGTTCACATCTTAGCTCTTATGCTAACGCCTTCAGACAATTAAAGAACACCTGACTTTTTATAATTAACTTTTATTAGATTTCACGTTGCATTTGAAGTAACAGGCCGTTTTTATGTTGAAATTTTTCCTTACAATGAAAAATCGTATTTTTTATGTATAAGTGTACTTGTTTAAATAAGTTTTGTAAAAAAGTTTATAGCTTTTAGATGTGGGTTTTGCAAACAGAAAACATAGAATAAAAACAAGACGTTTGATACGGTTGAATTTCAGTGAAACATGGGTTTCCAATTTGTATAAATTCATGATAGTTCTAAAGTTTGAAATTTACACAAATGACTTTTTCCTCCCAAAACAGTTTCGCGCCAAAGTTTAAAAAAACGCTCCTTACTTATTGCAAACTGTTTGATCAATTTATTTCGAAAGTTAAATAAAGTTTAAAAAACTTCATTTTTGAAATTCGAAAAGAACTTTTTATGTAAACGTAAAGACCATTTATGGTCTTGATTTTCCTTTCGCAATAAATTTTATGTTTGAACTCAAAATGTCATGTAGAAAAAAATTGGATGTGACTTCTGGTCTAATATGATTATTCTATTATATTCCGACGTCTCTTTAGTTTCAAAATGACCCACTAACTGGAAACCTCTTAATAAAATCAACTTAGATATCTTAGTTACGGATGACCTGGGCTATTTACAAGGGTTTTTCTACGTAAAACCAGATAAAGCTCCGGGCCCTAATTCTATGTTCATAGAGCTTATAATCCATGTTAAAGCTGCTTTGAATTTTTGATTACATAACTTTCTCTTTTCCTAATTGCGTCAACTTTAATTTCGAAAATCTACGGAAGAGCGCTTGTAGTCGCGATTCGAAAGACAAAGAAGGCTGTAGAAGACCCAAAAAGTTATTGATAAATTTATCCACTTTACGTCCAATGGGGAAAAATTTGAGACGCTTACCTACATCCGCAACAAGCCAATTGATGGCTTTAATGCAAAAAGTCAATCGTGGATCAAGTCGTTCTGTTAATACAAATCATCGACAATTTTTTCGAGACTAATAAGAACGCCAGTGCTATTTGTCAATCTGACAGCTGCATATGACACTGTTATTTCACTCAATCTTGACTTTAACTGCAAGCTGCTGAGCTTTCTGCTGGATAAATGCGTAGTTCGAATGATTATAAAACTAGTTCACAACGAAGGTTTCACTCTAACGGCGACAGTAAGCAAAATAGTCTCAGGTGTCATAGAAATAGTGTTCCTCCAAAATCAATCATGACTTTTTTAACATCTAGATGCATAATCTGCTTTTCACAATATACAGATTAAGAAAAAATGTGAGCTAAAAGTTTGCAGTAATCAACATTCACCATTGTGTTTGGTTTCGATTTATCTTGAAGTAAAACTAGACAAATCACTCAAGTTTTGTCACCACCGTTTGGCATTGCGCAAAAAACTTCGCCTGTCCCACTGCTGAGGTAACGTGGGGCCTCAGAGCGGGTGCTGGTGCCAAAACATCAGATACAGCTCTTTTATTTTTAGTTCAGTTTTTTCAAACATCCAGCCATCTGAGCTCTAACAACTAATAGTGACACTTGATTTGGCTAAAGGTGGTACTCTGCACCTGTGCTCTGCTACTTTTTCGAACATGCGGCACACTTTGAAAAATTTCAAAAATTAGCAGAACACCTGGACCAAGTAAAGAGCTAAATTTTGAACGCTTTCCGTTACCTGAAGTTTCATTTAGCTGTCATAAAAAACCTAAAACTCAATCTAAACTCAAAAAATAAAGTGATGACTTTTTTTTCATTTGAAGTTACCAATTTGCGCATATCGTGCACAATCGAGCCTGGTTGAAAATTGATCAAAAAAAATTGTCAATTTATTAGCAGAGAGTTTTTATGATCACTAAATAAAAGTTCTTATGAAAAAAAGCATTCGAAATTTAGTAAAGACCAGAAAAAGGTCTTGACATTAAACAATGAGATATATTGTATAATGAATTTTTTAAGTTTTTAGGTTGCTACTTCAGAGAAACATAACTTTATCTTTATTTTAAAGAGTATGTTTCTTGTTTTTCCGCAGCATACGAGTTGCAGAGCACTGCTCTAGATCCTGACTATGGTTTATTTATCTGTTATCAAATGCCTGTCGATGAGCACAAAGGTCTAAACACTTGCTTGTGTCTGCTGCACAAAAACTTGAACAATTTTGCTGAATTAAGCGCGTCCGATCTGCGCATCACATAAATCATAGATCGAACACAGAGTACTATGAGAGTACATCCGGCCTCGTGCTTTCATTACCAGCGCTTTGCCTTACCCGTTCGAAATAGCGTGCTCGGAACAGTTTGAGTTATACTTAAACGCTTTCAGACGGGTAAAAGACAACTGGACGCAGCCGACTGGGGACAGCTTAACTAACCAGTCGACTGCCTCTAGTTGTCCTTCGTCTGGTTACGCCCAGTTGGTTGCGGCCAGTTGGCCCATTCCGCCTACGGACTGTAGTTGCGCGTTTTCATTTGTGCATAGAAAAATGGGGTCTCGTTCCTTTCTCTCATTGCAAATGCGGCGCCTTGCACAAACCAGAGATAACGTTGTATCGGAGTGTCACATGCAGTGGACATTTCAAGGAGCACGAGGTCGGACGGTTTTGGACAAAAAAATAAACGGTTGTGGCTTGGTACATTGCCAACAACATTTAATCCAGGCAATACAATAGCAATTTGCAGTAAAAAAATAAAGCACGGGGGCCAGTCCTGTTTATGTGTTTTACTTGAAGTGGATACTTTTACATGCCACAACAATTTCGGCATAGAATCGCCCTGTTTTACGTAATGATGAAAAAGGGTCTTTACAGCTTAAAATCTCTTTCTCGAAGTTATCTTGGAGAGGCCTTGTGGTGATTAATATTTTCTGAAGGTGATTAATCTAATCTTCCACAGTGTAAAACAAAAAAACACACTTTTTTATTAAATATATTGGAACCAAAATGTGTTATTTTATCCCGTATTTCATGCAATATTTTTCATATTTCAAAATAAAAAATATATCTATCTACCTTTGTTATCGAGATTTACTTATTTTATAATTTAGGTTTTCACTTGTTAATTACTTTTTTGCCTTTTCGCTGCTTGTTTTTCAAACGATTGTTTTATATTTTTTTTGTCATTTTGAATGACACAATAAAAGTAACTGCTTGACTAAGACACCTTATGGTTATTTCCAAGTCACATTGTCCTAAATTTAATCTCAATTATATGTTATGCGAATATTTGCAAATGTTTAGTGACAAAATAAAAAAATGTGAATCTCGAATCTTCACAAATGTTAGAATATTGCTGTTCAAGAAATTTTTTATTGGGCACTCTAGTTTTTGTAAACTGTAATTTAGAGTTGCTGATAAAGACTTTCTAGTTGGAAAAGTGGCATAAAATGTTTTTTCTAATAGAACAATAAAATGTAATAAGAAGCGAACATATACGATCTTTATCCGTTCCCATCAAAACAACACTTCCAACCTCTCGCCAGCAATAATTCAACCGCACGTTGAAAGAAGGCCTTTGACTGGCTTACAATTTGATGTTCAACGAAAAATTAAATTGATTTTGGGCGAAAGTCACTTCCGTGCGAGTCACTCTAGTGTTGTAACATTTACACCTCGAAATTATGCTTCAAAGTCTAATTTTAGGAAACGTTATTGTCTCTGCTATAATAATGAAATTGGATCAGGCCAGAAGATGCAAAAACAAAACATAAACAAATCACAAAATCAGTGTCAAACATGCGACACTTCCACGTGTTTGCGGCACTGCTTACAAATTTGCGCTTTATGCTTTGATCGATGCCGAGCTTTGTTCCACAACTAACAATAACAGTTATATAGAGCAATGTTTCTCAACCTTTTTACGCTTGCGGACCGGTAATATTTCAAAACAATCTTGCGGCCCGGTAATCTCTTTTAATGACAAAATTGTAATAAACGCGATAAATTGATAAAAGGAATTCTAATAAAACAAAAGTGAGCATTTAGCATCAGAAGAACTCTATTAAATATGAACTTCGCTTCTGCCTTCTTGATATAATACGTTATAAAAGTGGCTCTATTGAAGTTTTTAAAAGGCGAAGTCAGGGGCACCAGAAGCGGGGGCACACAAAGGGGAAAATAGGGTCCTTTGAATTTGCAGTACAAAAGCGCTGGGTTTAATTTGTCTCAACACTTATATAAATTCGACCGGAATTAGATTTAACAAAGTTTTTAAAACAATGATCTGACAACAGAAAAAAAACACTAAGTTAGCAAGGGCGCAAATTTGAAGAAAAGAGGTACTCTTTCGGTTGATAAGGTATTCACAATAAATGTAAAAATCTTTCTGAATATACAAGAAAACTGAAAGTTCATTAGGTGAACGAACTGCCGTAAACAGGAGATGAAATTTCTTTTTTAGTCTGCAACTAACTTTTCATGTCATGCATTTGCGTACCTGTTCAAAATACATTTAAAAACAACAACAAAAAAAGAATAGGTGGTAAAATCAGAGTGATTTTTTTGAAAGTATACAAGAAAACCGAAAGTTCATTGGGTGAACGAACTGCCGTAAACAGGAAATGAAATTTCTTTTTTAGTCTGCAACTAACTTTTCAGGTCATGCATTTGCGTACCTGTTCAAAATACATTTAAAAACAACAACAAAAAAGGAAATAGATGGTAAAATCAGAGTGATTTTTCTGAAAGTATACAAGAAAACTAACTTTTCAGGTCATGCATTTGCGTACCTGTATATTTGAAAACAAAAAAAAAAAGAATAGGTGGTCAAATCAGAGTGTAACATTTTTTTGTCTTCAACTGTATTTCGAATAGGTACGCAAACGCATGAACTGGAAAGTTAGTTGAAGACTAAAAAAGAGAGTTTATTACCTATTTATAAAAGTTGTTCACCTTATGAACTTTTGGTTTTCTTGTGTACATACAAAAAGATTTTCATATTTTAGATTTATTGTTAGCACTTTATCAACCAAATGAGTGCCTCTTTTTCTCAACTTTGTACCCTTGCTAGTCATCGCGTAATCATTGCCGTCATACTCATAACAAAAGAATGAGAGTGCAAATCAGAGAGATGATCTTTTTTTAGTCTTCAAAATATTTCGATCAGATAACTTTTAATTTTGGACGATTCTATTTAGTTTCTAAGCCTTAACTACAATTTTTTCCATTCAACCAAAAAAAGGTGCTTTTGATTTAAATCTTGACTTCCCCCACGCCAAAAATTTTTTCGGCGCCTCTGGGCGAACTACAGCTTGAATATCCACGCAATTTGTTTCCTTGGTTTTGATAAGAGATAAAGCCGAAAAGTTTTCCTGCATAGATAAGCCGTAGAAAAAATTAGCACGAGTTTAATTGCTTTGTTGTAAGTTGTATATATATACAGTATATATTTTTAAGTAAAGGCCAAAATTATGAAAGTGGTAAGTTTTCATGTTTAATCTTTAACTTGGTATCGCAAACGAGTTCAATAAGCAATTCTTTATTAGCAGCATTAAGATTGCACAATTTTGTATCCTCTGTAAAAAGATAAACGATCCAAAAATTTTCCTTTTTCAGGATCTTATTTTCGGAAAAATATAGGCAAACATTAATGGGTAACTCTTTTAAGGGTTGACTCATAATAACAAATAACTCTTTAGTGTCACTGTCAACAAAGGTACTTGCCACAAAATCTTGCAAACTTGGAAACATATCAATGTCGCTTTTTTGCAAACATTTATTACAAAAAAATCAACTTTTTTTAAAGTTTTGTTCCACACTGTAAATATGTTGATGCAATAACCTTGAGGAGAACTACTACGATCATTCAAGCGGCTGAATATATATGCTGAATATGCAAGTTTGCCTATCTTATATCTTACGCTTACACCCGAATTAAAACCAACCATCCTGGCAGCTCTGTCAGTACCGACCACTACGCATTTTCGCTAATCTACTTTAAGCCTCGATCCTGCATTTAGTTATTGAGCGAAATCAATAATTACTGTTAATATTCTTTTGACACTGTTTTAATTCTGAACTGGTAGCGCCTCTTTAAAGTATAAAATTGGAATAAATTGTTGCGGACCGGTACCGGTCCACGGACCAGCGGTTGAAAACCAGTGATGTAGGGTAATACGAGTATTGTTTTCTCAGTTTTTTTTGTAAGGTAATAGAATAGCGTAGTTTCATTTCAATAATTAAAAAACTCTTTTTGCGGCGGTGAAATACAATGTGCATGTAAACAGTGAGATATAAAAGATAAAGTATTGTTGGTTTTATAATATCTGTAAGTCAATATTTTAACACAGCTAAATATCAAAACATAGCCAATTTCAAATTCTTTTGCGTAAAAAAAAATTCATTTTCGTTTTTTTATATCCTTTTTTTGAAAAAAGCAGCAATAACTATTAGTAACCACAAAAACATGTAGACAAAACATGTGAGCATGTAAATGAAACTGGTCTAAAATATTTTTCATAATTCCACCATTCAAACAATGAAACAAGCTTCCTTAGCTTTTTCATTGTTTGTAATTGTTGTGCGCATTGAGGTCTCTCTTTATGTCCAGTTTTTTAACTATGTTTACGACTGTTACAACAGCGAAACCGTTACAATCGCATTTCACGTTAGTTAAATGACTGTCTAAACGTAAAAATTGAAGTGACCTTGCTAAATTGCAATTTTGCATACTTTATCAAATGAATTTTCAAAAACTTTTTTGCACTAACAAAAGTTAAATAAATGATCTTTAGTCTGCTTAAATTTAATAAGATAGCTTAAATAGTTTTGGAGTTATAAATTGTTGATTTGGTGAGCTTCTGAAGCACGGCCGTTGAAGAGTCAATAGCTTGAAAAAGGTTGAGGAGAATAGGGTTAAAATATTTGGGGGAATTTCATTAATGCCAGTACTTTTTTAGGCTGAAGGTCACTGATTAGTCTTTTTATTTCAGTTAAACTAGTTGGGTAGAGATAAAGTGTGCTCAATGTGGGAGATTGCATGAATGTTTGAAAACTCTGAGATGTTTGGGGTAAATCTGATACTAAATTATTTGCAACATTGACAAAGTATCATTAATTAGTAATCTGGAGACAGTCATTCACCAAATTATTGTTGATGGATATGGAAGAGCATACTGGTGATTTAACTTTACCTAATTGTTTGTTTATATTTTTCCAGGTCTCTTTCAAATTATTACTTAATTTCTTAAATGTTTGTCTAAAATAATTCTGTTTATTTTCTTGAAAGGCGCGATTGTATGAATTTCTTACTTTATTGAAGTTTGCTTTGTTTAAAACACTCTGATTTTTCAAGAACTTTTTAAAACACTAGTTTTTTAAGCATTAATAAATAAAGATCATTATCAAACCATGGCTGCTTATTTTTGTTTTCAATATTTTACTTGATGAAAGGGAAGCAGTAATTGAGAGTAGATTTATAACTGTCCATCAAAAATTTAAACGCCAAATTAGTATTAGTTTCATTCAATATTGTATTAATATCAATATTTTCTAACATTTCATTAAGCTGGATTATATTTTGGGGGAAAAAGATCTTTTTTTGTTGAAGTCTATAAAAATTCTGTTTATTAAGATTAAGACACATATATACTGGTAAATGGTCAGAAAGTGGATTTAAAATGACTCCTGATTTTATTTGTTGATGGTGTAAATTTGTCCAAATGTGGTCTAATACTGTTGCACTTGTATCTGCGATGCGAGTAGGTTTGTTAATAACTGGGAAGTAATGACCTTCAAGCATCATTTCAATGAAATTGCATACATGTTCATTATCTTGATTTGATAAATCATAATTAAAATCTCCAATGATAAAACATTTGTTTAGTGTCTTCATACAATATTATATGCGATATAGCGTATAAAGAGATTCGTGCAGTCAATGACATACGCAGAAATTTGTCATGTAGGGCGGGGCTTGCGAGCTAAAAACACGATTACTAACAGTTAAAATAGAACAAAGAGTATTTTCTTTTGTATGCTTTAATTTTCATTTGAGTAATTTGCTTACATTATTTATAGAGGAGTTTTGACATCCGAAATCTCTTCATGTTTCATACTTTTTTCATTGTCGTAGAATTAACAAATAGAAAATTTTCAGGTTAAAATTATTAAATTTGCAGTAAGCTTCTTCAATTTTTTTAATACGCGTAGATATCAGATTTTTCGAAGTAAACTTATGCAACAAAAAATTTTTACTCAGAAAAGAACAGATCAAAAGAATAGACCTGATACTATATTTAGTTATTGTCAAAATCAGAGTTGTAAAGTTGGAAAAATTTTTTCCGACTCCAACTTCAGCTAATTAAAAAATTTACGACCCCAACTTCGACTCCAACTCCAACTATTTCAAATTTTACGACTCCGACTTCACATTCTCTGAAACTTAATTTAGCGTAAAAACAAATCTCCAAAAACAACAACGACTCGAATTCTTCCAAATCTAAGAAACGACTCCGACTTCCTCTAAAATATACGACTTTGACTCCACGACCCTGGTCATAATTTCTATTTATCTCTAAGGCAGGGCGGCACACAATTCGTTTTAATTAAGGCCACTAGCGAGTTTACTTTACTTTTGTAAACTTAGAACAAAAAAATATTTTCTTACGATTAAAACATGTACGTGGTATTTTTGATCACATGGGAAGACCGTTTATTGACAAAATCCACTAGGTAAATCAACAAAAACTAGGTGAAAAACAAACACAGATATTCACCAATGATCAAAACGGTACGTTCATGCTTTGATCAGAGGTGAAGTTTTTTCTGATTTTCACCTAGTTTTTATGCCTGAAAATTGATTTTTGTTTTAGAAACTATATTTTGTAATCGCCATTAATTAATTATTAAAAATTATAGCAAGCAAAATTAAACATTTCATTTAGTTTGTAAAATTTTTTTATTAAAAAGCTGAACGTTTTCGACTATCATCAGTCCTTATCAAAGCATCTAAAATTGTTTAAAATCATCTAAAAAAAATTTTTTTTTTTTTAACCATAAACGACAATTACAATCAATTAAAATATATAAAAAACAACAATTTTCTCAAGTTTATGCTGTCACTGTTATTACTAATTCAGTTTGTAGGTCGTTTATGGTTAAAAAAAAAAAATTTTTAGATGATTTTAAACAATTTTAGATGCTTTGATAAGGACTGATGATAGTCGAAAACGTTCAGCTTTTTAATAAAAAAATTTTACAAACTAAATGAAATGTTTAATTTTGCTTGCAATAATTTTTAAGTGGATTTTAAAAATCACCTCTCTTCCTAAATTAATTATTAATTATTTGTTATCGGGCCGTTTTCGAAGCAAACCTGTCATAAAGGGGGAAATTTTATCAGGTTGAACTTGCAATTAATTAAGTGGGTGATATCTATGCACGGCCGCTTAAAATATTATTTAAGGCCGCAGGTCGTGCACTTTGACCTTAGATCCATAGACATTTACATCACTTAATATCTAAATTTTTAACTAAGCAGAGAGGTAAGCGATAAAGCTGTACACAGTATAAAAACAACACCGACAGTATGTACTATAAAAATTTTTCCATCTGTAACTATATTGTATTTTATGTTTTTTCATAAAAAATATAATTTTTAATTTTATTTCCATCTGTATTTATTCTACGGACCCGCAGGAAAGCGTCGGAGGCGCTATACGTACAAAAGGCAACCGTCAATTACCACAACCTGCTTTTGGAGATACCATAATATTGCTTCGGTTGAAAATTATATTTAGTTTTTGATTAATAAGAGATATAATTGAAATTTAGAGCTGGTTGCTGAGACCGCCAAGCGGAGAATAGTGTCGTAATCCCAAGGACACAAACAATGACGCGAATAGGCTTTGTACGTGAACATATCGATCACGTTTGACATCAATACCTCGGTTTTAACCATTCGACCACGCTACCGACCTTTTCAGACCACAAATTAATTTCATAAAATTTTTCTATAAAAAATTCCTCACCAAGACAATTTTTTTTAAAAGTCAAAAACCTCACAGTCTTGTCAAAATTTATGGTTAAATCAAAGTTTTGTTAAAATTTTGGGTTTTAGTGCTTACTCGCTGCGGAAGATGACTAAATGCTGAAGAGTAAGCACTAAAAATCTTATAGAAATGCAAAACATTTTTAATTTGTTTTAAAAGTAATGGTATTTTGGTAAAGTGCTCAAAGATAGCTGTCGACGACACTGAAGTTAGAGAGTCTCAGATGAAAATACAACTCAACTGCCAACTCTGCCACTGCTACAGCCTGACGAAAAAATAAAGAGCTCCTAGCATCCTTAAAGAAGCCCATGTTGATCGAATCTGAATTTAAAAATAGCGTGGATATAAAATTTGAAATAATCAGTGGAACAGTAACTAGGTAAATCTGGATTTGAAACTGGGTTGTTATGTAAAGAAGCGCATGATGAAGAACTGCAATGTAAATAACACTGTCAGTTTGAAGCAGCAGAATTTGTCATCAGCATTATACGCGAAACTTCAGTGCTATTGGCCAACAACTGCTGTCGTGAAACATTCTTTCTTCATTCTTGGCAAGCTGATGCAAGGACAGGCCGTTGATATTAGGAAATGTAAAAAAGTGCTATCCGTCTATTTTTCGAATACAATAAATGGCTTAAATCATGTTACAATAAAGGTTAATTTTACGTCAAAATTTTCTCAAAAAAATTGTGTTTCAAGTCAAAATTGTTTGTTTTTTAGATCACAAAAAACGTCATAATAGTTAAAAATTTTGTTCAGGATAGTGATTTTCAAATGACAAAAAATATCTAATTTTGACCCATAAAATAGAGGCAATTATTATTGTTATGAATTTCATTAAAATTGTTTCGTCTTCCCATCTTTTTTTCTCCTACTCTTGTGGTTGGGAGTAGGATCCACTCCGCCTGTCAACTTAAAAAGATTTCCACTATAAAAACTAAAAAAGATTTCCACTTTAATATATAACTACTGTATAATAAACTCATGTTGACTTCTTGGTGTTCGTATGTTCCTTGTTTTAGGGCAGGGGTGGGGAACCTGATTGCACTCTCGGGCCACATCACCAATTTAAAAAATAAGTGTGGGCCGCAAAAAATTTTTGTTAATTTAAGAAAAAAATTTCTTAGTTTTCCTCTTAAAATCAAGGTGTTCTTTTAAAAAAACAAAAAAGTCGTTATTTCAAATCATTGCCAGATTTTCAACTTTTTGTCCTAAATTTGTAATGATTGTAGTGATCTCTAAAAAAAAGGTCATCACTTTAAATCATTGCCAGTTTTTCAACTTTGTGTCCTAAAATTGCTAAGATCTATAAAAAGAAAAAGGTCATCGTCTCGCACCTGTAAACTTTACAACTTTTGAACACGGGGCACATTAAATAGTCTCGCGGGGCGCAGGTTCCTTACCCTATTTAGGGTGTTGATGATGATATTAATTATTTGTAATAAAGACTTAGAGAATTTTTATTATGATGTCAATGATCTTTTTTGTGACGCATCAGTGGTTATTGTAATGGAATTTGCAAGAACCTTTGTGCAGCAATCATCATAACACTGGTTTCGTAATTTATTCATAGTGTTGAAAAGAACTTTTTGATTAATTTCGACTGTGGTAATCGGATGCTAATAAGGCATTGCGTGGAAATTTTTAATTTGGTTGTAAAATCTTACCATATGTATTAATTGTAGAGTGTTCATCAACGTTCACGGCTGCAGGAATAATTTGTCTGGGTTAGTTGAACCAGTCAATTTTATTCATGAAATTTTATGTATATTTAGGTATGAAAAGCAGGAGTGCCGGAAGCAAGGGCAGGGGCAATTGCCCCTTCTGCCTTGTTGGCCGCTTCAAATTGCTCCTCTTTTTCTAAATGTGCAAATAACTCGACCAAAATATCAAATCGATGAAGGCAAACGCCTTTTTTAAGTTTTCAACTTAAATTTGGGACGAAAATAGGGATTTTGGACACTGATGAAAAGTAATAACTTTTTTTAGTCATCACTGGATTTTTGCGCTATAAAACAAAATCATGATTCGTTGTACGTCAATAAAATTTGGACAAGATTGCATTGCCACTCCAAAAATTTTGTGCTGGTACTGCTATGAACCCGAAAAAAGGTGGCTTTTTAAAATTCCGCTCCCCCAGGACAAAAAATTTTTCGGCGCCCCTGATGATAAATACTAAAAAAATTCAGATTACATAAACAAGAACTAAATATTAGCACCAAAAAAAAGAATTCATCTTAAATAAAATTTCTTTGGCAACCTAATTTCTTTGGGCTAAACTTAGGTCTATTTTTAAAAAAATACCGACCAACTTTTGGCTTCGTCAAGAAAAACAGTCTCAAAAGATAATAAAAAAATTTAAGTAATCACTTTTTCCGTTCTAATCACGTTTTTCTTATAAATAATGCGAAAAGCATTAATATTTAAGTTTTTTTCACACCATGTTTGCAGGTTAACTCAAAAAGTTTTTGAATTCACTTTTTTCACCCAATGGTTGCTAGTTGAACAACAACGCTAAAAAAAAATAACCAAAACTTTAAAGATATAGCATCGGGCAAAGTTGGACTTGGCAGGCTCCATTATTTCACCTCTTGGGCTTTCTTATTTCAACCACTTGGCCGTGTGGTCTCTTTATTGACGTTAAATCATTTAACTACTTATTTTTAAAGTTTTAATTTATGGCCAAATTAAGTTACTATTTTGTTTTTCATGCAATTCCCTACGGTTAATATAAATAACTTACTTTATGTTTATAATTATGTCAAACTAATTGAAAAAAATTAGCTTGTTTTAAAAATGATGTTCATTGCTCTTTAAAATTATATTGAATATTTTTCTATAAAACTTTTTTACGGTGGGTAGAAGGTTTAAAAAAACATCATAAAAAAATATTTGTCGCAAAGAAGTCCGGATCACATCGAAACTAGTAAAGCCAAATTTTTTAAATTACAATTTGAAAAATTTTTATATTTCTGCAAAATATAAAATAAATTTCGGTCAAAAATAACCATAATACCGGTCAACAGCAAATTTTAAACGGAGATTCTGGTAGGCGTTTCTAGGAGTATTTTCGATGCTGATTCCGAATATGTTTTTACTTTTTTCTAGCACATCATGTTCTTGAGATATTTTTGTTTTTATAATTTTTAATAATTTAGTTGTTTAAATTCTTGACTGGTTCTGTTCCGAATAGACTTCGGCACATGTTGGCGGATTCTGTCCTGCAAACGTTGAGACGTTTGACCCACGTACCGACTATCGCAGTGGCACACGTATTCATATACGACGTTACTTTGTTGAAAAGTGGGAAGAACATCTTCAAGTATTGCAGGTAAAATTCATCTTGTGGAAAAGACCACTCGTGGTTGGACCGCTCCAAAACAATTACTAATAGATGATCTTATTTTTCTTTCAAATTTCAAAGAATTTTCACCAATCCAAGGTAATTTTAAATAGGCAGGACATTGGTTGGCCCAAAAAATGTCCGTCTATTCAAAAATTACTCAACGTTTGCAGGACAGAATCCGCCAACATGTGCCCAAGTCTATTCGGAACCATTTGTTACATTCAAGAATTTAAACAACCAGAACCAGTCAAGAATTTAAACAACCAGAACGTCCAGAAAAACTAGCTGATTCAATACCGCATTGTGACTCAGCGATTGGAAACCATTTGTTACATAATCCAAAATGTGCACGCACTATAAGAACAATCAATTTTCTATTCTCTCTAAAGCACGATCCGATTTCCATTTATCAGTCTTAGAATCAATTTTCATTACTCTTCGAAAACCTAATTTGTGTAGACAGAAAGAGTTCGTTACAAACATAAATTGTTAGTATAATTGTAAAAAAATTTCTTTTTAGTTTCAAATTTTAACACAAAGCTTGCATAATTTTGTTCCTTTTTTTTGCCAAAAATTTTTACGCTGACGAAACGTGGTTTTACTTATTAAATATTTTCAATTATTATGATAACTGTTACTAACCTTAATTTTTAGCCAATCAGAAACAGTCTTAAAACATTTGAAATACTACATTCAGTTCTACAATTCATTCTAGCGAAACCTCTTGAAGAGAGCTAGATGAAAACGTTCGAGTTTTTCAAAACAGCCTTTTTTAAGGCTACTCAATTAACAAAAGAGTTTTAAATGAAACATTTGCTTTTAAGAGCTATTTTAAATTTATTTCTAATTTTAACAAAACTAAACGTTTAAAAAACAGGAAACTGCTTTACTTGACAAAACGTAGATTTAGTTCAGAAACAAATAGACTATGTTTCGGTAAATAGAATTGCCTTTTTATCGTTTATTTTTTAAAAAAAACCTTAATAACAGCAAGAAAAAACTTTTGTCGTGATATTTTTCAAACTGCATCTTATAGCAAATAGTTTAAAGATATTAACAAATCATTGATTTCTCGCCTTCGGTTTTCGATTGCAAATGGCAAAACTAAAAAATCAACAATTAGAATAAAATAAGAAATTTGTAAAACCAAAAATTTCGATTCGAAATACGACAAAATAAAAGTGAATATCACCAATGAAAGACAATTTACCATGAGCAGTAGCGTATTTAGGGGAGGGGAAATTAAGCCATGGTCTCCCTTTGGATATCACTAATACGAGAAATCAGAAACATACAGTATTCTAAATAAGACTTTTTTTTTTGGAGAACACCAAATTTTTGCGACAAAAATCGAAAAATTAGTGTTGAAAAAATTTTTTCCACTAAGCATAATTGATTGTTTGCATGTTCCTTTTAAAAATCCTCGGTACGCCACTGACCATGAGTTATTTTTATCAAGTAACAACGCAATAGATCACACAAAAAGAAACAGAGTTTTTAACAACAATATCGAGAAAAAAATCGTTTATCTGATTTAAGTTTTTGAAACGCCGTTCACAAAGTTACCTTCACAATTGCTAGTTACTTCAATTGGATTGCCAAGAACACCCAAGTAAAAATATAAGCAGAAGTAGTAAATAAATCGACATTGAATTTCCATTGTAAACTCTTAATTAAACACTTTGCAGCTTTCTGTTCACTCGAACAGATGTAAACATGGTGTTACACAGTTTATCTGCAATCCTGTAACCCGAACCCTGTAAAAATACAGGGCCCACCCACCACCACGGGGGCAATCCAACGTTAGTGGGACTTGTATAGATATGCAGTCAGATGCAAAAGCCGGTGATAAAACAAAAGTAACACTGCTTCTCATAACTGCAAACAGTAAGAGCCAAGAACCGGCGCAACATCAAATTACGATAACTTAATGAGACATTTTCGAGTATACTGTATGCAATACAAGATAAAAGTAGCCCAAAAGTCTAAATTTGCTGCAGTCGGCAGCGTCGTCGACTGGTTAAGAATGCTGTGATTGAGATCAACGTAGACTAGGTTCAAAACCTACTTGCTTCTTTCTGTCGTGTCCTTGGGAAGACACCTTACGGCTGTTTCTCCTATTTGGCGGTTAGCAAGCAATTCTAATTCAAGTATATCTCTACAAAAAACTAAAAAACTAAAATAAAAATTTCAATTGGTCAGCAATATTTGGGCATCTCCACAAGCAGGTCGAGGTAATTGCTTACCCTATGTATAGGGCCTCCGAGTCCTCCGTCGCTTTCTTGGAGTCGGGAGAAAAATAAACCATATGACTCAATTTGATAAATAGGGTTTCCGATATCCCGATTTTGAAAAAAATTTGGGAACACGAAAAAATAAATCAAAAACAGAAATTTTGAACATACTCGTAAGACACAAAAAGCAAAACAAGTAAAATCAGTAACGCAAAAATCCATTTAAGCACTAACTTTAAAAAGTAAGCAAGTTTAAAATAACAGGTAATGTGTCATCTTGGTGCTTAACAAAGCACCAACATATAAGTGCTGAACATAAATAGAAGAGCAATTTGCATATACAAAGTTGAAACCGCGAGAACCACTGACGCAACAATATAGCGACAGTGATGCAACAAATTGGCCAAATAAAATCGAAATTTATTAATTATACCATTGTTTAATTATATTAAGAGTTTTAGTCAAGTCTAAAACAAAAAAGTTATCGTAGCATACTTATTTTTGTTATATTTATCAAAAAGAAAAACTGGGATATTTTTTGCTAAAACCGGGAAACGGGATATTCAAAAAGCCCCAATCTCGAGAATTCCCAAAATCGTAACCTGTGGTTTGAAACCCTGCTAAGTAAGAATACTATACTACGGTGGCAAATCATTCATAGCGGAAAAATACAACAGTACAACTTGCATTTGCAACGCCAAAAAAAGAAATTTTCTATTTCAACGTGAAATATAAAAACTATTTTTAAGCAATATCGTCAGAGGAATAACCGAAAAGACGAAAATCGTCGGCATAAAGTTCTTTTAACCGGTTTACGATCTGCTTCGATTTGATTGTTGAAAAAGCGTTTCTTGTTTGATTGTGATCAATCAAAGACGGCTTCGAGTCGTCAAAATAAACAGCTCGCTCAGGAGGGTCGCTCCTTTGCAAATACTTTAACAGCCAGTTCGATTCCTTGGTAAGGTTTTCGAATCTGACCACGAAATCATAATTGACCGCGCACGGGTTACAAAGGGTTACTTGAGGTCGCCAGTGAACGTCATAAGCGAAAGGATCGTAAGACTCGTTCCAAGCGGTGATGTAACTGAAAAACGAAACGATTTCATAAGTTGGTGGAGGTTTTTTTTAGTAACATGCAGTAAATAACATGTTTCAGACCTTAACTTCCATCCCAGCGTTAAAAAAAACCTTTGAATGGTTGAAAATTCGAACCAATGTTTTTGCATAAAATTGACTCGTATAAAACAAGAATAGTTAATGAATCATGTCATATTTTGAAGATTTTTGTGAATAATACTGCTTGAAAATTCAAAAAAATTTTGTCGATCACAATCGCCATATATTAGTCCGAATGCTTTTCGCAACTCTCGACCTGGCCTCTGCCTTCTGACGCAAAAAATTGTCAGATTGTCTAACTTTTAATGCAACGATTAAAAACGATCCATAAATAGTCAAAGGATTAAACGACGTAAAAATTATCCCAAATGAATAATTTTTCTGTAAAAAAAAATCAACAAGCTTTGTAGTTTTTTTAAGCCAATCATTCTAAACTTTCAACTTTTTTAACGCAGCGGTGCAGAATAGTAAGTCGCAATTTACCAGACAAAGGCGGGACTTGCAATTTTTGCAAAGCATTTTGCAAAGCACTGACTGGCAAAGCATTTTGCGAAAATTGCGCTTTCATTTTTTTTTTGACGCGTTGTGCACTTTACCATGTGCTTCCAAAAATAAAAGACTACTATCATGTTGTTGTGTTATCACAATTCTCCCAATTGCGCAAGTTACAAAAGTTGCGCTTTAAATTGCGCGGCCCACCTTTGTTACAAGATCAGCCCATATCAGCCCCAATTTAGTTCTTTTGATTTAATCCACTTGTTTTTGTAAATATGTTTCGCCTAATACGTTTCGAACTATATTATTTAGGCACAGAAGGATTTTGCATAAATTTTGTAAAAGATGACTCAACAGATCAGCAAACGGGGGTATTTTGTGGTAATAATTTTTTTAAACTATCAATAATCAAGAGTAAACTTTAAATTAATCACAGTACAAACCGAAAATATTTGAATATTAAAAATATAGCAAATTTTGCAAGTGCAACAACATTATTGGTGGAAATTTTTTAAAACTGTTTAAGGCAATGGAAAACAATCGCTATTGGAACGATTGTAGCTCTATTGTTTTATAGTAGAAAAAATTGGCTATAGCTTTTATTTAGTCGGCCGAAGTGCAAGTAGATGGCTGGCAAAAAAACTTACTCAATCCACCAAATAGTTATGTCTCTAAATGCACACTTGTATTTAAACAATGATTTTAAATTTATTTGCGACCTCTATGTAACCTAAAGAAACTATTAGCATATTAAGATTTATCATCATTTAGAAAAGAAAAAAATATAACCATGATTTATAAGCATTTATCCACAATTTGTAAATTTTTCAAGAAATATTTTTAAAGAATTTCTAGTTCTATTTGAGTATGCGATTGCACTTGTAGAGTAATCTCATTAGTTTAGCTGAGCATTTTTTATGCTAACTATAAGCCGGTTACACGAGAATCATTTTTTTCTAGCTGGGATATTTGTACATCAGAAAAAAATTTACTTGTGACTAAACTTAACCTTGACACAATCTTAAAACCAGTTGAATGACACTCAAATCTTAGGTACGATCACAGCTTGCAAACAAAATTGTTTGTGACGCTAAGATAGTTCAACGACGGAATTTTCACACTTGTCTGAAAAATCAGTTGGCGAAAAAAGAAAAAAATTTCATGCCAAACAGGTTTTAAGAAACCTTTATCTTAAAAAGTACAACACAAAATCGCCTTTATATCGCTGAAAAAGGCCGTTGAAATCCTAGCTCATAACGTGGTTTTTTCGAAGTCCGCAAAACAATTTTAACCAAAAAACTCATTTCTAAGCTTTGAAAGGAGTTTTTTTCTGGCTACATCTAAATACTGTACCACAAACCGCCTGTTTAAATTTTAAGCAAATAAGTAAATATAATACAACACTAATCTACTAGGACAGTTTCAGAAGTATTGGTGATTTTTCACTTTTCTGAAAAATAATTCGCAAACTAAAAGTTTGGTGCACGACATCGGAGACCAGGTTTCAGTAAAGGTCCTGTGTTTTATTTATTTCAGTGTTTACTTCCAAAGTGTATTTCAAAAAAAAACAAAAAAACACGCAATCCACTCACTCGACAAGCTGCTTGAACGTTATTGCTCCGGAATTCATTATGTCGATGTAATGAAGAGCAGCTTTCTTCTGCTCGGATGAGAGACGAGAAAAAGCGTCGTCTTTGAGCAGACTAAATTGATGATTTCTAAAATCAAATCAAAACAATTTAGTACTACAAAACCTTTGAAACGTATTTTTCAAATAGGCCTTGATAAATTTTTTTGATTTTTAAAAAGTATTTGGAAACAACGATTAGTCGGCAGCGTGGCAGAATGGTTAAGAGAGCTGTGATTGATGGCGAACATGATCGACATGGTCGTGGTTCAAAACTTACTCAAACCATTCCGTTGTGTCCTTGAAAAAGACGGTTCACGACATATACCCCTGCTTGGCGGTCTTGGGAAGCAGCTCTAAATTTCATTCATATCGTAAATAAAAAATTTCAACCGGACAGCAATATCTTGGCATCTCCGGAAGCAGGTCGGGTTAATTGCTTGATAGTTGACTTATGTATAGCTCCTCGAACGCTTTTCTGCAAGTCAGGAAGATGAATATAAAAAAAGTGGTCTTTTGACATGAAAACTTTTAGATGGTGGTTAAAATAAGTACAACTATTTTTCTAAAAATCATTTGTCAATGTGCAAAATAATAGCCCACAAAGAATAAAGCAACTCTCACTTGTCAGGAATATGCGAAAGCCCATTTAAATAAAACTTTGCCTGATGAGCAGCGATAGTTTGACCAATATTCTTCTTATAAAAACTTGATAGAGATCTGTCTGTGAATTTGCTACTGTGAGCGGAGACCAGCCTGTGGAAGGGATGACGCGACACGATAAAAGTCGAGTAAGTCAACAGTCGCTTCATCGCTTCCGTATGCGTCAATCTGGTTTCAGAAAAAACATATTTTACTCAATGAAGTTCTATTTGTGTGGTTGCCGAAACAGCCAAGAATTCGCTGTCACAGTTTTTCGTAGTTTTCTTACTGCAAACAGACGGAGCGTAGAAATCATATCTTATTTTATCAATCAACCAAAATATCCAATTTCTGTAGAATTTACTTATAGAACTACGGATCTCGACTTGTGAAAAAGTCCTTTTCAGGGCTTAAATATTTAGTGCGAGTTCGATTCCTAATTGTGACCCTCTAAAAAACAAAGGGCTTTGATGTATTTTCATCCTCCAATTTCTAAACTTTCGTCTCAAAACTAAGGTGTTCTCTAAAAAAAAATAAAGGTTTTCATCTATTTTCTTCCTCCGATTTTGTAAGTTTCGTCCCAAAACTCAGGTAAATTCTAAAATAATAATCATAAATTTAATATTGCCTAAATATTTTACATTATATATTATTTATAAAAAACTTT
The DNA here is from genome assembly GCA_963680785.1 of Diplosoma virens. Lineage (NCBI taxonomy): Eukaryota > Metazoa > Chordata > Ascidiacea > Aplousobranchia > Didemnidae > Diplosoma > Diplosoma virens. The sequence continues at coordinate 25,661,268 of OY796892.1, read as the reverse complement.
TTGTGACCCCACAGAAAAAAGCAAAACGACCCACTTGGGGGTCGCGACCTCCAGGTTGAAAACCATTGCTCTGGTGTATAATATATAATAACTAGGCCCGCTAAAGTCAATAAAGTTAAAATTTTTTCACGGCTTTGGTACATCGTGAAGCTTACACAACATTCGGTTTCTTACGAGTCTTTTTTCTATATTCTATTGGGTTAAAATAAAATCAAAATTTTGAATAAAGTCAAAATTTGTAAAAATTTTACATTAAAAAACTCATTTTTCGGTAATTTTTTGCAATTCTAAGTTATGAATTAAATATTTTGTTTTTGCAATTTATACCAAATATTCTGCAATTTTTGCGGCTGTGACCGTTAGTGTTAATCTTAAAACTTTTCGCCCTCTTCTTTTAAGTTCTGAATCAGCGATACATGTATAAGTTTTATTTAATTTATAATATTCCACGAACTTGGTGCCTCTCCTAAAGACTTCTAGCGCCCCCATCTGGAGGTGCGCAATTTTCAATTTAGAAATTCTTAAACTACATGTATATGGTAAATTAAATTAATTTTGTTTATCAAATTAAAATTCGGTTGAAATAAAGTAGATTATTATTTTTAAGTGCGTGAAAAAAAGTGTTTTTAAATGCATGTTTGTTATAAAAGTCGGCACACGACTCGGCAATGTGGCTGAATATCTAAGAGAGTCGTATTGATGGCAAACGTAATGGACACGGTTGCAGTTCAAAATCATCAGCGTCACTCTGTTGTGTTCTTGATAAAGACACTTTACGGCACTTTTTCCTGTGTGGGAGTCTTAGCAAGCAGCTCTAAATTTCAGTCATACCTCATAAAAAAATTGAAACCCGACAGTAATATCTTGGTATCTCCGGAAACGCTTGATAATCAGAATAATCGCCTGATGGTACAACGCTTTCGAGGATTTCTTACGAGTCAGAAGGATAAAGGGGGTAAAAATAAAAAGAAAAAAAATTACAAATCACAATTATTGATGCATGAAATTATTTTTCTGAATTCATGTTAAAGTTTTTATACAAATTAATTGTTGCACAGAAGAAAACTTATTAGTAATGTTTGTAACCGTGGATCACTAACGTACAAGGTAAACTGAGAATTTTTGTCTCACTGTCGACGAAAAACATACAACTATTTTTTTCTCAATTAAAGTAAATTAGCGTTTCTGGGACAATTTACCAAAAAATTTTTTGTAAAAACCTTTAAACGGGGCATAACATTAAAAAAACCTGCAAGTTTTCATCGTTTGCATAATTTGTTATTATTTCTCACGATTTAACCGAGTTCAAATTTGGGTTCACAGAAAATTGGCAAGCCAGAGATTGCGTTTTTTATTTCTAATTAACGATTTCAAGTTTAAATTCGATTATTGATTTCAGCAAAAAAAGTTGCTAGACCGTGAAGCCAAAGTAATACGCAACTGTCTTTAAAAGACGTCCAAGCGAAATCCTGTTCTAGTAAAACAGCAAATAACTAACATTTTATCCGCATTATTATCAACAAAATTACTCAAATAACCAACTCCAACTCGATCAACTTTTTCGAGGTCGACTTCAGATTGAAGTCGAGGAATTTTTATTTTTCGAGTTCAAGTTCTGCAGACAAAATCGACTGTATATAAGCAAAAAATTACCAACAAATCCCACAATTGCAGCACGCCCACCTTGAGAATCGAGCTAATCAAATGTTTGGACGAAATTTCAACCATGACTGAACCTCACACATTTTGAGTTAAAAAAAAATTTAATGAAAATCTTGTTAATTTTGCTTTTGTTTATAAGCGTGCTTTGTGGGTTCCGAATTTATCCTGCTTCAGTTGAGCGGATATTGAGAATGCGACCCTCAGAGCATAACTCTTTTAAAACACGTTAGAGATACTTGTTTATTTGTAATGCAACCGTACATTTAAAATATATACATTGCTTTTGAAATTATCGAAAGTGCACTTTATTTTTTATAAAATTTTGCGATCTCGCTCTCGATCTCGACATTTGTGGTCACTACTACATCACAGGTAGATTAAATGCAAATTTTTGTTCGAAAGTAAAAGTTACTGTACATCACCACGTTATGATAATAATTTTTAAGAGCAGTCGATATTTCAAACAACAAATTTTTTTTGCTCCTTTATTAGTTAAAAAGATTATCATGGCTTCATGCACGATCCCGGTAAAATTGAAAAAACTGCATTGCATTTTTAGTTTTTTACAGCGGAATTTAAATTACAAAAAAGTTTCTTCACTTTTAAAAGAAGGTGAATAGTAGCAATGAACAATGGGAATTAAAAGTTGTGCGTCAACAACAAGAACTAGCGACAAAACCTCAAAAAACTTTCATTCAGCTACCGGTGCTAAAACGTATAACAAAAAGCTACTGAACACACCTGCTTCAGGACTCAGACTTAGGATATTTATCGCTTTTAGTAAATTAACAAGTTACCTCATCATTGTGGGGAGTTTTTCTGATACTCCCAGAAGCAGATCCGTTGTGCTAACATTTTCAATTTGACTTTTGTCGGTTATTTTACCTTTCAGAAATAACATGATTTGTTTCCACGAGGAGCAAGCATTCTAACAAAACAATAATTATTACATTACTGTTACATGTAGTTTGTTTGATATAAAACGTAACTCTGATCGTTGATAAACAATTGCAAATTATCACACAACTTTTTTTATCATGATGTTAAATGATAAGCACTTCAAATTGTTGGAAGTATGAGTAGGCTAATCAAAATGATTGATCCAAGTTCAATTTGGTAGCATTTTTCCGCAAGTGGCAAAAAATATTTTTGAACCAAAGAAGCAGATAAATACTGTGTAAAATTAGAATTCATTTAGCGTTGCGTTTAATATAGGCTTCATTGCAATGCAAATTTCTAATAATTTTTTTTAAAGATTTATTCATGGATCTAGACTAAAAAGCAAGGGTAAAAAACCTGAAGAAAATTTATAATTTTAAACGAAAGTCAGCCAGCCATATAACATTAAACATCATAATGAAAATTTACATTTGACACACGTTGAAAACAAAAATTAGTGAATGGATATTTTGAATAGATAAGCGCTTTTTTCGTCCTGGGTTTAATAGTAGGGTTCTAACATGCGGCCCATGGGAACATCTATGGTGGTCCACAATAGTGTTACTGAAACATTGTGAATGTCTGATAAGCAATAAATATCTTATAATTAGCATGAGGTATTTTGGATAATACTAGAAAACAAACTGCTTAAAAATGAGAAGCACCAGACTCGAGTTTCGCTCTTATTAGAGCTCGTCAGTGATGCATATCTCACTGCTCTGGTCTAGTGGTGTTGTCTCTTGCGTGGAAGACCACACGCAACGAGTTCGATTCGCAGTGAGATATGCATCACTGACGAGCTCTAATAAGAGCGAAACTCGAGTCTGGTGCTTCTCATTTTTAAGCAGTTTGTTTTCTAGCAATAAATATCTTTCAAATTTTCTTTTTTTAAACCCTCCGGTTCACTCAATAATTTTCGTAAAATACATAATAAGGTTCCAGCAAACTGTAAAACATTTTAAAGCACTTGTGTTATGTCAAGCTGTTTTTGCATAAAAAAATCACTTCAGTTATAGATGGAAAAAATGATAAGGTTCATTGCCAAAGCAAAGACTATAAAGTTGGATTCGCAAGCAAAAAAGCACCGAGAAATACATAAAGAAGGTAAATGGAAAGTCAGGCAGTGCGGCACAAAGCCATACAAAGAATAACAAAATTTAGCAAAAAATGCTAATTGATCAGTTTTTTTCAATCTTCACGACGATGACAAAAATGCTGGACATGTTGCGTAGAAAGAAAATTTATTATGAGAGATTTCATTTTGACTTTTGAAATGGTCCTTTTGACCCGCGGCAGGATTTCTTTTGGTGGGTTTCTTTGCCTGCCTGACCCCCTTTTGGGTCTTGACCCCTTTGGTCACAGAGTCTGTTTTTTCTCCCACCCATGATTATACAACATTCTCTTCATATGGCTCGGATGTCTAAGGTTGTATTGAATTTAATTTGAACTTTTTTTTTCTTTCTTTTCTCTTGTTCTTTTGGTGACGCAGGCATGCTCTATAGTCTTTTTCTTTTACTTTTTTCCGTGCCTTCTTCTTGCATGTTTAAGGTCTGACGTTTTCCTGCGTCTACCTTTTCTTGACTCTCGACTATTTTTTAATGTGTAAAATTTACTGATCGTGTTGGTGATCAAGAATAAAATGAAAAGAATGAATGAATGAATGACTTATGACATCATAATGACTTAACTTCAAACATCGCAAATCAATTTCTTCAAAAACAAATCTGAAATACATCCTTATATGACTAAAACTTGTTGGGGTTAGAAAATTTAGAAATTATTCTTTTAACTTTTGCTATCCCATTAAAAACAATTAGGGCCAAAAAATTTTTTATTTTAATCTTTTAAGTCTGCAAAAAAAAGTCCTCTAACAAATCGGCAAAAGAACAGAAAAGGCTAACAAGAGAAGCACTTAATTGGACAAAGAACAGCATTTCTCCGTTATTGCGCGTATAAGATAAGCTTTTGGGAACTAGAGAGCTCGCCTTTTTATTACGAGCCTATTGTCGAATTCAGAATAAACGGTTTGGTCAGATTGAATGTCTATGCTAATTGCCTTAATTTTTTTAGGCGTTTGTTAGTGGTGTCAATCTCTTTTTTTGTAGTAAGTAAAAAGAACTCTAAAATTAACAAAAAAAACTCCAAATAAACGGATTCTTTAGCCTTAGAGAAGAGCTTACTTTCGGCACGACGCACATTACAACTTTGTGACGATCATCATAGATAAATCTTGAAAGATCGAGATTTCGATCCAATCTAGACACCTCGCAACGAGTTTGAAGCTGAAGTCTTCTGTGTTTGTACTGCTCTTCTTCCCACAGTTGTTTATGTTCATTTTTTGATGCTAAAAAAAGCAAATGATTATCGTTTTAGCGATCGCGATCCCGAACAGTAAAGTGTTTTTTTAAATATTTTATTAACTACATACCTGCGACCATATCGAAGTTCATTATTTACTGATCTGACGCCATCATGACATTGTAAAGTCACGAAATCGTCGAACAAATAATTCAAGCTATGTGCAGAATGCAAGGGCAAACTTAATAATGGCAGCATTTTTGATTGAGCAAAGAAGCCTAATATACGGTTTCGACGCAAAACTTTTGTGTCTTACACCCCACAAATGATTAACAGCTTCATTTATAAAAAGTTAATGAAAGACAATCATATTACAAAAATTAATATGATACTGGTTAGGAAAAACTAAATTTAACTTTTTGTTACACAATACTATTTGAAAACCATCCACTTTGAAGCAACGCTAAAGATTCCAAGGCATTATAAAAAGAGTTAGAAATCAGGCAAAAAATTCATACTTTATTTTATGAAAAAAGAAAACTTGCTAAACCTCTAATCAAGCTTTTTCTATCTTGTGTAGGTCAGGGACGTCTAATCCATGGCCCGCATAAGATTTTGAATGCCCGCGTGGTGTTTTTCAAAATGAGGTGATCTCACTAGGGTAGACTGCTCGTGCGAATTTTTATGTTAAGTGAAGACAAGAAAAGGTTTTGTGAACAAAAATATTTGCAGACCAATAATATTACGTTGGAATCCAAGTGAAGACCAAAAAACGTCATCGCTCCTTTACGAAATTTTTCCTTCCAGCGGCTCATAGTTGGAAGTTTTTATTCAAAGAGATCTTTATGTGGCCATGATTGAACACCTCTGGATTGAAGCTAAGACTTTTTTTCAGTCTTTAACTAAATTTCAGGATAAAATACTAATTTTTATACGGATTATTTCGACGTAATATAATTGGTGTGCAGTTTTTTAAAATTTAAATGCCTCTCAACTTTTTAAAACTTTCTTATCTATATTCACAAGCTTCCTACTTCGCGTAGATTTTTTTTCTTTTTTCTAATTCTAAATAACCTTTTTCTTTGGTTAGACTTTTCAAGCAAAGAATAATGTCATCCTAAAATAGATGGTAATAATTTTAATTAAAAGCAAAAAATTAGTCAAAGCAAATTTTGTGCGTTGAAGGTAGGTGATAAGTTTGTACTTTTCACACGCATTTTATTATTTTCTAATTCATTGATTTTCTTCTGCCAAGGCTAAAGAAAATTTGTAGAATTTGGTTGTAGGCTTAATGTCATTGCTAAAACAATCTTTTCTGCTTTGAAAACTGCTACGAATCAAAATTTTTTAAATAAACTTAAACCAAATTAACAAATTATTTGGATTGATTTGAGTATATTTTAATACCAAAGTGATTGCACTATAAGGGCATGCAAAAATCCAAGTCTTTAACACAATAGGCTACCACCAGCACCGGTCAAATCTTTTTGACGTATGTACAAAAAATCAAAACGTGTTACAACTGAATAATGATTGCATAGCATAGTGAGAATACATCCAGGTTCCGTGCTTGCGAACTACTGTTGGGCGATTCCATTTGTCCATGCACAAATGGGGTCTCGCTCCTTCACCAAATTACAAGTGCGGCGTCTCTCAACAAACCGCAGACCACGTTCTAATAGCGTGACCCATACGTCGAACACCACATGGAGTACGAAGTCTGACAGTTGTGGATGACGAAAGCCAAAGCTGGTTCAACACCATTACCGCCAGCATATGATCCGGGCAGTACAATAGCCCGGGGTAATAAGAGGATAAACCCTCGGCCCCAGTCCTGTTCGTGTCTGACCCGGAGCAGATGTCCTTCCAAACGACGACGAATGATCGCATGGACAAAAAACTGGATTTTCAAGTCCTTTTGTCCGGTAGAAAAAAATTTAAGCAGTGGTTTTTAACTTTTTCGGGGTGAGAACTTTTTAAAAATTTGTATAAAAACTTGTGCACTTCTTTTGCTTTCATTCAAAGGTGGTACTTAAGATTGTTTTTTCGATCTTTGCCTTTGTCCATAAATATATCCAAAAATATCCATAACTCAATTCCTAATTCTTAATATTTGGTGATTAGAATTACATGTGTAGTGCTTAGTTTGAAAGGTAAAAGCATCTTACTAACAAAATGTTTATTGACCGTAAATATCTTCTGTTGACCCTTGTTGGGTCACGGAGCCCCAATTGAAAATCAATAGTCTAAAGCAGGGGTGTCCAGCCTGCGGCCCTTTCTTCCAATTTTTTTATATATTTTCAAACCTGAATCGCAGCATCTCTCAAACTGAGTTCTGCGAGCTTGCTTAGTACATTTTTGAGACGAAAAGCGACAAATTAGAGTCTTATTCAAAGTGAAAACCTTTTTTAAAAAACACTTCATTTTGGGGACAAAAATCGACAAATTAGATTGCGATTTAAAATGAAGACTTTTTTGCGGCCCGCCGACTTTTGCTCGATTCAGAATTTGTTTCATAATGAAACAAGGTTGGACATCCCTGGTCTAAACCATTTACTTCCTTTAAAACTTTATCACAAATTAAAAAAAATTATTCTGTTCTTTTTATGCGTTAAAAAATAAAACTTTTAAGCAGTGGTAAGATTCAAAATTTTAAGAACAGGTTCTCTTTTGCATAGAACTCACTAACGACAGGTTTCCACATTATACAGAGACAAAACCGTACGAACCCCGGAGAGGGGAAACCCGTGCTGCCCCCTCAGTCCCAACACTGATGTTAAGAACTCACCCAAATTCTTAATCCCGGCATCTGTCAAAACAAGAAAACGCCTCTGGCCAATTGGTGATGTAGAAAAATATTGTTGGTAAACTTTGTCTTTTTCTGACAAGTTACCATCCAGTGGTAGTACTAATGACACTTTACTATCATCATTCAAATCTCCATTCAACACCCGGTTCTGGTTTGCTTTGTTCACTTTTATAGACAGATCATATTGACTGTTAAAAAAAATTGCTTTTAATTTTTATTAAAGACTGTACACCGAATGAATTTTTCAATAATTACTGTAGGTTATGATGAATGTTGTTAGTAAGTTTTTTTATTAGTAAGAACAGAGGCGCCGGAAGCGACAAAAAAAGGGAAACTGACTCTCCCGCCTTTTTCAAAGCGGGAAGGCACAGGAGGTCAGAGAATCGATATAAAATTTACATTATTGAAGTATTGGGTTAAATTTGTCTTTACAATTATATAAACTCGACTAAAATATCAGATTGATTGAAAATCAAGCCTTTTTTGTCTGCACTAGTTTATTGAGACGAAAATGGTAGAATTGAACACAGAAACAAAGTGATGACTTTTCTTTTTTTTAGTCTTCAGCTATTGTTCGGGACGAAAATAAGATTTCGCACCCTTAATGAAAATGATGACCTTTTTTTTCGTTATTACTAGATTTTTGTGCTAAAAAAAGTGCCTTTGTTTTGAATTTTGCCTCTCTAGCCAAAAAATTTTCCAGCGCCCCTCAGTAAAAAACAATAATTATTCTAAGCCATCAAATAAACGAATAGGCTATATTAAGCAAGTTTTAAAGAATTAAAAGCGCGCAGAACTTTAGAGAAATGTACTTTTTAATGAAAATATCAATATTTGCAGAGTCTACTGCAAAATTATTAAAACTACATGGTCGAAACAACTTAATGTATCAAATTTCAAATCCCACAAACTAGCATGTTATTATCCGTTTGCTGTAAACCATCACACTTTCTCTCGTCGTCGTCGTCGTCGTCGTCATCGTTTGAAGGGCATCCACTCCAGGCCAGACACAAACAGAACTGGGGCCGAGGGTTTATCCTTTTACTACCCCAGACTGCTGCACTGCCTGGATCAGATGCTGGCAGCGATGTTATTAAGCCAGCATCGAGTTTCGTCATCCAAAACCGTCAGACCGCGTGCTCCATGTGGTGCCCGATGTATGGGGCACATTGTTAGTACATGGTCTGCGGTTTGCTCTGAGGCGCCGCACTCGCAATTCGGTGAAGGAGCGAGACCCCATTTGTGCATGGACGAATGGAATCGCCCAACACCAGTCCGCAGGCGGTTGAGCTTAACCCAAGCTGCTCGGGGTAAGCCCATCCCAACAGGCCTGACACTGGTCCCGGGCACAAAAGCACGGAGCCTGGAAGCATTTTCACAGTACTCCGCGTTCCATTTGTGATTCGTCCATTCAGAGGCGCGGATGCCAAGTCTGGCAAGATTGTCCAAGAGATTCCGCGCACCTGGCACAAACGGGCGTCTGGATTTTAGTCTCACTTGGCCAGTATCTGAGGACCCATTTAACAGACCATGCAAAATATGATCGGGGTCCAGAGATCCACGGTAAGCCAAGGAGAGTGTCGCTCCCAGTCGGCGAAGCTCAGCTGGCTGGATGCCTGAAAGTACAGGTAGGTGGTCCGTTGGAGTGGGACGCAGGCATCCAGTAACTATGCGCAAGGCGTCATTCAAGACACTGTCAATGAGGCGAGTGTGAGCACTGCGACACCAGACTGGCGCACAGTACTCAGCTGTTGAGTAGACTAGAGACAAGGTGGCTATGCGTAGTGTTTTAGCACCAGCACCCCATCCCGAGCCCACGAGTCGCCTCAACAGTGTGACGCGCGAAGATAGTTTTTTGCGCAATGCCACTAAATGGTGACGAAACGTGAGCGATCTGTCCAGTTTTACCCCAAGGTATGTAGGGGTTGGACAGAACGGTAAAAGTCTACTATTGTTGTAGACCTTTAGCTCACGTTTGGCCTCTCGGTTGTTTAAGTGAAAGGCTGTCGTCACCGTCTTAGTGTGACTGAGCTTCAACCTCCAAGTCTGGAGATACGCTGAAAGTGTAGACATGTCTTGGCTTAATGTCCCCTCCAAGTCCTTCCAGTTTCCAGAAGAGTGCAACAATGCTAAATCATCAGCATAAGCAAACTTTCTGGAAATCATGGAAGGAAGATCGTACGTATAGATGTTAAATAGGAGGGGAGCCAAGACCGATCCCTGAGGAACGCCGTTTTTAAGACGGCGTAGCCTGCTTTGCTTGCTGTCACCGGTGGTAAGGGTGAAACTTCGATTTCGGACAAGCTCCATGATCATTTTGACCATGTGCTTATCCGGAAGTAGTCTCAGCAGCTTGCAGGTAAGGCCACGGTGCCAGACAGTGTCATAAGCAGCTGTCAGATCGATAAATACGGCACCGGCCTTCTTTTTAGCCTCGAAAGAATCCTCGATGTTCTGGGTTAGCAGAACAACTTGATCTACGGTTGACTTCCCGCGTCGGAACCCAGCCTGCTCTTTAGGGAGCAGTGGATCGATTAATGGTTCAACGCGGGCGTAGATAAGCTTCTCGAGGATCTTGTAGGGGACACAGAGCAGAGATATCGGTCGATAACTCTTTGGGTCCCCCACGGGCTTTGCTGGTTTTGGGATCGCGACCACAAGCGCTCTTCTCCAGATCTTGGGAATTTTGAGTCGGCGCAAACAGGAGGAAAGGAAGTCACGTAACCAGGACTTCAAAGCAGCTCCAGCATGGAGTATAAGCTCGGGGCAGATGGAATCAGGACCCGGAGCTTTACCTGGTTTTAAATGTTGAAGGGCAGCAGCAAATTCTCTCTGTGAAAAATTGTCAGAGATATTTACTGCGTCTGGTGTTGTGGCCCTCCAAAGGTCAGACACTTCTTGAAAGACAAGTCGAGATGACTTGCGATCAACAGCCTCGTATTTCCCATTTCTAACCAGCTGAGATGCAATAGCATCGGCTGAAACAGGACAATGACGAGGAGAGTGTCGTGACCTACCAGTAAGGTTGTTCAAAATACTCCACGCTTTTCGACTAGAGTGTGAGAAGTCAATGCTCCGAACTGCTTCGGACCATCGATCCCTCCGTTTTCTGTCAAGCTTGGCAAGCAGAGTTGTAGCAGCCAAACTTGAGTCGTCTCCCTGAGGAGACTGCAGAAAGGTTTTATAGAGGGATTCACACTCTGCATCCCAACACGGAATATAGTTGTTTCGATACCCGCGTGGGATAGTCTTCTTGGCTGCTTTCTTAATGATGTTACAGAAGTCCTGGTAAGCCGCATCCACATCAAGTGAATCAGGCGGCAACAAAGTCTTTGCGAATTTATTCGTCAAAGCAATGTAGTGACTCCATTTGGCCTTGCGGAAGTTCCATCGCTTAACAGGCATGCTTGGCACTGCCATAGCAAACCTGGGTGGTGTAATAAGCGAGGGTCGATGTTGTGACCTGGGAAACTTCTCAAGGACACGTCTATCCGGTAAGCGACTGTTTGGACCTACACTAGCGAAAGCTAGATCTGGATTGGTGCCAGTGTTCCAGCGGCCGGAATAAAAACTGGCAGCGTCCTTGGCATTATATAGCAGGGCAAGACAATTAATACTTGCCCAGCCAGCCAAGCACTCACCATCCGGACTGTTGTCATCATAACCCCAGTCAGCATGACGACAGTTAAAATCGCCAGCGTACAGACAGGGGTGAGGAAACACTGGGAGATCCAGGGTTCGCAATCGCGTTGGCGGTGGTTTGTAGACGTTGACTATTTTATAGCCATCAACGTCCACACACAGCCACTCGATCTCCGATGTCGGTGGAGATTGGTCCAAAAGCGTGTATCTCAGTCGCTCGTGGACAAACGTGGCAAGGCCATGCTTCCTGCTTAAAGAAGACCCAGCTAGTTGGTAGTGTGGTAGTACCAACTTCTCTGCATCAGTGCAGTGGGTCTCCTGCAGTAGGATGACGAGTGCCTCAGACTGCATAGCGAGGTGATGAAGAACATTCATCTTGCTTGCAGTGAGGCCTTCGATGTTCAGCTGAAGAATAGTGGGTCTTCGGAACTTGTTGGCAATGTGCCCTGAAAAGGGCAGTTTTATCCTGACATTGCCCCGTCCTGAAAAGGACGTTTGCCGATTAACAGACCCACACTGAACATCGGAATGGGTGGATACCCTTCTGTTTTGGTAGGTTCGGTTTCGGTCTGTCATTTTAAAATCAATGAACAGACTTACTCACGGCCCAGGCTGCGTGAAAGCACCTACCATCTGGGCCAACACTTTCTCTGATGTCCAGCAAATCAGGAGAAAAATTAGTAAAAATGCAAAGTAGCTTGAAAAACCAGTGGCGAAGCAGTAGCACCCCTACACATCTGTGCAGTAGTTTTAAACACTATCAGTAACGCTTAAAAAATTAATAATTAAAATAATTTTTAATTTCTTTCAATTTTCTTTAATCAAGTTTAAGTTTTGTTTGCTTGTTAAAAAAATATTTTTTGAAATTTGAATAGGCAACTTCTTGAGCTGTTTTAAATTTAACTTAAAAATTTCACGCAAAGTAATGCGAAATACGCATTCCATTGAAGCTTTATCTCGTAGTTTAAACGTAGATTGATTGAGCTGCAATAAACACAACTCAATCGATTTGAGCATAGGCGTGACCAGTTCAGCGCTTCCCTTTGTTGGTATAACACTTTTTATTTATAATATTGCATAGTTAATATCCATCAAACTAACACAAATTGTGTTTTACAGATTGCAAATGTAGGGGCGCCAAAATTGAGAGCAAGGGGGCAATTGCTTTTGAAATTCGCTAGACAGAAACATATTGTATTAGATTTTTCGCTACAATTATAATACCTCGACCTAGATTTAACACAAAAAAGTTTGTATAATATCGATTTAGACAAGAAGTCACCTGGCTATTTTTTAATCCACCTAGCGTATAACAGTAATTTAGCGACAGGGACAAAATTAAGAAAAAAAATACGAAAGACATTCTCGACAAACGTAGACTTAAGCGAATCGGAGAAAAGTTTTTCCTAAAAAACTAGGCGAAGACCAAAAAAAGACCTTCACTTGAGTTGGAAGGTTTGATTCTCTATTAGTGCCAAATGAAGGCCAACAAATAGAAAAGACTTCATTGGTTATTCTACTTCACGAGTAAACCAAAAATATTTGCTGGCCAGGTAAATATAACATTGCCGTCGAAAAGTAAAGACCTTTATTTATTTATTTTTTAGTTTCCACTTAGTCTTTTTAGTAAAAATTTTCTCCATTATGCTATTTTTTCTTTGTTGAAAGTGTCTTTTTCGAATAAATAAGTGCTTTTTAAAAAATTTTTCGGCGCTCCTGATTGCACCAACAATAAAACGTTTTAAATGCTTGATTAATCGATTAAAAGTATAATACTTACGGTGAAAAAGTTGTGCATAGTCGAAAAATGAAAGAATATAAGACAAACACAAAAGCAATCAAAACAAGACCAAGGTAAAGAATTAATTTGCTAGAGCGCATTTTTTAAATATTTTCTAGTGGTTGCGTCCTTCATTATTTTGCCGACTTTGATATTACTGTGTCATTGTACAAAAGAGTAACCTGCAAAACAATTAATTCGTTATTTGTACCTGTCATAGCCGTATCAGACTAAAATATTTTAGGGAGACAAAACAATCTTGCTCAAATTTTTTCGAATCCTGATTTCGTATTATACCATGGAGTTATTCAAATATCATTCCAATTTTTTTTTTTTTTGGTTTTTATTTATTTCTTTTGTTGCAAAATAAAGCAGAAACGATTGGTTTTGCCCAGATAAACTTTTGAAGACCAAAGAAAAGGTCTTTACATTAAATCTTATTTGTTTTTGCTCGCTGATCTGGATCGTTCTAAATTGAATAACTTCCTTCTGTCCCAATAGCTCATTTTCGGTACCCGAAAAAAATCTAATTTTGCATAAAATTTTTGCGTCTGGGGGGGACATTTGTCTCCCTTCCTCCCCGACTCGTACGGCTATGAGAGCTAATGCTCTTGCATTGGTGTGAAGGATATGTAAGAAAAACCTTTAATAATTTCCATCAAAGCAAAATGACTGGAAAATACTGTATTTCTTTTTTATTTGCTTCGAGAACGAGTCAATTTCCTATAGGAAACGCCTATTTTAAATAAAAAAAAAATGATTGCAACTAGATTGGCTCTTTGTTTTCTATTGAAGTTTTGCTTCATATTTAATTAAACTACAAATCAAAACCGGTGTATCGCTTTGTCTGGAAATGTCGCGTAGAAACGAATAAAATTCTACGTATTATAAAAGACTTTCATTGGAAAAGAACAAAAAAGTTTTTGTATCTCAACACAAAAAATATTAAACCGCACTTCTAGGTTTTTTTTTAAAAAAAATTTTTAAAAAGATCTTTTTAATTAAATATGGTGTGCTGTGTTATTTCGCTATTGTACAACTTGGGGTGGTGATCAAGATGTTAAGGGCTCTACTTGGTAGTTCTACAAACGAATATTTTCTCGTTATAATTCAGTTAACTTTTCAAAAAAAGCAAAAGCTTATTTATTGCCTACACCAGGGAGGTCCAACCTTGTTTCATTATGGGTCAAATTTTAAATCGAGCTAAGTCGGTGGACCGCAAAAAGCTTTTCACTCAGAATCAGACTCTAATTTATTACTTTTCGTTTCGAAAATCAAGTGTTCTCTAAAAAAAAAATCGGGCTCTGATTTGTCAGTTTTCGTCCCAAATGTGTACTAAGCTAGCTCGCGGAACTCATTTCCGAAAACCTCGTTATACCCAAAAAACTTGGAATAGGCAGTGGGCCGTATCAGAACCTTAAGTGGACCGCAAGTTGAACATCCCTAGCCTACACTGTCGGAGGATATTTTTAAAAAATGATTATAAGATCGTGCTAGATTTTAAGCCAGAGTTTACTTTTTATTATTTTATTTAATTCTAGAAGCTAACCATGAATAGCTTGAGAGAAGGAAGAGCAATGAGTCTGGCATCGTCTAGAAAAGAAACCATCCAAAGAAAACTGGTCAAACAGTTGCCATACTTAGTGGCGGCTCGCGCATTGGAGCTGCAGAGCTGGCAGCATCTTGAACATCTGTGCAGCGGTTGTAAATATTATCAACAACGCTTCAAATATTATAATTATTAATCTTTTAAGTGTTGCTGATATATCTGAAAATATTTACAACTGCTGCACTGATATTTAAGGTGCTGCAGCTCTGCAACTCCAATGCGCGAGTCGTCACTGGCCATACTGTACTTATTGCTCCGCTTTACGCGGGATTCCCGCTGAAAACCGATTTAAAAATGAATGCAAAATTCCCAACGGCTAAAACCTTAAAATACAGCTCTTAAAATCGGGTGAAAACCAACAGTGGGAATGCGCAGTTTTTGGATCATTTTGAAATGACGTCAAAAGTATGATTTGACGCGATAGCCGCAGCAGTGGGAATCTGCCTCAATCAGAAATCAGATTCAGGACGGTTAGGCATACTCAAAATCTCGGAAATAAAACTTTTAAAAACCAGAAGATATCATGCTACATCAGGACGCTGGTTACCCTTGGTGTCGACCAAAGTTTTACTTTAATAAACTCAAATAGGTTATTTTAGGGATCCGCAAATACTTTTCTGCGAAACTAAAAAAACATCGATTTTCTTGCGATCCAAATATTTTTGTTTTTTTTACCAAATTATAGGAAGGCAAAAGGAAAACCTCCATCCAGTTTCGTACGATGAGATACGGTTTTGCTATCAACTTAAAATTAGTACATTTTTCACAGAAAAACAGTCCCACTTTTATATTCTTTCGAGACCCTACGTGCTAATCTCAACCATTTATGAACCTGTTATTTATTTCACTAAATTCATTTTGGTTTAACAAAAAGTCAAAATGGTGTTTCCCAAATTTATTTATGGCTTGATTAATACAATAGACCTACAGACTCTATTCTTTCTTTGAAACATTTTTATTGTAAATTTTATTGTTAATTTAATTACAAGTAATTTCTCAAAATTTCTGGGCTACCGGTACACGTATTTTTTAACGACGTCAGATCTTTATAGTTTACTCTAAAGAGTGTAGCTATAAAGGTCGAAAGGAATGAGTGAAAAATTGCAAAAGCTTTGCTTAACCTCGCTTATTAAACCCATTGTCTAAAAATCTTTGGTTTTGAAACTAATCAAGCTGTTGTTTTATCATTTCAAAAAGTAGGAAATCACGCATTACGCAGTCTACTGAAACTTTTAGAGCTATGACTTTTACTGGGTTAATGCTGTACGGTAACTCGATTTAGAAAGTTTTTATTCAAACACAATAACAGGCCTACATCATAAGCTATCAAAATGGTACAACACGATTTCATCTGGACAAATTACACGAATCTATTATCTTGAAAAAATACTGCCCAGTAAAGACTCTGTCAAACCTGTTTCAACATTTGCTGTCGAGCTCAACCCATTTACGTCTTTAAAAGTTTAAACAGTAAATCGTTAATTGCGCGTTTCATATATTTCCATCGAACAGCGCACGAACGTCTGAAGGAAAAACGTCAAAGTCTTTGTTGAAATAATGACGTCAGTTCTCTTTCAAGGTTGCCGTTTCGATATTTTTTGCTACCCTGATCGATTCGAGATTTTCGATCTTGCTTGACTGAAATTAATCTTTTTTTATTTATTTAACAAAGATGTAGAAAATCTTCTTAAAACTTGTCTGGGTTGAGATTAAGTTTGTAAAGCCTGTCAGGTTACTGTAATCTTTAAATTAATGATCATTAACTACTGATGCTTAATAAGACCACCGCCGAGTAGCTTACATCTAGCAAAAACTGCAATTGTAAGATTGTTTTTGTTTTCAGTTGATCTTGTTTGTTTTTGTTTTTTAGTTAAAAAAAACATATTTTTAATACTTATAGTCGTACGAGCCAGGGGGGCAGGGAGCAATTGCCCCCAAACTAAAAAATTTCGGCATAATCAAATTTTCTCGGGCATTAGCAATAAATTACTTGGGCAAAATCAGAATTTTTCGAGCAGTGACAACAGACTATTTGGGAACGATAAAGCAGTGATTCCAATCTTTTGATCGCCGTGGACCTGTCGATGTAACCTCGGCCCGGGTGGCGTAGATACGTGTATTATTTAGGGTGAAGACCAAACAAAAAAAATAGGTTTTCATTTTAAATCTATCTCAGATTTCTTAATTTTCGTCAGAAAAATTAGTGATTTCTAAAAAAAAGATCTTTATTTTTTCATTCACGGGTTCACAGTGTAAAAATTAGTGCAACCTGTAATCAAATTCAACTTCTAAATCGATCTCGATCGATAAAGATGTGCTCGATCTCTATAACTGCTACGAATCGACCAAGCATAAAATGAGGAAGCACAGGTGAGCACAGCAATCAAATCTTTGAAAGCTGGCAAAGCCCTTGATGAAGATGATATTCGACCCAAAATGTTTAAAACCATGAACAACTTTGGGGTTCGTCGACTGACTCGTGTGTTTCAAGTAGCTTGGAAAACTGATGAGGTACCGAAGCAATGGCAGACCAGTGTGTTGATACCTATTCGTAAAAAAGGAGACAAAAAGTACACTAACTACAGGTGCATTTCTTTGAAGTCTTGCTGAAAAGGTCTATGCAAAGTGCCTTGAAAAGAGATGTCGTAAAATAGTCGAACCTCAACTTCAGGATGTACAATGCGGATTTCGCCTGGCAGATCCACCATGGACCAGATCTTTGCCCTTCAGCAAGTTTTTGAGAAATTGTGGGAATATTTCAAAGAGTTAGTGATATATTTAACCGTTACTTCTGAATAACTGTTATTAACTGCTTCTTTGAAAATTTATCTGTTACTTTATATTCGTAAAGGCGACTAAGAACTAACCAAGAGCAATTGTGACGTTATTACCATATCAAAGGCAAAAACAGATAAGAAAAAATTGCTGAAAAGAAAAAGTTGCAGAAGGATTGAGCTGTAAAATAACCCAACGTGAATACTAACAGTTACTTCCTAACTGTCAATATTCGTTAAGAAAATTGTCTATTACTTTTTAACGTACGGCTATTTTTCGTACACCTCTACTTTACCGGCAGTAAAAATTTTGCTCTTCTTTGCGAAAATTAAGATACTTTTGCGGATCGGCAGAAAATTAACGCGGACCAGCACCGGTCCGCGGCCCGGGAACTGGAAATCCATGGCATAAAGTATCCCAATTTGGAAGAATTCGGATTAAAGTGAAGACGTTTTTTATTTTTTTTTATATTTGTTTTAGTCTTGACCTTTAATTTGAGACAAGAACGGAGAATTTCGACACTGACAGCAAATGAAGACTTTTTTTTAGTCATATTAGTTTTTTTTGGCACAAAAATAGAATTGAATAAATGAAAAAATGGAGAAATTACACAAATCTTTTTTACTCATCACCTGAGCTTTGAGACAAAACTGTGTGATATTTTCTCATATCTATTGCAATGTTTCAAAATCATGATTCTGGCAATGAGCAATAAAATTATAACTAAACTGTAGACTATTGCGCCCCAATTTTTTACGGGTACGGCTATAGTAATATTTTTGATGGAGTTCAGTAGTCCACTGTAGCGTTACCAGAACAATAGAAATTTATAACATACCGAACAATAGAATTGGTTTAAAGACACTACAATAATTGAAGTACTGTAGATTGAGCACCTGATAAAAATTTCTGTGCGGGCCGCAACAAAAGACTTTGCTGGACGCATGCGGCTCGCTAATTGGACAGTCCTGGCTTAGTGGTTAAGAACGCGAACCGATGGTGAACGTGCCGCGGTTCAAACCCACAGGCGTCGTTCTGTTGCGTCCTTGGAAAAACACTTTCCGACATTTTCTTCCACTTGGCGGTCTTAGCAACCAGTGTAGCCCTAACGGATGAAAACATTTTGGGGGAGGGGTGGAACCAAATTTTTCGAATTTTATGCCACGATTGTCAAAATCATGATTTTGCATCGTTCTAGGCGGGCGCCCCAAAATAACTATGATTTAATTTGAATACTTTTTTTGGTCTTCGCTTGATTTTTTTGCTTTAATTGAAGCAGAGAAGTAAATTTGGAGATGCAAATAGGTTAATTGGTTTATCAAAAAAAATTTTAAAGACCAAAAATAGGTGTTTACAATAAGCCTTATTTTATTTGAGCACTTAATTGAATCGTTTTTAGAAAATGAGCTAAAGACTTTTCCCCAAAAAATATGGATAAAATAATTTCTTACTAAAAAAGTGCATGTTCTGTGCACAAAAAAATCTGATTCTTTCCAAATTTTTTTGGTGACATGGTCCCCCTTTAGAAATCCAAAACCCAACCCCCGGAAAGCTTTTTGACAGAAAAAAAAAGACAGATTCGATGTGCAGACCCACTTTTTTTGCTTTTCCAGAGATCACTAGTCTTCTGAGACAAAAATCGCGAAATCTGTGATTGATTCAAAGTGAAAACCTTTTTTTTACTCCCACTTGAATAATTTTTCCACTAAGCATATTTGGTTGTGGTCGTATGCTTCTCTTTTTAAAAATCCTCGTTACGTCACTGACTCAAGCATATCTAAATAAACGACTCTGACCAGAAACATTTTGACTCCGGCTTTACAGCATTGATTTTTACAAAATCGATAAGTTTTCGCTTTTCTTGATACCAGGTATACTCGTATTATTAAAATCTTTAGTCATGCTCTTCTGGTAAGCAGAGAAGCTTTACCAGAAGAGCATGAATAAAGATTTTAATCGATAAGTTTTCTCATAAAAATTTGGTGCATACCATGTAAAATTTCAAGCACACCTCATAATCTTAATCTGTATAATTTCATATTGTCTGCTTTAAGTCTTGATGTCTATAGGGGAGAACGAGGCACTACGTAGTAACACTTTTTTTCTTTTTGCTATTTCTCTAATAATAATTTTTTTTTCTAAAGTCTTGTTTAATATGAAAAATTTAAATCACTATTTCACTAATATAAAAAAAATAAGTAAATAATTTTCAAAGCTTAGTTGTTAAAATTACGATTTAAATATTTAAATTAAGCGTTACAACGTGCGCCGTCAAAGAGTTACATGATGATATTTACAACTGCTGCAGCTCCAATGCTCGAGGCGCCACTGAGTACAATCTGAACTAAAAGACTTTTTAAAAATGACAAAACTTAGCTTTCAAAAAAAAAATGACCACGTGATACATTATTTCTGAATAAAAAGCAAAATCATTATATTTCGAGCAGTAGTTCATTTATAAAAAATTGCTTTGTTTTTTAGTATAAACTTATTTCGGCGTTCCAAAATTTTATGCTCAGTGAACGACAATTACAATTGATAAGTTGATTCATTAGTGACAATTTGAACCTAGGAACTAAATGGTCTACAATGTAGTTAAAATAGTACTTTTTTGAAACATTAAAGTTATTCTTTTAATTTGTAGTTTTTTGTTTTAAATTACTCTTTTTTCAGCTTTTTTAAATGTTATTAGGCTAGCAACAGGCAGTTAAGTCATTATTTTAAAAAACAAGCAACCGCTACACGACAAGGTGCCAATTAAACAACAAGCCTGAATACATACGAAAATGCCATATAAATTTTAGTAACGTGCGAACTTATTATCCAATTATATCGTTAATCGCAAACGTCACGGCGTCTCGGTTAATCAATTGGGCGATCGGCGTTGCGTGGACAGTTCTCTAAAGGCTTTGCAAATTAGCTAAGCTGCATGTACTCACGGAAACCATGACTAACAAAAACAGATTTTTGAAAATGATAACTTTAATTGTATTAGCAGATAACCGCTTAAGTTTTTGCCGTGTAACTACTATTAAAAATATAATTTTTTATCTCCAAAATTACTGTTATCTGCCTTTAATTAAGATAGCTTTTAAACAATTTAAAACAATCCCATTCAAAGAATGCCTTTTTCAAATTATGAGTGAAATTTATTCGAGTGGGTAAGAGCGCCTAATTGTGATCGACATGGTCTCGATTCAAAACCTACTCCTGCCATTTTGTTGCGCCCTTGGGTAAAATACTTTTCAGCATTTTCCTTTCTTGGCAAGCAGTTGTAAATTTTAATCAAATCTTTATAACACTAAATACCAAAATAATAAATTTCAACTGGACAACAATATCTTGGCATCTCCGGAAGCAGGTCGAGGTAATTGATTGCTTATGTATAGCGCCTCCGATGCTTTCCTGCACGTCAAGAGGATAAATATAAAGGTGAAATTGAAATTTTGGTAGTAAATTTGGTCCGAAGAGCTAGATAGCTAAAATGAAGCGACTTCAAGATTTTGAGCAAAGAAATACATGTATAATAAAAAAGTTTTAAAAAATCAGCCGTAAATTTAAAAGTTTGGCGAGAAAAGGTAAAAATTCCTTCAACTTGCTCTTTTGGAGATTTTAAATTATTACGTAAATCTTCTAGTCCAATTTTAATTAGAAGATAAACATGAAAAATATTGACATTGTTATCAAGAAAAATCAGAAATAAGAAAATTTTAAAAGCATTGATTTTGAAAATAACTGGTAGCAGCATTGAAAAATACTTTGAAAAAGGACTTATTAGAAATGGCTTGAGAAAAACAAATTTTGGACAATGAGTATGTTATATTTTATTTTATCTCTATATTTATCCTCCTGACTCGCAGGAAAGCGACGGAGGCGCTAATACGTAGGAAAAATAATTACCCCGAATTGCTTCTGGAGATGCCAAGATATTGCTGTCCGATTGAAATTTTTATTTGGATTTTTAATTTTATAAAGATATGACTGAAATTAATAACTGCTTGCCAAGACCTCCAAGAAGGGAAAGTGCCGTAAGTAAAGTGTGTTTCCCAAGGATACAACAAGATTGTGAAAGTGGGTTTTGAACCGAAACCATGTCCATCACAATCACGGCGCTCTAACCACTCGACCACGCTGCCGGGCAAATTTGTTGCTTAAATTGTTTCGTTGTTGCAATCAGGAAAATGACTGCAGGGAGGTTCGTGGGAACTCCAAGGCTTTCACTTTCTAGGAAACTCCGAACTACAATAAACTACGGACTTTATTTTAAATTAAATTCAAGGCAAAAATTTAGTAAAATACTGTAAATTCAAAAGTAACTGTTTCCGGCAACCAAAAATGACAGCTAACTGTAAAAAATTTAATTTTTCTTGGCCTCTAACAATTTCAATGTTGGCAAATTAATGCTTCAACCGTGAAATTAAAAAGCGTGAATTATTAACTAATAATAACGTACGGTTTTGAATCCGTTTGTAATCAAATTCTAAACAATATTATAACAGCGGATTCTACAATCGTATTAATTTATTGTCTCGCATAGCTCGAAATCCGTTTTTATAGATTCATTTATCAAAGTGCTTTTCGATGCTACTACAGTACCAGTTATTTTCAAAATTTTTTAATTTATCCCGAATGTCTTTTTTCTTTATAACAATGCCTGCACTTTCGTTATTTATTGCTTCATTTAAGATCGGACTTCAAAATTTTTGGTACCGTAAAACGGGGTGACAAAAACCACTTTTGGGGCTATTTTAGTTTATAGTTTTTTTAACTTTGCGTAAATTGTACTGTTATTAGTTTTAGATTAGGGGGAAGGATGAATGCTGTCGAATTAAAAAAATTTTCAATTTTTTGATCGCATTTTCATAACATGTGGGGTCATAAACCGTGGTGGTTTTTTTCACCCCGGCATGGGGTGACAAAAACCAGTCAATGTTTTCACTATTTTTGGTATTTGTAAACCTTGCTATAGGAGACAAAAGCTTTAAGAAAATCTCTTGCCTTGACCTAAGTTAAGCTCAAATGATTTTAAGTTCTTCTTATGCTTTTTGCAGGGTATCAGGCAGGGTTGTGGAGTCGGTAAAATAATTTCCGACTCCAAATAAATGAAACTTTTCGACTCCGTCTCCAACTCCAAGTGATAAAAATTTTCAGACTCCAACTCCACACCTCGGAAAGTTTCTTCTCCTACTTCATCTTTAGAAGACATCTGAAAATGTTTTTGACACCAAAATTCATAACTTTAAAAAATATCATTTACAATTCATATATTAACTCTAAAAAAAAGCGTGGCATCTATGAGATCTTCTTTAACTGGCTTCCGACTCCAGTAACTAAAAACCCTCCGACTGCACCTCACCTTCAAACTACCGACTCTTCGACTCCGCTCCACCTCACCCTCAAACTACCGATTCTTCGACTCCGACTCCATCTCACCCTCAAACTATCGACTCTTCGACTTTGACACCACAACCCTGGTATCAAATCGCCCTGCTAGGTATAGCCGAGCATCAGGTTTTGTTTTATACAATCTTGGCATGATGAGAGCGCAAGCGATTCCAGCACCAACGTGATGAGGCTCGCTAAACTTAAAAAATATTGTAAATATGATATAGAGAAGAAAATTACTTCAATTTATTGGTGGTTTTTGTCACCCCATTTTTGCTCATGCAGTCCGGGGTGACAAATCCCACCCCATAAATGACCCCTAAGGGGGCTCATTTACAATATCTAAAAACTAGCTCACTTTCGTTATAATTAAAGCTACGAATTAACGCAGAATTAAATGTAAAAATTTGAAAAAATATTTGAGATACATATCAAAGTTTCCAAGGGTCAAATTTTTAAAAAATTTTTCGAATTTGAGCCGGCTGTTTTTAATCTATTGTAGTCCGATGCAAAAGAATTACTAAAACTCTATTTTTTTACAAAGTAATCTAGAATAATTACATTCAATTTTAAAATCTAAAAAACATAGATTTGAAAATAAAATGAAGCTTAATTTTAACTTCGAAAGTCGAGAAAATCATTTTTTGACCAGTGGTATTAGTCACCCCGTTTTACGGTAATAATTTAAAACTTTTAAAAGAATAAGTTCAAGGACTTCTTAACTTTTCATGCTTGGCCTTTTTCGATGACCATCGCAACTCAGTCGAAGGAAAGTTTGGTACTTTGCCGATGAGTAATTTGTAGCTGATTTCTTGAAACTTTTTCATTATCTTTTCCTTTTTTCAAAGCATAGATGGTTATTGTAGAGCGGGGCTTCTCAAACTTTTTTGTTCTGCAACCCCACTTTGAGACTCTTTTGAAATTCGCGGAGCATTAAACCAGATTTCTTGATTTTCGCTTCCAAATTTAGCTGTTGTCAAAAAAAGGTCTTCACTCAAAATTAAGCTCCGATTTGTCGATTTTTGTCCCCGAATTCTCTGATTTCTCGACTAAATGTTTAATAGCCAGAGCAGGTTGGACATCGCTAGACTAATTTTTACAAGAAATTTCGCGGCACACCTGGAATTCTCAGTTTCGCGACACAAAACACAAAAAAAGAATTTGTTTTGCGACCCCAAAATTTTTTACGCGATCCCACTTTGGGTCGCGACCCACAGTTTGAAAAGCTCTGTCGTAGAGGAATGCTTGTATTGAAAAAATCATTATTTTCCTTCAAAAAAGTCAAAAGCAATAATAGCTGTAGACTTGAAGTTAGAATAATGCTAAGCGAGTATTTAGGACAAAATACAAAAACACCAAGAAGGCCCCATTCGGCGATATGAAAGTTTCCATTTACTTTCTAAAGTCTAAACTTTATAAATGTATTTTTTTGATAAAATAGTTTGTACAAGTCTTTCGGGTTAACAAAAAGATGAGATGTTAAACTCAATTATATTTTCATAATCACTTAAATAATGTTTACGAAAATTTATTTAAAAAGAAACCCAGCAAAGACAAGCACATAGATACAATGTATAAAACGAAATTAAATAAAATGTTTTGTTACAAACGCGAAATACGCACAAACAAGGAAAAGCCTATAACAAGAGTTCTAAAGTTCAAACAACGGAGTAATCGCTTTTGCTTTCGTAATAAACTTCAACGTCGACGTTTTTTTTCGAAAAGCATAAAAATACAAGGAACTCCAACAAGAAAGAACACAAACCAATTAGATGTACAGTAAAAATGTAATAAAGCACTAGACCAAGAAGACAAGCCAGAGTGGCGGCGTGGAAGCGTCCCGCTTGACGAGTGTTTCTAAAAATAACGTCTTTAGTTTCTGTAGGCTGATGCGTGCTTTCTAAGTTGTTGTAAAGTTGATGGTTTGAGAAATTTTAAATAACAAATTAACGTTTTTAGAGATAGAAATTACAGTAGAAACGATTACTTAAGTATTTTGCAAAATTTTGAACTTACCCGAGCGCATCGGACTGCGTTTGAAAGAAATGGTTGTTGGAATTTTTGTAGGCTGTAAGGAAGAAGATTGACAAGGTCATGAATAGAAGTAGAAAGAAAAAGACAATCATTTTAAACTTCACTCCTTTGCAAATTAACTTCTTCTTTTCATCAAAACCAGTCTGCTTTTTGTCAACCGAACTCATTTCATCGCCCGAAAAAGTGAAATTTCGAACAGGGGAAGACGGAAACGCGGACGGCTGTGGAACTTTGTTATTCTTGCGAGCTAAAAAAACAACTTGTAATCCAAACAACGACGTCAACGATAAGCTTCAAAACAATGATTGCAGTAAACTATTTGAGCAATTTAATTTTTACCACAACGACTATTATTTCAATTTTGCTGATTCCAGTACGGACATTAATAGTTGTCGTCATTTTTTTACATTTAATAATTATCTAACACTATATTTTAACACAAGGAAATATTAAACACTAAAACTAAAAATTTCTGAAACGCAATATCATGAATAATTGTACTTTAAAACATTTTTTTGGAATAAAATGCCCAATATTTAATACCTTAACGAATAATTATAATAAACTAAAATTAAACCTTCAAAACACTAACAATCGTTGTTCCGCAACTTCAATGTCATCGCGTCATACAATCGATTTTTCATTTTCTTCCAAGTGACTCCTGTTTCAGACGCTGTTGACCGTTCTCGACCAATTAAAACCGTTGGTAAGCTTAAACCGCGCTTAAACGCGAACGAACGACCACGCGACTCCGATAGCGAAGTTCGTGGGCGAATGTCAGAGGCATTTTTTGAATTCTTACGAGGTTCCGGCTCGGTACCCGAATTTTTCAAGGAAACGTTTTTTTCTGGTAACGATGAAGCTTTCCGCGAAGGAGATTGAGAAATCTTTAGAATTCCAGCTGAGGGTGTCAGGGAAGAAAAACTATCCTATATAAAAAAGAGAGTTTATCTGATACATTGTTTACATTGAGGTTATCATCTCGTAATAGCCGTAGTGACATAACGAGTGTTTCTAATGAATGAAAGCCAATCATTCACGACTGAAACCAGAGATTGAGCGTAAAGATTGACAAAAATCAAAAAATGAGCAGCACGAGATGCATGACGACTTGGTTTGGCAAATGTAATTGCGACGCCTAAACACAAACCGGGCCAACTTAACTGTTTAACTGTGTAACTTTGACGGAATAGCACACCCCGGTCAATGGTGACAATGAGATTGCGACACACAAATGTTCAAAATCAACGAAGTTCCTCCACGCAGGCACATTATTAGAATAGAAAATAAACTGTTTTAAAGAGTAGGCCATAAGCATATGCGTAATCCCATTTACGAAGTCTTATGCTGGATCATACTTTGCACATCTGAAATAGCCTTTTAAAGTTCGTATTTAACATCATAATATCTCCTTAGGATACGAGGTATATATATAATAGATTCTATTTGAACAAGTGTTTCCCTTAATAAATATATATATATGCAGTATTTTTATATATTATACATTAGGGTGTTTCATATTTTTATCATTTTTGAAAATTAAAATGCCTGGGGTCTCATGTGGTAGGGTTTTGGGTAAAAACTCGACACCCAAAAATTTTGGGTTATTATGACGTCACAAAGAATATGACACGCGACAGTTGAAATTTCAACTTTAGCGTATTTTTGCGTATCTACAAAACCAATTATCGTAAAGTGAAGAGATTGGTATCCAAATGTACGAAAGGGTCGACTTCCTATGACCGCTTAATGCATGAAATAGCTCTTAATGCAACAGAAAAAAATTATTTAAAAAAAAATTTTTTTTTCGTTCTCGTAGAATATCTAAAGGCCCGTTTCCACTACGAGCGTGGAAGAGCATTCTTTGTCTCTTTTATTGATCTTCGATTGAAGCGAGCGCAAAAAAAAAGCAATAAAACAAACAAAAAATGTTTTTTCCACGCTCGTAGTGGAAACGGGCCTTAATACAACGACAGTTTATTGTTATTTTATCTAATATTGCTCTTTGCGTTAATAAAGTGAAAAATTTGGCTCTTGGTTTCTGACTGGTTTGTTGCTTCTGCAATAGACTATTACTTTTACTTGAAAAAACAAATTGTTGACACAGAGTGCAACTTTTGAAAAAGCTCTCGAATTTTGAGTATACAAAAAGTTATTTTAAGGATGTTTTATTGCCTTGCGGAAGGAAGGTGGTCTTCTGATAGTAAGTATACAAAAGGTGGAAACAAAGCTTAAAAGTCTGTTAGCCAGATCCAATTTAGCGAAAAAACTCATTTTTTTCGATTATATTTTCGCATCTGGCATAAAATAAAGCCGGAAGCTAGCCTTGCTATCTCCAACAACACTTGTTACTTTCGCTTTTCTTGATACCAGGTATATTATTAAAATCTTATAAAGAAAACATTTAATCGATTCAAATTTAACAAAATTGAGAAACATGAAAAAGCAAAAACTACAAAGGAACAGTAACCCTACCTTATTTTCAAGATAATTAAAATTTTAAGTCGTATAATTAAAAAACAAAATATTAGAGTATACACAAAACCTTTTCAAACAATCAAGCAAATTTTACCCAGCTTAAAAGATTCAATTGAACCAAAGCAACAGCCAGGAGTAATTTATGAAATTCCATGTTTACATTGTGTTGGCATTTATATTGGTAAAACTGGGAGGGCATTTCGTACAAATTGTAAAGAACACATGCGTGATGTGAATCCAAAAAATTTAGCACGATTAGAAAATAATGATATAAACAACAAATCTGCTCTGGTGAAACATGTATATTCGGAAAATCATCATATGGATTGGAATAATTCAAAAATTTTGGCAAAAGAAACAGATTATATAAGAAGATTTTTGGAGTCCTTTTTTTTCATTTTAATAATGATGCTTTTTATGACAAAACCAATTCTTTTTATTCAACTGCTTATTATAATTTGAAATTTTAAATCCGTTACATGTCGTTTTAGATCACAAATGTACTTTTAATATTTTTTCTTTTTTTGCACCACTGTGATTTTATTGCGAATATTTGTGTTTTGCTTAATCTCCTGATGAAGGTTTACTGAATCATAGTACACCGAAACGTTGAGTTTTTATTGTTGTTTTTACTTTTTAATAAAGAATTAACAACAATTTAACTCAGATTTTACCAGAAGAGCATGAATAAAAATTTTAACACTTGTTACGTCGTGCTTGCGTCGATAAACTGCTTTTTTCCCTCCAGCTTACTGTGGATAATATTCACACCACCTAAATAATATTTTTCTTCCTTCCCCTGATCTTTCAAAAACGAAATAACATATCCCAGAATCCGGTTTTCTAAACTGCAACTACCAGCTTGCTTGTGATTATCTTTGGGTTTGGGATCATCAGAAATAACACGCTTACATCGGCATACATTAAACAGATCTTCATTTACTCTTCCACAATTTCATTACCTCCTCATCTTAATTTCATGTATTTTTTTGCTAAATTACATCTGCTTTATCAGATTTTTAAGCTTGTTATCCACCTTTTGTTTACTCACTATGCCATGACCGCCTTTCTCCCGCAAGGCAATTACATCCTCAAAACCACTTTTTAAATACTTGAAACCGGGGAGCTTATTCAAAAGTTGCAGTTTGTGTCAGCAAGATGTTTTTTCAGGTATAAAAGCAGTGATCTATTGCATTAGAATATTAGAAAAACATATTCTCCAATAGTTGGTGCAGAGATTTACTTATATCAAAAATCTCAAAAACATTGTGCTCAAACTTTTCCGTGATTCCAGATAATCGTGCTGTGCAAGCTGTAGGTAACTAAATTAAGCATTGGATAAAAAGTAAACTCTTATCGCGTCAGATATTCTACGAGGGGAAAAACCAAAAAATTTTCGGATAACTGAACAGTCTGTTATAATATTTTCAAAAAATTGTAAAAACTGTTTTCTTAAATAACTTTTTTGCTGCTGCAAATAGAGCTATCACACTAGAAGCCCTGAAAAATTGTATTAACTCGGACTTAAATATTGTTGCGGTATCCTGTTGCAACGCAATCTGGTGTAAAAAGGCAACAAGAGAATGTTTTGAAAAAACCAAAATCGTAATTAACAAAACAAAAACAATTTAGCCAACACAAAAAGTAAAGTCTACAAAACCACGAAAAATACTTAGAACCTAGACATTTAGACCACACATTTTTTACATGTCGCAAGTGTAAACTTTTCTGCTGCATATTTTCCACAACAAATTCGTCTGTAAATCTGACAGGAGGAGCTAAATTTATTTCCACAAGAAGGAAACTGGCACTCTCTCCGCTTTCTTTCCTGGTGTGAATTGTTGCTGGTGGTGGTGGAGGAGTTGTTGCCACCTCACTATTTGGCTGGCAAAGTTCTTCCTAAGCTGCAGCAGAAATTGCCATGTCGACAACTTTGATTTAGTTACGAGGCAGAAGAGTATGTATACATTTGCTGAATCGTTTTCTTTGCTTCGGGGTACGTCTTTTCTCAGATACCGTTTGCCGTTGCACAAGTACTTAATCGGCATCCGCCAAAAGCCAAAAATTACTAGAAAACTTGTCTGGCTTGTTAGGCATGTATTGTGTAAATGGAGATCGAATTTTGCAAAGGAATAGTTATTCGTCAATAAATTTATTTTATCAAAAATTAAAAGTCTAAGTAGAATTAGGAAAAGTCAAGAAAGGCAATCGATCTGACTAGACCCACAAAAAAGTTGCGAGCAATCAAACTTCAAAAACGGTCAAAAATGACCGGTCGGAGCTTCTAGTGTTAAGCGATCATAGGAAGTCGACCCTTCCGTACATTTGAATACCAATTTCATCGCTTTGCGATAAGTGGTTTTTAAAACGAAGTTAAAATTTCAACCGTCGAGTGTCACATCTTTATGACGTTATAACGAGCCAAAAATTTTGGGTTTACCCAAAACCCCTACCACTTGAGACTCCAAGCATTTAAAATTTCAAAAATGGTGAAAATATGAATCACCCTAATATATACGTATGTATAGCCTATATACTGTTCTAACTTTTAAAAAAAGTCATTACTTTAACGTTAAGTTTAGAACAATTGCGGGGCAACGTTGAATGATTGGTTAAATATTGTTTTTAATAATATGTACTGCAAAAAATACCATTCGCATACGATGTGTACATGACCGATTTGCACATCTTTAAATTGTTTTTCTTGCAAAAGTTTTCAACATATTAGTTACATTTCAATGACATACTTCTATTCAGTTAAGGGCAATTGTAAGGGGAAAATACAACTATGTTGACTGTAGTAGCCGATACAATATTTTGGTTTATTAAATTTTGTTATATCTAGGTACTATAAAATCTTTTTTTTTAAGTCGTCAGTTTAAAAATCTTCCGATAAAACAAGCTTTTACACTTTTTTCAACCTTGGATTTGGCCGCTTTTTGTTTTTCTTTGTTTATTTCCTGTTTTGTTTTCTTCTTTACACGTTTATTGACTATTTTTTCTTCTCTTAACTCATCACTAGTAGTCAACGAAAAGTTAGAAATCATTTCTTTTACACTAGCAGCATCTTCTTCACTGAAGAAATTTGAATTTGAAAAATCTGTTCAAAAGAAAGGCGAAAAAAAAAATTGCTGCGACAATCCGTTAGTGATATAAGTATTTACTCTCTTGTCGACACTTTTGATTTCGCTTACGACACTGACGAGGACAGCAAGGTAAAAGAGAATGGGATGAATCACTTGTCGATGTCGCCGCGTCACAGCCACGTGATTCGCGATTGACTTCAATGCATTCCGCAATAACAGAACGGTCCCGGACGTGCTCGGTCGCCTGAACAGCGATAAAAGTTCGACGAGCAGTCGCCTTAAGGTTTCTAAGAATTTTCCCACCTGCTGAACTAGTCTCTCGCAGTATCTAGCCACAACCTCGACATCTCCGTTTTTGTTCGGGGCGGCGACCGGAAGTGGCATGTGGGGCGCGTCAGTGGTTTGAGTGTGGGACTCGTGCAGCACTTTCGATCCTTTAGGTTCCCTTATGTCAGTTACGCTTAAATCTAAATCAAACCTGCATAGTAATGGATTAAAACTGCGAGTTTATAATTTAAAAAATGGCATTAATGTTTTTTTTAAATGATCAAAGCAGAGTCAATGGAAATAATTCTTAACTGGGTCTAGTTGGCGTAGCAGCATTTTAAAATGATGAGCTAAAACTTACTACAGAGCTTTTTCCAGAGAAAAGTTCTACAAACACTAACGGAAAAAACGAACTGCTGTTGTGATTTCGTAATTGTACACAAAGCATAATCAAGAAATAATACCACTATAAAAAAAAATAATGAAATCGCCTACCCCTTTCGCGTAATCGCGCCATTTTTGTTCTAATGTAAGCAATCACGCGAGGAGAGATTTGGTTGGACGAACAATTGCAAATCATCGGCTCAGTCCGAAGACGACGGAAACTTGTGACGCTCGATCCTGCACAAATCACATGATTAAGCTGCCAGTACACGGGCATGGAGGTTCTAGAAGAGAGGTTCTTAAACTGTTTGAGACGCGCCCCCTTTCACGATGTAAACAAAACTCAAGCCCTCCTTGATAATACCAACAAAACTCAAGCCTTATCATATAAAAAATCTAATAGCATTATACACAACAGCAATTTATCGAACAGAACAGCGATAACTAAAATTTGTTATTAAGAAGGGTGCAATTGTTTTTTTGGAAACCAAAAGTTTAATTCGTAATTTTGTAGCTGATAACGCTTCACAGTAAAGTTTGGTATTGTGTTTTGTCTCTATACCTAGAAAGAAAATCCATTTTCGTATATGTAAGTCGATGAAAACGAAAGGAGGTACTTATAGTTACACCACCTACACTCTTGTATATGTGCACTTATTTCTCCCAGAAATCAGTCAGTGACATAGCTTCAAAATTGTTTTTTACAATGGAGTTACATTTCATTTCCAAAAATTCCTCCTGCGAATCCTCGTAAAGAATTCTTTTCATCATCTATTCTGAAAATTCAATATCGCTTAAATCTGGGAAGTAGCATTTAAATTATTATTTTCAAAAATCGCAGGTGACCCTTTACTTCGACTTTAAGCTCGTCCTTAAGTTTAATTCGGTTTTTCTCAGGGGCAATATCTAGTTTTGAAGAGAGCTTCAGTTCCTTTTTGAATTCAACAATGCCCAGTCCCAGTTTTGCCACAAAAGCATCGATGGCATCGTAGACATTGATACAGTTGATTTTCTTGCCCTGCAGAATAAAGTTTTACCATTTAACCTTTAAAAATATCCAGGAGGTTTTCCAACTTCTGATGAAACTCTTTTGATTTGATTGACAAAAGATCTTGTTTTCAATGAGCTTCAAAAAACAGTATTTTTCATTCTATGCACCAGCTAACTTGCTACTGTTGATAGCCACCAAACGGATGTATGAAAAAGAAGAGTCTCATGATTCCCTTTTCTCTGATGGTCTGATTTCTCAGGGCCCCCTATATAACAATGACCATTTTTCAGAGATTTTTTTACCTTGGAAAAATAAATAGTGGCCCTCCTTACTTTTTTTGCATTGGGTCTCCCTTTTTCTAAGGCCATCACTGAATCCAACCACACTGTTTTTTTTCCTTTATCGTCATGATAAATTCACTTCAAAAGCCAAACATTGTCAGACCACCACCGATGCAGACACACACAATTTTTCCCAAGGTATACTATTGTTACAATAAACATGGAGACAACTTTATTTACTTCTGCTCTATATGTGGTCCCTAGGGGTCTGCAAAACAGCATACCTCTTCAATTAAAGCAAACGTAGACTAACAACTGCGGCAATTGAGCAATATCAGTTGTTTCATAAGATAGCATAAAAAAGGTAAGGTGATAATTTTTTGAAAACTTGACACTCAATGTTTTTTGCTAGCTCATCAATGGGTGTTTTCATTGTAGAATCCGAGAGTGAAATCTTTGCCATTTTCTTGGTAAAATCTTCAGCTTAATCAATGCCATTTTGCCATTGATTAAACCATGCATGTTAAAAGTCCAGTTGCTCTTAACATGCATGGTTTAATCAATGTGTCACCAATGTTGTGAGTTTTTTCCCTTAAGCAATCATGTAAGCGATTTGAATGACGTTTTGCAGACGAAGATTGGTGAAAGCACTTATTTGCAATTTTCAATTTTTTCAAACAGTCTTTCTTGCTTTCAAAAAAGGCAAGAAGCTTATCTTTATGCCCCGGGTGTTTTATCTGAAGATGACGTTGCAAATGACTTTGTCACATTTTTTATCTCTTTATTTATCCTCCTGACTCGCAGGAAAGCAATGGAGATGCTAATATATAGGGCAAGCAATTACCTTGACCTGCTTCCAGAGATGCCAAAATATTGCTGTCCGGTTAAAATTTTTTATTTTGGTTTTTTAGTTTTATAAAGATATAAATAAAATTAATAACTGCTCAGCAAGACCACCAAGCAAAAAAAAGTGCTGTAAAGTGTCTTTTCCAAGAACAAAATAAAATGGTGCGGGTAGGTTTTAAACTGAGACTATGTCAATCACAATCATGGCGCTCTAACCAATTGACCACTCTGCCAACATTGTGTGATTACTGAGATTTTCATAAGATATCACACATTGTGGTACTATTTGACTGTTTATTGTGGAATCTATAAAACCATACTTTAAATAATAACTGTAATTTTTCTTTTTTCCATTTATTTTATGTCAATGCAATTATCTACTTAGTTTAAAGCCAGTTGCTCATACCCCTCTTATCAACCTTTCATGCCCCACAAGGGGGATACACCCTGAAGTTTACAAACCCCTGTTTCAGAAATTCTTGCTGCATTAAGCATAAAGATAATTTAAAAATATACTAACCAGTGTGAATGCTTCTGCATTCTAAAGTGCGCAACATTAGACTGGAGGCAGTCATTTCCTTGCTTAACTTTGATTGTTTGCTAATCTTTCGTCGTCGATCAATATTATTGTGATTAAAATTTTTGCCTCCAATCAATCGAAATAACCTTTGATAGAAAAAAACTTTTAATCAACAATTTATAACAAGATAACTTACAATCATGGTTTATTTAAGTGGTTCTCAAACTTTTTCAGCAAACAGAGCTATTGGCTTTTTTTAAATCATGTCAAACTTGTATAAATTTTTAAAACTAAAAAACTTCAAAAGTGTAGGATAAAACTTTAAAAATAAAAACTTCAATAATGAATTGTCTTGAAACTCAAAAACATTTTCATTAATCACAATGGTAGGTCAGTAAATTTGTAGCAAAAAGAAAAAAAAGTTAGTCTGCACTTTTAAAACTGTGGGATTTTACTTCTGAAAAATTGCTGATGAGTCTACAATAAATGACAATTGGTTTTTAAATGAATTGCATATATCTTATTTTACTTTCACTTTAGATGTCACTTGTTTATGCCACCATCAAATGGTAACAATTTGAGATTAGATTTAAGCAAAAAATTTGGATGTTATTAAGCCCCCTTCTAATGCTTTCACATCTTCAGAGTCTGGATGATTTAGCAAAATTGCTTTGACTTAAAATTAAGATAACCACTTAGTAATAATTTCATTGTAACTGAAAAATTTTATTTAAAAATGTATGAAAAAAAGGCAGAAAGAAATGATGTAAATTTTGATATTGCGTAACTACAAGCAAATTGAACTAACCACAGTATGTGACTTTTTTCTAAAGTTAGGACTGTTTTAACTTTTTTGAAAAAGTTTTTGATACATTTTTTCAGTTTGTTGACAATCTAAAGCAGTGATTTCCATCATGAAGTATATGCTCCATAGGGGGCAATTTGATTTTTTAGGAGAGCAATTTAATTTTCAGAAATTCAATACAGTTTCAAAGTGATGACCTATTTTATATTAGTCTATACCTCTAAATTACCATGAGAATCACAAAATTGGATGTTAATTGAAAGTGATGACTTTTTTTTTAAATCATTACCAATAATGCAATGCTGCAAGATCATAATTCAGGCAAACGTCATACAATTTGGGCAGTCGGCAGCGTGGTCGAGTGGTCTCGGTTCAAAACCCACTTGCGCCATTCTGTTGTGTTCTTGGGAAAAACACTTTACGGCACTTTCCCCTGCTTGGTGGCCTCGACAAGCAGTTCTAAATTACAGTAATATCTCTACTAAATTACAAGCGAACAGCAATATCTTGGCATCTCCGGAAGCAGGTCGGGGTAATTGCCTACCCTATGTATAGCGCCTCCATCGCTTTCCTGCGAGTCAGGAGGATAAATATAGAGATTAAAATAAAAAAAATAAAAAATAAAAAGAACTATACGAGGTGTGTTTGAAAAGTATCGGGACTGTATGCTTTGCACAAACAACACTTGCAACAGTGATAAAAGCTTTGTTTTTTAAGATGGCGCAATGTCTTGTGGTTGTAAAAATGTAGTTTCAGCATTCTGTGACAACCATATGCTTTTTTACAGGCTTTTCTTGAAAGGCGCTTTACTGTAGTTCGTTTTGGGATAATTTATTTAGTAAATATTTTTTTCTTTTTTTTTCTTCTTTTGTTAACAAATAATGAGCATTGAACAAAGAATCAACTTGAAGTTTCTCATTCAACTTGGAAAAACTCCAACTGAAACATTCAATTTGCTCCAAGAAGTTTACAGAGATGCTATGATGTCAAGAACTCGGATTTTTGAGTGGCACAAGAGATTCAGAGAGGGAAGAGAGGATGTGGAAGATGATCCTAAGAGTGGAAGGCCAACAACAAGCAGAACAAACGAAAATGTTGAGCATGTGAGAGAAAAAGTGCACAGTGACCGCCACCTTACTGTTAGAATGATAGCAGATGAGTTGAGCATGAATAGTGAGAGGGTGTGGAGGATCATTACAGAAGATCTGGGGATGAGGAAGGTTTGTGCGAAAATGGTACCAAGGTTGCTGAATGATGGGCAAAAGGAAAATCGTGTGCAAGTGTGTCAAGACATCCTGAAACAACTTGAAATTACACCAGATCTGCTGAGTAGAGTTGTTACCGGTGATGAGTCGTGGATCTTCGAGTACGATCCACTCACCAAACGGCAGAGCCTTGAATGGAAGAGTGCATCCTCACCAAGACCCAAGAAAGCAAGGCTGTTCAAGTCCAAAATTAAGGTGATGCTGATTGTTTTCTTTGATGTTCATGGAATTGTTCATCTAGAATTCTTGCCACAGGGCCAAACCATTAACCAGAATGTTTACAAAGACATCTTGCGACGTTTGATGCGTTCGGTAAGGGAGAAAAGAAGAGAATTGTGGGAGACAAAGTCATGGCTGCTTCATCATGACAATGCTCCTGCTCACAATGCCTTAAGCATACGACAATTTCTTGCAGAAAATAACATTGCCGTGCTGGAGCAACCACCATACTTGCCAGATCTGGCTCCCTGTGATTTTTTCTTGTTTCCTAAGCTCAAGGGAGTCATTAAAGGAACCCGTTTTCAAGACTCAAAAGCCATAACAACAGCCATAACGAAGGAACTACGAGCGATCCCAATGGAATCTTTCCAGAAGTGCATAGAAGCATGGCAGCAGAGATTAGAAAAGTGCATTCGAGCTCAAGGAGATTACTTTGAAGGGGACAAGTTGTAATTTTTACGTGGTATTTCAAATAAAATAATTATTTACACAGTCCCGTTACTTTTCAAACAGCCCTCGTATTTATACCCAAAATTTTTTTGGCTGATACAGCTATGTATCACCATATAGGGAACATCAGAATTTAAAAATGATCAGATGGGGCATGGCTAAAAAAGATTGAAAAGCACTGATCTAAAGCTAACTTCATTCCTCAATATATTCATTTAAAACAATGATAATTTGGGATTTTTTTCTTCCAACTGTATATTGCGGATGTTTTGGCTAAGCTTAATAATTTTCTGAAAAACTCTGTTTCTGCATTTCAATTCTTAAAAAATACCACATATTTTTTCCTGTAAAATGTGCCAATAAGAATTTTAAAAAATTCACTAAAAAAGTTGGCTTTGAAATTGCATTTTTTATAAAAAATTGGCAGATTCTTTTAAAGCTTTGGCAAAAAATAAATTATTTAATTTATTAGCCAATACATGAAAAGTAAATATGCTAAAATACAATGATGTTATGAAAATAATTATTGGCAAGAAGCAGCCAAGAACTTTTTTTAATCAAATTTATAATAATACAGTGTTTTTTGATCTACTGTAGTCCTCTACTATCAATTTTAATCATGTGTCAATCAATTTTAATCACTACCGATCAAATTTAGTTTTATGTTGACCAATTTTAGTTATATACCGATTAAATTTAATCTTGTGTCGATCAATTTTAATCATGTATTGACCAAAAATAGTTATGTCGACAAACTTTATTTTTATTGGTAAATAAACAATTTTGAGATATAATTTTTACTATAAGTTTTTTTGTTAATTAAAGTCCTACAACTATTGCATTTTCAAAAACAAATACTGTAAGAATATCATAATTTTCTAGAATACCTCAAAGAATTTATTTGAATATATAAAGATGGTCTAGTTATGTTATGTATGTTTTGCATTTTAAATCTTACTTTAGATTTTTAGAATACCTGTAAATAGGGTTTTTTGATCTAATTCATTGTTTTTGCAATCAAATTCGTTCTTTTTGCAATCAGATTTGTTGTTTTTACAATCAAATTTGTTTTTTTGCAATCAATTTCGTTTTGCAAAAACTTTTATATATATACAGTATCTTTGTACAGGGTCTCCTGATAGGGTCTATATACATATATAAATAATATAAGGTCTCTGTATTAGGTCTCCATATGTAATCTATAGTCTCTATAATTAGGTTTCTATAATATAGTCTCCATAATGTATATATAGATAGGTATACAGACCTATCGGAGATCCTATATGGAGACCTAATATTATGGGGACTATATTATGGAGACCTAATTATGGAGACCTCATATTGTGGTGACCTAATACAGAGACCCTATATTATATAACTATATATTGATAATATAGAATTTAATTAACAAAAAAACTTATAGTAAAAATTATATCTCAAAATTGTTTATTTGCCAATAAAAATAAAGTTTGTTGACATAATTGATCGACACAAGATTAAATTTGATTGGTACCTGACTAAAATTGGTCGACACAGAACTAAATTTGATCGGTAGTGACTAAAATTGATCAACACATGATTAAAATTGATTGGTAGAGTACTATAGTAGATTGAAAAACACTGTAATACTTTCATATTGAATAATGCTAAATCTTTTAAAAGAATTTATTATTTAAATAATGTTTTGAGGTGCAGTTAAAACTTTTATCTTTTTTCCTGATTTTTGTTTTCCCTTTAATAATAGACAGAAATAAAGACCCATTTTCACTACAAGTAGGAAGTGTTCATTGTTTCATTGATTTTTTTTACTTTTTTTTGTGCTGAAGCACTCTGCAAAGCAAAGAAATCAATAGAAGATACAAAGAATACTCCATTCTATGCTCATAGTGGAAATGACTCTCAATAACAAAGATAATCAAGTGAATATTTTTGAGGTGAATTGTGACAAATTTTATTATCAATAAACCTTGCTTTAAGGTCCCTTCCCTAAAATAAAAATAAAAATGTGTTTTACTTAGGCAGAAATAAAACAATTTACAATTGTAAAAATTATCCACCACTGCCCTAACACTAATAAAGATGACTTACATAGAGAAAATTAAAAATTGTTTGGATTGGTAATTCTGCTAAGTACCCAAATTAAATAAACTTTTTAGATTGCTACAGTTTGCAGTGTAACCTAATTGCAATGAGACTTCAGAAAGTTTTTCACCTAGGTTGCTTGGCTGCACAGCATATCAGGCTTGAAAGATTTTCACTTTGGTAACTATTACGTGTTTCATATTGATCTATACAATTTTTGCAGATGGATTCAAACACAAAACTCAGCTATCTAGGCAACCAAGACACACAAACTTTTCTATTAGGGTAAGATAGTGGACTTATGGAAAAGGTGTCACCAAAACACCAGAGGCTTCAAGAATGCAAGACCTTTGCAACAACTGTTGCTGTAGCATTGGACATTGTATATGAGCATAGCACAAGCAAACATTAACACAAAACTGGTACAGCTCAGAATCTACAAATTTACCTTTCCTACAAAATTATCTACACACAATAAACCCTGGCACTTAGATGCCACAAATCCTGTTATGCTTTATGCTTGATACACACATACACATCACATTTATTACTTTTTAAATTGCAACAAAATACCAATACAACATTATATCACTAGTCAATGGAAAAGCCTTTTGCAAGCAGCAGATCTCATTTAGTGAGAGTGAGAGAGTGAGTTTAGAGTGAGAGTCTACATAAAAATAAAAATTCTACCATTTTTGTTTAAATCTAAATAAATATATCACAAATAAATACTTTAGATAAAACAATGTGCAATATTACTGTCACTGAAAATATGCAACACTTACCTACACAAAATTAATGAAACAGGAACAACAAAAAATGAGCTAATCAATGTGGTCCACAAAATTTGAGCAATATTTAGAGCATTATATAAAAACCATTTTGAAGTTAAACCAGAAAATATGAGATAAAAATCAAATTCTTCAATGCAAGCAAAATTCACTAAAAATGAAACATATATTAAAATACATATTGCCTTGTTGTCATGCTCCTTTTAAGCTAAAGCAAGCAACTTTATTCTTGCAAAAGGCAATTGGCTAACTGAATGAAGAGTGCTTATCAACAAAAGTATTTTGATCTGTAAGTTAAGCACTGATTTAGATGCAAAACAGTCGCTTGACTAGAAAAATTGAAAACAACCCAGCTTTGTTCACAATTGCTTAAAGTTTTTTTTTAAAGTTTGATTTATTATAATTAATTGTCATCCCAAATGCTAACATATATAGAAATACAGATGTGTTAAGTAATTCCATATTATGCAAATCTCAATTTCAACACTCTCATTTGTCTTAGCCACTGTTGCCCAAATTTGCAAATCTTTTCTATGTCTCTCAAAGTCTCTATCTCTGGCTCTCTGTCTTAAATGTTGCTTTGTCTGTGTATTCATGCATGCCATGAGGTGCAGTGATTACTGGCAGGTGACATTGGTGGGCAAACAAAGCAAAATAAAGTAAATGCAAAAAAGTAAATTGAAAAAAAGTAAAGCTGAACTTTAATGTTTCCAAAACCTGAACAAGCAATTCACTAAATACAAAGAACAATTATTAGCATAATTATCACATACCATTAACCTTAATCTTGTGATGCTTAAAGTAATTATAAAAAATGGCAGTCATTGTTGCAACAATAAATTGAGTTAATTATAACCTATTAAATGCACAATGAGTAAGATGTTGAAGCACAATGCAAAAATGGAAGTAGGAAATTCAAACTAATGAAATGAGGTTAAGCTAAATTTTGAAAAGCAATGATAAGACAAAAATTAAGATGTAA
Source organism: Diplosoma virens (assembly GCA_963680785.1). Lineage (NCBI taxonomy): Eukaryota > Metazoa > Chordata > Ascidiacea > Aplousobranchia > Didemnidae > Diplosoma > Diplosoma virens. The sequence continues at coordinate 25,620,888 of OY796892.1, read as the reverse complement.
TATGTGACAAACTAAATGGATGCATTTAAAACTAAAAAATAAGATTAATCAAGATGTTGCAAAATTCAATAGACCCTTACACTTTTTATGGATAGACATGAACTATGCACAAAACATAATTAAGATAGTAATTGGGACAATGGTAAATATCTACAAGGGCATGTTGTACATGAAATAAAACTTGTTTTTAAGTTAAAATATGGTATAAAAAATATTATGAGTTTACAAAAAAATAAAATAAAAGTTGACAAATGCTTTTAAAAGCAAATTAAACTTATTGTACTTGCAACTAGGGATGGGCAATTTGGGATACTTACTATTTTGGAATTAATCTGGTATAGCTGAAAGATGATCCATAACTCAGTACATTTTTGCTTACCTATGCATAATTAGCATGAGGTTATTTATGGCATGACAATCAAATCAAAGCACAAATTTATTGCAGTGCAATTAAGATTTTCTGAATGTCTGCTCATCAAACAATCATTGCACCTTATGTTTATGTAAATAAAATAGTTGTGAATCTTGTCTCTGCATGTGTATGCAATTTATTCACATCCAATGCAATAAGCAAAAAGAGATTTGAGTTATGCAGGATTCTCACAAAGATATGGTATGGGAGATCTAAACCAGATTAAATTACCCAGTTTAATTGAAAATATAATTTTGCATCCAGGTAATTTTAAATCTGCTACTTTGAATTGTCCATCTCTACTTGCAACTTTCTAAGCCAAACCAGGACTTAGAAATGTTGAAAGATTAAAAACAAAAAATATTTTTAATGTATGCAGCATGATTTATTAAAACCAGTGCTTTATAAACTTTGCAGTTTTTAATAAGATTTAAAAAGTTCTTTTCAAAGAACCTAGTTTAAAATATGTGTCTAAACAAAAATAGTCTTTTCGTTCTGCTTAACTGAAATAATATGACACAATGTAACTGCAATACAAAAGCAGACAGCAAGTCGTCTATTGAAAAGTTACCTGAATTTTGAGTAATTAAAATACATGAATAAAATATTCAATATTTATCATAATTGTAATTGAATGTAATTAATTATACTTTTTCATGTAAATGTAAATTCAAATTTCAATTGAGATTTTTTGTTTTTATGTAATTGTAATTGTATTTTTATGTAATTGTAAATGTAATTGTAATTGCAATTGTAATTTTGAAAATTTTTAAGCCAATTACCATTACTTTTTGTTTGAACAAGTTTACAAAGTTCTATCACTCTTAATTGCCAAGACTCCTTTCCTTTAACCCTTTATAAGGCAGTGGTAAACATATTTCTATTTACTAAATTTTTTTTAACGAGCAGTGGTAAATAGGTTGCCAATAAAAGTCCTTGTTTCAGGAAAGCAGAGTAATCAGTTTTTAAGATGGAAACTCCAATATTAATTGGCTTCAAAAAATGTGTTTACATTATGAAAATTTTTGATTAACTCAACTGGTGAAATAAGAAACATGTTTTATTTTTAGTTAAATAAGATATATACAGGGTGTTGCAGCTGAATTCAGGCTGTGTTCTATTTTAAATATTTCAGAGATGACTTGTCTGATTTACGTGAAACTTAAAATACTTACTTGGGCTTTATATTTGTACTAAATGGCATTGTTTTTTTAAGAGTGTCCAACACAATGCCTCAAGAAATAAAAAGGCATGCCATCATTGAGGCCCTCTGCACCGGCAGGACTGCTAAGAAGATTATTGATTTTTTCAATTACAACAAGGACCTTGTTTATAGAATTAAAAAACAAGCTTGTAATGACCCTGAGACCTGCACTGGAGAGAGGAAAACCCACAAGCAATGTTCTGATGCCATCAGGAGCCCCAAGTTTGTCACTAAAGTCAAGCAGAGGATCCAGGACGACCCCTTCAAGTCCATGGCCGCCTTGGCCTTCGAAATGAACATCAACAAGTTCACAATCTCCAGGACAGTTGCTAAAGGCCTCAACATGAAAAGCTACTGCTTAAGAAAGTGTCACTTGTTGACAGCTGCCCTAATGGAGCAGCAGTTGATCAAGGGGACTGCCTTGCTCAATGAGCTAAAACATGGATCGTCCGGCCATGTCAGATTCTTTTCAGATGAGAAAAAATTTATCCAGGACAAGCTCCACAACCGACAAAACAATCGCTTTATCACTGACGACCTTGAAGAAGTTCCCATTGTAATGTCAACAAAGTTTCCTACCTCTGTTATGGTCCTGAGCGTCGTGCCAAGTGATGGAGATGTCATGCCCCTTTACTTCTTTCCCAAGGGCCTCAGGATGGCTGCTAATGACTACATCAAGGTCCTGGAAACCATGGTCAAGCCCTGGATGGTTGGAGTGGCCGGCAGCCATGGACCACATGGACAGGATGGAGGTCAAAAAGGCCTGCTCCACCTTCTGCCATGGCCTCAAGGCTGTCATTGAGAAGGGCAGCCATATTGAATAATTTGATTATGTATGTTGTAATAAAGCTACCATATGAATTACAAGTAAATGTATTGATAACAATTGTTTTATTTGAGGTTTTCCTATTTTGTTGAAATTAGTCTGAATTTAGCTGCAACACCCTGTATATATATATATATAAAGATATTTAAAAGTAAACTTAAGGCAATTAGAAAGAAAAATGTTTATAAAGTTGATTGAATAGTTTTCTTTAACTAAATATTTCAAGGGTCTGTGCAATGGGAGCAGCATTACTACTACCATCCCAGAAATATATTTACCATTGCTCTCCCTGTAAGAGTTATATTTGCTAACATTAAGAATTCTAAGTACAGTTTTTCCCTAATTACACAAAATAAAAAGCTATTTATTGTTTAGTCAAGAATAGCAATGAGTTAAGATAGAGAAATAATCTTAGTTTGTTGCTGCTAGTCCATTTTTTTGTCATACTGGATAAATATTGAAGTTTAGTAGCTAAGGCCTTCTATACTAAGTTTTTTAATCTGATTAAATTCAAAATGTAAACTTGTATAGAATGATGTCTAAAATATTCATTGCATTTCTTTTGAAAACTATTAAGTTGTTCAGAAAATAATGGCCGATTTTAGATGATATGTTTTTAAATTGGTTCTCTTATGAATGTCTTGTGCATTTCAGATTAAGAATGAGCCTTATTAGTTCATAAAGTCATAAATCCTTTAACAGCTCATTTCACAAGCAATAAAACCCTGCATTTATAATATGAAAAAAGAAGACTTACGATTACTTTTGTTGCATGAATTCAAGCTTGGCAATAATGCTGCTCAAACTACTGAAAACATCAATAAAGCAAGGGAAAAAAGCACAACAAGTGAAAGAACAATACAAAGATGGTTTCAAAAGTTTCATGGTGGGGACAAGAGCCTCAAAAATGAAGACGGTAGGGGACGACCACCCATTCTTCAGAATGAAGATATGAGAGCAATTGTCAAGCAAAGCCCATGACAAAGTGTGAGGGAAATGTCAACGCAACTTGGTGTTAGTATTTCAACTGTGTCTGATCATCTGAAGCAAATCAGAAAGGTCAAAAAGCTCAAAAAATGGGTTTCGCATGAGCTCAATGAACAGCAAGGGACATGGCATTTTGAATTGTGTTCAATGCTTTTCTTGTGCAATGATAAGGTTTCATTTCTTGATTGTTTAGTCACTTGTGATGAAAAATGGATTCTCTATGATAATTGAAAACAATCATGTCAATAGCTTGACCGTGATGAGTCACCAAAACATTTTTCAAGACCGAAATCGCACCCACAGAAAATCATGGTGACTGTTTGGTGGTGTGCAAAAGGTGTTGTTCATTACAGTTTTTCGAATGCCAATCAGAGTATTACAGCTGAGGTTTACTGTAATCAACAGGACAAAATGCATAGTCGTTGACAGGAAATGTGGCCAATTCTGCTGCAAGGCAATGCACATCCTCATGTGGCAAGAATGACTGTACAAAAGCTCACAGACCTGAGATATAAAACCCTACCACATCCGTCTTATTCTCCTGATTTTTCTCTTACAGATTACCATTTTTTCAAGCATCTAGACAACTGCTCAGACAAACAGTTCGGATGCAGTTAAGCTTGACCAATACAGGTCTGGAAAAGCTAAATCCTGGTGGCACTGAAGTGACATGTTTAATATATGTATGTAGTCGATTAGCGTTTTCTTCCCACTCCATGCTCCATCTGTACTTAGCCAATATGCTACATTGGTGTCTGACTGAATGACGTTGTTTTTCAGTTGCAGTGCAGCAGGCACAAATGGGTGTCTTGATTTAAATTGCCACAGCCACCAACAAAGTGGAGACAGAAGCCATTTTATACAGCTGATTGTAATCAATTATGATTACTGATTACAATTACCTTATGTCTGGTACTATTTTGGTATATTTTCGAAACTATTTCATGTCAATGTTGCAAATTTAATTTATTGAAATTTACTTTATATTTTGCACAAATAAACATAATTAAAATTTGAAATTAAAATATTTTTGTGCCATTCCAAGACTAGGTTCAATTTTGAAGTATTTTGTAATAAAGCTGAGGTTTGGAGAAGTAGAATTTCTTGCACATGCAATGATTCAAAAGATGATGATAGTGATGCTACCCAATAATTCACCTTTTTCTGCTCCATTTTCTCAAATTAATAAATCAATCATGTTAGGCAGTGGAGTAAAGCCAACTTAAGCAAGCATACATTGTGCATGCCTTTTGGACAAATCACTTCTTTTTGTTTGAATTTAAAGAGTTTTTTGTTTATTTTATGTCTAAAATGGAACAAAAAAATTGTTTTTTGATTGAGAGCAGTTAGTAATTTGTAATAACAAAGAAATTTTTTACAAAAATTTGCTGACTCTAAAATTCTAATTGTAATTTGAGCTTTTTAGTACAAAGTAATTATAATTGTAATGTAATGTAATTTTTAAGTTAATTGTAATTGATCTGTAATCCAACTCTGATGACTAATAAATAGAAATACATAAAATATAAACCAAACACGTTAAAAGTACTTCACAGCCACTGCTGTGGTCAACATTTTAGTAATTAATAAAGGATGACATGCTAATTTCAACTCATGACAACAAAAAAAATGCACTTTTAAAATTTTAAAAGAGAGAATACAACCTTGGCAATAAAACTTTCACACTTTTAAATGGCATAATAACTAACAACAAAAATGTGTTCATATAAGAACAACAATACATTTAAATAAAAATAATAAATGAACTTAAATACTTACAATGATCAAAGAGTTTTTTTACAGCATTTCTTATCATCATTACACCAAAGTAATTTTCAAGAGCTGTAAAGCCAATAGAAAAGTTATTAAAGCAATAATTAAAAAAATAATACAATAGCAACTATTACAAATATTTACCATAAGCAAATGAGCAGGATATTAAAATGATTATCATTAATTGATCAAGAAACATAACCAAAATTTGATCAAAAGCTGAGAAATCACTCCATGTATCATGCCAAGTTGATGACAATGAACAGAAATAATGCAATGCTTGATAACTTACTTTGGAACGCTTTCTTAACCTACATTAAAAAAATAAAAAAATTAAAGTTTTTCTTATCAATTTTCAACTGCTCAACAACTACAAAGAGTTTTTAAACTTAGTCTTAAAACTAATTTTTTTAAGTAATGCCAAATGCAAAGCTATAAAACATACAAAAAGTTGAAATGCAAAACCATTTAACTAAATTTAGGCAAAAATTGAAAATTGAAAAAGCTGTTTGTTACACAGAATTTAAAAATAATGTAAGGCAAAATCATAGTCAAACCTTTACTGCTGCCAGAAGCTGCTTGCCGACTGGTTTATTTCTCCCAGCATACATACTATACATATTATGCATTGCTTTCTCATTGGTTTATCTGTGCCAGCATAAGTATGTATTCTGTCCTTTATGTTTTTGTCTTGTGTCAGTGGGAAATGGTTCAACAGTTAATGAAGCTGAGCATCTCCCAAGCTGCACAATAGCATTTTTACAAAGTTTTTGGGACTCAGTTCACACACAAAGCATGTCACATTGTAGAGTGCACCATGGACTTTTGGAGAAAATAAAAACTTTTAAGTGCACCTAATGATGTAAAAAAATTCAATAAGTTAAAACATGCAATATCTGAAGATCTGATTGCATGATTAATCAATTCACTTTAACCACAACTAATTTTTTTATTCTGATGCTATTATATAGTAAATCTTGAATTAAAAGCTTTGAAAATGATTTTATTCATGTTAACTTTGATAATATACCTGTAAAATCGTAAAAAATATCAGCTTAGAACTTTAACCTGTTAAGTGTCAGTTTTTCAAGCCTATGGGCAACTCAAAATGACAGGTTTTTTTTTCAAGATATCAAATATTTTAAACTATGCAGAGTGTATTATTTTATGTACATAATGCAATTCTATTATTTTTTTAATTATGTAAATGTGTTGAAATAAAAAATAATTGTACTTACTATTCTTTATTGCTTAGTGTGCCACTCCTTGAAACATGGCACTACACAAAGTGCCACTTGACATTTTTCACACCAGTAACAGGATTGACGGGTCTTTTTACTTTTTGTACACTGGGCACATTTTCTTTGTCCAACCTTTTTCTTTGCTGAAGGTGGACATTTATCAGGAAAATGCCTCCCAATAAGCCTAGAAGGCTTTGCAATAATTTTGGCAGGTCTTCCTCCACTTTTCATCAAAGAACTGTTTTGCAAATAGGTTTGTTTCATTTACAATGTGCTCAAAAACTTCTTGATCAAAAAAATTTTCAAAAAATTGCATGGGATTATTATTATCATCAACTGCAAATTGAACACCACTATTGTTTTGAAATGCAAATGGCAAGCATGCACACTCTGTATTTATCCAGTCACTTGGCAGAGCAATTTGGTCATCATCACTTTCATTAAATGAATCTACACTGCTTTCAGATAATTCATTTTCACTAATATCCGAATAAAAACTATTATCAGAATCACTTGCAATTACAAGATCAGCTATACAACTATTACTCAGCTTTTGCTTTTTTTTAGCACTCATTTTGAAGGGCTAAAAATATATATGTAAATGATGCAACGTTCAGGTGAAATGGCTTCCAGAGTGTGAACCCGCAGTACCACAACTCATCAATTATTATTGGACACTAAATTTGTCAGTGATGATCTAGCAAGTAGCGACTGCATTCAATTTGGAAGCTCATTCGATGCCAAGTACTGCTAATTACTTGCTATAATGAAATAGGTGTAAAATTATATTGAAAGTATTTGTGGTTTAGTGCGCAAATAAACAAATGTAAATACACACCGCTGTCATTTTGAGTGAACATAGGCAAAGTGTAAATACACCCAGAACGGTTAACAGGTTAATAGATTGATTATATTAATGCTGCCTTAAATAAGTTTTAAGTTGATAAGTTCTAATTCTTAAAATGATAAAATTACAAGTTTAATTTAATAAGTGAAATTAAACTTGAATATCAAGTAGAAATAAAAATAAATAAACTTTAAGTTTATTAATCAATTGGCATATGATGTAAAAAAATGTAGTTTTTTTATATTTTAGCATAGCTTTATTGTACATTATTAATATAAAAAGAAAATCTTATAAAACGATTGTACAGTATCTGCAGCCCAGGCCATAATCTACTGTGTGATGTCAAAACAGAAGGTATCAACCCATTGTGATATTCAGTTATGGCCTACTAATAGGCAAAGGTTCTTTGCAAGAGAAAAGCAATGTATGAAAGAAACTGTATACAAGGTAAACATAGATCTATAGTTGCAGCACTTGTCATCCTACTAAAGATTTACTGCACAAGACCACACAAGCTTTTAATTTGAACTAGCTGGTTTTTTTTGAGCAAGAAGCATGCCTTGCCAAATTTGTTTACAAAAGACTAAAATATACTAACTAGACCAATCTCAACTGACATTGAAAGTTGGTGGTTGTGCATGGACATTCAAAATAGTCAATGCCTACAAAAGCTACTGACTTGCTTGTAAACCTAAAATTTTTTTATTGCTTTTTTGCTCCTGTATCTACCATAAAACCTCTAATTGAGTGGCACCCTGCTTTTTCAAAAATTGTCGTAAGCAATTTACTAACCCAGATTCCCCTGCGGTTACTATTGCTTCTTCAGAGATCCATTTTCTCTTTTTTTTTTTTTTTATTCCATGCTAATGCTGATGCTGAAAGAGGGATTTTGGGTTAGTTTCACCGCAAAAAGAAATCGCTTACGGCGACTTCTTGAAGGGACAGGGTGGTGCTAAACTAGAGGTTTTACGGTATGCTGGTGAGTTCAACTGCTAACTTATTGACTGGTGTTACAATGCCAATAGCGCAGAAAAAAGTGCTTGGTTGTTTGGGAAAATATTAACAGCCTTGCATTCCTACACAATGCCAAAGATGAAGTTATAAAATTTTGTTTTGTATTTAGTATTAATAAGTCAAAGTTGCCTTTAATTGCATTGACTGTACATTTTGTCATTATAAACCTTACTTTTTTATATGTTTAGATGTCACAATAACAAAAAAGAAATTCACAGGCTTACCACACTCACCTGCTTCATTATTGATTAGGGCCTATACAAAAATCATCTCACTTTTTTTCAAAAAGGTTATATAATGAATCACACTCATGACTGTACCTACTGGCCCAGATGGTAGGCACTTTCTCGCAGCCTGGGCCATGAATAAGTCTGTTCTTTGGTGTTAAAGATGACAGACTGAAATCAAACCTACCGAAATGGAAGGGTATCCACCCATTCTGATGTTCAGCATGGGTCTGCTAATCAACAATTGTCCTTTTCATTTCTGTTTAAGTCTAATCAACAGTTTAAAGCATTGACTTCTCACACTTGCGTTGAAAAGTGTGGAGTATTTTGAACAATCTTACTGGTAGGTCACGACACTCTCCTTATCACTGTCCCGTTTCAGCCGATGCTATTGCATCTCAGCTGGTTAAAAATGGGAAATACGAGGCTGTTGACCGCAAGTCTTCTCGACTTGTTTCTGAAGAAGTGTCTGACCTTTGAAGGGCCACAACATCAGATGCAGTAAATATCTCTGACAATTTTTCACAGAGAGAATTTACTGCTGCCCTCTAACATTTAAAACCAGTTAAAGTTCCAGGTCCTGATTCCATCTGCTCAGAGCTGTTTTGAAGTTCTGGTTATGTGACTTCTTTTCTTCCTGTTTGTGTCGACTCAAAATTCCAAGATCTGGAGAAGAGCGCTTGTGGTCACAATGTCAAAACCAACGAAGCCCATAGGGGACCCAAAGAGTTATTGACCAATATCTCTGCTCTGTGTCCCCTACAAGATCCTCAAGAGGCTTATCTACGCCTGCGTTGAACCATTAATTGATCCAAGAGCAGGCTGGATTCCAATGAAGGAAGTGAACCATAGATCAAGCTGTTCTGCTAACCCAGAACATCGAGGATTCTTTTAAATCTAAAAAGAAGGCCGGTGCTGTATTTGTTGATCTGACAGCTGCTTATGACACTGTGGCCTTACCTGCAAGCTGATGAGACTTCTTCCAGATAAGCACATGGTCAGAATGATTATGGAGATAAGCACATGGTCAGAATGATTTAGAGAACCAAAATCAAAGTTTCACCCTTACCACTGGTGACAACAAGCAAAGCAGGCTATGCCATCTTAAAAACAGCGTTCCTCAGAGATTAATCTTGGCTCCCCTCCTACTTAACATCTATACATATGATCTGCCTTCCATAATTTCCAGAAAGTTTGCTTATGCTGATGATCTAGCATTGTTGCACTCTTCTAAAAACTGGAAGGACTTGGAGGGGACCTTAAGCCAAGACATGTTTACACTTTCAGCGTATTTCCAGACTTGGAGGTTGAAGCTCAGTCACACAAAGACAGTGATGGCAGCCTTTCACTTAAATAACCGAGAGGCCAAACGTGAGTTAAAGGTCTACAACAAAGGTAGACTTTTACTGTTCTGTCCAACCCCTACTTATCTTGGGGTAAAACTGGACAGATCGCTCATGTTTCATCACCATTTAGTGGCATTGCGCAAAAAACTATCCTCGTGCGTCACACTGCTGAGGTGACTTGTGGGCTTGGGATGGGGTGCTGGTGCTAACACACTACGCACAGCCACCTTGTCTCTAGTCTACTCAACAGCTGAGTACTGTGTGCCAGCCTGGTGCGCAGTGCTCACACTCGCCTCATCGACAGTGTCTTGAACAATGCCTTGTGCATAGTCACTGGATGCCTGTGTCCCACTCCAACAGACCACTTACCTATACTCTCAGGCATCCAGCCAGCTGAGCTTCGCCGAATGGGAGCAACACTCTCCTTGGCTTACTGTGGATCTCTGGATCCTGATCATATCTTGTTTGGTCTTTTAAGTGGGTCCTCAGATACTCGCCAAGTGAGACTAAGATCCAGATGCCCATTTGTGCCAGCTGCATGAAATCTCTTGGACAACCTTGCCAGACTTGGCATCTGCATTTCTGAATGGATAAATCACAAATGGAAAACGGAGTATTGTGAATGTGCTTCCAGGCTTCGTGCTTTTGTGCCCAAGACTGGTGCCAGGCCTGTTGGGATAGGCTTACCCTGAGCAGCTTGGGTTAAGCTCAACCACCTGTGGACTGGTGTTCGGCAATTCCATTTGTCAAGGCACAAATGGGGTCTTGCTCCTTCACCGAATTGTGAGTGTGGTGCCTCTAAGAAAACCACAGACCATGTTCTAACAGCGTGCCCTATACATCGGGCGCCAGGATGAGGAGGAGCATGAGGTCTGATGGTTTTGGATGACAAAACTCAATGCTGGCTGAATAACACCACTGCCAGCACCTGATTCAGGCAATACAGCAGCCTGGGATAGTAAAAGGATAAACCCTCGGCCCCAGTCCTGTTTGTGTATGACCTCAAGTGGATACCCTTCAAACAATGACAATGATGACAACAACTGTACCTACCTTTTATAACTGCTTGGCCAGACAATGTAGAGCAGGTAAAGTAAAGATGCAAAAAAGTCTTTTCTTAAAATAATCAACAAATTTATCTGGATTTTAACTTTCTTAAATTTTTTGAAAAAAATATGTAGTTGGTTGTAGTTCAGTGAACCCTTGTTTATATTTTTCTATTTGAATATAATTGCAGAAAAGTTTGGCAAGCCAGAAAACTGCCCTGAAACTATACTATGGTAACCACTGGTCTTGATGACAACTGCCATCACCAATGTCAGGCTATATACCCTGACACTCTCTTATACAAATATCATTAAAAAAATGAATTTTTTGATCTTATAGTTATACCTTCAACATATATTACAAAACACTTTAGATTAAAATGCTTCATAAAAATTATTTTACTATTTATATGGTGGTGATTTTAATAACAAGTATCCAATACATGAGACAAAATGATAAACAATTAATACCGACTATTTTCTTTAGTAAGAGGAAGTGAAAGACAAGTATCTCTTGCTCGTAATGTATATGCTTTTCCTTTTTGAACTTTTGAAAATCCCATTATACCAATGCCTAAATATAAAATGTTCATACATTTAATCAGTTTAAACTATAAAAAATTATCAAAATTGTAATTTCAAATTATTATACTTTACCAATACAAAATACTAACTGGTCCAACTTTTAAATTTCAGTTGCTTTATGCATTAAAGCAAATTGTTTTTTAAAGGAAAAAAAGAAACAGTTTAAGCAAATAGTTTCAAAACAATAAATACAAAAAGCACCAAATTACCCAAAAATAGTATGACTTCGTAGCAATGCAATTACATGCCATTAAGAAAGGTTGGCTAAAGTTAATGTTAGAATTATACTGCTTGGCTTGATGTAGCATAGAGTAAAAGATAATTTTTTACAGATGTAATGGGATGATAATTATGGCATGAAACCATAGAAAGCTGTTAAAATTGAATAGAAACTATACAAATTATACATCTAAAAATACTAAGAGTTGGTGTTGAGATTTTTTATCAGATTCTTGATTACTGTTATTATTAAAAGTCATGCTATTTTCTTTTCTTTTTTTTTTTGAAAAAATCTCTAATACTGAAATTAAAAATCAGGTAACCAGAGTTAGAATTCTACAAATTATAAAAGTTTAAGTTGACAACCTAGAAAAACTTTTAAATTAAATTTGATACTTTCTTACAATGATCAATTTAGCAAAAAATATTTTTAAAATATGCCATTAGTTTAGTACCCTGTCCAAAAACTTTTTTTGTTTATGACAAAAACATCTTAACCACTTAAACTGTTTTCAAGCTGCATTTAAACTTAATGTTTTGCAGATGTATCACTGATTTAAATGTGGAAGATTGCACTAATGGAATCATAAATGTTCACTATGTGTGATAGTTACCATCAGCACATCCAATTTTGCCAATTTTAAAACATACTTTTTACACATTGTAATAATATCTAACAGTTTGTGGTATAATCATTTTCTTTAAACTATTCTCATTCCATTCAATCATGTTGCTTTTGTGAAATATTGTGCAAAGGTTGATTGCTTGCTGCATTGTATATTGTATGTTTAGCTTGCAACCAACTGCAGAGCTTGGATGCTGTGTGTGATATTTAACCTCAACATATCCAATATTTGCCCAATTTGAAATATAATTTTTGCACATTGTAATATTTAAGAGTTTGTAGTGTAATTATTTTCTGCAAAGTGTTCTCATTGCACAATAATGTTGCTTTTGTTAAAAAATGTGCAAAGTTTTTTGCTTGCTGAACTGTACATTCTATGTTTAGCTTGCAAGAAACTGTAGAGCTTGGTTTCTCAAACCTTTAAATCTAGATTGTTATTTTCCAAACTAAATTGGTTATATTTCTATTTTTTACTCTATTGCATTTTTTCATTCTTTTGTGTGTGGGCTGATAGTAAATTTTGTAGCATCTTTATTACCTAATTTAGCACCACACAAATGTTATTTAGAAACTGCCAATTGTTTAATTTGAAATTCCATATTTTGACCAGAAATTCAATATTTTCTTCTTTGTATGGCTGTATTGGCCTGGTTACTGCTTTTTGTTTTCAAGCAAAGCCACCATTGTAGCTAAGCAGCTTGACAGCATTAAGGAATTTATAAAATTCTTAACCTAAGGTACAGAAATTACTCAGACTAAGCATCAAATTAACATTCATATACTTTTAAGTCAGAGTTATTATCACACAAAGCTATCCTACCAATGAATAATCATCACCAAGGAAATAATAACAAAGTTTATAAATTTTAGAACTAAACTATAATTCAACACAGTAAAAATAAATCTGGTGATATCATCAGTGAATAGTCAAGATTTGTTTGATAGAATAAAATTGCAGTTGCCATTTATATCTGTTAACAGTGGTAACTTGAGACTCATTCTTGCAATTAATAAAATGAGATTTTCCAACTTATATGCACACAAACTTACCACAAGCTCATTGAAAGGAATAGTTGTACAGCTTAGGGTATAAACAATTAAAAGCAGGAAATTACTATACGAGGTGTGACAAAAAAGAAATCGAATTGTTGTTATAAAAATTTTAATACAACATATTTTGATAATTTATGAATTGTTCCTTTTAAAGTACTCCCTCTCCAAGTCAATACAGTTTTGCATTCAATTCTGCCACCCATGGAAGCACTTGGTAAAATTCTTTTCTTTGAGTCTCTTCAGCTCTCTTGTCACTGAGACCTTGATTTCTTCTACAGACAAGAAATGAGTTCCTCTCATCACAGCCTTCAGTCTGGAAAAAAGCCAAAAGTCACAAGATGCTAAATCTGGGAAATAGGGAGGGTGGTCAAGAGCTGTTATTTGTTTTTTATCCAAGAACTGCCTCACACTAATTGTCTTATGTGCAAGTGCATTGTCATGATGGAGAAGCCATGATTTGTCACTTCACAGTTCCTGCCTGATGGCAAACTCGGTTATGGAACCAAATGAGAATCTGCTAATAGAAGTGCAGATTCATTGTTTCACCTTCAAGCACAAATTCATGATGAACCATACCCTCTGATTAACCCGAATTATCCCAATGACTACATTTGTAGTCATTTGTAGTCATTATTTCAAATGCATTTTCTAACTAAAAATAACTGTTTTTTTTATTATTTTAGATTATGAATAGCTTTGAGATATATAAAAATTGTAAAATATCTTTACAAACACTGTTTTAAGTTGTGCCATAGAATTGTACAGCCTATCAAAGTTTTTAGTTTTTAGTTTTTTAGTTCTACCCTTGGGTTAATATGGGTTAAAAAAAGCAATCAGCATGACCTTGATTTTTGATTTTGACATGAACACCTTCTTGGGTCTGGGTGATTCTGCAATCTTCCACTGCTTGCTTTGCCTCTTTGTTTCAAGATTGTATTGAAAAACCCAAGTTTCATCTCCTGTGATGATCTGCCTAAGAATATCCAGATTGTCTTTAATTTTCTCCAGCATGCTTTCACAAAATTTGACTCAGTTCTGCTTCTGGTCTTCTGGCAAAATCTTGGGCACCATTTTGGCACACACCATTTTCACATCCCCAGATCATGCAGCAAGATCGTCTGCAGTGATTCTCTGTTTAGATTCAGTTCATCTGATATCATTTATACTGCCAACCTGCAATCACTTTGGACCAGCTGCTTCGCCTTACTGATGTTTTCATTTGTCCTCATTGTGAAAGGTCATCCTGTCTTGGAATCATCCTCCACTTCCTTGTGGCCTTTTTCAAAACGTTTGTGCCATTTGAAGATTTGCATCCTTGACATCACATCTTCACCATAAACCTCTTTAAGAAGTTTAAAATACTCAGTTGGGTTTTCCTCGGTTTCACCAAAAACTTCATGTTGATTCGTTGTTCCATTCTTGAGCTGCTAACAATTTTGTAACAACCAAAAGCACGGAGTACAAATGCAACACAAAGTAACAAAATTGTGACAAAGGCTACCAACACAATGTTACAAAAAAGCCTGAAATACAAAAACAGAATGACTTACATTAAGAAAATTGCAACACAATAGAGCTAAGAAGTTATGTTTCATGGTGAGCAAGTAGTTTGCTGATTGGCATTGTGACAAGAGTGTGGTTGATACAGTCCAGTTTCTCTTTTGTCACACCTCATATACATTACAATACTTGCTTTCAAACACATTACTATTTTTGAAAGAAAATAAACTTTTAAATAAAAAAGCAGACGTGGTGTGCAAATTATGAGTCCATTACCTTCTGTAAGAGTGCAGTCTGGTAAACGTCTGTTTTCGACAGTTGGTGTAGAATTTATGGGACCTATTCCAATTAAGAACAATCATAACACTTTGAAATGTTATTGTTGTGTTTTCACCAGCATGGTATCTTATGCTTTGCAATTAGAGGTGGCTTTTGATCTAACCACTGGCTCATTTCTCATGGCTTTGGGCCAATTTCTGGCAGTTAAAAGTTCATTAACAACTTTGCTGTGAAAACGCCACAAACTTTGTTGGTGTCAAGTCAGAGCTACAACACAGACTTGCGCATTTCAAGTGAAGAGAGATTTGCAATGAAATGTCATCTCTTAACATCCAGTTTTGCCATTCACCCCTCTTTTGCCAGTCATCAGATTCCAGAAGAATTCATTAAGCCCAAGTAGTATGTGCAAAATTTAACCACTGGCTCATTTCTCATGCTAAGTTTTAATAGAATCTTTAGCAATTAAGTTTTTTAGCACAACACCATGCATCAACAAACGTGAACATGTCATTATAAACAACATATTAAAGTATAAATACAAAAGCTGCAGAACATGGATTTTGTTTGAAAAACTCTTAATACAAATTCACATACTCATTTTCAACATAAAAACTACTGTCAAAACTTAAAACAATTGAACGCACAAGTTTATATTAATAATCTCCATCATTGCACCAGCCAAACTTAAAACAATTGAAAAAAACTAGTTTATATTGATAATCTCCAGCAATGATTTGGCTGATTTAAAAATTAAAATCAGCCAAATTTAAAATTTAAAATCAGACCTGATTTAAAAATTGAAATCAGACCTCCAGAACCAGAATAAGAAAAGAAAACTCCTAATAAGTCAACCAGCTAGTTCTTAATAAGTAAAAGTCACAATTTAAATAGTTACAAATTCTGGGCTAAAGAGCTAGTTTAAAACAAAAAAGATAACATAAAACATCAATAAATTTTGATTCTGTAGTAGGCTATTGTCACAATTTATTTGCCTTTGTAAAATATCAAAAAATTATACAACAGTTTTATTTAATTAAATATTATTAACAATAATTTTTGTTTTATGTCACAAAACAAGTGTGGCAGTGACATTTATGAGAAAATAGAAAAGCAATTAGCACTGTTTAGTTGTGTTTATTCAGTTAATATGGTAATCTGCAAAAAAAGTAAGACAAGTATAAAAAAAAAAGTTCAACTAACCTTTTTTATTCGTTATTGTTTCAATGCAAACCCAGCAAAGCAAATCTTGATCAAAAGTATTAAACAATGAACAGAGAATTCTTTGTTTTCCACATGAATAATAACTCAATATATCACTAAATAGTAAACAAAAGTTTATCATTTGCTGAGTGTTACTATACACAGATGGTGAAAAATATTTTTCATTTATTTAAAATTTTAATGGAATAAGCTGCCTATTTTTATTTTTGTAACAAAATAAATTGATTAAATCTCATTATTTACGTTTCTAACAGAGTAATTTTTTTCTAAAGAACCCAATTTAGCTTAATATATGTCATATCTTTGAGTGCCTAGGCTATGTATATCTTTTGAGTGCCCAGCCTGAGTCACTTACTTAAGAAAGAAACACTTGCTGGTACTTAGCTTCCAGTGAATTCACTCTGACAAATACACTCTAACCCCTAGACTAATGATGGCAAAAACTTTCAATAAATGTGTCTCGAACTTCAGCATCTCATAAAAAAATTTTCTGATATGTCACATACATTACCATACTTTAAATTAGTGATTTCAACTGTGCAGCTAATGCAGCTATGTACTGCAATGACAGACAGACAGACAGACAGACAGACCAATTTATTTACAAGGATTGTGAAAAAAAAACGTAAAAAGAAACACAGTTAATATACTTATTTGACAAAACAACAATGTACAATAATTTGTAACACATTTATAAAATGTGATAAAATAAGAAAAAAATAAATAAAGTAAATAAATAGAATAAATAATAATGAAAAAAAAAACAATCTCGACAGAGACTGTGAAGAGACCGGTTAAGGTCATCAAGTCAAGCAGTCACCAAAAAAACTAATGGGCTAGTAGTGCACAGCAATTAGTTGCAGGGATTGTATGTAAGTAGGTTGTCAACAGTATAATTGTAATAAAAATGATTTAAAATTAAACTTAAATTTGTAAAATGATTGATTTTGTAGTTCAATAAGGATAGAGTTCCAAATTTTTGTTCCTTGAAATTTTATTGATCTTTGGCAACGGGATGTAGAGAATTTAAAAAGATATAAAGTATTATTAGAGTGAGATCTGGTAGGGCGGTTGTGAATTTGGCAGGTTGTAGTAAAGAAGGAAGAAAAATAATCTGGCAGTACTTTTTGAGAGTGCTGGTGCATAATTTTAGCAATTTCATAAATATACAAATCTGGTAATTTTAAGATTTTTAGTTTGTAATAATATGGCAAAATGGATGTTTTTGGTGAAATGTTAAAAATTATACAAATAGATTTATTTTGAAGACATTGAAGTTTTTTAAAGTAGGATGGAAACGTACTTCCCCAAATTGGTAGAGCATACAATAGATGAGGGTGTATCAAAGACAAGTAAAGAAGTCTAAGAGCAGATAACGGAAGAATATGTTGCAATTTGCTAAGGATACCAACTGCCTCAGCTAACTTGCTTTCAAGTTGGAGAATGTGAGGTTTAAAATTTAATTTGTGATCTAATAACACTCTGAGGTATTTGCATATTTGGCTACAATTTATTTTGGAATTTCCATAAGGAAGATTTAGATTTAAACGAGGTACATTAAGTTTGGGAGATATTGGTAGTATAAACAGTTTTTGTAAACTAATTTGAATTTTGTTTGCATTACACCAGTCTTTTAGGCGAGACACTTCGATTGCACAGATGTCTTCCAGAGATGTAAGGGAAGAATGATTTAAAAACAAGCAAGTATCATCAGTGAATAAATGGGGGATAGTATGAAGAGCATTGGGGAGGTCATTGATATAGATTAAGAAGAGAAGTGGTCCAAGAATTGAGCCTTGAGGAACACCAATATTAATATCTTTATATGAAGAAGATGCATTGTTTATAGTTATGAATTGTTGCCTTCTATAGAGATAATTTTTGATTAGTGAATGACGTGGGCCTCTTATGCCATAGTGATACAATTGTGATACAACCATAGTGATACAACAAAATTTTGTGACAGACTGTGTCAAAGCTTTACAAAAATCCATAAATATTAAAGTGGTGTAATATTTGTTGTTTATGGCATCATATGCATTAGTTAATATGTCCATCAAGGCATGGATTACACTGTGGTTTTCTCTAAAATCGTACTGATTAGGATATAAAATTTTGTTTTTACAAACAAATTTAGTAAGCGATTTTTTATTAATTTTTCCAAAATTTTCGATAAGTTAGGAAGTAAGGCTATTGGGCGATAATTGCCTATATTATCTTTATTACCTGATTTAAAAATAGGAATTACTTCAGCAGTTTTAAAGATATGGGAAAAAATGCCTAGTTCAAGAGCTTTTCCAAAATAGACAGCTAATATGGGTGCTAGAACAAATGCTCCTAAACGTAAAAAAAAATTACTAATGTTATCACATCCACAAGCTTTAGACGGGTTTGTTGAAAGTAACATGTAAAAAATTTTGTTAGCCATTGGAGGGTCTAGGACAATAGAATTTAAAACTGGGTTTTTGAGATAAGCAGAATAATTGGTGTTGTTTCGATTTTCCATATTTTTACCTAAACTATTCCCGATTTCCACAAAATATTTATTATCGACGTTAATGTTTTTAACGAAAAAGTTAACGGTTTTATGAGGAATAAGTGAATTAATTATTTGCCACACTTTTTTTGGATTGGAGTTATGTTTAGAAATATATTTCATGTAATACATTTTTTTTGACAATTTTTTAACTCTTGTTAATTTGTTAGCATATTTTTTAAAAAATTGTTTTTCAAAGGCATTACCTGTTAAAAAGTGCGGTATAGCTTTTGTTTATGTTTAATAGAAGTAATTATACCTCTTGTCAGCCAAGGCTTTTGACTGAAACGCCTCCATTTTCTAGAAACAGTTTGCATTGGTGCATGTTTATTGACAACTGCTTCTATATTTGCTATTAAGTTATTAAAGTGCGTATCAAAATTTGTTGATGTTATTGGTAGATTAGTGAATTCATAGACTATTGGTTCTAAAGTATGGTGTAGATCATGGCGAAATGCATCTTCTTCAATGTTTCTAATATTGCGATATGTTGTGTTGGCTTTTATGATTGGAGGGGCATACGATAAAGAGGAGATAGAGCAGAAGATAGGAAGGTGGTCAGAGATGTGAAACTTTAATATTTCAGGGGTAATTTCATCCTTAACTATGTTGGTTATTATATGGTCGATTGCTGTTTGAGACGAGCTTGCAATGCGAGTGGGTTTATTTATGCAGCACATAAATCCGTTGCTGTAAAGTGTTTCCAAATATTGGTGCAATAAAGGGCTATACTGATCACTACATATGTTTATGTTGACATCACCCATAATAATAATGTTCTTATTACAACGGTTTAGCATCTGAAGTGACTCATCAAGCACATCATAGAATTGGGAATAATTGTTGTGAGGATGACAATAGATTACAGCAAAAATATACGGGAATTTTATGTTTGGAAAACTAATGTTCAACCACATGTCTTCACAACCGTTGACTCCAAGTTTAAGGGTTTCATTGACTGTGAAGTTTAAATGATCAGAAATATATGCACCAACACCACCAGCTTTTGTTGGGGAAGGACAATGAATAAAGGTATAACCAGGAATAGTAATGTTTAAAAAGGTTCAATATTTATACGGGTTTCCAAAATAAACACAATACTGGGGGGGCTAGTCTAATTGTAAAAGAAAATCAAATAAATCATCAAAATGTGCTTGAAGCAAAGATATGTTTAGATAAAGAAATAGATGACAGGAATCTTTTTTAATACTATTATTCAATCTAGTTAAGTCAAAATAGTCGCAGGGATTAACATTGGAACTAAGAAAGTTAGAAATAAAATCAGTTAAGTTTTGTTGGTTTAAGTCAATGGTGACTGCTTGACTATCAGAATCACAGCAATTAGTAGCTGCACACATAACATCAGTCGCACAAAAAACTCAGCAGTTGCCAGCTAACAGTGACCAGAGACAATATAATCAAGTTGTAATATTAACTAGCACAAAAAGAACTGGTTCAAAACTCAGCGGGGACGAGCATTAATTCAGATTTGCACAGTCGAATGTAAAACATTCATTAGGAAAGTGGGATTTATGTTCTTCCCAATACAAAAGCAGCTTATTTTCGAATAATTTAGTAAAAATGGTGATCTACAAGCTAAAATATTTGTTCAGTGAATGAGCGAGATAAATATCCAAATAAGTACATAGGCTATAGAGTAATTATTATAGAAATTTATTAGCAACAGGCTACCCTTTATCTTAAACAAATGAAAGTATATTATTAAAGAGCAGCTGTTTTGTACATAAACGAAACATAATTATATATAAGAAATATTGTATATAAAATACGCAAAAATTCAATAGTAATAATCATTTTCTGCAGATACTTTAACGTTATCTATATACAAGCAGTAGTGGCCATTTTCTGCTCTCCAGCTTGTTTTTTTCTTCAGAGCTTTGGCCGTTTTAAAAGCAGGTAATAAAGCTTTACGCTCAAGTTGAAATTGCTTGGGCAAATGTTCTGTAATATACACAGAGTATTGCTGGTTCAATTTTCTTGCATTGTTAAATTGCTTCAAGTTTTTCAAGCTACCAAATATTAAATGCTTGTCGATTGAATTAGTTAACTTATAATTATAGGTCAGTTTACCTTTATGCCATTCTTGAGGACGGGATGTTGGGGCAAGCAGTGATAATCGGCAAGCATTATAGCAGAAGAATCTTTTATTTGCAAACCACGTTTCATAAAATCTTGCACTAGCTGTAGGGTAGTTTCTTGCTTTTCCCAAACACTCATATCGGTTTCTTCAATTCCATTAATTAGTAAGTTAAATTGCTTTTCATAAGACTCCTGCATAACATCTTTAGCGAGCTGATCAACTTGTTGCTGTTCAATTTTACATATTTTTAAATGCAGTTCGTTCAGAGCACTGTCATCTGCTTTTGTTTTAAGTTCCTGTTGAAATTTAGACATTTTTTATCTTCAACTAGATATTCCAATTTAGTTATGCGTTGATCAAAGTTTTCTAGTTTTTCATTTAGCTTGTCAATTCTTTCTGAGGTATTGCCAATTGTTTTAAGTACTTCATTCAGTTTTCTTTCTATATTACAATTCATAGTTATTTTTGCTTCTTACCTCTGTTGAAAGTAGAAATTTTCTGGTAAACTGCTAGTCTACAACTCAGAGATTATGTGTGTCCATCCACTACACTGATTTCAACTGTGCAGCTAATGCAGCTATGTAGTGCAATGCAGTATAGTGCAGTAACCTTTTTAAAAAACCTTGCTGCACAACATACAGTGTGATCAGAAAGTCACTGTGCACCTGTAATGCCAATGCATAAACAACATTCTGTCCTTTAGAAATCGATAACTACAAGTTTAAAATAACCAGTTTATTTAAAACAACAATCAATTGGTAATTAATAAAGAATTTATTCAAGACTCACAATAACTGCTGAAAATGTCCACCAAGTTCACCAATGCAAAGATTGATTCGATGATTCAAATTCTCAAACACTTGATGAATTTCCTCTTGTTTAATGGTGGCAATTTGGTGTCAGATATTGTCACATAGTTTCCAAAAATTCTTGGAAACCTTTCCAAAAACTCTTGCTTCACTGCTTCAGTGTATTCACCATTTGCATGGAATACATGCTCAACCAAAAAGATCCTCTCTTCTATTGACAGCACCATTTTCAATGGCCCAAAAATTTTCTAATTATGGGATGACATTGTTCAACATCCTAGACATCTACTGTACAAATCAAAATATTACTGTTCATATTGACCAAAACCTGGATGACATTGTTCAACATCCTAGATATCTGCTGTGCAAATATGACTGTTTATATTGACCAAAACCTGGATGATACTAGGTGCACAGTGGTTTTCTGATCACACTGTACAACTTGGCTCAATTTGCAAAAAAAATTTTTGCATATGCTGGCTTTGTTTTTTCGCTTTTATCAATTTAATGGCAGAGAGAAAAAGCTGCAAGCCCAATCGTGCTACTAAGTAGTACTGAGTAGTCTCCTTTTTTTATAGTAATAAAATAATTGAACAGCTGCTAGATGAGTGGCTTAGATAGAAGCTACTGGAAAAAGATCAGTCCTTCACTCAATTTTGACAACAGGCTATGCTACACATTAAAAGATTCCCAGTGTTATTCAAATTACAGCCAATTGTCTTGGTTTTGCAAAGTTCATCTGCTAGTTATGAAAGGGGGTTTAGCAAAATGAATTGCATCAAAATAGACCTCAGATCAAAATTGACAACAGACAACCTTGATTCACCTATGCTTATTAGCCTTAGTGGTGTTTTAGTTAAAGATTTTGATCCAAATGAAATCATTAGACTATGGCATGTATCAAGTGGGAAGAAAATATGTGAATGAATATAAACTGCATTATTTTTATCTGTAAATATGTACACTAGAGGTAAAAAATAAACTGCATATTTCATTTCTAAGTTATTATTTGTATTTAGTTATTTTAATATACAGCTGGCACAAAATGACTTAGGACCTTTAACAAAATTTCCATTTTATTATATGCTATAAAACCTTACATCACATTAATCTCACAACTCTGCTTTTATGATTGTGATTCATTAATACATTAACAAAGGGTCAGTGTGGAAATTAACAAAGGGTCAGTGTGGAAATAGAATAACACAATAATATTATTTTTGCTTTACAATAATATTAGGAGGTTGATTTATTTAGAGAATATTAGATATTAAAGTTTTTAGAATGCCTGGAAAGTATACTAGCAGTGAGGAAAAGGCTAGAATTCTTGCCTGGAGACAAGAGAAAGTTTCCATTAAAGAAATATGTGCTCGTAGTAGAAGAGCCAAGTCAACAGTAATGAAGCTTCTAGCCTCAGCCAAAGGGTTTCCTCCCAATAAAGTCCCCAAGCACAGATTTGGAGGTGGACGAAAAAAGAAGACATCAAATGCGACGGACACTTTAATAAAAAGGGAGGTGCAAAAAAATCCACGACTGACAGCCTTGGAGCTAAAAAATTTGCATCCAGAACTGCTGGAAAATGTTGCCGTGCACACCATACAACATCGCCTGCAAAAAGGCTTGGGCTTGCCTAGTCGCAAAGCTGCAAAGAAGCCTCTCTTAACAGAACGAATGAAAAAGCAGCGCATTGCATTTGCAAAAAAATACATTCACTGGACGCCTGCACAGTGGAAAAGAGTTATGTTTTCGGATGAGAGTAATTTTCAAGTGTTCCGAGTGGGATCCCCTATGGTTCGACGCCCTCATGACTCTAATAGATTTGACCCTAGGTTCACAGTCCCAACTGTAAAGCACCCAGATTCAATCATGGTATGGGGAGCTTTTTCTGGGGAAATGGGCAGGGCTGGCCTGTATTTCTTGCCTAAAAACAAAAAAATGAATAGCGATCAGTATGTAAAAGTGCTGGAGGAGCACATGCTCAGCATGTTTCACATTCACAGCAGTGAAGTCTTCATGCAAGACAATGCTCCATGCCATAAGTCCAAAAAAGTTACAAATTTTCTCCAACAGCAAAAAATAAGAGTGCTTGATTGGCCTGGTAATAGCCCAGACTTAAATCCAATAGAGAATTGCTGGCAAAAAATGAAGAACATCATGAAACAAAAGAAAACACCAAACTTGGAGACCCTAAAACTTGAGCTCATGAGAGTCTGGTGCCAGAAGATGTCACTGGATTATTTTCAAAATTTGAGCAATTCCATGCCCAAACGCCTGCAGATGGTCATCAAAAAGAAAGGAAATATGACAAAATATTAAACACCGTGTTTTTGTTTAATAAAAATTGATAAATATAATAAAAATTGTGTTTTAACTTGAAAAACGGTTATGTCCTAAGTCATTTTGTGCCAGCTGTAGTTGGAGCATGAATACTATACAGCAAAGCTAAAATGTATGTGCTGCTAAAAAATTCTATGCACTACCAAAATCCACAAAAACTTTTGCACCCCTGTACTAATACATAAAAGCTTTTGGAAAAGCTTATGATAAACAGTCATATTGAAACACTGCCTAGTTTGAATAGGTTGATTTTCAGGAGTTCAAAAGAAAGTAATGGGTTTATTAAATTTAAACCAAATCAATTTTTCAATACTGATTCATTTTTTAGTTAAACAATAATGCATTTCATACTGAATAGAACTTGTAATTTAACTCTATTCTAATGGTAATTTTTTTATCACTAGAAGCCAAATTTTTTCCATTCTTGTCCTGCTTGCAAAGCAATAATAGATAATAGATTAAAAGACAGTTTTTTTTAATACAGTTTATTAAAAGCAATAATAGATTAAAAGACAGTTTTTTTTGTGTGACATCATCTGTCTTTTAATAGCAGTGAATGAAAATTGAGTAAAACAACTAAGCAATAAAAGGATTTTTTGTTTATGGAGGCAGGGCCCAAATTACATTAAAAAAATATATACCTGGCTTGAGTAACTAATCAAAGACCACCAAAGACCACCAAACTCTTTTTTGCCAATTTCTGTCTATTGCATATGTATAGCATTTGATAAGCTAAATATTTTTGGTGATAGCATTAAAAAAATGTGAAGAACACATTCAAAACTTTTATTTAACAATTTATAATTTCATATTAAGTAACTTTTTTACCAATTAATTGTAACTTTTTAGCTTATTTTTCTGTTTTCAATTTTAGATCATGCAAGGCAGTTAATTTTGCAAGGAGGGTTTACTGAAATCACTATTGAATGTATCCTTATATCATGTATGCTCTAGATGCTACACACTTGTTGGCACAACATTTGTCACCACATCACAAGAGACTTTAATAATTATACATTGCTTCTACAATGGACTTTTGCAATAGCCCAAGATGGGAAATCACCAATTTGGGTGATCTTGAAGATCAAGATAAGATCTCAAAAAAACGTAATCTCAAAGATTTAGATCAGATCTTGGATTGTGGTCTTCTACCTAGAACAGTGTTTCCCAACCTAGGGGTGTGACCCCAAAGGGGCTGCAAAGAAATGCCTAACAATATCACAAAATTCACTTTAAGAAAATATATTGTCCATTTTATAATTTTTGAAGATTAAAAATTGAGTTTCCTCGATCAAATATAGTGAGAAAGTGCCTCTGAGGCACCAGTTTTTTACTTTTGGAATGTCTATTCTCTCTACTGTATTTTTGTCCAATCTGCTTTTTTTTCGTTCATTTGTGTTAAACTACATCCTACCAGTCAATTTCCTAACAAAATTTTAGCTATTTCAAAGATTGGTAGAATCTTGATTGTTTCAGTCCCAAGTTTCAATTGTGATGTCAATGTCTATGCTAGCCTATTGAAGTCTCAAGTAGAAAATAGAGTTGGTTGAGAATACTGCTTTAATTCTTTCTTTCCCAGCTAACAGTTTAAATTATATTTTTGATTGAACTGGTTAAAATGAATTGTTTAAGAGTCTTTAAAGTTGTAGCTTACAATAACCTTACAGTAACTTTGCTTTTAGTTCATTAAAGAAACCATACATTAACTTAATTGAATAATTATTTTATTAAATATATATTTTTTTAAATATATTTATTGTCAATTTTGCCATGGAGAAAAAAGGAAATACTTAGAATAGTATATTAACTTTGGATTTACTTCCATACTCAGTAATGGTGTTCAGAAACAACAATATGTTATGTACAGCATTGTTTTCAGTGCTGAATCAATAAAACCACAAAAAATTAAGGCACCATTTAGAAACAAAACATCCTTAACATGCTAAAAAGGATGCAGCATTTCTTAAATGTCATGAAAACAGTCCAAAACATCAGAGACTTGATGCTACTGAAAGTTTTCATCAAAAACATGTTGCTGTAATCCAAGCATTGTTTGAAGTTGCACTCGAAATTGCTAAGTAAAAAAGCTGCATTTAATTGAACAAACGCTTATAAAATCATGTTTGCTAAAATCAGCAAAATTAGTTCTCAAAAATGCAAATGCAGCAAAACTAAAACAAATTTCTCTTTCTAACAATAATATTCAGAGACGCATAGCTGATATGTATAAAGATGTTAAAGAAACAAGTGGTGAACGAAATTAAAGTCTCTAAAATGTTTTCGTTTCATGTGGATGAGTCAACAGGCATAAGTTTATGTGCTCAGTTGCAGTTGCTTGTTTTTATCAGGTACATTCATTCAGATCACATCAAAGAGGGTTCCTGTTTTGTGGTGAGCTGGACATTACAATAACTGGTGCAGATGTTATAATGACAACTTTTTTTAACCATTTGGACTGCAAGGGAAAAATGTTTGTGGTGTTTGTACTAATGGAGCTCTGGCTATACATGGTTCCCGGTCAGGCTTTGTAAAGAAAAAAAAGGAATCTGCTCCTGAAGCAAAGGGTACACACTGCTTTATTCACACATAAGCACTGGCCAGTAAAAGTTTACCTACTGCTCTACAAAAATTAGACCCGGTGATAAGAATTGTGAACTGGAATAAACCAGTTCAAAGAACTTTGCAAGGACATGAATTCAACCCATGAAACTCTACTTTTTCATACAGCTGTCCATTGGGGTTTTCTAAAGGTAACTTTGTAAACCACGTCTTTGAAATGAAGGATAAGATTAAGTTATTTTTGAATTTTAAAAATAAATCTGAGTTTTCTCACTTCAGGGATAATTTGTGGGTAGCAAGTCTTCCCAATTTAGCAGATATATTTTAAAAATTAAATATCTTAAATCTGCCGCTGAAAGAAAAAGATGCAAGGAAAAGAAAGATTGACAATCTGAAGGCATTTGTCTTGAAGTTATAAAATTGGTACTAAAAAATAAACAATGGAAACATTGCTATGTTTGAGAGACTGTCTAGTTCTTTTAACAATAGAAAATGTGAAGAACTTGATGAACAATTAAAGGCATCTATTGTAAAGCACCTTAAATTCATGGAATCTGAGTTTGAACACTACCTCCCTAAACTAAAAGAACAAGAAGCTACACTTGCAAAAAATCAATTCTCCAACTCTTTACAAGTAACAGATATTCCCAATGAAATGCAAGATCAATTTTGCATGCTTATAACATTCTTCTGCTCATAGCATTTATCAGGAAAAGTCACCAACTGATTTTTAATATGATGTATCAGAATCATACCCACAAATATCTAAACTTGCTTTTAAAATATTACTGCCCTTTGCTACAACCTATTTTTGTGAGAGTGGTTTTTCAGGCTCTTCTGCATATGGAAACAAAGGAAAGAAACCGACTGAAAGTAAATGATGATGTGAGACCAGTTTTGTTTCACATAGAACCACGAATTTCAAGGTTAGTTGCACAGATACAAGGTCAACCATCACATTGATTACAAAAAGTTGATTGCAAATAAATGCATGAAACATATATTTGTTGTGCTTATTTTTTTATACAAAGTTAGCAAAAGCATACAAGGGTCACAATGTATTAAAAAATTTTCCAAGGGGATCTTAAAGCAGAAAAGGTTGGGAACCATTGATCTAGAACATTGGTGTTTCAAAAAGTATATCATCTTCTAATCAGATAAAAGAAATAACTATAATGAGAATTTTTATATTGTTGTACCACATCAGGCGATAATTTCTAAGAAGGGCCTAGTTCAAGATATAAAAAGAAAGCCCTAATAAATAGCATGAACTTACTTATTCTGACCATCAAGTTTAGGGTATTATCTCCTTGAGTGACTAGTGAAGAAAAGAGGTGAATTAAATCAGGCCCATCCTTGTGAAGGGGCAATAGCAGTTAATTTGATTAGGGAGGCAGGGTTAAACCAAAGAGGGAAAAATGTTTTTGTGTCCCTTTTTAATTTTTTCTGATTTTTTTTCTGGCATAGCCTGCAACTTTCAATAATTTATTCTCCTTACCAAGGCCTGTGCAAGCATAACCAAAAGGTCCCAGAAAAAATTAGAAATGGTGCCCAAAAATCAGGTGAAGAGTAAAAAAAAGAACAAATGAAGTTTTGAAGTAAAAAAAAAGTAAAAACCTTTTTTGCAGCTTCAGTTCCAGTTTACCCTGATCTGTCCCACATGTCTTGCATCTTAAGATTGACCTAAATTGAACAATCATCTTAAGATTGACCTAAATTGAACATTCTATTTGAATAAGGTACATGACGGCGTAAGTATTGTTTATAAGTGGTTAAAGGTTTTTGTTATTATTGGTAAATTATTTTGATAAATATTTAAAACAATGGCGAACCAGAAACTTGATGAAGTAATGGAACTATTGAACAAGGTCAAGGAAAGACAGGATAAGTATGAAAAAGATTATTTCAAAAAAGACCAAGATACTGCTTCTTGTAATTGTTTTGCAGGTGAAAAGGAAAAAATGGAACAGCATCAAAAACTTATGAAATTATCAACTATTATTGATTCTATTAAAGTTGAAGTTGGACAGTTGGCAGAAATGGTGGAGAAACAGGAACAATATCTAGATGACTTAGAGCAATATGGAAGATCTAATTGTCTCATATTGCATGGGAACAATATAGATCACAGGATAAGTAGCATGGATGTTGAGAAGTATGTGCTAAATATATTAAATACCAAATTAGATTTGCCTACTAGTATTAGTGACTCTGATATTGATATTTGTCACCCTCTTCCTTCTAAAACCAACAAAAAACCAATTATTATTAAATTTGTTCGCAGGTCAATAAGGAATATGGTATACTCGCATAAGAAGAACTTGAAAACATCGAATGGACCCAAACTATCAATTACTGAGTCATTAACCAAAAAAAGACTAAAGATTGTGGAGGAAGCCAGAAAGGTATTTGGTTTTGGCAATGTCTGGAGCATGAAAGGTATTGTATACTGTTCATTCAAAGGTAAGAAACAAGCTATCAATAAACTATCCGATATTAGTAAGATAAGATTTTCTTCTTAATTAACTAGTAATTTTAATAATCAAATTAATACAGTACTTGATTTAACCTTACCACGACACATCATAATTTTCTTTATATTAACCTTAGCTTATCTTTATATAACTATTCATTTTATACATCTAAAATCAATTTAAAATTTGTGTTTTATTTATTTGTATTTTTTTTTTACTTTTTGTTTATTTTATTACTTATTATTAATTATTTAATTTAATTTTTTTTGGTTTTATATATATATAATTACTCATTTGTGCAACATAAATCTTAAGTATTATGACTTTGAAAAAACTTGTATGTCAATTTTGCCAAAAAACAATTAGAAAAGACTTTGTGCCTATTCAATGCCAAACATGTTTAGCTCACTTTCATAAAAAATGTGCTAAAATACTTAAGAACCAAGCAATAGCCTCAAATAATTTTTACTGTAAATGTAATTGTTATGAACATAAAAATTCCCTTATTTCACATAATTCTGGTAAAGAAAAAATTGTAAGCAGTCAACCTGAAAAATATGTTAATGCTGAAAAATTAAATTCTATCTTTGTTGATGACAGTAATTCTGAAAATAAAGAACATGATAACTTAATTGGCCCAAATAGTCATCACTTTCAAGAGCAATACTTGGAAATTCAATCTACAAAATCATTGATCTTTAATAAAAAAATTTGTAATAGTTTTCTTATTATTTGTGTTAATATTAGGTCACTATCCAATCCTTTAAATTTTAGTAAATTAGAAAGCTTTGTTCATAATCTAAACCCCAAACCAGACATAATTGCTGTGACTGAAACATGGATTCAGAATAATTCATCTGGCCCATACTGTAATCTTGAAAATTATAATTTTATCTCTAACAGCAGAAAAGTTGCCAAGGGTGGTGGAGTTGGTTTGTATATTAAAAATTGCCATAAATTTAACCTAATTGATGAATTGACAATAATGAATGAAAAAATTTTTGAATCAATTTTTATAAAAATTCAATTACGTAATGAAAATTTATTCTGTGGTAACATTTATAGATCTCCTTCTAATGACAATCATTTAAATGAAAACTTTTTGAATAATCTTTACAATTGTATCCATAATAGTAATGAATCACTAAACAAATGTTTTATCACTGGAGATTTTAATTATGATTTATCAAATCAAGATAATGAACATGTATGCAATTTTATTGAAATGATGCTTGAAGGTCATTACTTCCCAGTTATTAACAAACCAACTCGCATCACAGATTCAAGTGCAACAGTATTAGACCACATCTGGACAAATTTACACCAACAGCAAATAAAATCCAGAGTCATTTTAAATCCACTTTCTGACCATCTACCAGTATATATGTGCTTTAATCTTAATAAACAGAATTTGTATAGACCTCAACAAAAAAGATCTTTTACCCCCCAAAATATAACCAAGTTTAATGAAATGTTAGAAAATATTGATATTAATGCAATACTAAATGAAACTAATCCTAATTTAGCATTTAAATTATTAATGGACAATTACAAATCTACTTTTAACTACTGCTTCCCTTTCATCAAGCAAAATATTGAAAACAAAAATAAACAGCCATGGTTTGATAATGATCTTTATTTATTAATGCTTAAAAAAAACAAGTGTTTTAAAAAGTTTTTGAAAAACAGGAGTGTTTTAAACAAAGCAAACTTCAATAAAGAAAGAAATACATACAATCGTGCCTTACAAGAAAAAAAAACAGAGTTATTTTAGACAAACATTTAAGAAATTAAGTAATAATTTAAAAGAGACCTGGAAAAATATAAACAAACAATTAGGTAAAGTTAAATCATCAGTATGTTCTTCCATATCCATAAACAATAATTTGGTAAATGACTCTCTCCAGATTACTAATTATTTTAATGATTACTTTGTCAATGTTGCAAATAATTTAATATCAGATTTACCCCAAACATCTCATAGTTTTCAAACATTTATGCAATCTCCCACATTGAGCACACTTTATCTCTATCCAACTAGTTTAACTGAAATAAAAAAATTAATCAGTGACCTTCAGCCTAAAAAAAGTACTGGCATTGATGAAATTCCCCCAACTATTTTAAAAAGCACACCAGACAATATATTAATAGCTCTGACACATGTGTTTAATCTTTCGTTAGCTTGTGGTGAATTTATCTCTGACTTTAAAACTGCAAAAGTAGTACCAATTCATAAAAAGGGTAGTGTAACTAATGTATGCAATTATCACTAATTATCGCCCAATATCCATGTCAAAAATATTGGAAAAGTTAATGTACAATCGTGTAGTATTATTCTTAAAAAAACAAAACTTTTTTTATAAATATCAATTTGGCTTTAGAAAAAATCACTCAACTAGTCACGCAACTTCATTATTAATTGAAAATATTGCTGAAGCTTTTGAAAACAAAGAACATGTACTTGGCATATTTCTTGATCTATCTAAAGCATTCGATACCATTGATCATAAAATTTTATTATCCAAATTATGGCATTGTGGAATTCGTGGTGTAGCGCATGATTGGTTTTGTAGCTATCTTAGCAACAAAAAATCAATTAGTTGAAATAAATAATATCTGCTCCAATACTAAGTCAATAAAATATGGTGTCCCTCAGGGTTCAATTTTAGGCCCTTTACTATTCTCAATTTATGTAAATGATTTAAATAATTGCTTAACCTTAGGAAAATGCATTATGTACGCAGACGACACTAACATATTTTTAAAAAGTAATTGCTATGAAACTTTATATAAAGCTGCAAATAAGGAGTTAGGGAACATAGATAAGTGGCTTCTGGCAAATCGGCTATTTCTAAACACTGACAAAACACATTATGTGATCTTTCGCACACCCAAAACAAAGCCTCCCTCAAAAAAACTGACAATTTCAATTAGAAATAAATTTATCTCTCAGCAACCAAAAACGAAATTTTTGGGAATAATATTTCATGAACATTTAAGTTGGAAATTGCATATGAACTTTGTTCTACGAAAAATCTGCGTAAGTTATGGTACTATCAAAAAAATTTCAAAACACTTTGACAAAAAAACTTTGCTTGTATTGTATAACTCCCTGATAATCAGTCATATAAGATATTGTATTACAACTTGGCATATTGGTAATAAAACCACAGCCTCAAAAATTCAACGAATCGCTAATAAATTCATACGATTAACATTTGGATTACATCATAGAGCTAACGTTACTGACATCTTGCGAAACAACAACGTAATGACAATTGATCAAATAACCGAATTAGAAATAACTTGTTTTATGTACAAATATATAAAAGGCATGTTACCACCATGTTTTGATCATTTTTTTCAAAATAACCTCATAAGCGACAAATTCACTAAATGTACAAGAAGCCAGTCCAAATTCTATCCTTCATTTTGTAGATTAAATATAACTAAACAATCTTTAAAGTACAGAGGTCCTCTTGCTTGGAATAAAGTCCCAACAAGCATTAAACAGATAAAATCATATAGTAAATTTCGTACAGAATTTCAAAAGCATCTTATTGCAACGTAATTTTTAATGGTAATAGACTTCATAAATTTTAAAACTTCTGCTGTTGGTTTTTTTTTTTTTATGTTACAGGTAACTCCACCAAATTGTACAAAGAAATTGAAGGTGATAAAAGCCCGATGCGACTTCAAAGGCAACATCCAGATCATTTCGGCCCATCCAGTTCGATGAAAATTTACATAATTTAATTATTTTGCACCTATTCTTGTTCACTATTTGTATGTTCTATCTTATGCATATAAATTTTTTTTTTTTTGTCCAGCCATATGCTTTTGAAATGGTCCTTTTGACCCGTGGCAGGATTTCTTTTGGTGGGTTTCTTTGCCTGCCTGACCCTTTTGGTCCAGACCCTTTTGGTCTTTGAGTTTGTTGTTTCTCCCACCCATGATTACACAACATTCTCTGACTATGGCTTGGATGTGTGTATTAATTATCTTCTTTTCGCTTTCCTTTTCTTATTAACATCACATCGCTTTGTTCAAAGGTACAGCGACCATGCACAACTTACGTTGTGCATGTAATAACGTACTCCGTTTAGTCGCTGCTTCCTTATTCACAATCTTTATTTCTACATGCACTATGATTAATTTCAAGTTGATTGTGAGTAAAAATGAAAATAAATAAATAATCTTTTTTTCTTGGTCTTCAGCTTTTATCTACAGTCTCCAATTAATTATGGTTTGCTAGTTCTACAAAAATTATAAAATAGCCCACATGAGCAATCACCTTGAACCACTCTGACATTTTTTTATATTTTTGGTGGGTCAAATTTTGGTCCTTACGTATTATCGGGAGGACCTTTGATTTTTACTTTTTCCTTTTTTTCACAGTACGTATTAAGGGTTTATTGGTTAGTATGAAGATCTTTGATTTACCGCGCACTGAGGATTAGGGTTAGGGTTAGGGTTAGGGTTAGGGTTAGTAACCCTAATTTACTTTAATAATAAGTAACCCTATTTACTTTAATTTTTGAGTCGTTTTTTTAAAGGTCCTCCCGATAATACGTAAGCACCCAAATTTTTTCTAGAGCCTAAAGTTTTAGCTTCTTTAGTTTTATTGATAATCCAGCCCTATTTGTATAATGCTCAAGAAGTGAAGCTGAAGATTGCAATTACTACACATTCTGTACATATTTCAAAGATAAACAGAGCTAATCAAAACATATTTAGAAATATATTTTGATTCAGTTGTAAACACAGACGTTGATTTTCTAATGTGATAGTGATTTGTAACATGATCTTTGTTTTTTAAGGTATACAATAGGTTTTTTCCTGCAACAAGTTTGCAATTAATTTAAGAGCAAATGGTACAAAATTAGGGTTGGGATTTTGGGACTAAATGAGAAATCCTGGGCTCAGGATTTTCCTGGGATTTCCATTACATAATCCCAAGATTTCTCAGGATTGACGAAGCAATATAACAAACAATTGCACTGTAAAATAAACAAAGTTTATTTACTATAATAATGGTGCAAAAACAACAAAGCATCAATGGTATCATCGTTAAGACAATTTGTGATTTTGCTCACAAAATAGCCAAGAGCTGAAAATGCACGCTCGGCTTCAACTGACATGGGTTTCATGGTTTTTAGCGCTGCATACAACTTTTCAAGATTATTTGGTCTTCTTTTAGTAATTTTATAGAGCATCATTTCTTTTTGCACAACTCAAGAGCTTATGTTATTGCATTGTTCTTCGTTTTTGTCATCTGCAACGAAAGCATATAGTTCTTGAGCTAAAGTCATTTGGGTTTGAGTTTCTTGGCCATTATTACTTGTTGTCACTTCTTGTTCTTCATTAGAGACAACTTTGTCAGATTCGTTGCTGACAAACAATCTTTGTAGCAGATTTGTAGCCATGGCAGCAATTTTTTTGCAACTTACTTTGTGTCCAAGATGATCTTCAGGTTGATCAATGTAAGTATTCAAAAAAGATATACAAGTTGGTCGTTGCAACGTTTATCGATTCGAATGCTGAATCTTTCAATTAAATTCTTACTAATATTTGATTGCAGTTCACCAAGTTTCTTCAATACAAATGCAATTATCTTTTCTGATAGCAACATGTCTGCATCCTTGCTGGCAAGAGCATCAACAGCAGCCTTAAAGGGAGCAAGAGCTTCACACATCTCATTTATTTCTTTCACTTCTTTTTCAGATAAATCAAAAGGAACATCAAGCTGTACCATAGCCATTTTGATTTCTTTCTTTAGCTCGTAAAAATCTTTTTAGCATTGCCAATAAACTATTCCACCTCGTTTTACAATCTAAAAGAAGCATCTTTTCTCTTCCCAAATTTTCCAAAATAAAGGGCTGGAGATGGTCATCATTTTTCACTGGAGATCACCGAAAAACCTTTACAATTTTTCGAACTTTTTGCACCACATCTTGTAAATTAGATGCCAAAGGAATGGCAATATTCCTATCTTCTTCCTCAAAACAATCTTCACCTTCAGTACTGGAGTCGTTTTCGGTGTCACTTTTGCAATCACCCACAAGATGAATGAAATCTTTACTCGGCTTGTGCTGTGTTTTTTTATATAGAACATTGCAGACAGCTGAATGAATAGCATGGCATAACATGTCACATGTTCAAGACAAGTCTCTTTTCCGAATTTTACCATAAGACTTGCGCCATCTGTAATGGTAGCTACCACATCTTTGTTCAGGTCCAGACCAAACAATTGCAATCGTTCTTCAACCAGTTTAATTGCCTTTGCTGCATTTTGTGTCCAAGATGATCTTCAGGTTGATTAGATTTTGGGATCGGGATTTCCCGGGGTCCCAACACTATACAAAATATTACTCTTTAAAAAGAGGCTTGAATTCAATGTTTTTGCTTTTTAAATAGCAATTCCAAAGTCTTTTTAAATAAGGTTTCTAAAATCTTGCAATAAGGTTGAAAGTTTATTTTAATTAAATATAATTAAAGAAAATCATTAATATTTTAGCTAATACTTTTATGGATTCACATATTAAATTTGTGTTTTGCTTGTTTCAAAATTCAAATAAAATTCGAATAAAGTAGTAATTTGTGTAAAAGCAATTTATTACTATTATAGCTGTATTACACATCTGAAAAGAAAACAGTATCCAATCAAACAACATGAAAACTTAGCATAAAGTTACTTATTAATAATTGTAGTAAGCTATAAACCTGGCATGGGCAACCTTAAATCTGGCTCTTTTCACTTATTGATCAGCCTGCAAAACTATTTATCTCAATTACACATCACTTGACAGCATTGCTTTCAACTAGATTATTAAAAACGATCACAACACTCTCCTCATGCCTGTCTGGTTTCAGCTGATGCTATTGCATCTCAGCTAGTCAGAAGTGGGAGACATGAGGCTGTTGATCTTATCTTGACTTTGTTTTTTAAGTGTCTGACCTTTGGTGAGGGGGTCTTAACACTAAACCCAGTGAATATCTCTGAGAATTTACTGCTGGTTTTCAACACTTAAAACCAGGTAAAGCTCCAGGGCTGATTCCATCTGCCCAAAGCTTATAATCCATGTTAAAGCTACTTTGAAGTCCTGATTACGTGACTTACTTTCTTCCTGCTTGTGCTAACTCAAAATTTTCAAGATCAGAAGAGCACTAGCTGCCATGATCCCAAAACTGATTAAGCCCATGGGAACCCAAAGACTTATCAACTGACATCTCTGTTCTGGGTCTCCTACAAAATCCTTGAAAGGCTTATCTAAGCCCATGTCAAACTGATTATTCATTCACTGCTCCCTAAAAAGCAGGCTGGTTTTTGATATGAGAAGTTAACTGTGGATCAAGTCATTCTGTTGATGCAGAACATCAAGAATTCTTTTGTGGCTAAGAAGGCCAGTGTCATATTTGTGGATCTGACTGTGGTATATGACATTGTCTGACACTGTGGCTTACCTGCAAGCTGCTGAGGCTTCTGCTGTATAAGCACATAATCAAAATGACCATTGAGCTTGTTTGAAACTAAGTTTTACCCTTACTACCAGTAAACAGCT
The DNA here is from genome assembly GCA_963680785.1 of Diplosoma virens. Taxonomy (NCBI): domain Eukaryota; kingdom Metazoa; phylum Chordata; class Ascidiacea; order Aplousobranchia; family Didemnidae; genus Diplosoma; species Diplosoma virens. The sequence continues at coordinate 25,584,105 of OY796892.1, read as the reverse complement.
AACAAAACAGGTTATGCTGTCTGAAAAACAGCGTTACTAAGGAATAATCTTGGCTCCCCTCTTTTTAACATTTGTATATGTGGCCTGCCTTCCTTGATTTCCAAAAAGTGTGCTTATGCAAACAATTTGGCATTGTTGCACTCTTCAGGAAATTGAAAAGACCTGGAAAGTACTTTAAGTCAAGACATGACTACACTTTCAGCGTATTTCCAGATTGAAGGTTGAAGCTCAGTCACACTAAGACACTGATGGCAGCTTTTTATTTAAATAACTGTGTGATTAACATGAGCTAAAAGTTCACAACAGCCATAACTAATGATGGGATGATTAATTGATATTGAAATCAAGAATTGAAAAAATTGATGAATTTTTAAGAATCGAAATCAAAAGGTTTTTAATGATAATTTCAATTCTTAAAATTGATTTCTAATTTATTCCTATATTTGCTTTTTTAGATACCACACTATACTATGATTGTGCATTCACATACAGATGAAAAAAACATTTTCTTTTTTAGAACAATATATAGTATATATAATAACCTTAATATGAGTGCATATTTTTTGTACTTGCATTTACTATACGAGTATTTTGAGTTTTTTTTCTTATATGACATCATAAGAATCATATTATTTGCTTGATTAAATTAAAAACTAAATTTTTTGGACAATAAAATTTAAAACACTTAAATATTTATAGTTTTTGGAATGTATTCTTCTTCTTCTCCTTTTGACTTTTCCCTTCAATCAGGGGTAGCCACAGCATATCATCTTTCTCCAAATTGTCCTATGTTCAACATTTGTCTCATTCATACCAACTTTCCCCATATCTTCTTTCACTACATCTAAAAATCTACTTCTAAAAATCTTTGGTCTCCCTCTTTTCCTCTTTCCCAGTAACTCCATTTCTATCATCTTTCTTCCTATATACTCTTGGTCTCTCCCCATGACATGTCCATACCACCTCAGCCTGCCCTCCCTCATCTTCATTCCTAACTGCTCCACTTTAACTGTACCCCTGATGTACTTGTTTCTAATCTTGTCTTTTGTCGTCACTCCCTTAGCAAACCTCAACATTTTCATCTCTGACACTTCCATTTCTTCCACTTGTTTCTTTGTGACCACCACTGTCTCAAGTCCATACACCATTGCTGGTCTTACCACTGAGCTGTACACTTATCTTTTTACTCTAGCTGGTAACCTCCTGTTGCAAATTACTCCCGATATTTTTCTCCATCTGTTCCATCCTGCCTGTACTCTCTTCTTTACTTCTCTCTCACAACTACCACTTTCTTGCACCGTTGATCCTAAATACTTAAATTCCTTCACTCTTGGCACTTTTGCATCCTCCATCTTCACTGTTTTGTCATCATTTCCTTTACTAACACACAGATATTCGGTCTTTGACCTACTTACTTTCATCGCTCTTCTTTCCAATGCATACTTCCAGGATTCTAATCTCCGCTCCACTTCTTCCCTGGTATCTTTGCAAATCACAATATCATCAGCAAACAGCATCATACATGGTGGTTCTCTCCTTACTTCATCCATTAGCCTGTCCTTTATTACTGCAAACAGGAATGGACTTAATGCTGATCCCTGGTGCAGTCTAACCTTAACCTTGAAACTTTCTGTAGTTCCTACTGCACACCTTACCACTGTTTTGCTTCCCTCATACATATCTTGTACAAGTTGCACACACTTTTCCACTATTCCTGATTTTCTCATACAGTACCACAGCTCTTCCCATAGTTTTTGCAGCTTTTTTACAACAGTTTTTAGAATGCATTGAAATTCCAAAATGTTCTCTAATAAACTATGTTTAGCAGAACTATGTATTATTTATCAAAGTATGATTAACCTAATATACTATGTTTTTGCTTCTAATGATTATATTCTTTGTTTTTCTGATACCTACCAAACATTTTTATACAATAAAACAGACTGCTGTGGTTTTTTAAAAAGTCATTAAATACATTTTGTATTATATATTTAAATAGAATTTTTTTTTTAAACAATAATAAAGATTCCATTTAAATATGGATGAAGCAAACTGTTTTGATTTTTTAAACAGTGATTTAATAAATTTTGTATTTAATAATTGCTCTGATCCTTTTATTCAGCACCCTCAAAAGAAACTAAAGTTACTCTTGCAATATATATATTAATAAAAGCACTAAAATAGATTAAAAATTAACAACTAAAATCCACAACAGCCTGTTTCATCCTAAGAATCGTCAGGTGGAAACTTATTCAAATAGAATGATTTTATTGAATAAGTTTCCACTTGACGATTCTTAGGATGAAACAGGCTGTTGTGGATTTTAATTGTTAATTTTTAATCTATTTTAGTGCTTTTATTAATAAATATTGCCCTAACTATTTGGTTATTGAGCTCTGTACCGGCGAAATAAAGCACACAAATATATATATATATATGTTGGCTTTACTTCACTGGTACAGAGCTCAATAACCAAATAGTTGGAGCAGTATTTATTAATGAAAGCACTAAAATAGATTAAAAATTAACAATTATTGCAATATATATATATATATATATATATATATACATATATATATAATTAAATGCTCTGAGTTTTCATTGAGCTCTTTACTGACAGTCTTGCCACTTTTATTATTACATATATATATATATATATATATTAAATTACAAAAGCCACAAAAGAGATTTTATTAAAACCTCAACAGTCTGTTTTGCCTTTACGGCTCATAAGGAGGTGATTCTTATTCAAATAGAATTTGAATAAGAATCTATTTGAATAAGAATCACTTCCTGATGAGCCGTAAAGGCGAAACAGACTGTTGAGGTTTTAATAAAATCTCTTTTGTGGCTTTTGTAATTTAATTTAATGCTCTGAGTTTTCATTGAGCTCTTTACTGACAGTCTTGCCACTTTTATTATTATATGTATATATATATATATATATATATATATATTGCAGGAGTGAATCGATCTTCCCTGCAGAGTGCTCAATGAAAAAATCAGAGCAATTTAATACAAAATTTATTTAATCACTGTTTAAAAACCACAACAGTCTGTTTCATCCTTAGATTCGTCAGGTGGTTACTAGAAAAATAAAAATAAAAAATATAGTTATTAGTGGTAAAAAAAATGCGTATGGAATAAATGATATGTAGTTAAATTAAGCAAACAATACGGTTCCTATGATGTCATACAAGAAAAAACAACTCAAAATATAGTAAATGCAAATATAGAGGTTTGCATTTATTTGAAGGTGAGGGAAGGCGAGTTAGGTATGTGGTGAAAGATATAAAAGGAAAGAAAATAATCTGCAAAAGAATAAAAAATAACTAGAAAAATCACATAAGATGAAAAAGTAAAGTGAGTAAAAAATGGCATAAACGATAGTGGAAAATATAGGCGGATTTAATGACGGACAAGAAAGCACACACGCACAAAAATAATGGCAATTTAAGCATACGAAATCAAGTGGGTAATTTATTTAATTTAAATTTGTTTTTGTGACATTTTCCTGTAAGTTCCAATCTTTTGTTGAGAATTGTTGGTTGGTTTGCTTGTAGGATTTCTAGTTTTTTGGTTAAGCATAGGTTGCAGCATTTTTGTCCTGGTTTATATGGGATAACTTGATTGATTATTTTCCAGTTAATTGTGGGATTGAGACCTGATTCTTTGGCATTCCAGAATGTTTTGGAAAGCTCTATGGCGTTTCTTTTCTTTATATTTTTAAATAATTGTATATGATTATAGTATCGTGATTTGAATTCTGTTTCGCTGCAACCTATGTAGCTTTCTATTATATTTCCATGTGATATGTCTGCTTGATAAATGACAGATTTCTGTTGGCAAGATCCTTTTAGTGGGCAGATATCTTTATTTTTACAGTTGCATGGTTTTGATTGTTGAGAGCTTTTCTTTTCCAATAGTTTCTTGTTGTGACCGGTTATAATTGTTTGCATGTTAGGCATGCAGCTATAGCTAATTTTTATGCTATTTCTGTTTAGAATTTTATGAAGCCTATGTTGTGGTGGGAAATGTTTGCTTATTAGTTTTAAAAACTTTTTTCCGATATTGTTGGCAACCTAATTGTTAAAAGGCAGGTTGAACCATATGACTTTTCGTTTTCTTGATTTGTTTTTCAGTTGGGTTTCACTAAATATTAAATTGTCTTTGTAGCCACTTTGTTTAATTGGGTTTTTGTATGGTGGAATAGCTTTTTTAAAATTATCCAAATCACAAGAAAGTTCCAATAGTCTGTTGAATATCATGTTTGGTAAAGCTTTTTTTATGGATGGTGGGTGGTTTGAATTAATATTTATATATAATTGTTCATCATTGGGTTTTCTGAATGGCCAGTGCTTTTCTGTTTTGAGGTTAAGGGTGACATCTAAAAAATCTGTTTGTATAATGTTTGCTTCAATTGTTATTTTTAAATTGTGTTTTTGGAAAAGTTTTATAATTCTTTTTTTGATTCAGTCAGTATTGGGGCCACTAGAATTTTGGAGAATCGCTAAGCCGTTGTCTCTGTATAAGCCAGTAAGGTCTTTAAGGATAATTGTAGAAAGTTTGTGCAAAAGAAACAGTCCCACCAGTTCACATATTTCTGCTCCGTCATAAAAGCCCATTGTTACATTGAATTTGCTATTATTTTTTTTGATCCACGTACTATCATCACTGAATAGTATAGATTTACGGCAATGTAAAATTACCTTAATTTTATAATCTTCTATATTAATAAATCTTTTTGCAAAATTAATTGAGCTATGGAATAGTTTTTTTGTTATAGAAGGGTGGAACTGAATGATGTCAAATTTTAAAAATTTGCAGGATTTTTTGTTTGTTATGTTTTTGAACCAGGAAAGCACTGATTTGGTGTTATGCCATTGTTGTAGGCTGGTGCTAGACCGTATTTTTGTGTTGATTTTGTCTAAAATATTTTTGCTGATGATTCCAATTCCTGATTTTGTGGGGTTAATTAGTCTGCACTGAGGGTTGTTGTAAAAGTTGTCTTTGTGGTTTTTTAAAGTTATGTAAGAATTCTTTTTGGCTAAGCATTCTATCCTGTTATCAAGTTTTAATTTTTCGGCAATGTGCTTAGCTTCTTGATTGATCTTTTTGGTTAGACTTTTATCTGCCTTTTTATAAGTTGAAGTGATATTGTCTCATAGTAGTTTTCTGTAATTATCAACATCCATTTTGTAAATATTTGTTGTTTTGTCGGCTGCCACAAACATTTTATTCGATGATTTGATAGATTGAATATCTTTTTGTAAGTTTTTTTGAAAACTGTTTGTCATAGGTTTAAATGTAATAGAGCAAGCCAATTCATAAAGATCCATTTCAAACAGTCGCAAAGCTTCATTTTGGGGTGGAAAACGGTCAGATGCAAAGCCAAATGTATCCTATAATACATTTGGCTTTGCATCAGAATTAAAGTGTTAAATTGCATCAGAGTTAAAGTACAAAGAGTTAAATTAAGAAGACCTAAATTACCAGAAAATTCCCACTTAGTACTGTAATAATTTTTTTAGGCTTTAATAAATAATATTTTGGGATTCTTTTGCCAATGATAAAAAGGGTAAGTATGAATAAGAAGTAATATTTTACTTATTTATCTACTTAAAACAATTGAATTTCAATCTTATATCAATTTGATAAGTTTTTCCACTGCTATTTTAAAAGTGACACTTTACAACCAATAAGACATGTGTATGCCACTTTTATCACTTTTTTAGATGGAAGAAATTTATTACATAAGTTGGTTTTCTAATTAATTATTACATATCTTAGTAATTAAAAAGCTTTTTTGGATATCAATAGAATTTTAACTTGAAACCAGTAGTATGGATAGGCTCACCATATGTCCCACTTTTGGTGGGACAGTCCAGATTTCCAGGGCTTTGTCCTGCCATTTTGCCAGAAATCCAATACAAAAGTCAAGTCAAAAACTCCATTTTTGTTTTTTTCAGATAACACAACATTATAGGGACGAAAACCATAAAATTCAAGACAGATTTGAGATAAAAACCTTTTTTATTTTTTTTAGAGAATACTACTTTTTAAAGAAAAAAATCATGAAATTCAAGACAGATTCAAAGTGAAGAACCTTTTTTTAGAGAACATTGCTTTTTAGGGACAAATGTTTCACTTTTAATAAACATCCCACCTTGACTCTTTAAAAATATGGTATGCCTATGTATGGAAGCACAATTTTAAAGCTATGCTCTGGCTCCAGGCAAGTAACATATGACCGCTCCATGGGATCCAGCTCAACACCCCTGCCTACAACATTCTGCTTTTACCAAAAGACATACAAATAACAACATACACTAATGACTTATTAATCACAGCATCTCACAACATGTATTGTAAGGCTCAATGACTTATTCAACCAAATCTTACACAACCAAACACTCCAAAATTGTTTATATATGTATTAATATATCACTCTAGACTAGACACAAAACCAACATTTTCACAAAACATAAATCTACATAATCCAATAAATGTTCATATAATATTTTCCAATATTTATGATATTACTTTAAGAAACCAAAACCTTTCAAACCTTGGTAACTTTCTAACGTATACATTAGATATGCTTAGAACAGGTACATTTTCGTCACAAGCATCATTGTTTGATGCAATATCCATTTCAACCAAATCACCAAGATTGAATGGTAAAGCAATTCCCAAATTCAAAATTGCTATATTCCTAAAAAAAAAAAAAATGCACTTTTATAATGAAGAGATGCAAACCTTGTTGTAAGACTTAGTAGTGCATATTTAATATTTAGTTTTATTTAAGTGAAACATTTAAAATTATATAAAAAAAAGCAAATGCTTTTGGCTTACTCAGGTTTCTAGCAATTTTTAAATTTATTTTAATTAAAGTTGATGTCGCTAAATTTTAGAAACCTTTTAAGAGCTTGATCAAGCCAAAAATTATTGTTGTTTTTTTTTTTATAAAGTGATTTATAAATTTTATTTAAAGAAACATTAAATCCAGTCTGGTTGCTGTTTACTTGCAACATATGGTTAAAAAAACTTTTGTCTGAAAAAAAGCTACAAAAAGTAAGTAAAAGTGACATAAATTTATTTTTCTCAATTAAACATTACTGAAAGCTTATAAAAATTTTGATTCTTACAGTGGTGTGGTTTTAATGGTGACAGTGATCAACAGATTTTCTGTTACACCATTCTGCTTAGACAACCTGTTTTATTTCTATTTTTTTTTTTTTTTTTTGTTAAAGATTGTCAAAAAGGTATATCCAGATTAAGATAAAATCAATGTAGAGGTATTGAGGCATTAAAGCTTCAAGAAACTATGACTTATTTGATATATTTATCCTGAAAAAATAAGATCAAGATAATACATAAAAAAAAAGCAAATCAACTTCCAACTGAATATTGCTAAAGTCAAATAAAACATACTTATATTTATTTTCTTTTTGATTTTTAAATAAAATAAGTGGACTATCTTTTGTTTTTCCACGAAGTCTAAAAATTATATCACTAGCATTATCACTACATATGCATTCTTTAATTGTCATTGATATTGAATATATAGTATCTTTTTGATGGATATCATCTTGAAGAAACTCAATCTTACACTGCAATATAAATTTAAAAAACAATTAACAATTAAAAAAATAGATTTTTTTAAAAAATTATGATAAAAATATTGGTGCTACTTTAGTTGGTTATTTATACATCACAAATCTACTTGAGGATGATATCTTTATCAGTTTATTAACTACATTTAACATAGTCATGAGAATTTCTCATTGTGTGAGAAGGGAGAACTTGCAGATAATTATGTGCTTTACAGTTTTTATCAACACTTAAATAATTTAGAGATAGCTTTAACCTTTTGCCTATGAATTAAATTATAAATTATAATACATATTTTACAGTGTACATAAAAAATTGAAGTAGCACCAAAATATCTGTAAACCATAAAACTACATTAGTTACATGAAAATTCTCCTATAAGTTTATCAAAAATTATTATGATTAAAATAAATTAGAATATACTTCATAAATCTATTGATATAATCAAAAAGGGTAAATCATAAAGTAGTATTTAGAAAAAGCAGTATTTTTGTTAATAAGCAGTAATATATCTTCAAACTAGTACTATATTGAAATAATCTTTTGCCTTTTATAAAAGAGAATGTCCAAGTATGTATTTTAACATTTTATGTCCTGGTATGACAAATTTGTCTGGTAAATATAAGGGTTTAAAGTGCAATTAGTCACAAAAATAGAATTGATACAGTAAAAAAAAAAATTTTTGATTTTTTTATAAAATAAATCTCAATAGTCCATGCCATAGTTCTTTTAAAGAGAAAACAAAAATTATAAGTTATCAGAAAATGCAATAGTAAAAAAGACAAAAGCCAAGCTCTAATCTTTATAAAATTGTAATCTGTAACATTGTTAAACAACACCTCATTTTGCTAATTTCAAAAAAAATTGAATTTTGCTACATACTAATTTTACATCTGTGATATTAAGCCAACAGCTTTGGTGATTAGTTCAGAGCATAACTGGGTCTTCAATTAACCACCACAATCACCATCCACAAAAATCAATAACCACTTCAAAAATTGTCTGTAAACAGAAAAATTGACTTTTCTGAAAAGTGGGAGATGAGTCTTTTTTCATTGGAAAAAGGAAAGGTTCCACCAATAGAAATTAGACAGAAAGCCAATTTGTAGTGTTGAAAATCAACTATTAGTGTTCTAACCTCAACAAGGTTGACTCATTAAAAGTACTTTTCAGACAAACACCTAAGGCCAAGTACCTCAATGCAAACCATTTTAATCTGTTCAACACCCAATGCAGCATAAAAAAATATTCTAGGCAATATATCATAATTTTGCAGTGTAATTGTACAGCTAGGTAGTTTCATAGAGATTAATAACACATAAACGTCACCATCACCAAAGCAAAACAAATGCTTAACATTCTGGAAGCACAAACTTCTATCAAATGAAGTAAATAAAAGAAACAATCATCTCTATATTCAAAGCTATTACTTACCATATGGAGCCCAGTAGGGTGCAATGAAAAAATACAAAATTTTGAATTTTAGTATGGTCGCTTAGTGCCTTGTTGCAATGGGCAAGATAAACGTCTAGGCAAATTTTGCATTAAAATGAGCTCATCTTCCTTGCCGACTTTTCATGTCAATTTTTGGCTAATTCTGCCTATATATACAACACCTAGTCTAGTACAAAGTGTCAATAAATGTAAACACAAACTGACAGTATGAGAAACAATTTTATTCAAACACTGCGATGTCTTAGCATTAAAAATTGTTATTGTTTCTCAGTTAATAATTGAAGCTAAAATGCTTCTTGGTTTTAAATGTAGGCATAGTCTGTTTGCTGATAAGCCTCTGCCTGATGTAACGATCTCTTGCCTTGTAGCCTGCCACCTCTGTGCAAGCTTTAGTCATGACCTGGATTCCTCTCTCAACTAACTGAGTGTGGTTTGGCCACTTCAGAACACTCAGTGGTTTTTCAAGGATACCTAAAACTTCCTCATCATTGAGGGATGTTGAAAATGGAAGCTCAGTTTTCAGTTCAGTGTCCAAGTCAATCATATGATGCTAATACATTACATGAAACTTCAGCTTTGGAAGGATTACTTTCCTGATGTTCTTGAAAGGCATGTCATGTGTCTTTTCTATTGCCTCTGTATCCTCCTTAGCTTCATCATCTGTTGGTATAAGAACATCTTCATCAATGTGGGGCCTTTCATCATCCTCTTCAACTTCAGGAAATGCTGCATCTTCAGTGTTTGGTATGTATTGATCCCTTAGCTTCCTGATTTTATTAACAGCTTCTCTTTTGACTGCTTCATCTCTATCTGCACACATGGCAAGCAGGAGTTTGTCTGGATGAGAAAAAAATGCATTACCTTCTTTACAATGTTTATCTCCGTGTTGTTCAGATGTTTTAGCAACTGCAAGCATACAAAAGTGCTGTGCAGACCATCTGTCATGTACATATGTCTCTTAATCTGGAACCACATTGGCACAAAGAATTTCACCATGTTAGCGATCCTCTGAAGTTGGTTACTTGGTTGAACAGTGGCAACATACGAGGGCTGTTTGAAAAGTAACGGGACTGTGTAAATAATTATTTTATTTGAAATGCCACGTAAAAATTACAACTTGTCCCCTTCAAAGTAATCTCCTTGAGCTCGAATGCACTTTTCTAATCTCTGCTGCCATGCTTCTATGCACTTCTGGAAAGATTCCATTGGGATCGCTCGTAGTTCCTTCGTTATGGCTGTTGTTATGGCTTTTGAGTCTTGAAAACGGGTTCCTTTAATGACTCCCTTGAGCTTAGGAAACAAGAAAAAATCACAGGGAGCCAGATCTGGCGAGTAGGGTGGTTGCTCCAGCATGGCAATGTTATTTTCTGCAAGAAATTGTCGTATGCTTAAGGCATTGTGAGCAGGAGCATTGTCATGATGAAGCAGCCATGACTTTGTCTCCCACAATTCTCTTCTTTTCTCCCTTACCGAATGCATCAAACGTTGCAAGATGTCTTTGTAAACATTCTGGTTAATGGTTTGGCCCTGTGGCAAGAATTCTAGATGAACAATTCCATGAACATCAAAGAAAACAATCAGCATCACCTTAATTTTGGACTTGAACAGCCTTGCTTTCTTGGGTCTTGGTGAGGATGCACTCTTCCATTCAAGGCTCTGCCGTTTGGTGAGTGGATCGTACTCGAAGATCCACGACTCATCACCGGTAACAACTCTACTCAGCAGATCTGGTGTAATTTCAAGTTGTTTCAGGATGTCTTGACACACTTGCACACGATTTTCCTTTTGCCCATCATTCAGCAACCTTGGTACCATTTTCGCACAAACCTTCCTCATCCCCAGATCTTCTGTAATGATCCTCCACACCCTCTCACTATTCATGCTCAACTCATCTGCTATCATTCTAACAGTAAGGCGGCGGTCACTGTGCACTTTTTCTCTCACATGCTCAACATTTTCGTTTGTTCTGCTTGTTGTTGGCCTTCCACTCTTAGGATCATCTTCCACATCCTCTCTTCCCTCTCTGAATCTCTTGTGCCACTCAAAAATCCGAGTTCTTGACATCGTAGCATCTCTGTAAACTTCTTGGAGCAAATTGAATGTTTCAGTTGGAGTTTTTCCAGGTCGAACGAGAAACTTCAAGTTGATTCTTTGTTCAATGCTCATTTTTGTTAACAAAAGAAAAGAAAAAAATATTTACTAAATAAATTATCCCAAAACGAACTACAGTAAAGCGCCTTTCAAGAAAAGCCTGTAAAAAAGCATATGGTTGTCACAGAATGCTGAAACTACATTTTTACAACCACAAGACATTGCGCCATCTTAAAAAACAAAGCTTTTATCACTGTTGCAAGTGTTGTTTGTGCAAAGCATACAGTCCCGATACTTTTCAAACACACCTCATATACCCTCAATACTCTGCTGAGAGTGTTTCACCTAGACAGACAGGGAGGACCAGGTTCAATGGCTGCAAGATCATCATCCACTTTCCCTACTATAGTTGCAATCCACATTCTGCACAAATATTTTTGGTCCCAGGATAAATCTATTACCTACAAAAAACAAACATAACAGCTTGGTTAACTAAGCGTTGTGTCGCATTTCCTTTTCATGCTTTATAGTACAGTGCACATACTTAATAACGTTACTAAGCATGAATAAAATATCATCATCATCATGCTAAGACTCAGAAAAGTCAAAACAAATGCTTGTAAATCAAACAATAATAATTTACCTCTTCCTCAGACAGAACCAGATAATCAGAAAAGGTGATTGGCCGGAAGTCAATGACAGGAAGGTCTGACACTGGCTCTTTATATCTGCTGACCAATCATTCCTCACCAGTTCTTTGGATCGCTGGGTTTGCCATTGTAATAGTAAAATATTGCCTGGAATGGGAGCTCATTACCACAGAGCTGACAGATACTGTAATGTAGAGGCCAGGCAAGCAGCATCTCCAGGTGATGGATAACACCTCCATTTGGTTTGGTACTGACACAGCAACTGTCACAACCAGCAGTATATAGTGGCCAATTTGTCAACTTGTGCTCAATGAGAAAGTCATAGATGGCTCAAGTTATCACCTTCCCATGCCCAGTTTTGGGGGTCACATGAGTTAAATAGTTTTTGCCAGGTTCAGTCAACATGACATAGTGATTATCTATTTTTATTGTTAGAGTCTACCTTCCTGTTTTATTGTTTTTCACAAGAACTCTGGTCATGGTTTTCTTTCCATCAAAATACAAAAAATTGAGTTCCTTTGAATTTCCAAGCTCTGCTTCCTGCCTTTCCTCTCTGCATTGCCTCCTCTCGTCTCCCAGTTTCTGTGGTCCAATAACTTGACTCTTATCAACTTTGGTTATGATAGCATAATCAACCAGCGTGGCCAAGGCTATGGCAGCACCAGCATAGTTTGAAACACCATACCTATTGCAAACAGAAGCAAGAGTAGAAAGTTTAGTCAAGTTTCTTTTGGAACTGTTGTCTGATATGTTCATTTGAATATAATCTTTGTCTATTTTGCTCTTGTCATTGTCACCTACTTTGTAAGCACTTTTGTCAGAGAAATCAAGCTGCACTTGCTCCTGCCTGACCTCAGCTTGAACTTTTTCTATTTCAGCAGGCACCTCCATTGCCTCATCTCTTGCCACCACTCAGGCCCACATTCTGCTAACATTTCTGTTTATGTCACAATTACCATCTTCCGAGCACAATACTGGTCAAGCAAAAACTGGATCTAATGCTTAGAAACCTTCACATCACACTTATAAACCAAGTGGAATCCATCACAGTTCTTTGCTTTGCAGTGCACTTGGAAACAAGAGGCAGATGGACATGTGCAACTACAAATGTCAAAGAATTCACCCATTTCCATTTTGAACTCGTTTAACTTGACAAGATTTTGCTTGTTTTTGTTGACCAGCAGACCTTTCTTGTACAATCTTTTCAATTTATTTTCAATAGTTTTTTGATCCAACAAAGAAATGGTTAACCAATCTCCAATTGCCCTAGCCCATATTGCAGAAACATCTAAAGCAGCTTTCTTCACAATCTCATTCACATCTGCAAACCTTCCAGCCTCACATTTGTACCTCCAACAATTTCTTAACACTTCACCATTAATTTGTTACTCAAAGAGCTTTTTAATGAGCGCCATCTGTTCAAACAAAACTCCCAAACTAAAGATAACATACACAGTACAATTGTAAATTTTGTAATAACAACACGACAAGGCCCTGTTTCGACCTAATTAGGTCTCATCAGGTGTGTATAATTACGTACATATTACAAGATAAAGAACTTGATACTAGTACAATAATATACTGTAAAGTTATATATGCATGCAGTCTTTAAAACTTCCTAGCGCACTATTTGGAAAAGAATTTCTGCTTCATAAAATCCAAAAGTTTCTTCTGGTCCCGCAAGAATTTATAATCTATTTACGAGCGTCCTTTCCACAGCTCGAAGTTTGTACTTGTATCAAGTTCTTTATCTTGTAATATGTACGTAATTATACACACCTGATGAGACCTAATTAGGTCGAAACAGGGCCTTGTTATGTTGTTATTACAAAATTTACAATTGTACTGTGTATGTTATCTTTTGTTTTGGAGTTTCGTTTGAACAGATGGCGCTCATTAAAAAGCTCTTTGAGTAACAAATTGATCATGAATGCGGCAGCGCTAATCACTTAATTTAGAAGGTACCATCTTGTACACGAATACGATTGATTCAACTTAGTTTCGCAAATTTGTTTTTCACTTCACCATTAAGTGGAAGTTTGTGTGCAGGAAGAGGATCTGCCTGCCCAAACACAGCATACTCTGTGCCATTCCTGGTTATTCTCTTTTTCTTAGTCATATTGCTACATTCTTTACAAATTAGTTCAACTCTGAAATATCAATACATTATTTTATTTTAGAAGTGTCAAAACTACATTACATTTTATTAAAACTTGTAAAAGTATGTGTGACAACTGACAGCACTGCATTACAAAAAAGTGTGACACAAAGCAACGATATTCTGACAATGGCCAACAACAGTAGGCTATGTCACAAAAAAACCTGAAACAGGTAAACAGAAAGAGATAACTCAAAAATATTACAGCAGAACAGTGCTGAAAAATTGAGCTAAACAGTGAACAAGCAGCATGCTAATTGGCACTGAGCCAAGAACATGGCTGATACAGTATCACTGCTTTAGCATAGTCTCATAAAATTGTGTCAAGTGTCAATTTTCAGTCCGAAAGTTGGTAGGCAAAACCTACACCTAATAGCCTAAAATTTGGTGTGCAGCTTTCAAATGACATGTACAACAATGCATCAAGCAACCACTTTAATCTGTGACAAAGTGTTCCTTAGAGCCCAGTCTTGCAAACACCATAAGCAGCCCTATTATATCAAATGGCAATATCAAAAAACTGCAAACTATTCAAAACACAACTCAGCACATTGCTACTTGCTGCACACAAGACACAAGCATTTTATACCTACATGACAAAACCAGTTTTCTTCTGATTGGCACCCATCAAAAACTTCATGCTACTCAACTTTAATAACCGCATCAAACACAAACATACTCTAATATGATCTTAATGCACATTCAAATCCACCCAGAAACATGAAAACCACAGTTTTTCATAACAATAAGCACACTAACATCATTATTTTAATTCCAAACAGAACACCAAAGAAATGTAAAGAAACTTCAAATAGATTTACATTATCATCACCTTACAATACCTCAGTTATAGAGAAAATAACAAAGTTACTAACACCACAGCCTAAGATATTACCATGCCATATGCATAGAAAACTGATACAGTTCAAAGTCAACAAGTCACCACTCTTGCAAAGTTTCTAACATACAGTAAACCCTGATACCTATATGTCACAATGTCCACTATGCTTAATACAAACACACATAACACTAATCACCCCTAATTGTAGCCAAATACCAACACAACACTACAACATTAGTCTGTAGAAAACTTTTAAAAGTAGGAAAGGTAATTCAAAAATGGAAATCTATATTGGCTTTTTTGAGGGGTAAAACATGGCTAATTAAGATATCCTTGGAGGGGCAGACAACAACAATAACAACAACATTGTTTGTCACCTATATTCAAACCTCAATATTTACAAAACAATAAATAGTTGGTTTTATTAAAAAACTTTTATCAATGTCCAAAAACAAATTTAAAAGGTCATAAAAACTATTTATTTAAGCTGTCCCACCATCAAAAATATCTGTCAGATGAATTATCACACCTTATAGATAACAAAGTTTAAAATAGTAAATAATAGCAGTTACTTGACTTGCCAACTTAATCATAAACTTAAATATTTTTACTGCTTAAGCAGTTGCAAATATAAAAAAATCAGACTAAATTGAAAATTTTTTGACAGGACTAAAGCCATCAAGCTTTCAATGTAACACCAACCAATTGTATGATAATTATACTGGTAAACAAGAATTTTGGGGACTTGAAGTTTGTAACAAATTTGGGGGGTTTGGGAGGTGTTGAGTCTAAAAATCACATCAGTTTTTCTCCATCTGGTCAGGATTAGCTGCTACACAGCACGTGCTTTGCATTTTGTCACAAAATGTTGAAAAACCTTACCAAAAGTTTCAAGAGTTAACTCTTATCATTTTTGACTTGAAAGCAGATTTTGTGATCACTGGCAGTGCCTTGAAATGCTGAAATGCATTATCAGCTGTTGTTAAACTGCATAGATCCATAGAGAGCTAGTTGAAAGCAGCATGTGGATAAATGATAATTACAATGAAATACTATGTCAGAATAGTCTGTGCCTAGTACAATTGTTGATAGACACTCTACAGAACGTCAAATACACCACATTAATAAGAAGCAAGAAATTGCAACTTGGTTCATGATTGTGTCAAGGCTTCAGAAATCAAATATATTTAAATATTATTCAATATGTGTCAGGTTAAGGAGCAACAAAAAACAAAATTTTGTTGTGACTAAAGCTAGCTTAAAGTGTGCTTTATTAAGCAATGGCAAAAAATATGCCTCCATACCAATCAGTTATTCTGTCATGTTGAAAGAGAGTTATGATACCATGGATTTGATCTTAAAAAAGTTAAGTACAATGAGCATGACTGGATGATTTGTGGTGACTTAAAGATTGTGTACATCAGGGGTGGCCAACCTTTTGTCCTAAACTGCCAATTTTATTCAAGCCCAGTTTGTATCCGCTGCACAAAGAAAAGACTTCAAAATTTCATAGCGAAACCAAGCTGTTCTCAAAAAAAAAAAAGTCATTGCTGGATATCAGGGTGCAATTCACCACAGCTTGGTCACCCCTGATATAGCTAGATATAAGTTGTGCAACATTTTTCATATGAAATATTTTCCCCAACTGCAATGCGCCATCACTAACCATCCAATGCGTCATGTGTGGCGCATGCACTGCAGGTTGGCCACCCCTAGTGTACATATTGCTTGGGCAGAAAAAGTGAATACACAACATTTCTGTGTTTCCTGTGCCTATGGGACAGCAGGGCTCACCAACAGCATTGGACTAGGGAAAGTTGGCCAAAGAAAGAATGATTTGAGATTGAAGAAAGAAATATTGTACACTATCCTTTGATTAATCCAAACAAGGTGTTACTCTCTCCTCTCCATATCAAACTGGGGTTGATGAAACAGTTTGCAAAAGCTTTAAATAGGGAAAGTCACTGCTTTGCATATGTGTGAAAAGTTTCCTATACTGTGCACTGAAAAACTGAGGGCAGAAATTTTTAATGGCCCTCAGATACAATGCTTAATGCAGGGCAAATATTTTCCACTAACCATGAAAACTTTGGAACTGCTTGGCAGTGCTTGGCAGTCCTTTGAAAACTTCCTCAGATATCTTAAAGCTCCAAACTATCATGACTAGGGCAAGTTTTTGTTGCACTGAAAAAATTGCATTTATTTTTAACAAAAGTTGCAAAAAGTTGCATTTAGGCACAAGTATTTTAAACAATGATTTACTGAAGCAATTTAGTTACATATAATGCTAAATATTTGCAAACATTATTTCGGGAGAAATGGTGATCTTTTGCCAACAGTTTGCCTAGCATGCTAAAACTTTGCTCCACAGTGCATGAAGTTGCTTGGCAATATAACGATTTGGCATACAGTTCTGGACTGGTGTTTGGCCAGGTCATTTCTACAATTGCTTTTAGGTCACTACTCAGTTTAAATCGGTGAGCCAAATACAATTTTATTTGAGCTGGATCACTGCCAAACTCAAATGTATAACCTCTTTCATAGGCTTGAGCAACAGTATATTTTGTGCTTCCTGCTCTTTGTATATCATTAACGAGTTTAGTTTAACATTGATAAATTTCTCTTAGGCTTCTAGGAAAACTTTCAGCCATGACTGCTTCCTTTGCTTTCACCACTAACTGCCTTGTACCCTTGAAACCTCACAAACTTGCGAAAAGTTTTTGGCATAGTATTCTGCTGCCTTTAACCAACTTCCCCATCTGGTGACTACGGGTTGCAGGGGGACTGTTAATTGTTGAAAACTTTGCTTTTAGATCTTTATTTTTCACCACTGAAGCTTTTACTGCAGCAATTAGCTTGTCAACATCCTTATAGTTAGCACGAATTTGTTCCCATTGCTGCATTATGCAAACCATGAGCCATGCAGGTAATGTGAAAGAGCCTCGGATATGTTTAACCACACGACCTGCTGCTGTCATGTACCTGGCAGTTTCTGTAAGCAATAAAACAAAATTGTCTCTGTCTGTTTGGAGGGTTTGTCTACTGAAAATTTCCTGTCATGTGACACAATTGTAGAGCATAGTGTACAGAACAGTTCTCCACGAGCAGTGGCCATGAATTCCATATGTAGCGTACTTTGTAAGCTCACATCTTGGATTGCACTTTTTTTTGGATTCTTGTATAAATTTTTACAAATTCTATCATATTACATTGATATAACACTAATTCTTTTAAGCAATATATATTATATCTAAAAATCAAAAACTTATTCTCTGTATATTACCAACAACTTACAGAGCAACTTTACTTATGGTAGCCTCAGGTCAATTTTACTGACTGCTCTATTCTGTAGATTGTCATCTTAATCATATCAAGGTTTTCGTTTCTTTCTTGCAAAATAACTAATCCACTTTTATACACAGACAGTTTAATTAACTAAGCTATCTCAAGAAAACTTGACCTTGAAATACTAGACACAATCTATTTTCATTTGTGCGGGCTTGGCTAAAAGCCAAGTCACACTTTGACTTCTAATTGAGTTCGGGCACTGTTGTACTTGTCTAAGGTGTAGAACTTTTAGCTTGTAAGCCAAATGTTGCATTAAACTGTAGATAACATTGAGATGCAGGTAATCCGTCACATAGCTCTTGTGATGCAAATCAAAGAGAATAGAACTGAACTGAAATAGTTTTATAGCATGTTTTTTTTAAATCACAGTTACATTTTGCCCATACCGGGTGTTTAGTGACTGGTCATTAAAACCCTTATATCTTGCTTATTTTTTAAGGCATTTTAATAAAATTTTAAACTAATCAATTGAATTAATCCTACTTTTTGTAACTAATCATGTAGCCACCCTTGGCCTCAATGATGCACTTTAGTGGTCTCTGAAGGCATGGCAGATGTTGATGACATACCCCTTGTTGAGGTTGGCCCAGTTCTCAGTGATGTGGGCCTTCAGCTTTTTGACGTTCTGCAAATGAGTCTTACATGTACTACTCTCCACTTGCCACCACACACTGTAGTCCAGTGGGTTAAGGTCCAGGCTCTGGGGAGGCCACATTGACTTGGGCCAAAAGTCAATTTTTTTTTGAGGAAGGCATGCATCTTTGTTGGCTGTGTGGGGGCCCCGTCCTGCTGGAAAACAAATTTTTTTTGCCAACCACCTTCCCCATCCAGAGGATTATAGTCAAGGTCATGATGTTGATGTACCCATCAGCAATCAGCCGGTAGTCACTGTCAAATAAGACAGGCGGCAAAGCCTTCCCATTGCTGCACACCAGGCCAAGGAACATAACAGCAGCTACGTGTTTTGTCAAGGAAATGTATCTGATGTGGTCCTCCACGTACTGGTTATTGTGGCGGTTACAGACTGGGTCAATTGTTGACACTAGATCTGGCATAAAGCATTCCAGATATCTTGTTTCTTTTTGCATTATTTAACATGATGCAATAGTTTTACAATTCACTTTTGATTACACTTTAACTTCTAATGGATGTGGAAACTGATGCTGTTTACTCTTTTTAAAATCAATTAAGAAATAAATGTAAAAATTCAAATTCAAACTTAGTAGCTAGAATTAATAAAAAACTCGGTACTTGATAAAAGTTGCAGTAAAAAGTTGCAGGTAAAAAAGAAAAAAGCTGCAATCTAAAATTCCTAAAAACAGCTTAAAACATTGTACTACATAAATTCTGAGTATTTAGAAAGCTGTTGAAAGTTGTAAAAAAGTTGCAAAAACTTGCCCTAATTATGACCTTTTATAGTAAAACAGCTATTAAATTCTTCTGAAAAATTAGATCGCAATATAAGTGCAAAGGTCCATTTCCTTCATAGTCATGCAAAATATTTTCCTAAAAAGTTTGATAGGAGCTATGAGAGAAGAGCAAGATGAGCACTTCTACCAAGATATCAAGGCAATGGAGAAAAGATACCAAGGATGCTGGAATACCAACATGATGGCAGACTATTGCTGGTGCTTAAAAAGAAAGGTTACTGCATGGTCATAGCTACTCCCAAAAAGCACATAAAAGGCAATTTCAGGATTAGCAAGAATGCAATATTTTTTGTCATGGAAAAAAGTATGTTATCATGTTTGGGCTTTATTTTGCATTTTAATGCTTTTTTTATCACCACAATCTTTGCATCACAAAACCATAATATTTCTGTAGTTTTTCACATGTATCTTGTGAATTACAGTAGCAAGTATACAGTATACATAAGCTCAAGTTTTGTGTTTATTTATCTTTTTTTGTGTTGTCTATGCTGCTCATTATTCTTTATGAGCTAGTTTATAAATCATGATTACTACAAAAAGTCACTAGTGTTTAAATAAGATAGCAAGTTTAACAAAGCAGCAAATATGTAACCTTCTTTTGCAACAGTATGCATAACACTAGAAAACCCAAGTGGTCATTTTTGACCATTTTAAATTTTTTTCTTTTAATTTCTGTAACAAACTTGCAGCTAGATTCCAGCCACTTCCCAAGTTTTCCTAACTTTTTAAGTAGATTCTTTTGCCATTAAAATTTTTTTGATAACTGGTGGTAGTCAAGTGTAAATAGGAGCACTACTTATAATGCCCATACCAGTCAAAAATGACCACTGCCATCTTGTAACACTTAACTGTTGTGTATGTGCTAACATAACCACAACCATAAAATTTATTGCTTCCGTCATTGTTTTGTTTTTGATTGTTATGCAACAATTGCTCCTACAGTTAAAACATAAGAGTTTATTGGTTTTAGGTCTTGATATAACTGCAGCACTGTAGGTTTTCTATGGCAAAACTTAGTTTTACTGATACTTGTCAGTATAATAAGAAGAATTCTTATGTTTTATTTAGAGGTTTGGTTATGTAACAAATTAAAATAACATTGTTTGGAATTATTCTCTATTTTCTATTTTTTAGGGTTCTTATAAACTGTAGGTCTAAATAGCTTATTGTAATGACTACAAGATATCATAAGGCAAAACATACTGCTGCAGAAGTGCTCCAACATCTTCAGGCCCAAGAACCTGATGATTTTTGTGATGAAGAGGAAGAATTTCAGTTACAAGACTCAGAATATTGTTTACAAGAAAATGACCAAAATGATTTCTCAGATAGTGAGTTAGAGGCAGAAAACCAACAACATTTGACTTCAGTCACAGTGGCTACTGGTATGACTCAAAACCAACAGGATTCAACAAATGTCACTGTTGGTACATCTCTACTAAACCATGGTTATCTGAAGGCTAGGAATGGAATAACATGAAAAACAATCACAGGAGTACAATGCAGAGGAAAGGCTTCTGCTGCAAATGTATTTATTGAGAGACCAGGTCCAACATCTAATGCTTACAGGTATATAGTGAATGATAGCCCTATTAGTACCTTTCGCTTAATTGTTGACAAACCTATACTTCGATTAATTCAAAACTATACAACAAGCCATGGAACACTTGATGATAAAAGTTTTAGTATTCATCTTGATGAACTGGAAAGCTTTATCAGTCTTCAGATTGCACTTGGAGTTTTAGTATGCAAAAATACACTGCTAAGACAACTGTGGAGCATAGAATGGGAACACCATATTTTCAATGATACCATGAGCTGAAACAAATATCAGACAATTATGAAGCATCTTAGATTTGACAAAGTTTCTAGTTGCATTCACAGAGGGCAATATGACAAATTTTGCTTGATATCTGATACATGGAATTTATTCATAGATAATTGTCAGAAATGCTACAAGCCAAGTGTTGACCTCACTATTTCCATGTAACAACTCTTTCCATGTAAAACAAAATATTCTTTTATTCAATACATGCCAAATAAACCAGATAAATTTGGAATGAAATTTTGGCTTCTTGCAGAGGTAGACTCCAAATAGCTGTGCAATGGAAAACCTTATCTCAGAAAAGACTCCCCTAGCCAAACAAGTAACAATCTTCCAACACACATTTGCTTAACTCTTCTGAAGCCAAGAAAAGGTTATAACATCACAACTGACAACTTTTTTACTTGTATACAGGGTTTTTCAAAAATAAAGAGCAAGTTTTCTGAAATAAAGAGCAAGTTTATTTGTAACATATATTGCTTTAAAAAATAAAAATAATGAGTGAAGAACAACAAAAAAAGGAAAGAGTTTGAATAAATCTCAAAATATTTGATCAGGCAAAGCAGCTATATGTGTATACAACAAAAACTAAACAAGAGCTGCTTGAAATTACAAATTCAAAATTAAAAGCTGAAAGACTCAAATTTGTAATTTTAAGCAGCTCTTGTTTAGTTTTTGTTGTATAAATGTATAGCCACTTTACCTGATCAAATATTTTGAGATTTACACTAACTCTTTCCTTTTTTGTTGTTCTTCACTCAGTCTTTTTATTTTTTAAAGCAATATATGTTCTATATGCAATAAGTACTATACAATAAGTAAAACTCTCTATATTTTTGAAAACTTAATACCCTGTATACTAGTAAAAAATTGTCAGTTGTGATGTTATAGCCTTTTCTAAAGTTTGGCTTTGTGTGTGTTGCAGTAGATCATACACATAGAAAGAAATAGAAACTGTGAGTTACTACAACAAAACAAAAATAGGCATAGACATTTTAGACCAAATGGCCAGATCATACAACCAAAACTGTGACAAGGAGATGCCCTGCAGCAATCTTTTGCAATATTTTGGATTGCACTTGCATAAATGCATACATCCTGCACTGCAAAGTAAAAAAGACAGAAATTTCAAAAAGAAACTTTTTGCTCGCTTTGATCAAAAAAATGTGCAAGCTGAAAGTTTACCCAGTTGGATTGTCAGAGCAGACCAGTGAGGCAAGTCAGCAGCAAATCAGTGATGCTTCAAGAAAATACAAATAAAGTCGGCTTTCTGCATGTAAAAACAAATAATTCTTGACCTGTAAAAATTGTGGAAAAGTGTGCTGTGGAAGTTACACTGGGAAAAAGGTTGCAATAGTGACATGCAGTAGCTGCATTAACTAATATATTTAAAAAATTGACAAGACAAAGCATTTTATTAGCTGCAATTGTGCTGTGATTCATGTTGCCTTACTATTTTCTTATCTTTAACAAACTTTTTGTTCAGTGTGTTGTACTCTACATAAAATGTTTCTTTAATTTAAGTTGCATTAAATGGTTTCTTTCCCAAAAAATATGCATTTTATTGTGTAGATATTGAGCAGTCAGAAATGACTGCTATGGGCATTGTAGTTATAGAAAATGTTTGAGTTTTCTAGCGTTAAAAAGTTACAATTGCACCAATCTAAAATATCAAATAGCTCCAAAACTAGACCAGATAAGAAAAATCTGACAACAATTTTGCAATCAGCGCCCCAAAATTATCCTCAAAATGAAGGCCCTATTTCTAAAAGTACCTAAGTCACCTTTTCAAAAAAATGAGATAAGCTGAAAAAATTGTTTGTTTACTCGTCAGAAATATTTTGACAAAATCTTTTCAGGATAATGTATGGAAATCACTTTTTGAATAGCACAGAGGTTTGAAATCTTAGCGTATTTTTATCCTAGAAGTACCGAAGTCCAACTGATTAATGTTAAAAATTCCTATACACACTTGATAGCTTATTAAACTTATTGTTTGAAGGTTTGACCTGCAAAGCAGTCTTACCTGAATAATTTTTTTTTATTTTTGTCAATGAAACTCGAAATAGGAGTTTTTGAAAGTTTGAAAAAGGTTAATAATATAAGAGAACGCAAAAATTATAGTGAAGCAATAACTTTCATTTTTATTATAGGCAAGCTTATTTAATAACTTATTTTTGCATTAGGTTTACCTGTATTATTATTTTAATCATTATTTTAAAATTAATTCGAAATCCTAATGTTTTATTTGGTGCTTTTGATTTCCGTCTATAACCTAATAACCTAATAGGCCCAGATGGTAGGTGCTTTCTTGCAGCCTGGGCAGTGAGTAAGTCTGTTCATTAATTTAAAAAATGACAGACCGAAACCGAACCTACCAAAACGGAAGGGTATCCACCCATTCCGATGTTCAGTGTGGGTCTGCTAATCGGCAAACATCCTTTTCAGGACGGGGCAATGCTAGGATAAAACTGCCCTTTTTAGGGCACATTGCCAACAAGTTTTGAAGACCCACTATTCTTCAGCTGAACATCGAAGGCCTCACTGCAAGCAAGATGAACGTTCTTCATCACCTCGCTATGCAGTCTGAGGCACTTCTCATTCTACTGCAGGAGACCCACTGCACTGATGCAGAGAAGTTGGTACTATCAAACTACCAACTAGCTGGGTCTTCTTTAAGCAGAAACCATGGCCTTGCCATGTTTGTCCACGAGCGACTGAGATACACACTTTTGGACCAATCTCCACCAACATCAAAGATTGAGTGGCTGTGTGTGGACATTGATGGCTATAAAATAGTCAATGTCTACAAACAACCGCCAACGCGATTGCAATCCCTGGATCTCCCAGTGTTTCCTCACCCATCTTTACGCTGGCGATTTTAACTGTCGTCATGCTGACTGGGGTTACGATGACAACAGTCTGGACAATGATTGCTTGGCTGGCTGGGCAAGTATTAATTGTCTTGCCCTCTTATATAATGCCAAGGATGCTGCTAGTTTTTATTCCAGCCACTGGAACACTGGTACCAATCCAGATCTAGCTTTTGCTAGCGTAGGTCCAAACAGTTGCTTACTGAATAGGCGTGTCCTTGACAAGCTCCCCAGGTCACAACATCGACCTTTGCTTATTACACTACCAAGGCTTGCTATGGCAGTGCCAAGCATGCCTGTTAAGCGATGGAACTTCTGCAAGGCCAAATGGAGTCACTACATTGCTTTGAAGAATAAATTCACAAAGACTTTGTTGCCGCCTGATTCACTTGATGTGGATGTGGCTTACCAGGACTTCTGTAACACCATTAAGCAGCCAAAAAGACTATCCCATGTGGATATCGAAATAACTATATTCCGTATTGGGATGCAGAGTGTGAATCCCTCTATAAAACCTTTCTGCAGTCTCCTCAGGGAGACGACTCAAGTTTGGCTGCTACAGCTCTGCTTGCCAAGCTTGACAGAAAGTGGAGGGATCGATGGTTCGAAGCAGTTCGGAGCAATTGACTTCTCACACTCTTTTTTTACTTCTCTTTTCTCACACTCTTTTCTCACACTTGCGCCATTCTGTTGTGTCCTTAAGAAAGACACTTTACGGCACATTCCCCTGCTTGGTGGTTCTGGCAAGCAGTTCTAAATTACAATCATATCTCTATTAAATTACAAGCAGAGAGCAATATCTTGGTATCTCCGGAAGCAGGTCGGGGTAATTGCCTACCCTATGTATTAGTGCCTCTGTCGCTTTCCTGTGATTCAGGAGGATAAATATAGAGATAAAATAAAAATAAACACTCTAGTCAAAAAGTGTGGAGTATCTTGAACAACCTTACTGAGGTCACGATACTCTCCTCGTCACTGTTCCGTTTCAGCCGATGCTATTGCATCTCAGCTGGTTAGAAATAGGAAATACAAGGCTGTTGATCGCAAGTCATCTCGACTTGTCTTTCAAGTGTCTGACCTTTGGAGGGCCACAACACCAGACGCAGTAAATATCTTTGACAATTTTTCACAGAGAGAATTTACTGCTGCCCTCCAACCTTTAAAAACAGGTAAAGCTCTGGGTCCTGATTCCATCTGCTCCAAGCTTATACTCCATGCCGGAGCTGCTTTGAAGTCCTGGTTACGTGACTTCCTTTCTTCCTGTTTGCGTCGACTCAAAATTCCCAAGATCTGGAGAAGAGCGCTTGTGGTCGCAATCCCAAAACCAGGAAAGCCCGTGGGGGACCCAAAGAGTTATCAACTGATATCTCTGCTCTGTGTCCCCTACAAGATCCTCAAGAGGCTTATCTATGCCCGAGTTGAGCCATTAATCAATCCCCTGCTTCCTAAAGAGCAGGCTGGGTTTCAATGCAGGAAGTCAACTGTAGATCAAGTTGTTCTGCTAACCCAGAACATCAAGGATTCGTTCGAGGCTAAAAAGAAGGCTGGTGCCGTATTTATCGATCTGACAGCTGCCTATGACACTGTCTGGCACCGTGGC
This sequence comes from Diplosoma virens, assembly GCA_963680785.1. Classification (NCBI taxonomy): domain Eukaryota; kingdom Metazoa; phylum Chordata; class Ascidiacea; order Aplousobranchia; family Didemnidae; genus Diplosoma; species Diplosoma virens. The sequence continues at coordinate 25,558,220 of OY796892.1, read as the reverse complement.
CTTACCTGCAAGCTGCTGAAACTACTTCTGGATAAGCACATAGTCAGAATGATTATGGAGCTTGTCCGAAATCAAAGTTTCACCCTTACCACCGATGACAGCAAGCAAAGCAGGCTACGCTGTCTTAAAAACAGCGTTCCTCAGGGATCAGTCTTGGTTCCGCTCCTATTTAACATCTATACGTACGATCTTCCTTCTATGATTTCCAGAAAGTTTGCTTATGCTGATGACTTAGCATTGTTGCATTCTTCTGGAAACTGGAAGGACTTGGATGGGACTTTAAGCCAAGACATGACCACACTTTCAGCGTATCTCCAGACTTGGAGGTTGAAGCTCAGTCACACTAAGACGATGACAGCAGCCTTTCACTTAAATAACCGAGAGGCCAAATGCGAGCTAAAGGTCTATAACATGGTAGACTTTTACTGTTCTGTCCAACCCCTACTTATCTTGGGGTAAAACTGGACAGATCGCTCACACTTCACTCCACTATTGGCATTGCGCAAAAAACTATCCTCACACGTCACACTGCTGAGGCAACTCGTGGGCTCGGGATGGGGTGCTGGTGCTAAAATACTACGCACAGCCACCTTGTCTCTAGTCCACTCAACAGCTGAGTACTGTGTGCCAGTCTGGTGTCGCAGTGCTCACACTCGCCTCATTGACAATGTCTTGAATGACGCCTTGCACATAGTTACTGGATGCCTGCATCCTACTCCAACAGACCACTTACCTATACTCTCAGACATCCAGCCAGCTGAGCTTCGCCAAATGGGAGCAAAACTCTCCTTGGCTTACCGTGGATATCTGGACCCTGATCATATCTTGTATGGTCTCTTAAGTGGGTCCTCAGACACTTGCCAAGTGAGACTAAGATCCAGATGCCCGTTTGAGCCAGCTGTGCGGAGTCTTTTGAACAACCTTGCCAGACTTGGCATCCACGCCTCTGAATAGACAAATTACAAATGGAAAATCGAGTACTGTGAAAATGCTTCCAGGCTCTATGCTTTTGTGCCCTAGACCAGTGCCAGGCCTGTTGGGATGGGCTTACCCTGAGCAGCTTGGGTTAAGCCCAACTGCCTGTGGACTGGTGTTGGGTGATTCCATTCATTCATGCACAATTGCGGTCTTGCTCCTTCACCGAATTGCGAGTGTGGTGCCTCTGAGCAAACTGCAGACCATGTACTAACAGCGTGCCCTATACATTGGGCACCAAATGGAGCACGAGGTCTGACGGTTTTGGATGACGAAACTTGATGCTGGCTTAATAACATCACTGGCAGCATCTGATCCAGGCAATGCAGCAGTCTGGGATAGTAAAAGGATAAACCCTCGGCCCCGGTCCTGTTTGTGTCTGACCTGGAGCAGATACCTCTTCAAACGACGATGAACTAATAATTTAGTTACATGGCATACTATTGGAGTCATGAAGCATCAACTTGTCTATTGACATTCTGAAACATTTTTTTTTAATTTGTACTTAATAGCTTGATATTGATTAAGCTTTTAATTAATAGATCATGAAAAGTTTCTTTTATGTTTTCTTGGTTTGGGTATGCAAATTTTCGGAAAATTAACTTTTCATCACTTGGTTTTTTGATTTTCCCCAGATCCTAAATTCTTTTCTGATATGTCACTCTATAAAAAATAGAAAGTATATTATGATTTTTATTACATGTGGTTGACTTTTTCTGCCTAACTACACTGTCAACTTGCTAGAAAAGTGCTTGTAAAACAAAATTTGCAATAAAAGTACCTATGTCCAATTTGTAAAACAAGCTTTAATTCCTTATGATGTCATAATAAAATTCTAAAAAGTTGTTGAAATAGGGAGAGATACATAACCAATAATAAAAAACCATTTAGGTTTTTTTTATCATTACTCTGATTTGCCAAGGTTTTTGAAAACTTTAAACCTCATTTTCTCAAAACTGACGTTATGTGACTTAGGTACATTTAGAACTAAGCCCTTCAAATGCTCTTAAACCACAATTCCCATGAAATTCATTCAAAATTGTTGAGCTGTGTTTTCATTTAAGATTTCAGTGCAAGAGATTTGCATTTGATTCTATAGTCAGCTAAATCTGATTCAAAACTAACAAAGGCTTTCGCCCTTGCTAAAGTAGAAGTTTAGTCCTCCAAAAACACATATTCAACATTCCACTAAATTTGAGCATACATCAAAAAATGCAGATGGCAGTGAAGTGCTAAGTAATAATTTTGAATACTCAAACTATTATGATGTAACAGAAATGAAAAAGATATTAGTAAAAGTTTTCAAAATGACTTAAGCATCTTTCATTTTAATGCAAGAAGCTTAAAAAAAATAAAGAAAAAATTGAAGAACTTTGAAATGAAATTGGCTACTTACCAGATATTGCAATATCAGAATCCAAAATTAAAACCACTACTATAGATAATATGTCACTTGCTCAATATTCTTTTTTGCACAAAGACTCTAAAACAAATGCTGGTGGTGTGGCTTTGTATGTTAAAAGAAAGATTGAGTTTTCAGTGAAAGATAAAATTCATTTTAATATAAATGGATGTAAAGATCTATGGATTGAAATTAAACAAAATCTTGGCAAAAAAATTATTGTGGGAGTGATATATAGACATCCTAAATACAACTTTCAGGAATTTCAAAACTGTTTAAATAATGCAATAATGAATTTTGAAAATTCAATGTGACTATATAATTTGTGAAGATATAAACATAAACTTATTATTGAGTAATTCTAATAAAAATATTGCCACATATGTTCAAATGTTAGAGTCTAATGGATGCCACTCCCTTATTAACAGAGCAACAAGATACTCTCTATATAGCAAACCCTCGTTATTAGACCATATCTACTCAAATAACACTACACATGATAAAGTTTGTGGTGTTTGCTTGTAAGACATATCTGACCATTTACCAATTTTTATTACATTGAAAAAACATAATTACATTTGTACTAATAATGGTACTGTATTGACTAGATGCATGAGAAAATTCAATGCTGAAAGATTTATAAAAGACCTCAGTAATAGACTTCATGCTATGAAGGACACAATTTTAGCACCTAGTAATTTAGATAGTATTTTCTCAAGTTTTATTTCTTTATTCTTGGATGTATTAAATAAACATGCACCATTAAACAGCTATCACGGAGAGAAAAAAAACTTTCATTAAAACCTTGAATAACAAAAGGTATATACACATCTATTAAAACAAAAAATAGATTATTTCGAACTTGTTATAAACATGGAGATAGCAATAAACTTTTATTGTACAAATTATACTCCAACAAATTAACACATTTAAAGAAAATTTCAAAACGCCAGTACTATAATAATTTATTTAATGAACACAGGGATAACAAAACAGAAACATGGAAAATAATCAATAACTTAATTTCAAAAAATAAAAAGGCATCCCAACAAAATATTCCAGAAACAATTGCAAATGGCAAAAAGAAATATAACACTAACACTGAAGAATTTGCCAATTTAATGAATAGTCATTTTACTAATGAAAATTCATTAAATTAGAATTAATTTAATTAATAATAATAACTAATTTAATTAATTCTAATTTAATGGCTGCTAAAATTCCTCCTACACATCTCTCATATTCATATACATTTGATAGAAATATATTAAATAGTTTTGTGATATACAAAATAAATGAAAATGAAGTAATAGATAATATAAATTGCTTAAAAACAAAATCTATTCATGGATTACACGGAATTAGCTCCAAGTTCATTAAGTTATCAAAAACAGTAATTAGTACCATACTCACAAAATTATATAATAAATGTATTGAAAATGAAACATTTCCAAAAATACTAAAACAGTTACAAATTATTTCAATTCCTAAAATAAATCCTCCAACTTCTGCTACAGACTTTAGGCCTATTTCTTTATTGCCCACAATATCTAAAGTATTTTAAAAAATTTTTCATAAAAAAATGCTAAATTTTCTCACAAAACAAAAAATCATAAATACATGTCAATATGGGTTTTTAAATAACCATTCCACTGAACTTGCTCTTACTTCCACACATGATCAACTACTAAAAAATTTAAACAATAACAAGTATACTTGCTCAATATTCTTGGATTTAAGCAAAGCATTTGATACTGTTAATCATGAAATATTACTTGGAAAACTTTATAGATATGGATTCAGAGGTAAAATTTGGAATTTATTGTTATCATATTTATCAAATACAAGTCAATGCACAAAAATTGGGAAAATAAGCTCAAAATTTTAAACTATGAAATGTGGAGTTCCCCAAGGAAGTTGCTTAGGCCCCCTAATGTTTTTAATTAATGTAAATGATTTGCCAAATGCCATTCAGTGTCAGAAAACTCTGTTTGCTGATGACACCACTCTTCACCTTTCAAATAAAAACTTAAATGATCCTCAACATGAAATGAATAAAGAACTAAATAAAATAAAACTTTGGATGAAATATAACAAATTATCTGTAAACTATTCTAAAACATCTTATATGATAATAAGTAACAAAAGTTTAAAACCTTCATTTAAATTAATACTTAACGACAATAAGAATAAACGATCAAAACAAATAAAATATTTAGGTATCTTGCTAGACAATAAATTAAATTGGAAAGCTATCAGCTTGTGCAGTAAACTATCAAAAATATGTGGTGTTTTTAAAAATTAAGATATTTTGTTCCATTTCGCTGTTTAAGAACTGTATATTTTTCTCTGGTACAATCACATTTGCAATATTCACTAATCAACTGGGGACGTGCAAATAATAGCACTCTTCATCCATTACAAATAATTCAAAATAAGACCATTAGAGTTTGTTTATTTGGTCATAAAAGAACTTTGATTGATAATCTATACACAAAATTTCAGGTTTTAAAACTGTCAGATTTATGTAAATTAGAATATGCCAAATTTATGTATAAATTTGAAAACAATTCATTACCCATCTTTTTCGACAACTATTTTACGAAGTTGGATTCTATACATTCATACACCACTTGCCAAAAAAAACAAAACAGATATTTTTTTCCAAGATTTAGCACAAATTTTGGCAAAAACACACTACATTATCTTGGGTTGCAAACGTGGTCAAAAATTTCACAAAAAATCAAAAATTTATCATACATTAGTTTTAAAAAAAAGCTTAAAAAATGTTTACTAAATGCTTATAAAATAAATATACCTGATGACTAGATTGCAGTTTTCTTTTATTTTGATTTGTTTTATTTTTTACCATATTTGTCATGTGTTGCTTCATTTTTTCTGATTAATTGGATATTGCTCACTTGCTTTTTTTGTTGTTTCTTGCTTTGTGCGGTTAAAACACTTTACATCTTTTGGCTTTTTTTTGTTCTTTTTTATGCTTTGCTTTTGTTGTTTGATATGTGCTACTTTATTTTTCTGATTAAACTTATAGGCTATTGTTTATTTGCTTTATTATTCAAACTGCTTTTTATTTTTACTAAACTTTTTTTTTTTTTTGTTGTTGTCTGTATAATTGATAAATAATTGAATGTGTACCTATTTTATAAAGGGATGTGGCTGACTTGGTGACCCTCTTGACGGTCTTTCACTGTATTCCTGTTGTAGAATCGTATTAACAAATAATGGTAAAATAATATTCTATTGTTTTCTATATTGTGTATGTATTCTGATTATGTACTCATAACCATAATTTGTAAGTGGGAATATAATATTACTTGGACACTTTTAATTACATTAATTAAAAATGTAGTTATAATATTAAAACTTAGTTATAATACTTACAAAAGTGTTTTCAGATCTATCACAAAAAATGGCACAAACTAAAATGACCAAGTAAATGATTGATAAAAAACCAACTAATGCTATAATAGTATAATTTTCATATGGAAATTCAAAAGCATTCATTTCAAAAATAAAAGTCACATTAAAATTTAAAACAGTTATTTATTAAGTTATTTCATTTTCTACAAAATTTGAAATATTCAAGAATAAATTAGTATAACATAACAGTATTTTAACTACAGCTGTTAATTTAAAGTACCCACAGATAACATTGCCTAATCACCAAGTAACTTTACAAGTTTTTGTTTTTTTTTAATTTTGTTTTAATCGTATAAGTTATTTGACAAAGCAATTAGGCCTCTCTTTTTTACAATAAGGCTGCAGTCTTCATAACATATCTTTAATTTGAAATATTATTCAAAAGAAAAAACATAGTTTATTAAGGCAGAAAGATTAAATCAAATGTCATTGATTATTGCAACACTAAAATACATGTTTCAAAAGAGAAAAAATTAGTAATCTTACAGTTTAGGTAGGTAAAGTATTTTTAAAAACCAAGAAAGATATTCAGGGTCTCTTTAAAATATGATCATAAGCAATTTTATTAATAAAAATAACCTGGAATCCCTTTTGGGTTAATATCACTTCTTGAGAGAGATGCTTTTCTTCTTGGTTTCTTTTATTTTCTCTGGGTGCTGCAGGGGGATTCCAGGTTAGTATTAACAAAAAAAAAGTTATGGCCCTTTTTCAAACAGACCCAATCCTTATTTATAATTTAGATGCATAAACCTTAACCTTAATTCTAAATAAATTTACTCACTTAAAATCTAACAAACAACCTTTTGGGTGTCATTCACTGTTCACCATTACTAACCTCACAGCCTTCATAAAACTTAAAAATTTATCAAATTAACAAGAATCAATCTTTCTTGGTTACCAAAAATACTTCACACACATAAACTGTAAAATTTTAAAAATTTTATCAGCATTTTTTAAAAACTTTATGACATAAAATCTTGTTCAAATTTGGGGTCTCTTCAAAAAGTTACCATAAGCAATGTTTGTTCATGAAACTGACTCAGATCCCCCTGTGGTTATTATCATTTTTAAAAAGATCCTTTTTCTCTTGTTTTTCTTTTTATTCCATCCTGGCGCTGTAGGGGGATTCTGGGTTAGTTTCACTAAAAAAAAATCACTTATGCAACATCTTGAAAAGACCCCAAACTGATAGCTATTGTTTTTACTTTGTGCGAATATTACTGGTACCTCCAAAGTACCGGTAAGTCTATCGAGCATAGCAGCCAGATACCATAGTCATTTTACAGTTCTAGATCAATTAAATGACAAATGATAAAATTAAACTGATTAAACTGATAAATAAATGCCAAATGTTCATTAATTATCGCAAACTGGTAGAATAGGCCTGTTCATTTATAGGCTGATGTTACCAGACAATTACATAAACATCCTCTATTTTAAATAAAAGTATGATAAGGTTTTCTTTTATTAGTATATAGGAACAACACAACTAAAGAGTTGTTTTAAGTCAAGTAAATATAAATATGTCTCTAAATTGCCAAATAAAATTGTCATGTAACCTGTGTAAAGTCGAAGCAACGGGCCATGATCTCTTATTTCAACCACACTTTTAACAAAACAACAGTAGATGACTAACAGGCATGAACAAAATGTAAACGTAAAAAAACAAAACATAAAAAACATGTAAGGGAAAAGATATTACACAATACAATTTAATTCCAAACTAGAAGGATAAGAAACAATGTAAAAAGTCAACGTATCACTGATCGCTGAACCATCGCTGAGCACAGACTGCAGTTTTATCCCTCTCATCGGATTTACGTTTATTATTCAAGTACGTTCTTGATCCTAAATCGTTAATTCTAATTCTAATTCTAATTCATAAAAGCGGGTCTTTAGTCTTAACAAGAGAAGTTTTTTCACAAGCAGCCAAGCGGACTTATTAAAAAAATTTAAAGAAATAAGTCGCAAATTATGGGAGAGGGCAGCACAAGTCACAATTGCGGCGCAAGCGCAATTCTTAAAAAAAATTTGGGTTGCAAGCGCAATCGCAGTCCGTTGCAAAACTTGCGGTGTAAGTCTTTTAACAGCCAAACTTTCAACGGAATTTCAACGGACAAACTCCCACACATTTTCAATGAACAACGAACAATCCAAAAAATTTTAATTTATTTAAAAAATTTTTTTTAAATATTCGAACAATAATTCATCAAAAGCATAAAATGAATTTTATCAAACAAGTTTTTAAAGTGTTGGGGTAAAAATTAAATATTTTGATTTTATTTTTTTTTATATTTACCCTCCTGATTCACAGGAAAACCACGGAGGGGCCGATGGCGGCTCGTCGATAGGAGCTGCAGCACCCACAAATATCTGCGAAGCAGTTATTTGTAAATACTATGAGGAGATTTTTAATTTTACTTTGATTTTCCCAATTTTCTTTTCATAAATTTAAGTTTTGTTGGGATTAAAAAAATTTTTTTGAAAAATTTTGAGCAGGTAATTTCTTGAGTAATCCGGTTCAGATCCAGCAAATTTATTTTGACGAGTTCAGTTTTGGTTCAGGTTCAGCAAATTTTGTTTTTATAAGTTCAATTTTGGTTCAGCTCCAGTTCAGACCAACGATATACACTCCATGATAGGAAACTCTTTTTTCTCAGTTTGTTTCTTTATTAAGAGAACGCCGACAAGAGCATCGGCACTCGTACGGTTGAATGCATGCTCCTTTAGACGACTTCTTCTTTTCCTTTCGGCCTTTCCCTTTAATCAGGGGTGGCCACAGCGTATCATCATTCTCCACATCTTTCTGTCTTCAACATCCGTCTCCTTCGCACCAACTTTCCCCATATCTTCTTTCATTAGGGGAGAGTGGGGTACAGTGAATCACGGTACACAGTGAATCACCCAATCTAAATTGAAAAATATTTCATATATTTTTACAATAATCACTGTTGCATGACGATAGTAAAGCTTTCTTTTCACAAACAAACTTCCAGGTAGCACAGAGTTAAAATTATTTTTTAGGAAAGAAATTACTAATATTGGTGGTAAAAAGTAAAAAAATGTTAGTTATTATTTTTGATTATATCTTAGCGCAAGGTTAAAACTTAGGCAAAGTTGTATATATGAAAAATAAGAGTTTTATATAGGGATAAATATTAATAAAATGTTAAGCAAAGTTTGTTGTAGAACGGCATGTTTTTATTACTTTTGCTTATAGACCGACCATAGTACACAGTGGATCATGCCTCAGTGAATCAGTGACCCAAGTGATTCACTGTGTACTGGATTTTATGATTAAATAAATTGGGTTTTAGTACTTTATTTTTTTAGATACTATACGTTTATAAACTAATATTAAAAATGCCTAGAGCTAAAAATAAGTCAAGAAAAATTGGTGCTACTCCTTCGGGATTGATGAAAGAAGCTGTAGAACGAATTATTGAAAATAAAGCATCAATCCGCAATGTATCTGAGGAATATGCCATACCGTTTACAAAACATTGTGGCGCTATGTATACAAATATAAATCTTTTGAGCATTCTAACGATGTTGTTTTTGAACCAAGGTACAATTGCCGGAAAGTATTTTTGGATGCTGAAGAGACTATGTTAAAGGATTACTTTATAAAAGCATCAAAAATTCATTACGGTTTATCTGCAAAATCTGCTCGGGAATTAGCATATCAGTTTGCAATAAAATTAAATAAATCTTTCCCATCCAATTGGGAAAATAACAAATCTGCAGGGAAAGATTGGCTTTCTGGTTTTTTTAAGAGATTTCCTGAACTTTCTTTACGGAAGCCAGAGGCAACCAGTCTCGCAAGGGCAACTTCGTTTAACAAGACTAACGTGTCCTCTTTTTTTGACAAATTAGAGGAGTGTCTGAAAAGGGCTCCCTACAGTCCGTCAGACATATATAATGCTGATGAAACTGGCTGTACGACTGTGCAGTCCGTAAGAAATGCTAAAGTGATTGCTTGTCGAAATGAAAAGCAAGTTGGAAAGCTGACATCTGGTGAAAGAGGGGCTTTGGTTACCGCATTGTATGCAGTTAATGCAGCTGGTAATTCTGTTCCACCAATGCTTGTCTTTCCGCGAGTAAAATTTAGGGATCACATGATGAAGGGTGCTCCTCCAGATTCGATTGGTGTAGCAAATCCGTCTGGATGGATATCTGCTGCATGTTTTACAGAATTTATGAAGCATTTTATTAAACACACAAAATGCTCAAAAGATTGCCCAGTCATACTAATATTGGATAAGCATGATAGTCATATCAGCATAGAAACAATAGATCTTTCCAAAGAGAATGGTGTTACTCTTCTTACGCTTCCACCACATTGTAGCCATAAGCTTCAACCCCTTGATCGATCGGTATATGGTCCCTTCAAAACGTTTTATAATCAAGCCGCAAATGCTTTTATTGTTAGTCATCCTGGTAAGACTATTACCATTTATGATGTGGCAGAGCTAGTTGGCAAAGTAGACGATCAAGCATTAACACCCAGGAATATTAGATCAGGATTTGCTGCCAGTGGCATATGGCCGTTTAATAGAGATGTATTTGGAGAAGATGAATTTTTGTCCTCATATGCCTCGGACAGGCCCCACTGCAGCACCACTGATTGCGATACAACCACTGAGACAGAAGACGTATTAATCCGTTCATCTGCATCGTCTACCAGCTTAGGAATCGAAAATACTCCTGAGTTTTTGACAATATCTGCTGCTACTATTACTCCGGAGACAGTCTCACCACTACCTCAGTGCACACAACAAAGGAAAAAATCCTCCTGCGCAAGAAAAAGAAGAAAAACTCAAATTTTAACCGACACATCAGTGAAAGAAGCTATTGTGGTAGAAGAAATGCTTACCGAAAAAAAGAGGAAAAAAAAGTTGAATCTAAAAAGTGCAAAGAAAAAGATCATTTAATGTTCACGAAGCAGCAGTGAGGACGACTCTGATGTTGCAATATGCTTTGATAAATCGGATATAAGTTTTTCTCAGGATCTCGATGTCAATGATTATAATACAAAGGATCTGCAAACTGGCGATTTTGTGCTATGCAAATTTTCTACGGAAAAAGGGCGAATCGCAATGTATGTTGGTATAATCACTAGCGTTGGTGTGGAATACGAAGTAGAATTTTTACGAAAATCGTATTGGGGTGGCTTTACGTTTCCTAATGTGGCAGATATATGTCATGTAGCAAAAAGCGATGTAGTTCTTAAACTCCCAAGTCCACAAACTTCTGAAGGAACTTCAAGGGCAGGGAGACAACTATCATTTTCAGTAGACTTAACTGCATATAAAAAATTCTTGTGTTAAGCAAATGTCTCATTGCATGTTTCAAACTAAACAATTTTTTCTTTACGTAAAAAAATTTCATTAATTTCGTTGCGTTCCTATTTTCCAAAGTTTTTTGATGCAAGTTGTGCAGGCTTTGTGCATTAATTCATTGGTATTTAGCTATTTTTTTAGTAGCCTATTCTATTTAGCACCTTAATGATTAGATTTTAAAGTTAATCTTCACAGCTGAACTAATAACTCTTGTTTGTAAAATAAAAGCTAAGTTTTACTTTAGAAAAAGTAATTATGTTAATAGGCCAATTATAGTCTTAATTCATTGTGTACCGGTAGCTGTACACAGTGAATCAATTTTTTGATCACCTTTAATATAAAATAACTCAATGATCTAAAATGCCAAAAACTTTTTATTTGTATGAAATGTAGCTTAGACCAGTTGTGTTGGATCACCAAAGTTTGATGTTTCTATGTTATCCCATATTTGAATAAATACAAAAAATAATTTTTGTGATTCACTGCACCCCACTCTCCCCTACATCTAAAAATCTTCTCTTTGGTCTACCTCTTCTCCTCTTTCCCGGTAACTCCATTTCCATCATCTTTCTTCCTACATACTCTTGGTCTCTCCTCATGACATGTCCACACCACCTCAGCCTGCCCTCCCTCATCTTCATTCCTGACCGTTCTACCTTAACGGTACTCCTGATGTGCTTGTTTCTAATCTTGTCTTTTGTCGTCACTCCCTTAGCAAACCTCAACATTTTCATCTCTGCGACTTCCACCTCTTTCACTTGTTTCTTTGTGACTGCCACTGTCTCAAGTCCATACACCATTGCTGGTCTTACCATTGAACTGTACACTTTTCCTTTTACTCTAGCTGGTAACCTCCTGTCGCAGATTACTCCCGATACTCTTCTCCATCCATTCCATCCTGCCTATACTCTCTTCTTTACCTCTCTCTCACAACCACCACTTTCTTGCACCGTTGATCCTAAATACTTAAATTCCTTTACTCTTGGCACTTTTGCATCCTCCATCTTTACTGTTTCGTCATCATTTCCTCCATTTATGCAAAGATATTTGGTCTTTGACCTACTTACTTTCATCGCTCTTCTTTCCAATGCATACTTCCAGCATTCTAATCTCCGCTCCACTTCTTCTTCCCTGGTCTCTTCACAAATCACAATATCATCAGCAAACAGCATCGTCCATGGTGGTTCTCTCCTTACTTCATCCGTTAGCCTGTCCATTATCACTGCAAACAGGAATGGACTTAATGCTGATCCCTGGTGCAGTCTAACCTTAACCTTGAAACTTTCTGTAGTTCCTACTGCACACCTTACCACTGTTTTGCTTCCCTCATACATATCTTGTACAAGTTGTACATACTTTTCCACTATTCCGGATTTTCTCATGCAATACCACAGCTCTTCCCACGGAACCCTGTTGTAAGCCTTCTCTAGGTCCACGAATACACAATGTAGCTCTCTTTGACCTTCCCTGTACTTTTCCATCAACATTCTTAAGGCAAACATGGCATCGGTGGTTCCCTTTCCTGGCATAAATCCATATTGCTGTTTGCTCATCTCCACTCTATCTCTTAACCTGGCTTCAATAATTCTTTCCCATACCTTCATTGTGTGGCTCATTAGCTTTATTCCTCTGTAGTTTCCACAGCACTGTGCGTCCCCTTTGTTTTTATAGATTGGGATAAGCACACTCCTTCTCCAATTCTTCTGGCATCCGTTCACCCATTAATAGTCTGTTGAACAGTCTGGTCAAAAACTTTATCCCCATCTCTCCCATGCACTTCCAAACTTCTACTGGCAACTTATCTGGCCCATCCGCTTTTCCTTTTTTCATCCTTCTTAGTGCATTTTTTACTTCTTCTCTACTGACACAAATTATCTCTTCATTAACCACTTCTGCTTCCTTTGTCCTAGGCTCTCTGTTATTTTCCTCGTTCATCAGTTTCTCAAAGTACTCCTTCCATCTCTTTAACACTGCTTCCGAATTTACCATCACATTACCGTTTTCATCCTTTATAACCCTCACGTGCTGTACATCTTTCCCTGCTCTGTCTCTCTGCCTAGCCAATCTGCACAACTCCTTTTCACCTTCTTTGTTTTCAATCTAGCATACAAATCATCATACGCATGTCCCTTTGCCATCGCAACTGCCTTCTTTGCCTTACTTTTCTTTTTTTTGTATATCTTTTTAGTATTTTCATTTCTTATTTTGTCCCATGTTTTCTTTGCCTCTTTCTTTTCTTTTATGCTAACTCTCCTGAACTTCCTCATTCCACCACCATGTCTCCCTGTCTCCTTTTCGTTTCCCAAATGTCACTCCCAGTACAGTTTCAGCTGTTTTTCTTAGCATTTCTGCTGTTTTGTCCCACTCATTAGGTAATCTATCCTTGCCTCCCAGAATTCTGGTCACCTCTTGTTTAAACGCTTCTTGATAGCTTGTCTCTTTCAGTTTTCACCATCGTATCTTTGGCTTCACTTTCTCTGCTTTTTTCTTTTTCACCATAAAAACCATTTTGCATACCACCATACGGTGCTGCTTTGCGACACACTCATTCAATATTACCTTACAATCACACATTTCCTTCAAGTTTTTCCTTCTGCACATCACATTATCTACTTGGGTACTTTTTCCTCCACTCTTATACGTCACCCTGTGTTCATCTTTTTTCTTGAAATAAGTATTGACAATTGCCAAATCCATCCTTTTCCCAAGATCCACAACCATTGATCCTTCCTTATTTCTTGTTCCAGCCCCGTACTTCCCCATTATTTCCTCATCCCCTATGTTTCCTTTGCCCACATATCCATTAAGATCTGCACCAAGGACTATCCTCTCCTCTTTTGATATACTTTCTATCAACCCATCCAGGTCTTCCCAAAAATCACTTTTCTCCTCCATGCTGTTGTTAACCTTTGAAGCATATGCGCTTACTATATTTAGGATGGACCCATTTACCTCCAGCTTCATGACCATTAGTCTGTCTGACACCCTCTTCACCTCCAGGACACTTTCAGCCAGCTCCTCCCTCAGCACTACCCCTATCTCATTTTTTCTTCCGTCAGCTCCGTTGTAGAATATTTTGCATCCACCGCCAATGTTCCTTGCTTTACTCCCTTTCCACTTTGTTTCCTGTAGACACAATACGTCTACATTCCTTCGCTCCATCATATCTGCTAGCTCTCTTCCCCTTACAGTCATCATTCCAATATTTAAAGTACCCACCCTTATGAGTAAGCGTCTTCCTTTCCACGCTTCTCCCTGCTTCTTCACTTGCTTTCCTCCTCTTTTTCTGCTCTTATTTTCACTATGTTTAGCAGTAGCATAATTTCCACAGGTAACCTTGCTGTGCGACATCTGAGGCGGTCGTTGATAACCCGGGCCTCGACCGATCCGGTATGGATTGATAATGATTACGCATTTGTCTGTTTTGGCAAAAAAGTTTTATGCCGGATGCCCTTCCTGCCGCAACCCTTCCCATTTATCCGGGCTTGGGACCAGCATCAAGAGACACAGAAATGTGCCTCCGATGGCTGGCTTTAGACGACTGAGTCGTCAAAAAATACATTGATTTATATATTGAACTGCATAGAAGTTTGGTTTGTTTTTGCGAAAGCGTGAACAAAATTGGTCAGATTATTAATGATGCTGTGTTTGAAAAATAACAAACTTTTAAAATTAAATTGTAAGGTGTGATATAGTGTAAGTTTTTATTCAATTTTAGCTTAATAAATTAATAGTTATTCTAAGTTGGTGAAATTGAACTAGGCTACATAAAAGTTTGTTTTGTTTTCGCAAAAGCGTGAACAAAAATTGGTCGGATTGTTGATGTAGCTATTTTTGAAAAATAACATACTTTATAAATTAAAATATAAAATGTGATAGAGAGTAAGTTTTGAATGAATTTTAAAGTAAAAAGTACAGCCAATATATTTTGAAACATAGTTTATTAAGGACGTACCATCACGACCATAAAAAATTATAAAGAAGCACGACCACGTAAAATAATAAAGAATTTTACACAGTTGATAATGAAATGAGTAATAATTCCGAAAGGTCCTTAATAAACTTTTTTTTTATATTATATTATTTTATTTTGTTTGTGTAATATATATCTTTCATATTTATATAATATCCTTAATAATCCTGTAATGTTTCACTTTGCCGGTACAGTGCTCAATAACACACGGTTAGAGCCATTATATTATATTTATTAAACACTACAATTTATTACTTGAAACCACAACAGACTGTTTCATCTTATCAAATCGTCTGGTGGTTACTTATTCTATTTGAATTTTGTGGTTTCAACTAATAAAGTGTAGTGTTTAATAAATATAATATAATATTCTTAATGTATATAAAATATAATATGTATATATTAGTGATGTCAACAGCGCAGTGCAGCATAGTAACCTTTTTTGGAGGATCTTGCCGCGTACCCCGCCGCGGCGCGTGCAAATTATGAAAAGTTAACATTTAAATTTTAAGCAAATCTTATTTTGCATAATGCTATTGCTTGGGTTGCCGATTTAGTTGTTCCCCTTCATTAATCTAATCACAGAAAGCAAAGTGTCAGGAACATAATCAACTGAATAGCAGGGGCGTATTCTCCATGCATGCCTAGAAATTTTATAAAAAAATAATTATATAAAAAAAATAAAAAAATAATCTTGAAAAAATTCTCAAAGTATAAAAATTTTGATGATATTATGTTGATTATTTTTTTGATGTAACAGCATAAATACGTTTTATCGATTGCAACTCGGATCATTCAGTCAGCTTCAGCTAGAGCTTATCACTAAAATACAAAATAAAATTGGAAACACGCATGCAAAATCTAAGTTGCATTTTTTGACTCTGTTGCTAGAAGGAATTACGAGACCTACCGGTAGTTCTAAGAAATATTATAGATGCATATTCCATTGCAGACATTGTTTTATCCAAATATTTCTTTTCTTTTGCGAAATTTTTCTTAAATTAAAATCTAAATCTCCGATTATTCAGCAGTTTGATATCGTATCTATGCGTGCAGTTTTGATATTGCATGCACGCCCATGTTTATAGAGCGTGACGTTGTTGAAGAACTGATCTAGTATCGCTTGCTACAAACTGCTTACGTTTACTCAGTACTCACATTCAGATGCAAATTATAGAAAAAAGCAAGCTTACTCAGCACTTTTGCCTACTTCGATAGACAACTTCGATACAGGAAAAACATTTTATATTTGTGATTATTGAGAAACCCTAGAAAATAGAAACTATTGTTTTTACATTTCATTAACTAATGAAAAAACTTCGTGTATTTACTAGGACTATAAATCGCAAAATTTTAAAAATTGCTTGTTTTATCAAATATTAAAATTAAGCTAAATTTTGAGACTGATGACGTCATCATTTCATCATTGCATGCCTGACCTGAAAAGTCACGGTACGCCACTGCTGAATAGCCTCTTTTCATAGTACCGGTAATTTATAATGCATAATGTAAATAGCGCGTAAAGCGGCCAAAAAAAAACAAATATGAGAGAAACTAAAATAAATAGAGAGGTGAACTTCTCCTAAACGTAAAGAAAACAATGGAACCTAATTGTACAGCAGAGAAAGGCTTGTAAAAAATATTACTACGAAAGAATAAGCAATGTGAATTTTGAAGATAAACTTGCATTAGAACATGTGAAGGTTCCCCACTTTTTTAATCAACCTGGCATTTGGATTATTTTATACCTTTTACCGGATTATTCAATACCAAACCAAAGTCTTAGCTTTTTTATCATTTATTAGGGTTTTTATTCATTTTTCGCCGTTACTAACCTCGAAGCTTTGGGAGATTTCCCAAAATTTAAAAGGTAATCAACTAAACTCGGCTAATAATAAACGAGAACCAACTATTGTTACTTAGCCTAATAAACCTTCTTTACAGAATATCCTAATGTGTTACTTAGTAAAAAAGCACCCAAACTTTCAAGGTCATTGTTTTTTTATATAGGAAATACTAATTCAAGCAAAACAAAAAAGCAGATTATAAAATCAGACATAGAACTGTAGAATGAGTTTTTGAAAATTCTCTCAATGTAAAATTGAAGTTGCCAACCATTAATAAGTAATTACATTTCAATAATTAATTTTAGCAACTTGAAGATATTTCTTAATTTTTTTTTTAAAGTTTAACTGAAAAGTACTCTGTAGCATGTATTTTTTTAAATGAGTTTTTCAAAGTCTTTCTGGTGGTGTCTCAATACCTTTATAATTTTTAAGTGCGATATTTATGCAACTATGTAGATTATGGTTTCAGTAGAGTTTTAAAAAGTACTATAATATTATTGCCAACATAGTTAGGACAA
Source organism: Diplosoma virens (assembly GCA_963680785.1). NCBI lineage: Eukaryota > Metazoa > Chordata > Ascidiacea > Aplousobranchia > Didemnidae > Diplosoma > Diplosoma virens. Next base: position 25,540,722 of record OY796892.1, on the reverse strand, counting down.
AGCTTAAAAGCTTAAAGTGACCTTTATATATTACAAAAAAGTTTAAAATGGTAAACTTAGTTCAATGTATAACAAAAGTTAATTTAAATTTGGGGTCATACAAAATGTGTTAATGGAGATAAAACAATTCTTTTTGTAACGTGTTAGAAACTGTTAAAATAGTTTAAAATCCATACACCATAGTGTTAACGTGTTGCATTTGGCAAAATACCTTGAAAAAAATGTAAAAGCTAAAGCACCATTATGTAGATGTGTACAAACTGCAAAAAAGGAGTTTGTAATTCAGTTGCTAATTTTATATGTCAGTTTATGACCTATTTTCATCTAAGAAAGTAAAGAAATAAAGGCCTTTTGCAAAAAAAAGATTTGTATAAATGCATTAAAATTACATTGTTTTCTCTTCATGTTGCAATTGCATATTAAGCTATTATGCAACATGCTTTAACAAAACATTACCAGATTTAACTTTGAAAAGTCTATTTAGCTGCAGTGGTTAGTTTGGTATTATTTAAAATCAAATAACTTAAATAAAAATTGATCTTAACTGAACTTATTAATGGTTTAATTTACTTGTATCTAATTTTTTGTGATTTCTTCCAGAATGTAATTTTTAATAGTAGTTAACTACGCCTTAAATTGAATGTACTTATTAAAATAATAAAGTTTATTTGTGAGGATTTGAAATACTGTTGTAGCTGTCAAAAATAGCTTAGCATGACAACAACTATTGCTTTGACCACAAATGCATATCAAGGGTTTTGGTAAGGTTTTATGGTTGAAAAATCTAAGTAATTTATGCAATATGTTTGAGTAATTATTTTTTCAAATTCCAAGCTAAAAACATTAAAAAAAAACAAACTTGATAGTAAGCAAGGTTTGTGTTTGCAAAAAAAGAGATAATTATATTTTCTTTATATATCTTTTTAACTTGCAAGAAAATATTGAAGGGCATTATTCTAAGAGCAATTATTGGCTCTCTTCAAGAAAAAACTGTAAGCAATTTTTTTTTTGTTAAAACTTACCCGGAATCTCCATTCAGCACCAGGATGGAATAAAAAAGAAAAATAAGAGAAAAAAATGCCTTTCAAGAAGCAATAATAACCACTGAGGATTTGGAGTTAGTTTCACAAACAAAAATTACTTACGGTGACTTCTTGAAGAGACCCTAATTATCTTATCAGCTTTTGAAGATGCCAAAATATTGCTGTTGGGTTGAAATTATTATTATTATTTTTTTTTAGCTATAGAGACATTACTGAATTAAGGCTGCTTGCTGGGATGCCAAGCAGAGTAATGTACTTAAAGTGCTTCCAGTGATATAGCAAGATTATTCCAATAGCTATTGAATTGCTAATACAATAGCTATTATGCCAATAGCCAATAGCTATAGAATCTGAAATATAAGGGCTTACTTTGATGACTACAACAGTGAGTATTGTTTGAACTAGAGATCTTCTAACTACGGGATTGCTAACTTTATTTTATATGTGTTCATAGAAGGGTCAAAAATGCAAATGCCTAATTTAACTTGATTTACCTATTTTTTGACTTTTTTATTTCTAAATATTGCTTATCATATACAAGAAAGTGCAGGAGCGAGCATATCTGTATGTAGATCTTAAAGATTCGAGTTTAAATCCCAAATAGATCAATAGTAATAAAACTCGCCAAAGAATTATTATAGGAGATACCAGACTGTATATTCTTAGGATTTAGAAAACTTCTATGTTTCGGTTGTAGATAAATATAAGCACAAGTACAAGCACTGTAATGCCACCTAACAAAACATCAAATGAAATATTTTACATAAGCTAATTGAAGCAAATTTTTGCTAATTTTTTTCATACTGCAGCTGTCAATTTTTTACGAGTCAGATTGAACACAAATACAATTTGCAAATTAAAAATTTTGACACAAAAATAAAGGCAAAACAATGTTTATATATTAACCGAATTTAATAAAAAAAATCAATCAAAATCGACAAATAATTCAGTAATTTCTGAATTAAGAAAAATTAAATTAAACTAACTGTTGGAAGAAAGTTTTTGCAGTTTTCGAGAATTTTTTTTATGCTCTTCAAGGATTGTTTCCTTGCTGTCATTGATGCGCTTTAGTTCATTTTTGGTGAAGTAATTAAATGATGATTCGATAATTTCTATCAAATTTAAGTGCCGGGCAGAACATTGTTGTTGTAGCAAGAAAGAAGAATTCTGAAATGGCAATACTTTTTTTAGTGCAAAAGTAAAAGCTTCTTGCTGGTTCGATAAAGTTAAAAATTGGATTCTTACATGGTCATTGTCGGTTAATGCTGAGTAATACTGAACTGCGAGAGCAGTAACAGTATAACAAAACTATGACGGCTTTGATAAACCGCCTCTATCAGCAATGTCAAACAAATGAATGTACTCTTCTGGTAAAAAATCATAAATTGGTGTTGAGTCGTGGCCTTTCACAAGCATTTCTTTGCAAAATGAACAGGATGAGGTCTAATAACTGCCCGGGCGGGTGATCAAGTCTAATATCTGCCTGGATTAACAATTAGAACATTGTCTCGCCACATGAATTCTTGGATCAGGTCTAATAACTACCCGGCCAGGCAGATATTAGACCTGATCCAACAAACATTTACGACGTTGTGAAACACTTCTACCTATGTAGCCACTAACAAAAAAGGTGATATTAGCATCAATGTAAGACAGCTCATCCAGTGAAAGCTCAGAAAAAACGTCACTAACCAGTCAAACTTTTTGAAATTAATTTATTTGCTTGAAGTGGGCGGCAAAGGAATTTCGTCGAAAGGCTTTCTTGGCGGTACCACCCAAAACGGCTCTCCGTAGGATCAGAAGTTAATTTTCCCGTCAAAAGTTAAGAAAATCCACACTTTTCTTGCAAATACATGGCTAAATCTGGTATCACCCCTATTGTCTGAATACAAGTAAAAAACGTTTCTCAAGTAAGACCAGCATTTTTTAGAATCTCCCCAACTGACAAACATTTTTCAAGCTTCCTTCAAATACAAATAGTTGGTTTCAGCAGAATCTTTAATTGGACTACATAAAATATCGTTTTGTTGTTAGTTTTTTCAATAAAGGCCCGTTTCCACTGCGAGCATGGAAAAAAGCATTTTTTGTTTGTTTTATTGATTTTTTGCGCTTGCTTCAATTTTAACCGCTCGCTTCAATCGAAGATCAATAAAAGAAACAAAAAATGCTCTTTTCCACGCTCGTAGTGGAAACGGGCCTTAAGAAGCAAACAAATTAAAAAAAAGGTTGACGTAAGTAAGGCTTGTTATTCAAAAAGATACTCTGACAGCTAAAATCAAAAATATATTGAATCGTGTGGGATTAGTAATGCATACCACAATTGCACTTTGACCTTGTAAATTCACATACACGTAAATGAATGAATATAAAGTAGGTTAAGTTAAAATAAGCCTACCTTGAAATGGTAATTTCACATTAAGAATTTTCCATGCATTGCCAACGACTTTTAAAAACTTTGCTGTCTGAAGGAAAGCTGGGTGAGCTCCAGAATAATATTTCCAGGCACGAATTGTAGAATCATGAAAAACACCTTTTGCAAAATTACCAAAAAAAATATTAACAGGTATTGCTGCTATACATATATTGTATTCATGTAAAAATAATACAAAAATAATTTTAAGTGAATAATTCACTTGAAATATTTGAAATCTTCTACTTTTATAAGCTCTTTTATGTAACAGTTGACATCAAAATCGTAACAAGATAAAATATTATACTCACCACAAGCATGGTGAGGTGATGTTTTGGCAATGCTGCTTGGATTTAAAGATGATTTTTTTCAAACATAAGCAATTTTTAGAACTTTACTTTTCTCCAAAGCATAAACATGTCTCAAATGAGAAAATGATGGAAAGCAGCTGCTGCCAATGAGATTCTCATGACCATTTGTAGGAATATAAAACTTTTGTTTGTTAAGAAAATTGTTAAATATATTTGTAGATTTTGTTATTAAATCATTTTTATAAAAATGCTTTGCACATACTCTGTGAAAGCTTGACAAAGTCCAATTTTTTTATGGAATTCATTTTAACCATTTATTTTTCAAAACCTCTTTGATGGAATCTGAAATACTATAAAGCAATTTTTGGATGATTTTTGTGAGATTTGTAACCAGTTTTACACCCTTGTACACAGCATGTATTAACCATGGCAAGCACTACTAAAAGATTCATAAATTTTCTGCACAGTTACAAATGCCTTGCAAATTTAAGTACACCATAATTTTTGTATTTAGCTATGGAATAGAATGTCATTAAGTATTGCAACTTGTAAAAACAATCTAATATTTTTATTCTAGAAAAGCTCACCTTTTGGTACAATGTTGAATAACCTATAGTAAAAGCAAATGTGATTTTTAATTAAAAACACAACTTTAACATTTTTAGATATAAACTTACTACATCTACCTTTAAAATAGTTTTTAAGATATTTTGTTCAAGAAACTAAAAAAAATTTCATAATTTTAGTGATTACTTGCAAGACACTTAGACTTTGAAAAAATAATTTAAGATGAAACAATTTTCATCTTTGAAGCTATTTTTGATTTCTTGTATTTGACCTGAACTGCATAGCTTTCAATTGTTTTTTTAGTGTTCTCAATTAGTGAAAGTTTACACAGTTAATTTAATAGGAATAGCTGATTCAAAACAAAAAAATTACTTAATTTGAAGCTTTTAAAAAATACAACTTTAGGTACCTAAAAAATGCACTAAAATTTTGGTAAAACCTGGTAAACTTTCTTCTAATTTCTGGTGCAAAGATGAGGTTATTTGTAGCAAGATTTTTAACAGCAAAAGCTGTAATTAAAATAATTCAATTGAACTTCAATTATTATTGCATCTCAACTCAATTTTATTGAGTAAAAAAATATATTCAAACTGCTTTTTGCATTTAGCTAATTGCAATTATAAAAAAGATATACAGTATAAGTAATTTATACAAACTTATTAAAAAAACATTTATTGACTGTCTGAACAAAGCTATCAGCCACAAAAAATATAACTTACAAGTATTTGTTACAGTTATTTAACACAAGCAAAAATAAAAAAGTTACTGGTACCAGTAGCACTTCATGCTATTATAAATACTGGATCTAACATATCTCAACAAAACAATACAACATATCTTTTTAAAAAGGACCTTATAATTTTTGTATCACCAGAAGTTTAAAATTAAAACGTTTTTTTACGCGATATGGGCTATTTTACTTAAAAAACATTTAAAAGCTCTATAGCTTAGCTGAAACTTAAGACCCTTTTCCATGCATAGGATAAATTGTTCCTAACCGGAGTTAGCAACCCCGTAGTTAGAAGATCCCTAGTTTGAACAAACACCTTTTTAAAAAAAGGAAAAGATGTCTAAAAATTTTCTATTTAAGTATATGATTTGCGGTGCAGTGTAAGTTTTTGGTAACAACTTTGCGGTGCAGTGCAGTGCGGTGTCACAAATAAAAAATACTTGCGGGCTGCGGACGCAAAATTTTGTATCTGCGACATCACTAATATATATATCCTCAATATTTATTTTATATTATATATTATGTTTACCAAATAAACTTCACCATTTTTTTATTGACACTAAGTGTAAAAATATATGAATAAAAAAATATTTTAATTACTATTGATATTTTAAAAATAGCCAATGGCTTGCAAAACTTTAATTTGTTTTTATTCTAGCTTCTTGGTAACACAGTAGCCTATTTAATTAATTGTTTACATAACCAATTCAATTCAATTTTTTTGATAATATTATTACTATATATTCTTCTTACTTTAAGTACGGCCTTGCATGTTACATTTCCCGTCGAAATTGGAAGCGGCGGACGTTTCTTTGTAAATGTGCGCAAAACAAAACTTTCCAGGGAACGTTTATGACAAACGTCAAGGCAATAAAAAAGATTGAGTCAGACAACTTATCAGTACTACTATTTTAATATAGATAAATTTGTGACGTAAGATTGAGGCAAATAAAAAGTTTAAGTCATCTAATTTTTACTACTTTAGGTGTTGAAGGGAGTTTAATAATAACATTTAAACATTAGCTTTTGCAGTTTACAAGTGAATTACAATTATGATTTTTAAAAAATTTATCACCACCAGCACTATAATAAATTAAGTTTTATATTATTTTGAAATAATGAAATTATTAATTAATGTGTAAAGCAAAGTATTTTTTCAACAGATTAATTCAAAAATTGATTTAAATTAAAACGTTTGAATCTCATTCACTATTCGCTGTGCTCACTTAATAAACTTTTAAATTTTGGTGAATCCCTTAAGTCTGCAAGGTTAGTACTGTAATGGCAAATGTTAAACGAAATGCAAACCTTTTGGTGTTGTTTTGCTTACAGTCTATAAAAATCCTTAAAAAAATACAACTTACAGCATTCGCACAAACTTGGAGAAAATACAAAAAAATATTAAATTCATGATTAACACTTTCAGTTCGCAATATTTTAACAAATTACACCAAAAAAAGATGGTTTTTAAAAAGGAACAAGTTATTTATTTAGTATAATGAGAATGCAAAACAGCTATTTACACTTAAAATTTTTATCAAAGTTATTTTTAAAAAATGCATCAAAATATTTTGAATGTAAAAAATTACAAATGGATTAAATTAAATAAATATAGTCAATTAGCTTAATAACTCTTTATTTTCATTAAATTTTCTTGTTAATATTTTAGTTTATCAATAAATCCTTCACTTTTTTTATTTTTTATTTCATTAATTTATTGAATTATTAATTCAAAAAGTATATAAAGCCATTTGGTTAAATTGGATTTAGGTTCGTGCATTCAAGCGTTCAACGGGCGATACAAAATTAGGTCACGTGATGGAGTTTCCAATCATAGAGTGTATATCGTTGGTTCAGACAGACACACAAAATTTATTTTTCCCAAAACTATAGGCCTATAAAACAGGAACAAAAAAAATATGATGCAAGAAAAAGGCAAGGAAGCATCAAACAACCCTAAGGTTTATTACCCAAGGTGCTTCTTGAGAAAATAGTTAGAGGTTATTACGCATTTTCGATTCAAATTTGGTTTATTCTTTTTGTTTTTTTATAAACAGGTTGAAATAGCGACGATGCTCCTACTGCCTGCCCCAATTTGTACGGTTATGTTTGTAGCCAAATGATATCTCATAGGCGTTAACTGGCATTTTTCTTGGAAGAGCATGGTAAACAGTTGAATACCTAAAAATTTTCAAAGTGAAACTATTCTGGTAGATCTGTAGGTTTAAAAAAATAAATTTTAAATCTATTCACACTTCACAGGCACACTATTTAGTTGTAAATTATAGACCAACTCTTTGTACTTTAACAAGGTTGAATTAATGTGTAATAAATAATTTGTTAGCGGTACAGAATTTTAAAATGGCTTTCAGTAAAGCCATGCCAGAAACTTTTCGTGTCGCACTTTTTAATGGCAATCGTGACAATGTTAAAGTAAAGAGCAGAGAAACGCAGAGAAAGCGTTGCACAATTTCTTGCAAAACAAGTTTGTAAGTTACAATCTGCAATCCTTTAAATAGCAAAGCGAATACTAATTCTTTTTGCTTGCACAAAAAAGGCTGCCTGATCTTTATAGACTATACGTTGCCTCCAAGAGTTGCAGTTAAAATTGTAAACATGCGTTGTTAGAATTAAGAACTTGGTGTCTTATGGTTCTTAGCGCATTCTATATTTTTCAACGGATGCTGCCTAACAGCAGAACCGCAGTCTGGCTGTGTAGTTGCTTTTTTATTCGCAGAGGACATCGAGATGTCTCGAGACACGTTTTTCAAAGTCTCCGTCTCGTCTCGGTCTCGTAACCCCAAAGTCTCGTCTCGGTCTCGGACCACTATGTCTCGAATCCAGGCCGAGACATTGCAGCGATGTGGGCAAAGGTCACAGGTGTTGTAAATATGTCATAACTTTCAGTAAAAATAGGTCATTTGTACGTTTTTTAGCCATTCGGGCGTCATGGTCCTTTTAAAATTTGCATTGGTCTCAATAGAATTGAACCATGGTAATCTTTATCAGGGTTGTGAAGTCGAAAGATTTAAGATCCGATTTCGACATCTAGAATTTCTAGGATGCCAAATCCGACTTCAGTTTCTAGAATTTCAAGGATACCTGTTTCGACTCCGACTCCCTACACCGACTCCCCAAATAAGGGCAATAGCATTCAGAGATGAGTATGGACTGGAGCTGGAGTCGGTTTTGCTAATTTGTAATGGAGTCAGAGTCTATTTTTTAAAAATCAATTAATTTCAACTACAGGGTGTTAAAAAAGTAACGCAAAATTTTTCGTCATTGCAATAAATCATGTCACAGATAGCGATTCCAATTAAACTCTTAACATAGAAAGCTAATTCATCATACTTCACTTTCAACACACTCAGTTTTAGAATTTTTTCTTTCACGCGGTTACCATAGTTACCACACGCGTTCACTTCACTTTGCAAGCACGCATTCATTTTCTTCGTGCGTGAAATCTACCAGTTGTGCAAATTATAGCCTTGTGTAGATGGCTCGACGTTTCACTATCAAAGAAAAGATTGATTTGGTGAGAAATTACTGCTCGTCAGGAAATAATGCATCAGAAGCCGCAAGGAAAGCAGGTGAGAACCCACCTCATGCTTCCACAGTAATGAGACTTATTCGTAAATTTGAAGAAAGTGGGTCTGTTGCTGATGAAGCTCGATCTGGTCGACGTCTATAAGTAAATCCGAAGACTTTCAAAGAGTTGTCTTACAAGAAATTGATTCAAACACGCCAACTGTAGGTCTGTGCGAGACAGAATGGCAAAATGCGTTTAAAACGAAGGAGGAAACTTCGAACATCTTTAGTCTTCATTATCCTCATCTCTTTGCTCAATGTGATTTATAAAAGAAATAAAACTTTTAAAGATTAAAATTTACGTTACTTTTTTAACACCCTGTATTAGAAGAAACATTTTTATATCATAAAATGTTTTTTGATTTTCAAAATGTTTTATTCCTGGCATTTATATTGAGTTTATTGCTCATATCCGACACTTGCGGCTAGTTCTTTATTATTTAAAATTGCCATGTAAAATAATTGCTATTCTTCAAGCAAATCCCGGCCTAACCTAACCTTAACCGTAACGCTTGCCTTTACATGAGTTCTTTTAAATGAATCCGTATCACCCTGTCTACTGGTGGCTAGTATTATATTAGTTTTTATTGCACAGTATATGTATTTGTAGCCTGCATAAAGATCGTCTTGTTACCAAAATGATGGTATAAATGCAAAGATTTTTTCCCATGGCCATAACCTATCTATATGATTTTTTTTAATGTTAAGTTTTAGCTAGTGCAAATTTACTTGTATACTTGCGTAATATTTGCCAATGTTAAGTTTAAGCTGCTAAGTTCAATCTAAGATAAAATATTATTACATTTAGTTAAAATAGATTTGATATATCTAGGGTAGGCCTATTTATTTTAAGCAGCTTTGATTACTTTTAACAAAAACATAAACTTTTCTTGGCAGCGTGGTTGAGTGGTTAAAGCACCGGACTGATGATCAGCATGGTCTCGGTTCAAAACCCACTTGCGCCATTCTGTTGTGTCCTTGGGAAAGACACTTTACGGCACTTTCCCCTGCTTGGTGGTCTTGACAAGCAGTTCTAAATTGCAGTCATATCTCTACTAAATTACTAGAGGACAGCAATATCTTGGCATCTCCGGAAGCAGGTCGGGGTAATTGCTTACCCTATGTATAGCGCCTCCGTCGCTTTCCTGCGAGTCAGGAGGATAAATATAGAGATAAAATAAATAAAAAAATAAATAACTTCTAATGAAGTTTGCAAATTTCTTGAAGATAACAAATTGCTGGAAATACCTAACACTTCTGGAAAGAGCACAGTTTGGCAAAAATTTTTATATTTAAATCCTATTGAAAGTAAAAATTGTATTGGATACGTAATTTGTAAAACTTGTAAGCAAGCATTAAAACATAATAAATCCACTAGTGGAACAACACATTTAAATGATCACTTAAAACGATGCAAATATAATGCAAAAATATCTGCTAAAGCATATTTTAGCAAATCTTACATCAGTATCAGTATCAGTATTTTTTATTTCTGCTCCGCCACAATAAAAACAGAAAGAAATAAACAAACATAGAGGACTATAGCAGAAGAAGAAAAAGGAAGAAGCAACAAAACGTTATAGCATGCACACAGTAATATTTAACATAGTAGTTAGAAGAATGATGCATGGTTGCTTGTCAAAAGTTATAAAAGACACAGTGTTAAAGAGTTCGGTTGCATTTGTTGTATCAGATGTAAGACCATTAAGTGCAGTGGAAGGTGATGGATTAATACAGTTTACAAATGCAATGATAAAAGTTGGAGCTACACATGGCATTGTTGATGCAAAAGCAATACTTCCTTCCAGATTCACTATAAAAAGAAGCATAAAAAAAAGTGCATCATCTTCAAGTGAAAAGCTGATAGAGGAAGTAAATAAGGTTATTAAAAAATATAGTTTAGTTAGTATTACCACAGATTTATGAACAGATCTAAGATCACGTAACTTTTATTCTATCACCATACATTTTATCAGCAGCAATCTTCTTCAATTAAGAATGATATGTGTGAAAGAATTTAATGAGGCAAAAATAGCAGAAAACCTTCAAAAAATACTTTTTAAAAGTTTATCAGATTTTGGAATGCCTTTTTGCAACATTGGTGGATCATTGTTTTTTGTTTGATCGTTGTTTGGCTGATTAATTAGTAAGTTTCAATTCAATTCAATTCAATTTTATTTGCAATCAAGGTATTACGTTTTAAGTTCTTATTGAAAAAGTGATTCGAAATAGGAAACAGCGGCTAAACGATATACGTTATTACACGCACAACGTCAATTGTGCGTAATTATTGTTACAAGATTTTTTTATTTATTTGTATATATGAAATTTTATTAACATGCAGTCCGATTGGAGTTGGAGTTTAAATCAATGGAGCCGGACTGGATTCGGACCCCAAAAAAAGTGACTCCGCTCATCCCTAATAGCATTACGCTAAATACGATTTGCTTAAAAATAGGGTTTCCATATTTTTGAAGTCATGAATCGGTAAGTTCGTTAACAGAAAAAATTTGTCCTTTATTGGAATCTGTCTTGAATTTTTTGATTTTCGTCCCTAAAAAGTAGTGTTCTCAAAAATAAAATTGGACATTAGGAGTTGAAGTCGGATAAAATATTTGGACTCCGACTCTTTGTACTCTTAAGAGTCTGACTACGACTCCTTCTTAAAACCTGCGACTCTATGCGACTCCGACTCCAATTCTGCAACCCTAATCTTTATGCATGGCAATCAAAATGCCTGGACACCTTGTAAGGAGAAATTATAAAACTATCAACATTAAACGTCTTGCATTTCAAATTTTCAATAACAAAATTTGGTTTATCAAAAAGCGGCTATATCATGATCCTATAGAGTTCTTGTCTCGTTTAACTTTTATTTAACCTTAACTAATCTCAACTTATAATTTATAACAACCAACACGCGTCTGCTTCTCAACTCGTTATATTTCGAATAAAGCACATGTTCGCATAGCGTAGTCACGTTGCGTGGCAATGTTATGTTGCCAATATAAAACATCACAAATAGAATAGCTCGCCACAATTCTTTTAACTGTAGTGGATATTGTTATATGACATTAGAAGCTGCATGTGTGAGTATTAAGCGATTGATACGATTTCGGTTCAAATTCTACTCGCTTGGTTCTGTTATGTCCCTGTTGAAAGATACTTTACGGCACTGTTTTTTGCTTTAAATTTTAGTCATATTAAAAAATAGAAATGAAAAAAATATATATCGGACTATAGGACAGGTGGCATTAAAAACTACCATTTGTGTCGTAGTGCATCACGCATGCCGAACCCAAGCTCACTGCCCGACAATGGTTTCGAGTTTCAAACTCTCATCAGGAACAATCTGCTTACCGAGGTTTTGCCGCTTCTATCAGTGTAGCAATGCATCTGGTAGAAGCCAGTGATGGATATTCAAAATTAGGGGCCTGAGGCAAAACCCTAATTAGGGGCCCCCAACAATGACATCACAAGAATTCGATTACCATTTTACCAATGTCATCCAGAAAGATAGGCTACGAAATATTGGGAAAAAATTGATTCTGATACGAAACTTGAAATAACTCAAATCAGTGGCAGACACAGAAAGTTATCATGAAAGGTTTACACGTGACCCGACAGTTGATCAAACGACACCTGATCAAAACGACACTTGATCGAAATGACATTTGATCGAAACAACACGTGATCGAAACGACATTTGATAGAATAATGAAAGAGAAAATTTACAACTTTGAATCTATCCCAATTTTGTCAATTTTTTGTCCCAAAAACATAGTACTTTAATCTGTCCCGGTTTTGTTGATTTTTTGCTCAAAAATCATAAATCTCTATAAATAAGATCTTTTCTTCGAATCTGTCTCTGATTTCTGCAAGAGGTCTACAAGGGTGGAGCCATGGCACAATGCTCCCTCAAATAACTGACTACGTAAAAAGAATGCAAAAAATGACAGCAATAAGCATCTAACGAAACATAACCATGACAAGAGATTTACTTGTTGCCCCCCTCCCTAAAAATGATTTGCCCAGAGACTTTGTTAAAAAACCTTGACCTTGACATTGGCAAAAAATTATAAAAAATAAAAACAAATTGTCTTCTTACGATTGGCCTCCGCTTTTTATGAATCTAATTTACAGTAACAAAGAGATTGTTTAATCGCAAAAACGTACAAAAATAAATCTTTTTTTATTATCAACTGTCATTTCGATCAAGTGCCGTTTCAATCAAGTGTTGTTTGGTCAACTGTCATTTGATAAACTGTCGTAGCACTGGGTTTACAAACCAAAAACACAATTAGTATAAAAGTTAAAATAATGTGAAACCTTTTTTTCTCTACACTTTTTTACTACTCTATTGTCTTTTAATTGGTCCTTAATTTTTCAAAGGGAGAGGTCACTTTTAAACTCCTTCCTCCCATGCATATGCTAATGACTAAAATTTTTTTTTTTACTTGAAAAAATCTTGGACAGAATTGAATTTAGTGATGGGATTTAAGGAGTTTGCACCGGTTTGCGCGAACACGTTCTTATAAATGTCATAACGTTCAGCAAGCGCGTTCTTAATTTAACTTAATCTCTGTATTTTTATATCTTTGATTGGTTATATTTATATATGAAGGAATGTGACTCATTTTTGGAATGATATTATTTAATATACAAAACAAAAATGACGAAATCGTTTGTCTGCAAAACAAAAGAATAAATAACAACGCAACTCAAACTAAACACGCTAATAAACAAGCCTAAGCTTACTGAATTGGCACGTACTAAGTCAGACACAACTGTAGAGACAAACGACATAAGACAGAAAACAATTATACAAACGAACAATATTGTGACGCAATAGTAGAAACTAAGCCATAGCATTTGTACAATATATATATTCACAAAAATTCTTCTGATCCCAACCTTCTCCATTTTGAATGCTGGTAAAACACTCTAAAATTTGCTCCCTGTTGCTACGCACTGCAGAGATTATTCTAGATATATAATTTTAGCGTGTCTCACATACTCTCGGTATCTGAGCAGAACAGAATTTTTGAGCTGACTATTGCGCTTTGGTTAAATAGTAAAAACACTCCAATTCCATTTAAACTTGAAAAAAACAGCTTAAGTCTTTTGTTACAAGAAGCCATTTTCTTTATGATCAGGTTCAGTTGGTGAACGTAGCAATGAACGTAATGAGCGTGTGGGAAAAACTTTTTCATTTGAACCTGGACTCCATTTATGAAACCCCTCATTACTGCCGTGTCATCATATGTCTGAGCAATAAGTTGCTTTCCAAATTAAGCGAATCAAAATTTTCCTTTAATGCCTGAGTAAGTCCATTAACTGTTCTATCTTGAAGCTCAACAAACTTAAGAAATTTTTCGACAGGTTTAAAGTCCTTCACAAAGCGCACTATAATCACAAATTGAGATTTGCATGAAATATCAGTAGTTTCATCTGCCTGCACAGACACGTAACTAGAATTTTTAAGTTCCCTAGTTATTTCTTCAGTATATACTTTAAGCATGCAAGACAAAAGATCATTTTGTATAGATTTCGATGTATTTTTTACCACATTATATTTTTCAAGATGATCACGAAGTGCACCGCCCAAATCAGCGTGTACGTTACAAGATTAAGAAAAACATCTCGGTTAGCAGACCCTTCCATTTCATCATGTCCTTTTAGCGGTAATTCATGAAAGCCACAAAATTTTATGCAGTTAACAATCCTGTTCAAAGCGTGCCTATTTCTGTCAACTAATTTGTTATGTTTAATTATGCTTCGACGATAACCAGCATCAATTGCAGATAATACCTCGTATATTGATTTTTTCAAACATTTGTAATGAAACACAATTGTTCATATGAGCCTTACTGCATTCGTGCTTAGAAATTCGTTCTGACAAATGTTTTAAGTCGTTGCAACCTTTATTTGGCCATAAACTCTCACCTCCAAATAAGAGACAGCAAAAGCAAAACAAGCTCTTTCTTTCATCGCAGGCTGTAAGTCACGATTTTTTATCAAACCACATCGATAAAAATGTCCTCAATTTCCAACCATCTTTCTGGAAGATATTGATGTCACGTGGTTGATATTGACCTAGTCTTTTAATTTCTAGTTGTTCCTCATGTTTTAAGTTTTTAAATGGATTTTTCAATAAATTATCAACTTTATTCATGGTGAGGGGTGTTGAATCACAAATATAAACCATGCAAAACGTAACGTCAAATCTCATTAATTACGAGAATACAAACCACAATGTAGTATTCGTTAGTGAGCAATTTGACACCATTTACTGGAATAGCTTGTTTGAAGTTAAATTATTTTGATCTGGAAATACGAAAATCACTCAAAATATAAATAAACTAAGCATGTTATTTATAAATGAAAATGAAAATAACTGATAAACAACCACAGCTGTGAAAAAACATGCGCTGAAAAGCAGAAACTGCTGTCTCACAAAAGAATGCACAGCATCACCCAATATCAACTGAATAACAACTAATTCTCTAAGGCTGCACACGGGTAGGCGCAGCTAACGTCCGCTTATAAGTTACGATTGCTGTTTGGGCCAGACATCGCTGGCCCCAATTTTGTGCTATTGACTTGCATGGTAAAATCTTCACAAAGCGCGGCGCGTGAGTTGGTTGGCTTTAGGTGTAAATATATAGGAGCAAAAGGGCCAAAATATGTGGGTCCCACTGGATCGTTTTGAAGAGACTTCAGAAAATATTTGAAAACATTTCTCTTTGTTTTTCGGTTAACTGTTATCTTGGGATGCATGTAAACATTTTGATATTTAATATAGGGTTTCTCTTTAGAAATTCACGTATTATTAGTCAAATGTTTAGTGGGGCCCGGCCCCTGTGGCCCTTATGTAAGAGCCGCCACTGTATATATATATATATACACATTTGATAGGTAATGAAAGAACGTATTATTCATAACTTCTATACAGTATTATAGGGAAAAAAACTTTTATATTTGTTTAAATTTTTGAATTCCATCATTGCTTGAACTCTATTTGAGCCTTTTTTTTACAAAAAACAAGGACTCGACCCGAGTCCTCAAATCAATAGTTGTTGACTTGGAGTTGGTTTTGTGTGCATAGTAAGCTAAGATATTTTCAATGCATAGAAACGACTTGGGAAAATGGTTTTGAAAATTCGAATTTCGTAGACTCAAATTCATGCTTTCATGAACTTATACTAAAATTACATCATTTTTAGTAGTCTTGGACTTGAAATCGGTTTGAGGTTTTTGAAAAGGACTCAAACTCGCTTTGAATTTAAAAGTTGTTAATTGTTGGACAACTGTTAGCATGCACAAAATCTATTAGAGATATACGTATTTTTAAAACTTTCCCACCACTAGGCCTACAAAATAAACACTCATGCCATAGTCTTAATAGTCTCAAAAAATAATAAATTTAAATTGAAATGACTAAATTAAAAATTGAAATGACTAAATAGATAGGCTACTATCACAGAAAAAATCTGATTTTTTTTAGCAGTAAAAACAAATTTGTACTGATTACACAGCAACAACAACAACAAAAACAATTCTTTTTATTGAGTATACATATATTTTTCATCTCTATGTTTATTCTCCTGACTCGCAGGAAAGTGACGGAGGCGCTAATATATATGGTAAGCAATTACCCCGACCTGCTTTCGGAGATGCCAAGATATTGCTGTCCGCTTCTAATTTAATAAAGATATTACTGTAATTTAGAACTGCTTGGCTAAGACCACCAAGCAGGGAATGTGCCGTAAAGTGTCTTTCCCACTGACACACAGAATGGCGCGAGTGGGTTTTGAACCGAGATCATGTTGATCATAAGTCTGGTGCTTTAACCACTCGATCACGCTGCCGACTAGCCAGTCGAGCAAAACAATGTTAAATTTCAAGAATTATGCCGATTCAACAATGTACAACAAGTTTTATCATAAGAATCGAAAAATCTATGGCCTAAGCCATTATTAGAAAGAGAAGCTTTAGTTATGTTTTTTTTAACACAAAAAAAGATTAAGAAATGCTGGAATATGAACCTTTGTAAAATATAAATAGGCTACCTTAATTTTTACAAAAAAAATTTAAATTACATTTCAAAGCTAACAAAGTTTGTAAAAAAATAAAAATTATGTTTGCTTTTTTGCAAATGTGTCAAAAAAATACTAACGCAAAAAAATTTGTTAATGCATTAATATATTATAAAGCAGCAACTTATTTATTTAATATTTTCAGCTTATGACGCTTTAATTAAATCTTCGGAAGATTTTTGTCTTGAAGGAATAGAAATATGCAATGAAAACTTGCAATAATGGTAGCTTTATAAAATTGTAAAAATAATAAAAGTGTTGTGAAATATTGTCAAACCCATTTAAATTTCTCCCTTTTTTGAAGCAATTATAACCATGCTGCTTCCGTTCACCTTTAGTTAGGCTTACCATATGTTCCAATTTTGGCAAAACTGTCCTGATTTTTAGGGCTTTGTCCGCCCATTTTGGCAGAAATAACGTCAGAAATCCAAGACTGATTCCAAGAGCAAACCTCCTTTTTTGTTTTTTTAAAGATTCATGAGCAGAACTCCTTTTTTTGTTTTTCTTACAGTTCACTAAATTTTAAAGACAATATCATGAAATCCGAGACAGATTTGACGTGAAAACCTTTTTTTTAGAAAACACTTCTTATATCCTCCTTAATTTTTAGCACTCGAGTGCTTGGATGTATTAATTGTCTTGCCCTTTTATGTAATGCCAAGGGCGCTGCTAGTTTTTATTTCGGCCGCTGGAACACTGGCACCAATCCAGACCTAGCTTTCGCCAGCGTAGGTCCAAACAGTTGCTTACCAGATAGACGTGTCCTTGAAAAGTTTCCCAGGTCACAAAATCGACCTTCGCCTATTACATCACCAAGACTTGCTATGGCAGTGCCAAGCATGCCTGTTAAGCGATGGAACTTCCGCAAGGCCAAATGGAGTCACTACATTGCTTTGACGAATAAATTCGCAAAGACTTTGTTGCCGCCTGATTCACTTGATGTGGATGCGGCTTACCAGGACTTCTGTAACACCATTAAGAAAGCAGCCAAAAAGACTATCCCACGCGGGTATCGAAATAACTACATTCCGTGTTGGGATGCAGAGTGTGAATCCCTCTATAAAACCTTTCTGCAGTCTCCTCAGGGAGACGACTCGAGCTTGGCTGCTACAGCTCTGCTTGCCAAGCTTGACAGAAAGCGGAGGGATCGATGGTCCGAAGCAGTTCGGAGCATTGACTTCTCACACTCTTTTTTTACTTCTCTTTTCTCACACTCGCGCCATTCTGTTGTGTCCTTGGGAAAGACACTTTACGGCACATTCCCTGCTTGGTGGTTCTGGCAAGCAGTTCTAAATTACAATCATATCTCTATTAAATTACAAGCGGACAGCAATATCTTGGTATCTCCGGAAGCAGGTCGGGGTAATTGCCTACCCTATGTACAAGGTGCATTCAATAAGTTTCCAGACTTTTTTGGTATGGACACTTTTATTAACCGTACACACAAAAAACTCTAGTCCCCTTCAAAGTATTCTCCTCCGACATCAATGCACTTGTTGTACCGTTCCAACAACTTCTGGAAAGCCCCCTGGAAGTCTTCTTGTGTGAGCGTGTTTAGGACCCTCGTCACAACCTCTTTCATGTCCTCAATAGTGGAATAACGATTGCCTCTGAGGTTTTCCTTGAGCTTTGGGAATAGCCAACAACACCTCGTATTAGCGCCTCCGTCGCTTTCCTGTGAGTCAGGAGGATAAATATAGAGATAAAATAAAAATAAACACTCTAGTCAAAAAGTGTGGAGTATCTTGAACAACCTTACTGAGGTCACGATACTCTCCTCGTCACTGTCCCGTTTCAGCCGATGCTATTGCATCTCAGCTGGTTAGAAATGGGAAATACGAGGCTGTTAATCGCAAGTCATCTCGACTTGTCTTTCAAGAAGTGTCTGACCTTTGGAGATCCACAACAGCAGACGCAGTAAATATCTCTGACAATTTTTCACAAAGAGAATTTACTGCTGCCCTCCAACATTTGAAACCAGGTAAAGCTCCGGGTCCTGATTCCATCTGCTCCAAGCTTATACTCCATGCTGGAGCTGCTTTGAAGTCCTGGTTACGTGACTTCCTTTCTTCCTGTTTGCGTCGACTCAAAATTCCCAAGATCTGGAGAAGAGCGCTTGTGGTCGCGATCCCAAAACCAATAAAGCCCGTAGGGGACCTAAAGAGTTATCGACCGATATCTCTGCTCTGTGTCCCCTACAAGATCCTCGAGGGGCTTATCTACGCCCGCGTTAGCCATTAATAGATCCCCTGCTTCCTAAAGAGCAGGCTGGGTTCCGACGCAGGAAGTCAACCGTAGATCAAGTTGTTCTGCTAACCCAGAACATCGAAGATTCTTTTGAGGCTAAAAAGAAGGCCGGTGCCGTATTTATCGATCTGACAGCTGCTTATGACCCTGTCTGGCACCGTGGCCTTACCTGCAAGCTGCTGAGACTACTTCCGGATAAGCACATGGTCAAAATAATTATGGAGCTTGTTCGAAATCAAAGTTTCACCCTTACCACCAGTGACAGCAAGCAAAGCAGGCTACGCCGTCTTAAAAATGGGGTTCCTCAGGGATCGGTCTTGGCTTCCATTTTATTTAACATCTATACGTACAATCTTCCTTCCATGATTTCCAGAAAGTTTGCTTGTGCTGATGACTTAGCATTGTTGCATTCTTCTGGAAACTGGAATCATGAAATTGGAGGCAGTGATGGGATTCAAAATTTTAAGAACAGGTTCTCTTTTGTATCGAACTCGCTAATTAGGGTGTTCTCTAAAAAAAAAAAAGGTCTTCACTTCGATTTCATCTCTAATTTCCCTATATTTCTCCCAAAATTAGGATGTTCTTTAAAAAAAAAAAAAAAAAGTCTTCACTCAGAATCGTTCTTTACACTCTGAACAAACATCTGCAGCAGATTGAAACTGTTACATTAAACACAGAGATATTGAAATACATAGATTATGTAAAGTTAAAACCGGGTTTGCTAAACGTGCTGAAATTCCAAGAACGGGTTCGCTAAACGTGCCAAAATTCCAAGAACGGGTTCGCGCGAACCCGTGCGAACCCCCTGAATCCCATTACTGCTTGGAGGGGACTTTAAGCCAAGACATGCCTACACTTTCAGCGTATCTCCAGACTTGGAGGTTGAAGCTCAGTCACACTAAGATGGCGACGGCAGCCTTTCACTTAAATAACCGAGAGGCCAAACGCGAGCTAAAGGTCTATAACAATGGTAGACTTTTACTGTTCTGTCCAACCTCTACTTATCTTGGGGTAAAACTGGACAGATCGCTCACATTTCACTCCACTATTGGCATTGCGCAAAAAACTATCCTCGTGCGTCACACTGCTCAGGCGACTCGTGGGCTCGGGATGGGGTGCTGGTGCTAAAACACTACGCACAGCCACCTTGTCTCTAGTGTCTAGTCCACTCAACAGCTGAGTACTGTGTGCCAGTCTCGTGTTGCAGTACTCACACTCCCCTCATTGACAGTGTCTTGAATGACGCCTTGCGCATAGTTACTGGATGCCTGCGTCCCACTCCAACGGACCACTTACTCTCAGACATCCAGCCAGCTGAGCTTCGCCGTATGTGAGCGACACTCTCCTTGCCTCACCGTGGATTTCTGGACTTTGATCATATCTTGTATGGTCTCTTAAGTGGGTCCTCAGATACTCGTCAAGTGAGACTAAGATCCAGACGCCCGTTTGAGCCAGCTGCGCGGAGTCTTTTGGACAACTTTGCCGGACTTGGCATTCGCGCTTAATCTGAATGGATAAATCACAAATGGAACGCGGAGTACTGTAAAAATGCTTCCAGGCTCCGTGCTTTTTGGTGCCAGGCCTGTTGGGATGGGCTTACCCCGAGCAGCTTGGGTTAAGCTCAACCGCCTGCGGACTGGTGTTGGGCGATTCCATTCGTCCATGCACAATTGGGGTCTCGCTCTTTCACCGAATTGCGAGTGTGGCGCCTCTGAGCAAACCGCAGACCATGTTTTAACAGTGTGCCCTATACATCAGGCACCAAATGGAACACGAGGTCTGACGGTTTTGGATGACGAAACTCAATGCTAGCTTAATAACACCACTGGCAGCATCTGATCCAGGCAATGCAGCAGTCTGGGATAGTAAAAGGATAAATCCTCGACACCAGTCCTGTTTGTGTCTGACCTGGAGTGGATGCCCTTCAAACGATGACGACGACGATTGGTATACTGAAAAAAATACTCTTATATGAATTTCTACTGTGTTAGCAAACAGATATTATTATTTAGTATTTTTTGGCATTGTTTTGATATCTAGTCGTCATTTTTAAAAAACTTTTTGTATGACCAGCTGTGCAGTGTGCAAACATAACCTGACCTAGCAGACTGTTTTTGATGAGAGTTAAAACTCTAAACCGGGGCGCCCAACCTTTCCGGGTAGAAAGCCAAATTTCATTTTCTAGAAAATATTTGCGGGTCAAGTAAATAAAACACTGAAAAGTGAAAACTCTTTTTTGGTCTTCATCTAAATTTGTGACATGATCACATGGTTTTACCAAAAACAATTACACAAAATTAAAGTGAAGACAAAAAATAACTTCACTTACCAGTAGTTTCTAAAGCAAAAAAGGAATTCGAATCATCGTGAAGACTTTCTTTTTTTTTGGTCTTCACTTTAAATTACTGGGTCAATTGCGACTGGCGATAAACATATTAACAAGGTGGGGCACACCCAGTGGAGCTTTGACACGGAGCGGCCGCATCGGTCTTCCCTAAATAACGTCAAAAAGTGGCCCCGCCTTTAGCAAAATAATGTTCTATTTGTAGCACCATGACGGTGGCCCTCTCTGCCTGCCTTTTAACTTTAGGACGAAAGTAGAAATATTGCACTCGATTGAAAGTGAAGAACTTTTTTTTAAAGAACTCTACGGTTTGTTTTTGAGACGAAAATAAAAATTTTGAACATAAATTCAAAGTAATAACGGTTTAAAGGTCACTTTATTTTAGGACGAAAAAAAACTTGCCACACAAAAAAATGGCGCCCCCTATTTTTCTTGCATCACCGCGCCTTTTTTTCTTTTTGTAAGGCCATAACTGGGCACGCCTGGCTTATTTAGTTTAGGCTACATCATTTCGGAAAACACCGTGCGGGTTACGTGTTGGACGCTCTTGCTTTAAACCATGGTCAGGTAGTAGGCTCGGGTTCGTCATTTGCGTGCACAATGCCGTAGATGGCATTTAGAAGGCTCTCTACTTACAACTCGAGTAATTTTCCTAGCTTCGGGGTGTCGGCGTGTGCTATCCACAATGGCGCTCCTGGCGATGAAGTAATGCATTGAGAAGGCCACAAATCTCGTTTTTTCCAACCAAAAACGAAAAGGTTAAATTTTTTTATAAAAGAAATAATTTTTGTAAACTTTAGTTGTAGAAATCCAATTGCCAGTTTTAAAACAATTTTAAGTTTAATATTTGACTTATTGGAAAAAAGGTTAAAAAGCATTGGTTTTTAATTGGTGGATAAATCGGAATGATTCAGCACGAAGATAATAAAAATTTCCCACAAAACAAGCGATTCGGTCTTTATTCTCTACTATGACCAAAATTTATTTTTAACCTCCGCCGAAATAAAAGTTGAAGCGATTGTAGGTTAGGCTTCGCAAATAAACAAAAAAATTCCAAACACAAGTCCGTAGCAAGTGATCTAAGGCAGGGATGTCCAACCTGCGGCTCACCGTTTACTCAAATTTTTTTAGTTATATTTTCATAACCGTATCGAATTTAATGTCACTGCTGTCGTAGTAAAGCACAGTAAAACAAGTGAATGCGTGAGTCGATTGATGCGTTGAGTGGCGTCCATTAAACTGATCTATGAAAATTCTTGTGAGCAGAATTTATCATAAAGACGCTTTCCCCAAGCATCATTCTTGGTACCGGTATTCACATTGTTTTGCAATTAAACTAATATTGAACATGTTAATTTCAAACATTTTTTACAATATCAAGTGATAACGGTTAATAACTTACAGGTTGTAAAGATAGTAACTTTGAGCCAATACGAAGTGGTTTGAAATAAGATTATTGTAGTAGCAGCAAAGCTGCTTGTGCTAAAAACACGAATACCGGTACGGTAGATTTATTGGGAGGGTGGAAAAAGGATCAGACATTTTTAGAGATTCTATGTTCAATATAGGAATATAGCATATGGTCGGACCTAGAATTGCACTGTTAGCCAAAAAAGTGTCGCTTCTAGTCGGCGAAGTTCAGCTGGCTGGATGCTTGAAAGTATTTGTAGGAATTATCAATTGGGGTGGGACGCAGGCATCCAGTGACAATGACCAAAGCATCGTACAGGACACCGTCTATAACACGAGTGTTAGCGTTGCAACACCGGACTGGTGCACAGTACTCAGCTGTTAAATAGTCCAGAGATAGGGCGACTGTGCACATTGTTTAACAGCAGCACCTTATTCTGAGCCAGCAAATTGCTTCAGCAGTGTGACGCACTAATACAGTTTTTTGCTCAATACCACGAGATGGCGATGGAATGTGAGCGATCTGTCTACAAAATAAGTGGGGTTGCACATAATGGTAAAAGTCTAATGCTGTTGTAAACGTTTGGCGTTTTTGTCATTTATATAAAATGCTGTCGTCACCGTCTTAGTGTGACCATTGACCAAGCCTCTCAAAGGTTTTCCAGTTTCCTGAGGAGTACAACAATGCTAGATTGTCTGCGTAGGTAAACTTCAGGAAATTGTGGAGGGCAAATGTAGACGTATAATAAATGTAAAGAAGTTGGAAAAGAGAGGAGCCCTCACCGATCCTTGAGGAACATCATTTTCAGACGGCGATCCTTGCTTCGCTTGCGGTCACAGGTAGTAAGGTTAAAACTTCGGGTTTGGAAAAGCTCCATGATCATTCTAGCTATATGCTTATCTGGGAGAAGTCTCAAGCAGCTTGTATGTAAGGCCAAGATGCCATACAAAGTCATATGTGGCCGTCAGATCGACAAAAATATCCTTGATGTTTTTTTTCATATAATGACTTAATCCAATCCACGGTTGATTTTTCGCGTCGAAACTCAGCCTGCTCTCAAGAGAGCAATAAATCTATAACTGGTTCGACGCGCGTGTAGATAAGCCTTTCGCGAATTTTTTAGGAGACACAGAGCAGAAATATCGGTTGATAACTTTTTGGCTCCTCTACTAGCTTTATCAGCTTTGGGATTGCGACTACAAGCGCTCTTCTCCAGATCTTGGGAATTTTGAGTCAGTGCAAACAGGAAGAAAGGAAGTTGAGTACCAGGAATTCAAAGCAGCTTCAGCAAAAACATTTTAAACACTATTTATGTAATGATTTTAGTCTAGTTTTACATTCAACTTAAATTCCTAATCAGATAATTAATTTTAAATTTTGATACTCATTATTTTGTCATGGCATCTACATGTAATATTACAAAGATAAAATTTTATAGGCATTTAATTTTGCGGCCCGCTGAATGTATACAAATTTATAATTTGGCCCAATATTAAAAAAGAGGTTGGACGTCCCAGATCTAAGGTGTTTTGGGCAAGTTCAATTCAATTGAAGTAAATGTGATTATATAGCTTTGTGTCCTGGGAATAAAAGCAAAAGGCGTAGATGAAACCTAATTTTACAGTAGACTACTCTGACCACTCTGTTTTGGCCGATAATTTGTCCACTAAAGGCGAAACCAAAGCTTAAATTAACTCACATCTTGGTAAAGAGACTCAATTAAATTTTTGGTTAAAAGAAAATTGTAAATTCAATTGTTTCAAACGAAATAAATAATAGATAATAAAAGAAATAAATAAAAGAAACTGAAACTGGCTCGTCTGATGATTTAACAGAATTCAATTGCTTTTCTCCGGCCTGCTAGTGTTGAACTTCTTGGTTAAGGTTATTGAAATCCCCCAATATTTAAAAATGCTTATCTCTGACGCCTGGCAAGAAAAACTATAATTGTTAAACTGAGATTGGGATCGAATTTATTATTTATTTGCGTTTTAAATACGAACACAGCAGCTTAGCAAAACACAGCAAACTTCTTCAGCAAAAAAACTGCAACTTGTTCAACAAAATATTGGTCACTTGACCGTCGGCAAATTATGGTCACTGTTCTGTTCCTTCAGCAAAGTTATGGTACACTCCGACGGGAACAATACCTCTCTCTATTTATAAAAAACTTGAATCGGGCCACGTGGCCCAGGCGACAAACTTTTTAAAGAAATTAATTTTACGGGCCACGCAAAATCTCTGTCCAAAGTGAAGTCACATCGCTACTATTCAATTAGAAAGATGCATTCATGATAATCAACAGCGGGACGTCATTAAATCTGAATTAAACAGGCTGCAAAAAGGTCAATCATTTAAAAATATCCAAAAATTTTTAGACGGCTGCCAATTCTGCACGACAGTAACTTAATCTTTGCAGACGGAGGATTTGTATTACATAACACACCTATTGTCATTCTAACTATGACCTACTACATCAATATTGGCTTCAATGATTCTTTTCGAGCCTTGAAAAGTGCAAATTATTCCATCGTTTCCTAGATTTTTGAAAGAGCCGGAGCGAAGTTGGAATTCTGTAAAACAGTGGTTCTCAACCTGTGTGCCGCGAACTTTTTATGAAACATTGCTCTGCAACTTTTATTTTAGTGGACACTACTTTTTAGGGACAAAAATTTAAAAATCCGAGACAGATTTAAAGTGAAGACCTTTTTTTAAGAAACACTACTTTTAGGGACGAAAATTAAGATCTGCACTCTGGTCTAAGTGTGCCGCAGGCGCGAAAGTTTGAGAACCACTTCTGTAGAATTTAAGCGAAGCAGGAGCTGGAATTTCAACCAGCTGTTTGAAAGTTACGCCAGCTTCAATTTTATAGGCGTAGATCTAGTTTATCTGTACTCAAAGTTTTTTGCTGCCCATAAAATTTTAAAATAGTAATGAAAATAAAAAATCTCATTTAGTTACATTTTTGTTTAAATAGGTAGCCCTAAAAAAGGCTGTTTAATAAAACTCAAACGTTTTATCTAGGCCTATCTAGTGTTGCAATTTAAAATTCTAAGAATAGGTTCTCTTTTGTATAGAACTTACTAACAACAAGTTTCCTCATTATACAGAGATATAGAGATATAGTAGATTACGTTAAATTAAGATCGGCTGGGTTCGCTAAACGTACAAAAATTCCAAGAGCCTGTTCGCGCAAACCCGTGGGCATCCCATCAATAGGCCTATATATTTTTAAGAGGTTACCCTAGCACAGAGGTTGGCAATTTTTGCATGTTCACTTCATGAAATTCTCGCTTTAACTTTTTGCGCTACCATTTCGCCTTGGAGATTACGATGGCTTATGGCTGATGGGGCCCGTAAGACCGAAACAGGCCTGTCGCACAGTAATCGTCCTCTTTGTTAATTTGTTTTAGTCAATTTTTTACTGTTCTTATTTGACTCCTTTAAATTACATTTGATTGGTTACATTGTGATCTCTTTAGAGAATACGGTACATTGTACTTGTTCAAAATAATTGCTTGAATGTTTCTGATAATGAACAGTTTGCTTTAAAATTAAGACCTTTGATGCCCTTATTAGAAATCACTTATATTCGTTCTTAAAAAGATGCAACAATTCATCCAATGTATATATTTCTTGTTTAATGTCTTCTGATGCCCTGTATAAATCTATTTTCTGGATAAATTATAACAATAATCTTTATCAAAATTAGATAATTTATCATTCATCATAGGTGTTTTTTTTTTCTTGTTTTTTTTTTTTATTTTTTTATTTTGATTGGTGAATTTTTTTTCTTTTCTTTTGTTGTGGTGTTCTACTTTTGTGTCTTGTGTTGTTATATCTTGTCATTGCCTGTCTATGGACCTTGGTGTCTGATAAAAACAATTAAATAAAAAAAAATAAAAAATAATTTAGCCAAAAAGTCTAGTTCGTAAAAAATTTTTAAACCAGCAGTTAGCCAGCCTCAATTTTATTATTCTCAATTTATGCCGAATTCTTAGATTTTAGAGAATGAGATTTTAATTTCATAAAAACCTTAAACAAACTAAACGTAACAAACTCCTTTTATTTTAATATAAACGCATTTAACGCTAAAGGGCGACAAAAGGTCAATTCCAGCGCCAGCGTGTAGAAAGACCTTTTTAGATAAGTTCGAGATACCAACATGTAAGTGTAATTGTTAATTACGACTGAAGTTTCATGTCAATGAAAAAAATTGCCAACCAAGTTTTTATTTGTCTTTTTCGCTGTTTTTTTTTCCATAAAAGATTGTAATCATATCGTTTCTAAAATTTTTTTAAATCTTATGTTTAGGAAAAACTATAGTGCCACTTGCCAGTAAATCGGTTCTCCTTCACTATTAGCAGAGTTAGTTAATTAACTTTTTAAAATTTGTGAAATTCCTAAAGGTTGCGCACTTATTAACGACGAACAGTGAATAAGACGCATTACATCAAATAGGTTTTTAGTTGATTTTATTAGTATTGATGTTATTGTGCATTAGAAATATATTCCCTCTAATCATAGGATTTCTTTTACTATCGGCCGTCACCTTCATTTTCAAAACTTTTTTCTTCTCTCGTTTCTAAAACGCTCTCTCGTTTTCGCTACTCTCACTCACTTTTCTCTTTTCTTTCTCTTTTAACTAAATGATAATCGGTCATACAACCAAGCCAAACTTTGTAATAATAACACTTTAAACATTTTGTTTATATTTTTTATCACATTATTTTTAATTATTAAACATGGACAACGTGATTTGAAACCAAAATATTCAATTTAAATGCAGTTTTAGTATTGATTTGTGCGACGGCTTACAGTAAAACAGATGATAAATCGGTGATCTGGGCAAGCTAAGTTTTCTTAAACAAAATACTTCAAACGTCTTTTTTATATTTTTTATCACATTATTTTAAATTAGTAAACATGGACAACGTGATTTTAGACCAAAATATTCAATTTAAATGCAGTTTTAGTATTGATTTGTGTGACGGCTTACAGTAAAACAGATGATAATCGGTAATCTGGGCAAGCTAAGCTTTCTTCAACAAAATACTTCAAATGTTTTTTTATATTTTTTATCACATTATTTTAATTTAGTAAACATGGACAACGTGATTTTAGACCAAAATATTCAATTTAAATGCAGTTTTAGTATTGATTTATGCGACGACTTACAGTAAAAGAGTTACAGTATTTAAACAATGATACTTGAGCGATGGCTTGGAGTAAAAAAGATATTAATGGGTCATACAACCAAGCCAAACTTTGTAATAAAAACACTTTAAATATTTTGTTTATATTTTTTATCACATTATTTTTAATTAGTAAATATGGACAACGTGATTTTAAACCAAAATATTCAATTTAAATGCAGTTTTAGTATTGATTTGTGCGACGGCTTACAGTAAAACAGATGATAAATCGGTGATCTGGGCAAGCTAAATTTGTTAAATAAAATACTTCAAACGTCTTTTTTATAGTTTTTATCACATTATTTTAAATTAGTAAACATGGACAACGTGATTTTAAACCAAAATATTCAATTTAAATGCAGTTTTAGTATTGATTTGTACGACGGCTTACAGTAAAACAGATGATAATCGGTGATCTGGGCAAGCTAAGCTTTCTTAAACAAAATACTTCAAACGTCTTTTATATATTTTTTATCACATTATTTTAAATTAGTAAACATGGACAACGTGATTTTAGACTAAACTATTCAATTTAAATGCAGTTTTAGTATTGATTTATGCGACGACTTACAGTAAAAGAGTTACAGTATTTAAACAATGATACTTGAGCGATGGCTTGGAGTAAAAGAGATATTAATGGGTCATACAACCAAGCCAAACTTTGTAATAAAAACACTTTAAACATTTTGTTTATATTTTTTATCACATTATTTTAAATTAGTAAATATGGACAACGTGATTTTAGACCAAAATATTCAATTTAAATGCAGTTTTAGTATTGATTTGTGCGACGGCTTACAGTAAAACAGATGATAAATCGGTGATCTGGGCAAGCTAAATTTGTTAAATAAAATAATTCAAACGTCTTTTTTATAGTTTTTATCAGATTATTTTAAATTAGTAAACATGGACAACGTGATTTTAGACCAAAATATTCAATTTAAATGCAGTTTTAGTATTGATTTGTACGACGGCTCACAGTAAAACAGATGATAATCGGTGATTTGGGCAAGATAAATTTGTTAAATAAAATACTTCAAATGTCTTTTTTATATTTTTTATCACATTATTTTAAATTAGTAAACATGGACGACGTGATTTTAAACCAAACTATTCAATTTAAATGCAGTTTTAGTATTGATTTGTACGACGGCTTATAGTAAAACAAATGATAATCGGTGATTTGGGCAAGTTAAGCTTTGCTAAATAAAATACTTCAAACGTCTTTTTTATATTTTTTATCACATTATTTTAAATTAGTAAACATGGACAACGTGATTTTAAACCAAACTATTCAATTTAAATGCTGTTTTAGTATTGATTTGTACGACGGCTTACAGTAAAACAGATGATAAATCGGTGATCTGGGCAAGCTAAGCTTTCTTCAACAAAATACTTCAAACGTCTTTTTTATATTTTTTATCACATTATTTTAAATTAGTAAACATGGACAACGTGATTTTAAACCAAAATATTCAATTTAAATGCAGTTTTAGTATTGATTTGTGTGACGGCTTACAGTAAAACAGATGATAATCGGTAATCTGGGCAAGCTAAGCTTTCTTCAACAAAATACTTCAAACGTTTTTTTATATTTTTTATCACATTATTTTAAATTAGTAAACATGGACAACGTGATTTTAGACCAAAATATTCAATTTAAATGCAGTTTTAGTATTGATTTATGCGACGACTTACAGTAAAAGAGTTACAGTATTTAAACAATGATACTTGAGCGATGGCTTGGAGTAAAAAAGATATTAATGGGTCATACAACCAAGCCAAACTTTGTAATAAAAACACTTTAAATATTTTGTTTATATTTTTTATCACATTATTTTTAATTAGTAAATATGGACAACGTGATTTTAAACCAAAATATTCAATTTAAATGCAGTTTTAATATTGATTTGTGTGACGGCTTACAGTAAAACAGATGATAAATCGGTGATCTGGGCAAGCTAAATTTGTTAAATAAAATACTTCAAACGTCTTTTTTATAGTTTTTATCACATTATTTTAATTTAGTAAACATGGACAACGTGATTTTAAACCAAACTATTCAATTTAAATGCAGTTTTAGTATTGATTTGTACGACGGCTCACAGTAAAACAGATGATAAATCGGTGATCTGGGCAAGCTAAATTTGTTAAATAAAATACTTCAAACGTCTTTTTTATATTTTTTATCACATTATTTTAATTTAGTAAACATGGACAACGTGATTTTAAACCAAAATATTCAATTTAAATGCAGTTTTAATATTGATTTGTGCGACGGCTTACAGTAAAACAGATGATAATCGGTGATCTGGACAAGCTAAGCTTTCTTAAACAAAATACTTCAAACGTCTTTTTTATAGTTTTTATCACATTATTTTAAATTAGTAACTATGGACAACGTGATTTTAGACTAAACTATTCAATTTAAATGCAGTTTTAGTATTGATTTGTACGACGGCTTACAGTAAAAGAGTTATTTAAACAGTGATACTTGAGCGACGGCTTGGAGTAAAAAAGATATTAATGGGTCATACAACCAAGCCAAACTTTGTAATAAAAACACTTTAAACATTTTGTTTATATTTTTTATCACATTATTTTAAATTAGTAAACATGGACAACGTGATTTTAGACCAAAATATTCAATTTAAATGCTGTTTTAGTATTGATTTGTGTGACGGCTTACAGTAAAACAGATGATAATTGGTGATCTGGGCAAGCTAAGCTTTCTTCAACAAAATACTTTAAACGTCTTTTTTATATTTTTTATCACATTATTTTAAATTAGTAAACATGGACAACGTGATTTTAGACCAAAATATTCAATTTAAATGCAGTTTTAGTATTGATTTATGCGACGACTTACAGTAAAAGAGTTACAGTATTTAAACAATGATACTTGAGCGAAGGCTTGGAGTAAAAAAGATATTAATGGGTCATACAACCAAACCAAACTTTGTAATAAAAACACTTTAAACATTTTGTTTATAGTGTTTATCACATTATTTTTAATTAGTAAATATGGACAACGTGATTTTAAACCAAAATATTTAATTTAATTGCAGTTTTAGTATTGATTTGTGCGACGGCTTACAGTAAAACAGATGATAAATCGGTGATCTGGGCAAGCTAAATTTGTTAAATAAAATACTTCAAACGTCTTTTTTATATTTTTTATCACATTATTTTAAATTAGTAAACATGGACAACGTGATTTTAAACCAAAATATTCAATTTAAATGCAGTTTTAGTATTGATTTGTACGACGGCTCACAGTAAAACAGAT
Source organism: Diplosoma virens (assembly GCA_963680785.1). Taxonomy (NCBI): domain Eukaryota; kingdom Metazoa; phylum Chordata; class Ascidiacea; order Aplousobranchia; family Didemnidae; genus Diplosoma; species Diplosoma virens. The sequence continues at coordinate 25,509,488 of OY796892.1, read as the reverse complement.
GATAAATCGGTGATCTGGGCAAGCTAAATTTGTTAAATAAAATACTTCAAACGTCTTTTTTATATTTTTTATCACATTATTTTAAATTAGTAAACATGGACAACGTGATTTTAGACCAAAATATTCAATTTAAATGCAGTTTTAGTATTGATTTGTACGACGGCTCACAGTAAAACAGATGATAATCGGTGATCTGGACAAGCTAAGCTTTCTTAAACAAAATACTTCAAACGTCTTTTTTATATTTTTTATCACATTATTTTAAATTAGTAAACATGGACAACGTGATTTTAGACCAAACTATTCAATTTAAATGCAGTTTTAGTATTGATTTGTGCGACGACTTACAGTAAAAGAGTTATTTAAACAGTGATACTTGAGCGATGGCTTGGAGTAAAAGAGATATTAATGGGTCATACAACCAAGCCAAACTTTGTAATAAAAACACTTTAAACATTTTGTTTATATTTTTTATCACATTATTTTTAATTAGTAAATATGGACAACGTGATTTTAGACCAAAATATTCAATTTAAATGCAGTTTTAGTATTGATTTGTACGACGGCTTATAGTAAAACAGAAGATAATTGGTGATTTGGGCAAGCTAAACTTTGCTAAATAAAATACTTCAAACGTCTTTTTTATATTTTTTATCACATTATTTTAAATTAGTAAATATGGACAACGTGATTTTAAACCAAACTATTCAATTTAAATGCAGTTTTAGTATTGATTTGTACGACGGCTCACAGTAACAGATGATAATCGGTGATCTGGGCAAGCTAAATTTGTTAAATAAAATACTTCAAACGTCTTTTTTATATTTTTTATCACATTATTTTAAATTAGTAAACATGGACAACGTGATTTTAGACCAAAATATTCAATTTAAATGCAGTTTTAGTATTGATTTGTACGACGGCTTACAGTAAAACAGATGATAATCGGTGATCTGGGCAAGCTAAGCTTTCTTAAACAAAATACTTCAAACGTCTTTTTTATAGTTTTTATCACATTATTTTAAATTAGTAAACATGGACAACGTGATTTTAGACCAAACTATTCAATTTAAATGCAGTTTTAGTATTGATTTGTGCGACGGCTTACAGTAAAAGAGTTATTTAAACAGTGATACTTGAGCGACGGCTTGGAGTAAAAAAGATATTAATGGGTCATACAACCAAGCCAAACTTTGTAATAAAAACACTTTAAACATTTTGTTTATATTTTTTATCACATTATTTTAAATTAGTAAATATCGACAACGTGATTTTAGACCAAAATATTCAATTTATTTGCAGTTTTAATATTGATTTGTGCGACGGCTTACAGTAAAACAGATGATAAATCGGTGATTTGGACAAGCTAAACTTTGTTAAATAAAATACTTCAAACGTCTTTTTTATAGTTTTTATCACATTATTTTAAATTAGTAAATATCGACAACGTGATTTTAGACTAAACTATTCAATTTAAATGCAGTTTTAGTATTGATTTGTGCGACGGCTTACAGTAAAACAGATGATAAATCGGTGATCTGGGCAAGCTAAATTTGTTAAATAAAATACTTCAAATGTCTTTTTTAGTTTTTATCACATTATTTTAAATTAGTAAATATGGACAACATGATTTTAGACCAAACTATTCAATTTAAATGCTGTTTTAGTATTGATTTGTACGACGGCTTACAGTAAAAGAGTTATTTAAACAGTGATACTTGAGCGACGGCTTGGAGTAAAAAAGATATTAATGGGTCATACAACCATGCCAAACTTTGTAATAAAAACACTGTAATAAGCAAATCTTACCTTATGCAAAATAAAAGAAAATTCTAACTTTAAGACTACAACTTAAGTCTGTAAAGCCTCAAAAACAAAGTTCAAACTGGGATGATCGGTGATCAATCAGCTTCTTATTCAAAATAGATCACAATTCACAAATTAACAACAATTACAATAGCAGGGGTAATAATAACAATGATAATAATGGTGATGATGATGATTACCGAATAAAAACTTATCCCAGTGAAATCAAATCTTCAAATTACAACAAATCGTACCTAACGGCACATTAACAGTCTAAACTGAGTTGTAGCCAAACGACTAACCAAACCCAACCAAATCGACAAGTCTCATTACCAGTCAACCTTATTAGAGAAAGAATTATTTTCACGAGGTAAATATTCACATTGGTTGAAACAATCAATTGACGGATCCGGAACATACCGACCCCGAAAAACTAATTTAGTCTTTTCTAAAAGTGGAGGACTCCGTACACAGCCTCAAAGATTAAATTACACATGTGATGACGCTACAATAGGTACGAATTAATTAACACAAGATTATGAAATATCGTGCTTGCAAATTTCAACGAACTCAATGAAATAGAATCACGAATATTACACACACACATACAAAAGAAGAAACATTATACGTACAACACAAATTAGCCTTATCACCGAGAGCGAGTGATATTATTGATTTAAATCAATCATCAATGTGCCCCTCTAAAAGATATAGTTTTCTTATGTCTCTAACAAGCACAGCATCGGCAGTGCGCACGCGTACTCGACGCACCAAACCGTTCCGATCAGGATAACATTCCTCAACGATGGCCTTTGGCCACTTGCCACGTTTAACGTTATCATCACCGACCAAAACTAAATCACCAGGTTCAAGATTCGGCAAAGTTCCAAACCATTTCTTTCGAGGCTGAAGCAAAGGTAAATATTCCGCTAGCCAACGTTTCCAAAAGATGTCAGCTAGTGCTTGGGTTTTTCGCCAAGATTTCCGGTACTGATCCCCTTTCATAAAAACATCTGGCGGAAGGCTACTGTCCAATGTGCCGGTGAGAAGCATATTGGGTGTCAACGCGGTAAGGTCACGAGGATCGGTAGAGACATCGACTAAAGGACGATCATTTAATATTCGCTCTACTTCAGCGACCAACGTTAATAGGTCAAATTCGTTCAATAAACTTTCACCCACTATTCTCCGCATTAGTGTGCGTATACTCTTAATTATACGCTCCCACACTCCTCCTGAATGCGAACAAGCTGGCACGTTGTATTCCCAATTAATTTGCTCTTGTAACAACCAATTTTGTATTTGGTGGTCATTCCAGGAGGCAATACCCGAATTAAGTTCCCTTTCAGCACCCTTAAAACTAGTAGCATTATCACTAAACATTGTTGATGGTTTTGTACGACGAGAGACAAATCTTCTAAATGCTTGTATAAAGGCACTTGCCTCAAGAGACTCAGCTACTTCAAGATGAACGGCTCGTGAAGCCATACAAGTGAAGACGACAACGTATCGTTTGACAATATTCCTTCCGATGCGCACATTCAATGGACCCATCAAATCCACTCCTGTTGCCGTAAACGGTGGCCTCCCAGCAATCACACGTGACTCAGGGAGATCGGCCATTCGTTGACAGCCAGCTTTAGCAGTCCACAAACGACATTTAAAACATTTTAGCAGAACCTTTTGCACAGCTGCTCGACCGCGTACAATCCAGAAACGTTCACGCAAGCAGTTGAGAACATGAGACACGCCGCTATGGCCAGCATTTTCATGATACATTCTTATTAGCATTTCTGTTACAAAGTGGTTCGGCGGTAATATAATTGGGTGTTTCTTTTCCAAGGGAGCATCAGAATTTTGTATTCTTCCCTCCATTCTCAAGACTCCATTATATATAAAGGGACTTAGTCCTTTCAACTGACGAAATTTGAAAAGAGTACGAGCTAATGATTCAGAAACCAGTCTACTTGACGATCGATGGTCTATTACATTCGGCAGTTTAGCCATGACGTCAGGAAACGCCTCCAACTGCACTAGTCGAGCAATGTTTAGAGTGGCATCATTCAATTCTTGTACTGTAAGACGACCACATAAGGGAGGATCATGATCCCTTATGAATTTCCATTTTATGTACTTAATAAATCGTAGCCACCACGCAGTAGCACGCTGAAGTTTTTGGTACGATGAAAAACGTGACATCTGCCGATGCAAGTAATCAACACAATTCAACCTTAGAGAACAGCAAATCTTTGTCTTCTTCGTTTCTTCGTCATCCGATGGATCGCACCACTCTGGTTGTTGAGGCCAGTTATCCTCAGCATTATAAAGGAATGAGGGCCCATTCAACCATAAGTCTACAGTCTCATATTTACTTGGCATTACACCCCTTGAACCAATGTCCGCGGGATTAAGAGCTGAGGGTACATAGCGCCATTGATTAGGCGAACTAAGTGAGTGAATCACTCGCGATCGGTTGGCAACGAAAGTTTTAAATCGCTTATTAGTATTATTTATATAACGCAATGCAATAGTGGCATCTGTCCACATCACTACTTTACTAAATTCATAATCCAGCTCATTACATACAAAGGCACACAACTTAACTGCAAGAGTGGCAGCCGTAAGTTCTAAGCGGGGTACGCTGACTGCTTTGAGAGGAGCAACGCGAGATTTACCCATGCAAAAAACGCACGCAATTACATCATTTGCATAACGAGAACGAATATAACAGACAGCAGAATAACCAGTAGTACTGGCATCACAAAAAACATGTAATTCAACACGCTCTAATATTTTATTGGCGAGCTTAAAGCAGCGGCGCAACGATACGCCCTCTAAGTACGCCAAAGACTGTAACCATTGGTCCCAGACAGCACGCTGCTGTTCGCCCAACGGAGCATCCCAAGAGGATTCGGTTTTGCACGCTTCCTGCAAAAGCCTACGAGCTGGCAATAAAAAAGGTTGTATAATACCCACCACATCAAATATTTGACTCACCATGGACAAAAGCCCTCTACGAGTAAACGGCCTAGAGGTCACCTTTACACGAGTCTTAAGTTGATCGGATTTTGTGCACCAATAAAGCCCAAGTGCCTTTTGTGTGTTTGGGCCAAACTCTACCACGCTTGATGCACGGTCAGCTTCTGAAATACAGCTTAAAACGCGGGAATTATTGGAAGAAAATTTAGACAAATGAAATCCACCACTACTCAGCAGCGATCTCAATTGTGAAATTAAAGATATGCAACCATCAACACTACTACAAGACTTAAGCATGTCATCAACATAGAAATTTTTAAAAACAGTTTGTATTACCTCATGGTCGGCGTCAGTAACATTGTCGACAGCTGTCTTATGAAGTGCAAACGATGCACAACTTGGCGAACACGTCAAGCCAAAGGGCAACACGTTCATTTGGTAATCCAGTGGAGTCTGGGTCATATCATGATTAGGAAACCACAAAAACCGTAACACCGATCTGTCCTGTTCTTCTACAAATACCTGATGAAACATATTTCTAATATCGGCAGCAACAGCTACCTCTTCCTGCCTAAATCTCAGCAAGACACCAGTTAAATTATTACATAAATCTGGACCCTGTAAAAGCACATCGTTAATAGAAGTGTTATTAAATTTAGCACTACAGTCGAAAACTATGCGAAACTTCTCACCTGTGCAATGGTGTGGTAAGTACCAAATTAAACTTTCTGTAGACGATCCTTGATTGGTGACTAGACTAGCATGACCTTCATCTATATACGAATTAATTTTTGTACAATATTTTTCATATAAATCGGGTGATCTTTCCAACCGTCGCTTAAGCCCAGCTAAACGCTTTAAGGCTAACTCTCGGTTATTTTCCAAACCTGGATTTTTAAGCTTCCAGGGCAATTGAACCTGATAATGCTTATCACACTTCGTAACGCCTGATTTCATAATGTTCAACGCCCTCTTATCTTCCAGTGACATTTCAGGCCTTTGATATACATCAAGATCATGAAAATCTTGTTCCAGAAAATTGAGTATATCATCACAAAGGCCATCATCTTCCCTTCCATCACGTAAAACAGACACTTTAGCACAAATGTTGTCACTAGACTCATTTTCAAATGCATTGTATTCTGAACCAAATATTGTCCAGCCAAGTGCTGTATGTAATCCATAAGGTTGTCCATACTCACCACAACGCTGCTCACTTATCTTAAAGACTTCATGAGCATTAGCACCTAATAGAAGCTCTACATTAGCAGGTACCAAAGTTGGAAACTTTAAATCTTCTAAGTGAGGATACCTAAGTACTACATCATTACTTGGAATATTTTCTTCCATGTTTGGAAGTTTATCCATTACCCTGCATTCAGTGATTTTGAACACATGTGGCTCATTAATTCCACAAATAAAAAATTCACTAGTTCTTGATGAACAAGAAGAAATAGACCCAATTCCACTTAATTTTACCTGATCATTCATCTGATTTAAACCAAGACGATTAACTAAACTAGAACTACTAATGCATGTAGTAGAGCCACTGTCCAAAAGAGCATAAGTTGTTACTGCATTATTGGGATCATTTTTCCAGACCTTAATGGGCAAAATATTCATAAATCGTTTATTAGCTGCAGGTATAGCAGCTCTAGTATTAGAAAGTGACACCACCACATTCTCTGCAGCTTCAACATTTTTCTTTGATTCAATCGACTGGGTCAATTTAGGAGATGATATGCTAGTGTGCAGCAAAGTATTGTGACGTTGACCACAAACCTGACAACTTCTTTTAAACTCACAATCAACAACTCGATGACCTATTCTTAAACAATTAAAACATAAAGACTTCTCTTTTACCAATTTTTGTCGTTCTTCAACAGAATTTTCACTAAACTTAAAGCAGTTCCACAAGGAATGTGAACCTTTACACAAAAAGCATAGACGACTAGTCTTAAAGGCATCACCATAAGTTTTAGAAGTTTCATTTGAGACTAACATGGCCTTAATATTTGATCTAGGGAAAGGTGGTTTACCTTTTGAACCAGACGTTTTACCATTATTTTTGTAAAATTGAAAGGTTTGTTGTGCCCATTCTGTTTGGGCATATTTGGCAGCATCATTTACAATAGAAAGCAGGTCACAAAAGGTGGCATGAGAGCCACATTTATTAAAACTTAACTCAGCAAATCGCTCCTGTAGGCGAATAGGTAATCTATATAATACACCCTTAAGAACCTCAGAACCATTAAGTTCAGAAAGTAATCCCTGACTTTCGAATAAACATTTACAGTTGTTCATTTTAATTGTTAATTCATTTAATCTTTTAACATCACTAATACAAATTGTTGGACCATGTAAAATTTCTTCTTTAACCCTTTTTAATAATAACATAGAATCACCATACCTCTGATCCAGAAGCTCCCAAGCTTTATAATAGCCTTCCTGCTTATTATAATAGCTGTTACAGCCCTTTATAACTTCAGCTGCTTCACCAACTAAATACAGTTTCAAGTACAAAAGTCGATGATGGGCATCCAGGCATACAGGTTCTACAAACGATTTAAATTCTTGCACAAAGGCAGGGTACTCTGCAATATCTCCACTAAACTTAGAAATTTGTATATGGGGTAAAGATAAATGGCTTGCAGGTGGCCAATCAAGATATAGAGCAGAGTTAGTTGCACTAAAATATGGATGAAAGTTGGGTTGAAATGGTGGTTTTAAAGTATGTGGATTACAATTAGACCTAGTTGAATGAGCTTTAGGCTCCCTATAACCTATACTATTCCTAGAAGAATTAGCTTCAGCTTGGCTAACATCCTGAGTAAAAGAACCAGTTTAGTCTAGTACATTATAAGCCTCAGAACTAGAATCCAATGACTCACCTATAGAGTTATCACATGAACCTTCCCTACTACTTCTACATTTATTTTTAATTACATTAATCAAAGTTTGCTCTCTACCATGGGAAGCAGTCAATTCCTGCTGTAGCTTATCCACTAGAGCCAAGACATCTGCATCAACATGGGGAACTTTATCAACAGTAGTGCTATCAGCACTAGCTCCTAAATTATAATGAGACATACCTTAACTCAAAATAGAAATAAACAATCTTATCAAAATAGACTAAAACATAAGAATAACTGTAAACACCAAACACAAATGGATAGTTATTTCAGTAATGAATATAGCAAGCAAATCTTACCTTATGCAAAATAAAAGAAAATTCTAACTTTAAGACTACAACTTAAGTCTGTAAAGCCTCAAAAACAAAGTTCAAACTGGGATGATCGGTGATCAATCAGCTTCTTATTCAAAATAGATCACAATTCACAAATTAACAACAATTACAATAGCAGGGGTAATAATAACAATGATAATAATGGTGATGATGATGATTACCGAATAAAAACTTATCCCAGTGAAATCAAATCTTCAAATTACAACAAATCGTACCTAACGGCACATTAACAGTCTAAACTGAGTTGTAGCCAAACGACTAACCAAACCCAACCAAATCGACAAGTCTCATTACCAGTCAACCTTATTAGAGAAAGAATTATTTTCACGAGGTAAATATTCACATTGGTTGAAACAATCAATTGACGGATCCGGAACAAACACTTTAAACATTTTGTTTATATTTTTTATCACATTATTTTAAATTAGTAAATATGGACAACGTGATTTTAGTCCAAAATATTCAATTTAATTGCAGTTTTAGTATTGATTTGTGCGACGGCTTACAGTAAAACAGATGATAAATCGGTGATTTGGACAAGCTAAACTTTGTTAAATAAAATACTTCAAACGTCTTTTTTATATTTTTTATCACATTATTTTAAATTAGTAAATATCGACAACGTGATTTTAGACCAAAATATTCAATTTAAATGCAGTTTTAGTATTGATTTGTACGACGGCTTACAGTAAAACAGATGATAAATCGGTGATCTGGGCAAGCTAAATTTGTTAAATAAAATACTTCAAATGTCTTTTTTATAGTTTTTATCACATTATTTTAAATTAGTAAATATGGACAACATGATTTTAAACCAAAATATTCAATTTAAATGCAGTTTTAATATTGATTTGTACGACGGCTCACAGTAAAACAGATGATAAATCGGTGATTTGGGCAAGCTAAGCTTTGCTAAATAAAATACTTCAAACGTCTTTTTTATATTTTTTATCACATTATTTTAATTTAGTAACTATGGACAACGTGATTTTAGACCAAAATATTCAATTTAAATGCAGTTTTAATATTGATTTGTACAACGGCTGTCAGTAAAACAGATGATAATCGGTGATCTGGGCAAGCTAAGCTTTCTTAAACAAAATACTTCAAACGTCTTTTTTATATTTTTTATCGCATTATTTTAAATTAGTAAACATGGACAACGTGATTTTAGACCAAAATATTCAATTTAAATGCAGTTTTAGTATTGATTTGTACGACGGTTTACAGTAAAAGAGATATTTAAATAGTGATACTTGAAGGACGGCTTGGAGTAAAAGAGATATTAATGGGTCATACAACCAAGCCAAACTTTGTAATAAAAACACTTTAAACATTTTGTTTATATTTTTTATCACATTATTTTAAATTAGTAAACATGGACAACGTGATTTTAGACCAAACTATTCAATTTAAATGCAGTTTTAGTATTGATTTGTGCGACGACTTACAGTAAAAGAGTTATTTAAACAGTGATACTTGAGCGACGGCTTGGAGTAAAAGAGATATTAATGGGTCATACAACCAAGCCAAACTTTGTAATAAAAACACTTTAAACATTTTGTTTATATTTTTTATCACATTATTTTAAATTAGTAAATATGGACAACGTGATTTTAGACCAAAATATTCAATTTAAATGCAGTTTTAGTATTGATTTGTACGACGGCTCACAGTAAAACAGATGATAATCGGTGATCTGGGCAAGCTAAATTTGTTAAATAAAATACTTCAAACGTCTTTTTTATATTTTTTATCACATTATTTTAAATTAGTAAATATGGAAAACGTGATTTTAGACCAAAATATTCAATTTAAATGCAGTTTTAGTTTTAATTTGTACGACGGCTCACAGTAAAACAGATGATAATCGGTGATCTGGACAAGCTAAGCTTTCTTAAACAAAATACTTCAAACGTCTTTTTTATAGTTTTTATCACATTATTTTAAATTAGTAAACATGGACAACGTGATTTTAGACCAAACTATTCAATTTAAATGCTGTTTTAGTATTGATTTGTACGACGGCTTACAGTAAAAGAGTTATTTAAACAGTGATACTTGAGCGACGGCTTGGAGTAAAAAGGATATTAATGGGTCATACAACCAAGCCAAACTTTGTAATAAAAACACTTTAAACATTTTGTTTATATTTTTTATCACATTATTTTAAATTAGTAAATATGGACAACGTGATTTTAGACCAAAATATTCAATTTAATTGCAGTTTTAGTATTGATTTGTGCGACGGCTTACAGTAAAACAGATGATAAATCGGTGATCTGGGCAAGCTAAATTTGTTAAGTAAAATACTTCAAATGTCTTTTTTATAGTTTTTATCACATTATTTTAAATTAGTAAATATGGACAACATGATTTTAAACCAAAATATTCAATTTAAATGCAGTTTTAATATTGATTTGTACGACGGCTCACAGTAAAACAGATGATAAATCGGTGATTTGGGCAAGCTAAGCTTTGCTAAATAAAATACTTCAAACGTCTTTTTTATATTTTTTATCACATTATTTTAAATTAGTAAACATGGACAACGTGATTTTAGACCAAAATATTCAATTTAAATGCAGTTTTAGTATTGATTTGTACGACGGCTTACAGTAAAAGAGTTATTTAAACAGTGATACTTGAGCGACGGCTTGGAGTAAAAGAGATATTAATGGGTCATACAACCAAGCCAAACTTTGTAATAAAAACACTTTAAACATTTTGTTTATATTTTTTATCACATTATTTTAAATTAGTAAATATGGACAACGTGATTTTAGACCAAAATATTCAATTTAATTGCAGTTTTAGTATTGATTTGTGCGACGGCTTACAGTAAAACAGATGATAAATCGGTGATTTGGACAAGCTAAACTTTGTTAAATAAAATACTTCAAACGTCTTTTTTATATTTTTTATCACATTATTTTAAATTAGTAAATATGGACAACGTGATTTTCGACCAAAATATTCAATTTAAATGCAGTTTTAGTATTGATTTGTGCGACGGCTTACTGTAAAACAGATGATAAATCGGTGATCTGGGCAAGCTAAACTTTGTTAAGTAAAATACTTCAAATGTCTTTTTTATAGTTTTTATCACATTATTTTAAATTAGTAAATATGGACAACATGATTTTAAACCAAAATATTCAATTTAAATGCAGTTTTAGTATTGATTTGTACGACGGCTTACAGTAAAACAGATGATAAATCGGTGATTTGGGCAAGCTAAGCTTTGCTAAATAAAATACTTCAAACGTCTTTTTTATATTTTTTATCACATTATTTTAATTTAGTAACTATGGACAACGTGATTTTAGACCAAAATATTCAATTTAAATGCAGTTTTAATATTGATTTGTACAACGGCTGACAGTAAAACAGATGATAAATCGGTGATCTGGGCAAGCTAAACTTTCTTAAACAAAATACTTCAAACGTCTTTTATATTTTTTTTATCACATTATTTTAAATTAGTAAACATGGACAACGTGATTTTAGACCAAACTATTCAATTTAAATGCAGTTTTAGTATTGATTTGTACGACGGTTTACAGTAAAAGAGATATTTAAATGGTAATACTTGAAGGACGGCTTGGAGTAAAAGAGATATTAATGGGTCACACAACCAAGCCAAACTTTGTAATAAAAACACTTTAAACATTTTGTTTATATTTTTTATCACATTATTTTAAATTAGTAAACATGGACAACGTGATTTTAAACCAAAATATTCAATTTAAATGCTGTTTTAGTATTAATTTGTGCGACGGCTTACAGTAAAACAGATGATAAATCGGTGATCTGAACAAGCTAAGCTTTGCTAAATAAAATACTTCAAACGTCTTTTTTATATTTTTTATCACATTATTTTAAATTAGTAAATATGGACAACGTGATTTTAGACCAAACTATTCAATTTAATTGCAGTTTTAGTATTGATTTGTGCGACGGCTTACAGTAAAACAGATGATAAATCGGTGATTTGGACAAGCTAAACTTTGTTAAATAAAATACTTCAAACGTCTTTTTTATATTTTTTATCACATTATTTTAAATTAGTAAATATGGACAACGTGATTTTAGACCAAAATATTCAATTTAAATGCAGTTTTAGTATTGATTTGTGCGACGGCTTACTGTAAAACAGATGATAAATCGGTGATCTGGGCAAGCTAAACTTTGTTAAGTAAAATACTTCAAATGTCTTTTTTATATTTTTTATCACATTATTTTAATTTAGTAAATATGGACAACATGATTTTAAACCAAAATATTCAATTTAAATGCAGTTTTAGTATTGATTTGTACGACGGCTCACAGTAAAACAGATGATAAATCGGTGATTTGGGCAAGCTAAGCTTTGCTAAATAAAATACTTCAAACGTCTTTTTTATATTTTTTATCACATTATTTTAATTTAGTAACTATGGACAACGTGATTTTAGACCAAAATATTCAATTTAAATGCAGTTTTAATATTGATTTGTACAACGGCTGACAGTAAAACAGATGATAATCGGTGATCTGGGCAAGCTAAACTTTCTTAAACAAAATACTTCAAACGTCTTTTATATTTTTTTTATCACATTATTTTAAATTAGTAAACATGGACAACGTGATTTTAGACCAAAATATTCAATTTAAATGCAGTTTTAGTATTGATTTGTACGACGGTTTACAGTAAAAGAGATATTTAAATGGTAATACTTGAAGGACGGCTTGGAGTAAAAGAGATATTAATGGGTCATACAACCAAGCCAAACTTTGTAATAAAAACACTTTAAACATTTTGTTTATATTTTTTATCACATTATTTTAAATTAGTAAACATGGACAACGTGATTTTAGACCAAAATATTCAATTTAAATGCTGTTTTAGTATTAATTTGTGCGACGGCTTACAGTAAAACAGAAGATAATCGGTGATTTGGGCAAGCTAAGTTTTCTTAAACAAAATACTTCAAACGTCTTTTTTATATTTTTTATCACATTATTTTAAATTAGTAAACATGGACAACGTGATTTTAGACCAAACTATTCAATTTAAATGCAGTTTTAGTATTGATTTGTGCGACGGTTTACAGTAAGAGATATTTAAATAGTGATACTTGAAGGACGGCTTGGAGTAAAAGAGATATTAATGGATCATACAACCAAGCCAAACTTTGTAATAAAAACACTTTAAACATTTTGTTTATATTTTTTATCACATTATTTTAAATTAGTAAATATGGACAACGTGATTTTAAACCAAACTATTCAATTTAAAGACAACGTGATTTTAAAACAAAGTTTTAAGTTAAAATTTTACTTTGTTTTAGTTTGGCATCTGGGGAAGCTGGCGGGGTTGTTGCTTGCCTCATGTAGGCTATAGCGACTTCGCCGTTTTGTTTGAGGCAAAAGAATAAATGTAGAAATGGTAAAGAAATTAAGTTTGTTTATTAGGACATGAAATATATACAAACGAATAATAAAATAATAGTAATAAAAATTCCACACCTAAATAATAAAACAAACAAAACAAAAAAACTACATTTTCTGACCCAGATTTAGCTTTTCAAAACCTTCAAAATATTTTTCTAAATAAATTTAACCAAAAATTTTTTTAAACAATCAAAAAATCAAAAACAGAATAGCCAATGGTTTGACAAAGAGCTTTGGAGCTTACTTCACAAAAAGGACAGATTACACAAAAAATATATACAAAAAAATAACTTATTAGCAAAAGAAAAGTATCTAAAAATTAGAAATCAATATTTTCATCTTATTAAGCAAAAAAAAAGAGAATATTTTAAGAACAAATTTAAAAATTATAAACATGATATAAAAAAAACTTGGCAAACCATTAATGAAATTTTGGGAAGGACTAAAGCAAACATCAGTAAAACTAATTGTATCTTAGAAGCTGGAAAAATGATATATGAACCTAAAGAAATAGCAAACACATTTAACACACACTTTTCTACTATCTCATGTAAACTGATATCTCAGCTCCCTGCTTCTGCTGCTAACTATCAAGATTACTTAGGTTCTTCAAACCCCTCTTCCATGTTTTTTTATCCAACATGCCCACAAGAAATCAAAAGAATTATATCTACTTTAAAGCCAAAGTTGAGTTCAGGTTGGGATGGTATACCTTCATTTATACTTAAACATCTCCCTATAAATGTAATATCCATTCTTAGCTACATCTTTAATCAATCTTTATCACAAGGAAAATTTATCTCTTGCTTTAAACAAAAGGTTGTCCCAAAGATGTTTCTAACTACAGGCCTATCAGCTTACTTTCCTGTTTTTCTAAAATAATTGAAAAACTTGTCTATATTCGTTTATATTCTTTTTTAAATAAGTTTAACTTGATTAGTGAAAATCAATTCGGTTTTAGACGAGGACACTCAACTTGTCATCTTACTTCCCTGCTTACTGATCAAATAGCAACATCATTTGAAGAAAGAATGAATAGCCTTGGAATTTTTCTTGACCTGTCTAAAGCTTTTGACACTATTAATCATGAAATATTACTAAATAAATTGTATCATTATGGTGTGAGAGGCACAGTTCATGATTGGTTTAAAAGTTATTTATTTGGAAGAACCCAACAAGTTGATTATAATTCAAGTATTTCAAATATAGAACCTATTTCTTCCTCGGTACCTCAAGGCTCAATACTCGGTCCACTCTTGTTTATAATTTACATTAATGACTTTTCAAAATGTCTCAAATATAGCAACAACCTGTCTTTTGCTGATGATACAACGATCATCCTTAGTGCAAAAAACAATAATTTATTATTTCAAAAAGGAAATAAAGAACTCGAAAACATTGACAACTGGTTAATAGCAAATAAGCTTTCCCTTAATATCAAAAAAACAAAATACATTTTATTTAGCTCTCGTACCACAAAAACATTGTCAAAAGAATCAGTTTTAACTATTAGAAAAAATCAAATTGAAAGAGTCACTTCAGTTAAATTGCTAGGCGTTATATTCAATGAACGCCTAACATGGAAAGACCGCATGGCAATACTAATCAGCAAACTAAAATCATCGCTATACGCAGTAATGAGAGTAAAGCCTTTTTTAACTCAAGAAGCTCTACTTACACTTTTTCATTCACTAATTCTGAGTCATATAAGGTATTGCATTACAACTTGGTGCTATGGACACTCTGTGTTACTTAATAAATTACAAAAAATCTGCAACAAGTTTATTAATATGATAATCTGCACTAATCCCGCAAAAAAACACAACAAAGAAATAAAAGATAATATTCTTAATATACAACAACTCTATAAATTAAATATTTCAATTTTCATGTACAAATCATTCCACAAGCAATTACCGTCAGCATTTAACAATATATTTCAAAGAAAAACGTCCACTGTAATTACTAGAAGTAACTCTCAAATCATACCTATATCATGCAAAAACACAGTAACAAAACAATCAATAAGATACATTGGCCCAAAAATTTGGAATGAATTACCTGAAAAAATAAAACTATGTAAATCCTTAAGTACATTTGTTAAAAAATCTAAAGCATTCTTCCTTGAACAACAATCAAACTTATAAACTGTTACGTAGGTCATCATTTAATATCTTTTGCTGGTCTTCCTTTTCTTGTGTTTCAGGACAACAATTGAACAATTTGAAAATCTTCAACTCTACAACGGTCAAGAAAAGACTCAAGAAAAGTTCTTCAGGATCACTCTTGTTTCTACCTGAACAATTTTTTTTTAGCTATTGCATAAATTTTATTTTACTATTTATTGTTACTACTTTGCATCGGTTTTTGTAGATTTTTTTTTATTTTTTATTTTAGTATGTTTTCTTATGTTGTTTTTGTGTTCTTTTTGTTTGTTTTTTTTTACTAATGGTGTAATGTTTTTGTTTTTGTATTTTTCTTACTGAGGATTTTGTTCGAGAAATGATCTTTTGATCCGCAACAGGATTTCTTTCGGTGGGTTTGTTTGCCTGTTGGGCTGGTAGAATGTGTTCATGCTTTTACATATTTTTAAGGACTGATCATATTCATCCAGCCGAACTCTGCTATGGTCCCACCATTGCACCGCCCCCATAGCAGTGTTTCATAAGCAAATAACCTCGGTCCTATTCTTTATTTTTTTTTCTTTTTTTCTTTCTATTTTTTTAAACAATTTTATAATGAGGTGAAGCAACCTTGCTTCTATATTAAACAACAAGTCACACCTTTCATCGCTAATTAGCAAGACACAACGTCAACTCGTTTTGTTGCTTCTTCCTTTTTCTAACCCGTCTTTAACAACACACAAACTTTTCAACATTTTGTTGTTTTGTTCATGTGGCGGTGCAGAAATAAAAGAAAACTGAACTGAACTGAACTGAACAGTAAAGAGGATAAAAGAAGACAATAAACAATAAAACAAAAAAATAAAAAAAACACTAAACAGGATATTGTCTTTTTATTGCCTGAAATAAATCAGGCAATAGTTTTCCTTTTGTTCGTTTTCTCCTCCATACAAATTCATCGAGGTAGGATGGAATATACGTCCGATCCGCACCTTTCATTCGTTTGAACTTATTTTTACATTGTGCCCACAAGGATTCTGTACGATTGGTATGAATTCCTTGTGGGTTTACAAAACACTGCCGATGATTTACAGTGCGGTGAACGTATCCCAACGCTGAAAAAATATTTTCTTAAAAAAAATCATTTTACATTAAATTGTGTTAACTATGCCAGCATATTTTAAACATAACATTTTCAGCTCAGCAAAATTTCAAACAAAAAGGAGCAGTCTCAACAATTTTCTAATTTAAATCATTAAGTCGATTACTTAAAAAATCTAACGATCAACATTTTCAAGGTCGTTTTCTCGAAATCGTAAAAAGTTGACGTGGAACTAAGTTATTCTTTACCAACGATGTCATTAACATAGTTAAATATATAGCTTACATTTAAACTTAGTCTTTATTAGTTTCTAAATTAATGTTTACAAAAAATTGGCTGCTTCTCGTTCGATAAAATGAATTTTTTTAATTGGGATCCATCGTAGCGAGTAAATGTTGGAAACTTTTCAAGTGGACAAATAAATTGTTGTAGGACGAGTATAACATAGGTTGATAAAATGCTCCTCATGGACTTTCACGACTTCACAAAATAACTTTTTTTAGTGGCTTACAAAAACTTTTTCTACTTTTTGGGTCTTTTTTTAAATACGTTTGCACTTTAAAAAGAAGGAGTTTTTTAACATTATTTGAGCATCCCCACAAACACACCACGTGGATTTCACGTTTAACCCACGTGGTGTGTTGGTACGGATATACTTAAGCATTGACTCAAGGATCCAAACAAAACCTTTGGATGTGAGCGCAAGAGTGCCGAACTGCAAATTAGTAGACTTAAGAAAAAAAATTTTAAACTCTGCTGAACTCTACCTGACAAACCACGATAGGCACCCCATTTGTCGGAATGGATTTCCGCATCCGGTGCTATACATTGCTGTATAATCGGCATCAAAGTACCTTGGTCTCTTTTTTCGACGAGCCGAAGAAAACATTTACTAAAAAATATATCTTTCATTTGTTTGTACTAGCTTAAAAAAGTTGAAAGGGTTTGGCAATTTTTTTGCGACCATAATACGCTTTTCACAGTACATTTTATTACAATTTTTTTACCAAAACCACAGTTTACAAACATTTACATTGTTTCCAAAATAAGCTTACACTAGGAACTTCTCCTGCGTTACAATTTAAACGGACAAACTAAATATGACTTTTTATTTACAGTTTACTTGGTGAAGAAGTACCTGCATTTTTTTCGTAAACTTATGAAGTGTACAGTTAATAGAACGTTTTTGAGGTGGCACAACGATCAAATACATACAATTGGAAAAAGTTTTAGAATTGTTAGGACTTATGGCATCGGAAAAAAAATAAAATAAAAACCACAAGTTTATTCTCAGCAGTTTTAACGAGTGTTTATGAGGTTTTTATCTCATTCACAAAAGTATAGTTGGTACTGTTTATTGTCTTCGCAAGCACTTTTCCATCACGCATACATTCATTAATGTAGGCATGTCGGTGCTTAACAGCGCCAAATTTGTAATTCACATGGTCTTCCTTCAAAACCAACTAGGGCCATTCTGTTGTATTATTGGAAAAGACACTTTGCGGCGCTTTCCTCTGCTTGGCGAATTAAGAAGCCGTTCTAAATTTTAGTCATATCTTTATAAAAAAACTAAAAAACAAAAATAAAACATTTCAACTGGATCGTATTATCTTGGTACCTACAGAAGCACATCGGGGTAGTTGCTTGCCCTAAGTGTTGCGCCTCCGTCACTTTCCAGCGAGTCAAAAAGATAAATATAGAGATAAAATAAATAGCAGTCATGCCATGTTGGAAATGAGAAAAACAAAAAAAAATACACACGATGATACTTACTTTGTTTCGTGGTCTACGCCACCAAAGACCCATAGTTGCTTTACTGGCCGTCCTTGCAGGTTTCCTGGTTTTCGCTTGGCCACAAAAGTTTCGTCAATAGAAACAATGTGGCCAGGACCACCAATAGGTGCCTTATTTTGTATTAATTCTGAAGTACATATCTGCACAAAATGAACAATAACTTTTAAGTGCACTTATGCAAACACTCCAATACAAAATAACTTCCGCTTAAAAGCTTCAATAGAAAAGTAAGCAAAACAGCAAAGCACAAACATTGCCATGTAAAATGTGTTGGTCAAAAAACAAAATATTCTTGTATTCCGATAATCACATGGACATTCACGGACAATGCGAAAATGGTTTGAATAGGTTTTGTATTTTTAACGGTTAGGGTTTGGCCTCACGGTTACTTAAATAAAGGGCTGTCGTCACCGTCGTACTGTGACTGAGGTTCAACCTCCAAGTCTACAGATACGCTCAAAGTGTAGTTATGTCTTCAGTTAAATTCCCCCAAGATCCTTGCAGTTTAGAAAAAAAGTCCAACAATGCTATGTCGTTTGCTTAAGCAAACTTTCTGGAAATCGTGCTGGCCAGTTCGTACGTACAAATGTTGGAAAGGAAGAGAGCCAAGAACAATTTCTGAGGAACGTTTGTCTTTTGCCAACAAGCGAAAAGAGTGTGTACTCTTGTTACTGTACTTACGATCCAGGTAACGAGAAGGCAACTGCCTTCTGGGCAGACTTGTATGAATTATTATATGGATTGCAGATTCAGGATTGTAAAAATGCTGATAATTGACTTAACAATCATATTTCGAGAGATTATGCACGACACTTGTATACAAATGATAAAACGTTACCTCTCGCAGGAATTGACACCAATCCACAGCAACTTTGGACAAAAAATATAAACAAAATGTTTAAAGTGTTTTTATTACAAAGTTTGGCTTGGTTGTATGATCCATTAATATCTCTTTTACTCCAAGCCGTCGCTCAAGTATCAATGTTTAAATAACTCTTTTACTGTAAGCCGTCGCACAAATCAATACTAAAACTGCATTTAAATTGAATAGTTTGGTTTAAAATCACGTTGTCCATGTTTACTAATTTAAAATAATGTGATAAAAACTATAAAAAAACGTTTGAAGTATTTTATTTAACAAAGTTTAGCTTGCCCAAATCACCGATTTATCATCTGTTTTATTGTAAACCGTCGCATAAATCAATACTAAAACTGCATTTAAATTGAATAGTTTGGTCTAAAATCACGTTGTCCATGTTTACTAATTTAAAATAATGTGATAAAAAATATAAAAAAGACGTTTGAAGTATTTTATTTAACAAATTTAGCTTGCCCAAATCACCGATTTATCATCTGTTTTACTGTGAGCCGTCGTGCATATCAAAACTAAAACTGCATTTAAATTGAATATTTTGGTTTCAAATCATGTTGTCCATATTTACTAATTTAAAATAATGTGATAAAAAATATAAAAAAGACGTTTGAAGTATTTTATTTAGCAAAGCTTAGCTTGTTCAGATCACCGATTTATCATCTGTTTTACTGTAAGCCGTCGCACAAATCAATACTAAAACTGCAAATAAATTGAACAGTTTGGTTTAAAATCACGTTGTCCATGTTTACTAATTTAAAATAATGTGATAAAAAATATAAACAAAATGTTTAAAGTGTTTTTATTACAAAGTTTGGCTTGGTTGTATGATCCATTAATATCTCTTTTACTCCAAGCCGTCGCTCAAGTATCACTATTTAAATAACTCTTTTACTGTAAGCCGTCGCACAAATCAATACTAAAACTGCATTTAAATTGAATAGTTTGGTCTAAAATCACGTTGTCCATGTTTACTAATTTAAAATAATGTGATAAAAACTATAAAAAAACGTTTGAAGTATTTTATTTAACAAAGTTTAGCTTGCCCAAATCACCGATTTATCATCTGTTTTATTGTAAACCGTCGCATAAATCAATACTAAAACTGCATTTAAATTGAATATTTTGGTCTAAAATCACGTTGTCCATGTTTACTAATTTAAAATAATGTGATAAAAAATATAAAAAGACGTTTGAAGTATTTTATTTAACAAATTTAGCTTGCCCAAATTACCGATTTATCATCTGTTTTACTGTGAGCCGTCGTGCATATCAAAACTAAAACTGCATTTAAATTGAATATTTTGGTTTCAAATCATGTTGTCCATATTTACTAATTTAAAATAATGTGATAAAAAATATAAAAAAGACGTTTGAAGTATTTTATTTAGCAAAGCTTAGCTTGTTCAGATCACCGATTTATTATCTGTTTTACTGTAAGCCGTCGCACAAATCAATACTAAAACTGCATTTAAATTGAATATTTTGGTCTAAAATCACGTTGTCCATGTTTACTAATTTAAAATAATGTGATAAAAAATATAAACAAAATGTTTAAAGTGTTTTTATTACAAAGTTTGGCTTGGTTGTATGACCCATTAATATCTTTTTTACTCCAAGCCGTCGCTCAAGTATCACTATTTAAATAACTCTTTTACTGTAAGCCGTCACACAAATCAATACTAAAACTGCATTTAAATTGAATAGTTTGGTCTAAAATCACGTTGTCCATGTTAACTAATTTAAAATAATGTGATAAAAAATATAAAAAAGACGTTTGAAGTATTTTATTTAACAAAGTTTAGCTTGCCCAGATCACCGATTTATCATCTGTTTTACTGTAAGCCGTCACACAAATCAATATTAAAACTGCATTTAAATTGAATATTTTGGTCTAAAATCACGTTGTCCATGTTTACTAAATTAAAATAATGTGATAAAAAATATAAAAAGACGTTTGAAGTATTTTATTTAGCAAAGTTAAGCTTGCCCAGATCACCGATTATCATCTGTTTTACTGTAAGCCGTCACACAAATCAAAAGTAAAACAGCATTTAAATTGAATATTTTGGTCTAAAATCACGTTGTCCATGTTTACTAATTAAAAATAATGTGATAAAAAATATAAACAAAATGTTTAAAGTGCTTCTATATTAAACAACAAGTCACACCTTTCATCGCTAATTAGCAAGACACAACGTCAACTCGTTTTGTTGCTTCTTCCTTTTTCTAACCCCGTCTTTAACAACACACAAACTTTTCAACATTTTGTTATTTTGTTCATGTGGCGGAGCAGAAATAAAAGAAAACTGAACTGAACTGAACTGAAAGTTTGGCTTGGTTTTATGACCGATTATCATTTAGTTAAAAGAGAAAGAAAAGAGAAAAGTGAGTGAGAGTAGCGAAAACGAGAGAGCGTTTTAGAAACGAGAAAAGAAAAAAGTCTTAAAAATGAAGGTGACGGCCGATAGTAAAAAAGATCCGAAAAAGCTTGTGTCATGAGTAGCGATAAGTCAACAAAACAAAAGAACAGTTGCATTGTCTTCAGTACAAACTCAAAAAGTTCAAATTAATATTGAATTTTTAAGATTATTTTCACACTAGTAAATTTTTAACTTAAGCGATGCATAAATTCATTAATAAAATCAGTCAAATTTCAATGAGCTGAATATTTAATATAGAAAAAAAAGTTTAAAATTTAAAACCAACCAAATCATTACGAAAAATCAATTTCAACCTATAAAGATTATCATCAGTTTCTTATGCAAAGAGATGATGACCTTTATAGGTTGAAATTGATTTTTTGTAATAATTTGGTTGGATTTAAATTTAAAATTTTTTTTCTATATTAAATATTCAGCTCATTAAAATTTGACTGATTTTATTAAATGAATTTATGTATTGCATTTTTATCAGTTAGATAAAATCGTCAATTTGACTTTACTGGAAAAAGGGTAATAAATTTCTGTTAAAAAATTTTGAACATTTTTCAAATAAGTTATGAATTTATGGGCTAGCTGTTTGATTGTTATTAAATAAGCAGTCATTGTTACGTTGTTAGATTCGCTCCTATTAAATTATTCCAGTTTCTCCGAAGTTTTCAGTTTTCCATGTGCTCGCGAAGTTAAGAATTTCTTTGTCTCGCCTTTGCCTTTTTCCCGCCTTTTTATAGAGTCAAGGTTGTAGCGAGCAGTCGTGCCGGAAATATTCTTCGGAAATTTTATTTCATAGTATTATTTCATATTATTATTTGTATTATAATAATTGTTGTTATTGTTATTAGTAATTCGTTTGTTTCGTTACTAATACTAGTATATTATCCGAATAAAATCCCAGCAGTCTCGACTGGTCGCAAGTAATTTAGTTAATGACTTGACACGTAGCCTAAACAAATTTTTGTTGGCTATAGTTATATGAGTCATGTGTCTATGGTTGAATAAAATCCAAAATAAGATGCACTGATCTAAATAAAAAATTGTAAAAACTTAAACTTTGTTAACCAAACTATTTTTAACCTAAGTTTAAAACTAAAAAATCTTACACAAATTAAAGTATAAAGATATACTAATCAAACGTAAATATCTCAAAATAAGATTAAAGCAAATACTAATGTTTTATAGTTTATCACTTCATTAATTAATCAACATTGATTATTTGTAAACTGCAATCAAAACGTTTTAATCACTTAAATTTTAAGATTAATTCAAGTGCTCCCTATGCATGACTCTTGTAACTGTGTAACAATTGCAGACAGAAAATTTGTTACAGTCATATAGCAGTAAACACTGCATATCAAATAAATTGATTATTATATACATGATTGTTTGTTGTATATATTTGTTAATTACTTTTTGCAACACAATTCCTCTAAAAATATAATAATTCTATGTATTAAAGTACAGTACGGTATATATGATAATTTGATTTATTCAGTGTAGATATTTGCCAATAATAATTATTGAACCATAAATAAGTAATAAATTGTACTTTTTTCAGGCTTTTCACCATGCATAAAAAAGATAAAAAAATTTTTTTAAAAAATTACTTGTAAGTACTCCATTAAGTTACTATAACTATTGAGTTGTTTACTTCCATAATGCCATTTAGGTTTTGTTGCAAGAATATCAAAAATGCTTGATTGTTGGTGCAGACAATGTCAGTTCCACTCAGTTTCAGCAGATTCGTGCATCAATGCGTGAAAAAGCCACAATCATTATGGGTAAGAACACTATGATGCGAAAAGTCATCAATGGATATGCTCCAACTGACCCTGGTGTAAGCAAGTAATTACATTTGTTAGAAAACTCTTGTATAGTTGCTTTTAAATTTTATGTTTTTAGATTGCTTCCTCATGTTAGAGGAAACATTGGTCTTGTGTTCACCAATGAAGATCTCATTGAAGTTCAAGACATGTTGCTTGCCAATAAGGTGACTTCTAGCTCACTTGGTTCTGTTTGTGATTTTAAGGCTATGATGCTAACATGTTATGATATTGTTCCGTTCCTAAAAATTGCCCACACTATGTAGATTCACAATCTCATAAAAAATCTTTTTGATTTCCCTTTGGTCCGGCTCAAATAGCCAAAGAAATAACAGTTTTATAAGTAATTTAAATATTTTACATTTAGTTATAAAAAATGGCAACACTGCTTAATTTCAAGAATCTTGAAGTACATTCCAGAACTATCTGCTTGACCTGTTCTGACTATGATGTAATAGTTGTTTGTGATTTGGATAATGTCAGAACATTCAAGTAACCTTACTGACTGGTATAAATAAGGTTTGCTGAAAAGCAGTATTAAATTCGATGTTTCGTTGTGGTAACTTAAAATTGGAAAATTGTTAACTGTGTGAAGTCATAGTTTTTTGGCCGCAAGTCTTGGGTTGTCTACGTGATTGTGAAGAATTAAGCTATTGAGCTTTAACCTGTTGCTTTGATTTATACTATTTGGGCTCCTAAGTGGATTGGAGCATATTTCTTAATAAAGAAGATATTGTGGTAGTCTGAGCTGTGATTTAGCTAGACTATATTTTTGCTGTCACTGGTTCAAAGGTCAGATCCAGCAAGAAGATTAAGAATTTTATCGTTTAGTAGACACCGGGATTGTGTTATTGGCGAGGCCTTCTTTACAGGCACCAAAAAGGTAGACAATTAAATAACGCACTAAGTTACCGAATAAATTTGCTACAAAAATTTCAAAAACTATTTACTAAATTCTACAAAATTTCAAAAAACTTTTCAAAATTTAGAAAACTAAAATTTGTGGAAGTAACGAAATTTCAAAAACTTTTCGCAAGGTTAACAAGCAAATTCAAAAAAAACTTTTCACAAGCTCAACAAGTTTTAAGAAGATCAAATAAATTTAAAATAAGAAAAGCTCTTTAAATTGAATAACCTACTTTGAAATAAACTGTTGGTAAAATTGCTTAATTTAATTGAACTGTGTGAAAAGAATAATTTAATTTGAAGACTCCAGAGGGGAATTGCAAGCAAATTCCTCACAACTAAAGGTACCGTGGAATTTGGATTTTCTTATTTAGCTGTGAACTGGTAGTTTATTTTTTATTAATTTGTGGTAATTGTTATTTTATTTCATTTTGTGGTGTATTTATTGTTAAGATTTTTAGCTATGTCTAGTAAAGATATTGATGTAGGGCTGCCCGATGTTGGCCCGTCTGGTTTGGGGTTAGATGAGGTTGTCCCAAAGGGGGTGCAGGTTGGTACTCGCTTAGGGATGACCACTAGATCTATGGCCAGGGGGGTCGATAATGATGGGATTATTGACCCAGAGGATAGTGTCTCCAACTTGGGATCCAGAGCTTCATGTACCTCTGTTTTGTCTGAAGCACAAATTGAAATTCAAAGGCAGATGGAGACTAATTGCATCATGGCTGATTTAAGATTAGCCAAACTGGTTCAGGAGGAAAAGCAAGCACAACTGGCCCAAGAGGAAAAGCAGAGACAGGCACAACTGGCACGAGAGGAAAGGAAGGCACAACTGGCCTGGGAGGAGAAAGAGGCAGAGCTCAAGGCGGAGCTGGCCTTAAAAGAAGCAGCATTAAAGGCTGAATTTTTAAAGAAAGGCTTGGAATGCCGTAAGTTGCGGTCTGGTTCTCAAGTCAGTTCAAGGCGGTCAGCCCACACCAGAACCGATTTACTTCCTGAAACCCATGGTGGGTATGTGAATAATAATAGTCAGCAAAGTGAGGCTGTGATCTCTGGTGGTGGTGGTAAGGCTGCTGATGATATTTTGCTCCCCAGACTGCTGTCCGGGAGAATTTAACCTTGCAGAGATTTTTTGATTCAAATAATTTGCTAGGTAGCAATTCTAAGTCTCTGCGAGGCAATGTGGCCTTTGGGGCCGCCCAAAGTGTGCCTCCTGACTTTGAAAATTATGTAGTTTCCCCTGGTGTGCCGTCTGGTCAGGCCAAGACATGCCCTAAAAATTAGTCCATATGGTAAGAGTCCTGTTGAATATGATGGTGGTGTTAAAAATAAGTATGTTAGTGCTGCCTTACCTGCTGTTGCAAATGCTAGATCTTGCAATGTTGGTGGTTTAAATTGGAATAATGGATTGTCTCCTGCGCAGTCAGGCTCGACTCAGCAGGACAGTTTCTTTCAGTATCAAAATTGTCGTACTTTCATAGATAAGGCGTCTTTGATTAATTACAACGGAAGTAATATGCCATATATTTTCTTTCATAATCGCATTAAGGCTTTAATGGATAGGTGTCCGTTCGAAAATTCACGTTTAACTTTGTTGCAAGCTGCTTGTGTTGGACTTGCTGGCCAAAATATTGCTAATCTGGTTGCTGACACACCTGGCCTGTCTGAGGCTAGGCGCATTGAAATGTCTCTTGAAAGATTGTCCCAGAGATTTGGTGTTAGAGGTAGTTTTTATGCTGAACCGGAAATCCGCAAGTTTCAGTATGGTGATAAATTAAAATCAGATTTGGCCTTTGCGCTAAAAGAATTTAAAGACCAATTGTCTCAATGTTTGCTCTATGCCAAAGCTTATAATCAACCAGATAAAGTAGAGGGTCGTTTTGTATTGGATTTGGCTAAGCGTTTGCCAGATGTAACTAAAAAAGAGTTCTTAAAGTTTTTGGCAAATCGGTTTGGACATACAAATGAGCCTAGTTTTGAAAGCTTATTTGAATTTATAACTGAAGAAGAATCTTACAAGTCGACAGACTTTGGTATTTCACTTCTAAATGCTTCAAGTGAATTGCGCAAATTCAAAAAGCCCCATGATAAAAGTAAAAATGCTTGCCCAGTAAGACAAACTTCCGTTAAATCACCTAATCTCCCAAGAAGGTCTGATGTAAATGATAAACAGAAGAAGTCTCTAACTACTAATAGTCGACCACAGCATCCTATGTGCATCTACTGTTCTTCAAAAGGGCTGGTTGAGCATCATTATCTGTCAAATTGCTCTGAATTTTTGCGTTTGACACCTATTGATCGCAAAAACATAATTGTTAAATCTGGTCGGTGTTTGAACTGTTTGCGTAAGCATTTTGTTAAAGATTGTTTTGCCCCCAATAGCTGTAGAAAATGTGGAACTGCATATAGTAGAAAGCACTCTTTCTTGTTGTGCATGATACACCATCTCAAGCATGTGAGAGTGGTGATAACACTTCAGAAGCTTCAGTTACTGTGTGCAAAGTTGGTATTGGGAGTGTGAAGGCTGCCTTTAGTCGTGTCACAGCTGCCCGCATAATGAACCCTGTAAATGGTAAAAGCAGGTTGGTGTATGTACAGCATGACCCAGGGTCACAGGTTACTCTGGTCTCAACAAGCTGGTACAAGATTTAGGTCTTACTGCATTTGATAATGTTTCATTTGAAATGCAAACAATGACTAGTTGCAAGGCTACCACGGCAGATTTGGTCATGTTTAATGTGCAGTCATTGCATACTGGTGAGATCTTTTGTAATGTGGTGTCAGTTGTCAATGAACCTTGGAGTGATGATGAAAATACTTTACCTCATAAACAGGACTTGAGTGTGTATGAGCACTTTAATGATATTGAAATTGTTTGCTTGGATAATTGTCATAGTGTGGATGTGTTACTGGGCAATGACAATGCCCATCTTATGTATGCCAAGCAAGAACGAATGGGCAAGAGTCAAACTGACCCACACGCACTACTCTCTCCATTAGGCTGGTTAGCCTTTGGCAGAAAAACATCTTTAAGTGAGTTACCTGTCAAAGTCTTAAGAGCCAATGTTGAAGACAAGCAAAGAAAGACATTAAGCTTGCAACAGGCTATTGACAGAAAAGATGCAGAAATTGCTGAATTGCATAGTGTTGTTAAAGATTTATCTGTGGAAGATGAGATACTTCAATGGTCTTGCACTGATACTATTGCCAGTCAATTGGTAGAGCCCTGCATAAAGGTAAAAGATGACTGGTTTGAGATACCCGTACCTGTGGTTGAGAAAGCAACATTGCCTAATAACTTTGAGTTAGCACATGAGCGACTATCTGCCCTGCGTAAGAAGGCCCTTTGACAACCTGATCTTAAAGAATTTTTAGTTGAATCTATGGCAGAAATGCAGTCCAATAATTACATTGAACGTGTGCCTGATGCTGATTGTGCAAATGACCAAAAATGGTATCTACCTTATTTTGTTACCTCTCAAGTTAAGAAGCATATAGTGTATGATGGAAAGGCCAAGTTTAAGGGAACCTGTGTGAATGATATTATTATGTCTGGACCTGATCTTCTAAACCCCTTGCTGCATGTTTTAACCAGGTTTCGCTTAGGTAAGTATGCTTTGATGTCAGATGTCACAAAGTGTTTTTTCCAAATTCAGTTGCTGGCTGCCCAAAGAGACCTATTTCACTTGCTGTGGTTTGAAAACAATGATGTAGAAAGAGGTAAGTTGGTATCCTACCGTTTTCGAGTCCATCCTTGGGGCATCAAAAGTAGCCCCTACATTGTCTGTCTTGCATTTAAGAAGCTTGTTGAGGAAAACCCACATGTGCTAATGATATGACCCTTCAAAATATACTGCAGAACATGTATATGGATGACCTTATTTTTTCAGTAGATAGTTTAGAGAGTGCACAGACAATCACAAATGAGGCAGTGAGCCTATTTAAAAGTCGTGGATTTAAACTTGTTAAGTGGAGCGCAAATAGGGACACTATGAGTGTTTTGTCCTCTTTAGGTCCTGAACTTTTGTCAGCTTCCATATGAGAATTAGACTTGTGTGGTGAAGAGCTAGCCTTGCCTTCTGCCAAAACCTTAGGCTGTGTCTGTGATCCTGACTCAGATGAGTTGCGTATTGACTGTTCATTGAAGCCACTTGGTAAGTATACACGTAGAACCATGCTTAGTCAATTAGGACAGAATTTTGATCCATTGGGATTTGGGTCCCCTTTCTTTATTAAAGCACATTTGATCTTGCAGCAATTGGCTATAGATAAATATGATTGGGATACAAAAGTCCCAGATAAGATTGTTAAAGAGTGGGATGCATGGCTGCATTCACTTTCATTGCTGCAGAGTTTTTCCCTTCCCCGATTTACAAACTTACAAGGGCCAGTAACTACAATTTACTCTGATAATGGAACTACATTCCAAGCTGCAGCCAAAGTGCTGCCAAAATTGCTTGAGTCTACAGAATTGAAAAATTCACTTCGTAAAAAAGGTATCGACTGGGAATTTATTCCCCACCAAGATTGTAAATGATCGACCTTTGACCCCCTTAAGTGATGACCCTAGAGACTTTATAGCAATAACCCCTGCCTCGCTCTTAACTCCCTATTCAAGCCCATATTGTGTGGTAGATTCACCACAACACAAAGACAATTTAAGGAGAGACTATCGCTTTAATATCTTTCTTAGTGACCAGTTTTGGCAAAAATGGCTGGAGTTTTACCTACCTTGGCAACAGGGGAGAAAGAAGTGGTTGAAAATGACACAGAATCTAACGCCAGGCCAATTGGTAATCTTAACCTCAATGGAAGATGTATCAAAACGAGGCAAATATTAACTTGGGAGGGTGCATGAGGTCATTCCCCAGAGTAGAAATGGGAAGTAAATTGTGCGTAGAGTTAAAGTTGCCACTACTAGTACAGATGAAAGCACTGGGGAGGTCAAAGTGGTTTATGTATTAAGGGACCTTTCTTGTATTGCCCCAGTAGACTGCCCCTTAGATAGCTGATTTTCAACTTGGCAAGGTTGACGGAGGGCAGACCCTGCCATAATATTTTTACTTTGTTTTGGGTTGTTATTTTCTGTGTTTTTGTTTATTTATGTGCTTCGCTTATTGGGTTTTCTATTTGAGAATAAGACATTCCTGTTGATAGTAAAAGACATTAGCTGTAGCCTATGCTATTTTGGCCCTATTTACATGTAATAAATCTGAGATATTGCTGCTTAAATTGTAAAAGAAAACTGTGTACTATTTCTGCCCTGGTGATTTATAAATGCTGACTTTGAAATTGAATTTGTTGATTTGAAGCAGGCAATAAGTTGCAGCAAATATAAACTACTGATGTTTCTGTTATTCACATTTGTGCTGTATACAAGATATTGATTACAATTGGCTGCAGTGTTAAAGTTAGTGTATTTCATTTATTTATTGTGCTGTGTTTCTTTTTTGTTTATTGAGTATTGAGTTAAGTGAAGTTGCGTATTTGTACATCGAATTCAAGTGTCTTTGTGATTTGTTAAGTTGCGATTTTTCGAACTTTATTTGTGTTGAAATTTGACAACTGTGTGTCAAATTGGGGCCGCTTTGTTCCGTTCCTAAAAATCGCCCACACTATGTAGATTCACAATCTCATAAAAAATCTTTTTGATTTCGCTTTGGTCCGGCTCAAATAGCCGAAGAAATAACAATTTTATAAGTAATTTAAATATTTTACATTTAGTTATAAAAAATGGCAACACTGCTTAATTTCAAGAATCTTGAAGTACATTCCAGAACTATCCGCTTGACCTGTTTTGACTATGACGTAATAGTTATTGTTTGTGATTTGGATAATGTCAGAACATTCGGGTAACCTTACTGATTGGTATAAATAAGGTTTGCTGAAAAGCAGTATTAAATTCGATGTTTCGTTGTGGTAACTTAAAATTGGAAAATTGTTAACTGTGTGAAGTCATAGTTTTTTGGCCGCAAGTCTTGGGTTGTCTACGTGATTGTGAAGAATTAAGCTATTGAGCTTTAACCTGTTGCTTTGATTTATACTATTCGGGCTCCTAAGTGGATTGGAGCATATTTCTTAATAAAGAAGATATTATGGTAGTCTGAGCTGTGATTTAGCTAGACTATATTTTTGCTGTCGCTGGTTCGAAGGTCAGATCCAGCAAGAAGATTAAGAATTTTATCGTTTAGTAGACACCGGGATTGTGTTATTGGCGAGGCCTTCTTTACAGGCACCAAAAAGGTAGACAATTAAATAACGCACTAAGTTACCGAATAAATTTGCTACAAAAATTTCAAAAACTATTTACTAAATTCTACAAAATTTCAAAAAACTTTTCAAAATTTAGAAAACTAAAATTTGTGGAAGTAACAGATATGTAGTTTGCTTCTTAATCACCAGATGCTAGTAATAGCTGAACCCACTGGTGTGGCAAACTGCTACTGAAGAAAATTGTCATTAGACTGTCTGAGCCTCTTTTTAATGACTGTTGGACAACTTTAGATTGCATGAAGTGATTTTTAATTTGATATTTTTCTGTTTTTAGGTTGCTGCTCCTGCCAGAGCTGGTGCAGTTGCTCCAAATGATGTCATTATTCCGGCGCAAAACACTGGCTTGGGACCAGAAAAGACCTCTTTCTTTCAAGCTGTTTCAATCCCGACAAAGATTTCCAGAGGAACAATTGAAATCATCGTATGTATTTTGAAAAGCGGTTGAGAAATAGTTTGGTGCCGGTGTTGATGAGAAGTTCTTAGGATTTGCTGGTTGCCTTTGCACCAGATGATAGAAATAGCTAAACCCACTGGTGTGGCAAGCTGCACATGAAATAAATCGTCAGGCGACTGTCTGAGCTTTAGCTTTTAGAATTAGCTTTTAGACCAAGTTCAACGCTACTTAGTGATCAAACGCTCCATCAATGATTTTAGAGCAATGTTCACATATTGAAGCCTGGCGACAAGGTCGGAGCTTCAGACGCAACTCTGCTTAACATGCTGAAGATATCTCCGTTTACCTACGGGCTAGAATTGTTGCAAGGTAATTAAGCAGTATTTCGATGTTGACGTGTGCAATCGGTGTTCTCGCTTCTAGTTTGGGACCAGGGCAGCTGCTTTAGTCCCGACGTGCTTGACATTACCGATGATGACATTCGCAAGATATTCATTGATGGAGTAAGGAGAAAAGCTTCCGTTTCGCTCGCCATCGGTTACCCAACTGTCACGTCTGCGCCACATTCGATCATCAACGGATTCAAGAACTTGCTGGCGATTGCTGCTGAAACTGAAATCACTTTCCCTGAAGCGGAAATGGCTCGGCCATGATTGCCTTGGCGCGGCTACAATCTTCTCGATTCTTCTTGATGATGATTAAGATTGTGCCTTTCATTTAAGTATGCATTCATTAAGATCATGTAAAGCGTGTGTTCGTGTTTGAGACAGTTGAGTAGCATGAAATTTGAGATGGGTGTCCATTGCAAGAACCAGTTAGGGTAAAACATAGAATGCAATGCTGTAGCTACAGTATCTAAAAAGGCATTCACACCAGTACATAAATTTAAACCTTACTCGAATGGTTAAAAGTGCTCGTGTTAACGCTTTAAAAAATAGTCGGCAGCGTGGTCGAGTGGTTGAAGCGCCGTGCTCATAATCAACATGGTCTCGGTTTAAAACCTACTCGCGCCATTCTGTTGTGTCCTTGGGAAAGATTCTTTATGGCACTTTTTCCTACTTGGTGGTCTTGGAAAGCAGTTCTAAATTTCAGTCATATCTCTATTAAATTACAAGCGGACAGCAATATGTTGGCATCTCCGTAAGCAGGTTGGGGTAATTGCCTACCCTATGTATTACCGCCTTCGTCGCTTTCCTGCGAGTCAGGAGGATAAATATAGAGATAAAATAAAAAATAATACTTACTTTTTAAAACAATTACCAATTCCGTAAGGGCAGAAAATGCATGTTTCTTGTGGCCATCCGATTTGGCTTTCCACCCGCTTTTGCCTGACCAATTATAATACTGGCAGACTTCATTTTTTATGAGAGCTGACATCACCCGCCAACAAGTTTCTTTCACGGATGACCCACCAATAGCAGAAAGACCAGATATCTGCAATTTACTATTTATTAAAATAAATAGGGCAAATGGAAGACTTTTTTTTTTTTTGCTTTAAGTAGTAATATCGTAACTCATATTACCGGTAGTATCTGTGCTTTGGCCATTTAACTCCTAATCATTAAGGCCCGTTTCCACTACGAGCGTAGAAAAAAGCATTCTTTGTTTGTTTTATTGATTTTTTTTGCGCTCGCTTCAATCGAAGATCAATAAAAGAGAGAAAGAATGCTCTTTTCCACGCTCGTAGTGGAAACGGGTCTTTAATTGTTAAAAAATTCAGCCAAAAACACTATTGTCCGCTGTCACTAAACTTGACACGATGTAAACTCTTTACTGTAATTCCTGCTTACAAAGGCTTTATTGATCGCCTCAACCAAGTTTTGCTTCGACATATTCGACTTCTTTTGAAGAGAGAGGAAGTTGAATGTCATTCATTACAAGCAAAACTATCTGCTTCTTTGGTGTTGCGTCGAAGCGTAAGGTTTTGAGCGTGAAGTTTTTCAATTTCCTTTGACTGTGTCCGAAGAAGAACTTTAATTTTCGCAAAATCTCATGACCTAAATAAACAAAACAACTTTAACAACATCAAAGTTATTGCAAAAATTTATGTCATCAGAAGAAATAAGATGTTTCCACAAAAGTAATAACTTTTTCTTATTAAGATTACGGCAGTTGCTTCATTTTGAGTTTAAAATTGTTTCACTCCAAAGTTCTGAACACCAAGTAGACACGGGTGCACTACAATGCTGGCCTTCGGGGCTACTCTCTTTTTGTATTACATATACTTGAAGATGTCTTATCAGGCTATACTACTTTGATGTTGCGCCGGCTCTTGGCTACTAATGTTTATAGTTGGGAGAAGCAATGTTACTTTTGTTTTATCACCGGTTCATGGATTTGACTGCATATCGATATAAGTCCCACTAAAAATTGATCGCTGTCAGTGGTGATGGGTGGGCCCTGTATTTTTACAGGGATCGGAATGACCATCAACTTCCTGGGTCATTCTATGTCAGTGGTATTTTGCCGAGCATGATTGGGTGTGCCCGGGCATTGGCATTTTGTTCAAGAAATTGGGGGAGATATTTGTGTCTAGCTATTTTTAGGTGTTGCAGCAGCATCTTGTTTAGAGCTCATACCAAGAATGATTCTCTTGCATTCTGTTGAGGAATGCAACGACAATGTAAAGTCGTTGGAAATTTCAATTTTGTTGCGAAGTTGCGAAGACCTTTAAAAACCTGTTCAAGTTCTTTGAAAAATAAGCGAATCAGTTGGCCAAGTTCTGTTTGTACATAATATAATTGTATATAATAAAAAATTTGATAAAGTTATAGATTCCACTTAACGCTTAATTTATATAATTTTTTATCACAGTTAATCTGCTATAAAGCATACATCAGTATAATATATTGCCTATGACATCACAGATTGAAATCAAGGTCTAAATAAGCATTTTAATATATTCTTCAAAGCAATTTTTGGCAGGGGAACCAATGTAACAGACAATATTTTAAAATCCATGTTTACTCTCGGGACTACTTCTGCATTTGGTTAACTTAAAACTACA
Organism: Diplosoma virens; assembly: GCA_963680785.1. Taxonomy (NCBI): domain Eukaryota; kingdom Metazoa; phylum Chordata; class Ascidiacea; order Aplousobranchia; family Didemnidae; genus Diplosoma; species Diplosoma virens. Next base: position 25,475,289 of record OY796892.1, on the reverse strand, counting down.
TTAGCTATCTTGCTGCTCTAGATCTAGTCTTTTCAATCATTTCTTTCGCTTTTCTGTTAAAACTAATTTTCCAACTTAAACAAAAGTACGTAGCTTTAAAAAATATTTACGTAATCAACTTTCTTCATTTTTCTACAATCAAATTAATATGTTGCGAAAGTTTTAAAGGGTAAGAGTGTAAGTACAAACTTATAAAGCACAACCAAACTTGTTTATGGACGAAAGAGAAATTAAAATATAATTTTTTTTAATTACATTGCCTAGTAACAGATGACTCGGATCACAATAAAAATCTTCATTAAAATACATTTTAAAAAACTTCCAAAATATAAGATTAAAAAATTGCAAAAACTCTTACTTTTTTACCACTTCATATTGCTGCAAAGCTGGTGAATTTGGTGTCGTTCTTAAGCAAATTGCAAAAATCATTACAAAAAGATCAGGTAACAAAAATATTTAAAAAATGTCTTGTCTTGAGACCAATAAAAAAAACACAAGACTGAGACCACATCACCTCCAGATCAAAATACAGACCACACACATAAGGTTGAAACCAAAACCGAGATTAAAAAACGGTCTCCAGGCCGGTCTCAAGACTTTCATCAATGCAATTGGGTGAAAATGGTTTATCGTCAAAATAAAAGTACAACCGCTTTCGTAATTTACTTTTCACTTTCTCATTTTAAAAATTCAATTTTTTTATTTCAAATTGTAAAACAAGTCATTTGTAAATGCCCAGTAGCTCTTAAACAACAATAGAAAACTGAAAAATTTCCGTAAATTTGTAGCAGTGTTAAGCGATAAGCTTGAATGTAAAACTAAATGATGTACAATTTATAGCAAAAAGGATACGTTTAACGGCGTAAAACATTTTTAATGCTAGACAAAACCTAAGAGTGCCGAATTGGGATTTCAAGCATTGTAAAGCTAGTTTAAATAAGGAAATGGAAAATTCATTTTGGCCTTATCCACCAAGCAAATAAAACAAAAAACACATAAACATATTTAACCAAATTTAGCCTACGTCAAAAAGCATCAAAGAAAAGAACATTTTCGACTCGAGTTGTTTTCCAGCAATTATCACAAAATATAGAGCGCAAAAACTCTTTCAATTACTCAACAAGCGTCAAAATATATTACAAAGATGCATAAAGTACCAAGAAGTTAAGGTTTAGAACAGGGGTGTGCAACTTTTTATACTGCCGGGCCAAATAGGTATATCCGCATTAGACCACGGGCCACTTGCATTTCTCATTGACTGTGTACTTGTATTTACCACGAAAAGAAAACAGTTTAGTTCAGGGATGTCCAAGCTTTTTTAATAGTGGGCCAAACTATAAATTTAGTGATAGTCGGCAGGCCGCAAAAAGGCAATGCAGTTTTGCCCAAATTTTGTGATGTTTACCCAGATCATGATTTTCTAGTACATTACGGATAGGACAAAAAAAATGGTCTGAGATTCTCGGACGTAGAACAAATTTTGTTCTAAACTCAAGGTGTTCTCTAAAAAAACAAAAAAGTCCCCACTTAAAATCAGTCTCCGATTTCCCACTTTTCGTCCCAGAATCATAGTCATCTCCAAAAAAAATCTTTATTTCCTGATTTGAAGTGAATTATAACCAGAAAACTAGAAATCTTCGCTGGGCCACACCAGAACTTTAAGTGGGCCACGGGTTGCATATCCCTGTGCTAATGAATCCAATACTTTTAAGTAGTTTTGAAACTTGCCGAGGGCCACATTAAATGGCTTGGCGGGCCGTGTTGTAGCCCGCGGGCCGCCTGTTGCACAACCCTGGTTTAGAAGAACATTTTCATCGAAATTGAAAAACATTCATCAATCTATTTAAAGCAAAGCGAAAAGATTTTCCATTGACAACTTCGAAACAAAAGTAATCAAAAATCGATCACACTACTTCCAAAAAGTTGATCATGCATGACTTTGCGCAAAGGGTGGCCGTCGTCTAGAAGAAGAGTCAAAAGCCAAGCCACACTGTACAGCGGTTACACATCATTAGGTGCAATATACCATTACGCATCATCCAGTAATAATCATCATCGATTTCATTTTATGTTTTCTTCATTTATCTTTTCCGAAAAGACAGTTCGTTGAAGTTGATTGATTGATTGAATACAATAAATAAATACACGTAAAAAATCAATTGATTAGGCTTGTAGGCCAATAAAAGTGATGCTGCAATTACATCTGAAACAAAATTAATAAAAAATATAAACAAGCTTTCAGCTTAACTTAGTACTAATTTCTAGACCGGTAGGGAAAGATGAAAAGACTTCGGAAATTTTTTTTACACATGTTGTATGAAAATGAATTCAGCTTTAAATAAAAGCTGTATAAAAACTTCTGAAGAAATCCACGTTGACTCTTATTTAAGAAAAAAAATTTTTTATTAATTGTTTTTTTATGTGATAGCATTGTTAACGCAAATGAATGTAAATTCTCTATTGATAATTACTCATTTAATTACTTATTGCCTACATTGCCAATGTGCTTTGCTGCTTTTCTTATTTCATTTATTTTTAAATGGTGCTATTCTTTTGACACAGAAAATGAGTTACTAAATTGTTTCCTTTTTTAATTTTACAGTGGTAATTCGTAATTTCCTAAATTGTCTTTTGCAGTTTTCTCAAACGCTGCTTTTAAATTAAAATTTGAATTTGAATTATAAATTGAAACACAAAAATAAAAAAAACATTACTTTGTTTTTTTTATAGTAAAAATACCTTACGTAAACGTAGCAAAATAGAACAAACTTCAAACCTCATTTGAATAGCCATCTAATTTTTTCTATCTCAAGTTGCGCAAAATTGAAAGAGCTTACAAAATGGTCCAATAATATTGAACTACTTTTTAATCAAAATTGCTAGTGTTATATTTTAATTAAAACATTTTATGTTTATTAATTGAACAAATGTTATGTGAAGATAGTGCTTTATGTTTCGTTAAGTCCTTCATTAATTACACAATGTAATGTTGCAAAGCTGAATATTTTTTAAATCTTTTTTAAATTTCTTTTCATTTCTCTCTACTCAATATAGTTTTGTAATCAAAATTATTATTATCAAAGTGTTAGTAACCTATCTCGCTAATTGTACTGCTTAGTCCTATCTTTCAACAGCAAAAATAGCTCATCTAAAAGCAGATACGGCGCTTTTGGAAAATAACAAGGAGTTAAATGAATTCCTTGAGCCGAATAAAGCAGCCACCCTGCGAATAAGTGATCATTCTCCTGAAGAAGTGTACGACTACTTTTTCAACTTTTTCAATATAAAAGTATGTGATTATTTAGATTTAAACTCGAAACGACCTACTTTTGATCCCAATCGTTCCCTGGTGCTTTTACATATAAATATTCGCTCACTGCATAAAAATTTTGATAATCTTTATGATTTTTTAGTTGAATTAAATATTTTACCTGATGTAATATGCTTAACTGAAACACGAATTAAACTACACCCTCTACTAAACATCTCACTTCCTAATTATACTTTTTTTCATACTAATTCTACAACTAACGCTGGCGGTGTGGGAATTTACGTTTTAAATAAATTTCAAGTAAAGAAATCTATCACACAATATAACTTTTCAAAATCTGAATGCTTATGGTTAGATATTTCCGAAAACAACTTCAAAACTGAGCTTACCGTGGGTGCAGTTTACCGTCATCCAGACCAAACTAAGATAATTGAATTTATTGAAGAATTTTCAACTTCCTTATCAGACCTCTCTCACAAAAAAAAAGTTTATTATATCCTAGGAGATTTTAATATTAATTTACATAGAGATAATCGTATGAATTGTGCTAACTTATAGATTAATTCAATTTTAAGTCACGGTGCTATACCCTTAATTACTAAGCCCTCAAGAATATCTAATAACTCATCAACCATAATCGATCATATTATAACTAATGATTCAAGGCATGAATTGCAATCTTTTATACAGGGTGATTCACCGAAGTGTTGACAAATACTTTATGTGATTCACCAAAGTGTTGACAATTATTTTATTCCATTATTAACTTCGCATTACCTCTTCAGATTGTTATTATATATTCTAGAGTAAGTTTTCAATATCAATAAGAATATTTAATCTAGAAAAGTAAGATGGCAAGGACAGTAAATGACATCGTTGAAGGGTATTGCAAGAAAGGACTTCCACCTGCGAAAATTTTCCGGTTGATGAAGCGATTTGTGAGTCGTGGAGGTGTTTACAAGGCTGTGAAGAGGTTCAGGGAGACTGGAAGTTGTGCTCCAAGAATCAGAAGTACTCCTGAAAAACCCATCAGGACAAAGGAACTGATTAAGAAGGTCAGGGAGAGGTTGAGGCGGAACCCTTCAAGGAGCGCAAGAAAACTGGCTAAGGACACCTCCGTAAGCGTGAGCACCATGCAAAGGCTTCTCAAGGATGATCTCCACGTCTACCCGTACAAATTTACCAAGAGGCAGCTCCTGTCAAACGCCACTAAGAAGAAAAGGCTTGATAGAGCTAAGGTTTTGATCAAGAGACTTGTTGTTGGCACGCGGCCTCAAGTGCTTTGGACAGATGAGAAGCTTTTCACTGTCCAAGCTATCCACAACCACCAAAATGACAGGATTTGGATTCCAAACAAGGACATGGTGCCAGTTGAACGTTGCAGTTCATTTAGGAGGCAGAAACCTTCTTCTGTGATGGTTTGGGCAGGAGTCACTTCAACAGGCCTGAAAACACCTCTAATCTTTATCGACGAAGGCGTGAAAATTAACCAAACTATCTATCGTCGGATGTTGGAAGAAAAAGTCATTCCCTGGGTTCAAGAAACAGTGGGAGAGGAAGGAATTACGCTTCAACAAGATGGGGCAACCTCCCACACAGCCAAAGCAGTCCAGCATTGGTGCAAGACCAATTTTAAAGGGTTTTGGGAGAAGGAAGTATGGCCCCCTTCTTCACCCGATTTGAACCCAATGGACTTTGGGATTTGGTCCATTCTGGAGCAAAAAGCCTGCTCAACATCCCATCCAAATATCGAAACCCTTAAACGAAAACTGAAGGCGTCATGGGAAGAAATTGACCCAGAAGTGGTGCGTGCCACGTGCGCCCAAGTACTTCCACGTCTTAGGCGCCTTGTGAAAAACAAAGGGGGCTACATTGAATAATTTGAATTTTATGTGAAAGCTCATTAAATTTCCATTCTATCTATTAAAAACTTGTTTCTTTTGCCCTTATAGTAAGTTGGATAATTCAGTTTTAATTTGTCAACACTTCGGTGAATCACCCTGTAGTTAAATCTGACTTGACTGACCACTACCCAATTTTTTGTGTTATCAATAAAAACTTCACCAACAATAAAAAAAATATAGAAGAATTTTTTGGCAGTTAAATTTATATGTGCAGCTAAATTTTGTGATAGTTCCTCACCTTATTACAAACGCCTTGAGATTCTAAAACTTAATTGCGAATACTCTGGCCGATTTTAGCAACTGCAACTTCAACTGCAAGACAAAAAATGATACAAATGTTACAGAGTTGGCAGAATTGAGTTTTTTAAACTCGAGTTTAATGGAGGATAGATTGGGATAGATTCTTTCCTTGTGATTTAAAAGTGCAATTGTGATTTGTTTCAGACTTTTAAAAACTTTTTTTAATGTTTTTAGTGAATAAGTGTAGTTTTTCTAAAACAAAAATTATTGTAATCCATGAAAATTCCAAAACAGAAACAATATAATCAAAAATTCAGAAAAGAGTGGCTCGGAAATGAATTGTTTAAAAAATAATTAATGGAAGTTAGTAACAATCCTAACACAGCTTACTGCAAATTCTGTAAATGTGAAATAAATCCAAATATTTAGACCTCATAGGTCATTTAAAAGCAAAAAAACATATAAGAAGTGATCATTTGAAAACTACACCAATAAATGAATTTTGTAAACCCAAGTGTTATGAAACATCAAAACTTGAAAGAAACATTGCTATGTTTATGAGCTGTCACTGTACTGTAATAAATTGTGACCACTTAGTTGAATTAGCAAAAATACAATCCATGATAATAAAGTTGCTTCTAAACTAAAAATGAATTGTACAAAATGTTCTGGAATTTAAAAAAATGTTCTAAGCACTCATTTTAAGGATGACTTGATTAATCACATAGGAGATGGAAAATTTAGTTTGTTATTAGATGAGTCAAATGATATATATAGCTGTTTTGAAAATGCTTGGGATTGCTATAGTATATTTTAGTAAAAAATATAATAAAGTCATTTATACATATCTTAGTCTAACTGGATTGGACAAATGTGATGCAGATAGTATTGTTAAAGTCCTAAAAAATGAATTAATAAGGAAAAAATTAAAATATAAAAAAACTCACAGCTATAAAGACTGATAATGCAAGTGTCATGGTGGTAGTAAATAATGGTGTATATGAAAGACTTAAAACAAAAAATCCTTTACTTATTTTAAGTAAATGTGTATGCCACTCACTCTAGTTAGCAATGTCCCATGCTTCATCTGAATGTTGGCCAAGAAATTTGGAATTTTTAATATCACAAACATATACACGTAAATGGTTCTCTCTTTCATCAATAAGGCAGTTGGCATACAAAAATTTATACCAAGCAATTAATAATGGAGAAACACTTTTAAAAATTCCTAGTGACTGTAAAACTTGTTGGTTATCTATTGAACCTGCTGTAGAGAGAGTAACATCTCAATAGTTTGAATTAAACACCCATTTTGGAATTATGAAAAACAGTGATAAATGTTATACTTCCAAAATTCTTTTTGAAATGTTTTCTGGGCGTAGGTAAAGAATACGGACCCCCCTTGTAAAAATAATTTAAAATAACAAAAATAAAATAATTCCGAATGGCACATTTTTTAAAGAACTAACCCTAACCCTAACCCTAACCAAAAATAAAATAATTTTATTTTTGTTATTTTAAATTATTTTTACAAGGGGGGTCCGTATTCTTTACCTATGCCGTTTTCTGATAAAAAGAATTTAGTAATTTTATTGTTTTTACATTTTTTCTTAAATGAAGTACAGCATGTAAATAAAATTTTTGAGTCAAGAATGCTGATAAGGCCAAATTATTTAATGAGTTAATGCTGTTAGTAAAATCAATTGGCAACAAGCTAAAATTGCCAAGTTTTAGAGTTGATGTATTAACTTGTGACATTGAAGAACATTTAGACTCAAAGCTGTATTTAGGCTATAAAATAGAAAATAAATTTCAAGAATCAAAGAGCAAAGGTTTAATTACAAAGTAAGAAGAAATGCATATTAGACATCACAGTGAGCAATTTCTTTTACATTTATTTAAGCAGGTAAGACAAAGGCTGCCTGAAAATATTGATATTCTAGAAAATGTATCAGTTTCTTTTTTGTAAAAAATGTTTTTCAACTAGTTAAACAATACAATTCTCTTACTAAATTGATGGAATTGATGGCATCATCTGCAGAATCAATTTTTGCTGCTGAATTTTAATGAAGAAAAAATTATTTGATTGACTGGAGGAATAATAATGATACAGAACTTTTTTGGAGTGAGGTATACCAGTACAAAGATGCTAATGGTTACAATACTTTTAAAGAACTTTCAGATACAGTGATCTCAACATTGATACTCCCTAACTCTAATGCCAAAGTAAAGATAATATTTAGTGCTATGAACAATGTTAAATCTAAATTAAGAAATAAAATGGAGTTACCTCTTCTAAGTTTTATTTTAACAATAAAGTTTGGATTAACTAGACATAATAAATGCTGTCATAGCTATAAACTTTCATATCAAACTTTAGAAGCTATAGGCACATTATCAGCCTATAACAAAACTAACACAGAAGAATACCTATAGAAGACAACAAACCTCAGGCATGGCCATCTACTTTTAATATTGGAAATATAAATTAATTTTTAATAAATAGCTATTTTAATATTAAGATTAATGTAAAAGAACATTAAGTTCTTGTTGAACCACATAAAAGCACAACTGTTAATTCTATTGTAGTTTTGTATTGCTGTTAAAATTTAGGCCACAGTGATCTATAAATATTTTTTAAAAAGAATTATGTTAAAACAGTGTGTGTGGTTATATTTTTACATGATTATAGTCAGTAATGCAATTTCTTTTATTATGATATACAGGGTGGGCTGTAAGTCATGCACCAAAGAATTTGAAACAAATTAAAAGTAAATTAAAACTGAAAATTAACTTTGATTGGAACCAACCAAATTTGAAAGTTATAGTAACTGACACGTTCAAGAAAAAGAAAGGATGTTTTATTCTGCTTTTTTACATTGTTTCCACTACACTTTACATACTGTAAGTCTTTGGTGCGCGGCTTATGGCCCACCCTGTATATATATTTTTAATCATAGCATACTTATCTGCCTTTTCAATTGTTGGCGTAACTTCACTTATTAATAAAAGCCTTGTTAGAGAAACTGTAAATTAAGCTAAAGTTAAGGTGCTAAAGTTGGTGTTAGACAAATTAAGTACTGTAACTTTGATCAATTTTGAAGATTTTTAGCTTCTAATAACCTGACACTCAATAAAAAAACTCTTGTCTTGTTGGTTGTAACACTCTGCCTAGGAGCCATTGAATAAAATATTTTGATGATGCCATAACAACTTTGTGGCTGAACACTTTCAAACAAATTAAGGGACAAAGTTAGCCCATGCTTTGGGTTGAATATAATAATATAAGAATAGAGTGAGCAACATTTGAGGTAACATTGATCATTGTTTTTAAAATACCAGGTGTTTCAGATAAAAAAAAGCAAAAACCTAATAGTTATTTATTTGTATTTTAAGCGATACAAATCAAGATTAATTTCAAAATAAACAATTGAAACATGATAAGCTGTTTACAAAAATAAAATAATTTATTCAATTAGCCCACCCTTGGCTTTAATGCATGCCTCTAGTCATAGTCTGAACTTGGAGCATACCTTGATTACAAAGTCTTCATTTATGTTGTGCCAGGAATGGTTTTCTGACCTCTTCAGGGAAGTCAAACTGCTGTTACATTTAGAGCAGGCCATGCTCTTGATTGCCCCCAGATAGAAAAATTGAGGGGGCTGAGATCAGGGGATATGGCAGCTTACATGTTCTTCTGCCAAAAATCAATGCCAGCCTCCCTCAGGCATGCCTGCATTGATTGTGCTGTGTGGGCTGGTGTGCCATCCTGTTGAAATATAAAGTCTTTGTTTTGCTTCTCTGCAACTTCTTTTATCCACGGAATCAGAGTTTTTCGGAGAACTTTCTGGTAGTTGGACGCAGAAAGGCAAAATCCGGTTGGGAACCAAATCAGCAGCAAAGCTTTACCCATGCTTGCCACAGCACCGAAAAACATCAGCAAGGCTGGGTGTTTCATTTTTGTAATAAACTTAGCAGCTGTGGAAACATTTCCATCAACTTCTGAGCCTTCTAAATGGATGTACTAATCATTATGACTGTTATGAACTGGGTCAATGCAAAAATTTTTCTCTGAAAAAAAGGTGATCCTAACTGAATGTGCATGCTTCAGGTGATTCACGAGGCTTGTGCATAGCTTCAGACAGGCTGTAATGTTTTTCTCTGAGAGCAAGGGGATGCACTTTCTTATGAGGGACTGCCCATTAAGGTCGTTCATAAAAATTTTTTGTTTATAAAAAATAGTTGAGATAAGGATATTCTGGAAGTAGAAAAAATGAGAAGAATTAGGTTGAACTCCTATCAAGATATGCACAAATGTTTTGCTTTTTGTTATCTGAAACACCCAGTATTGTAAGAGTTTAAAGATTTAATTTTTTTTTTTTTTGAGAGGATATGTAACTTTCTGGTTTTGGAAAGGGAGCAGGAGGTCATAGGAAACCTGTGGTCTTTTTTCAGCTGTGTTTTCTTGACTACAAGTCAAATAGTACTACTGTTACCTCAACAGATCAAAGTTACCTTGTTTAAAGTATTATTATTTTTGAGTTTGTTTTATTAGCTTAAGGTAAATATTTGAAAGCTGGTTATAAGTTTATATTTTGATTAATTTGATTGATTGATTTTTCATCAAACAGCAATTATTTTATACAATGGACTGACTTGACTCATTTTGAAGTGATAGTTTCTATGTTGTTATAGAATCTAATTTTCTTGTAAATTTGTGACATGCTTTTGTTAGCAAAAAAATAATGCAGATTGATATAAAGTTAATAAAAATGTATATGTAGTTGTTAGGATTTATTGTCAGCTAGTGGAAAGACATAGAATCAAACAAATTTTTTATATAGGACTAAAATCTATATGAGTATATTAGGATAATTTCTAAATAATTTCTGTTTTATAATCTTTAATTCAACTTATTATACAAACTAAATGAACAGGTGTTATTCAATGGTACATATACCATAATTTTCAATGACTTTTTTCCATTTGTCTATTAACTTTTTATTGCCATCCAAATTAGGGTGGGCTGAAAATTTTTTTATGCAAAAGTACCCTCTGGAAAGCTGTCTTTTGACCAAAAAATATGTTTTCAATCAAAAAAAGTTGTGGCATTGAATATCCATTCAGCCACTAAGCTTTATATACCTGAGGGAGCATGAGGCCCCCCTGAAACTATCAAAAATAGATATTCCCTTTTCCCACAAATGCTAACTATTGATTGGGCCTAAAATAAATGTTAATAGAAACACCTTTGTATTGTTTTGTATTGCTGTATTGCTTGTAAAACCTTTTAGATAGCCTTTTTAATCAGTATAAGTGTCATTTTGGGGGAGTGCAGGGGCAAAAAAGCCAAAAATATTAAGCACTAAGATTGAAATTGTAAATAACATATATATATATATTTTTTTTTTTTTTTTCTTTCAGTGCTTGTTATTTGTTGCATTAGTTCTTTTTTAAAATGCCTAGATGTAAGACTAGGAAACAATGTAATAAAGTTATAGAAAATAAAAAGTTCGTTCCCATTGATGGATTTCTTCTTGGTTAGTCTTAGTTAGTCTTACTTAGTGTTTGCGATGGATTTCTTTTTGGAAAATTACCAACTTTGAAAAATGTTATAAATAGGTGTCTTTATTACAGGAATTACCTAACTGACAAAACTTTAACAGCTGTCTCTGAAGAATTGTTTGACAGATGGATTAAGTATAATGTTTATCCAATTTCAATTGCTGGGATAAGGAAAAGATAAGGAACTGAAATGACAGAATTTAGTAGATTATACAAGTATAACAAATCTAAACGAGAACAAAAATATTACAGTGATGTGAACAGATTCCTTAAAATACTAAGAAATTATTTGATGTTTTGCAAAAGGACCAAAAACTGCATTCAGAGATGGAAAAGATGACCTCCTTAAAATGGCTAAAGCTGATTATCAATATCATGAAGATTAAAAGACAACAAGACATTGTTATTGCATATTGGAATCTGTACCATTTACTTCAAGTGACATTAGATTTCAATCTTGCATTATCCAAGTAGAGAAGGCTAAAGCTAAGCATAAAGCAGAAAAGAATAACTGTGGTACTGAATGAAGCAATGAAGCTTTGCAAGAAGATTCAAGTGCAACTGATAAAGATGAAACACTTGACTGTGATGAATTTACTCCTGTGAGTGTTGCAACACCTCAAAATAGAATGAAACTTTCAACTCTTGCTATGGCTTTTGAAAGAATTGGTGTTGCTATTGCTTCAGTTGTGTTGGTTGATTATGGTTTAATAACATCTGATCAAAGACAAAATGTAATTGATAAAAGCAAATTAAGAGCAGAAATAGCAAAACTTTGAAAAAAGATTAAGGATTAAAGATAAGATTAAGGAAAAAAGAAACTCCAGTTTGAGCAGGTGAATGGGATCAGATTTGATGGTTGTAAAGATGCCACTTTAACCATTGAGAAGCTAAACGACAAATACTGCAAATCCATAGTACTGCAAGACCACTATGTAGTTACTAATTATGGGTATTGGATGCGCTGGGCAATCATAAGTGGAAAAGTAGATAAAGATTTGTCCCATAACTGGAAAAGTAGATAAAAATTTGTTTTTTCCTTAATGTCGTTACATGACTGAAATTGTGTCCCTTTTAGCATAGTTTTTAACTTGGGAAATAACCAGAAGTTGCATGGTGCCAAATCAGGAGAGTAAAGAGGCTGTTGCACAAATGTTGTATTGTTTTTGGCCAAAAAACCTTTGATTACATAGGTGGAATGAGCAGGAGCATTGTCATGGTGAAGCTGCCAGTTCTCCCCTGTCCACATGTCTGGGCACTTTCTTTGCACAGCATCATGAAGGCGATGTAAAACCTCCAAGTAGTATTCTTTATTGATTGTTTAGCTTTCTAGTGCGTATTTGTAATGCACTATGCCATGGGAATTAAAGAAACAGGCCAGCATCACTTTCATGTTGCTGCAAACTTGTCATGTTGTTTTGAGCCTTGGTGATTTCAGATACTTCCATTGTAAAGATTAAAGTTGCTTTCTGCATTGTAACCATAAATCCAGGTCTCATCACCAGTTATAATGGTCTTTGTAAATTCTAGGTCATTGTTTGCACAATCCAGCATGTCTTGAGCAATTTCCACATGGAGCTCTTTCTGTTGCTCCATCAACAGCTTGGAAATGAATTTGGCCGACACTTTCCATATGCACAAATCTTCAGTTAAAATTGACTGAACTGATCCTATGCTTATTCCCACTTCTTCAACAATTTTCCTGAATGTTAGATGGCAATCTTCCTTCACAATTTGGCAAATCTTCTCAATCACCTTGTTTTGGCTTGTGGATGGCCTGCCAGAGTGTGGCTCACTCTCTGTTGACATTCGACCATTTTAAAAAAGATTAAACCATTCCTTTGTTTAAGTTTGACTTAAGGCCTCATCTCCAAAAGCTTGCTGAATCTTTTGAATTGTTTCAGTTTGATTATTACAAAGCTTTTGGCAGAACTTATACAATATCTTTGTTCAATACTTTTTGTCATTGCACTTTCAAGCAAAAAATTTGACAATCATACACTGTACAACTGCACTAAATGCTTCAAAAAAAGAGAATGGCATCAACTATCAGTTTGGAATTTTTTATGTGTGGGCAATAATAGTGACGTTACAATCGGCCAAAACCACTTTGCTGGTGTGGCATTATTTTGGTGAAAGGAGATAAGATCGGATACTTTTTGGACAGACCTTGTATTATTATTCAAATATGTTTTTAATGCTTGCTGTATGATTTAAAATTATCATACTATACTGGCCTAAAATTAGTTTGAAATAGTACATGAAACAATTGCAAAGATGGAAACAATGGCCAAAACTGTGCCACTTTTTTTTTGATCATCTTTGCTATTTTTGTTGTCTTGTTTTTGCTTTCATTGCACAATATATTTAGAATTACTAGTCATAATTGGTATTGTAGCATATGTGCTGACAATCATTTGTAAATATTTTGCATAACTTTTTGTTGCTTGTATTTGTGTGTTTTAACTGGAAATTATGTACTTTATGTGCTTTCTAAATTTCTTTTCTGTGATACGGCAATTGATGTAGTTGACCTGCTAGCTTTTTGTATCTCTTTATTGAGCCATGCAACCAACAACTGCTTTGCAAAATTTGATGATTATGATTGTATTAAAAAATTGTTGGTAATTTTTTTCTAAGATTTTTCTGGAACTCAAGCAGATCTGGATCTTAAAATGTTCAAACAAAGCAGATCCAGATCTTTAAATGTTAAAACAAAGCGGATCAGGTATGAACCCAGTTTTTTTTTTTGTTGACTGGGATCAGTTCTGGATTCCACTTTATGTGAATCTGGCCACCTCTATTCTAGTGGAACACCATTTAGAATTCTTGATGTATACTTTTGTTTGTATTTGTTGAGTGTATGACACATTCAACAAATAACAGTTGTTGGAATAATTTGGAATAAATAAATTCGAATTGTTGGAATAATTTCATCCTTTTAAATTATCTTGTAATTTCATAAATTGCTTAAATTAGATATTTTATAGAGTATTAGTATTTCAGTATTTATTGTCAGTATTGCTAATTTAACATAAACAGAAATGTATTAAAATATGAAAAAACACACTGACAAAAAGGCTGTGAAGTGAATGCAACATAGAAAATCTTCCAACCTGCAGCCCTTAAAATTGTAAACTAAAAGTGATGCAATTTACAAAAAGAAAAAAGCAGCACCATTACATCAACTAGTGTCAAGACAAAGATTGGTATTTCTGTGCCTATACATTGTACAAAAAAATTTGCTTAAGCTTTAATCAATAAGTAGTAATAGAAAATTAAAATTGGACTTAAAGATACAAGTTAGTTGAATTCAGATCTAATCAGATGTCTAAAGGGTCTATAAAAAAAAAGCAGGAAACTATTGACAGATAATATGATAATTAAAAATATGGGTCTTCAAGTCTATGTATGGTATCTTCTGAATTTGATAATGTGTATGCACAACATAAAAAAAAATTTTTTTTTTGGGAACAATGCACATTAATTTAAGGAAGTGGTTTATCAAAATGCCTCAATTATTAATAAAATACCTCCTTCATAAGGTATAAGGTACTAAGAGAAGCAAAATAATCTTATCATTTCATTGAGAGTATGAGAAAAAAAAGTCAGATTTTAGATAAGTATTTTTGTAATAAAGTGGACTTTAGTTTTGACTTAAACATAGCTAATAACTTTGATTTTTTTAAAACTAAAGATAATTTATTCCAAACTTTTAAACCTTAATATTTGATAAACTTTGTAACTTTTTAGTTTTACAGAATGGCAAAAAGAAATTGTAATTACTGGAATTTTTTGTTAGTTGCTTATGTGTGTTGCACATGGTAGAAAAATAGTTTTAAAATGATAATGTTAGTAGATTATTTTTAGCCTTATAATAAAAATTTCATTTCAAACATTAGCAAAATCTGTTAATTTAAAGTATTACAGTATATTTTGAAAAATTATAATATTTTTTAAGTTATTACCCTATCATGCCATTTTGCTGCACCAATAATTTTTATTGCCTTATTTGTAGAGTAGGCTACTTAATTTATTAACGTATGTCTCAAAAAAAGGTTCAGCCCCAGACAAACCATACATTAAGTGGGTGTGAAACAAAGTACAGGGTGTCCATAAAGTCTCTCTACAATTTAAAAAAATTATTACAAATTGAAATGATGAGATATCGCAATGAGGGTTGTTTTATGTTAATCATTATTTCATAAAGTTTTTATTGACACTAAAATTTATTGTTTCAGATAAAATTTCTTAATTAAAATTTCTTATGTTTAATGATTGAGTTATATGAACTGAACCCCCATAAAATGACTACTTCTCAAGAAAAAGTGCAATGTGTATTCTGGTTCATTGAGACAAAATCAGATGTTCAGACCCAGCGAAACTACAGAAGTAAGTATGGAAGAGACCCACCATCACATCCTTAAATTCGTTTATGGCACAAGAAATTTATGGAGACAAGGACACTCGTCGTCATCGTTTGAAGGGCATCCACTCCAGGCCAGACACAAACAGAACTGGGGCCGAGGGTTTATCCTTTTACTACCCCAGACTGCTGCACTGCCTGGGTCAGATGCTGGCAGTGATGTTATTAAGCCAGCATCGAGTTTCGTCATCCAAAACCGTCAGACCACGTGCTCCATGTGGTGCCCGATGTACAGGGCACGC
The DNA here is from genome assembly GCA_963680785.1 of Diplosoma virens. Taxonomy (NCBI): domain Eukaryota; kingdom Metazoa; phylum Chordata; class Ascidiacea; order Aplousobranchia; family Didemnidae; genus Diplosoma; species Diplosoma virens. The sequence goes on along the minus strand of OY796892.1, from coordinate 25,459,641 downwards.
TGTTAGTACATGGTCTGCGGTTTGCTCTGAGGCGCCACACTCGCAATTCGGTGAAGGAGCGAGACCCCATTTGTGCATGGACGAATGGAATCGCCCAACACCAGTCCGCAGGCGGTTGAGCCTAACCCAAGCTGCTCGGGGTAAGCCCATCCCAACAGGCCTGACACTGGTCCCGGGCACAAAAGCACGGAGCCTGGAAGCACTTTCACAGTACTCCGCGTTCCATTTGTGATTTGTCCATTCAGAGGCGCGGATGCCAAGTCTGGCAAGATTGTCCAAGAGATTCCGCGCACCTGGCACAAACGGGCGTCTGGATTTTAGTCTCACTTGGCCAGTATCTGAGGACCCATTTAACAGACCATGCAAAATATGATCGGGGTCCAGAGATCCACGGTAAGCCAAGGAGAGTGTCGCTCCCAGTCGGCGAAGCTCAGCTGGCTGGATGCCTGAAAGTACAGGTAGGTGGTCCGTTGGAGTGGGACGCAGGCATCCAGTAACTATGCGCAAGGCGTCATTCAAGACACTGTCGATGAGGCGAGTGTGAGCACTGCGACACCAGACTGGCGCACAGTACTCAGCTGTTGAGTAGACTAGAGACAAGGTGGCTATGCGTAGTGTTTTAGCACCAGCACCCCATCCCGAGCCCACGAGTCGCCTCAACAGTGTGACGCGCGATGATAGTTTTTTGCGCAATGCCACTAAATGGTCACGAAACGTGAGCGATCTGTCCAGTTTTACCCCAAGGTATGTAGGGGTTGGACAGAACGGTAAAAGTCTACTATTGTTGTAGACCTTTAGCTCACGTTTGGCCTCTCGGTTGTTTAAGTGAAAGGCTGTCGTCACCGTCTTAGTGTGACTGAGCTTCAACCTCCAAGTCTGGAGATACGCTGACAGTGTGGACATGTCTTGGCTTAATGTCCCCTCCAAGTCCTTCCAGTTTCCAGAAGAGTGCAACAATGCTAAATCATCAGCATAAGCAAACCTTCTGGAAATCATGGAAGGAAGATCGTACGTATAGATGTTAAATAGGAGGGGAGCCAAGACCGATCCCTGAGGAACGCCGTTTTTAAGACGGCGTAGCCTGCTTTGCTTGCTGTCACCGGTGGTAAGGGTGAAACTTCGATTTCGGACAAGCTCCATAATCATTTTGACCATGTGCTTATCCGGAAGTAGTCTCAGCAGCTTGCAGGTAAGGCCACGGTGCCAGACAGTGTCATAAGCAGCTGTCAGATCGATAAATACGGCACCGGCCTTCTTTTTAGCCTCGAAAGAATCCTCGATGTTCTGGGTTAGCAGAACAACTTGATCTACGGTTGACTTCCCGCGTCGGAACCCAGCCTGCTCTTTAGGGAGCAGTGGATCGATTAATGGTTCAACGCGGGCGTAGATAAGCCTCTCGAGGATCTTGTAGGGGACACAGAGCAGAGATATCGGTCGATAACTCTTTGGGTCCCCCACGGGCTTTCCTGGTTTTGGGATCGCGACCACAAGCGCTCTTCTCCAGATCTTGGGAATTTTGAGTCGGCGCAAACAGGAAGAAAGGAAGTCACGTAACCAGGACTTCAAAGCAGCTCCAGCATGGAGTATAAGCTCGGGGCAGATGGAATCAGGACCCGGAGCTTTGCTTGGTTTTAAATGTTGAAGGGCAGCAGCAAATTCTCTCTGTGAAAAATTGTCAGAGATATTTACTGCGTCTGGTGTTGTGGCCCTCCAAAGGTCAGACACTTCTTGAAAAACAAGTCGAGATGACTTGCGGTCAACAGCCTCGTATTTCCCATTTCTAACCAGCTGAGATGCAATAGCATCGGCTGAAACGGGACAGTGACGAGGAGAGTGTCGTGACCTACCAGTAAGGTTGTTCAAAATACTCCACGCTTTTCGACTAGAGTGTGAGAAGTCAATGCTCCGAACTGCTTCGGACCATCGATCCCTCCGTTTTCTGTCAAGCTTGGCAAGCAGAGTTGTAGCAGCCAAACTTGAGTCGTCTCCCTGAGGAGACTGCAGAAAGGTTTTATAAAGGGATTCACACTCTGCATCCCAACACGGAATATAGTTGTTTCGATACCCGCGTGGGATAGTCTTCTTGGCTGCTTTCTTAATGATGTTACAGAAGTCCTGGTAAGCCGCATCCACATCAAGTGAATCAGGCGGCAACAAAGTCTTTGCGAATTTATTCGTCAAAGCAATGTAGTGACTCCATTTGGCCTTGCGGAAGTTCCATCGCTTAACAGGCATGCTTGGCACTGCCATAGCAAACCTTGGTGGTGTAATAAGCGAGGGTCGATGTTGTGACCTGGGAAACTTCTCAAGGACACGTCTATCCGGTAAGCGACTGTTTGGACCTACGCTAGCGAAAGCTAGGTCTGGATTGGTGCCAGTGTTCCAGCGGCCGGAATAAAAACTGGCAGCGTCCTTGGCATTATATAGGAGGGCAAGACAATTAATACTTGCCCATCCAGCCAAGCACTCACCATCCGGACTGTTGTCATCATAACCCCAGTCAGCATGACGACAGTTAAAATCGCCAGCGTACAGACAGGGGTGAGGAAACACTGGGAGATCCAGGGTTCGCAATCGCGTTGGCGGTGGTTTGTAGACGTTGACTATTTTATAGCCATCAACGTCCACACACAGCCACTCGATCTCCGATGTCGGTGGAGATTGGTCCAAAAGCGTGTATCTCAGTCGCTCGTGAACAAACGTGGCAAGGCCATGCTTCCTGCTTAAAGAAGACCCAGCTAGTTGGTAGTGTGGTAGCACCAACTTCTCTGCATCAGTGCAGTGGGTCTCCTGCAGTAGGATGACGAGTGCCTCAGACTGCATAGCGAGGTGATGAAGAACATTCATCTTGCTTGCAGTGAGGCCTTCGATGTTCAGCTGAAGAATAGTGGGTCTTCGGAACTTGTTGGCAATGTGCCCTGAAAAGGACAGTTTTATCCTGACATTGCCCCGTCCTGAAAAGGACGTTTGCCGATTAACAGACCCACACTGAACATCGGAATGGGTGGATACCCTTCCGTTTTGGTAGGTTCGGTTTCGGTCTGTCATTTTAAAATCAATGAGCAGACTTACTCACGGCCCAGGCTGCGTGAAAGCACCTACCATCTGGGCTATTTGAATAAGATAGCATTGTTTAAATTTTCAAATATTTTTATTGTAAATTAATTTTTTTCGCTAAATCTTTTGTGTTCATGAGTAAGCAATGATGAATTCTGATCCAAACAGAGTTTTTTCAACTACTATGGCTCGTGAAAGTTTTAGCAATTACCTTGCATCTGTATCACCAGTTATTGGAGAACCTTCCACAGTAAACTTCAATTCACCAACGGCAATAGACTGGACTAACACAACTTGGATTAATGGTTCTGCAAACATGGATTCTCAAACAGGAACTTTTCCAGACACAATTGCGAAAAACGGTTCGGACATGTATGCATATTCGACAGATCCCACTTACGCTTCTATTCCTCAAGATCAATCCGTACTTGTTTCTCAATTTACAGCTCCAGTATCGAAGCAGGTCCGAAAGCGTGACCGCCCCGTGCTCGCCACCAACCCCCCAGTCCGTAAAAGGGCGCGAACGTCGTCGAGTGGTTCTGTCGTTCAACGGTCGCCCGGTGAAAAATCGCGATACGATACTTCTCTGGGACTCCTTACTAAGAAATTCATCCAACTTATGAACGACTCCGATGACGGCGTGCTCGACCTGAATCACGCAGCGTCGGTGCTGGCAGTTCAAAAACGCCGTATCTACGACATAACGAACGTTCTAGAAGGAATCAAATTAATTGAAAAACGATCAAAAAACAACGTCCAGTGGGTCAAATCGTCGGATTCAAACATCCCGGATGAAACGGGTCGGCAAGTCCAACTGCACAAGGACGAGCTGCAGAACTTAGCTGAGAAAGAACAGCAGCTTGATGACCTCATTCAGCAACGTCAGGTTGAACTGGAGCGGCTGTCCGAGTCGAATTCAAACCATTCATTCGTGACGTACCAAGACATCCGGGGCATTCAAAGCTTTCAGGAACAAATCGTGATTTGTATTAAAGCCCCCCAGGACACGAAACTAGAAGTTCCCGACCCAGATGAGAAAATACAAATGCTCTTGAAAAGCACCAAAGGTGAAATTGATGTTTTTCTTTGTCCTGATCCGGTTGACCTCGGATCGCCATCAAAAACTTCTTTATCTGATGATAATTCCAGTTCACCGCCGAGCGATTTTTCCGAACGATTATCACCAAGCACGCAAAACCACTACGCCGTGGTGCTGGAGAAAGACGATGACCTGTCGCCTTCCATCGGGAGTTCCGCCAACACGAACCGAACCACCGGCGACGAAGTTGATTCCGCTTTCATCGAAGAAGACTCCGGCTCTTTTATAGCGCTCTCTCCCGTCGCCCACCCTGACGATTATCTTTTCTCGCTCGACGATAGCGAAGGGATCTCAGAACTCTTCGATATGAATGCGACGGCGTTGCCGAACGCCGACTCGATGCTTCCCCACAAATCGTAATCCGGTCCAACTCGCCGTCGGCGCTTGTTATAGTCTATCGGGTCAGCAATGATTTCGTCCGCTGATCATGCTGCTTCATCTAATTCTCTTGCGCTGGGGTGTACTACTTGACAAGGACACTGTTCAATACAAAGAGGATTGGGCAATCAAGAACATCTGAAGAAAACATTGAGCGTGTAAGGCAAGCCTTTCAACGTTCTCCTATGAAGTCCATCCGTACTGCTGCCAGACAATCATGCCAAACTATCACATTCAACAGTGCACAAAGTCCTACACAAGAATTTAAGATTGTATGCTTACAAAGTGCAAATGTTACAGGCACTTCAGCCAAACGACATGCCAAGACGAAAAGAATTTGCAGTGAATATGTGCTTTGTGCAACTAATGGTGCCCATATAGAAGTGTATTAAATAGAGTAATGATATTTTTAATTAAATGTTTAGAAGTGTATTAAATGTGTCAATAAAAACTTAATGAAATACTGATTAAGATAAAACAACCCTCATTGCAATATCTTATCATTTCACTTAGTAATAATTTTTTTAAATTGTAAAGAGACTTTATGGATACCCTGTATAATACAGTGTTAACATGGCTAAATTTGTCAAAAAAGATATTGCTTTTGCTGCTATTTTACTGAACAAGATAATTTTGTTATCAACATGGAATTCAAATGACAAATTTTCATCAGCAGTACCAGTAACACCCAAATACTTTACCAAGTTGACTGTCTTTATGTCATTATCATCAAGCTTTGTTAAATCATTGTAGCTGTTTTTAAAATGTTTTGGTTTTGCTGGATCTATTATCTATTTATTGGCAATTAATCACATGCTTATTTTTGTAACTTCCTCTCTTATTTTAGTATGTAAATTTTCTAATTTTTTGTTGTTGAACACTAGATAAGTAACATCTGCAAATAATTTGGAGTTTGTTGATAAAATGCTAATAACATAGATTATACTACAAAAGAGATAGTACCAAAAAAGAGCTAGGGCTACAAAATAAGTAACCATAAAAGGACTGGATATAAAAGAGTTAGTGCTATAAAATAGCTGGCTATACAAACCTTGTTGAATAGACCTCACTCATCTATTTGGAGGTTTTTTAGTGTTTTACAAAAGGAGGAAGGTCTTCAGGATGCTGATTTAACAGCTTTCATGGCTGGTCAGGAAATACAAAAGAAAAACTACAGAAATGTGAATGACAGGCTAAAAAACTTGATAGCTACAATTTTTCTTCAATTTGGTATTTTAACTCTTTTTTTGGTACTAGCTCTTTTATGTCTAGTACTTTTATGGCTAGCTATTTTGTGGCACTAGCTCTTTTTTGATACTAGATCTTTCGTAACTAGCTGTCTTGTAGCTAGCTCATTTGTGGCACTAGCTCTTTTAAATGGACACCAGTAATATCATTAGGCACTTTATGGTAATCATGAGTGCTGTTGTTCTGAAGTAGATCAAATTTTTTTAATATTCTGGAAATGTGGGAGAGAATAGAAATCAGCTGATAATTTGTTATGTCACTTTTATTTTCTGATATATAATATTTTAAAAATAGGTATAACTTTTGCAATTTTTTTAAGCAGTCAAGAAAAATTTCAAGCAAAAATTGAACAAGTAGGAAAGAAAAAAGCAAGAGGATTGGCTGCAACTTTTAAAAAATAATAAAAGATTTCCTCAAAGCCCCAACTCCTATTTTTGAGAGAATTTTTGTGGTTTTAAATTTTAGAAGGTGCTGTTGGTGTAAGGAATAGTGAAAGTGAAATATGTGTACCTAAAAATTTCTTAAAATTATCATTGTATAAAGGAATTTTATCAACAAGATTTTTGCCATTAAAAAATAATCATTAAAAATTTTGCCATACTATAAAGATTTGTGATTTCTGTGCCATTGTGATTTAATTTTTCAAGAAAAAGAGGTTTATTAAATTTAGAGGAAATTAGTGATGTAATTAACTGCCAAAAACAATATGCATTGTTTTTATTTTTTAGCTCAGCTTTAGAATAGTTCTTGTTGGAAAAATATTTTAGTTTAGTTAACTTTTTGGAAAATTGTTTGTAATATTGCTTTTCAGTTCAGTTCAGTTTTCTTTTATTTCTGCACCGCCACATGAACAAAATAACAAAATGTTGAAAAGTTTGTGTGTTGTTAAAGACGGGTTAGAAAAAGGAAGAAGCAACAAAACGAGTTGACGTTGTGTCTTGCTAATTAGCAATGAAAGGTGTGACTTGTTGTTTAATATAGAAGCAAGGTTGCTTCACCTCATTATAAAATTGTTTAAAAAAATAGAAAGAAAAAAAGAAAATAAATAAAGAATAGGACCGAGGTTATTTGCTTATAAAACACTGCTATGGGGGCGGTGCAATGGTGGGACCATAGCAGAGTTCGGCTGGATGAATATGATCAGTCCTTAAAAATATGTAAAAGCATGAACACATTCTACCAGCCCAACAGGCAAACAAACCCACCAAAAGAAATCCTGTTGCGGATCAAAAGATCATTTCTCGAACAAAAACCTCAGTAAGAAAAATACAAAAACAAAAACATTACACCATTAGTAAAAAAAAAAAACAAACAAAAAGAACACAAAAACAACATAAGAAAACATACTAAAATAAAAAATAAAAAAAAAATCTACAAAAACCGATGCAAAGTAATAACAATAAATAGTAAAATAAAATTTATGCAATAGCTAAAAAAAAATTGTTCAGGTAGAAACAAGAGTGATCCTGAAGAACTTTTCTTGAGTCTTTTCTTGACCGTTGTAGAGTTGAAGATTTTCAAATTGTTCAGTTGTTGTCCTGAAACACAAGAAAAGGAAGACCAGCAAAAGATATTAAATGATGACCTATGTAACAGTTTATAAGTTTGATTGTTGTTCAAGGAAGAATGCTTTAGATTTTTTAACAAATGTACTTAAGGATTTACATAGTTTTATTTTTTCAGGTAATTCATTCCAAATTTTTGGGCCAATGTATCTTATTGATTGTTTTGTTACTGTGTTTTTGCATGATATAGGTATGATTTGAGAGTTACTTCTAGTAATTACAGTGGACGTTTTTCTTTGAAATATATTGTTAAATGCTGACGGTAATTGCTTGTGGAATGATTTGTACATGAAAATTGAAATATTTAATTTATAGAGTTGTTGTATATTAAGAATATTATCTTTTATTTCTTTGTTGCGTTTTTTTGCGGGATTAGTGCAGATTATCATATTAATAAACTTGTTGCAGATTTTTTGTAATTTATTAAGTAACACAGAGTGTCCATAGCACCAAGTTGTAATGCAATACCTTATATGACTCAGAATTAGTGAATGAAAAAGTGTATGTAGAGCTTCTTGAGTTAAAAAAGGCTTTACTCTCATTACTGCGTATAGCGATGATTTTAGTTTGCTGATTAGCATTGCCATGTGGTTTTTCCATGTTAGGCGTTCATTGAATATAACACCTAGCAATTTAACTGAAGTGACTCTTTCAATTTGATTTTTTCTAATAGTTAAAACTGATTCTTTTGACAATGTTTTTGTGGTACAAGAGCTAAATAAAATGTATTTTGTTTTTTTGACATTAAGGGAAAGCTTATTTGCTATTAACCAGTTGTCAATGTTTTCGAGTTCTTTATTTCCTTTTTGAAATAATAAATAATTGTTTTTTGCACTAAGGATGATCATTGTATCATCAGCAAAAGACAGGTTGTTGCTATATTTGAGACATTTTGAGAAGTCATTAATGTAAATTATAAACAAGAGTGGACCGAGTATTGAGCCTTGAGGTACCAAGGAAGAAATAGGTTCTATATTTGAAATACTTGAATTGCAATCAACTTGTTGGGTTCTTCCAAATAAATAACTTTTAAACCAATCATGAACTGTGCCTCTCACACCATAATGATACAATTTATTTAGTAATATTTCATGATTAATAGTGTCAAAAGCTTTAGACAGGTCAAGAAAAATTCCAAGGCTATTCATTCTTTCTTCAAATGATGTTGCTATTTGATCAGTAAGCAGGGAAGTAAGATGACAAGTTGAGTGTCCTCGTCTAAAACCGAATTGATTTTCACTAATCAAGTTAAACTTATTTAAAAAAGAATATAAACAAATATAGACAAGTTTTTCAATTATTTTAGAAAAACAGGAAAGTAAGCTGATAGGCCTGTAGTTAGAAATATCTTTGGGACAACCTTTTGTTTAAAGCAAGAGATAAATTTTTCTTGTGATAAAGATTGATTAAAGATGTAGCTAAGAATGGATATTACATTTTTAGGGAGATGTTTAAGTATAAATGAAGGTATACCATCCCAACCTGAACTCAACTTTGGCTTTAAAGTAGATATAATTCTTTTGATTTCTTGTGGGCATGTTGGATAAAAAAACATGGAAGAGGGGTTTGAAGAACCTAAGTAATCTTGATAGTTAGCAGCAGAAGCAGGGAGCTGAGATATCAGTTTACATGAGATAGTAGAAAAGTGTGTGTTAAATGTGTTTGCTATTTTTTTAGGTTCATATATCATTTTTCCAGCTTCTAAGATACAATTAGTTTTACTGATGTTTGCTTTAGTCCTTCCCAAAATTTCATTAATGGTTTGCCAAGTTTTTTTTATATCATGTTTATAATTTTTAAATTTGTTCTTAAAATATTCTCTTTTTTTTTGCTTAATAAGATGAAAATATTGATTTCTAATTTTTAGATACTTTTCTTTTGCTAATAAGTTATTTTTTTGTATATATTTTTTGTGTAATCTGTCCTTTTTGTGAAGTAAGCTCCAAAGCTCTTTGTCAAACCATTGGCTATTCTGTTTTTGATTTTTTGATTGTTTAAAAAAATTTTTGGTTAAATTTATTTAGAAAAATATTTTGAAGGTTTTGAAAAGCTAAATCTGGGTCAAAAAATGTAGCAACATTACTGTAGTCAATATTTTTGAGAGAAGCTTGAAAATTTATTAGATTAGAAGCAGAAAAGAATAAATTTTTGATTGGACAAGATTGTCTTAATTTAGCAATTTCAGATATTTGAAAAATAGGAAAATGGTCAGAGACTATGCACTAATATGCCACTTGTTATATTGACACAAGATATATTTGTCCAAATATGATCAATGGTGGAAGCACAAGTATTTGTTAGTCTTGTGGGGCGATTGATTAAAGGAAAAAAATTATTATTAAACATGGTGTCTGTTAAAATTTCAGTGCCAGGGTCTTTTTGGTCAATGAGATTAATGTTTGTATCACCCATTATGTACACATTTTTGTTATGTTTTAATTTATTAAAGACAAAATTGAGGTATTCAAAAAATTTATTTAGAGATTTTGTATCTTTCTTAGGTGATCGATAGATTGTCCCACAGGTAACAACCTTATGGTCAAAGTAAATATCTATAAAAATTGATTCAAAGATTTTTTCATCCATTATATTTAAATCAGAACGTATGTCAAAGATCAGGTTTTTTTTTATGTACAAAGCTACTCCACCACTTTTATTATTTTTACAAGGATTTGACAAATAAATGTAATTCTTTAAATTTTTGTACTGTCTTGTTGAGTTAGGTTTTTCCCAAGTTTCATTAACTGCAATTACATGTGGACTAGAATCTCGAGCGGATATCAAACACTCAAACTTGGTAAAATTATTGGGATTAATAAGTGATCTCATATTGATGAAAAAGTATTTTCACTGGAGTTTTTAAGGAGTATTGCTGCTTCATTTGAGCTTAAATAACTATCATTTCCTAATGAACAAATTTGTGTTTCAGTGTCATTGGATACTTCTGTACAAATTTCTGGAAAAAGTTGGTTTCATTTTTTTGCATCATAGCTATGTTTTTGTTGATTTAGATCAGTTGTAAAAAGGTTTGAAAAATCAGAAGACTCTAGAGCATGAAAAGAAAATAAGGTTGCAGAGCAATTAAGACATAGAGATTTGTTTAAAGAATTTTTTTCATTAGAATGCTTATTAAAACATTGAGAGTGATAGTTTTGATTGCAGGAGTTACAAAGTGAATATAGTTGTTTTTTTTTAATTTGTTGTTTACATTCAAAGCAAATAATTATTTGGCTATTACTACTATACATCAGTTATATGAACAAACACAAAAGAAAAAAAAAATTTACACAGACAAACAAAAAGATTAACAAAGAGAGAATATCAAAAATAAAAAATGCTAAAATAGCTTCTATTAAATTTATTAAATTAAATGCAAAATTTACTAATAGGTAAAAAAAAAAAAAAAAAAATTATTATGAGATAAGGGTACATGAAACCAGCCAATTTATAAAGATATATTAATAATTTTTTGTATTGGGAAAATTTAGTTTAGACTAAATAATAAAAATTGACCAATTCAGTATAGAATAAAAAAGATAGATCATTGTTTTACAGTTTGTGCATAACTGAGTTCACTTTTAATTTTAGTTATATCAATAAAATCATCAATTACCTTTTTTTATTGTTATGAAAAACAAAAATCTCACCCTTCCAACTCCAAACTGGGCATTGTTTAAATTCCAAGCAAGCTTTTTCTAATAGTTGCAGTCAACGTTTTGTAAGGGATTCTGTGATAATCATTTTAGTTCCTTTGAGAAGTCTTTTTTTTCTATATATTTCATTTTTTTGTGTCCTAGGAATGAACTTGACAATAACTGGGGTGCCTTTTTTTGAGGGTAGTGGATGTGCAATGTCAAGATCATTTGCCTGTAAAGGTGAATCAAGTTGTAAATGTTCATTTAAAGTATTACAAACAAAGTTTTCTATTTCTAAATACTTCCCCGGTTTTGATTTTGGTACGTTTTCACATCCATGAATGACCAAACAATTTGACCGACTATATTGCTCAAGGTCATCTTGTCTTCTTTCTACAGCAGATAACCTTTTCATGGTTGAATCAATCATCTGCTGCAGTTTTAGGAGAGCTTCTTTCATGTGAGCTCGTTCTTTTGTTCATCATTTTTTGATACATCTGTAACACAAATTTTAGAGGCAGCATCTGATCTTGGATTTTTAGATTTATTTTCATAATTTGATTCATAAACTGCCAACCTTTTTTTCATTGATTCCATTTCAATTTTAATCTTTTTTAAATCCTCCATTTTTTATGTTTGTTAGAAAAATAATAAAATTCAAAGTTTTTAATTTAACAATTGAGTACACCCAATAAATTACAAAGAAATTTTGGCTTAAAACTATACACCACCTATTCCATGTACCTTATCTTATTCAAATAGAATGCTTTTGCTCATTGTTTCTATTAATCAGATGCATTTTATATAGCTTTTGTTAGTGCTTTATAGATTTAAGAATAGCTGAAGTGATTTTTTAAAGTTTAGTTTACTTTTATGATAATTTTGCAACAGTGCATGACTATCAATAGTTTTACTAATTATTTTGATGCAGTTATTCAAAACAATGTTGAAATTGTCCTTGGTGATATTATGTTTATGTTCAAAAATTCAGCAAGACCATTATGTAGGTGTAAGTCTAAAGAAAATTTATCTGTTTTAAAATTAGACATTTTTTTGTAAATGGTTTGCAATTCTTGTTATTTTAATAGATATAGAACATAAGATAGGATAATGATCTGTTAGATGTGTTCTAATAACTCCAGGTTTAATTGCATGTAACTGTCATTTCTCAATGGAGTTAGTAACTTGCATTGGAATTGTGATCAGAGGAAAATAGCTGTAGCTTGCCAGCAAATTGATAAAGTCAGTTGTGAAATTGAATAGCATATTAGATGATAATGTATGATTAATGTTGATATATCTAATTGTTTATTTAGGGTGTCTAAAAATATGTGCATATTATTTTTAGGTTGTTGATATATTGTATCTATTACTATATTAGAGTTACAAAATTTTATCCATATATTTTCACAATCATCAATCTCCATTTCATAATCAGTTTTTAGTTCATATGTTATTAGCAATATATAAAGCTACACCACCTACATTAGTAGGTGAGTTGTTATGAATTAGTGTATTGCATAGTAAATTTATGTTTGTAAAAAAAATATTATCCAGTGATGTATGCCATGTAGTTAGAACTTCAAAAAAAGAGTCAATGTTTTTGAAGAGACCTGAAATTAAGGTGTAATACAAAGTTTTTGGTATTGTTCTTAGCACATATATATACCCAGGAATAGAAATTTTTCAACATAAAACTTGTTTGTATTTTTAAGAAAAAATAATTTTCAATAAGAAAATCTATCATTTATTATTACTTAAAGAAATACAGAAAACAAAAGCAGATACATAGGTTAGAATGAAAGCTTAAGTCGTATTTACCCAATATTCATTGAATAATATATAAAAACAGTTGAGTGCAGTGAATTACCACTATTTTTTGTTAAATTATAATTCATAAACTCATATTGTTTTTTTTTATCTAATTTTGGTTGTAAGTTTCTTTTTTTTACTACTATAAAATAGTAGTAACCTAGTTAGCTATGCAGGTTTGGGGCTAAAGAGTTTGGCAAACATGATTTTAGCTTGCACCAAGTTTGGCAATAGATAGATTTTGGCACTAGTACTTTGATTAATTATAAAGTTTTTATGTTTTTTGCTTGATTTTAAGTGTTTCTTACCTGTAAGAAAATTTTCTGTGCAAAATATGTATAAACAGTCACTAAAACTCCACAGAAACTAGTCATAAAGTAATATTTTACATGGGTTTTATAAGTAGAAATTAGTGATGTACCGATACCACATTTTAAGCCGATACCAATACCAGCATTTAGAGCTGATACCGATACTGCCGATACCACCGATACTTTTTTATCTATCTAGCACCATCAGTAAAAGTTTTTGTAAGTAACACCAAAGAATGTATTGACTAAATCTAGTATGTTATTGCATTTTGAATTTTTTCCAGGTATATATCTATCATTATATTCATTACAATATTATTACAAATCTGTAAAAGAAATCATTAATTATGTCAGAAATCCAATCCAGTTCCAGGGGGGAAGAAAAATTTTTTATATTTATACGTCAAAAAAAAATTTAATAATTATTTTGTGCTTAAAAAGTATCAGCAGGTATTGGCTATATTTACCAATACTGATACTACTAGCCGATACCACAAAAATAGGCCGATACCACCGATATCGGTACATCACTAGTAGAAACCAAACCATTTGTTTCATGCTAACATGCTTTTTCTGTTTTTTTATAATGACATTTAAGCTCCGAAACACTAAACTACAGCTTATAATTTTTCAAAGTTTATCAACAAAACACTAATAATAAAAGCAAACAGTTTTATATGTTTTGAACACTTAAAAAATTAACTACACTTGTGTTTTAACATAATTGACCAAGGCACTGAACTCTTGCATGCTGAAATCTGTCTTGCCATATTCAGTCATACTGAAATCTTGTTTGTTATATTCTTGCAACCATAGCTATTTACCATAATATATACTATTAAAAATTTTTAGCACTTACAGCTCCAGGTTTTTTCAGGATCTGATTTCAGAACTGAAATAGAATCAGATAAATGTACTGTAAAACAATAGTGGAAGTAATTCTTTAAAAGTAGAATAGGTTTTTTGTAGTATAGTAAAGCATCATGTGGTAATGTAAAAGTTAGTTTTGCTACATTATCAGTTTCCCAGAACAGATACAGTGTGCTTTCTTTATTTAAATTAAGAAGGCATTTTTTTAGTTTTTACTGTGCAAGAGGATCACAAATAATACAGTTATGGAGAGGGAAAAAGAGGCTCAAAGTACAAACCATAAAAGGTTGTGAACAAATAACCGAACTTTTTAAAGATTTTATTACTTGATTAAAAAGTTGCAGTTTTTTAAAATTAAATTTTTCTGTTGATCTTTGTTTAGGTCAATATTAATTTTAAAGTTTTGGATTATAATATTCTTAAATATTAAAACAAATAACAATTTTGATTAAGTTTTTATAATAGTGAATAATGTATTTATGATTACAATTCTGGTTTCATTAACTGTTTGCCATTACTAAGCTTGCAAGTTCTTGCAATTTCCCAAAATTTAATATTGAAGTAAGCTTGGCAAATAGTGAATAAGAACCTAGAATTCTTGGTTTTAAAATTTCTTAAAGAATAATCTAAAAAGTTAATTTCTCATATCAATGCTTATCTATATTGATTGAGATGTTTTATAATTTTTTAGTTGTTTCTAACAATGTGAACATTTTATTGTTTTTTATCAAAAAAACTATTTATTTCATTTTTGATTTAAAAAAATAATTAATTATCATGTGTTATTTTGATTAATAATTTTACTTTTTAACTTTTAAATTTTATATTAAATTTAATTAAATATTAAGTTAGAATAAAATTTTTCACTCTTAATAATACACATTAGTCACAACTTATTTTCTTGTTATCAAATAAATTTTGTGGAATATCATTTTAGACTCTACTAATAGGATAGTCTTTTAAACTTAAAATTTTATTTTACTGTTACAGAAATTTTTTAAAAAATTTTGTGCTAGACAATAATAAAAATATTGATATGCTCAGAAAAGAGTTTCGTATTGTTTTACCCATAACAGTTGATGAGTATCATGCTGCTCAACTTTGGTCTGTTGCAGAAGCCAGTAAAAATGAAACTGGTGGTGGAGAAGGTATTGAAGTGCTAAATAATGAACCATATGAAAAAAATCAGGAAAAAGGACAGTATACAAAAAAAATTTACCATTTACAAAGTCGTGTTCCTGGTTTTATTCAAGTACTAGCTCCTAAAGGATCATTGGAGTTTGTTGAAGAAGCTTGGAATGCTTATCCTTATATTAAAACAGTAATAACAAATTCATACTTGAAAGAAAATTTTGAAATTTGTATCCAATCAAAGCATTTAACCGATTTAGGAGAGTCTGAAAATGTTCACAAGCTTCCTGAAAACGAGTGGAAAAAGACAGAAGTTATTAAGGTTGATATTGCAAATGATCCAGTATCAAGTGGTGATTACAAAGAAGAGTTTGATCCAGCCAAATTTGTTTCAAAGAAAGCAAAACGAGGTCCACTTGGACCACATTGGATTGAAAAATTGAAAACTGAAGCAAAGATTTATGCTGAAACAAAGCAACAAGCGAAAGAACAAGGCTTAGAACATAATGAAAAACCCCCAGTGTATATGTGTGCATACAAGTTAGTGTCCTGTCGTTTTAAATGGTGGGGGTTGCAAAATCGTGTGGAAAAAATGATTCAAAACCAAGAGCATCGTTTATTTTCTAATTTTCATCGCCAGGTATTTTGTTGGATGGACAATTGGTATGGTTTGACTATGAACGATATACGAGAATTAGAAGACAAGACACAAACAGAACTTGATGAAATGAGAAGAAAGGGTAGCATTAAAGGAATGAAATGCCAAGAATAAAGCATTGAATTTTTAGTTTTAATATTATATGTACTTTAAATGTTTTGAATAAGGTTGCTATTTCTGCTAGTTTTTGGCTTATTTTAATATATAATGTTTTAAGTAGAAGCAAATCTATTTTTGATTCTTATCAATCAACAATTTATAACAAGTTTCTGTCGTTTAAAAAACATTACCAAATATTCATTTGCAAAATATTTTAGGTAATTTATGTTTTGATTACTTGACTAAAATGTAGTGGCTAGAGATCTGGTACCAAATCTAAAATTTTCAAAATAAGAAGGTTTAGTAATTATTCTATCATGCTTATAATATTATTTTTATCCCGTTTTCCATTGCTGTTATGGTACAATGGCTTGAAAATTGGACAGTAAAATATTGTGCCCAGGTCTGATTCTCATATATTAGTTTAGATTAATATTAAATGTTTTATAATGGATAACATTATTTACTAAGATTTAGTCAAATTAGTTAAGTTAAGGTTAGGCTGGACTTAGGTTGTGCTTTATAAACCCAAGATTAAGCATTTTTCTGCTATAATAAGCATCAGGCGTTTTTTTACATTCTCAGATTAATAAAGAAACAATTTATGTGAAAATTATAGCTGGAAAAGTCCTTGTTAAAAAAAAAATCCCATATCAGATGTATAGCCACTGAAAAAGTTTAAAGAAATATAGCAATAAATCAAGATTTAATGTTATTTTTTATTTGATAGTATATTATTATATTTGTATACTTTTATTATCATAAATTGATCTATCTTTTTGATTTATATGAAATATATTATAGCCATCGAGCAATTATCCTATTCTGTTGTGGAATATATAAACCTATAAAAACGTAATTTTTTTCTTGATTTTTTATTTAGCATTTAACCCTTTTTTAAAGTTATTGCAAATTATTTCATTTTAAATTTTTGCTGTGTTAAAACAACTAGCTGGTTGAGTGCTGCAGATA
This sequence comes from Diplosoma virens, assembly GCA_963680785.1. NCBI lineage: Eukaryota > Metazoa > Chordata > Ascidiacea > Aplousobranchia > Didemnidae > Diplosoma > Diplosoma virens. The sequence continues at coordinate 25,442,806 of OY796892.1, read as the reverse complement.
GGGTTATGAACAAATGCTTCTCTCAAGTGTGCAATTTCTAGAAGCTTAGATTTTTGGTTGCTACTAGTGTTAACCTTCCATTGCTTTATTAAGTTAAGTTTTTTTCATTTTGTCCTTCTATGAAGTAAACACAGCTGTTAGTGTACTTGTTAAATTTAATATATTTTTAAGGTGTTGTTGCCGTTAAAGATTAAAATACAAAAGAAATCTCCCTTTTAAATAGTTATTTTTTATCGTTATTATTCTTTTTTAATATATTTGTTTGTTTAATAAATATCATCTGTATTATTTTTATTTACTCTAAGCAAGATATGTAAGTTTTTAAAAAACTCTTTTGTTATAAACTTATTGTTGCCCATAACAACAACTAAACTATGGTTAAACATAAAATTGTTTTGTTGCTTAAGCTATTTGATGAAAAGGTTTAAAGTATATTATTTTTTGCTGCATTTCAAGTATGAAAAAACCAGATTTGCATGAAAATATAGAATATTATGTTTAATATTTTGTTTTTGGCATAGTGAGTAATAATAGCTTATTTCTTAGTGCAATATTTACATATTTAATAAAAAGTTCTGTATATGATTTTTATAGCATTCAAAGACCTTATAATCAACTCCTGCACTTGCAAGCGCGTTCATTCATTTGCTTCAGTTTATAATTAATTCCAACAAATCAAAGAATTATTGTGATAAAAAAATCTTTATCAATTTTATGTAGTCAGTTCTAATGCTATTGCTATTATTTTCAAATGTATAATTATGTGCAATATTTTTAACTTGAATTTGTTTAGGCTTATTTCTTAATTAAGTTTTTTTTTCTGAAAAATGGCTTTGTTTAGAAAAGAGTTTCGTTTTGTTTTACCCATAACAGTTGATGAATATCAAGCTGCCCAGCTGTGGTCTGTTGCAGAAGCCAGTAAAAATGAAACTGGCGGTGGAGAAGGTATTGAAGTGCTAAATAATGAACCATATGAAAAAAATCAGGAAAAAGGACAGTATACAAAAAAAATTTACCATTTACAAAGTCGTGTTCCAAAATTTCTTCAAGTACTAGCTCCTAAAGGATCATTGGAGTTTGTTGAAGAAGCTTGGAATGCTTATCCTAATTGTAAAACTGTTGTGACAAATCCATACATGAAAGAAAACTTTGAAATTTGTATCCAATCAAAGCATTTAACCGATTTAGGGGAGTCTGAAAATGTTCACAAGCTTCCTGAAAACGAGTGGAAAAAGACAGAAGTTATTAAGGTTGATATTGCAAATGATCCAGTATCAAGTGGTGATTACAAAGAAGAGTTTGATCCAGCCAAATTTGCTTCAAAGAAAGCAAAACGAGGTCCACTTGGACCACATTGGATTGAAAAATTGAAAACTGAAGCAAAGATTTATGCTGAAACAAAGCGACAAGCGAAAGAACAAGGCTTAGAACATAATGAAAAACCCCCAGTGTATATGTGTGCATACAAGTTAGTGTCCTGTCGTTTTAAATGGTGGGGGTTGCAAAATCGTGTGGAAAAAATGATTCAAAACCAAGAGCGTCGATTATTGACTAATTTTCATCGCCAGGTATTTTGTTGGATGGACAATTGGTATGGTTTGACTATGAACGATATACGAGAATTAGAAGACAAGACACAAACAGAACTTGATGAAATGAGAAGAAAGGGTAGCATTAAAGGAATGAAGTGCCAAGAATAACACTGATAAATTGCTAGTTAACATAAAAGTCACTATTAGATGTTTTCTATTCCCATTATTAATGTTTTTGTTAATATTGTTTACCCTATTTTAGGAAATTATATCAGAGGTTTTTTTCTGAATAGTCTTTAAATTCATTTTGATAAATCTTAGATTGTCGTAAATATATTATAGACCAATAATTTGCGCTCCATTTTGGATTCGACTGAAAATCTCAATTTTTTTTGCTTCAGTATTTTTTGGTTAGAAATTCGAGCTTTTTGTTAGAACATTTTTTTGTAAGAATCGTGTTTATACTGTATGTTGTTTTGAACTATTTAAAATTTCTTAATTGTCAGCAGCTCTTTTTCAAACGTTATTAATCAAGCTTGATTTTTATGCTGTTACACCTAAATATCTTATTAAAACCTTAATTTAGCTAGATAATCTACTGAAACGAAATTTGTGTGGGCTGCAGTTATTTTTTTGCTTTTACATCTTATAATATTCCGTTTTCAACTTAGCATCTCCAAAACCTCGTGGTAAACTGTTAAAAATCACGATTGTACAGTAGTACCCGAATATTCTTATTATCGCTAAACGTTGAAAAGAAAGCGCAAATTTTTAAAAGCATTAAGCCTGTCGAATTTAGCTGTTTTTCATATTTTCAATAAAAAGTTGCAAATTTTTTTCCGACATAAACCATGCTGCTTCACTTAAAAAATTATATGGAATTGCTAATTGCTATGCTTCGGTAAATAACTCATGGAGTATCTCCGCGGAACTGTGTGATATTCAATGTCAATGGCGCTTTTATTGGCTGTGATGTGCAGTGTAATACTTAAAACAAGCTTTGAAGTAGCCTTAAAATATACATTGTCATTATCGCGGTAAAATTTATCATGAAAATTATTTAACTTCTATTCAAACAGCCGCTATATAGTTTTTTAGGCTTGACGTTTTTATCTCTATCAGATTAATGTAGTTTAGCTTCCCTAAAGCAAAGTACCTAACCTTGCTCAAAAAAATTCGTCTTTGATTCGATAATTTACTCATTTCAAGCTATTGATGTTATGTTTTAGAGCTCATTAGTAACTTAACGAACAACGTAAAAACGGAATCAAAAACCTTTTCGAATACCAGAGTTTTGTTAGTTGATTCCCGGACATAAACAGATGACTTTCACATTATTTACTCACAGATAAGAAATCCGAATATTATGACCTTTCCGTTTGCGTTGTTAGCAGAGTCGCTTGTGGCTTTTCAGAAACGAATGTTGTTATGAATCAATTAGTTCGATTGGTCACTTGCTCGGCTTTCCTCGGCAATAATCTGTTGAATCATGCAATAAGAAAAAGTCTTTGATGATTCCTGTTAACTCATGTTGTGACTTCTTGCCTCACAGCCTCCACTTGTGTTCATATATCTACAGTCGTTCAATTAATTTAATTATGTTCAATTAAACTTTTACGTGCATTTTACGAAGGCAAACATAATAATTTTTATTCGTTTCAACTTGCTTGGCTCTTATGTATTGTTATTGCAATGCGATCCAGCAATAGTAGCTTATAAAAATTGTTATTGCACTGAAGTTACAAATGTTTCATATTTAAATTTCTTGAATGATGGTTTTCTTTTGCTCGATATGAGAAATTTGTTAAACCTAACTCTGCATAAACGATTAAGCATGCGTTGGTTTTTTGCTTGATTCCGTCAGTAAAAGTCTTTCTCCTGCCGTTTTTTGTGAGGTTGTATGTGTGCGAATTCAATATCTTACTTTTATGTTAAAATTAGTTGCTTAAACACTGATAGCTGAATTGATTGAGCAAAGTTGTTTGAATTGAGTATGTTTTTCCAATTTATTGTCATGAAAAAAATTCAACATTCATCCATTTTATCACATTGGTTATTCTTTTTATGTCTTTTGCTGCAATTGCATTAGAAAACGTTTTCCCAGCCATTGTTTTTTTGGCACATACCAATTTCTGTTAGTAGTAATTTTATGAGACTTATTAATTTGCCTATGCGTAATTTAGTTGAAATTTTTTCTGTGGATTTGTGGTTTTGCATAAGTACTCGATGTGAGTTAATTTCGATCTTTATATAATCAACCAATTCGCTACATGCTTTTATTCAAGTACCTTGTGATTGCAATTTCCAACTTTTCGTGATGTGGCAAAAGTAGCAATTATTTAACTATGTTCATGTTAAGAGCTTGTGAAGTTAATGAGTAACCGAAGTTCATTCGTCTGTTAGCGGAACCCAAGTTGCGGCCATCAATCGTCAATTTTATCGATTTTGCAACTGCCAAATACTTGATATTCTTCGATTTACTCAAATTTTTCGAAGCTTTATTGAATTTAAAAAATGAGCCGATATTGTGGTAAATGTTGGTAAATTCATGTACTCCTCCACGCAACTGTTTTAGCTGTTGACAAATACAATTTGCAAGCTAGTTTTTTCGTATTTGTTTAATATCTCAAAAAACAAGCAAAATGTTTTGTTTTACATGAATTAAATTGCTGCGCTCCGGTCTTGCGCGCATAACCAATGTACTGAGATGCTTGAACACGGTTGCCTTTGGGCTTTGTAATACCAAAGTTTAACACAAAAATTTATTAATACAACTTAACTCAGTAGAATCCGGTTATTACGACATCTCAACGGACCGTTAAAAAAGTGTCGTTAAAAGCGAATTGTCGCTATAGCGGGATTGGTGTATTTTATTCCTACAAAATGTTTTTAGTTCAATTTAAAGATCTAACAGGGATTACAAGCGTACCCAAATGAGCATTACTGCTTTATGGCGTGTCTTTGCTACGTTTAATCTGTGCAAGAATAAAACAAATCAGTTGATCAAAAATAAATTGATAATTTTGATCAACGGATTCTGCTTCATCGTGTAATTTTTTGCACACAACGTCCTTTCTCACCTTCCACCGATTTATCCAACTCATATTTAATTTCTTGGGATTTTCACAACCGCAAACTTCTGCATACTCTTTGAGCTTTCAACAGCAACATTTCCCCACTGACTGGAATTTTTTCGTCTCTTGCTGGACGAAACCATTTCATCAAAGGCTCATCCACCGCTTCAAAATTATGCTTATGCTTCCGTTTCGTTTTGCTGCTGCAACCTGCCATCTTTTCTTTATTCTTCAAAATTGTGATTAAGGATGTTCTTGAAATTTCAAGTTCCTTAGCAAGCGTTTACACTGGCGTATCATTTCTGTTCACCTCATTAACGATGTCATATATTTTCCATACTGGTAAGGATGTTCTTTTGTTAGACATCTTTCTGCTACTGTATATTCGGTACTGTACTTTTTTGTTTAAATACAGTACACAGTAGAGCAAAGTCGGACTTTTTATTAGGTCAACAAGGGTCGTGTATACGCCCTGTCACGCCATGGCTTTTGTTTTAGATGCAGACACTTGACACCTAAAAGGAGATTAGAGCTGCTAATTCCCGTCACGCATTTAAACAAAAGGCAATAACTGTCCCAAAATAAGATAATTTTGCTCGCGGGGATGAAGAACTGGCATCGTTAAAAGCGGGTGTCGCTAAAGCCGAAATCAAATGTACATAAAAGATAGGAATTCTGCCGGGACCAACAAAAATGCGTTGTCAAAAGCGAATTGTCGTTATAGCCGGTGTCGTAATATCCAGTTTTAACTATTAGTTCTATTAAATGTAAGATAACAAGATTGTTCAAGATTAGGCAAGAAATTAATGCCAACCTCATGTTTGATAAGTATAGCCATAAATCGGTTATCACGTGGATGCAATTCTAACTTTGTAATTCACGTAAATCCTGCATTTAATTAAAAATTGCAATTTTTTTTTGAAGGCAATTTGGTTGACTTAATAAGAAAAAGCTTTATTTTAGCAAAAAAATCAATATCTGAAATGACTTTGTACCTCATTTCACCTTGGTGTTAATTTCAGAAAAAAGCCAGTGGAGTTTCCTTCGTTACTTTTTCTTAAATGATGTAGAAAAAAACTTGTAGCTTGTTAATTTGTTCAAAACTAATGCAAAAATCCATTGATTAAAATGGTTAAAAACATAAACTGCTTTTACGCCATTTAGTTCTCAAGATTAGTCAGTATATAAGTCACAAATATTTTTTACCGTTTGTCATTTTGACACACACCGGACGTAGCCTACGTACTCAGACAAACAAAGAAAAGCAATTGCTCGCAACGTAATCAGCCAAGCTCTATGGAAGATAAATAACTTTATGAAATTAAAGTGCTTTCTAACAACTCCAAATAAAAATCTATCAATAGCAATCGCCTGAAAAGCAGCGCAATTAATGTAAAAAAGGTTAACGCACAGTATCTTAACCTAAGATATTGTCATTTCAACTGCTGATCTTGGGCTGTTTTCTAGACTAAAACCTGTTGTTGTTTATGTAGTCCGGGTAAGGGTAATTTTCGATCGTTTTAGTGTACCAAAGCTGCACTGCACCTCATGTTTGATTCTCATTATTGCCAGCGTATACTGGCGTTCTGTCACATTAAAACCGACAGCTCTCGCCCGACGATTCTCGAGTTCGAGACTGTTGAGAAGGCATTGAAGATTAAGCCTTCACTGCTGGGCTTTAAGTAACCCCTTCCATCCATACTTGCCTTTTCTATACAATCGGGAATACGAGCAAGCGGACTATAATTTTTAACAAGAAACTAATTCATATAGCTACAAAATCAGGTTCAGACTTAATATTAACCTGGCAATATTGTGCTTCATTGGGTCTGATAAATGCAGATAAAAACAGATCTGGCATGCGAGATCGATCGATAGTCTAAGATTTTGGTTTGCCTTTGGTATCTAGAAAAAATTGTTTTTATCTCGGATGATCGGGGCCTGAAAATGCCAGATTTTACCAAGTCTGTTTCAATTAAAAACTTAAGATAAGGGGCGGTTTAGCACGCCCAATTTATTCACGGATCTGTTCAATTCCTTAGGATCCCCGATCTATAACGAAAGAAACCAGTAGAAGTCTAGAAATTGCGCCATAGTTGCAATTATGTATTTCATTCCTATTTTTATCCTCTTGATCTTACAGGAAAGCGGCGGAGGCGCTACACATAAGGCAACTCTCAATTAATTACCCACACCTGCATCCAGAGATGCCAAGATATTGCTATCCGGTTGAAGTTTTTAATTTTGCTTTTTCTAGTTTATGCTTCGCTTTATGACTGAATTTTAAAGCTCTTTGCTAAAACCACCGAGCAGAGAGAGAGTGCCATAAAGTGTCTTTCCCAAGGACATCACAAAATGGCACGAGTTGGTTTTGAATCGCGGCCGTATCAATCACGGCGCTATTAACCACTTGGACCAGGGGCGTCCAACCCGTGGCCCGCACAGTATTTTTTGAAGCCCTCTGTCCCGCCAATTTTGGCAGAAGTCAAAGACAGGTTTGATGTGAAGACCCCTTTTTTCATGTTTTTTTCAAATTTTAGAGATCCCTATGATTTCGGGACAAAAAGTGGGAAATATGAGACCGATTTCAGGAGAGGACCTTTTTTTGTTTTTTTTTTTAGAGATCACTATGATTTCGGGACAAAAAGTGGGGTGTTTTATTTGTTTGGTCCACCAATATTTTCGATGGGTCAAAATGGCCCTCGGCTCAAAAAAGTTGGACACCCCTGGCTTGGACCATGCAACCCGATCGCGACGTTTGGAAAAGTCTGAAAAATGTTTAATTAGAGGAAGGTGGTGGCAGTTTGTTGGTGATTGCAATTGTATTTAAAATGAACGAACAATGAACGTTTGATAGCCTATATGAAATCACATGCGTACTAGCATAATGTCAAGAATACTGTATAGGTCCAGATCAGTGCTTTTCAACTTGGGGTTCTCGATCTCGTAGTGAGTCGTTTAGCTTTTTTCTGGGATCGCGAAAGCTTTTGATGAACAATATGAAAAAATATGATATTTAAGAAAAACAATATTTTAATTTATTAAAAACACAATTATTAATTTAAAGTTTTCTTAAAATTATTAATTGATATTTAATTTATGGCCACAATAACAGAGTTACCAATCAATCAATCAAGTTTTAGTTAGGGCATAAAACTTTCACAATGGAAAAACAGATATCAATGATGTCGCACTAGAAGACCTGCACAGAACTAGGAGAGTTGCACCACCTACCTGACAAAAATCCTACTATAAACTTGTTTTGAGAAAATTATGAACATTACAATTAAATATAATTGGTTTATTGCGTTATAATATAGAATAGATTCAGCTCAATGTTTTCTGAGTGGTGTCGGATATAAATGTCAAAACACGCAGCAAAATTGTTGAGTACGTATAAGCAAGAACAAGAAATGAAAAAATTACACTGTAAACACAAACTAGTTTTTGGGCCACAAATTGTCACAGCTAACAAAAATCAAGGAGTTTTTAGCTATTAAAAGTGAATGAGATAGAATAATTTTTAAAAATTTCTCCTGCACATCGGTTGTGAAGGCATAATTCGGATGTAAAAATGCTTGTTTAATGAAGCGTTCCAACGAGATGTTGCAGATTAACCAGAAAGGTTAAAAAAATGCCTTTTGGCTTGCTTATATATTCTTTCTATTAGCTAAAAGGCAAACTTCTTTCCAGCAATGGAAAAAATACTGACCTCAGTTAGAGAAGCAATAGGCTGTAGCCTGTAAGTAACGAGGTAACCTACAGCTTACGCTAATTGTCACGTATGACTAGGCTACCATACGTCCCAATTTTCAGAGCTCTGTCTTGCCCCTTTTAGCAGAAAATTCGTCGAAAATCGAAGACAGATTTAAGTGCAGACTCCATTTTTCTTGTTTTTTCGCGAGATTACTAGTTTTTTTTTCAGAGACAAGAATCACGAAATCCAAGACAAATCCAAAGTGAGACCTTTTTTCTAGAGAATATCTTTTTTTTGAAAAAAAATCATAAAATCCAAAGTCCATTTGAAGTGAAGACCTTTTTTTAGAGAACATTACTTTTTGGAGATAAATTTTTTTCTATTAATGAGCGTCCCGGTTTGCCCCTTCAAAAATATGATATGCCTACGTACGACGTACCTACCATATGAAGAGGAGAAGTTTGTGCAAAAGTTAAAATTTGTAATAAGGGAAAAGAATGGTAAAATTGACAAAAATAGCATTATATACATAGCCGTACCTGCCGTGGGGCATACATAGCGCAATTTAGGGCAATTGTCCCCTCCGAAGTTTCCAAAATTTGGGAAAAACTATAATTTTTTGAGCAGTGACAGTGATATGTTCGGGTAAAAGCAGAATTTTTTGGACAGTGACAAGAAAAATTGAGGCAAAATCAAGAATTTTAGGGTAATGACAAAGATTAAGAAAAGGTTTTTGTGCCAATTGTAGAAAAAATTTTTACGATTGTAGGTAAAAACCTTCTTTACCTTTTTTTTTTTAAAGAACACTTTGTTTTTTGGACGAAAATTGAGATATCGGAGACAGATTCAAAGTGATTCCTTATTTTTATATTTTTTATTTAGAGAACACTATAGTTTTGGACAAAAATTGAGAAGTCTGAGAGAAAGTCTTTTTTTACAAATCTGAGAAAATTTTTTTCTTTTTTCCTTTTTTTGTTTGGTCTTCACCCTAAAATTTTAGACAAATTTTTTTCTCATATCTGTAAAGTAGGCCTACTTGAAATCATGATTTGGGCATATATTACAAAATTAAGGTAAAACTCCATCGCCTTCTCAAATGTTTTTTGGCTGATACGCTTACGATTATACAGGATGACAATTAAGTCTTGTTACAATTAAAAGAAATTATTACTAAAGCAATTGGTAAAATATCTTATACAGATTTGTTTTATATTAATCAATGTTTATTAAAGTTTTATTTAAACTAAAATTTAGTGTTTCTGATTAAATTTGTATGTGCTTAATAAATGTGTTAATAAATTCTTGCAAACGATTGACTAGGCCTACTCCTCAGGAGAAGGCATAATGTGTATCCTGGTTTATTGAGACAAAATATGATGTTCAGACTCAGCGAAAATACAGAACTAAGTATAGAAGAGATCCACCATCACGTCCTTCAATTCATCGATGGCACAAGAAATTTATAGAGACAAAGTCAGTGTTGGATACAGTTAAAAGTGGGCGACCAAGAACATTTGGAAAAATTGTGCCTCCTCTGCAGGAGTACTTATTTTGCATGGGTTTATTAACACCATTATTTAACAGATAAAAATTTAATTTGAAACACAAAATTTTAGTTTAAATAAAAACTTTAATTAACACTGATTAATAGAAAACAAATCTATATAAGATGTCTCATCAACTACCTTTGTAACAAAATTTTTAAGTTGTAACAAGACTTTATGGACACCCTATATAATATACAGGGTGTCCATAAATTATCGTTACAATTTTCAAAGTTTGTTAAAATTTTATTTTTGAGATATTTTCATTTGATTTGTTTTATAGTGAAGGAAAATGCTTCAAGTTTTTTCTTTCTTAACAGGTACTTGTGGAAATAATTAGGTTTAAAATTACAATTTATTTAGTGAAACTTAGTCTTATCTTACAATTTATTTAGTGATTTAGTCGGCAGCGTGGTCGAGTGGTTAAAGCACCGGATCAACACGATCTCGGTTCAAAACCCACTTGCGCCGTTCTGTTGTGTCTTTGGGAAAGATACTTTACGGCGCTTTCCCCCTGCTTGGTGGTCTTGGCAAGCAGTTCAAAATTACAATCATATCTCTACTAAATTACTAGCAGACAGCCATATTTTGGCATCCCTGGAAGCAGGTCGAGGTAATTGCTTACTCTATGTATAGCGCCTCCGAGTCAGGAGGATAAATATAGAGATACAGTAGAAATAAAAAATAAAAAAAATAGTGAACTTTAGATCCAAACACAGCGAAACTTTAATCTGATGTCTGACTTTGTCTCTATAAACCAGAAAACACACTGGGATTTTTGCTACGGAGTGCTCATTTTTATGAATTCTATTTTCGTTACTAAATTCAAAAATATTCTGCTTAATCACTAAATAAATTGTGATTTTAAACCTAATTATTTCCACAAGTACCTGTTAAGACAGAAAAAACTTGAAGCATATTCCTTCACTATAAAGCAAATCAAATGAAAACATCTCAAAAAATAAAATTTTGACAAGCTTTGAAAATTGTAACGACAATTTTTGGACACCCTATGTATGATTGGCATATATCATTATTTTTCCTTGTGCATGTTAGCTTTGTAGCAAAGCCTTCGTTAGTATTATCATCATCAACATATCTTTTTACCCTCTTAACTCACAAGACTAGTTTGAAAGCGTTTTTAATTCCTCTACTTTCTGGATAGGCAGGATTTTTCTGAATATAAGTTAAGAACCAACATTACGATTATCATTATATTTTAATTTTAACCTTTTTACATTAAGTTTACTCATTATCAAAAATAACAGACTGGAAAGTATTTTTTGATAAAAACTAAATAATTATATATTTTTTGACAATAAGTAAAGTAATCTACTCGAAACGTTAAAATAAAGATGATAACCATAATATTGGCTCTTTGTTTTATCTAAAAATATTCAAAAGTTCCAGTCATCATGCCCCGCAAAATACTTTTGTTTGACGAAATTCTTTTATTTGTTCTTTATAGAGCTGCTTACTAACACCGCCAAGCAAAGAATACAGTAATGTTGTAAAGCGTGCTTCTCGAGTAAATAAAAAAACAATGAGACTAGGAGTTCAACCCATTGACCGCATTGATCGCATTTACCATCATTAGGGCGTATCTGCCAACACGAATGTAATCCATGTAAGATTTTAGTGCTTTTTTGTTAATTTCTTTTTTCTTTTTATAAAACAAATTTATATTGAGATGAAATAACCTTGCCTTCTGTAATACAACTACTACATAGGCCTATATTTCATTACTATCCTTTGAAAACTACAAAGTACACTCGTTTTGTTGTTTCTTTTTTCTAATGCGCCGCTTTGGTTATCTTTATTATTAAATAATAGTTGTGCTTTTACTGTGTGGCAGAGCAGATATAAAAGAAAACTGATTTAAACTGAAGACTTGTTAGCTTGGGATTTAAAATTAGGCCGTCGAACTGTTTAAAATCAGTGGTGGGCAGTAGGCCTACCGTGTATTAAAGTACCGCGGTACTTTTTTAGTACTAGTACCGGTACCGCGATACTTTTTTTATAAAGTACCGCGGTACTCTGTCTAATTCTAGGGTCATTGGAAGTTTTTTTGCAAGCATTGCGACATGTTTTTGTTTTTCGTATCGATTGCAGCTTTAAAGGAGTTTCTTGATTTATAGTAGTATTATCACAAATTCACATTTGTCATAGTTAAGTGTTTACCAGTACTTTCCCCATCTTTCCGGTACAAGTTACTATTATAGATAGTTTTAGATAGGGTCAGGTGTAGGAACGTTTTACGCACTTCATAGCCAGCAGCCCTTTTGCGACTTTTTTTTAGGCTTAGCTTACTCAAGCTAGCAGGGTAGTCTGGGTAGACTAGCATTTTAGTTATGTCTCAAATAAAAACTAAAAAAGTAAATTAAAAATTCCAAGCCACTACAATATCTTGGCATCTCTGAAAGCAATTATTTGCTGGATCTTCTCATTGCTTGCGGGCCTGCATATATAACATTAAATAAATAGGTACGGTATCACTTAAAAGTTGCCCTTAGTAGTCTGGAGGATAAATAAAGTTGAAATACGATAAAACTCAATAAAAATTTTAAATCTTGAAAACGAATGATGGGTTTGTGTATGAAACTTATTTTGTCTTATTTTTTCCATCAATTGTTTAAGTGTGAATAGAAAATGAAACAAATTTTAAAATGGTTGAAAAAATATTGTTTTGACTTATCGGTTTAAATATCAGGTTTTTTTTATTAAATTGAAGAAAGATCGTTAATTACTTATGCGCTTGAAGTTTTACATTATATAATTAATTGTATCATTTTTTATACGCCAGCGCCAGTCTATGTCATTCGACCTTTACAAACTGTACACATTTAATATAGGTATTTTTCTTGAAACTTTATTCAAACTTTATTTTTTCAACAATTTTAACAGAATAAAAAGAGGTTTCTGAAGTGAAATCAATCAATAAAATTCTAATTACCACAAAAAATAACACAATCATTTTTAAGTGTTAATATTGAACTTAACGGAAGACGCATTAACAGAGGTTATTTGAGTTGGTTTTATTCAAGCAGATGACACATCAAATGTAGCAGAGTTAAAAGATCCCTGCTCCAGCTTTTTTCTTATATTTTTGTTTGCAACAAGAATTAGGAGTGGAAATTATTTTACAACACTACGCACCGATATTAATATTTAGCATCAATGACTTGGCGTGAATAGCTATTTCATTTTTATATCTTGTTTTCTGTACATTACAATATCTAGAAAGGTGTACATTTATTTTTCCTCCTTATAAGTTGATTTTTGAAATAACTCTAAATAAAATAGCCCACTTTTCTTTGTTGCACTGAGTGTATAATGAAAAGGACCAAAAAATCAAACTATATAGATTTAAGTTATATTATGATATCAGTTTGCTTGAGGTAATCGAAAATTATCAAAAGACTTCCGTCCTACTTTTGAATTATGCTGGGGACTGTATTGAACATTTACGTACACAAAGTCAAAAGACATTAGAATAGAATATATATTGTGCTATACTTGAGTGCAATATCATTAATTGGTTGTATCGATGTTTTATTTTTTATTCTAATGTCAAAATTCGTACTATAAATTAAATAATTCTGAAAGAAAAAATGTCGGTGTCGTAAGTTATGACCAAATCAGTATTAAAATCCAAAATTACTCTTGGTAGAAATTTATTTTGATGATAATGACTGTTTTGGAAAATGTTAGGTTGTTTTATACTCTGACGCAGGCGGGTACGCGACAATTTGGCGAAACCAATTTGACCGGAGACAATTTGGCGGGGCAAATTTGTCGGCAAGCCATTTTGTCGGCGAGCTAATTTGGCGGCGAGCCAATTTGGCGGGAAAATAAATAAAAATGATTTACCTTCACTAGCGTTGGAGCGACAGCAAAAAAGTTTTGTAATGTCACAAAGGCAATTGAAAAGGCAATTGTAAATGTTCAGCTGATAAGAGCGAAAATTTTAATTTAAAGTTGTTAAATACGTTAAATTTAGCGATGTTTCTAGCCCAATATTTATCTATTTCAATTTACAATAGCTTAATTTCGAATATTTAAATTAAAAAAGGTACTTGAATAGTTAAATTTTCGAATCACGGTCGTTTAACATACATCTTTTACAAAAAAGTACAATAATGTAGCTTACTACAAAGAGACAGGTTTGAAGTTTTACGGTCGCACGAACTTATGACATCATAATGAGCAATTTACTATATCTAAACAAATCTATTCTGGTCGGCACGCATAAACAGTTTTATTTTAACTATTTTTTTAGTTCTAACAGTTTGTTTCGTCTGTAGGGCTCGTCAGAAAGCAATCCAAAATTTGAAAAACAAATACAAAAAGTAAAGCTTAACAAAGCGATGAAAAGTCGGCAAAAGAACGTAAAACAAAAAAAATTACGGCAATTACGGCAGCGATTAAAATTGTCAAGAATCAAAATAGAAGATTAGATCAAGCCAAATAGCAAAGCTTACAGAATAGTATATAAGGCGGTTACAAATGGTGTTTGATTAAATTTCAATATGTAAAGTTTTTTTCCTTTGCTTACGCCAAAGTTTCCAAATAATGAACAAATTTATTGGAACAAACAGAGTGCCCTAAAAATGCTTTTAAAAAAATTAAAGATATTTATTCGTTCTATTATTCCATTGTACAAATTATTCTATTGTACAAACCTGATTGAATTTTTGTATCTTTTATTTCGACTTGTTCCCGTTGTATTGTTAAACATTTTCTCATACCGGTAATCAGTGTTTTTCAGAAGTCGTTAATTGCACAGCTGCGATTAATGCAACGAAATTATTCTAAGTTTTGGCAGGCGCGTGAATTTTGTGACATGAAAAATGATGGCGTTTATGGTCAGCACGTAGGTAACAAATAAGCATGGCGACTTCAAATTCGCACAACAATAATTTTGTTCGTTTATATTACGAAAAGATTAAATACACATTTATCCCACCGAATTTCGCCGTTTATCTTTACCCACAATCCTAGAATCATTTAATCGTGATATTAACCATAATAAATTCAAATTTGGAAACAATAGCGTAAGCAACGGAAAAACACTTTACACATTAAAGTTAATTTTAAAAAAATTGTATCCGCTTTAACTTTTTAATCACTGCCGGTAATTTTCTTTTTGTTTTAAGTTGTTTTGCCGACTTTTCATCGCTTTGTTAAGCTTTACTTTTGTATTTGTTTTGGATTTTGGATTGCTTTCTGACGAGCCCTACAGACGAAACAAACTGTTAGAACTAAAAAAAATAGTTAAAATAAAACTGTTTATGCGTGCCGACCAGAATAGATTTGTTTAGATATAGTAAATTGCTCATTATGATGTCATAAGTTCGTGCGACCGTAAAACTTCAAACCTGTCTCTTTGTAGTAAGCTACATTATTGTACTTTTTTGTAAAAGATGTATGTTAAACGACCGTGATTCGAAAATTTAACTATTCAAGTACCTTTTTTAATTTAAATATTCGAAATTAAGCTATTGTAAATTGAAATAGATAAATATTGGGCTAGAAACATCGCTAAATTTAACGTATTTAACAACTTTAAATTAAAATTTTCGCTCTTATCAGCTGAACATTTACAATTGCCTTTTCAATTGCCTTTGTGACATTACAAAACTTTTTTGCTGTCGCTCCAACGCTAGTGAAGGTAAATCATTTTTATTTATTTTCCCGCCAAATTGGCTCGCCGCCAAATTAGCTCGCCGACAAAATGGCTTGCCGACAAATTTGTCCAGCCAAATTGTCTTGCTTTGGACGCAGGCTTGCTCAATCTTTTAACCATTATGGTACAATTTTTGTGGGAAAGTTTATTGCGGGTCGCAATCGGTGCAGAAATGAAAGTATCTTTTTTTTGCCTTTACTTAATTTTAATGTGTTATTTTTGAATGAACCTCCTTGATAACAGGAATTTGGACCACAAATTTAGTTAAAGACCAAACAAAAAATGTGACCAGTTTGATATACCTACGTGTTTTTTTCATATATAGAGCAAAAAATCTCTACTGAGACGAAAATTAGCCAGTGTATTTTGAGTTTTCTGCGCGTCATTAAATTCATTTCCGGACCTGGTGAGGTTTCTTTTCGGGAGGTTTTCTTTACTCACCATGCTCAGTTGAGCTAAATTTATAGTTAGCTATATAGGGCGGTTGTGCCTCCCAATGATTTACATAACCGTTCCTGCACTGCACATTTTTTGTTATTTTTTTTTTTTGTCTTGTCATTTTTTTGTGTCTTTTTTGTCTTTCTAAATAATAATATTTAGTTTGAATTAGATAACGCGGCCGTGCTTCTTTCTTTTTTCTCTTTCTTACCCCCTCTATACTTTCTGCATGTTTAACGTTCGTCGTTGTGTCGCGTTTCCTTTTCATGCTTTGCTTAATGTACATTGCATATACTTAAATATTGTTACCAAGCGTGAATAAAATATCATCATCATCATCATCTTCATCATGATTCAAAGCATTACAATAATTTGATCGATTATGTAATTACAAATTCTTTGACGGGCCTCAACAATAGACTTTGCGGGTTGGGCAGCCCTACTCTGACAAAATGTAAATAACTCAACGTACGGTAAATTTAAAATTAAAAAATATACGCCAGAGCATTAGTCAAGTTGAACTATAAAATATTCTACTATGTAAGCTAGACTAACCTACTAAAAAAGAAAAAACGTTGCAAAAATCAAAAAAATTAATTTCATCAAAGTCCAGTGAATTTTAATCAAAATGAGTTTTAGTGAATCTTTAGTGAAGTGAGTAAATGAGTTTTAGTGAAGTGAGATTTTAGTAAATCAAAAATCAAAAAAATTAATTTCATCAAAGTCCAGTGAATTTTGAAAACATTCGTTGTTGCTGAGATCGAAGCATTTTAATAATGAAATCAGATTTCGCTGAAATCGCTGAAAATTTTAAAGAGTTTCTTCTTCTGTGAACTGCTGTAACCTCCCTAAAGGGATTACAACTGCGAAAGAATTTTACTTTTAATCCTACGATCAATCAAACCGCTGTAGTCGTTAACTTTCTGAAACCAATCTCTGCTTTTCGGCTAATTTACGAAAGTGGACTACCTTTCGAAAACTCGCGTTTTCAATCCGAAATGATATTTTATTACAACATTTAAGTATCTCTATCGAAAGAGTATGAAATTCTTTTTCGATACAATCTTGAATACCACTTTTAGCGCTACTAATTTTCGAAATATAAGCAAACAAAGAAAGCGGGCACTTTCCGCCTCGCCTCCCCTCCCAGTCGTATAAGTTTTCTAAAAAGCCCAGTCTGAATAGATTTAACGCTCACTGCAAGAGCATTTTATGTCTAGAGCATTTTTATACGCTAACCCAGGGGTGTCCAACCTTTTGCTCGTCGCGGGTCAAATTTTCGTCTCTAAGTTTACAATGGGCCGCAATAGCTGAAACAATCAAAGTGATGTTGTCATGCAAGTTTGTACAAAAATTTCCGTCACCGAAAGAGATTTTCTCTAAAAAAAAGTCTTCACTTTGATTCAACAAATTTTTTACAATTTTTGTCCTCAAAACTAATCGTTTTCTACAAAAAAAAGTCTTCGCTCTGATTGTGGACTTTATTTTGTCGCTGAATTAATGCTTTCCGAAAGCTTTTACAGAACACTTCGGCATCTGTTGCGCAACCCAGATTGTGGAGCTTTAAATGCACTGCAATACGTGATAGAATGTCATTAAAAATTCCTTCGTAGGCCGCGGGTGGGACACCCCTGAGCTAACTCTTCCTGTCATAAAATTGCGTATTTCGCATTTTTTGGCGGCTATCTCGGAAAGTTGTTAAAAGCGTATTTCATAACACCAATCAAACAGCCATAATCTATAATAAAGTGCTTTCTGTTGCAAGTTACAGTTAGTAAAAATTATTGATTTCGTTTGGGGTTGAAATAGTTTAGTAGAAAAAGTAGCATATTTTCTTTTGCATTGTGTTACTGAAATATGGAATCTATTGCAAGAAATTCTCCTAATTCTGTTTTCCGTCATACGTCTGCACATCTAGAACGAAGCAAAAACAAGAATAAGGTTAGCTATCACTTTAAGATGATCAAAAGAAAATAATCGATATGTTAAGATCATTGTGGTACAATAAATAAAACTTGGAATTTTGACTTAAAGGGATTAGTAAAATTTATCTTTTGTTACTGAATGGTACAAAATAGATTTTAGAGTAGTTTGATGATAGTTTATTTGACTTCAACTTCAACCATACATCTATTACAGACAATTCTTTATTAACATTATTTTGCACAGATATCAAATAGAGTAGTTTTCATATTAGATACATTTGAAAGATCATTATTTAGAGTAGGAATAACAGGGGTCCAAGAATTAAACCCTGTGGTACTCCACATTTAAGTCTCAAATCAAATCAGATGAAACATTTTTTATTTTTTACATTGAATTCTATTACTTAGGTATGATTTTATGATAAATACGACCTTGCCTCTTAATCTAAAGCACATATTAAATTTTTTCTATTGATATATCATGATCATGATTAATATAGTGTTAAAAGTTTTGCTTAGATCTAAAAACACAGAGCATGTAAATTTGTTGTTGTTAAAATTAGATAGTAGTTTATCACAGATGATTGCTAAATACAAAATGTTTAAAAATCATACTTATTATGAATTAAATACCTACTAAACATTAAAGTTACTTTTGGAACTCCCTGCTTTAAAATAAAATCGATGCCGATCAACAACATTGTATTTTTAGCAAAATGAGGGGGACCTCAGTTCTATATTTAGGTAGGCCTAACATCATTTAATCTTAAGTTTAGCAACTAGGTATTTATTAATGCAATAAAAAGTGAATGATGAAAGTATTGCCATATTTATATTTTTAGGACTGAGATAATAACTTAATGGATAAATTTTTTTTAAAAAATTCATTAAATTGAGTAAAATTTTTCCTAAAAATTGCTTTAGTGAATCATTTGTATTGAGTGTTAAGCGTAATAAACGGTCTATACTAGGGGTGGGCAAATATTTTAGTTCGAGGGCCACATTCGGAAGTTGAATTTATTTGCGGGCCGCATTATAGTAATCCTTAAAAATATTGATCTTCATTATCAGTGGTGGATATTCAAACTCAGGGGCCTGAGCCAAGAATTTCCAAAAATTGGTGTTTTCTGAAAAAAAGGGCTTTGATTTCGTCTCACTTTTTTCTCCCAAAAATATAGTGATCTCTAAAAAAAAAAAAAAAGGTCTTCACTTCCATTCCGTCTCCAATTTGGTTATAATTCTCCCAAAATCATGGTGATCTCCAAAAAAAAAAAGGTCTTCACTCCGTTTTGGTCTTCATTTTCGTTTTTTTTCAAAATCATTGTGATTATACCTAAGTGCCGTGTCGACAATACGCAGAAAACTGCGGTATTTATTTTAGCCAACGATTCGTTTATTTTCATCAATATTTTCAACGAAAATCTATATTCACCCAAACTATACTTGTAGTTTCGGCAGGCACAAGTGGGCCGGATGAAACCTTGAGGTGGGCCGGAGCCAATTGCCCATCCCTGGTCTATACCCATTGTTTTTATTGCATACTTTTAAGAATTATGAATAAAATTTTTTTTCAAAAAAATTTTTGTGGGGGCTTTTAAAATTTTTGGGGGGTGGCGGGAAAAAATTTTTTTTTAAATAAATAACTTTTTTATATTATTATTTTTGGCATTTTGATTGATACAGAATTTGAATTCTTTGTTCTTTTCTGATTTCAACCATATATAACAACGGTGGGCAAATTGCGGCTCGCCGACCTTTTGTTTGCGGCTCTTCTAGCTAAACAATAATAACGAAATCGAACAATGTACAATTGTTATTCATGGTTCAATTTGTATCAAACGAATTAGGTGCTAAGTCGGATTATAGCGTAGAAATAAAAGTATTTCTTTGTTTGTTCTTAGGGACCATTTACACTACAGCAAAAATTTGAGCAAAGTGAGCGCTATCTTTGTTTCATTTATTTCTCGCCCGCCAAGACACGCTGGTAACATTAGAATAAAAGAAACGAAGATAGTGCTCGCTTCTCTGTAATGAAATGTGTAAAATCATAATATCGTGCAAATCTAACAAATAAAGATTTGAGAGAATTAATTCACACCGCTTTGACTCAGGGTTGCCAGATTGGCATCAAAGATTTTGTTTGGATTTTTTTGGCTGCCGAGTGCAAATTAGCTATGCTTTTAGGAGAAAAATTCAGAGATCATAGACAGATTTTAAGTGTAAAGACCTTGTTTTCTTTTTTTAGAGATCACCATGATTTTGACACGAAAATTGAAAAATCATTGACAGATTAAGTGAAGACTTTTTTTTTTTAGAAAACACTATTTTTAGCGACAAAAATAAAATTTTTTCTGGCTTAATTTTGATAATTTTGGCTACTTTTTCACCTTAATTGGCTTATTTTCAAATTTTGCATTTGGCAACCATGCTTTGACTTTATATCGCCCAGATTTTCATAAGCTAGCTAATAAAGTGGAAACCCACAGTAGATAGATCTGCAGTAATGCTGGTAAAATCTCGGAAAAATTATAAATCGTGTAACGTTGCTGTTGTTTTTATTATTTGATTAAAACTTGCTTTGTTTACTGTATTTACATTAGCACCTCAAACAAAATTTGTGGTTCTCCGGCAGTTTTGAATTTTCACATGTGGCTTTTTCATCAAAAACTTTGCCCACCCTTGATATACAACATGTTATAATTTAAACATATCTTGAGGAAGATATAAGCGCTGATTTGTCATATAATGACCCTTTCTTGTTATCGCCCCACTATCACCAAATAGTAAACGAAAACCCAAGACTTTTGGGATCTCTTCAAGAAATCACCGTAAGCGATTTTTTTTGGTGAAATTAACCCGAAATACCCCTTTCAGCATCAGGGTGAAATAAAAAAGGAACCAAAAAATTGAAAATAACAGGAAGCAATAAATGGTGTGGCAATAACAGGAAAATACCAAAATAATCATCACAATTTTAACTGAAGATCTGGTTTTCGTCTATGATCTTGCAGCATTTCACAGGATTACGAAATGTCACAAATTCTTGTCTGAAAAAACTAGTAAAGACTAAAAAAAAGAGGTCGTCACTTTAACTCTGTGTCTGATTTCTTGCCAATTTTGTCTCAAAAAACTAATGAAAACTAAAAAAAGTCTTCACGTCAGATCTTAGTGGTATTTGCTCAATAATCTGAATCTTTTTAAATTGGGATACTTTATAACTTTATCATGCCCAAACAGTTTGTTGTTCGTATCGGAAAATTTTTGATTTTTTCCAAATGTTTGAGTGTTGGGGGAGCAATTGCTTTCCTGTTCTCGGGATCGCACGGCTGGATATGTGGCCACGCTAATAATCTAAACTCCAAGCAGTAGAAAAAATTGAATATTGTCTTAAATTTTTAATCGAATCGCTTATTTACGTATAACAAGACATAAACAAAAAAATTGAAAGAATCTTTTTCTTTAAAAAATTTAATTTTTAAATATTAAAAATTTAAGGAATTTCTATTTAAAATTTCTTTAAAAATTGCTTATGATTTGTCTAAGTGTTCGATTCTAACCCCGAATTTCATTCTAAAAATATTAAAAAAAAATTAAATTCTGTCGCTTGTTTATCCAGACCTGGTTATTCCCCTATTTCGGTTTAAACGGCTAATTATTTAAACTAAGCTCAAATTTATCTAGAGGCAGGAGCGCTGGAAGTGCATCATCCTTGCCCTGCAATATTTTTAAAACGTTAGGCAAAGGGAGCAGATAGTGCTTTTTTTAATTCCCAAGGCAAGAGCATTTGTGTTAGATCTGTCTCTACAATTATATGGTCATAATCTCAACCAATATTAAACACCACAAAGTTCGTAAATTTTCAATTTAAATCAGGTGTTAACAAAATTTTTTTGAAAAAGCCACAGACCAAATAACAGCGACAAATTTAGCAAGGTGACAGAATTTAAAAAAGGGCACCCTCATTATTAAAAAAAACGCATATTTTAGTGTAATGGAGAAAAATTTACAAGTAAGCTAGGTGAAGACTAAAAAAATCTTTATTTACAACAGGAACGTTCAGCTTCTTTGAGCCAAGAACCATTTTGGCTGATCAAAAGTATTAGCTGGCCAATGAAATAAAATTATCGCCGCCAAATTTTGCAAGTAAAAACCTTTTTTTCTCTTCAACGGTTTAGTTCTGTTGAGAGTGTCTTTTTAAGCCAAAAATGCACTTTCAAATGTTATTCTCCTCCCATTAAAACACTTTTTTGGCTCCGCCACAGAAAGATTACATTTTTTATCCATATAAAAATCACGTTCCACAAAACTAATATTTTGAGTCCTGACAGCCGAAAAATCAAATCAAATGGCGCATCGCCAGAAATGTCCGATGGGAGGCGTCAGACGGTTGTGTACAAGTTGTGCCCACGGTTGTAAACACGAATAAATATTAATAATTGAGAACTTGAGAAAGCCCAAGTTTTTGGTGCACTGAAAAAAACGAGAAAACCAAAATTTTATCAAATTTTGAAATCAATGTAATTTTGTGCTACTTTAATTTTTTGGTTGAGACTTTGAGACAAAAAGGTTGGAAAAGTACCTTTATATGATACTCAAAGATGAAAAAGTAATTGGTACGGGCCGCAAAATATCAGCCCCTGCAAGTCCCTACTTCGCACGTCGCTGATCTTGATAATTGTAAAGCGCAGCCCCGTTTTTAATCTGCGGAAAGCCTGAAACGACTAAGGAATAAAAAAAGCCAAGTGCTTACCATGTTCTGCTGTTTCTGCTCCTTATTTTATTTTCTTATCGTCGGGAACGGCAAGCAATTTACCGCCGGACTTGTTTTTTTCTATTACAGTTTTTGGTGGTGGGGTTGTTTCACCTTCTTTGTAATTTTGATGCGCTATCTGTCTACATAGAGTTTTTCATGATCTTTCTGCTGAAAAAAAAACTTGCTCGTGGTATTAAAAGTTTTTAATCAGTTACTAAAAGCTTTTTTATTAATGAAAACTTAAATTTTACATTTGACTTCATTTCAGTATCAGGTCAACTGTCGTAGATTTGTCACAATGATAAGTAGAATGTTTCTTTTATTCTATGCCAAGAACATAATCACAGACTATAGTTAATAAATAGTTAATAAAAAATAGTTAATAAAAAAAAATAGTTAATAAAAAAAAAGCTCAAGCAAATGGGGTATCGGAAATAATTTTTTGCTCTTTTTAAATACAAACAATAGTAATGTTTATAACAAGCTTATTCAACATCAATTGTTGTATCCTAAAAATTTAAACTCTTTTGCAGCCTTCAACATTGTTGCAGTGGTGCTTTCATCATTCTTCTTCCTTATCTTCATTGTTTTGCTGAAACTCTCTGCTGCGTACAAGCTTGTAAAATTCAAATGTTCACCACAATTGCCATTAGTTCTATCTGCGGTAATCTTAATTGTTCCCAAACTTTGTGTTTTTTCTTACACAACATCAAATACATAGAAAAATAAGTTTAAAGCTTATTTTACCTTGGGGAAATCAGCTTTGAACTATTGATTGCATTTCCTACGTGATCGTCTGTAGTTTTTCAAAAGTTACTGGAAAACATGTTTATTCTCTAATAATATGGCTCTGTCTGCGGTTGTGTTTGTCTGGTAAGTCATAACTTTTTGGCAGAACCAATGGCCACCTCATTTTTGTTTTCATCTCTATATTTATCCTCTTGGCTCGCGGGAAAGCGATGGAGGCGCTAATACATAGGGTAGGCAATTACCTCGACCTGCTTCCGGAGATGCCAAGATATTGCTGTCCGCTTAAACTTTTTAATTTTAAAGATCTTCAGTTTATGACAAGCAAGAAATTTACTATAAAAAGATGATTATAGGGAATCACTCCTTACTCTGCCACTGCTTTAATGAATATAACCAAAATCACTTTTGGTCTGTAATATATTAATATTGCAGGCATATTAATATCTCGATCAATTGAATATATTGCAGGCCAAAAGTGATTTTGGTTACATTCATTAAAGCAGTGGCAGAGTTAGGAGTGATTCCCTATACTCATCTTTTTAATTTTATTTTTTAAATTTTTATAGAAATATGACTGAAATTTAGAACTGCTTGCTAAGAACTCGAAGCAAGACAAATTGCCGTAAAGTGTCTTTCGCTAGGACCCAACAGAAAGGCGCGAGCAGGTTTTAAATTTCTTTTAAATAAAAGAACTTAGATCATGTCGATCGCAATCACAACGCTCTTAACCACTCGATCACGTAGCCGAAAAGCTGCGTCTGATTAATCATCAAAATTTCCCATTTTTCGTGACTCCGTAAAAATATGTTTGCAAACGAATAGCTCTCTTTATGTTTTCTATTGAACACAATTTTTGATGATAAATAAATAAATAAAAGTGTCAATTTTAAATGCAAGTGATAATTTATTGGAGAAAAGTTATTAATGATATAATAACACTTTTTAAGACTCTACTGCAAGGGTTCTCAAAGTTGCCACTTAGCCCCCTAAAGGGGCCACAAGCAGAAGTCTTTTCTAGTCTTTTGGAACAAAAACGAAGAACTCAGAGACAGTTTCAAAGTGATGACTTTTTCTTTTTTTCGTTTTCACTAGTCTTTTGGCACAATATTTTAAGCAGATGTTGAGAGTCTCTGAAAAGGGATCACGAACCATAAAAATTTAAAAACCATTGCTCTACAGCAGTGGTTCTCAACCTGTGGTACGTGAAACCTTTTTAGGTGATACGCGGTTGGGGATATTGGGTGAGGCGAATGAAGCAGTTGATACTCGATGAACCCGAAGATACCACATATAGCCTCATTTTACTGTATGAGGTTTTTTAAAGATCATTACGAAGTTGGGACCAAAAGTGGGAAATAGGAGATCAATCCGAAGTGAAGACCTTTTTTTTTTGAGATCACTATGATTTTGGGAGAAAAGAGGGAAATGCGAGATCACAGCCCTTTTCTTTTTAGAGAACATCAAGTTTTGGAAATCCTTGCCTCGGGGCCCTAACTTTGAATATCCACCACTGGTGGTACGTGAATAGTTTTTAGATTCTATAAAAATCTAACACTCGAATTAAATTGTGTTTTTTAGAAATGCCAGATTTTTAGCGAAGACCTTTTTTTAGAAAACATATAATTTTTGGGACAAAAATTAAAAAATTAAAAAAATTTAAAAAAATCGAAATAATTAATTTTTTGATGAATTTTTTGGTACGTAACATAAAGAAAAATTTCTAGATGGTACTTGCTAGCAAAAAGGTTGAGAATCACTGCTCTACAGTATTATGAGCTGTCGTAAAAAAAGGGCCGATAGCCAGTAAGACAGCAGGTTTTTAATTGCACTGAGACCAGTGAACAATATTTAAAATCCACAAGAAATTAAAAAAACGATGTAGTTATTTTACTCTTGCACAATGTGATTCTAATGTTAACAACGAATTCCTAAGTCTAATTCTTTTTAAAAGCGATATATTTCTCGATTGAACAAGGTCTTGAACTCACGTGATAGAAATTCTTCTGTCAACAGGACAAAATAACTGGTCACTAAATTTTCTACTGGAGCAAAAATATAGTAGCAGAAAGCGCTGAATCATTTTTCAAAACAGCAGACTGTGTTGCCATTGTAGACCATTCTCCGGTAAAAAAATTAAGCTTAAAAATACAAAATCACGCTAAAAAATAAACAAATACTTTCGTTGCTATATGGTTTTAAAGTAACAAAAAAGTCAAATAAAAGTTTTTCACAATTTAAATTAAATAAAAAATAAAACTTAACAGTTAACCATAAATAAAAAATAGTTTTACAACATAAATCAAGGTTATAATTTTAAGATTCAAAAAACAATTGTTTTCGGTTGGGGATTTGAAACAGGAGTACAATAAAAGTTTTTTTTTAGATATAGAGATTACTAATTAAATTGTTCTTTTCTCTAATTATTACATTAATGAGAAAAAATAATTTTTAAGCTCAAGTTTAAGATGTTTTTTTATAGCAGCAGACAAGCAGTTTTCAAACTTTTTGCTTGTTAAAAAAAATCGGCAATTTTTAAGGCGTTGCGAGTCGGATCATTTAACGTATTAAAGAAAAAAAAAAATTTGTAATCAAGTGCAAAATACTCGTACATATATTGCTATTTATCATCTTTACTTGTTATTTATAGTATAAATGTTTGTTAAAAATACTAAAAATTTCTGTAATTTGCATTGATTTTATCAATGAGCTGGTAAAACTATCTGTGATTTAACAAATGATGCTCAATTATAAAAGACTACCAAATAATTTAATAAAATATACAATAGTTTATTAGAAGTCTTCGACAAAAGCTTTTAGATTTGTAATCTACGACACACTAATAAATTCTGAGTTTGCCTTGAACCAATTAGATTTCATGCATACGCTCTCTCAGTTATAACCAGGGGCGACGAAAAATTTTTTGGCGTCGGGGGTGGGGGTGGGGCAAATTTAATACAAAGGCACTTTTTTTTAATTTTGTAGTTTTGGTTCATAGCCGTATCAGTCGAAAAAAGTTGGGGGAACAGTGCAATCTCACCCAAATTTTATTGACGGACAACGAATCATAATTTTGTTCTATTTTACAGAGTTGCCACTTTGAATCTGCGACTGTTTTCAGCGCAAAAATCTAGTGATGACTAAAAAAAAGGTAATCACTTGCAATTAATGTTCAAAATCCCTATTTTTGTCCCAAATTTAAGGTAAAGACTGAGAAAAAGGCCTTCACCTTTGATCAATGGGGCCAATCTTACCCAATGCTTCTGTACAGCATTCTTTATGGAACACTATATGCACGTCTTGACAAAGAAGGGTGCAATTGCCCCTCTAACCCTGCTTTTAGCGCCCCTGGTTGCAACCTCTAGAAGTTAGCTGATGTAAGAGCAAAATTACATTCATTGTAAATGCCACTCTCTTTGCTAGAATATGACGTTGATTTAAATCTAATTAGGTCCTTTGTGACATCTAACTAAGCATCAATGTCTGCCATTTATATAAATAACGGCGTGATGTCGGAAATGTTGGTAATTTCATCCAAACCAAAAAAAAATGTTACAAATTATTTTGCTGCAAGATGCAGCTCTTCCTTTACATTATTAAATCAGTTTTGGAATTTTCTGGAAATTATGTTTTCACTTAGCATCGCAAAATAAACAATTTTTTTAATTGCTTGCGAAGTAATAACATACCAATAATCTCTGATACTTATTAGTAAATTTGTACTTCATTGAACAAAGGGGAGTTCTTTTTTTAATTTTAAAATTTACCCAATTGAAGGTTTAATTACGGCAAAAACTTTTTGTAAAATGGCATTTTACATTGACTTATTTACCCAAGATTTGTTAATCTACTGAACATTTTAGAAATATTCGCTGTCCGGACTTCGATAAGCATTTTTTTTACAAAAAAAAGTTTAAGTTTAGGTACAAACAATTCGTGCATGACGCACTCTGATCAAGACAACGTGGTGATGGCTGAAGTTTGACATAAAATCTTGATAAACAACTGGAGATCATGTGTTGTTGAAGGTACGGTGATCGCGTATAATTGAGGTTGTGCGTGTAATAAGGTATATCGTTTAGCCGTTATTTCCTAATTCGCAATCACTTTGTCAATAACAACTTCGAAAAGTAATATCTTGATTGCAAATAAAATTGAATCGAATATTGAATATGAATATCAATACGATTTGTTGAGAACAATTGTTTTCGGTGTCAAACAGACACAAATAATAATCTGGATAAAAAACAAATTAAAGTGACTTTGATATAAAAACCGTCTGGATGGCTTAATGAAACAAGAACTCGTTCGTATGGATAACAATGTAAATTTATCCAAGAGTCATTGTATGCTGTCAGACAATTACGTAAATACTGCACTTAAAAAATGACAGTGTATTCATTGCAGTGATTGATACCGGCTTTGGTACCAAAGTTTAGGTAAGTTTAACTGTAATTACATGTATCATCCTGAATTTTCGGTAACATCCGATTCTCGTTTATTCTACCATTTTTTAAAATTGGTTTGTTCGGGGCAAACTGCCAGAAAATTCTAATGAAAAATGACGTTACCATCATTAGTTCTATAAATTCGTCACTATTGGAGGTGCTAAACTTGAGGCAATTGTCAAGCGATTACCCCAAAAATAATTTGAGAAATCTTAAGTTATTGCTATCGTGTTGAAAGCTTTTTATTTCAACTGTTTACAGAGTGATGTAAATAAATTTTATAGATGCTTGTTAAAACCCCAAAGCAAAGAAAAGTGCCATAAAATCTATTTTCTTATCTCTGTTTTTATCTTTCTGACTCGCAGGAAGCGCTCAGGCGCTACACATTGGGCGACTGCCAAGCAATTACCCTGAACTGCTTTCGGAGATGCCAAGATATTATTGTCCGGTTGAAATTTTTTATATTGGCTTTATAGAGATATGACTGAATTTTAGAACTGCTTGCCAAGACCGGCGAGTAGGGAAAAAAACCTTAAGGCGTCTTTCCCAAGGACAAAACAGAATGGCACAAGTAGTTTTTGAACCAAGACCATTTCGATCACAATCAGGGCGCTTTTATCCACTTGGCCACGCTGCCAACAAGACCATTCTTCTAAGGGTAGAGCAAAAGAACGAGATTTCGAGTTCAAACGAAACCCATCAAATCAGTATTTTTACCTTCTAGTCAAATTGCCATCAATGCAAAAGATCAAACTACTTGTAACTCGGTGCGAATAAATTTTAAGTTTGAAAAATAGATTTATTGATCTTCATGGATAACAATATCTGATCAATAGCCTACTTTATATTTCAAAACGTAAAATATTTTTTCATTTGCATACATTCATTCGGAACTTTGTCGAAGTGGAATGAAAAATTCGGTGGAAGGTTGTGAGGTTTGACTGCTCTTGACCTACTGCTCTGATGATTCTGGTGGATCAAGGGAATGAAGGACAAAAAAAAAGATTCTATGTGGCAATTAATTTTTTTCAAACTTTTTTTACATTAACTACTTTTGATTAAATCTCTTTTACTTGAAGCGAGTAAAAGTTTTTTTTGCTGGTAATTTTGGCAATAAGAAAAATACTTACAGAAAACATTGCAAAGATAAAACCTTTTGAATAATTGATAACTTTCAGATGACAGCGGGTTGCTGACCAATGAGCAAGACAATTGGTCTGATTTACGACTTAGAACTAATGTCATTTTTTTGACCTATAGAAATTTTTTTCATTTTTAATTTTTAAAAATTTTGACATTATTTCGACCCAAAAATTTTTTCCTACTATAAAAGCTTTTATTGACAAGTTTTTATTAAATAGTTCCAAAAATGCTAATTTACATCCGTTTTGAAAAGAATAATTGCTTTTTTTTGTCGATTCAGTTTATCTCGATACATTAAATGTTCCTCAAAAAAAGACATTACTAAATTTGGTATTTTTGCGTAACAATAATTCGTATAAAAACTTAGCATACAGTATATTCAGAAAAATAATTTTATGCAACAGCAATGGTAAATCTTATGTAGTGTAAATGTTTTTTATTTTTATCTCTGAGCTATTTATCTAAACCGTTAAGCGATTACCTTGACCTGCTTTTAAAGATGCCAAGAAATTGCTGTCTCGTTGGAATTTTTCATTTATTTTTTTCAGTTTTATATTTAGATATATGACCGAAATTTAGAGTTGCTCGCTAAGACCGCAAAAACAGGAGACAGTCCTGCAATGTTTTTCCAAAAGACATGACAGATTAACGCGAGTAGATTTTGAACCTCGTCGTGTTCGTCATCACTAAGCTCTTAACTGTTGGGTCGCGATGCCGACTTTATATAGGCCAGTGGTTCTTAACCTATTTACTTGCTGCACCCCTTTTAAATCACCAACCAATTCTCGCACCCCCTTTTAGAATTGGTTAAATACAGTATAACAAGTTTCAAAAAACGTAATATGGAACCATCTTTTAAGCTCAAAAAAAAAAATCAGCAAAGAAAGAAATTACAGTAATACATTTAGAAGAGTGTCTCAGTGACTCTTTTGTTGTTGCTTCCTATTTATAATGACATCAAATCTTGGTGTCTTGGTGCTAAGTGCTACTCGCATGTCGTGCTGAGGATCCAAACGATTTCTAGATTTTGTTTTAATGTGAACCAGGCAAGAAAATCCTGTTTCACAAAAATAAGTTGTTGCGAAAGGCACCAACACAGTAAGAGCCTTTTTTGTCAAAACAGGATATGTTTCTAATTGAGAAGCCCAAAAGTTCTCCAGACTATCATCGAAAAATTCCATTTTAATTCCAGTATTGTTTCTCATATCAATGAGATCTTCCATAATGTCGCTATTACCATCAATTTCTTCCAAATTCACCTTGAAAGGATGACGGATCCAGTAGTCACAGGTTTGTATCTCTCCACATGAGAAGTAGCCATCAAGTGCAGTACTAAGTATTTGTAAATGTTCAGCAATTGTTGAAACAAGGGGTGGATGCAAGGAAGCACTTTCCTCGAGTGTTTCTTGAAGGGAAGGAAAATTTACCAGGTTTCCTTTCTTTACACGTCTAATGCACAGCTGAAGCTTTTCTTTAAATGCAGACAGCTTCTCACATGCATGAATTACGCTGATTCCTTGTCCCTGCAAAGAGCAGTTGAGCTCGTTGAGTGCTGTGAACACATCAGCCAAATAGGCAAGGTTTTGAATAAATTCAGGGTCTTCAAAATATTCAGCCATTTCATTTCCCATTTTGCAAAGGAACTCTTTAATTTCATCTCGCAATTCAAACAGACGAGATAGCACACGACCACGTGACAGCCACCTTACTTCAGTGTAATATAAAAGCACGGTTTGTTCTTTACCCAACTCCTTACAAAACAGTTGAAACAGTCCGTGATTCAGTGCACGGCCACGAATCGTATTCACAACCTTAACGCAAATTTCCAAAGTTTTCTTCAGTTTGAGGGGTAATGTTTTTGCTGCAAGAGCGTGCCGATGAAGAAAGCAATGGATAATTTTCAGACTGGGAATTTCTTTTCTTAGTAATGCAGCAAATCCTGAACGGTTGCCCAACATGGCTGGTGCTCCATCAGTGCATATCGAACCAATCTTGTCTAAGTGAAGTTGGTGTTTCATGAAGAATTCTTTTATCATATCAAATACGTCTTTGGCTTTCGTTGTAGTTTCCAGTGACTGACAAAACAAAAAACTTTCTTCAATTTTCTTGTTTTTCACATATCGGACTACCGCTATTAGCTGACTACAGTTTGACACGTCAGTAGATTCATCAAGCTGCAGTGAAATTGTTACTGGACTTGCCTTAATGTCAGCAAAGACCTGCTCCAGAATATCTTGACTCATATCGATGATCCTATTGTGGATAACATCATTAGATAAAGATACTTGTTGCAACTTTTTTGCAGCTTCCTTGCCAAGAACAATATCTGCTATTTTAAGAATACATGGCTTGATCAATTCCTCTCCAACGGTATGGGGCTTCTTTGACTTAACAATTTGGTATGCAGCTTTATAAGAAGCAAGCAATAGTGGTTTTTCTGGTGGTGAAAACCCAAACATACGTAATGTGCCGGCACGGTCAAATCCAGCCCTCTTGACTTGTAATATCGCAATGTCATTTCTTGCATTCACACCACCATATCTGTTCTTGAAATATTCATCAAGTTTCGATGGTTTCAAGTTTGAGTTTGAAAACATAGTGCTGCACAGGACACACTGCGGACTTTGTGTACCATCTTTTTCGGTAATAAATGTAAAGCCATACTGAACATAGGCATCATTCCACTTTCGTTTTTTAGACATACCAAAAACAAAGTTTAGTGATATTAAAGTCTGTAACAACACTCTATTCTGTTATTTTCCACTTGCAAATTTGAAGTCTGTAACATAACGTTTTTTGTATTTAAAAGAGTAGGCCTAATCAACCTTAATAATTCAGCATCCCCGCACCCCCTAGGAACATTTCTCGCACCCCTGGTTAAGAAACCCTGATATAGACGAACAGACACGAATTTAGAAACACATTTATAAACAAGGTTAAAACTTTTTTTTACCGGATTTTAAATTGTTAAACATATTTACCAAACAATGAAGATTTCTTAAATTGAAAATTACACACTTTGAGGTGGGGGACGCTAAAAGTCTCCAAAAGAGCTCAAATATTGGTAAAATAATGTAAAACATGCAAAAGTTATAATGTTAATTAAGAACTTATAAAGAGAAGGAGAGCGAAAACTTTAAGATTTACGCTAAAGAGTTGTAGGCCTGAAATTTTTAAAAGCAAAACGTACTATTTAAAAATATTTAGCCTATAGTTGCTCGAAAAATTTCAAAAATAAGCATAAGATAGGTTATTGTATTTAAAGTTTAATGAGGTAAAATTTTGACAAATTTTATCTTTATTCAAAATATTGCTTTACTTTGTTCTATAAAACAAAATAAAAAGACTTCTGAGTAACTCAAACTAATGTTGTGTTTGTTTCATGATCAAACAAAACCTTGAAAAAAAATTAAATAAATTGTCTTTAGCCGGTCCCACTTATAATCAATCTATTAAAAATGCCGCTTTCTTTTCATGCAAAAAAATTATTGGAAAAAAAAATCCTTTTTTTCATTAAAAAAATCGAATCATCTCGGACCTTGTTTTATTTGACTTTTTACAGTTCCTACTATCATATTCAGAAAGAACGAAGACTCCTTTTACACAGTTTCAGAACAAGGTTTTAAATGTTTGGTTGTAACATAGCGCAAGAAGAGCGTGATTGAGTAGATTGATGTTACAACCACTAACGTAGATATCTTAACTTGACTTTTATTGAGCCATAAAAAGAGGTCTATCCCATCCAATAATTTTGCAAAAGAATACAAAACAATAACCGTGTCGGCTATAGCAATCAATGAAAAATTAAAGAAAGAAAAAATGCACTCGCGTTGACTTTTTGATCTTTTGATGTGATATTAGCATTGGTGAGCTAATGGCCACTCTTTCAGTTGTTACCAAATAGTTCACATTTTGTTTCCCCTAAAGAAATGGGCTGAAGCCTACTACAGAAATAAAAGATGAAACAGTCGACCTGGGAGGCCTTTTTCTGTAATAAAGTAAAATTTTTTAAACAATTTCTTGTCCATTCAAGTTGCCGCCACATTAATTGTAGCCTAAATCGGTCTTAGAGAAAAATTATTATTCCTAAAAACTTTTGCAATGCATTCACATTCATTGATTATATTTATTTATGATAGTGCACGCTCAGGTCAAAATTCTGATTTATTTTCTAAAACTATACACGAGCATCGAAACCCAAAATTTATGGTTATTAATTAAGTAATTTGCCTCGTCGTAAAAAACAAGTAAATTAGGTTCCATCTTTGATGGTTAAAGTTTTATTAAGGTAATAAAAAGGAGTCTCACAGCAATATTTTGTCCCGGCGTCTGTAAGCTGTTGTCAGCCTTATCTTTTGTGTTTTGTAGATTAAAACTTAAGTGGCTGATATCAGAAATTTTTTACGAGCTTACGACAAACAAAGCGCCTAGACGCAAAGAACGTTACAGTAAAATAAGTTGGTTGTGAAAATGATGCAATACAAACTGACTTAGTTTTGGAAAATTTTGAAATCAGCCGGATTTTCCTTTAGAAAAATCACTAATCACTCCACAGGGTCTGTGATTCAAGAAGTTGTGCTTCACATATTAATTTTTGATATAATGACTGATGACTGTTTGTAGTGTAAAAAACATGCGACTTGAGTTCAACTGCGTGGCATAATAATCGAGTGGTTGGGGTTGGGAAGTGAAGGGCAAATCTGACTGGTTCATTCGACTGCCACAAGTTTGATAGATTGCTCTTTTTTGTCTACAATCTAAATAATCTATATCTTTACACTGTGTAAAGTTAAAATTTGATGCATCGGCTGTTCCTACATTGCTTTTTGTTTATTTTGTTGATAATTAACATTGTGGATTTTTTCTATCATCTGTTTTTTCTTTTCTTATTATATTTTTTACTGCTCTATCTTTTTCTCATGTCTTTTATGACGTATAGGGTGGCTTTAGAAACCCCTCCCTATTCTTAATTTCAACAATTTTACCCCCTTTTCTGTTATTTTTTGCAATAAAATGAATTGAACCTTACTGTTTTTTATTTTAAACGTTTGGCTGTTAAGTGTAAGTTATTCTATTTATACGTATTGCAATTTTTTTTTATTTATTGCTTTGAGGTAAGAATAGCCTGTTTTGCTATGTTGACTTCTTCCGAGAAAGTTGAGCAAAATTAGACATACAAAAGAAACCAATTTTATTTGGGAAATTGAACTCCCAAAATTTTTAATATATTGACACACCTATTTACACATTTGAGCTTATTTTTTTATCATGCTTTAAAGCCAGTTTTATAAATACGTACATATCAGTAAATTTTCTTACACTTATGTAAAAATTTAATTCTCGCTTATAGAGCACTTGATTCTAACTTTTAATTAGTATAACTTTTTATCAACTAAACTGTTTTTTCTATTTGACTTCATGTGACCAACTACCGTGCTTCCCCGAAAATAAGACCTAGCCTAAATTTTAAAAATGATTTTAATATAAGCCCTATCCTTAAAATAAGATCTAGTCGATAGCTCGACACGAAAGTTTAGGTGCGAAAATTCGCTAGAAAATTCAGTTAAATAAAAGCTCCGTTAAAATTTCTGAATTTAGTGACTTGCAAGACATTCCAGAGGATGATGATATGGTCATTTATGAATAATTTATGTTTAGCAGTTTTTTAAATAAAAACGTGTTATTTATAAGTAAATGGATATCGGTTTTCATAGTTTGTTTATTTGAAAATCTCGTAATTCTCTACTTGTAATTTTGTTGTTGATAAATGAAAATAAAAGATGTCCTCCAAAAATAAGCCCTAGTGTTATTTTTCGAAAGAAAATTAATATAAGACCCTGTCTTATTTTCGGGGAAACACAGTACTATCCAGAGGCGGGAAACCTTTTTTCGTGTATTAAAATTTTGAAGAAAGGAGCCCGCATCAGATGAAATATCCAAGCAAATTGCGTAATCACTTTGAATAAGTCTCAGTTTTTTGATTTTTGTCGGCAAAAAGAGGTGATATCTAAAAAATGGGTCTTTACTTTCAATCTGACTCGGAATTGTCGATTTCCGTCCCTAAATTGAAGTGATCTTTAAAAAAAAAGACTTCACTTCGAATTTGTCCGGATTTCCTTGAGTTTCGTCTTTAAATTGTTGTGTTCTCTAAAAAGAAGATTTTCTTTTATCAGCACTAGTCATTCTCACAAGTCAGACATCAGACTTAAGTTTCGCTGTGCTTGGATGTCTGACTTTGTCTCTATAAATCAGAAAACACACTGGGCTTTTTCCTGCGGAGTGCTCATTTTCATGAACTCTACTTCCGCTACTAAATTCAAAAATATTCAGCTTAATCACTAAATAAATTGTAATTTTAAACCTAATTATTTCCACAAGTACCTGTTAAGAAAGAAAAAACTTGAAACATTTTCCTTTACTATAAAACAAATCAAATGAAAACATCTAAAAAATAAAATTTTGACAAACTTTGAAAATTGTAACGGTTTGGACACCCTGTACTTTATTTTATAATCTAATGTCTGTACATTAAAACCACCCCCCATTTTGACGTTAAGCAAAAATTATTTAATTTGCAAAGATGGATATTTACTGGTTAAGTCTAGTTTTTGGGTAGCACTTTTCATTACACGATTCTAACCAGTAAAAGAAATAGGGTAGCACAAACTTCGGTTTAAAAAGTAGTTGCTCGAATCGAAAATTATTCAAAAACAATTGTTTGATCGAAAAATTTTGAGCCAGTGCTTTTGAACATGGTCAGAAGCGAATCCAAAAAATTTGGCAAGCGGCAAGTTTCAAACGTATTTATTTACAAACGTCATAAGTTTAAGTTTATTACGTGAGATAACCTCTTTTATTAGCTTGTAAGCTTTCCAGATAGAACTTTAATTTAAATCCCTAAGTTAAAAACGCGCTCCAACCATTACCATCTGTACACGCATGATTTATTTTGTTTGAGAATACTTGACTATACAATGAATATTTTTACTCCCTTTGGTAGAAGCGTTATGTATTTCAATTAATCTTCACCATATCCTATCCGTTATAAAACCCAACTTTATAACACAATTTACTATAGTCTGCGGTTCTCAGACTGGGCGCCGCAAGACTTTGCCAAAAACGCCACGTGAGTTGGGTGAAAACCTGTTGCAATTACTGTTTTACCCGTATACACAAAAACAAGAATTAAAAAAACAACAAAAAACACGCATTTACTTCGTACATCCTACATATGATTGTAACTAAATAAACTTCCTCTGTTGAGTAATAGAACGGTGCAGATGACAAAAATAATTTCTCAAAAGTCAAGTTTGGACGATCATGTAGTTGAAACATTTACAGCAATAAAATTTAGCTTTTGCCATGCAAAAATTTGTTACTAGTGCTTTACTTCAAAAGAGGTAGGCTGAAACTGTTACAAATGAAAGAAAGAAGATCATAAAAAATTTGACAATAGCTATCTCAATTTTAGTTTTATTACTGTAGAAATAGAAGAAACTGAGCACTCGGACGATGTGATTGTTGCAAAATTTTAGCTGCGAAACGTATGGCACCTATTTAATTAAAACGCCACTAAACAAAAAATCACAACTTATCAAGTTAACCATGTAAATGTTTTACCTGGAAGCAAGGAAGCTGGAAGCAGGGGGCAATTACTCCACTGCCTTATGACTCCTTTGAATTCCCCCCTGCTCTTTTCAAAAAGAGAGGGCACAGGCGCGCAGACACAAAAGCATTGGGTCAGATTTGCGCCTGTAATCATAGAAACTCGATCAAAATATCAGATTTTGGTTATGGTCTGCACTTTAAATTTAGGACGAAAGTAGGGATCTTGGACTTGAAGTGATGACTTTTTTTTTAGTCTTTATCAAAATTTGGGACAAAAATGGAGATTTTGGACACTAACTGGCAATGATGACCTTTTTTAGCCTTACTAGATTTTTGTGCAGAAAACGGTTGCGATACGAAATGGCAACCTCCATAAACTCGGTACCTTTTTAAAGAATAAGGTGCTTTTTTAAAATTTTGCCCCCTTGACAAAATGTTTTTGTGGCGACCCTGCCTAGAAGTTATCAAAAACGAATTAACAGTCTATCCTATTTTCTAATTTTTGCGCATTTCAGCCAAAAATCAGCTTAAGGACTCGTTTCCACTAACAGCGAAATTGCCAATAGAAACGCGAAACGTAAAAAAACAGCATCCCGTCCGAAGTGATCATACCTCCAGCAGCCATTGACTTGACAATGTTTGTGGAGTTTGCTACTTATAAAAACTTAAAGCTGTTCCACTCTCAAACAATATCATTTGTAGGAGGATCGATAAGATTGTGGATGATATTAATGAACACTTGGTAGCAAAAATTCGTGATTATTAGTTCAACTTTTCAGTTTAGATCAGTGCTTCTCAAAGTGAGCCACTTGGCTCCCTAAAAAAGAATTTGAAATCTCGAGAGAGGACAAATCACAAGTGGGAAGAATTGGGGAGAAATTTGAGAATCTTGGTATAATGTAAGTTGACCCAAAAAAATTGGTACATCCTTCATAATCATAATAGCATCAGCCCGGGGGCGATAGGGGAAAATTGATGACCTTTTTTTTAGAAATCACTACTTTTTAGGGACAAAATTGAGAAATCCAGGACAGATTCAAATTTAAACGATAATTTTTGAATTTCCTGGGATAACCGGAATTAAAATCAATAATTTGGATTAAGACAAAAAAAGCAAAATCTTCACTTTAATCATTGAGGTATTTTTTTGGGGGGCGGAATGATGGTACTTGAGTCCTGAAAAAGAGAAATTTTGGGAAAAACTTTGAGAACCACTGGTTTGGATAGGCAATTAGGTAAATATATAGGAAATTAAAATGATCACTTGATTTGCTAAGTACGATTTTTTATCAAAGATTTGCTTTTTTGTTAGCCTATTTTAAGAAGTTAGTAAGTACATAAAATTTTTGTGATTTTGAAAGATTTTTGTGAAATAATCTTAAGTGAATCTTAAATAAAACAATTGACACTGAAAGAGAAATGCGTGTTGCGATATTCAACATAGGACTGCGCTGTCTGTCGAAATGTATCATAAGCAGCATGTTCACTGATTGCATTAAAATTTCTTTTAGCATCTTAGAAACTTTGTCGTTTTTTTGTGTATTGAGCATGATTTAATTGTAATTTCTCGATCATTTGGGCGCCGCGAGGGTTTATAAATTTTAAAAAGGCGCCGTCAGCAGAAAAAGCTTGGGAACCACTATTATAGTGCATCGAATCATTAAATTCTGTGAAATTCATTCAACATTTGCAATCTTGTTTTAGTCTAACGTTCTTTGCACAGGATAGCATTGCATGCAAACGCAACCTTCCTCGCTGAGAAAATCAGTGGAAAAACAGTATTTGTAGTTCATTCTGTTTTTTCCCTTTTTCCAAAACTGACAGAAATTTACGAACTTTCGAAGAAGATGATAACGTCTGCTTGCTGAGGTTGGCATTATTCTCACGTTACACAATCAAAAGCAGTGCTTCTCATCCCCTGGGTCGCGATCTAAAAGTGGGTTGCCGTTTAATTTGATTGGGTCGCCGACATCTGTAGTCACTAAGAGAAAAATCGGAGAGGAATTTGGGACAGCTTCAAAAAAGAGCCCTTTTTGTTTTGAGAGATCACTACTTTTTAGGGACGAAAATTGAGAAATCCGAAACAGAATGTTAAATTGTCTTGTGTTTAGTTCACTTTTTATGCTGGCAATAGAGTCTATAAAAATATTGGGTCGCCAAATCTTTGCTCTCTATTTCCTTTTAGCATTTGGGTCGCCACAAAAAAAGGTTAAAAAGTACTGGTTTAAAGCAAAGTAAAAGCGAAACAACTGTGACACTGGCGGCACTGTGCAATCGCGAAAAATGAATCAAGGTTAGACGAAACAAAATCTACTAGAAGCAGATAGGGAAGAAATATTGTTAAATAGTCAGGTTCGGTGTATAAAATGCATCGGTAATTTAGATTAAAGAAAATTATATGGTTGCTTTCATTTACTTGGCCTATATTGAAAGGAAATTTATTTTTAGATAATATATCTTTTTGCACTTTGTTTATTTTTACAGTATTTGACAAATGTGTAATTGGTAATCCAAAAAATAGAATTGGTTTGTGAGCCAGATTTGGGTTTCAAGTTTTCAAAAAAAAAAAAATTGCAACGCCTGGCAGCCTTACTTAAATTAGCCTTTAGACTTAAATCAGTTACATGATTGTCTTTTAATTACAAATACAAATAAAATAATTTTGAAAATGTTTAATTACATTACAATTATTATCATTTTATGTTAAAAAATAAAAATTAAAAGAAAACCATTTTTTTAAAAAGTTGTAATTAAGTACAAATTTTACATGTAATTGCAAAATACAAAATCACATGTTACAAGATTAAATTAAGTAGCAGGGTTGTGAAATTGGTGTCGGAGTCGTTATTGTTTTTGGAAACTTTATTTACGCTAAATTAGAGCTCTAGGGTAGTAAAATCGGAGTCGCCAGAGTCGCAAAATTTTAAATAGTTGAAGTCGTAAAATTTTAATTAGATGAAGTTGAAAAAAGTTTCTCTAACTCCACCACTCTGTGAAATAGCACCTTAGATTTAAATTTTAATTTGTCGACAAAAGTTTTATTTACAATTGTAATTACAATTACACAATCAATATAGTTAATTACAATAAGCTTAATTAGAATTACTTTAATTCTAGTTGTGTTTGATCAAATGTGGCACCTAGGGCATATATAAAAAAATGATTAAATTCTACGAAGAAAATTATAAATTAAAAATAATCTTATCGTTCTTGATTTTTATTTTTAGCCGTAGATTTTTATACCGTGATTTAACATTTGCGTCAAATTCGGGTTTATATTTTAAAATTTCTGTCAGCTTTGGTCTAATATGCAAAAGTCCC
This sequence comes from Diplosoma virens, assembly GCA_963680785.1. Lineage (NCBI taxonomy): Eukaryota > Metazoa > Chordata > Ascidiacea > Aplousobranchia > Didemnidae > Diplosoma > Diplosoma virens. The sequence goes on along the minus strand of OY796892.1, from coordinate 25,402,890 downwards.
ACTGATAGCTCTAATCTAGTATAAAAGATATGTTGGCTATTGTCTTTAATTTAGTAGAGTTTTATCTACACCAACCAAGCGTACGGTTTGACAGACAAGGGCAATGATTTTCAAACGATATGCCGCAAACTTTTTAAAAAGCATTAGTTCAGTGTCCTGCGAAAAAAGGCAAAATAAATTTTTTTCATTAAAAAAATTAGCTATGCCAAGAAAAAAATGATAGTTTCTGAAGTAGTGATCGAAAAAGTTAAAAATTTCAATGTAACTATCTGCAAATAATATAAACTCCTTTTGTTTTAATCATCAGTTGTCTCCCAAGTTCGGTTCGTAAACAAAATCAGATAGTTGGTAATTTCTTTAAAAAAAGAAAAGTTTAAAATGCAATAAAAACCAAAACAAAAGTATTTTTTTATTTTATTTGTAGTTTGTTACATATTAGTTTGTGGCTTTCATGAAGCTAAATAAAGCTGTAGGGAAAAAAGCGTCAAGAACTTAATAAATAACAAAAAAAGACTTTACTCTGGTTCTCAGTAAGCCGCAAAATTTGTAAAGCCCCAAAATGTGCAGGTGGCGCAAAAAGATTGGCAAATATTCTCTACTTTAAATTGAACGCCAAGACAAAGGTGTACACACAAAAAAAGTTGAGAGTTCAAGTGCCGAAAATATGATTGCTATAAAACAGGGTTTTCCAAACTTTTAGTTCACCGGCACCCTTTGGGCACTTTGACAGGTTTGCTTGTACCCCCAAAATTTTTTGACGTTTCTCTAAAAAAAAGTCTTCACTTGTAGATTCAGCTTTAAATTTTCCCATTTCATACCCCAAATCAACGTGATCTCTAAAAAAAAAGGTCTTCTCTCTTAATTGTCCTGTTTCACGCAGTCGCAATCTACTGAATTCAAAAATTTAAGGCTTTTGAGTTTATTTTAAAGCTTTTTCCGGACACAGAATTTAACTTAAATCAGGACATTCTCTCACATAGTAATGTACCCCTTGAGAAGTTTAAACGCACCCCGGTTTGGAAAACCCTGTTTATAGAGAATTCAAGAAACAGCACCACCAGCCTTTTATATCAGTTCAAGTCGCACTTTGGAAGCCCGGGCAAAGGCTGCTTAAAGAACTAAACATTAAAAAAAGGTCATCGCTCGCCATAGGAGGCCAACAAAAATAACACTACCAACTTTTATCTGTTTAATTTTTTAGGCCCGGCCGTGGGCCAATTAATAAATTCGGGGAAAAATAATACTCAAAACAAACATTTTTACGCATTATACAAAAAAGCTCGAGATACTTAAATGCCTTATCCTAAACGCAACAATCAGAAAATAAATGTTTCCTAGAAGTATAGATAAGATTTAAATACATTATAATAGAAGAATTATAAAAAAAACAACAATCAAAAGCATCGTAGCAGTTCGTGTTTGTGGCAAGAGTTAGGTGGTTAAAGAAACAAATATACAGAAAATCGATCAGTTTATGGTAAAAAATGTCGTAGATATTTTTTACAAGCTCATATTCAAATGCTTGTTCGTTCAGGTGAGATGTTCCATTTTTTTCCAGCAAAAAATGTTACTGATCTATTGTACTCCCTTAAATAAGTATGGTAATTTGAAATTTTATACTAAATAAAAAAACAATTCAGCTATTCTTTGGACTTTTTAAACCCCGTGTTGTTCATTCTACCAAAACAAGTTTTACCAGTGTAGGAAGATATTTTATGCCGAAAGATCACATTTCTAATATATTTTAATATCAATACTGCGAGATCAGGTTACTTAAAACAATTCGACAGCATAATGTATCAAAAAGAAGCGCAATCCAGGCGAAATTGAAAAATTTTCTTGATGTCCGGCTGCGATGCGTCAATTGGATTGTAATTTTTGGAAAATTAAATTTGCCAACACCTTCAGAGATCCTAAATCCTCTATTTTAGCCAAAGCCTAAACCAATTTGCATTTGCTGGTGAGCGTCGTTTATCAAAAGAAATAATTAATTTCTACCGTCTCAAAGTTAGTCCTCGGCCCCAGTCCTGTTTGTGTCTAACCTGATGTGGATACCCTTCAAACGATGTGGATACCCTTCAAAGTTAGTCCGCCAATGGACAATCTAGAACCTCTGTTACTGCTATGAATGGGCCGTATTTACTGCTGTAAATTTCGAGGGCGCAAATTATTTCAGAAAAAAAGATTTTTCTTACAATTTTGAAAACAGCAGATGGGAGCTGCGCAAAATTTGTTCGAGTTATTTTCATTAAAAGAGTTTTTTTCAAGGTTATCTCGGTATTCTAAAGCCCGGTTTCTGAAACTGGGAGATGCAAGCAATTAGCTAAAAACTGAATCGATAGCTGCAAGGGTAATTTTTTTAGTCTTCACCTTGAATTTGAGATGAAAATAGAAATTTTTGACGCTAATGAAAAATGAAAACCTTTTTTTAGCCTTCACCTTAAATTACAAACGAAAATGGAGAATATGATGATGGGGATCAAGTTTTATTTTTCGCTTGTGTCGTCAAAAGAGGCGCAAGTTTTGTTTGCGTGAAATAAGGGGTCGTCTCAAAAAGTTTAAGAATCCCTGTTCTAAAGTTTATGAGCTTGATGCTTTTTAATGCTATTTTGAAATCGCTTCAATTACGCGTCACTGCTGCAATTATCGGCAACAGTGTACCAACCGTAAAAAGTAAAGCTTGGCCCTTGTCACGAACCGCTGTACAATCGTGAGGAATTTCCTGTGGTCTACGGACACCAGTTCGGGGAAACCATGCTCTGTTTTTTTAGACCTGGGGTTCTCAACCGGGGGCCACGGGATATTATCCGGGGGGCCACGAGCACAAGATTTATTAAAAAAACTGTGTAAAAATTTGGGTGTTAAGCTTATTGCTTTATACAGGTATTTTGTTTGGATTTATAATTAATTTGGCCAAAACAAAATTTTTTGTTTTCAAATGTCTAAAATTTGCTAATAGAACTTCAGAATCGTTAGCCAAAATGGCCAGGATTGTGCGCAATGTCTTCACTGCTCGATCGTGATGGCTAATGCGTTATTACATCCCGCTACAACAACTGCTGCTGATATTAAAGCTATTGTGGACTCTTTTTTTGACGCCAATGAGCTCAGCTGGCAAAATTTCAAGCACAATTGTATTGACGGCGCCCCAGTGATGATTGGCCTCATGTGACGTCCTCTCACTGCTCAGTACACCGATAAGTTCTATCTCCGCATTTGATGGAGGTTATGAACGTTGTGGTCAAAGTGATCAACTTCATTCGTTTGAGAGCAAAAAATTATTGGCTCTTCCAACTTTTGGCCAAAGAAATGGGAACAAAATTCGTGGGACTTTTGCTTTATACTAAAGTCCGTTGGCTGTCGAGAGACAGATGCCTTCATCGGTTGTATGAACTGAGAAATGAGATTGAAGTTTTTCTTCAAGAAAACAAAGCTAATCTCCATGTCCAATTTTGCAATTAAAGAGTTTATTATGCTCGCATACCTGGCAGATGTATTTGGCCATTTCAACAAAATAAACTTGTCGTTGCAAGGACGTGACGTAACCGTCAGCGACGTTAAAGATAAGCTGGTTTGGCTGTCTGCTCGAATGGAAGTCTGGTAAGCATGATTAAAGGCAGGCTTTACTGCCTCTTTTCTTTTCTTGCATAAGCACTTGGAAATAAACAAGATTAAAATGCTAGATAATATCAAAACGTGCATGATAAAGCATTTGGAAATTGTCTGTACTGAGTTTTGATCTTATTTCAACAATGCACCTTTGCCTATTTCATGGCACAAAGACCCGTTCAACACTGCAGTTAACCCTATGGCCGAAGAAGCAGAGGAGTAAGCAAAGTTCGAAGTTTTGAATGCCACGAACCAGGCATTTAACAACAAATCCGACCTTTCCAGCTTTTGGTTGTCTCTTCATGATTCTTATCCAGTTCACAGCAAAAATGCATCTGTAATGCTTGTTCAGTTTTTTACCACCTACCTTTGCGAAGTGGATTTTCTGATTTAGTGACCATCCAGAAATCGTTTTGATGCACGCAATGACATTCGCCTGGCTCAGTCCCAGACAAAGCCCAATATCAAAGACCTCCTCAAACAAGGATAAGAACAAGCTTTACATTGATTCCGTTAATAAAACTGACTGTAATTTTTAATCCTTTGACATTTCTTTGACTGTCGTTTGTTTGCTTTTTATTCCTAATATTAATCGTTTCTCTTCTGGAAAATTATTGTTACAAAACCGCATACCTATAGCCACTAAAAATGAAATACAGATGGAGAATTCTATTGCAGAGCAGGGGCCACAGGTGTTGAGAGTCTCTAGAAGGGGGCCACAAACCATAAAAGACTGAGAACCGCTGTTTTAGTCAAAAAGATGGCAGTGGTTACCCGACAATAGTACATTTAAAATTGTTGAAATTGAAACCTTCAGTAGTGGTTTTTATTTGAATATATTTTCGAGTATAACAAAAATGATAATCGATCCCAATATGATAAAAAAGAAAAAAAGAGATAAAAACGTAATACACAATAATTATAACCCATAAATTCTAATAACTTTCTATCTATAAAAAGCCTTCGCATTCAGTTAAAAACCAAATTTTTTTTATAAAAAAAACATTTATTGTCTTCATTTAGTTTGAAAGTCAAAAATTGGTTTTGTTGTAAAAAAGGATAAATTATATAAAAAACTTTTATAAGTCAATTATTAGTTTAATTTTTGAGCCGAGCGAGAGCCTGAACTTGGCTCTGGCTTAGGCGGTGGCGTCGCCACCGTCTGCTACTGTGTAGGCAACTGCTATTACGGGAAAACAACGGCTCGCGGGCCAAATCTAGCCCTTTTCGTTTTTAACCCGGTTTGCTAAAATAATTTGTTTTGAATATGACGTGATTTGATAGCATTGTTTTAACCGGAATTTATTAAAATTCAATGGGTTGTGTGGGCTCAACTGGTGCCTGCCAAAGTTTAGAAAAAAATTGGCTCGAAACATGAAAAGCTTGCCCCACCCGAATAGTAAACAGCTTAATAATAAACATATTGCGAAAAAAGCAAAGGCCTGGAAGGAATGCAAAAGATTGTTATAAATTGTAATACTTAGGAGCAAAAAACTGTGAGAAACCTTAACGCAAACTACGCTAGAATTAATAAAATTTTTAGGAGCTTATAGAACGCTGAATATAAGCGTGACTGGACAAGTTTTTTTGTGTGTCGAAGCTTTAAAGAGAAAATTAGGCTTCCTTACTCATTTGTTTCGTGTATGGTTGTATTATCGTAATTTGTTACTTCTTTCGGTTTTGTAAAACATTTTCTTATTTAGCAAAAATTTTTCAACATATTTTTATCAATTGAATTTGGATTTTCAAGTAAACGACGAAGGTTTTTTAAAAAATTTTAAATGTATAAGAATAGCTAAGACAGTGGTTTCCAACCGATAATCGACGGTGTGGTTTTCGGGCTTCATGAGCTTTGTAAGCACAATATAAAAGCAAAAGTTATAGCAAAACAAAAGAGACCGCCGTATGGTCTAGCTTGCAAAAAATGACTAGTCTACACATTGCGCATCGCTCAAAATCAAGCCGCATCCTATGGTGCAGCTGGGTTGCAGCTGGCTCTGCCTGTCTTGTTCTCAATTTCCAGACGGTTTCTTTGCGTAGTTTTGGTAAAAAACCTTTTTGAGAAGCAAGAGTACTGTTTGACAGGGACAAAACAGATTTCTTTTTCTTTTTTTTAAATTTCTATATTTATACATTTAACTGCCAAGAAAGTGTCGCAGACATTATATTAAAGGCGGGAAACCTTTTTATTATTGGAGGCTAGATTTTAAAATTTTTGACAGTGAAGGCCACATAAGTCGAAATACCGAAGAAATTAGCGTAATAATTTCGTATCTGTCTCGTATTTCTTGATTTTCGTCGCAAAAAAGTAGTGAACTTTGAGTTATAAGAAATGCAAGTTTTATTTTGAGGCCTTCATAACCAATAAGGAAAAATTTGGAAGCAAATCACATATTTAGATTTTCTTTTTTTAATAGTACAGGATGGGATGGACCATAATGATGGGACACATTTTTAATGCTTTTTTTTCAGATTATATAAACGACACAGAGTAGTAAATTTATTTATTACGTAACTTATACACAGGAGTTTAATGTATTGTCTAAGATCTGAATACTACATCACTGAGGTGTTCGCCATCACGACTAAAATATTTAACAGCTTGATTTTTCATATCACGTAAAGTGCGGTTTAGCATATCAGCTGGAAGAGCGGTAATCTCTCTATGGATACTTTGTTTTAGCTCCTCTGTTGTATGGGACCTGCCTACGTATACCCGATCTTTCAGGTAACCACACTGGGTTAGATCAGGTAACCTAAATGGCCAATAAATATCTTCAACTAGATATGAAATTTTTTGGGAGTCCATGACGTTATGAGGGTCACCAAAATCTGTACCTGAAAGTAATGAAACTTGATATAATATTCACATCTTAGGTAATAAGTTAAACTCCTGTGCATAAGTTATGTGATAAATAAATTTAGCACTCTTTGTCGTTTATATACTCTGAGAAAAAAGCATTTAAAATGTGTCCCATTGTTGTATCCTTGCACGAATACACAGGTTTATAAAAAAACAATAGTTAAAATTCACAAAAGTACTTAGCCAATAAACAACCGTATTGAAAATAGAATGCTTTACTTTGAACTGACTGATGAACCACAATAAAAGCGCGTATTTAACTTGTAACAATTATGCTTGGAGATGCGCGTGTCCAATAATTGTTCGAGCAGAAGGCGCTGATTAGGATTAGAAGCGTTTAAGAAAACACTACGTCATCTATTGCACAATATCACAACACCTCCCCAAATAAACTACGACAAAAAAAATATATACATATTAGCAACAATATTTTTTTGGAGGTCTCTTTGTTCTCGCTGATCGTCGTAGATTGTGTCGCCCGTACTCGTCTCCGGTTGGTAGTCTCGGATTGTTGCGTTGGTTCATCGAAGAAGAACTAGATGCGTGGTAAATCCCGGCTGGAAGTGTTTCTGTAGACAAAACGCTCGTTGGGATTTCACAGGGATCATCATCTTGATCCGAACTTCTCCAAGTTGGTCCTCGAGGAATGACTCGTACGTTGACACTTCGTGTACCATGGACTTTCGTAACTATCGCAGGCACCCATCGTGGGTCACGATCTCTTCTAGGGCCGAAGTACAGTGCGTAACAAGGGTCTCCTAGTGAGTAATGATGTTCGACTTTCGAAACCACTTCCGAGTCTTCAGCATTTGAATACTTGCTCGCTTGTTTTGACTGTCTTCCCTGCAGGAGATGCGGAATGGATGGAACCAAAGTGTCAATTTTCGTGCGAATTCTTCTTCCATTCAACAATTCGCTTGGTGACAGTCCCGATGCAAAAGGAATTCTTCTATATTGCATTAGAAATTCTTGCAAAGCTTCCTTTGGAGGTAACGAGGATTTTCTCAATGCCTGTTTGAACGATTGTATCAAACGCTCGGCAGCACCGTTTGTTGCTGGATGATAAGGTGCTCCGGTGACATGTACAATGCCTCGTTGTTTGCACCAAGCTTGGAACTCTTGAGACATGAATGTTGTGGCATTATCGGTCACCAACGTGTGGGGATATCCGAAATGAGCAAATTCTTGTTCAAGTATAGCAGTAGTACTTTTCGAAGACGTTGATGTTGTTGGATGAATGCAAGGATATTTTGAATAAGCGTCTACAAGGACTAACCAGTTTCTTCCCAGAAAGTTGATCGCATGGTCCAAGTGGAGTCTTGACCATGGTTTTTCTGGCATCATCCACGGATGGATTGAAGATTTATCCGGCTTATTTTGAAATTGGCCACAGGAAGTGCATTTGCGACATAAATCCTCAATGTCAAAGTCAATTCTAGGCCAATAGACAGTTGACCTGGCAAGTTGTTTCATCCGTTGCATGCCGAAATGTCTAAGGTGTAATAATTTAAGAATATGATTACGTAGGGTTGAAGGAATTATTACCCGTAAGCCGTAAAAAACGCAACCATTCTCTGTTGACAACGAATTTTCCAACTTTTTGAAGTCTTTAAGCTCTTCCGAAAATGCATGCGGCCATCCCTCCTTCACAAATCGCATTACTTGGGCAAGAATTGGATCCTTGGCAGTTTCTCTGACCACAAGCAATGGATTGTCAGGATTGATTTGACGACTGATTGTTCGAACTAAACAAACGCTATCGACATCATCTTCCATCTCCTCCCCATCAAAACTTGTGTCAGCTATTGGGCACCTTAGTGACAATTACAGGAAAGGTCACGTCAGGTGATTTTCCATCAATACTTGCAGTTGATTGGAATTGTCCCACGACGGGTAGCGGGCTACCTTCGGCAACTTGATATCGAATTGTTACAGGTTGTAGAGTGGGTTTACCCAGCGTTTGCCACGTCGTTTCACAGCAAAATGTGTCACTGGCTCCGCTATCAATTTCAAACTTAATTCTGTGGTCATTAAGTCTAATCGTTTGATAGATGGGTGAAACAGAACATTGGATTTTGTGCACCATTTTCATCTGTTGTTTCACAAGCTTATTATCTCTGAGTCGAGACATGCATACAGATTGCAGATGACCTGTTTTCTTGCAGAAGCTGCAAATAGCTTTAATGTGGGGACAAGCTTTGCTAAAATGTCCAGAATTTCCACACCTGAAGCAGGCGGTTTTCTTTTCTTGCGTTTTGGAAGTTTTGGACTTTGCGTGATAAACTTTCTGCACCGACGTAGAAGGTTGACCGTGTACGGTTTCCTTTGCTACTTTGGCTGCTTCTTCCACTTCTTGAGCCACTCTGATGGCGTTGCTAAACTTCAGTTCATCGTCCTTGAGCTTGAAGAGTGTCTTCAAAACTGCTTCGTTGTCGACTGAACAGATAAATTTAGTTCGCAAGGCTTCATCTAATGGATCTTTAATGGATTGAAAATCACATGTAGCTGCATCTTGTCGTATTCTGCTTGCCAGTTCAGGAATAGTTTCGCCAGGTTTGCGTTTCATGTCAGACCAAAACTTGAAACGTTCTCTGACAACAAATCGTTTTGGGTCAAACTGCTCTGCCATAAACGTCTGAATATCATTCATCGTTAGCTCATGTATGCTTTTGACAGGTTGTTGCTGAGCCGCTAAGTTGCTAAGCATTTTGTAAACGGAGTTAGATTGGTTGGTAAGAAAAATTTGTGCTTGCTTGTTGTCGGGAATGGAGTTAGCAGTGACGAATGTTCGGAACCTTGCCAAATAATCAGTCCATAACTCAGATGTGGAATCGAATGGTTGAAAACTTGCCATCGGTGTTGGAACATTTTCTCGCGGTTTGTTCAAGCTGCTTTGTAGAATTTTCAGCTGCTCTTGAAGCATTGTCATCTGCTCGCGATGCTCGTCGCGTAAAACTGCCATTTGCTCTTGGTGTTGCTTGTTCTGCTCTTGGTGTTGCTTATTTAACAACAAAATCAGTTCAGAAATTTCACTCATATCGACAATTCAAGCTTTAATGCAGATTCAACAAATTTTCTTTTTTTCTTTCTTGACGCAGTTGAGTTCCTTGAATCCTCGTCGCCACTTTTGCCTGTTGTATCTTTGCACGAATACACAGGTTTATAAAAAAACAATAGTTAAAATTCACAAAAGTACTTAGCCAATAAACAACCGTATTGAAAATAGAATGCTTTAGTTCGTTTGCTGTAGTAGCTTGATAACTTTGAACTGACTGATGAACCACAATAAAAGCGCATATTTAACTTGTAACAATTATGCTTGGAGATGCGCGTGTCCAATAATTGTTCGAGCAGAAGGCGCTGATTAGGATTAGAAGCGTTTAAGAAAACACTACGTCATCTATTGCACAATATCACAACACCCATCATTATGGTCCACCCTGTATTTATGGATGTTACCTCATACCAAAACTCAATATAGCCTATGAGTCATTGTACTCTTGCTTCTTGCAGTTCATTCTAAAACAAAAAAAAAGATGCACAGCAGATGTGTTTATAGAAAACCTTGTCCAATTGTCAAATTTAATCAATTGTCCAAATGAAAAGAACTATACTTGCCTACTTTACTTCCTGCAGTTTATTTGAACTATTGCGATAATAACTATACTTTCAGTGTTATAATCTTTTCGGTTGTAATTGTGACAATTCCAATCATCTGTAAGCTATATAATCTTTCAGAGTGAGGTTACATATTCCACAAATTGCACTTCCAGAAAACATAATTGATACATTAGCACTACAATTTTTCGGCCATATTTTGTTTTTCTTGATTACCGTATATCTATCAGTTTATAAATAATATAAAGCAAATCTTGTTAACGTTTGCTCAACTTACAGATTGACCACACTGATCACACTTAAGGTTGTACTATTTATTGAAGGAAAAAATCCAAAACCTTAGTTTGAGATTAAAATGATGCAGCAATGCTGTTTTTGCAATTTTGCCTTTCCGTCGTATTCTTTGTACAACATAGACTCCCCAAACTGTTATTATTTCCTCGCAAGCATAGATTACTTAAATTTTCCAAGAGTGTTTCGGATGACCCAGATAACAGTTGCTTTCTTATAGCCTGGGCCGTGAGTAAGTTTGCTCTTGTGACTACACATGACAGACCGAAACCAAAACTGCCAAAACGGATGGGTATCTGCCCATCCCGAATTTTAGCGACGGTCTGATAATCGGCAAACGTCCTTTTAGGACGGGGCAATACCTGGAAAAAAATGCCTTTTTCAGGCCACATTGCCAACAAGTTCCGAAGACGCACTATTCTCCAGCTAAACATCGAAGACCTCACTGCAAGCAAGATGAACGTTCTTCATTATCTTGCTTTACAGTTTGAGACACTCGTCTTCCTATTAAAGGTGACCGACTGCACTAATGCGGAGAAGCTAGAGCTTCCAGGCTTCCCGCTAGCTGGGTGTTCCTCAAGCAGGAAATATGGCTTACCACGTTTGACCACGTTTGTCCACAAGCAACTAAGATATTCGCGTTTGGACCAATCTCTACCGACATCGGAGATTGAGTTGTTTTGCGTGAGCGTTGTTGGTTGTAAAATAGTCAACGTCTACCAACCTCCACTGACGCGAGTGCGATTTCTGGATCTCCCAGTGTTTCCTCACCACTGTCTTTGCGCCGGCGATTTCAAGTGTCACCACGTTGATTGGGGTTACGATGATAACAGTCCGGACGGTGAGTGCTTGGCTGGCTGGGAAAGTATTAATAGGCTTGCCCTCTTATATAATGTAAGGATGCCGCCAACTTTTACTCTGCCGCTCGAACACTGGCACCAATCCAGATGTAGCTTTTGCTAGCGTAGGTCCTTACAGTCGCTTACCGGATAAACGTGTTCTTGAAAAGTTTCCCAGGTCACTACATCGACCTTCACTTATCACATCACCAAGGTTTGCTTTGTCAGTGCCAAGCATGTCTGTTAAGCAATGGAACTTCTACAAGGCCAAATGGAATCTCTACATTGCTTTGACGAACAAATTTGCAAAGAGTCTGTTTCTACTTGATTTATTTGATGTGGATGCGGCTATCTAGGACTTTGGTAATATCATCAAGTAAGCAGCCAAAAAGACCAATAAGAATTCAATTCTATTTGAATAAGATTTTTAACCGCCCCCTGACGAGCCCAGGCAGGCGAAACAGTCTGTTGGGGCAAATGAAATTAATGTTAAATTAAAAAATTTTGTGGTCTGTAAATTAATTATCTAATTATCTAACCGCTCTGACTCGACGTCATTGAGCACTTTCCTGATGAACACCGACCAAAAATTTTAAAAAATTCCTATATAGACAATATATATATACAGACAATTATACCAGGTTACTTATACTTTCAGGCATTCAGCCAGCTGAGCTTCGCCGACTAGGAGTGACATTCTTCTTGGTTTACTGTGGATCATCGGGTCCTGGCCATGACCATATGTTGCATGGTACAGTATTTTAAGTGGGTCCTCAGATGCTCGCCAAAAGAGACTAAAATCTAGACGCCCGTTTGTGCCAGCTGCGCGAAATTTATTGAATAACCTTGCCGGACTGGGCATCCGAACTTCTCAGTGGATGAATTATATATATATACGAAGTACTGTGAGAATACATCCAGGCTTCGTGTTTTTATACCCATAGCCAGTGCCAGGCTTGTTAGAATGAGCTTGCCCCTAACAGCTTGGGTTAAACTCAATCGCTTGCGAAATGGTGTTTGGCGATTCCATTCTCCATAGACAAATGGGTTCTCGCTCCTTCGCCGAATTGCGAATGCGGCGTCTCTAAACAAACCACAGATCACGTCCTAATGACGTGTTCAATACATCGGACATCAAATGGAGCACGAGATCTGACGGTTTGAAATAACGAAACTTGATACTGGCTTAATATCATCACTGCCAGCATGTGATCCGGGCAGCACAGCAGCCTGGGCTTGTAAAAAAATAAACCATTGGCCCCAATCCTGATTGTGACTGACCTGGAGGGGTGCTTTTTCAAACGACGACAACAGGTGTTTCGTATGCTCTGCAATAATACTTAAAATTTTTGTTTTATTTTTCAGAAGAGACCACATGTACGTGGCAATATTAACAGAGCTGCCGAAGTTTTTTTGCGGTGGGGGTAAGTAAAGAAGGCACTCCTAGCAAATGCAAATTTTGGCAAGCCAGATTTTTGAAAAAAGTACACCTTTCGTAATTGTGACCGTTTTCAGCGCAAAAATCTAACGATCTCCAAAAAAAAAAAGTCATCATTTTCAATCGGCGTCCAAATTCTCAATTTCCGTCCCAAAAAGATAGTGATCTCTAAATAACATATAAAAAAATATAAAAAATGGTCAACACTTTCAATCGGCGTCCAAAAAACTGGATTATCGTTAAAAATTAAAGGTAGGCCTATAAAAGTATAGATAAGAACTAAATCAAAAATCTAGTGATCTCCAAAAAAAAGTCATCACTTTCAATCGGCGTTTAAATTCTCAATTTCCGTCCCAAAAAGATAGTAATCTCTAAAAAATATATAAAAAGGTCAACACTTTCGATCGGCGTCCAAAAAACTGGATTATCGTTAAAAATTTAATGTAGGCCTATAAAAGTATAGACAAGAACTAAAATAAAAGTCTTAACCTTTATTCGATCTGGTATTTTCATCAAGTTTCTAAGATTTTAGGGGCAAATCTAACCAAATGCTTTTTTATCTGCCCACCTGTACTCTCTCTTTTCCAAAAGGCAAATTTCTCCCCCCTGCCCTCCACTTTCAGCCCCTTGAAGGCAAGAGGCGCTTTCGGGGCTTCTGATTCGGCAACTGATTTTATTAAAGGGGGCCACAAGTTTTAGCCAAATCATTAAAAGGGTCCAAGACACTGAAAAGTTGGAAACTACTGAACTAAGATATATAGCCTATATTGTTTTTTTACATATATCTTATCTCTTTCATTAATACACTTTTATTAACTCTAGATTGTTGTGTTTAAACTTTTATCAATAGCTTCTGTCAAACTTTATCAAATCTTAATGTTTATCGTCTTTAAATCTTATCGTTTTAGTCAATAAGAAATAAAAAAGATACAACAACTAATTCAAAAACACGATAAAGAAAGAAACTTGCGAAGAAAGTGTAAAGAAAAAAGTATACTGAGAGAAAGAGAGAGACAGAGAGGAGAGAGAGAGAGAGAGAGAGAAATTGTTATTGGTATCACAAACAAAATACTGAGATCTACAATCTCCATGAAACTTAAGAATGTGAATAAAAAAATATTATACATGTAGCCTTACATAATACTGCCTTACATATAGAAATGTGCTAAAAAGTTTCGGAAAGTGGAATTTTAAGATAACAGCTGGGGTAGAAAGGAGGAAAAGTGGGTTAATCGCTACCTAAAAATTTAATTCGAAATCAATTTATGATAATTGAATTAAATTTTAGGTTCCTTCTTGTACCACCTAAGATAATTAGTCGCAACCTTCCCGGTTGTATAATGCAATTGTATGGTGTACTTGCAAATCACACGTCACTATGAGTCATTGGATTTTGTTTACATGATCTGGAGACTACTAAACAATGGCACGAGTTAAAGCTACATTCAAAGCGCTTGGTTCAATTTGAATAGATTAGTTGACTTACTTCCAGTGCGCAAAAAAAGCAAAGAAGCTGTCCTTCGATTGCATTGTGGTCGTTGAATCAGTTGCGTCAAAAACAGAAAGAACGGAAAATCGTGTGCAATAAGTGCACGTCAAGTGCTTCTAATTTCACTACTCGAATGAGCGAACTAGCGAGTTGTAAGTTATCGAGTTGAGTCGTAAAGTGGTTTTTCAAATCAGAAGATAAACAATGCCTTGTGACTAAAAATAAGGAAAAATCGGTTCAAATATTAAAATTCCTAGTAACTTAATACTTCTGAAATTAGAAAAGTTAAGCTGTACTTTTGACATAATCAAACAGTCTGTTCACATATAAAATTTGGCAAACATTTTGGCAATTTTGGCTTAATCATGATAAAAACAATGACGTGTTGAGGATGTCAAGGCAATTAATTTAAAAAACCTGCCACCGAATGTAACAATTACTTCATCGATGCTTAAATTTTTTGAACACACTAATATTGATTAAAAAAATTTTTTGGCCGCTGAAAAACTATTTTTTTCTTGGAGGTTTTATCAAAATTGTCTTTTTACCTGTTTCTACTTATAAGGTTTTTTATTGCGCATACAGACTCAATATCAGCTCAAAAATAATGTTCACGTTTTTCATTTTATAAACTGTTTGTGACGTAAACTAGACAGGAAGTCATTTTAGCAAGCAGCATTATATACAGCGTGCGTGGGAGATATTAGCATTCAATTCTTTTCCTGTCTTTTAATTTAAACGTCAAGCAACCAAGCGACCGCGAACTTTCAATGGAGTCCGACAATAAGGAAGCTGCAGGCTAGCAAACAGTTAAAATAGTGTGACTAGTTTAGAGCATGTCATTCACACTGCTTAGTTAACGCAAAAGCACAGCGTAAAAGTTCGTGTTCGATCTTTGATAGTACTGTTAGGTAGTGCTAGTTCAAGCTTTTGCAAATCACGAAACCATCTGGTACGGAACACAGTAAGCATTAATACAGTGAGAGTTTTGTCGAATCTATTGCGGCTCGAAAAACGTTTTAGTCTTTACTTGTGTAGAAGTAAAGTAACTTTATGTTCCGAAGCGCTTGTCTTGTTTAATGATGTGTATCTTGATCGATAGTAAAAATAAAGTCTGGATCAGTTTATTTAAATAGCTCTTAAATGCAAGATACATGTAATTTCAAACGTGTTTTGCCTTTAAATTAAAAAATCCATTCAAAAAAATTTCAGACTAGTCCCTGGTCAAATGGTGGATATAATAGTTACGAAAGCTAAGTAAGCTGAATATTATAAGGGTGATGACAATAATGCAGAAAAAAATATCGAGTTGGCTAAACCTAATACTTAAAAAAAGCAATAAACCTATTGTTATATTGAGTTTTAAAACAGTGTAGTGTAGAAAATATTTTTATTAGCCCCCAACCTTATTTAAAAAAGCTGCTTGAACCAGCGAATCAACTGCATCAATGCCTTATTTCTAAAGCACACCCAATTTTAAGTTGGTTCAAGCGGCTCTAGCCGTTTCACTGTGTGTTTTGATAGAAACTATAATTAGGTTATGGTTTTTGGTTTACTCAGATTTAACATCTGAAAACAACTTTTTTAAAGTGTTATATTTTTATAATTTCTAATAAGCACAGTATGGAAGTATATTACAGGCTATGGAGGTTCATGTACTCCAGGCCGGTGTTCAACTTTTTAAAAAGTTGAAAGCTTTCCAGCCATTGTTTTAAATCATGATTAATTAATGTGATGCGCCAACACCTGAAGTAAATGGTCAAAAACTGTCTGATAAATCCAACTGTTGACCAAAGTAAGACCACGCTGATATAACTTTTAAATGAAGAATTTGATTTTAATTTGAATTTTGTAAAATGAAATTTAAGCATGATTGAAATGTTCTGCAAACCAGCAGCAAAACATCACGTAGCGTGCCAGCGTTTGGACCGCGCTGTTCTAGATGTCAATCATTTTCGTTTTAAGACTGCCTTGAGCGTGCAAAGTGTCATAAACAACAAACAATCTGGAGTTTTTCAAAAGTTAAATAAATTTTAGATGGTAGATATGATGTGCCTATACCACACAGCTAACTATATGAAGAACATGCGATAAAGACTGCTTAATGCTTTAAATACAGTACTACGAAAGTAGACGTGAAATAAAAATAGTCCAAAGAGCGAATCATATCATGATAGTTGACGTAAACGGGAACAACTTTTAATTTAGAGTTTGTCGTAAAGATGAAATCAAAGATAAAATTATTGGAGGTATTACTTCTATTTAGGTTTCTACCAGAGCAAACTCTGCCTAGAATGCCTCAAAGGTAGATTTGTATAGCTTTGTTGTATTTATGGAAAAAATTAGATGCTCATATAGACGTATAGGTTTAGTTTTAGAAGTAGGCTATTAAAATGTAAAGTTTTAACAATTTTTTCCATAAGAAACAAAATGTCTATTGTACTTTACCGATAAATTCAAAATGGCTTGGGTCGATTTATTTGTACAAAGTTTGCTCTTAAGCCAATTTCAAAATAAGTACAAATAAAAATGTATGATCAGTCTTAAGCCGTTGAACCTGTGCAATGGCCTACGTTAACAGTTTTATCACGCAGGCGACGGACTATATAGCCTAAAAACAAAATATAATTGTGTGTTCTTGTTAAGAGATTCAGCACTATCTAAAATCTAAGTCAGTGGTTCTCAACTTTGGTGGTCCGTGACCCCCTTTCAGAGACTCTCAAACAACTGTGGTTCCCTGAATAAAATATTGTCCCAAAGGTTACGTAAAGTCTAAAAAAAGGTCCTCATTTTAAACTGTCTCTAATTTTGTCATTTTCGTCGTAAAATTCAAGTGAAGACCAAAAAAAGGGGTCATTATTTTGAAACTGTCTCTGATTTAGTCATCTTCGTTCCAGAATTGAAGTGAAAACCAAAAAAAAAAGTTTACGCGACTTACTTTTCTGCAGAATATTCTATGATATTGCCATTGAGTTAAATTTTTATTGATTTAGTTTTGCTAAAAGCTTTATAATGTTAATTTAATATCGTCAGTTAGAACAGCCAAGTAAAAGAGAAGATTGTACATATACTTTACTTGACGGCACTAAATTTTGACCTGGTTAAGATATTGGAGTTAATTTCATTCACCATAATGCGGCGCTCCTTAAGTCCAGTCACGCTGCCCACAAGAGGTTGCAGCTTCTTAATTTTATTTTAGACATATTGTTTATTAAAAACATAACCCCCAACAAAGTTTAAACGTTTTCCAACAAAAGTTTTTAGACCAAAGCTTGGTTGTGATTATCCTCAAGCCCCTTGCTCGCAAATGTTTTTGAGAAGAATCGACCAAGAAATCAATCTTAATGGGTAGCAGCCTAATATTGAAATATTGTTAGACTGAAATTATCCGAGTTGTTTATTGTGAATAAGTTTTCTAGGAGCTTTGCTTGTTAAATTGTCTTTTTTGTTGTTTGAAGCTATATTTACAGTCTTCTCGGTAACAAGTTGTTTTTTTTTAAAGTTAACCGATTTTTAAAATCACACAAGCTTTCGTTAGGGGTAACGGAAGTTTCCTGAAATTCGGTGGAACAAATACAAAAAAATGTCGTGCGCTCTTTGGTTAGTGTTTCTCAGGAAAAAAGGTTTGGAAACCACTGGTCTAAAAAAAAAAAAGTTGTTATCAACTGACGAAGTGAGCAGTAGTTCACGAAAGCAAGTGTGTTTAAAAAAAAACGGTTAACTTTAGCACATTTCTTTTGTTCATTTCTGAAAGTTTTGTTTGGTGATAGTTAAGTTTATGAATATAAGTTCAACGTTGTAACTATCTTTTTTTTTTGTACGTCTTGCTGAGATATTACTGTTTTACAGAATTGTGTTTGTTTTTGCTTCGTGAAAGCGTAATCTAAATAATTTTGGCAAATTATTAATTGTCGTTAATATTTATGGGGAAAAAGAAAGATTTACCCTTAATAAAAGTTTGTGTTATTGGTGGCGAAGGCGTCGGAAAATATTCTCTTAGCCAACAATATGCTAAAGGTTGGATTGAGCCGAAGGAAACGAACAGTAGGTTAAATTGAATATGATTTGGTTTAAATTAGTAACGAAATACTGATTAATAACATCGTGCAGACTACGTTTTTTTTCCATAATATCAAGTAAGCGTTCCGAACAATTTGTGTTTAAAAGAAATTATACCTGCTTGGGTTCAGTTACAGCAAGTCTCAGTGTTTTCGGCGAAAATTATTTAAAGAGATGTTATAAGCCAAGATAATTTTTGATTCAGTTCCACTAATAATTAATCAAGTTTGTTCTGAAACAAATGTAGCTAACTGTTTTTTATTTAACGGATCCTACATCGAGCTTCAAGAGAACTCTAAATGTTAATTACTTTTGGTTTTTGTGCGACATTCCAAAAAAAAATGCCAAGTTAAAGTTGTTTTTGCTTTTTGAGTACAAAAACTGATTTTTGTACTTTCGACTTGTATTTTTCTGCATAGTAGCTTGACAGAGTTTGCAATTCTGTCTGCAGCTTCTATTGAAACAAAAATGATTTTTAGATGGACCAACAGCGAAGTGTCCAACAAAAGATGTGGAGCTAAAAGGCAACAAATATAAAGTTCAAGTGAAGGTTTGCGACGAACTCGAACAAATAAAGGACTGTGATGGAGTCGTCTTAGTGTTTTCTGTGACCGACAAGTCCTCATTTACATGGGCGACGACCGCGATTGAAAAACTTGAGGAAAAATTTAAAGGTCGACCAAAAGAGAACGGATTGCCGGACCAGAACGGAGACGGCGGTGCGCAGGAAACGAATAAAAAAAATGAACAGGACGGAGACAATCGCAACGTTATCCCTGTTATTTTGGTGGGAAATAAAGTCGACGACGCTAAGCTATCGCGGGAAGTTGAAGAGGACTCGGCAAAGTCGCTCAGCGAAAAATTCTCGTGCGCCGGATTTTTCGAGACCGCGGCTTTGTGCAATGCCGACGTGCCAAAAGCGTTTAATTGTTTGTTGTCTGAAATTGGCGAAAACATGAAGGATCCAGAGGAACCAATCAAACCGAGTAATGCTTGTTGCATCATCGTATAAGCGATCGACCCAAGAGGAACCAAAAGAGAATGTGTTGTTACGCGAGCGAAACTTCGATACGTGGCTATTGCTGCCGTCGGGATCGAAGGGAGCTTGATGTCTTATTACGTGCTACAATTTCTTTTATAAGTCTTCGACCCGGTGAAAAAGTTGTACGAACGACCAATATGTTGTTTTTTTCCCCATTGCTTGGCTAGCAATAGTATTACGAACCAACTCTTATACACGTATGTCAGTTTGCTTTGTATTGAACACCACTGTTATTTCGCGTGCTTTGATCAAGACAACAATTTTATTATTAATACATTTATTTGCAATCGTAAAAATCGGTATTTTTTAGCTTGGCATGAAATAACACTGAAAAATTATCTTTCAAAGGATTTGTAAACCAAATCTAAACGTTCAAGATCTTCTTTTGTTTGGCAAGTTTTTGTTCCACCTTGAAAATACTGGTCAATCGTCTTCTTTGCGATACCAGAAACTAAAAAACAGAAACAAGTTATTAAAAGATGCACAGGACTTATAAGAATTGTTTTTCAAGGCAAATGCTTCAGTTTACATCGTAATGATTCTAAATTGAACTGTTTGGTTTAAAATAGCAAGGGTACATGTTATTACAGCTTGTTAAAGGCAAAGCCAGTGTTGACATAAAGAACCATCGGCAAGATCTGAATAAGAAAATCCTAAAAATAGCTTTGACGCAGTGTTACCTGAAGTGCGTCATTGCTGATTTTAGACAGCGGAAACTATTGCCTTGCAAGTGACAAATTTGAAACAAATCTTTTGCTATTAACACGAATCAAGCAAATCTCTTTTTAATAAATCGGGAAAGCAGAATTTAGTGAACTTTAGACGGTAAACAAATTTGTTCAATCTTCACGACGTGCAACTGAACTGTTTAACATTTTCTTTACACACAGGAATCACAAATCACTGCCCAAAATAATACATTTCGAACTAATTTCAAGGCACAGGGTAATTACTGGTATTAATAACATGTGATACAGTCATAAACTGTATGTCATAAACAGTTTTATATATGGTATGCAGTAAACAGTTGTGCTCAGAGCGCATTTCATCATTTTCAACCAAAAAATTAAAGCGTCAAAAAGTTTTGACGTTGCATCATTGAAACGCAATAATCCTATTTAATGGTCATTGCTATCGTGAATTGGTCGAACGTAACAATAAGCATCAAATTAAATTTTAGTGGTGAAATGACGCAAGGAAAACACGCAAATAGTTGATGGAAAATCATTCTTCGTACAAGTGCAGAATTGAAAAGGTTTGGAGTCTTTAATGATTACTTGTGCAAGCTATATAGGAATTGAAACTGGGGTTATTATTTATGACCTTGACGCAGAGGTAGGGATTAAATTACGAAACATGTTAATTCTTCAGAGTATTGCCTATGGCTCACTACCATCGATTCAGAAGCGCAATGTCAGAGAAATCGCGCACCAACAAATTCGCGTCACGCTTCCACATAAAAAGCGAGTATAAAGCAAATTGATATAATATAGCAGATTAATCGAGGCTGCGAGCGATTCACAATGTACAGGAGCCAAGCAGGAAACGATGGGCTGCATCGAAAAATCTTAAAAACCGTGTAATTTCACACAATGACACATTTTGCACCTGGAATAATAAAACCTATTTACGAGAACGCAACTGTTTTTGATTTGTTGTGAATGTCAGCGAATATTCACGTGGTAAATAAAACACGAAAGTACGATTGCTCTATAAAAACAAAGTGTAATCAGGCGTCCATATCATTTAGTCCAAAAATATATTGAACTTAAAACTAGTTATTTTAGAAGCGTTATGCAATAATCGTCGCTTGAATTTAAAACAACAAGAAATTTTTGACCCAAAATTGTGAAGTCATAATGACGAACAAATGTATGTGTTGTACAGAAAGAATGAGAATCGCTGCACACAAAATAAAAGATAGTCACTAAGATACGATTCATTAGGCAATAGTTTTAAGCGAATTGCTATTTCCATAATGCTTTTTTACAAAAATCGCGCAGTAGTTTGAACGCCCGGGACTATCATTAGTGTGCTAAACTCAGACAAACCCAAACAGTGGTTGGGTAGACACAAAAGACACTTGCTAATTGCCTTTCGTGCTCTACACTTTCGAAGAACAATTTTCGACCAGAGACGTAAATTAGAAAAAAATCCCACTTGAACTTTCAAAAACTTAATAGGTTGCAACTATATAAATTTCTTGAGCTTTTACAATATTGTCATAAAAATCATTATCTTAAAATAAAATTTCGAGAGCACAAGTAAACTATTTGGCTCGAAAGATTCATTGCTAAATCTTCGAATACAAAAATCTAAACAAGGTTGTCGAACTTGTTCCAAGTAAATCCGGCGCGACCAAGATTTATCAGGCTGTCAAATGTTTTCAATGCGGAAGTGTACATCGTTTAATGTGCAGTACAAACCAATTATAGCAAAAAACACAACGCTGCTTAAAGGAAGGAAAAAGTCTTAATTTCAACGCTGGAAAAACCTCGAATTACTCAGTGAAAACGTGATATTTTAATCGAACAGCATATAACCTTTATCATTATCTTCCATCAAGTGCTTGGATTACCAATTTAAAACAAGCTATTTAAGTGCAAAAGATGCCGATACTTTATCTATCAAAAAGATAACAAGTGAACGATATACGTTTGACGACGCCGTTCTAATATTATATTGATTATTTAGTAAATTTACGATAACAAAATAGGCAAGACAAAATTCAATAAAACAAAAAACCTATCGTTTATCACTAAATTTATGAAAACAAGTTAGTCGAATTAAATCAACCGTTAGCTTTGCGTCAGGCAAGTTGAAAAGCGTGTTGTTCTAAACCGTCTAAAAGCAAATCACATGATCAATGAAAACCGCAATTACCACATCCTATTTGTAGGTAGGGTGGATTACAAAAACACATCAAACAAAAAATTCTTCATAAATAATGAATGAAAAATTATCATTTTGAAAACGAAAAGTCATAAAGCTTATTGAAAGCAACTTTTATTTGCTCAGGGACCTCTGCACTCACAGAAAACTGTTGCGGTCGACTCGAAGCACAAGTAAAATGCACTAAATCAGAATAAAGTCACGCTCACAAGCTGCAGCACCATGTCGTGAAAGCGATTTGCGTTTAACTAGGCAGCAACATCATTAGTAATATCACGATCATAAATTGGAAACTTTTGTTTGTCGAACGAAGTAACTGCGCAACCGAAAATTTACGCAGTCAAAACTTCGGGGTAAGATTGTTTTGAAGTTACACGTAAAATTTATTTTCGACACAAGCCTTTCTAACATCTTTTCTCTACAGAAACAAACGGGCATTCTTACAAAAAATACTAATGTTACAATGAAAGAATTTCAAAACCCATTGATTTGTAGCATTGCATGCTACATGCAACGTACTTTGCACTTTCTGCGCGGACCTTCTTTTGCTATTTTTTCCAAATAAAAATAAGCGTGATTTTGTCTTCACTTAACTTTCTAAAAAAATGAAAATACTTTTTGGTCTTCGATTTGAAATGACATTTTATAGTGTTTAGTTGATTTTTAAAAAATTTCTTGTGTGAACTATGATTTGAAATAAAAGCCAAATGCGGCAACCAGCAGAAATAACACTTTCCAAAGCAGCTATTGGTTGAAAATGTTGCCTAAACCTGACATAGTACGAAAAAAAATTTCTGCGACAATCGTTCGAAGATAAAACCACTTATCAACTGTGTGTTGAACACTTATGTATTACATCTTAGTCAATAAAACAAACATAAAATATGAATTACTGATATCCAATAAAAGGCAGACCGATAAATTTTAAAAGATGAGCTGAATTGAGGTGTAATTTCTTTTTATAAGTATAAATTATGAAACTTTGATCCATTTCACTGAAGCATGTTTCAGTGTCAAAACGAAAGCAAAAAAGTAACGCTGTTTTGATAAAACGTAAAAAGATTTTCAGCCAAAGACGCTAAAGTATTTTATTTTTGAGGCCAATGGA
This sequence comes from Diplosoma virens, assembly GCA_963680785.1. Classification (NCBI taxonomy): domain Eukaryota; kingdom Metazoa; phylum Chordata; class Ascidiacea; order Aplousobranchia; family Didemnidae; genus Diplosoma; species Diplosoma virens. Next base: position 25,379,642 of record OY796892.1, on the reverse strand, counting down.
AAATATTTCTAGTAAAATCATCAATTTCTAAACATTAAGTTGGAGGTGTTGATTATTAGAAAATCGATTAAAACAAGAGTTTTAGCAGGAAACGACGGTAAACGTGTAATGGTCAGCATTGGTGCTTTCCAAGCACTAGTTATGGGTTCGACTCCCGGTTCAGGCAATTAGCTTTGGCCCAGATGACAGTTGCTTTCTTATAGCCTGGGCCGTGAGTAAGTTTGCTCTTGTGACTACACATGACAGACCGAAACCAAAACTGCCAAAACGGATGGGTATCTGCCCATCCCGAATTTTAGCGACGGTCTGATAATCGGCAAACGTCCTTTTAGGACGGGGCAATACCTGGAAAAAAATGCCTTTTTCAGGCCACATTGTCAACAAGTTCCGAAGACGCACTATTCTCCAGCTGAACATCGAAGACCTCACTGCAAGCAAGATGAACGTTCTTCATTATCTTGCTTTACAGTTTGAGACACTCGTCTTCCTATTAAAGGTGACCGACTGCACTAATGCGGAGAAGCTAGAGCTTCCAGGCTTCCCGCTAGCTGGGTGTTCCTCAAGCAGGAAATATGGCTTACCACGTTTGACCACGTTTGTCCACAAGCAACTAAGATATTCGCGTTTGGACCAATCTCTACCGACATCGGAGATTGAGTTGTTTTGCGTGAGCGTTGTTGGTTGTAAAATAGTCAACGTCTACCAACCTCCACTGACGCGAGTGCGATTTCTGGATCTCCCAGTGTTTCCTCACCACTGTCTTTGCGCCGGCGATTTCAAGTGTCACCACGTTGATTGGGGTTACGATGATAACAGTCCGGACGGTGAGTGCTTGGCTGGCTGGGAAAGTATTAATAGGCTTGCCCTCTTATACAATGTAAGGATGCCGCCAACTTTTACTCTGCCGCTCGAACACTGGCACCAATCCAGATGTAGCTTTTGCTAGCGTAGGTCCTTACAGTCGCTTACCGGATAAACGTGTTCTTGAAAAGTTTCCCAGGTCACTACATCGACCTTCACTTATCACATCACCAAGGTTTGCTTTGTCAGTGCCAAGCATGTCTATTAAGTAATGGAACTTCCGCAAGAAAAAATGGAATCTCTACATTGCTTTGACGAACAAATCCGCAAAGACTTTGTTGCCGCCTGATTTACTTGGTTTGGATGCGGCTTACCAAAACAGCCAAAAAGACCATCCCACGCGGTCATCGAAACAACTATATTTCGTGTTGGGATGCGGAACGTAAATCCCTTTACACAACGTTTCTGCAGTCTTCCAAAGGAGACGATTCGAGTTTGGCTGCTACAGCTTTTCTTGGTAAACTTGACAGGAAACGGAGGGATCGATGGTCCGAAGCAGTTTAGAGCATCGACTTTTCACACTCTAATCGTAAAGCATGGAGTATTTTGAACAACCCAAATGGTAAGTAACGACACTCTTCGTCACTGTCCCGTCTCAGCTGATGCTATTGCATCTCAGCTAGTCAGAAATGGAGATATAAGGCTGTTGACCGCAAGTCATCTCGACTTGTTTCTCAAGAAAGGTCTGACCTTTGGAAGGCCACAACACCAAACCCAGTGAATATCTCTGACACTTTCTCACAAGAATTCACTGCTGCCCTCCAACACTTAAAACCAGGCAAAGCTCCGGGCCCTGATTTCATCTGCCCAGAGTTTATAATCCATGCTGGAGCTGCTTTGAAGTACTGGTTACGTGACTTTCTTTCGTCCTTTCCTTAAGTGACTTCCTTCTTTTGCGCAGACTCGAAATTCCCAAGATCTAAAAAAGAGCGAATGTAGTCGCGATCGCAAAACCGATGAAGCCTGTGGGTGACCAAAGAGCTATCAACTGATATCTCTGCTCTGTGTGCTTCACAAGATCCTTCAAAAGGCTTATCTACGCCCGCGTTGAGAAAATTATCGATCCACTGCTGCCTAAGAAGCAGGCTGGGTTTGGACGCGGAAAGTCAACCGTGGATCAAGTCGTTCTGTTAACACAGAACATCGAGGATTCTTTCGCAGCTAAGAAAGCCGGTGTCGTATTTTTCAATCTTACAACGGATATGACACTGTCTGGCACCGTGGCCTTACCTGCAAGCTGCTGAGCCTTCTGCCGGTGAGCACATGATCAGAATGATCATAGAGCTAGTCTAAAACCAAAATTTCACCCTTACTAGCGGTGACAGCAAGCAAAACAGGCTACGCCGTCCGAAAAACGACGTTCCTCAGGGATCGGTCTTGGCTCCCCTCCTTTTCAACATCTATACGAACGAGCTGCCTTTCACGATTTCTAGACAGTTTGCTTAGGCTGACGATTTAGCATTGTTACACTCTTCTGTAAACGGGAAGGACTTAGATGGGACTTTAATCCAAGACATGACTACACTTTCAGCGACTGGAAGTTGAATCTCAGTCACACTAAGATGGTGATGGCGGCCTTTCATTTAAATAATCTAAAAGCCAAACGTGAGCTAAAATTCTACAACAACAATAGACTTTTAACCGTTTTGTCCAAACCCTTTTATCTTATCTTGGATCGTGAGCGAACTGGACAGATCGCTCACGTTTCGTCACCATCTAGTGACATTGCGCGAAAAAATATCTTCGCGGGTCACACTGCTAAGGCGACTTGTAGGCTCAGGATGGGGTGATGGTGCCAAAACACTGCGCACAGCTGCCCTGTCTACTCAACAGCTGAGTACTGCTCCCCAGTCTGGTGTCGCAGTGCTCACACTCACCTCATAGACAGTTGTCGTTCTGGATGCCTGCATCCCACTCCAACGGACCACTTACCCATCCAGCTAGCTGGGCTTCGCCCACTAGGAGCAACACTTTCCATGGATTATCGTGGATCTCCAGACCCTGATCATATCTGTATGGCCTTTTAAATAGGTCCTCAGATACTCGCCAAAAGAGACTAAGATCTAGATGCCCGTTTGTGTTAGCTGCGCGGAATTTACTAAACAACTTTGCCGGACTAGGTATCCGCGCTTCTCGGTGGACGAATTATAGATGGAACGCGGAGTACTGCGAGAATAAATCCATGCTCCGTGGTTTCATGCCCATGACCAGTGCCAGGTCTGTTGAAATGAGCTTGCCCCGAACAGCTTGGGTTAAGTTTAATCTCCTGCAAAATGGTGTTGGGCAATTCCATTTGCCCATGGACAAATGGAGTCTCGCTCCTTCACCGAATTGCGAGTGCGGCGCCTCTGAACATACCGCAGATCACGTCCTAACGCGCCCAATACATCGGGCACCGCATGGAACTCGAGGTCTGACGGTTTTGGATGACAAAACTCGACGCTGGCTTAACACCATCACTGCCAGCATCTGATCCGGGCAGTACAGCAGCCTGGGGTAATAAAAGGATAAACCCTCGGCCCGGTCCTGTTTGTGTCTGATCCGGAGTGGTTGCCCTTCCAAACGACGACGACAAGCAGGAAGCGGCTCAACTAATGATAACATGATGAGTTGATTCAAGATGAAATTTTTTTTAACGAGACTCTTATCAATAGTATTCTTTGAATAATCACATGACTGTCGCAACAACGAAACAAATCTTTTTCAAGATGAGTAGAACGTAGAAACAACATGCAAGTCATAATCATATTTAATGAACTCACTGTTTTTGGGAATGACGCGTTTGTCATCACTGAGCAGATGGGTCAGGCGTCGGGCAAATTCCTTAAAAAGATCTTTTGAGCTGATCAGACCCTTCTTGTAGGCCGGGGTCAAATGACGAACAACAAAGTCGGCGGCGCTGTTTTTCTTCTCTTTGGCGAGCGCTTTGTTCCGCTTGCGTCGCGACCCGCGATCGACCTTTGAGGAAGCACGATTATCGTCAGAATTTACAACGTCATTAGCGTTGGAAACGTCAAGAGGAGGAAATGACGATACAGGGACAGACGCCTTGATGTCATTGGCCGACGCGGCTTCGATAGATGCAGAGCTGAAAGCTTGCGTTTGACCATCGCTACAAGGGTCGGCATTATCGACTTTGACTACCGGAGACCGAGACCGTTCTTCGCGTTTGGTTAAATCAGTTTCATCCAAGGAAGTGTGACTATTAACATCGACATACTGAGGAGTCCGAATGTCGTTGAGGGAAGTGGTTTCGCGGCAAGTTTCTGGCCCTGAATCATCGCGCGATGACACGATCGTGGAATCGTCTTCGCCGCCGGAACTAACGACAACTGTGTCGACGGGCTCTTCGTGATAAGACGCGGGCTTCGACTTGACGAACCAGCTGAGGATCGAGTTTTTCTTCGGCGCCGGAACCTCGGCGAAATCGGAACTATTATCGGGAACCTGAAAAAAAAATTTAGATTAAGAAAAATGAAAGTAGCATTGAAATATCGTTATCGTATTAGTCAATTGAAGAAGATATGAAAAGTCCAGTGAGTTGCAGAGAAAAACGTCAAATTCCATGAATTAAATTTTTACAGCAATTACAATTACATGCGAGATGAGACATTTCCGACCTTGGTAAATGTATCAATAAATCTTTCATAAAGTTCGTTTGTTTCAGGCGATAATCATCTCTTCTCTTTTCAGGTTAAGCGCCTTTGGATTTGAGTTATGTTTAAGTTTGAACTTCAAGTATCAGTGTTGAGTGAATTGTTTTAGGATAGAAGGTTAATTTTCTTTTTAATAAAGCCATTTCATAGGAAATCAAGGTCGGATTTAGATTATTGCGTTTCGTTATTCACAACATTAAGCATCACGAAAAGCATAGAACGAAGGCGACGGCTGAGTACGGGAAAACACAGGCGACAGCAAAAAGCAAACTGATCAGTTTGGTTCGCGATAAAATGTATCGTCGCTTTAAGGAAATAGTTCAATGATAACAGAAATAACAACGATAGCCTTTTCTTCGAATGAGCCGTTGTCAGTGGCCGCGATATGATCAAGCAATAATCGGCAGCATCAAAGTGCAACAAAACCGATAAGAAATAACTAACTCAAAATTGTTTGGCTCAAGAATCTGAAATTTAGCGATAAAATTGTTACCTTTTTCTTAGAAGAGCCCTTTGAAAGCTTTTTTATTGAAACGGTTTTGCCTGTCAATATCGATACAGGGTCACCAATACTTGTTGTTGACTGTTTTGAGGATTTATTTTCATCTGTTTGATCACTGTTTTCAATTTTCACTGATTCCACAACTGCGTCTTTATTTTTTGTTTCATCGTACGTTGCTTTTAACGCTTTTAATTTTTTTTCGCTTTTGATGTAACGAGAAACTGTTTTCGTTTTTATCTGAAACAATGAAAGAAAACTACAATTTAAAGTAATTTATCCCAGATATTAACGTCTATTCTCCTTTAAAAACGACACGACAATTTTTTTTTTGAAAGATTGTAAATTGAAATTCTTTAGCTTAAATTGCTGGCGCGAAATGATTGCAAAAAGAATATCAAACAATCCATACTGCATCATCCAGGTGACAATAAAGCAATTATTTACCAAGCTCAGAAACAATAACGACTTACGTCATCATTGAACGCGATCGACTTCGAGTTGTTCTTTTTCGGATTTTTCGTTTGTAAAAGACTCGATGCAGATACGAAAGTGCCAGGTTTCTGAAAATGAGTAACAACAGCAACAGTGACCAGCTAAACCTATTTGAAAATAAACGGTTGCACATCACAGTAACTTAGAGGGACACCCAATTCAAATAACCAACCAATGCTTCAGAGTCGTTCTTTATTAGGTCCGACGCCGACTTGAACGTGGGTGGAGAATCGAGTGCATGGCAACGTCGTTTCGCTTTGTAGCAAGCGGATTCGACGTATTCGTCATTTGCTTCCGTCTTGTCATCGTTTGCGGGGTCAGCCTCAAGCTTTCGCTTACAATCGAGCGATCTGTCAAAACAAGCGATAATTTAAGCTAACAGAAAACAAGCGAGATGCGGTGGATTTTGGTTGTTCGTCGCAAAAACTTCTGAACTTTCACGCAATGCGAGGATATTGGTTGATGAAGTGTCGTCATAGTTTAGGTCAAAGCCAGGTTCACTCACGCGTGCAAGGTCTTTTCTGAGGTCGACTTCTTGATCTCGTTCACTTTCTTAACGCAAGACGCTCTATACCCCATCACCGTAGTGGCCGCTACGAATAAATTGAACTCGAGCGTCGCGGCGGCGCTGCGAGACGACCAATCACTGCAGATAACAACTGGTAAGTATACAATGAAAAAGGGTTGTGAATGGTAAAAAAAACAGAGGTAACGAAACGATGACAATTTGCTCAAAAACTCAAAAGAAACCTGCTTTCAATTGCAGTAACATCTTTAATATGATAATTTTCTCAATCAAAACTACTTTGATTCCGACCATTTTTCCATAAATGTGAAAAATACGGCGTTTTGGAAAATCTCTTTATGCTTCTTTGATTACGGGTTCAAGTCATTTAAATCCAAAAGTTTTTAGTTCCTCTTACCCGGTTACTAAAGCTTGACCATGGTTAGTTTTGTGATTGTTCATTAGCGAAGATCGGAGCATTTCATAACAGCCCATTCGAGTCTTCCACGTACATCGCGGTAAGCGATTGGATTTCGCTTGACGAAGAGGACAATCCGCAGGAGGGACAGATTTATCCGCGGAAGTGACTGGTCTTTCTCCAGATGATTGACCCTTATTGAAGAAGAAAAACGTAATATATCAGGTTTATATCAAAAACGGTGAAGTTCTAAGATTTTTCACAATTAGTCTTAAAAACTTTTCTTCGTAAATGTTGGGAATTTTAAAGTGATTCATAAATAGCTGATTAACGAACATTAAATAGAAATGTCTTCTTACAAGATTCAATACACTCCGATATTGAGCAGATAGAGAAATTTAACTTCTAATTGCTCAGCTAAGCAGTCATACAAGTTAAACTTCATTTTTCGATAGATCGGATGACCAAATTTAGTTTTTGCTATTTAAAGGTTATTAAAAAAAGCTTCTTATTTTTAAAAAAGTTACTTTTCTCAAACCAAATTGACGCTTAAAAAACCCCTTCCACTCAGCATCTGAAATCCTTTCATTTCCTTCACTTCTTTCATCGGCGTCATACAAATTATCATCTTCCACTGTCCTGAAAAGTAAAATAGCTACATTGAAAATTGCTGATTGGAACCGATAAATCCACCGAATGGTGAGCGATGACGTAGCTTTATAGAACCACGGAAACTATTAACAGTAAGCAGAAAGTGTCATTAAGATATTACGCAATAAGGTTAAGTGCTCCATTGCGCGATTTCGATTTATTTGTTTAGAGGATCAGGGTTGTACAATGTAAAGTTGTGTGAGGGCGCTTTTACGTCGTTTTGACAAACCGTCGAACATAGGCTGAAAAATTTAATCGAGTCTACGTATTTTAAGCTCTGAAAAAATCGAAATATATTTTTATGAACTTTCAAACATTAGTACTTCTTTGGACATTAAAAAACTTGGTATTTTTCTTCGTGAAAAAAAACAAGCTTCTATCAATTACTTTGATTTATTTTCAAGTTCGAAGTTGAATGTTCATAATTTTGTTAAATGTCGGCATGCATCAAATACAAGGAAAGCATAGAAAAGTGCCTCACAGTGCTTACAGCTAAATAGCTATAAAAACTAAATATTTCATGTGAGACAGGCCTACGAACGAGAACAAACGCAACCACTACTTAAAACAATTGAGAAGCTATTTTAAAATCAACTTTGTACGCCTAATTGAAGAGCCATTAAATCAGTAAGATCGTGATTTTTGAAAGTTGTCATAAAATGTGCTAAGAGAAAAAAATTCCAATTTTAAAAGTTTTATCAACTGGCGGATACAACAATAACTTCAAGCTCACAAGGATTAAAACAACAAATTTGAAAGAAACAAGGCACCTACCCTTTTTTGGAATAATCTGAGACTTAAATTTAGCTTTTTATTATATATAATTCAATTTTGTTAAAAAAAAATCAAGCATTATACTTGTAGAGTTGCCACTTGATTTTCTTACCTTTCAATTCCGAATCCTTTTCTACCTCCGCCGTATAACGTCGGGTCATAATTTCCGGTGGCACCCAGAAAAGTTTCACCTGCAGACCGCTCGCGCTTCTTTGTGCCGCCGAAGTTGCTCAGCGCTATCTGAACGTTAATTTTCACGTTGACGTAACTGTTAGCGCCTGAACTATAGCAGGCCAAGAAGTTTGCACAGGAAGCTACATTTTCGAGTGAGCTCTTCAAAAAGTGATTTTCTCAAATTGGCAAACACGACAGGCCCGATGTCAATCAAAGCGAACATTATTAAAAAAGGTAAAGAAGTCAACCGGACGTTTATTGTTCATTAAAATCCCATTCAAAAAATAGCGTTCGAAGAATACGCGTCAGGCTTTATCACTCACGAGTCGGCAGATAAAATACAAACACTTGCACGCACGGAGTTGAATTCACTTCGGCGCTTCTCGACCAGCTTCGAATTCTTGCAGTAATCGCACTGCTGCTTGCACGTTGGAGGGGAATCACCGAAAAACGAAGCGATTGCTCCGTGGCGACATCTAGAGTTAAAGTTTATCTCAACAGTCAACCAATTTAAAATTGAAAACTTTGCTGCGAAATTAAAGTAAAAATCGTACGCGTTAGCACAGGATATTAACAGAAAGTCGCTAAGTTCTAATATCACTGCGCTTATTATTTGAGTCGTAATAACGGCATAACGATGTTCATTTCAGAATATTCGCAAAATTGGGAATAATTACAAATTACGAATCTTGATGAATTCCAGTTCTTAATTCAGAATTGAGTTTTACATAAACCAACACAGAGATTTTTTTAAAATGTTTAAAACGTTAGTGCACTAAATACTTTCCTCAAATCAGTGCAAAATATTTAGTAAAGATAAATAATAGTGGAAACTCTTACTTTAAATCATCCAATAACTTTCTTTATCATTAATCAGAAAATTGAAAAAAATAATGTTATCAATAAAAAAAATAAATATGACGCGTGGCGAAAAGATTGTGAGGAGCAAAGCCAGAACAAAGCGGCTGAAAAGATTTTGCGAGTTTCTTTTCCAGATTCTATAATTTGAATTTAGTACAAAATTGAAATAATTTGTGGTTATCAAATGGAATTACCTATTTAACGTGCAGGAAGTGCATAACTTACTTTGCATCTTCACAAAAACCGACGATGCTTTCGAAGCTGGATCTGCTTGCTTTTGAATATTTCTTAAAATCTTCTTCGCTTTGGGTCTGAAAGAAGGAACGACGTAGCAAACATTTACCGAGAAAAAAGTTATTTCTTACTTTGTCTTTTTTTCGCTCTAAATCCTGGCTCAAAAAGTAATTTATCGTGTTTCGATCTTCTCTGAAAAAAAAAAAGATTAATTTTTTTTGAACTGCACGGGTCCATAAAAAATCGGTAAAATGAAGTGCGCGTGCCTGGAATAATAAAGTCGACAGTTGGAAGGTTTCCCATCGCGACCCGCTCTTCCAGACTCTTGATAATAACCTGCCATTGATTTCGGAATCGTCCAATGTGCGACAAATCTTCAAAGCAAAACAAAGGCTTTAAATATTTAAAGCCAGTGGATCCTCAAGCAATATTTACGGTAAGACAAAAAAGAGCTTGCGCAAGAAATCCTCCTTGCTGTAAGACACTATAGGTTAAGTTTCTCATCAAGATAAAACACAAACCTTACGTTAGCTTTATCGACGCCCATTCCAAAACTGATGGTGGCAACAATGATAGCGACATCGCCCCGCGACCACTCCTCCTGAACGTTGGTCCGATCCTTATCCTTGAGACCTGCAGATCAGTGTTTTTTAACCTTTTTCCCTTTGCGGCACACTTTTGAAATTCATTAAAAGTCGCGGCACGACTGTTTTTATTAATTTTTATTCCCGAAATCAGGTAATCTTTAAAAGGTCTTCACTTCGATTTCGTCTCCGGTTTCGCCATTTTTCTCCCCAAAACATGGTGATCTCTAAAAAAAAGTCTTCACCTCGAATCGATCTTGTATTTCCCACTTTTTGTCCCGACTTCATAATAATCTCTAAAAAACATATGCAGCAAACTCAAACTATAAGTGCTATTTCGAGGGGGGTGCGTGGCCTCACCCAATATCCACCGCTAGACATCCCTAAATAATTTTTTTCCAAAATCTTTCGCGGCACACCCTGAAGCCTCTCACGGCACACCGGTTGGGAAACGCTGCTGTAGATTAATACAATCAAATGATAAAACGATAAAAAAACATTTTATGAAAATACTCGTAATTTACACAGTAGTTTTGGTTGTTAAGAATAAATGTAACGGAACTCCGACCAGTTTATTTCTGCACTGGCTTAGATAGAAATCATTGAAATACAGTAGTTCTTAAAATTTGAATAAATTCTTGGTTGTACAAACTTTAAAATGACCAATGGTATTGACGGAACATTAACTCTTTCAATTATGGTAGTCTACCAAAATTGAAAGCGGTAATGGTTCCGTCAATACCATTGATCATATTAAAGTTCTTAAGTAGAATTTTTTAATGAGGAAACGAAAATTACAGCATTAATTTAATTAATTTTTCCGATAAAACATTAAAATACAAAACTTTTTGAAAGTCGGTACCAGCATGATAGGCTTTTGCATTGAGTCCTTTTCGAATAAGCTGACCGGCAACCAGCACGCAATCGTCACGTTTGTGACAATAAACTATTCCGCATCCGTTGTATTTCTTCAAATAGGATTTTTTAGGGTTTTTTGCAGGCTGGAATTGAATCTAACAACTTACGCCATTTGCTCCAGGTGGACCTAAAGAGCTTTCACAAAACTTCTTTAGATCTTCATATTTATCTTGAAGAAGCGGTTTATAAATAACGTCATAGAAAAGATTGGGGCGAAAGATGCTTGATTTGAAAACGCAAGTACTTTCTCGGAGCTATTTCGAAAGAAATAAACCACTTTTCACATGATTAAAGCATTTAGTACTACACACAAAAAATTGATTGCAAAAAAAAACATATCTGTGCAAAATTAAAGGCTTACTTTTAAACTAGAAAAAATATCTTTTTCTACATCTGGAGTGGCAGTAGCTGTTAAAGCCACACAGGGTATCTTCTTCAATCTCTGCTTTAAATCACCGAGCCGAAGATAGTCAGGTCTAAATAGATGCAAGATAAAATATTGCTGATACAATTAATAATGAATTAATAATAATTGCATTTTAATTATTATTGCATCACAATTAATAATATTCTAATACAATTAATAATGAATTTACCGAAAACAAAAATAGGATATATAAAGATTTATCGATAATTTAATATATAGCAGATCAGCTGGCTTTAATGGTAATATTTACTTTAAAAGTTTACTAATTTTAAACTTATTTTAAATCCGTCCAGAGTTGTTTTAATGTAAAACACATTTCAAAGTCTTCTGGATTTTACGATGCAAGGCCTAATCTAAAGTAATTGGAATAACTAGTATCATATTTGACACAATGCACATACACCTACTAAAATTGAAATTCTTGGATTTTATGAAGTTCATTATGTTTAATACTTAAAATAAACCTTATTTTGAAGTTACATTAACATTGAATTGTGTCAAAGCATTTTTCGTGTGCTTAAATGATTTTATTTACTAATTAAAAATTAATATGTAATACTATACAAAAACAATGGTAGTTAAACTTTTCGGACAAGGGGCCACAAACTTATTTTTTATCAAACTGCAGGCCAAATGTATTTATAACAGAAAAACAATGGGGAAGTTCCAGCAGGTCAAACTTTCTTTAAAAACACTATAAATACTTTTTTTTCTACTGCATATTGAAATTGAAATACATAACATCAAACACTAGCTGAACCAGATGAAACAGCATGGTAAACTGGATTTGGCTCATAGTTTATGGTATGTCCACCACTGGTAAACAGCAACTGCATACTACTCCCAATAAATTTACTAAAATTAAATTTTATATTTAAAAAGACTACTTTTATAAAAAAGCTTATCTTTTACTTCAAAAAAAATAATCATATTAGAAACCTTTAATTGTATTATAATCATATATTATTTTCAAGTATGCAGAATATTGATAATAAGTAGGGATGTACCGATACCACATTTTAAGCCGATACCGATACTACTACCGATACCAGCATTTAGAGCCGATACCGATACCGATACTGCCGATACCACCGATACTTTTTTATCTATTGAGCACCATCAGTAAAAGCTTTTGTAAGTAACACCAAAGAATGTATTTACTAAATCTAGCTTGTTATTGGATTTTGAATTTTTTCCAGGTATATATAGATCTATCATTATCATTACAATATTATTACAAATCTTTAAAAAGAAATCATTAATTATGTTAGAAACAGTGGTGGATATTCCAATTTAGGGGCCCGAGGCAAGAATTTTCAAAAATTGATGTAGTCTGAGAAAAAAAGAGGTCTAATCTGGGCTTGCATATTTTTCTCTCTAATTTCCATATTTTTCTCCCAAAATCAAGGTGTCCTCCGAAAAAAAAAAAAGGTCTTCACTTCGATTTCATCTCTGATTTCCCTATTTTTCTCCCAAAATCAAGGCGTTCTCTAAAAAAAAAAAAAAAAGGTCTTCACTCCGAATCGTCCTCTGAGCAAACATCTGCAGCGAATCCAAAACTGCGCAGTTAACAATGCAACACTCGAGGGGGGGCCCCTAAAATCGAGGGGGGGCCTGAGGCGACTGCCTCATTCGCCTCACCCAATATCCACCAGTGGTTAGAAATCCAATCCAGTTCCAGGGGGCAACAAAAATTTTTTATATTTATACAACAAAAAAATAAAATATTTTATATTTATTTTGTGCTTAAAAAGTATCGGCAGGTATCGGCTATATTTACCGATACCGATACTACTAGCCGATACCACAAAAATAGGCCGATACCACCGATACCGATACTCAAGTATCGGTACATCACTAATAATAAGTGCTAATGCATTCAAAATGCGTCAACTATAAACAAATAAGATGTTTTGTAATAACTAGTGCAATGGTTTCCAACCAAGAAAAATTTTTTCATAATTTTAAGGAAAAATTCATACAAATAAAAATGTACTTTGCAAAAGGGTTCAATTTGACCTTGCAATAATTAATTTTCCAGTGAATAAAAACCAAAGAACAGGTCCTCCCCAACAGTTTCACAGAAAATTGAGTCAATGACCTCTTTTGGGTCTTTACTTGACTTTCCAAAAAAAGTTAATTAACATAGATAATTTGGGTCTCTTCAAGAACTCACCATAAGCAATCTTTGTTCATAAAACTAACTCGGATCCCCCTGCAGTTACTATCACTTCTTGAAGAAATGCTTTTCCTCTTGTTTTTTTTATTATTTTATCTTGGTGCTGTAAGGGGTATTCCAGGTTATTTTTATCAAAAAAATTATTTACAGTGACTTTCCAAAGAGACCCAATAATTCTGTTATTTGATTTATCAAAGAGAGTAATAAAAAGTTTCAAAATAAACTACGGGAGGAATGAAAAGTTACAACATATTGTAAACAAAACAAATAAAAATGAGCCAAAGAGGTAATACATTCAAAAAGTTTGGTACCATTATACTAATTCAAAAAAATATTACCTAAATATTGAAAATAATAAACTACCTGGACTACCTGAAATCATGACCCCATTGAGAAACACAGTGAGCTTCATCAACCACAAATAAAGAAATTGATGATTTTTCTAATAGTTTGGTTGCAATTTGAATAAATGATGATGTTGCAGCTTGTTCAGGAGTTATGTACAAAAGTCTACAAAGAGGTTGTGGGCTAAGCAAATCATTGACAACAGAATTTCGTTCTTTCTAAAACATTATTTGTTAATTATTAGCATTTAGTATCAATAATGGGCAATAGCATCTTTTTCTTGAGTCAACTCTCATTGAGTTTTCTGTCTACATGTTCAGTTGGATTTTACAAGCATGTGATTTTTTTCATGCTTTTTTGTTGAAATACGATTTGAATTAAATGTGCTTTTCACTAGGGATGTGCTAAACCTTTGGCATGCTGAATATTCCATAAGCAGTTTTCTATTATTTATAAGATCCTTACACCTGATAGCTGATATAATTCATTTATTATATCAAATACAAAGTTTAATAAAAATCACATGCTATTGCTGTGATGTATTATTCATCTGTTTTGAAATATGTTTGTTTACACTGACTTACAGCAGTGGCATGCAGTCAGGGCATGCAAGTCATGCTTTGCATGGCCAACAAAGTTTTGATGTGACGACCTTTATTTTTTTACTTAATAAAGAACACCACAGTTTTGGGATGAAATTAGAGAAATCTGAGGCTGATCCAAGGTGAAGACTTTTTTTTTAGAGAACACTATGATTTTGGGATGAAAATTCAGAAATCTGAGACTGATTTCAAGTGAAGACCTTTTTTTTTGGAGAACACCATGATTTTGAGACAAAAATTTGTTTTCATCTCAGAATCCCAGACAATTTTTTTGTCCTATCCATAAAGTATTGCATGCCAATTGCATGACCAGCTTTTGCATGCCAACTGCATGACAGCCTCAGTGGTCACTGCATGCCACTGCTTTACAGTTAGCCCCACTTTGTTCCATTTTTCCTTCTGTTGTGCCAGCACTAAGCAAGGAGTATGGAAGTAAGATGCCTGACCTTCAGATGGATAGTAGTGTGTGCAATGTTATCACTGTCTGAACTTTCAATATGTAAGTTTTTATGGTTTTAATGTAAAATCCTAAAACTTCTCGTTTGTCCGAGTGCTCAAAAAACGTGTGTTGTAGATAATGTTTTTTATAATTAGTCAGTAGCTAATCAATTATATTGCTAAAAAGTACACTGTATTATATAACTGTTATAAACAATTGCATCTTTTTAAGTGAATAAATATCATCATGTTAAACATTGATGTTTCAGATCTTAGCATAATGATGTGGAGAACTAAGCTAATCATCATTGATAATGCCTAAACAAGGTGAAAATCCCTTATTATGGATTAGTTCAAAGTAAGTAATGAGGATGTTAGCAAAGCTGTCTGCATACTTTGCAAAAAGAATTTATCAAGAAGGAGCAAGGACCTTCACAAAATGACAACAACAATAAATTTTTGATGAAGCTGAAAGTTTGGCAAAGCGCACATCCCTACTTTTTAATTCTGTATTTTAAGGAAAGATGTTTTTGATTTTTAGCTAACTTTCACTGAGTACAAATAATGGAAAATACTTTGGACAACAATGAATATGGGCAACCCTAATCTGAATTTATTTTTGACTTGCTACACATGATTTTTAATTGTGACTTTGGTCTTCTGTCTGCCCACTCTTACAATATAGCAAACTTAATGAAAGCAATAAAATTCAAATAACAAATGTCCAAGTATAACCAAGTAGGCAATAAATTATCCAACTCATAAACTCAGCTTCACTATAATGCAACTTACTGCAGTTTGCTTAGAATTAATCGTCTCTGCTTTAATGTTTAAAGATCTTAGATGTTGTAACTGATCATGAATTAAAGCAATAAGTGGTGATACCACGATTGTTACTTTTCCAAATAAAATAGCAGGAAGTTGAAAGCAAAGAGATTTTCCTCCACCAGTAGGCATAGAAATAAACACATCATTTTTACCTAAAAATACATAAACACATTATTACAAATTTATGTTAAAGTGTTCGAATTCAGTAAAGTTTGTTTTTTTGTTATGCCTATATTACTTATCACACAACATTTCTTTTGTTTAAAAAAGCAATTTAAATTGCTGTTTCAATTCATAACTTGTTCATTCCTTTTAAAAAACATAAGTGAGAAAGTCTTGATCAAGTTTCTTCTTAATAAAACAAAAAACTGTTTGTTAATGTCATTGTACCAAAAATTTAGGTATACAATATCTATTTATAATATAACAGATTCAGTTGTCATTTTTTAATTAACTATTTTTGGGTCTCTTAAAAAAGTCACTGTAAACGATTTTCACTCATGAAACTAACCTGGACCCCTGCGGTTACTTTTACTTCTTGAAATAATTCTTTTTCTCTTAGTTTCTTCTTTATTCCATCCTGGTTCTGAAAAGGGGGTTCCGGATTAGCTTGACTGAAAAAAATCGCTTACAGTGACTCTCTAAGAGACCCTTATTTTTTGGTTAGAAAGTAAAAATTGCCCAAAAAAAATTGCAAAAGACACTCTTTCCAAAAAATACCATATCTCAAAAGAAATATATAAAGTCTTGTATTTAGTAAACTTAATGTTAATGTAAACGGCACCTTTACAAACAGACACAACGGCTTTTTTTTGGAGATCAGTTTTGAAACGACAATGCTTAAATGTATCTTTTAAAATTTTGACAATCTTTGCAGATTTAGTAGTTTCTCCAGATGAACTAGCATTTGTTTTAGAAAATACCAAGTGTTTTTTCATTTTATTTCTCATCCATCAACAGATCAAAGAGTTATCTAAGTCTCAAAGTAACATTTAATCATAAAACACAATATAATATCAAATAGTTTTTTAATCTAATTGGACAAATACAGAAAACTGTCTGCCCGTGAAACTTTAATATATTACGTAATAGGCCCGAGCCACATCACTGCGGATTTGGATTGAAATTGTATTGGAAAGGATTTGAGAAATCTATCAGTCGACCGCAGCAGGATGATCAAGTGGTTAGAGCTCCGGGATTATGATCAACATGGTCTTCGTTCAAAACCCACTTGCGCCATTCTGTTGTGTCCTTGGAAAAGATATTTTACGGCACTTTTCCCTGCTTAGTGGCCTTGGTATGCAGTTCTAAATTTCACTCATATCTCTACTAAATTTCAAGCAAACAGCAGTATCGTGGCATCTCCGGAAGCAGGTCGGAGTATTCGCTTACCCTATGTATTAGCGCCTCCGTCGCTTTCCTGCTATTCAGGAGGATAAATATAAAGATAAAACAAATAAAAAAATGATAGTATATTTCTTGAATTCTTACCAGAACAAATACAAATAATTCCGTTAGCACATAGATGTTCATTGTTCAGGTTACCCATGTTTATCATCAAGATTAGTTTTTGGACGTTTATTTCTGCAGTAAAATTAGTCGTCGTGAAATCTTGACAAAAATTAATGTGAGAGTTGAGCATTCAAATATGGACGAACCTGTTTCAAATCTTTCATTTTCTTTTTTCATCACTATATATCCTCCTGCCTTGCAGAAAAGCATCAAAGGCACTATAAGCTACATAGGGAAACTGTAACGCAGTTTTCCGACCTTCTTCCGAAGATTCCAATATATCATTGTCCATTTGAAAATTTTTATTCTGTTTTTCTAGTTTTATAGAGATACCGAAATATGACTTCATCATTCATCGCTAATTATTCTAAAACCTAACCTAATTCATCGCTAATTCATCGCTAATTAGCAAGACACAACGTCAACTCGTTTTGTTGCTTCTTCCTTTTTCTAACCCGTCTTCAACAACACACAAACTTTTCAACATTTTGTTATTTTGTTCATGTGGCGGTGCAGAAATAAAAGAAAACTGAACTGAACTGAACTGAACTGACTGAAAGTTAGAACTGCTTGCCAAGAACCGAGCAAAGGAAAGTGCCGTAAAGTGTCTTTTCCAAAATTATAACAGAATGGTGCAAGTACGTTTTGAATCATGACCAATGACTATTTTGATAACAATCACAGCCCTCCTTAACCACTTGACAATCTGACAACCAATATGTTTCTATTAACAAATACGTTTCTATGTGAAGCCAATTTTTTTTTTTCATTTCTAAACTCATGCCTTTCCAAGTAAGGAACTAACAATGACGACTTTGAGCATCAAGGAGACTTTTTGATAAACAAATTTTAAAACAATAATTTATGACCAGACTCAGGTGTGTTTATTTAAACTGCTATGTGATAGCCTATCAGTGGCGTGCGGTCAGGGCATGCAAGTCAAGCATTGCATGACCAACGAACTTTTACGTGATGACATTATTTTTTTTCACAAAGAAAATCGCGATTTTGGGACGAAAATTGAGAAATTTTAGATTGAGACTGATTCTAAGTGAGGACCTTTTATTTTTAGAGAACACCATGATCTTAGGAGAAAAATTGAGAAAATTGAGACTGATTTCAAGCGAAGACTTTTTTTTAGAGAACACCATAATTTTGGGATGAAAATTGGTCTTCGTCCTAGAATCTCAGATAATTTTATTGTTCTATCCGGAAAGTATTACATGACCAGCATTGGCATACCAGCCTCAGAGGTCACCGCACGCCACTGTAGCCTATAGTAGACTTTGAAGAGTTTTCTGAAACGCAAAGAATGATTTCAAACTTCAGAAGCTATAACTAACGTTGATTGATCACTCAAATTTTCAAAATTCGACTTGACTCTGTAAAACTTTTTTTTGGTGAATATTTCTACTGGAGTTAATCAACCATATTTTTTTTTGTAATCGTTCAAAAACCATCTTTTACTTTTTTCATAGTCGCTATATTACGACTATACTTTTTTAAGGTCTTTCACACTCTGGAATCATTGGAATTAAGTTTTATCAACGTTTATTTTCCCAGCATTTTATTTCCCATCATATATATCAATATTTTACAGCGGATATTCGCAAGAGTGTTATTAATACCCAATAAGTTAAAATATCCACATACCAAAAAATATTACGCCACTGTAATTTAGTTAAGTTTACTTCGACTTCTTAGATGCGCAGTGCTTCTCAAAGACATATAATATTTTTATTTGCTCACAGTGTTTGACCACTTTCCTCAACATTTTGATGCGATTTTGTTACAGGATGGCTACCAAGGCCAAAACCTGCCCATCGGATAACTGCAGTTTGCATGGTTCACTGAATCTCACAATTTTTGACAATGATATTTTATTTATTCTATTTCTCTATTTATCCTCCCAACTCGCAGGAAAGCAACCGTGGCGGTAAAATATAGGGTAAGCAATTATCCTGACCTGCTCTCGGAGATGCCACGATATTACTGTCCGTTTGAAATTGAGTAGAGATATAAGTGATATTTAGAACTGCTTGCCAAGATCACCAAGCAGGGAAATGATACTTTCTAATTTACAGCGAGTTTTAGAAAACATCACGGTACAGTCTTGTAGAAGTTGACTAAATTTTTTGGCTCGAAACTAATCCATAGAACTCGTTGTTGTTAACGCAGTCTAAGAACACGTCACGAATTATGTTGATTTGATGACCTAACGTCAAAATAATGTTTTTAACTGTATTTCGAGACCGAGAGAAACTATGTGGTGCTGAGTTCCCTGCCAACAACGTGTCACACTTCATTCATAATAATTTTAATTATAACGATGTAGTTTATTCCCGTTAAAAGTAATTCGTAGTTTTATTATGAAATAATAATCGCGTCGCCTTGAAGCGCTGCTCTCGTATGTGATATAGCGTCCGATTCCTTTCTGTTGCTTCATGTATCACTTATCTTTTTTTTCTCGTTTTGCCCGACAGTAATGACATAATATGTTTTTGTCCATGCTGTGCTATCTCGATGGTAATGGAATGTTCTAGCACATTCAAGCGTAGCGCTCTCTCCAGAGAATTCGAGTTAAGTCCCGCATATACGAATTAATTCGTCGGCACGTGACTTTTATCTATATAAGTGCGCTCACTCGATTGAAGGCATACGAATGCGGAAGCGAAGTCGTATGAGACGACGAAAGAAAGACGAGAGAGGCGCATAAAGCGAAAAGTGTCGCTTTGAGAGAAAGTAGAACTTGTGGAGAGTATTGAATTTATTTTGCGCGGGTGTTTTGGAATTGTGTTCTACGGAGGTAGAATCATTTGTGTTGATTGAATCAAGTTATAGCGTTGATTTCTCTTTGCAGTTTGGCAAAACGTTGAATAGAAATTTTGTCGGTCGTGATTTTTGTAATACATTCGTTCTTATTAGAGACAGTGGTCTCTGTTTGTTGTGAAGAAGAGTCTTTAACGAACCAATCCGAGCTTTCGTTCAAACCAACTGCATAAAACCGTCAGGCTCATAGAAGACTACTTCTTGAGCCGGAATAAAATAAAATTTAGACACAGCTTTGTTTCAGCGCAGGTATTCGGGTTACCTAGCTCAACTGGTCCTTTAGGATTCCCGAACAAAGTCTGTGACAAATGGAATTAAATTGTTTTCTAAAGTAAAAAGGCTATCTTCTATAATAAGGAAATCTTTTGGAGAAATTATTAGATGATTCTGTCCAATTCTAGATTTTAAGTATAATTTACCAAACTAGATTTAAATAAAATATGACCTTTATTCAAATGATATCAATACAAATCACAGATCCACAGTGCGTAGGATTTTTGACAAAAATTTTCTCCAGTTCAATAAAAATTCAAATCTTATATAACGATTGTACTTCAATCAACGAATAACGACTTTACCGGGCAATTCAAATAACTTAGAATCCCCTCCACACATACATTAACAGCGTAGAACAGCCCCTCTGAACGATAGGTCTGATTGAGTTTCTATGCTATGTAAAGTTATAGAATCAAACGGTTATTTAGAGGATATTACAATTAGACACGTGGGGATTAACAATAAAGGATTTGACTATCAGTAACGTTGATGCATTTTGCAATCCTCGCAATAACAATGCTTTTCTAATTAGTTCACAGAGTGCTACAAAAATGTAAAGCAAACACAATGGGATTTCAACCAAATCAAGGCACAATCCTAATCAAATTTAAATGGTTTGAGCTTAAACAAAAAAGATCATGATTTTATCCGAAACAATAACCAATTACGAAACTAAAGCGTCAAGAAAGAGCCCGTTGTGAAACAACCGCTCGTTACTATCCAGCCCCCCGAAAATAGTTAAACAACTTTACAGCAACCTTCAGAGGGCGCTGTGAGCTTAAACAACATTGCCAATGAAAAAGCATGAGCCAATTTTAAAGGTTTTTTAGTTTCTTTCATGCATATCATGTTATGCTGGCCAGTTTTTATTGCCGACTTGTGCAAAACCTAAAACTTTAGAGAAAATTCATTAATTTATTTTTATTTATTTGAAAATAGATAAAATAATTTTTTTCATATTATTTAATCCTATTTAATCATTTATTTTATATTATTTAAAAATAAATAAAAGAAAAAAATTCTTGGGACATAACGACACAACATATTGATGTTTGAAGCCTATACTTCGTAAGATTTTGACCACTTTTTTTTGCTGACACGAATCCGAATATTTTCATTATAATATTTGTGATATTTTTAACATTTTTAACCAATCTTTTCCACATTTCTTACCGGTCGCTTCAATATTTCAATAGTGCTTGTGCTGCACAGGGCATTAATTTTCTCGTTTCAGTTACAAATGCAGAGAGGTATGAATAGAAATACTAAACCAGACAAAAGGTAATTCTATTGACAAGATAAAAATTTATAAACTCCGACAAGTTTTTGTTTGTTGCTGCGGCAATGTGGCAGAGACATCGTCTTAGTGCAAAAAAAGAAAATTGTGATGTTAAAACCATTTGCAATTGGATCGAATTCAGGCTTTGTTTAATATTATCACTAAGGGCTGGTTTCCACTACGACTAACGTGTGTTAAGGCCCGTCTCCTCTACAAGCGTTGGCGGGAATATTCTTTTTTTGTTTTAGTGATTTTTTTGCCTCGCTTAGCACTTAAGCGCGGAAAGGAGTAAAAAATCAATAAAACAAACAAAAAATATTTCCGCCAACGCTTGTAGAGGAAACGGGCCTTAACACACGTTAGCCGAGTCATTTATATTGTAGACTACACTAGTCTCCGATGTCCCGCAGAATAAAAAAAGTCTGCATTCAAGTCTATGAAGGTAGAGCGGCTTGCTCAAAAGCAAAAGCGACGATCTTCACTTTCGGCCAAAGCAGTTCCACTTACGTGCCCTCTACACGTTTAAAAATTTAAGGGGTTACGGAGGAGCAACTATACTGAAAATAATGCAGTTATCATACTGCAGCCTTGTTTTCAAACCACCACCGATTGCTTTTATCAGCAAAATGAGAATGACCCGGTTTAATGACCAACAAAATGGGAAAAACAAATCGAAGCAATTAAAGCATTACAGCTTAAAAGCTTATAATCTCAGCAAAGTGTTTATGTTATTGATAAATGACTCGGACTCGGACTTAGCATTATTTGTAATTTAAAAAATAAATAAATATTACAGCTTAAGTTTAATTAAAAAGTTTTTGAAAAAGTTTTACCTAAATTAAATTCATTTACTCAAAAAACATCTTGATTTTGTTAACCCTATATGGACAAATGGGACAGATCTGGCACGTTTCAAAAAAACGTTATTTAGTGAACATTTTTAGAAATTTTTTTAAATAAACGATTTTTTTAGATTTGTCATATCTAGTTGGTATAGTTTTGAGTTAGAAACCCTAAAACTTCAACCAGTGTGAAAGTAATAGTCAGTTCTTTGGTTGTTTGGCAAGGTTAGTAAAAAATGCTGATACTTACTATTTTGCATTAAGTAGTTCTTGATAAGCAACCAAATTTTTTGACCAAATAAAATTTTTTTGTAATTAGTAAAAGCAGTTCTATCATATCAATAAAAAATTTTTAATGTTTGCTTATTGTGATTAATGTGGTATCGATTAATTTAAACGTGCCAGATCTGTCCACCTGGTCCACAAAGTTTGATTTATATGCTGAAGATCTAAATATAATCTGAGTGTTATGTTGCATTTTTTTTTAATATTTTGAGTAAATATAGTGTAATAATAAATTACTTATGAATGTTCGAAATTTTTATGACATAAAGAATTGGGCAGCTATCGCTGGGGGTGAAAATGGGGAGAGCGAAAATGAATTTTTAGCAGAAAGTGACTCTAATGATGAATATGTTTATTGTAAATCCAGTTACAAAAACCATCAAAGTGAAGAAAGTATTTAGATTACATAGAAAAAAGAGCCAAATGCAAACTGCCTGGGTACACAAGCAAAACTTACATTTTTTGCATAAAATACGAAATGTTTCTTTGCCTGAACAAAAATAAAACTGTTTTAAAACATTTCACAAAAGCTAAAAGTATTCAAATTGTAATGTAAAATTACTTGTGTACTCGTTTTTGACTTTTATGGTTCAATTATTGCATGATATATAACGTTTTGATTTTTCGTACTATGGACCAGTGGGACAGATCTGGCACGTTTAAAAATATTAAAAATAAATAAAAATTTTTTTAATATTTAGTCAAATATTGTGTAATAGAAAGCTACTGTCACTAAAAAATAGTTGAAATAATTTTTATTGAGCACAAAATTAAATTTGTCCATATAGGGTTAAATATTATAACAGAAGAAGGTTTAAATTCAATAGTCATATCTTTTATTGTTTTCTTTCGCTTTTTTCCTTCAAAGAAAAAAGGTTTCAGCTGAATATATAGCAACTACACCATTGCTAGTCCGAAACAAACCAAGCTACAGCCTACAGCCAATTAAATATAGTTATTTTAAAACGGGAAAAAATGAAATTTATTATCTTAGCAGTCTCCGTGATTCAACTTCTGATAAATTATTGTATCTTAGCAGAAAATGGGTAAGTTATTTTAACTTTATAAATTATAAAAGCTTTTTATTCAGATCGGATTCAGTGAAAAGAACAAAAATTTTTGCAAATTGGTGCTATAAAAAGTTCGGATTATTTAGATAAATGATATGTTGTGTCGTCGCTGTTTCTAAATCATTGAACTAGAACCAATTGAATATAGTTCTGATTCATTCCCCCAATCAAGTGAGCGATGCAATAGTAATTGCAGCTTTAATAAAGTGGTCTGAAAATAAGTTATAAACAAAAACGTTTAAAAGTTTGGCTTTCATTTGCCTTTAAATGGTAACAAATAATTATTGTAAACTTACCAACAGTTTAGAAATTTAACAATTTTAAAACAATTTTGACTAAAAAATAGCAGTAACTAAAAATTCTTTCATAAAAATACTGAAAATTCTTCTTCTTTTGGCCTTTTTCTTTAATTAGGGGTTGCCATAAAAACACTGAAAATATATTTAACTTTTTGATATTTGCTTAAAAATTATGAACAATAATACGAATAAGATAAAGACTTAATACAATACTATACTCGAACACATCTTTTGAAATAAAATTTTATTCATTTAAGTTCCTTTAAAAAAGAAATATTGTATAAAAATCAAGTTGTTTGAAATGAGCAAAATCTCAAAGATCGTAATCCTTCCGAATTTTTTTTTTATGCTTGAAGACACGTTAATTGTTAACCGGTGGTTTGCAAGTTTTTAACCTATGAACCAACTTTTTAAAAAACAGATCCAATGGACCACTTTGCTATGCTGACACCTCATAAAGGCCACTAATTGAAACTGTGGTCAGTGAAACCAAGAGCATGTTTAATCTCATTGAAGATTTATAGAACTTTTTGTAGATCTAGAAACTATTGATATAAACGTTGAAAATCGTGGCTTACTAAGGTTAAAACAAACGATTATAAAAGTGATGATGAATGCAGTTTTACTTTTGCTAGTTATTTAAATGGCTATGATACATCTTAAACAGTTCATTGGAAATTTTTTTCTTCTCGGTAGCGTGATGCAGTGGCAGAGGTTGAGTTGAGGCACAGTGCTTTGAGACCGAGACGAGACGAGACTTTGGAGTAGCAAAACCAATACCAGACGAGACTTTGGAGTACCGAGACCGAGACGAAACACGCTTTATATAAGTTGTTTTAATTTAAGCCAAGGTTGTCGAGTCATAGTCGGAAGTCGGAGTCGCATGTTTTTGGTTGAAGTCGGAACTAAAGTAGTTTTTTTAGATATGCTGAAGCCGGAGTTGCTCTTTTAAATGTGTGGGAGTTGGTATGGAATTCGTGTATTTTTTTGACGACTCCGACTCCGATTTTCGGTTATTTGCTGGAAGCTGTAGTCATATTTATCATCTGAATGATTCAAAAACAAGCAAGCAAAAATATGGCAAGCACTTGGACAGGTCACCTTTAGAAATTTAATTTGAAGTGCAAACTAAAAACAATTTTGCTTTCATATTAACAGCCGAATTGCCTTTTTATTTAGTAAATTAAACTCAATTTTTGGTTTGAGGGCTGTTTTGAAAAGTTCAAGTAAAAATTAAAAAAATATTTTTACAAGAAAAGTGCTTTGAAATGTGCTTCATTGCTTATCGCTTTTGAAAGTTAAGTGACAAATAAACAAAAAGTCTTTATTCGATTTCAGACCTCTCTTGGGATTCTTTAAGAATTGTGCGCACTTGTCTAGAGCTACCGCTTGTCATCTCCAATCATTTTCAATACTTATAATATGTGTTAATTTAACAGAAAAAATGCTTTGGTCAGCGGTTGAGTGTAACTATAGAGTAAGAATAAAATTTTTTACATTTTAATCTACTCTTTATTGCAGACAAGAAAAGGCATTATGAAAAGTTAACTCTGCAAGAGTAATTACGATTACTAAAAGCTATTTATAATGTTGTATTTTTGAAAATCGAGGGAGGCGAAGCTCTTTATCAGCTGGATTCTCCTTCCTGGTTGCTAAGTGTTACATAGAGGTCTTTAAAATTTTACGATTTGAACTTCGACAATAGAAGATCTGAAAAAACGATTCCGATTTTATCCTAAAACGTGCAACTCCAGCGATTTCGATTTTACAACCTTGGAGGTCAAATTGTCAAGCGGTTAAAGAACATCAAAGCGCTGTGAAGGTGATCGACATAGTCTCGGTTCAAACCCTTGTCGCACATTCTGTTGTGTCCTTGGAGAAAACACTTTTATGGCACTTTTCCTGCTTGGCAGTCTTGGCAAACAGTTATAAATTTTAGTCATATCTCTACAAAACTAAAAACCAAACTAAAAAAATTTCTATCGGACAGCAATATCTTGGCATATCTCGAAGCAGATCGGGGTAATTGCTTGCCCTACGTACAGTGCTTCCGTCGTTTTCCTGCGAGTCAGGATAATAAATATAGGGATAGAATATAAAAATGTAAAATAATTTAGCATAAATCGAAGTCTCCGAAAGCAATAAAGATTCTGATTTCCAATTCCACCGAATCTAACAAACCGACTCTTACTCGCGACTCCAACTTTATCAAATCTAAAAAAAGTACTCCGACTCCGCTCTAAAACATCCGACTCCGGCGACTCCGGCGACTCCGATTTTACAACCCTGCTTCTAAGTATATTTGAGTGGGAGTTGCCACAGCCGCATATTTTAGGCACAATGCCGCTTCTATCACTGCAGCAATGCATCTGTGTAACCCCACAAGGTTTCGATTTTTCTGTCTATATATATATGACCAGCTGTGCAACGAAACCTGGGTAAGCAAACTGTCTCTAATTAGAGTATAAAACTTGAAACTATGGACTGGCAGTGAGCTCGGGTTCGGCGTGCGTGATGCACAATGACACAGAAGGTAGTCCTTAGTGCTATCTGTCCTTTCACTCGATATATACATTTTTAATTTGAATTATGACTGTGCAAAAACAGTGCCGTAAAGTATCTTTCCACGAGGACTCAACAGAACCAAGCGAGTAGACTTTGAATCGCAATCGTGTCAATTGCTTAATGCTCACACATGCCATCTATTATAATGTCATACAACAACATTGATTACAATTCGTAAAAGAATTGTGATATAGTCACATTTCGAGATACCAAATTTTGTCACTAAAAATATGAAATGCAAGTTGTTTAAATGTTAATAAAACCAGGTCTATAATATTTTGATACGGTGTCCAGGCTTCTTGATTCCCATGCATAAAGAATGTCGTGGTTCAATTATACTGTGACAAATGGCAAATTTAAAGAGGGCAATAACCCCCGAACGGCTAAAAAACGTACAAATAACCTATTTTACGAAAAATCATGACATATTTACAACACCTGTAGACTTTGCTCAAATCGCTGCAATGTCTCGACCTAGATTCGAGACGCAGTGGTCCGAGACCGAGACTAGATCGAGACTTCGAAAAACGTGTCTCAAGACATGTCTTGTTACAAACAACTGACATTATATACTGACATTACATAAAAAAGTAAGGCTATCCAGTCAAACTTTTTATATATGCGCATAGCTTCATAAATAACAAAAACTTAAATGAATGATTTTATTCATTGAACTTAAATGAATTATTCTGAAATACAACTTTAACGTAAAACTCATGACTACGTTCTATTTTTTCGCCCCACTTTCTAAAAAATTATTCGTTTTTTTTTTGTATATTTTGGTTGTTTCCCATCTGATTAAAATTTTAGATGATTCGAAAAAAGAAAATCTCTACAACACAAAAATGAAAAAACATACCAAAATAATTGATCTAAAACTATTTTTGTAGAAATTCATCAACGTCAATAAATTTGAAAGTTTCCTACAAGGATTATCATGATCAGTTTAAAAACCAGGTTTGTAAATATTTGACAGGAGTCAGTTCTTATTTTTCTATGCAACTGGTAATTTCATCAGTTTACCCATCATGGAATTTTTTAGTGATTTATATTTTATGCTCAACCTCAAATTTTAAACACTTTCAAACAAAAAAAAATTAAAGTAGTTACAACAATTTTCTTTATTATCGTCGCAACATAGGGTATACTAGTAAAAGTTATAGTACATTCATTTTCTATTTACAATAAAGTTTATATGCTTTCGAATTGACGTTGATCACAGAGTGATTGCGATTACAGACGCAGTGACTAAACGATGTCCGAATCAGACGCACAAGGTTAATTGTGTGTGGTCTCTATAACCTACCTTCGAAACATAGTAGCTCAGTTGAATGAAAAAGAAAAACGATTAAGATAAGTTTAAAATCAATAAATGAAAAAAACCATAAATTGTTTATGAACGCTAAAAAAGTGATGTTAATTTAAGAGTTAAATGTAGACCTATGAGCCATATGAAGGAAATGTTGTGTAGTCATGGATAGGAGAAGCAATAACTCTGTGAACAAAAAGGTTTAGGACCGAAGAAGGGTCAGGCAAACAAAGAAAGGTTACAAAAAGAAATAGTGCCGAAGGTCAGAAGAATCATTTTAAATGTATTTGGCGGAATAAAAATGCCATTTTATTTAAACTACTTAAGACAATAAAGGAATTGTGTGCATCTTATAAAAATTAATGAATTTAGATCATGATAAACAGTTTATAATTATAATCCCTGATTTTTCTTCTGGATTGCTTCGACACCTACTACTTTTCTTTCTTTATCAAATCATTTAAAGTTTTTTGAAAAAATAAATATAATAACAACCAGCGAAAGTTTTTTGAAAATTTGTTAAAATTGTTTTAATATATTTAAAAATGTTTCTAGAATAAGATATCTTATTTTAAAATTTCTTACGAAAATCTTCATAAGAGTTAGACCAGGGTTGCCCAACTTGTGGCCCGCGTAAAAGTTTTAATAAGTGGCCCGCGTAAAAGGTTTAATAAGTGGCCCGCGTAAAAGGTTTAATAGTGGTTTGTTTGGGATTTTCCGAAATGACTTAAACCAATTAACGAAATCTTGCTTTCAAAGACTTTAATCATACAAAAAAACTTAATCGGCCAAGTTAGATTTAAAAACCTTCTTTAATGCAAAATGAAGACCAAAAAAGTTTTTCACTTGTAAAATTCGGCCACTTGTTTTATTTACTGTACTTGACTCGCAAATATGTTTAATAAACCAAAATGGCCCTTGGCTTAAAAAGGTTGGGCGCCGGTGAAGTTGAATCTTTTATATTTTATTAGACATAATTCCAAACAAGAAGATAGCTATACTTAAAAATTGCTTGGTTACATTCACCTTCAATGATCACGAACAACATAAAAAAAGAACGGTGCACAGCTTGAAATTTTTTGTTGTAGCACCAAAACCAATAATTGAGTAAAAAGAAAGAAAACCTATTAAGTGTCTTTTGGCAAATGCTGTTAGTTTTGACTGTTTAGTTCAAGGGTGGGCAAACTTTTTAGCTCGAGGGCCGCATTATAGTGTAACTAAGCCAAATCATATCCTTTTCTTGATTTTTGTCCTTAAAAAGTAGCGATCTCCAAAAAAGTTTTCACTTTGAATCTTTCTTGGATTTCTTGATTTTTGTGCCCAATATGAAATGATCTTTAAAGAAAAGGTTTTCACTTTGAATTTGCCCCGGTTTTAGTTTTTAAATTGTCATAAAGTGACCCAGAATTTGGTTGAAGACAAAAAAAATTAACAATTTTTTAAATTATTGAGGTTTTCACGGGTCGCACAAAAATTCGTGGTGCGCCGTAGTTTGCCCACCCTTGATTCAGTTTATCATTAAATTAACGATTCATCTCCAAATAATTTTCCGTTTTGGACGCAAGTCTATTTTTTCAAATTTTAAAATGTTTTTAGAATATTAATTTCTTTATTTTTAGAGGTTTGAAATATTAAAAATTAAGAAAAATTGATCCTGACTTACAGATATTTGCAGTCAAAGTTTATTTTTTTCTTTCCGATTTTTGAAAAGAACCAGAAAAATATATTTAAACTCAAAAGAAGGAAAAAAATGCTGATCGCTAATTTTTCAAAAACTTTTAAAAAGAACTTATTATTTATACAGGGTCCTCCTGCGAAGTGTAGACTGTTATATATTACATTAATTTAAAAACGAAAAGGGCAATGAAATTTTTTTGGAAGAAAATTAAAGGTAAATGTATAATCTTCAATATTGAATTCAGTTTATTCAATATATCCGCTCTTTTTCAATGATAACACGGCGGAAGCGAGAGATAACTTGGTCACGCGTGGCACGAATAGTTTCGCTTTCTATTTTCGCCCAAGATTCTTTCAATTTCTTCTTCAATTTTTCCACATTTGAATGTGACACAGCGCAGGCCTTTCTCTCCAAGATGGACCATATCCCAAAGTCCATCGGATTAAGATTAGAAGAAGAAGGGGGCCAGAGTTCCTTTGACCAAAAGGACTTAAAGTTGTCCTTGCACCAGGCTTGAACCATTTTGGCTGTGTGAGCTGTTGCCCCATCCTGCTGTAGTGTCACCGCTTGATTTCCAGGCAACGAATTTATCCATGGAAGAACCCTGTTCTTCAACATGTCCAGGTAAACGTGCTGATTGACTTTTACGCCATCTTCGACAAAAATTAACGGAATTTTCAGACCATTCGACGTAACTCCGACATAACTAAAAATTAGTCTACACTTGGGTGGAGGACCCTGTAAATAAAAAAGAAGCTGTTTCAGTATTTAGGCTTGTCTTTTTGAAAAGCTCATATAACTATGACTTAGAGCAGCAGTTTTTTAACTAGACTTAGACTTAGACCACCATCACTTTCATGAGCTGTCATTCCTTAACGGAGATCATTTTCATCTATGTCCCTCTCCTATATAGTCAACAAGTAAGGTTTTCAATTTAAATAG
This sequence comes from Diplosoma virens, assembly GCA_963680785.1. NCBI lineage: Eukaryota > Metazoa > Chordata > Ascidiacea > Aplousobranchia > Didemnidae > Diplosoma > Diplosoma virens. Next base: position 25,349,307 of record OY796892.1, on the reverse strand, counting down.
GAAACCAAAAAGCATGTTTTGATTGGATTTGACTCTGCTTATCGTGTTTCACGAGAGCCACTAGTACTAGATGAAAACCCTGTCTTAGTAATCATAACCGAAAAAATGTGGGGCCAAGGCAACAGGGTTTTCCCCAATTTCTTTGACGTTTGTTTAAATCATGACCTTCTAGCACAGAGGCGTGCAACATACGGCCCACAGCGCTTTTTTTTAGCCGGCTTCTAGTGAACTACCCGTAAACAATTTTTTTGTTAACGTTGGCAAAATGTTAAGCTAAGCAGTTAAGTTAAGTTGAGTTAGGCAAAAACGTTAAAAAGAAAATTTTTTTATAGTAAAATAAGAAACAATTTTAAAGTCGAATAAATAAACCATATTCAATAACTGTTTTTTAACCTGATTAAACAGTTTTCTATTCTTATTGCTATTTTACACTATTTAAATTCAGACTACAAACTGTGGCGATTTGTTCTTGTTGCATCTTTAGTGCTTGTTTAATTTCTAGTTAAATACGAAGATTCATTTTGGAAATTAGCCTAAAAGCTTAAAATATCTTCAAATAAGAGAAGGTTGATAATAAAAGAAGACGGTTCAGCAATGAGTGATCCCGAAAGCATTTTGTTATTCAACGTAATGACAACGTAATTTGTCTGGTTTGTCAAAATACTAAAGCAGTAATAAAAAAAGTACAATATTAAGCGTCATTATTGCACAAAATATGCTTCCCAATTTAATGGCATTGAAAGTCAATTACGGTTTGATGTAATACAGCAGTTTAAAAAGTCTTTGAGCAGGCAAGAAGTATTTCGTGTAATGATGAAAAACCACTGAATATGAAGAACTGAAAACACTGAATATGAAAAAACACTGAACTTGTTATCAAACTGAGCTTTGAGATATCTGAAGTAATTGCAGAAAAGCTTACAGCGATGGTGAATTCATTAAGAATTGTTTACAGTTGTTCACTGGACGTGTGTTTCCAGAAAAAAATGTGTAATAAAGCAACTTAGTCTTTGTCAGTTTATAGTGGCAACACAAAGCAAATGCTCAGGCTCTTGTGCTGGGCGAACTAGAGACAGCATGGCTTGTCTGCGGTGATGCTCAGTTGGAACGATACTTGCCAAAGCAAATGAGTTGTCTACTGGTGTAAGGCGCAGGTATCCAGTCATAATGCGCAAAGCATTATTTATAGGCTTATTAACGGCTAATGCGGCGAGTGTGGACACTACGGCACCAGACAGGGGAGCAGTATCTGCAGCAGAATGCACCAGGGCCAGAGTGGCAATGCGCAATGTTGTGGTGCTAGCACTCCAGGTCGACCCTGCCAATCGCCTCAAAAGCCCAACGTGTATTGTTAATTTTTTGCGCAGTGACTTCACGAAAGGCTCTTTTACCTGCCTTTTAGAGGAACCAAACAGACACACCCATTTGTGCCTGCTGCACTGGAACTTTTAATGGACTTTTCTAAGTCTGACATCAGTGTGGCATGTTGGGCGGAAATCGAATGGAATACGGAATGGCAAAGCAGTACCTCCCGCCTACGTACTTTTATTTCCGACATCAACCCCAAACCGTTGAGAATGTATTTACCCAGATTATCCTGGGAAAGGCTTAACTGACTTCGCACTGGCGTTGATTTATTCCGTTCCATAATGCACAGACGGGGTATGGGGCTCCAACAGCAGCCTGTGAGTGTGGCGGAGAAGCAAACGGCTGACCCCAGCATAACATCTTTGCCCCATCTTCCATCATCCAAGTAGGGGGCTTAGTCTGGAATCAATTGATGAGGAGGCAGTGGCCTAGCTGAACAATACCTGCCCTAGCATCTGAAGAGAAAGTGACATCTACTCCACACGTAGAAGGAAATATTCAGGTTTTATCATGGCTTTGGGCGAGAGTACAGACGTTAGCGATACTGCACAGCTAGTTTTTCAGTTATCTCATTAATATTTTAACGTTACGTGTAATTTGTCGGCAGTGTGATCGAGTGGTTAAAGCACTGGACTGATGATCAACATGGTCTCGGTTCAAAACCCACTTCCGCCATTTTGTTGTGTCCTTGGAAAAGACACTTTACGGCACTTTTCCCTGCTTTGTGGTCTTGGCAAGCAGTTCTACATTACAGTAATATCTCTACTAAATTACTAGCGGACAGCAATATCTTGGTATCTCCGGAAGCAGGTCGGGGTAATTGCTTACCCTATGTATGACGCCTCCGTCGCTTTCCTGCGAGTCAGGAGGATAAATATAGAGATAAAAAATAAAAAAAACTTTTTTACAATACAAGAAATAATAACAACAGCTGTTTTTGCTTGGTATTAAATTGTCCGGCGCGCAGTATCATTACTATTGTACGTTTTGACCCACTGAGATAAATAGTTGAACGCCCCTGTTCTAGCACTTCATCGATATGAGAAGAAATTTTGCTTCAAATTTAGGATGAAGACCAAAAGAAAGTCATTATTTTGAAACTGTGTCCCTTTTTTTCGTTTTCGTCCCGAAAAAGTAGTGATCTCCAAAAAATAAGTCTTCCCTTTAAATTTGTCACTGATTTCTCGATTTTCGTCCCAAAAAGATAGCAAATCTCTAGAACAAAGTTTTTATGTTAAATCTTAATCATTTCTTTGCATTTGGAAACTTTCTTTTGCAAAAGTAGTTTGTTTTCGATGCACAAAAAAAATTGTTTTGCCCAATAATTCTTTGTCGCTGCTCGAAAATTTTTGATTTTTTCCAAACATTTCTTTGTCGATATCCAAAAAATTCTAATTTTTCCCAATGTTTAAGACTTGGGGGGAATTGTCCCCTTCCGTACGACTATTTAGATAATCAAAAATCTTAGTTCAGTTTAGTTTTTGTTTATTTCGCTGCACAATTGAAACGTCATTACTATTTTGTTCTTCACCTGTTAGGTCAGCTAGAGTCGCTGGGCAATGAGATAATTCTTTGCCATTTCTACTATAGTAATAGAATACAAAAGAAGCAAAAAAAGTGCAAACTTAAATGTAGATAAAAATTAATGTTAATTTATGTTTGATTTATTTTTTGCGGAGTAGGCTACTACCAGTAATGGTTTTAGTACGGCTACACTTTAACTTTAGGACGAAAGGAGAGATAATCTGCTTGATTGAAGGTGATGACCTTTCTTTCTTTTTTTTAGGGATCACTAAACTTTTGGAACAAAAATGGAGATTTTAAACATTGATCGAAAGTGAAGAATTTTTTTAGAGATCACTATCTTTTTGTGATAAAAATAAAGATAGACATTGGTTAAAAGTTTAAGAAGATTGATTAAATGAAGATAGACATTGATTAAAAGTGATGACCTTTATTTTCGAAATCACTACGCATTTTAGAAGCAAAAAACATGAAAGGTGGCCCTCTTATTTTTCCTATACCTTTTTATAAGGCCACCACTGGATACTACAAAAATTAGGACAAAAGCTTTTGCGACAAAATGACAGAAAATTTTTTTTTGCCAAAAGTCGAAAATATGCTATAGGCCCTAATTAAAAATTTATGATCGAAGGAATAAAAGGGAAAAGCTGTGTCAACTATTTAAATCAATCAGAAAAGAACAAAAAAATCTGCTCTGAAGTTGAATGAGTTTTTATTATGAAAACTCAGTCAACTTAATGCACATTTTTTGTTCTTTTCTAAATTTATGGTAATTGTACTGTTATTTAAATTGACAATTTTTTTCAGACTGAAATTTCCTCCATTGCATCACAAAAGAAAAACACAAAGCAATGTCAATATTTTGATACAACTCAGTTTTTAGATAAATTATTCAATGATTACGACATGAGATTACGACCATGCTACAGAGGTATACGTTAAGTGTTCAAGAATGAGTAGAGTAATTTTTTTACTTTAAATTTGATTACTTTTGAACTGTTTGACCAAATAAAAAACTAAAGTTTTGTAGCAATTGACTTTGCTAACTTGCGCATCCATACGCGAACTTCTTTCAACTTTCCAATTCACTTTTCACGCTCCTACACGAACCAGTCAAACCAATGGTGAAAAGGCAATATTAAGTATAAACTATTGTTGCACAATAAGAGATGGGCAACGTTTAAACCCAAAACTACTTAGAAAAATATATGTATTCTGCAGTGGCGTGCGGTGACCTTTAAGGCTGGTCATGCAATTGGTATGCGATACATCTCGGACAGGACAAAAAAATTGTCTAAGATTCTAGAACAAAGACCAATTTTCGTCCCCAAATTATGGTTTCTCTAAAAAAAATAAAAAAAAGGTCTTCGCTTGGAATTAATCTCAGATTTCTCAATTTTCGTTCCAAAATTGTGCACGTAAAAGTTCGTTGGTTATGAAATGCATGGACTTGCATTCCCTGACCGCACGCCACTGGTATTCTGACTGTAAAACTTTTTGTCGTTAAAAGGCAAATTTAAAAGGTTCTCTATTTTACAAGTTGGCCTCGGGTATAGCGCCACCATTGCTGAGCTGACTCCTTGCTTTTTTCTTTTTATAAAAGTTTCAATTTTGAACAAAAACAAAAATTTTATTTCGGTAGAAGTAACAAGCATAACAAAAAGATTCACCCAAAAAATAACAGAGCTCACTGGTCACTCGGTGTCACACTTCATTCCTAATAATTTTAATCATGACGATGTAGCTTATTCCTGTTAAAAGTAATTTGAAGTTTCTTTATAAATTAATAATCGCGTCGCCTTGGAGCGCTGCTCTCGTATTATGTGATATAACGTCCGATCACTATCTATTGCGTGATGCATATATCTTTTTTTCTCTTGTCGCCGACAGTAATGACGTTATATGTTTTTGTCCATGCTTTGCTAGAGCTCGCTAATTGTAGAATATTCTGGCGCATTCCAGCGTATTGCTCTTTCCAGGGAGTTCTAGTTAAGTCCCGCAAATACTAGTAAATTCGTCGGCACATGATCTTTATCTATATAAAGAAGATGCGTAGCGAGACAACATGATTAGGTAATTTGAGACGACTCGAGAGACGTCTCGAGTGAAATTGATTTTGGGCACAAGAGGTGGCCCGTTAGATTTTGTATCGTTTGACGATTGTTGAATTCATTTTGCGCCAGTGGCTGGGAGTTGTGTTCTACAGAGGTAGAATTATTTTTGTTGATTGAATCAAATTATAGTGTTGATTTCGCTTTGCAGTTTGTCAAAGCGTGGAATAGAAATTTTGTCGGTCGTGATTTTTGTAATACATTCGTTCTTATTAGAGACAGTGGTCTCTGTTTGTCTGTGAAGAAGAGTCTTCAACGAACCAATCCGAGCTTTCGTTTAAATCAACTGTATAAAAGCTTCAGGATCATAGCAAGACTACTTCTTGAGTCGGAATAAGCTAAAATTAGACACAGCTTTGTTTCAGCGCAGGTATTCGGATTACCTAGCTCAACTGGTCTTTTAGGATTCCCGAACAAAGTCTGTGACACTCGGTTTCGTTCTACAATCTACAAAACAATACTCGCACAAGAACGGTTTGATTCATAAATTTTTGAAGGGCCACTATGGATTAACACAAATCTTAGTGCAATCGTATGATTTGAAGTATTAAATTGCGTATATTTACCTACAATTTTAAGTCCAAATCAAACTCCGCGGTTATTTTGATATATCATTAAATTGCAAAGAATCCGCGCTGGTTAAATTACTTAACAGCATGCTCTACACATCGGGCATCACATGAAGCACGAGGTCTGACGGTTTAGGATGACAAAACCAGATGCTGGCTTAACACCATCACTGCCAGCACTGATTTGGGCGGTACAGCAGCCTGGGTTAGTAAAAGGATAAACCCTCAGCCCCAGTCCTGTTTGTGTCTAACACGGAGTAGCTGCTTTTCAAACAGCGATAGCAAACCTGCGTTTTAGTGTAAATGCATCAAGTAGATAAATTTAACTTTATTGATCTTTAATGCTAACTAATAAAGTATGAAAAATACGGCATCGAGATCTGAAATAGCCAATGTCGTAGACTGCAGATATTGCGAAATCACGGGAAAAGTCACTCACTTAAAGACAACATTGAACTGACAAAAGCATTAGTCATTTTAATATGTAGCAGAAAGTTGCAAGTAAAGTAGTATCATTTTAAAATCACATTCATGGCTAAAGCTAAATAATTTGTAGTCTAGATTGGTTTTGCTAAAATTTTTTTATAATAGAACATTAATTCTCAGTCATTGGCTTGTATAGCGTGAGTGGTTTTTGGCACACAAATAATTTTGACATCTTTTTATTAAGAAGGGGCACAACTTCAAATAAACGTTTCAACAAATACAAATATAAATAACTTTATTCTAATAGAATCACTTTCAAAGAATATTCTCGAGTCGAATTTCATTAGTCGCTGATATGAGTCAATGAGTCATTAATCTAATCTGTTCTGAGGCGGCAAATCCGTCTAGCGCGTATATGTAGTCGTAATGATTTTATCTCTGTATTATTATGACGTCTGCCTTATTTATCGATAAAACCACGTGATCAGACTACGTCCTGAAAGCTGTGGGTTAAGAATGATTACACAATTGGCCTTGATGGCGCGATCAGCCAACGATTAGCTGGGGGGAAACAACAGAAAGGCGGTACATAAGCAAAATATAAAGAAATGCGAAATTATCACATGACGGTTGTCATGGCAGTAGATAAACGTTGTGCAGCGAGCGGGAGATCGCTGCAAGCCGAGTCTGCAGCGAGCGAAATACAACGTGGGAAAATACATTTGCGGAAAACTTTGCAGTAACGAATAAAAGCATGAATAAAAGACGGTTTGCGGTGATGAGTTCGCTACAGGGTCGTGACACAAACGTATGTTGCACTTTACAGCAAAGTAGTTGACAAAACCTTCCGATACATACAGTGATGGCCATACAAAAGGGGGCCCGGTGCGGCCGCTCCGTTTCTCCGTAATAGAACCATCACTGGATCCTGTTGGCCTCACTCCCAAGTGCCAACCTAAGTTAACTTGACCGACTTAGTCAAATAAGGTTCTTATTAATGACCTGACGTTAAGAATAATGTTGGTTTCGTTGCCAAGATGGTTCATTAGCTCAGAAAGTCTGTCTTCTGCGTGTATGAAATTTTCTGGAAAGTTCGTTGGATGAATCTCTCCAATCCTACCTCCTAACTATAATTTTCCAAATCATACTTTGAAATAAAATATAACCTTTATTCAAATGTTATTGGTCAAACTACAAGTCCACGGAGCGTAGAATTTTCAGTTTGCAAAGCACTACAAAAACGTAAAGCAACTACAATGGGACTTCGACGAAAAATTAGCACGATTCTTAGTTAAATTTTAATGGTCTGAACGCAAATAAAGCTAATGAATTTTTCAGAAACAATAACAAATCATGAAATTAAATTTGCACAAAAAGGGCCGATAATAAAACAACCAGATACATAATCGGCGGATTATACAGCAACAGTTCAGTACATATTGAACTGTATCACCAATTTGGCCGAGTGCCAGAGGCAACGCCCTTTTAATGGCGATTGTGATCAAAAATGGCTCAGTTCAATTGTGATTTAAAACTGACACTGTATGACCAGTGGTGGAGTTGCCCCGGGCCCACCCTTTTTGAAAATACCGCATATAGTTTCATTTTGCTGTATTTTTTTTAAAGATCACGATAAAATTGTTACGAAAAGTGGGAATCTCAGAACGAATTCATCTGAGGACCTTTTTTTTAGAGATCACGATGATTTTTGAAAAAAAGGGAAATACGAGATCAAAGACCTTTTTTAGAAAACACCAATTTTTGGGAATCCTGATCAGGATTTTGCCTCGGGCCCCTAATTTTAAATAACCATCACTGTGTATGACTTTGTCAGGTTCAAACATGTATTTTTGCGTCTGAAATATAGACACTGCTTAAACGCAACTCTGTTATTTTATTTTAATTATTTCTGTCACCAGAAGAAAAGATGATATCAAGAAAATGCACTAAAATTATTTATAAAAGCATACCTTGTTTGGATTAAATTTCCTTTACTCATAAACTTGGACCAACAAAAGTCCTGCTTTACTTGGAAAATTATTTGATATTTTTTTGTTAAATGATTATGTGCATGAAAATTTTTTCTACTTAGGAACGATGCTGCCCAGTCAATTTCGTACAGACTCTGTAATACAAAAATTTTAGAAAAATAAAAAAAGAGTTTCAAAAATTTATAGCCACAATTAAAATTAAATCATATATAGGTTGTTTGATTTGTAAAACTAGATGCACTTTTGGAAATTAAAATAATGAATTATATAATACTCTAGATTTAACACAAAAGTAACTTTGAAAACAAGTTTTAAAAAACCCAAAACAGTAAAATTTTTTTAGGGCCACCAGTGAACGTCTCGACAAACATTTACATCAACAGCTTCGGGTCGATTACCGAGTCGTCAATGGTAAGATGACGTTTAGTCACGTCATTCGACTTAGAAAACGAAAAATATTTATTTTCAAAAATAATTTGCTTCTTCTAGTGAAGTTTTCGTAATCAAAGCATAATTCAAGTAGTGCAATTTGCAAACTGTGTCGATTAAATTAACTCGACGAAATCAAATTCGTTAATTCCGAGTCAAATATTTTGGGAAGCGTAGTTAAAAACAAGCACATTTCTAAGATTATAAATGCATGAAACCAATGATTGGCTACCACCAGAGAACTTAAAAACTCTCAATTAAATGCTTGGCGCTTATTCAGCAGTTATTCAGCTAAGTAAATAAGTCATTTTAATAAATTAGTCTACAAACTATTTTTTTTATTTCCACAGCCTATTATTTCTATATTTATCTTCCTAACTCGCAGGAAAGTGACGGAGGCGCTAATACATAGGGTAAGGATTTACCCCGACCTGCTTCCGGAGATTCCAAGATATTGCTATCCGCTTGAAATTTAATAGAGATATGACTGAAATCTAGAACTGCTTGCCAAGACCACCAAGCAGGAGAAAGTGCCGTAAAGTGTCTTTCCCAAGGAAAAACAGAATGGCCGGGGTAGCTTTTGAACCAATACCATGTCGATCACAATCCCGGACTCTAACCACTCGACCACGCTGCCAACAAACTTGTAAAGAGGTTAAACGTATACCTATGATAAGTAATGTTTTGAAAGTTTTCGAATTGCAGATAATAGGTTAATTCATTAAATCTTCTTCTACAATTGATTGATAAATTGTTATTGGTTGTGAAAACAATCATTCCAACATTACTGTTTTGGTTACTTTAAACCAAAAGTTCTTAACCGTTAGGCCAAGGCCCACTGATGGGCCACAACGAGTTACAAAGTAAAGACCTTCTTTTTTTAATCTTTACTTTTGGAAAAAGATTTCGTAAAATTGAGTGTTGAATGAAAGTGAAGACAGACACATTGGGCCACAACAATGGCCTAATAAGTTTTTTGGGCCACGGTGTTAAAAAGTTTGAGAAACCCTGCTTTAAAGCAAAACAATTTTTGACTCGCTTTATTAATAGCAGGACTGTGATTATTTACTTTTTGAAAAATAAGCTACCATAATAATCAAAATCGTTAGTGTTAGATAGTTGTTAGTAGGGTTTTCGATTTACGGTTTTGAAAAAAATTCAGAAAACTGAAGAACCGTTATTTGTAGGTACAGCATAAGGGCTTGTTTCTACTACAGGCGTTGGTGGGAGTATTCTTTGTTTATTTATTAATGTTTTTGCTTCGCTTAGCGCTTAAACGCGGAAAGAAGTAAAAAATCAATAAATTAAACAAAGAATACTCCCGCCAACGTTCGTAGCAGAAACGATATCTATTTCGGGTTCAGCTTGTGTTCTATCTCATCACATCCAACTATAAATCTTTTGTGAAGTCTAAAAATGGCCTACACCAGCCCTTCTCAACTTTTTAACATCGTGGACCAAAAAACTTAGAATAAACTGTTGCTTTTACCCTTTGTTTTAAAAAGGTAATGAGCAAAAAAAGGTCTTCGTTGTTAGACTGTGTGACAACACAATACGTATAATCATTCAGTAGTAGAAATTAGTTACGTCCATCATTTTCAATACAGTACTAGATTAGATTTATATTTTAGCAGGTGGCCAAAGTTTAACAGCATAGCATTGAAAATTTTTCTTATTAAACTGAAAACGGAAAATCGAAAGAGTCACTAAATATTGAAAATTTTTAGAAACGGGATCACGGTTTTCAAACCCTGGATCAGTATTTTCCAACCTGGGAGTGGCGACTCTCGGGAGGTTCGCTAAATCTTTTTTGAAGGAGTCGCAGCAATACTTTATACAATTTTTTAGAATTTTTATCTACACCAGACCTGCCCAACCTTATACGTATTGTCAACAGAATTTTTGTAGTAAGTTTAACGCAGACCACAGTTGGAAGTAAAATCGAAGTGAAAACCAAAAAAAAAGGTGACAAGACCTTCTCTTTCCGGTGCTTACTTTAATTCTAGATGTTTTTCCATAATAATGCGAAAAACTTCTAATGGGCAACAATAATGGTATTCTGATTTTTTTGGTCGGCGGCATTAAAAAAAGTTGAGAAACATTGCCCTAGTTGTTACACAACAATCTATGCTCTTCATCTAAAGTAGCCAAAGCCGTACTAAAATTAAGAATGATAAAATTGATTATTGGAACATGAAAGTACCTTTACCTTGGGATATATACAATCGTATAGACCAGGCCAACCTGCGGCGCATTGGAGGGTTAGTGGTGGCGCATTGCAGTCGGGGAAAATATTTCAAATGAAAAACGTTCCACAAGTTATACCTAGTTATATCAGACGACCACCTAATTTTCGAACGAAAAATAGGAAAAGCAGAGATCGATTCTGAGTTGATGTTTTGAAATCTTTCGTTTGTGCGGCGCATTGAACTGGAGTTGAATGAAATTGGCGCTTGAGGTAAAAAAGGTTGGCCACCCCTTGTATAGACAGTTAAACATTGGCTCGAGTTATCCAAGTAGTAGCCAGTAGAATATTTAATTTAGTAAGGCAATCGAATACGAAAAATCGCAAAAAAAAGAGTTTTTTTTATCAATAGACGGTTATTATCAACTACATAAAATTACTTTTATGTTATGGTGAATATCGCAATGATGTAACATTATGCAGTTTGCAGTCACACAATGAATTGAGGAAAATGAAACCAAGTGAATGCGCTAAAACCGGTTTTCGTTGCAGGACTATCGAGTGAATATCTTTCTGAGAAGCGAATGGAACGATCCACGTTTAGCGTTTACAGAATACGACGAAGGTGCTGTTGTTCTACATCCTTCAATGCTTGATAAGATGTGGCAGCCTGATATGTTTTTTGTTAATGAAAAACAAGCAAGTTTTCATTCAGTAAGTGCTATGGAATTTATTTTGTTAAATATGAGCTAGTAATTGGGTGCCACTGATTTTGGATAATTTTTTCTGGAAGCAAGTTCAGAAAATTACATAAATGCTTTTTATCGTTTATAAATATTATTAGTATAACTTGGGCGAGGAATAAATTTTTTTTAACCATATTGTTGCGATACTCAATAGCTAAATTCATAAAATTTTATTTTTCAAACATTTTCGGCTTCTTAAGCCCTTTTCAAGAAAAACTTGAACATAAAAGGAAATCAACAATAATGCGTAAAAATAGGCTTAATTTGTTAAAAATTTTAGTGGATCAGTTAACCCTATTGGATGAAGATTTTTGGACGATTGTCGTGAAACGCATCTTAATTTAAATTTTTATTTAAATAAATAAAGTTGACGATTTAAACTAGGATTATGTTTTTCAATAAATAATGCTTTGTGCATTTTTGTAATTCGGACTCTTTTTTATGTAATTCTTTTTTTGAAATTCGGACTTAATTTTTTTTATTATTTTAAAGCAGTTTAAATTTAATTTGACAGAATAGCAAACATTACAACACATTATGTGATTTTTTATTATACTTGAGAGTTGAAGTCTTTTCTTTATTTTCACGCGTTTTCTTGAAAAGGGCTTAAGAAGTCGGAAAAGCTCGATAATAGAATTTTATGAATTTAGTTGTGCTGCTGAGTATCGCAACAAAATACTGTAATATAAGGTTAAATAAAAGTAAATCAATACTTAGCAGGAAAAAAATATTTAACTTAAACTTTGATCTATATTGACTACTTCCAAGGTAAAATCGCTCTATAAGAGTCAGAGATTTATTGAATATTTTAGGTTTTGACTGACAATATACTACTAAGACTCAAGAAAAACGGAAATATAACGCTAAGCATTCGGTTGAGTTTGACTTTGGACTGTGGAATGCGTTTACACTCTTTCCCTATGGACATGCAAATATGCAAAATGAAAATTGAAAGTTGTAAGTTAATCAGATCTACAAGTAAAATAAGATTTTAATTTGAAAAAGAGCTTATGGCCTAACAGTTTTCGACGTAATATAGCAGCAAACTAATATTTTTAGTTTCACTTCGGCTATCCTACTACTTACATCAAAACTTACATCAAACTATCAAACTACTTATATCAAAACCTCTTTAAGCGCTCTCTTAGCTGCCCAAAAGAATTTGTTTGTTGTGAAAACTCTACCTCAAATGTTGATGTTGAACTGTCAAATAATTCAACCAATTTTCATTTTTGTCTCGATGCTTAATTAAATAGCGATTTATTTGACTTTTCTTTGTTTTCGTTTTTTTGTTTTCTGTTAAATGTCAGATGAAAAAGTACGGAGAATAACTTGCAATCTACTTCGTGTCACTTTAAATTTTCTAACAACTACATTTATTTTAAACAGTAGTCCTACATTGTTGTATGTTTTAAGCAGTAATCTTACTTGACATAGAAAAGTAAAAATATAATTTCTCCTGTTAAATTTTGAAAATTTTCTTTTACATAAATAACGGTGTTGGAAACAACGTGTTCCAAAATTTTTTTGTTTAGGACATACAAAGTGTTTTACTATTGTGTAGCCTTCTAGGCAGCATGAAATAATTCATATATCAAAGATTTTTAATTAATTTTACGGCACATAAATTTCACGTTAAGCAACACGTTTGAATAAGTGAATCCTTGAAGAACGCTTTGGTTTTTTCGATGATATTTCATCTTGTTTTGTTTTTTGAAATCTACACTGAATGCATCAGCAGCTCAAACTCTAAAACAACCGGTTTGCAATCGTGTCTCTGACACTCTGATTCTTAATTCGCTTTGTTGTAGCACCAACATCTTTACTATCTTGATCTATTTAACTTCCCTGATCGCAGAACATCGCCGGAGACATTGTACTTAGGGGAACCATTAAAAAATTATCCAGACCTACTTTCGAAAATGCTAAGATATTTCTGTCCGATTTAAAATTTTTGTTTTTGAGTTGAACCAAGGCACGACGATTGCTGGCGACATTTACGACGCTATCACCGACGGCCACACTGCTGTCATGCCAATCAAATAGTTTTGATTTTCCAGTACCACAGTTTTTTCTGCTTGCTTGAAATTAACTTTCATTGGAATCAATGCAAAAGTCAATAAACTTTTTGGTTCAAATTTATAAGTGTTGGAATTTAAAAATTGTAAAGCTTTTTTGACACATAGAAATTGCTTCTCTAATTTTTTTGTCAAAATTTACTTTAGTGCATTACTTTCTATTGAAAACTATTTAAAAAATATTTTTCAGATGCTTATGACATGAATGACTTAATTTTTAAATGGAGTGAAAAAGATCCGATACAATTATCTCCAACCCTCGCTCTTCCCCAATTTGAAATTCTCGGGTACAAAGTAAATACTTGCACACAAAAATACATCACAGGTATGGCGCTTATTTAAATGTTACATAAAACACAAAGTTTTCCTGTGTTATTTTACTTCTTATCTTTTTGAAGTTTTTAGAGTGAAATATAAATAGATTCCCGAAAGATGTAAAACTTTTTTGCGCGAAGTATCTGTTTCAAAAAAACTGTTCGTAATAGATGTGCAATTATTCGATAACTGCTTCATTTAAAAAAAAATTTTTTTAAAAATCTTTATGGAAAAAGAACGTTAAAAAAAGATACTTTTTGTGGTAAGTTTATCTAACGACTTATTTACAACGATACAAAGATTTTTTTTTTTTAAATAAAAATATATATATTGAATTAATTATTAGCGTCATTCACGTCACAACAAATGATTACATACATTTGCTTAATAACCTCAACGTGGGGCATATTTCCCACTTGTGTGGATTGACAAATTTTTGGTAGGACATAGATACTTAATTCAAAATAATCCAAGTTTTCTCTTGCTGTATCACAATGCCATCTATATAGCCGTACCAGCCGGAGAGCAGGGGGGAATTGATCCCCCAAGTCTTAAAAATTTGAGCAAAATTTAAATTTTTCGGGCAGCGACAAAGAAATTTTAGGACAAAATTAAATTTTTTTGGGCAGGGACAGAAAATATTGAGGCAAAATCAGAAATATTGTGACAAATAAAATTGTGACAGATTTAAAGTGAAAATATTTTTTTAGAGATCATCGCATTTTTAGCCGAAAATTGAGAAATCAGAAACAGATTTACAGTGACGACCTTTTTTTTTGATGTCCATAATCATAATTTGGGACGAACTTTTTTCTTATATTCGTGAAGTGTTGGAAAGTCATAATTAGGGCAAACGTTAATAAAATTTGGGCAAAAATGTATTGCCCCCCAACAGTTTTTCAGCTGGCACGGCTATGGCCACCTATATTTCAAATTGACTAGAATGAAAAGTACATGTAAGCCTGAAAGATGCTTTTTGGTCTGCAATTTCAAATAAAGTTTTTTTGTCTTTGATTCACTTTCAAATTGCCGAAAAACTATTTTAAAGAGTTATAGCAATTTTACTTTCATAAAAACTTGATTGTGTCCTTAGATCTTGTTAAGTGACTGTTATGTAATGGTAAGATCTGAAATTTTTTGATTGAACATTGTGACTTGGGTCAAAAAGACCTGGAAAAAATTGCATAAGGCTTAATTTTTTTAAAACAAAATGAAATTCTAAGTCTTTAGTGTGAAGCTCTATTAAACGTCAATTTTTTTTTGGAAAATTTTAAATTTATTTAAGTTTTATTATTTATAGGTCTTTTTACCTGCATTGAAGCTCACTTTATTCTAAAACGCCAGACTGGATATTACATGATCCGGACCTACGTCCCGACGACGCTGATCGTCATCTTGTCTTGGGTCTCGTTTTGGATAAATATGGATGCGGCCCCGGCCAGAACAGCTCTGGGGATCACCACTGTGTTGACCATGACCACACAAAGCTCGGGTGCTGTGGCGTCACTTCCTAAAGTTAGTTGAAAAATTCTTATGAGCAAAAAATAACATTCACTAATACATTTAGTCGTTCAGGTTGATTTTCTACGTTTTCTTGTCTTTAGAAAATATGCGCTATTCAAAAAATTAAATTTAGTTTTTTTCTAAAAATACAAAAAAACTGGCCTAATCAGTAAAACTAAAAGTCAATTTTCCAAAAATGTGGTGGTCGACCGATTAAAAATCTATTTTGTAAAAACAGGTTTCCTACATTAAAGCGATTGATATTTGGATGGCGGTCTGTCTTTTCTTTGTCTTCGCTGCTCTGGTTGAGTATGCTGCAATTAACTTCCTTGCTCAGCAACATAAACGTCTTAGCAAAATTAATCATAAAGATAGTCAGCGAAAAATTATGAACGGCGAGGTAGGTGGTTCAAAAAATTTTAGTTGTTTTTTAAAAAATACAATTTTTGAAGACATTTGTGAAATTTGCAACCAGTAAAAACATTTTTTCCGAAAAAACTTGAAACAAAAAAGCATATCATTTGGTTTTGTAGTAGGCTGAAAATTTAGTTCTACACTAAATAAGTGCTGCTCTGAATTTTAGAAATTGATATTTATCGTAAACAAAAATAATATTATCTTTAGTCTAATTTTCAATCTGGCTGCACTCCACAAAATTCGACCAATAAAATGGATGAGTTTCGGTAGTGGTGGTGGTGATGGGTGGGCTTATATTTTTAATAGAGATTGTGATGACTCTTGCGCTCTCAAATTACTCCATATTCCAATAACATTTTCTTTAAGGCATCTCTTTAAACAATTCTAACTTAAAAAAAATTTTTGTTATTGTTTTGCTTCGCTTGAGTGTTTCAGGATGTGAAACAAGTAATTTTGTCAAACTAACCCATTTTTAAAATGTGAAGCTCTCTCTCTCTCTTTCTTTATGTAAGATGTAAACGCTATGGAGTAATCACAAATAAAGATGTTTACTAGATCTTTAAATTAAAATTGATTAACTGCAATTTTGCTTCAAAAAAAATTGAATGTGAAGAAAATTATCAAAATAGGTTTATAAAACTTCATCTCTATAATTCGACTTTCAAAAAAGCAGCAAACCGGAATTAGTTTACAATTGTGATTGAACGAATTTTTATGCAAGCGTCTTTCACTTGATCTAGTATCCTTAAAAATATATTAGGATAGTCTAATAACATACAGAGTGTCCATAAATTATCACCACAACTTCAAAAATTTGTCATAAATCCATTTTTAACGTTATTTTATTACAGTTTGTGCAAAAAGAAAGACAAGAACTTTGAGTTTTTATTTGATTATGCTTTTTTTCCTTCTTGCTTTTTTGTTGTTTTTATTTAATTATTTACTTATTCTTGAATTCGTTAAAATGAGCACTTCCCAGGCAGAAGTGGATTCGAGACACATGCTTCGAGACCGAGACGAGACTTTGGAGTACTGAGACGAGACACGAGACTTTTTACAAGTTGTTTTAATTTAAGCTAGGGTTGTTGAGTCAGAGTCGGAAGTCAGAGTTGCATGTTTTCGGTTAGAATCGAAACTAAAGTAGTTTTTTAAAATATGCTGAAGCCGGAGTCGCTCTTTAGATGCGCTGGAGTTGGTATCGGATGTTTTTTTTTTTTTTTTGGTATTCCATTTTTTGGTAAATTGCTTGAATTTGGTTAATATTTTTTAAAAAACTTCTTTAGTTTCGATTCTAACCGAAAACATGCAACTCTGACTTCCGACTCTGACTCAACAACCCTAGCTTAAATTAAAACAACTTGTAAAAAGTCTCGTGTCTCGTCTCGTGCCTCGTCTCGGTACTCCAAAGTCTCGTCTCGGTCTCGAAGCATGTGTCTTGAATCCACCTCTATCCCCAGGTAAAGGGTCAATGCGCATCTTGGTTTATAGAGACAAATCAGACATCCAAGATCAGAGAAACTTCCGAATTAACTGTCTGATTTTGTCTCTATAAACCAGGACAAGCACTGGGCCTTTTCTTAGGGAGTGCTCATTTAAAGGAGTTCAAGAATTTGCAAAAAGACAAAAAGTAAATAAATAATTAAATAAATACAGCAAAAAGGAAAAAATGCAAAATGGCGAAAAAAGCATAATTAGATAAAAACTGGAAGTGTTTGTCGTTCCTTTTGCACAAACTGTGCGAAAATAACGTCAAAAGTAGATTTATGGGAAATTTTTGAAGTTGTATATAGTGATAATTTATGGACACCTTGTAGAATGAGATAGTCTGTTATGGAGTTACAAATTATTACATTCCCAGCTTGTGCCATAAAACATCCACTTTAAAAATACCACTTTTCCTAAAAAAGCTTTCTCATGGTATCATGCTGTAATTTATTATACGCTTCTGAGACTTTTATTTTAATAACATGAAATTTGACAGAGACTAATGAGCAGCTTAGTTTTAATTGAAAGTTTAATCCTTTTTTAAAGAAAAGCAAGGATGAAGCATAACATTTAGAAAGGTTTCAAATTAAGATAGCCAAGTATAAATAATGAAATACGCTTGTTGGTTGTACTTGAGACTATTTATAAATAAATTTGAGATTGAAACTGCACTACTAAAAGTTGGTTAACATTCAAACAATACAATATAAAATACTGTATTTCTATTATTCTGATTTTTTGCAGGGTCAAAGTGCTTCAACAAGCAAATATCCCGAAATAATGACGTACAGAAAGAAAGCTCTTATTATCGACAAGGCTTCACGAGTCATCTTCCCCTTAATTTTCATCATTTTTAATATTGCATACTGGTGCACTTATTTGGTAAAAGTACTATATTTTAAAGTAAATTCTCGGAAAAAATTTTAATTAACTTAAAAGCGTCAAACTTACTTACTGGAAAACTTAACAAGCCTTAAATTTTTAAGATGTTTAAGTTTTGTGTGATTATCTTAATCAGTAACTTGATTGCAATAAGAACGTTAATATTTTAACCTACTTTGTTCATAAATTCCTCTTTAAATGCAACACCTCTGCCGCCTTTCTGCAAATCAGACTTAGAAAGATAATTAAAATTTGTACATTTAGTTTTTCATCATGTGACAAACAAAGCATTATATAATAGCATTATAAAGAATTAAAATGACGGTTCAACATGAGTAACAGACAACAAAAAATCGTGGAAAAAGCACCAGTTAATAATTTAAAAACTAATTGTAAAGGCATTGTAGCACAATATAAAAAAATAAACAAAGCAATCAGATAAAATAGCTCAAATAAAATTACAAGGTTAACCAAAAAACAATTGAAATTCTTATATTTTTACTTTTTGAAAAAAATCAACTCTGAAATCTCACAGCAACGCAGCTTCGAAACAATTCTAAAGTTATAAATTATAATGCTTCTGCTTTTCTCTCATCCTCAACTAAATGTAAAATGTTCAGTAAAAAACTTTGATTTCTGATTTTTATGATTGACATAAGCCGAACTAACGTGTTGGAGTCAATATCTTTATTTAGTTAATCATTTGATTTGATTGCTTAGAAAAAGCTAATTAGACAAAGCAATTTAGGTACTTGTTGAATATGCAGTCTATCTGGTGTATGCGGTTATTCAACAGGCTTTTTGACAGATGGTAGACCGCATATTTAACAAAAAGTTTGTTAGTAGACTACATACTTAACTTGTACCAAAATTTATTTTCTAGACTTTCGACCTGGACGAATATTTGAAAGAGGCCACGTTATACAATGGTAAATAAAGATGATTCAATCGTTATCAAAAAAGCTTGTTTCTCATTGAACCTTTTGTGTTGTTGTGATTTTTGTTTGGTCGTAGAAAAAACTAATAAACAATTTGAATAAAATTAGTAAAAACTTCTAATATTATAAACTGTTTTACTAATTTAAAAAAATTAAAGTTTTGAAATAATGTTGGTGGTTAAATTAAAATTTAAAAAAATTACTCTGAAAAGCATGAGCAAAGATGTTCCTTCACAGCGAAATTCACATTAACTTTTTTTTTGAATCACGGGCGAAATTGCGGAAAAGCTATATGGATAGGATAGTGCATGGATATAGTGTAAATTAGTGCCTCAAACTTCTACTTTCGGAAGGAACGTATACTAATCGCTTGAAATTTTTTGATTTTTTAAAACTTTTTACATCCTGTAAAAAACCTTTAGTAGTTTTTTGACAAGTTGAAATTAATGAATAGAAAAAACAAAGAAAGATTTTTCTTAAAATTTATTGGTATTAACTTCTGTGGCGCAATTAATTTTTATCTTTAACATTGCATGCAATTAAACAACCATCTGATTTAAATTTCCATTGTCTAAGTCTTGCAAGTATTTCTTTTTTCAAACTTTAGAGTATTTTCATCGATTTTTGTCAATTATTGTGCCATTGTGAAAAACAAAAAATTAAATAGTCCATAAAAATTTACTAAAAAACAAAGTGTAGAACAAAAAAAGGACCATTACGAATACATAGAAAACATGTTGGAAACGCAAAATCATAACGCGCGGCTTTATTACAAAGCACTGTTCTGATTTGTTCTTTTCTTTCATCTTGCGGCGTATTCACCTAGGTCCTGCCTTTCATAATAAACCGAGTCATTATTAGAGGTAAGCATCCTGACCCCGTTTAAAAATTTACCGTTAACTGTTTTCCCAATGATACAACAAAAATCACTTAAGTAGACTGAACATCGAAATCATCTCTTTCTGCCTGCGAGTCAATGTAATCACACTGAGCAATTTCACCCTCTTTTGATTGATTGATTTAGCATTTGCTGGAATATGATCTCAATGCTGCTGCTTTTTGATAGTTCTCGTTCTCAATCAGGGCTTTTTAATACCCACATTTTTTAGCAAGTCGTGTTTACGAATGCAATTTTTATTATTGTATCGATTTCACTGAAAAGTCACATTTATTAAAGATTATAATTAATAAGGCTTTATTGTGTAAGAGCTGATTGTGCTGAAAAGAGAGCTCTCTTAGCTTTGAAACAAAATGGTTGTAATTTCAAAAAGAAGTACAGTATAAAACAATGAAATAGCAATCATTTATTTATTTAAAAGCTGACGTTTTCAGTAATACATGTAACTTCACTCATTGTCAAACAAAATAAAGTTTGCCTTGACAATAAGTGAAGTTAGTACTCGAGACGTTAGCTTTAAAATAATTAAATGATTGCTGCCATATTGCTTTATGTTTCTTACTCTAGTTCAGGGGTGTCCAAACTTTTTTTTAGGAGGGCCAGATTGATAATGTAAAAGTGACCGAGGGCCAAGAACGATCTCTAAAAAAAAAGGTCTTCACTTTGATTTCATTTCAAATTTCGCTATATTTCTCCCAGAGCCGTTGTGATCTCTAAAAAAAAAAAAGGTCTTTACTTCGATTTGATCTCTAGTTTGATTGTTATTCCCCCAAAATTGCGGTGATTTTTAAAAAGAAGTAATTAACATGGTAAAATCGGTTATTTCGGACATAATTCTATCCAACTATGGTTCAAAGTGAGTGCATATCACCACATCTATACCGCGGGCCGTAGTCTGCCCACCCCTGGATTAGTATATGTCAACTGGGCCGCACAGAAACCTTAAAAAGGCCGCGGGTTGGCCATCATTGCTCTAGTTTGATGACAAGAAACAAAGATCTGTTCGTTTATTATTTGTGCAGCAAATTTGGTTTGGCGAAAAGCTTACGACGAGCCGCGTCCAACATAAGCGGATTTCTTTATCTCCGATGATTTAAATACTAAAGCTTGCACTTTGCTCAAGATAATTAAAACATGCAGTCTGTTGCTTGCAAATTTATTATAGTTCTTAACTTTCATTTTAAACTTACTCAGAAAAGAAGCTTTTGCTTATTATTATTGCAGCAAATCTTTTTTGGTTCTGTTTCTAAAACACCAATGAAAGAAAGATTATCACCACTAATCAATGAAAGTAGAGTTTTACATTTCTTTTAATCTCTAGTGACGAAACAACTGATATACTGTACAATTTCAATATAAACTTTCATTGCAGTAACGTTAGATAACTGTGCCATTTGTTTATTACTATGATTTCAAAGAACTTGCACTGTAATTGATTTAGTGGTATAGTCTACTATTCTTATACTGTACTTTCGTCTGTATGTAATTGTATTGTCTATTTTGCTTTTGAACGTTATATATGTTGTGATAAATATAAACTGTATTAGACAATGCGTTTTTTTGCAAGACATTTACTTAAACAAAGCAATACAAAATCTTCTATTCGCACAATGCATACTGCTAGTACCTTGATGCTAAAAAAGTAAAAACCTAACTAAAAGAAATCTTTAAGTGATGTTCTTATTGACAATTGCAGTCAAAAGATGTTTTCTTACTCTACACTTTAATTAGAAAGAGTAAAAAAGCTCTTTACTTTATTTTGACCACTTCCGACAACACAATAACTTACAAATTGAAGTGAAGACATTTTTCGACCATTTTCATTCTCTTTATAAAGTTTTAAACCATCTACAGCGCACGAGTTTTTACATATTTGAAAAGTAGCCAGCAGATGAGAAGGACTCGGACAATTATGTGGTTGTTAGCTTTTTGAACTTATTCGGCTTTTTAAAGATTTTAACACATTCCACAGCATTGCTATTTTACATACCTAAAACGATAATGCACGAATCTCTATTCTGTAAAATCAAATTGCCACCTACCGCTAAAGTTTTTCAAAATCTAATATTGTTTGGGCAATTTTTGTATCAAATTAAATAAGAAAAAGTTTTTTTCAAAATACGAGGCTATTTTTTCACAGCGTTTATTCAAAAACCTGATGTGACTCTTTATTATCAGCATGCGGTGAGTTTTAAAAAAATTGTCAATCCACCAGGGCACAAAAATTTATTAGGCAAGTACAACGCAAAGTCAAAAAGTTTTGCTGCTAAAGCTCTGAAACATGTACAAACAGTGATGGATATTGGGTGAGGCGAATGAGGCAGTCGCCTGAGGCCCCCCTTTTTTTGGGGGCCCCCCTCGATTTTAAGGGCCCCCGCTCGAAAACAGCATATACAGTTTTGGATTCGCTGCAGATGTTTGCTCAGAGGACGATTCGGAGTGAAGACCTTTTTTTTTTTTTTTTTAGAGAACGCCTTGATTTTGGGAGAAAAATAGGGAAATCAGAGATGAAATCGAAGTGAAGACCTTTTTTTTTTTCGGAGAACACCTTGATTTTGGGAAAAAATATGGAAATTAGAGAGAAAAATATGCAAGCCCAGATCAGACCTCTTTTTTTTCTCAGACAACATCAATTTTTGAAAATTCTTGCCTCGGGCCCCTAAATTGGAATATCCACCACTGTGTACAAACATGAATTTTCATATAATACAAATTCAGTCTTAATATTTGAATGATTTCTTAATTTTAGACAATAAATTGTATTGTTTGGTAATTGCATTTGATAACAGGGTTGCTTTAAAATCGTGATACATTTTGACCTATAGAAATTAGAAATCTTGAGATCAAAGCTAACATTAAACTTGGGTGGAAATATTTACAAGTTTATGACTTTTTGCATCAAGTATATGCAGACTCCGTACCATATAGGACAACAGTTTTTAGATGGATTAAGCCAGGGATGTCCAACCTGCGGCCCACAGCTTATTCCAACTTTTTGATATATTTTCAAACCTGTATCAAAGCGTTTTTCCAAAATGAGTTCCAAGAGTTTGCTTAGTACATATTTGAGACAAAAATCGAGAAATCAGAGTGAAGTCTGACCCAAATCTGATTTAGAGTGAAGAACTTTTTTTTTGGAGAACACCTGATTTTGGAGACGAAAATTGAGAAATTAAAGTCTGATTCAGAGTGAAGACCTTTTTGCGGCCCGCCGACTTTATCCCGATTTAAAATGTTTCCCATAATGAAGCAAGGTCGGACATCTCTGAATTAAGCGCTTTAACTCTATTCTCATCAACGGCCCGGCTCCTGAAGCCCGGCCTTTGCAAAACCGTTTGTAATTACTTTATTTTTTTAGACAAAAATTTGGAATTCCTGACTTTCCCTAACTTGAATTGATAAATAAGATGGCACTATTTTTAGGTGGGCCCGAACAAGGAATAACGGCTAAAATAGATGTTTTTTTACCAAATTTATGTATTTTTATTTGCTATCGCAGCGGAGCGTAGAATTTCAATTTCACGCTTTTACTGAGAGACATGAATTTCACCAATATATTGCTTCTGCGTAACTGCGCGGACGTCGATTGTCAAACATCAATGTGCCCGAGCATAGGCGTACGCAAGGGAAGGTTTCGGGGGTCAACCTCCTTGAAAAATAGTAATCAGAAATATGCAGTTATATGTATATGACATATTAACGACAAGTAGGCTATGTTGCATGATGTAGGCTTTTATCGTTTCCGCACTTTTTTTTAAACTTTATTAATAATTTATTAAAAATCGTTTTTTCTGTCGCCACGATTGCGTTAAAATTAGCTAATCTGAGAAAAACTTTCAAAACTGAAAAATATTTGAACATAAATGCTTCGCTTTTGATGTCTATTGTTTTATCACAATGCTTGCGAGTGGGATGCGAGCCTATTCTACTCCGCTGTAGGCTACATTGCGATGAGAAGCGAGACAAGTGCTAAGCATCTAAAGAGAATCTTTAAAAGTAACTTGATTTTACGCCTACTCTGGAAAACACGATAAAAAAATTAAAATATACACCATTTTAATAAAAATGGTTCTTCATTTTTACAAAAACTATTTGAATAAGCTAGTAGATCAGTGGTTCCAAAATGCAATTTTTGACAATTGATGATGCCAAAAAGGCTGATTTGACATGGTTTCAGTTAAAGCCTCCAGATTTTTTTAGAGGAGGTTTAGAGCGCTGGAAATATTGCCTTGAGAAATGCATAGACTTAGACGGAGAATATGTAGAAAAATAATAAATTTAAATTTGTCATAAAAAATTTTAAATAAATTTGTTAAAATTCGGTAGCATTACTTTTGACTACACTTCGTAAATGTAGTGAAGTGCGATGAAAAGCCAACTTAAAATCAACAGAATATGACTTTACTCATCAGATTTAGAATAAGTTTTTTGAATAAAAAAGTGATGATTACTTCTGTCACTTTGGCTTTGGACGATGTTCTCTCTAATTCTTTGCAGTCAGTGAGCACAGACATTTTTGTAGGTGCAAAAACGTTTTTACAACTGACGTATATTTGTGCAGCAACCCAGGAAGAAATTTCTGCCTTCTAACATGCAAAGAAGACCTATCAAGAAAATATGGTCGTTATTCAACAAATTATGTTTTATAGGGTGGATTGTAATACTGTAGTGTAGGCTGTTCTACATGTTATCGGCAGATAACAATGAATATAGATGCTAAGACTTAGATAGCTTTGTACTGTGCTCAGTTAAATCACCCATGTGCGCAGTCTATAAAAGCTCTGTCTGCGCACACACGCGCATAGCTGAGAAGGAACATCGACTGTAGAGAAAACTAAAGCTAAAACATACCTAGAAATCAATTTGGCCTTAAACCGTAAAAGACTACCAAAATCCTTAAAACTTTCCAAGCTAAAAAAATTGTTACAAATTTCTCGCAAGTCAAAATTGGCTTTCCTTTCGTATAAATTTTTGTAAGTTTCCTAAAGCTTAGTATATTTAAAAAATGATGATTCAAGTTCATCACGCCTAGCTTTCGTTCTGGAGTACCGGGTGTTTTTCGACTAGGAATTAAATTTAACAAAAATTTCATGAATATAATTGATGATTTTAGGACAAGACTGATTTTAAAATCAACATAAAACTTTCTTCTCACAAGTTGATTTCATCATATTATAAATTAATAAAAAAAAACTGTTTTGATTTCATTTAGTTCTAAGCACAAAATCGAGCATACATTAAATAATTAAATTTTGGTACGTGCACTACAATTTTATGATTTTTGCAATATAATTTGTACCTAATGATTAACCCCCACCCTGTTCAAAACAAGTAAATGGTAGCTCAGGCAATCAAAAATTAGTGAAAAAAAAACGAAAAGCGTAAAAACGAGCTTTTAATTGCAATTATTAAAAAATAATTAATTCAATCCCAAGTGCGTGCAAAAACAATTGTTTCCATGAGTTGTTATTCCGCATCAGTACAGTTCAGCTTTTTTTTTGTTACTGTGAAGAGCGTAAAATTTAAATAACTATTGATAGCTCATTAATTGCAGCGTAGTTTTCTCGCATTTGAGACTTAGAAGCCATAACCAAGTTTTTTAGCTTGTTACATGAAAACAATGCTTTTTATCATTTTATTCACTTGGTTTTCGATGATTTATTTTACATCTACTGATACCTCAGCTGAAAGGTGAGTTATATAAATTCATTTTTCTTATCTGTAAACCCAATTTTAAAATATTTACTCATTTTTAAGGTTGCTTGTTTAAACATTAGAAGAAGAATCAAAGAATAACCCTCAATAATAATTAAAGTAGAATTAAAAATTTAATTAACTTGATGATAACCCAAATGCTATTCTTTACTTTTTCTAATTTTCATACGTGGAAAACCAATGAATTGATTTTCGGTTAAATTTTTTGTTGTTATTTCTAAACAAGAACACTAAATAATAGCAAACATACGGTTTTAATCAGTTTGAAAATGTGTTCAGATTTTTCAAAAAACGCTCGGATCCCTCTAGCGAGCAGGTGAATTTTTGCGTCAGTAAAAAACATTATTGAAACGTAATTTGCCCACAAAGTCGTAACTGTAACTCTAGCTTTAAATCAGTACAATTTTAAAAAGCATTTATGACGCTATTAAAACCTCCACACAAACATATACAGTAAGCCTAATATTTTGCCAAGATGGTAATCTTATAGGCTTGTTGTTGTGCTTAAGAGGTTTTTGATTTCCCAATTTTTTCCGTAATGAAATAGATATTAGCAGAAATTTTTATATTGAATTGGTAGTATCTAAAAAATTATCTTTTGGCTTTTCCTAATGTAAGTGTATACCAAATTTTAAACTATAGGTTAGTTCTCATTTATTTGAGTGTAGCCTACTGTTATCATTATTTCATTTCGTTTTTGATAAGAAAATTAATGAATGCAAAAAAAGAGTTCCTTTTTAGTTTTTTTTCCAAGACTATGAAGACAAACACACCGAAATTTTAAGTTGTCAAACAAATAAAATAAAGGTGTTAAATCACTGCGCCGCAAATTGCCACCAAATCTGTTACAGTACAATGCATTCTCAAAGAGATCACAATGTAACCGATTAAATGTACAAAACAAATTAATAGAGAAGGCGATGATTCTGCGACAGGCCTATTTCGGTCTTATGGACCTCATCAGGCACAACTTATCGTATCCTCCAAGGCGAATAGGCGGCGCGAACAGTTAAAATGAAAATTCCACGAAATAACTCTTTTGGGAATGGAAATTCTAATTAATAATTACAATTACGAGTTTAAATATTAACAGTTAACATCGAAAAGCACCAATCAAAATAAGAATTGAAAATTTAAATTTCGGACGGCAGCGAACCATACGGAATAAATTTCTTCGAGAGGGACGGTGAAGTAGCATTGAAAAGTTTTTTTTGACTACTTCGAATTGAATAAAATAAAATGAGTTACATAGGAAAAATTTACAGTAGCCAACATTAAAAAGTACATCGAAAAAAAACTAATCGGAGAATAGCTGATAGAAAATGAGTTGCGGAATTAGAAAAGTCAAATTTAAAAAACTTAAAATTCATAGAATTCATCACTTTAAAAATCGTACATCATGAATTTACAATTTAATTTCCTAATATAATTATGATTTAATTAATTCCTGATTAAAATTCCATTTATGACAAAAAAGTTAAGTTCAAAAAATTCTTCTCTCACCTCGCCAAACTATTTCCAATGACTGCAATATGCAGTCAAAAGAAGGATTGTTACTATTTGTTATATGCAGCTGATTTCTTAAACTGTTCTCTTAGCTTGTATAAAAATTGTATATCTACATATTTAACTTAGCTTAGCTTATAAAATTGTTATTTTAACATATTTTTAGTGATTTTATAAACAAACGATCGCTTTTCCACGAGCCTTTGTATGGAGACTCAACAACCCCGACGAATTTCAATCCGTCATATTTTGAATACCACTATGATAACTATGGAAACCAGGTAAAAGATCGAGTTTTAGTTTGATTTATTATTTTTTTATAATTAAGTTTATAAAAACAGCTCAACATAATTCCAACTATCTACATGTATTTATAAAAACATAATTTTGAAGACATGTAGGGTTGAATTAGGTAAGGTTTAAATCCGGAAATAAATCGATCATGCTCAACTAAGAAACTAATCAAATTATAAATTGTGGCTATAGTCACAATTTATTAACTCATATTATTTAAATAGCTGACTCACTTAGGCCTAACTCAATTTACAATTAAAACTGAAAAGCTACTTACTGTCGGCAGAGTGGCAGAGAAGGAGGAGCGCCGTATATTGATGGAGAACGCGATCAACAGGGTCTTGATTGAGCACTCACTCTCGCCATTTCATTGTGTCTCTTAGAGAATTTATAGGACTTTGCTCTTTTTTGCAGTCTAAGCAAGGAACTTTAGTTACACTCATATCTCTTTTTTAAACAAAAAATCAAATAAAACTTTAGGCGCTTTTAAACGCAGTTCAAGTTCATCGCTTGGTCGTTGCTTCAAGGCATGGCTGTACCAGCCAAAAAAATGTTGGGGGTGGGCCAATACAGTTTTTCCAAAATTTTATTGTCCCTTGCCAAAATCAAGATTTTTCAGCACTTTACGAATATGAGAAGAAATTTCGTCTCAGATTTAGGGTAAAGAGCAAAAAAAAGATCTTTACCTCAAATCTTGATTGTTTTTTTGCATTTGGAAACTTTGTTCTGCAAAAGTAATTCGTTTTCGGTGCACAAAAAAATTGTTTTTCCTCAAGTAATTCCTTGTCGCTGCCCGAAAATTTCTGATTTTGTCCAAATATTTCCTGACACTGCCGGAAAAACTCTAATTTGCCCAAATATTTTCTCGTCACTTTCCGACAGATTCTAATTTCGCCCAAATTTTTGAAACTTGAGGGCAATTGCCCCTGACTGTTACGATTATGCTTTAAAGCCTCCGACGTTTTCATGCGTAGGAGCCAAATAAATTGAGAGGATGATCATGACGATCATGAAAAATCAACATTTTATGAACCCATAAATATCCCATAACCCTCTGTTGAGAAGCATTTTTTATGCATAAAGTTAATATCGTTGTACCCGCTCAATTCGCGGGAAGGCAGCTTAAGGTTAAGCCGCTAAACTTTATGATCCAAAGAGTTCATGATTTCTTGTGGCTGTTTTTTCAGATTGAGATTACATCAGAAGCCTTTAGAAAAAAAACTAACGAAATGTCGCCAACTGCAGATGCAACTCACTTTTTAGATACTTTATTTAACGGATATGACCAGAGGATTCGACCATTCTACAAAGGTACTTTGTTAATTTAAAAAACAAAGTAGTTGAATTTATTAAATCAAAGTTTCTAAAACTAGAGATCAACTTTTATGTCATAACGCACACCGCAATTCAAATCTGGTTCTCTTGCTTGAACAGAAACGTAAATAAAAAATTTAAGTTTAATGTGGTTTTTTAATCGTTTGTTAGCCAGATAACAAGATTTGTATGCCAAGATTCGACTTTCTACAAAAGCTCATTTTTCTCAAGCTATGTCAAAACGTTAATGATCTTTCTAATCGATCATAAAAAACTGTTAGGTTCATTTGAACTTTTAAAATTAAGTTATTGAAATTTTTTCTTTAGTTTTTTTTTTGTTTGTTTTTAGAACAACCGCTAAACGTTTCTATAAACATATACATCAACAGCTTCGGTTCCATTGCTGAATCGTCCATGGTAAGATGACTTTCAGTCACGTGACCGAATGTAATTAAATGCGAAAGAAGTTTTTTAAATTTGCATGGCGCGGTGCTTTTGCGAAGCGCTCTACGTCTCAATTTAAATTTCGAAACCAATTTTATTTGCCGATTTTCTTTAATTAAAAAAAACAATTTTTACACCAACCTTTCGATTGAACCAATAAAAAACGATTTGACTAATTGAACTCAATTGCAAAACAATCCACGCTTTTCGTTGCAGGACTATCGACTAAATATTTTTTTGAGGAGTGAATGGAACGATCCACGTTTAGCGTTTACAGAATACGATGAAGATGCTGTTGTTCTACATCCTTCGATGCTTGATAAAATGTGGAAACCAGATATTTTTTTTACTAATGAAAAACATGCTAGTTTTCATAAAGTACGAAATATTTCTATATTTTTTAAAATCTACTCCCTATAAGTTTAAGTAATATTTCTTGTTGTTGAAACTATTTTTCTTATAGCTCAACTATACTTCTTTTATTCATACTCTTATACAACCCCTTGCAATAAAGTAATTGTGCCACAACAAGTCTTTCATTCCATGTTTTTAAAAATAAATTTTAAAAACAGTAAACAGGTAAATTTTTAATAATTATTTTTGTCTCTATTTACCCTTCTTACTCGCAGGAAATAACGCTGCAGGCGTTATGCTTAAACTAACCTTTTAGTGATTATCCTGATCTACTTTCGGAGAAGCCAGGATAATCACTAAAATTTTAGAAGCGCCGTACGATTAAAAGTTTTTCTTTATAAATATGAATGTAATTTGAGGTGCTTACTAAGACGACCAAGCAGAAGAACGTGCTTTAATAACGCAATAGAATGACACAAACGATTTTGAACTGCTAACGTGTCGATCAGGTTCGCCGTCAGTACGACTATGTTTGCGCAAGTTTTTTCTTATTTGCAATATCCTTGAAGCCAAAACCTTTTGTTGCAACACCATGTCTTCTGCGAAATTTTTTTCACCTCATCTAGTTTGATGTACCGTTTTTGTTTTCCTTAAAATAGACCTAGAAGTGTCGTCATAGAATCTCTCGGGCAGCGACTGTAACTACAAACTTCCTGATGTCTTTTATCGTGCGCATTTGACATATTCTTTTCGGCTATCAATCGCTTCACTATGTTTAAAGACTGTTGCTACTAAATATAGCAAAAAACAGGCTGAAAAATTGTCTTATTGTCTTATAATAGTCTTAGTTTAAGTATTTTTACAAGATTAAATGTAGGGCGATAAAGCCCCTCACATACACACCGGTCAAAACAGCCGAATTAGTCTGTACGATGATAGCCGGTCTTGGTGCTAGCTTTACTTTTTTGAGAACGATTAGCATATTTCTCACTCTTCTAACGACAAAGGAAAAAAAGCAACTGTAAATATATCGTCCAATTATAGTCAAGTAAAAAACAAATGAAAACTGAAAAAAGTCTATTCAAATTCAAGAATCTTAGGGTCGCTGAGTTTTTATATTGCAGGAAATTTTAAAGGTGAAAAAAAATTTTTTTGTTTTTATTTAATTTTTAAACAAGTTTTATACCTCGAACATGAAAAAATAAAGTAAAAATTGTTCAAAAATTGAGTAGTGACAAAAAAATCTTCACTTTTAAAATTTCCTGGAATGTATAAACTTAAGGATACAACTCGAAGATACTTGGATTTGAATCGATTCTAGTTCTTTAATTGATGGACTCGTTACAACTCTGATTTTTTTCGGTTGTCCACCAAATTGTTTCTACTGACCACCGGTTGGCGACCGCCGGTCCATACAATTAAAAGTTAGTGTTGTTGTATTCATAACCGTACCTTTCAGGAGGGCAATTGCCGTCCAAGTCTCAAAAACTTGGGCCGAATCAGAAGTTTTCGTGCATTAGCAAGTAAACATTTGCGAAAAACTAAAAATTTCGGGCAGCGATAGGAAAAATTTACGCAAAATTAGGAATTTTAGGGCAGCGACAAGAAATTATTTGGGCACAAATTTTTGTGTATCGAAAATAAACACTGAATACAGAAAAAATTTTAAGATTTAAGGTGAAGACCTTTTTTTTAGAGATCACTATGATTTTTGGACAAAAATCAAAGAATTGAGAGACAAAATCAAAGTGAAAACCATTTTTTTTGGTCTTCAACCTAAATTTTGGACAAAATTTCTTTTTATATCCACAAAGTACTAGAAAATCAAGATTCGAACAAAACTCACAAAATTTGGACAAAATTATATTGCTTCCAAATTTTTTTTGATTGCTACGGCTATGTTTGTATATCAAAGGGTTAAATAACGAGTTTATCGAATTTAACGATTGCAAAGATTACGGATCAAAATACTGTACATTTTAAATATAAGAGAAATAATTTAGGCTAATGCTACGAAGTGTGAGAATGAAAAAACAAGTGTTGAGCACTAACGCCAACTAACAACAAAAGATTTTTAATTCGTTTCTTGACAAGAAAACAACTACCAGATTCTTCGCATCTTTAAAGCAGGGTTGTCCAACCTTTTTTCATAATGAACCAAATTATAAATTTAAGTAGATTTAGCGGGGCACAAAATTACTGGTCTACTTAACAGCTGAGTACTGCGCAGCAGTCTGGTGTCGCACCGCTCACACTCGCCTCATAGACGGTGTCTTGAATGACCTCTTGCGCATTGTCACTGAATGCCTGCGTCCCACTCCAATTACCTGCCAATACTTTCAGCCATCCACCTAGTTGAACTTTGCCGACTAGAAGCGACACTCTCTTTGGGTAACGATGGAACCCTATAACTAGAACCAATGTTAACTTCGTAGATTGGACTTAGAATCTCTAAAAATGTTTGATCCTCTTTTCACCCTCCTAATAAACTTACACGATTCCCTCTTTTACCACAAGCAGCATCGCTGTAATCTTATTCCAAATCATTCCGCATTGGTTTAAAGTTACCATCATTACTACCACTAAAGTCATTAACAATTATCACTTGATATTGTAAAAATTGTTTAGAAATAACATATTCAATATTAATTTAATTGCAAATAATGTGAATACTGAAAATTATGCTTGGTGCAAGCGTTTTTATGATAAGCTCTGCCCACAAAAGTTTTCATAGATCAGTTTATTTGGCGTCACTCGACGCAACAATCAACTGACATTTACTTTTGTTTTCTTATACGTTACTATGACAGCAGTGACATTGAATTCGATACAGTTGTGAAAATATAACTAAAAAATTTGAGTGAGCTATGGGCAACATAAAAAAATTAAGTGGGCCACAGGTTGGACACCCCTGATTTAAAAAATTAAACAAAACATTGGTTTTGCAAAAGAATCTTACACAATTAATAAAATCTTGTCAGTATTCAGAATTTTTCTATGCAAAAAAGGACCTTTTATCAAAAGAGTCCCTTTTCGTCACCACACAACAATATGTTTATGTATTGTATAAGATATATTTTTTCAATAGTTAATCGCTTTAAACCCTTCTCCGCAACGCATCACTAGCGTTTTTTGTTAATTAGATCATTAGACAATCAAATTTTAGTAACGTAAATCCGATAACAAACATGTAATAGCAATTCTTCCACAGTATATTTCATTTTTCTTGATTGAAAGTGTTTTTCAGGTTACAACTGACAATAAATTGCTCAGGGTTAAGAAAAATGGGGATATAGGCTCAAGCATTCGATTGAGTTTAACCTTAGCCTGTGGAATGCATTTGGAATTCTTTCCGATGGACGTACAAACATGTAAAATAGAACTCGAAAGCTGTAAGTTTCTGAAATTATATTTTAGAGGAGAAAAATGGAATTACTTTGTTGCAGAACCGATTTGCGTTCAGGGTTTGTCAACGCGCTCTTGAGAAAGCTGCTCCAAAATGGCGGCTCGTTATCAATGAACCTAAAGCTTCCGCAAACAGTAACGTCGAAGTCAGATTTTGCCTCCTTGTTGTAAAAAACAATGGCCATCGTCACCATTTTTAGTTATGCTGAGTTTCAGCTTCTAATACTACAGTATATGTAAGCAAATAGAGTTGTTGTGCCCTGGTTGAGTGCCTTCCCTAATCTCTTCCAGTCTTTTGCGGATTGTAAATCAGCGAAATCATCAGCATGTACTAATTTTTTGGCGGTTGTTTTAGTAAGTTTGTACGAATTAATGTTAAATAAGAAGGGTGTCTAAACTGATCTTCTAGAAACGTTGTAACTTGTTGTTTCGGCCATTGCCGATGGTGAGAGTAAAACTGCGATTTTGAACAAGCTCCATGAATAAAGAGACTATGTGCTGGTCTGTCAATAGGCACCAAAGCTTGCAGGTGAAGCCATGTTGCGATACGGGATCGTAGGCAGCTGATGTTAAAATATAAAGATGCAAGAGCACGTTAAATGGTTGTCTCATTTGTAAATAAATATGAGCGCTAAAATTACGGATGAAAAGTTGGTACATTTTCATCCATTTTTTTGAAAAAATATAAAATATAAAACTATACGGTAAAGATTTATATTGCTAATTTACAGCAAAAATATTATCGTCAATAAACTTAAGCAAATTTTAAAATGATTAATGGGCCAGGATCCGACGGTCCCACAGGCACGAGCCGCCACGTGCCTATCATAGGCTCTTGTGTACTTGTTGTAGAGTAAAAATCTGTTTGTGTAAACTCATTAATCAGCTCGTGGTCGAATAGAGCCGAGGTGACTAAGCATTTAAAATTGACAAGCTTGTACGTGGGCGGCCAAGCTATGCCCTGGGTGGGACGGAAAGGCCTAATCTGTTTCGAAAAAAAGTGAATGCATTATATTTTGCAAGTTTTCTTTCTTGAGTTCTGAATTAATACTTACTCTAGAAAATGATTTTCTGTGTTTTTGTATTTTTAATGGTGGTACTTACGGGCCAAGTACGACCTGGTTATAGAAAAACGCTTACCGGTACCGACGGGCACGAAACCCAAATTATCAGCCTGTCCAGACCAGTAGCGTGGAGTTGTAGACAATTTGAGAAAAAAGCTGATTTAAAACGATGTCACTGCAAAAAGTATTGAAGTTTTTGAAAACAAGATGAGGATTGATTGATGTGTTTTTTAGTCCACTTCATTTTTTTATTGAATCGAAAGTCCTTTTCTTAAAAAACGCTATTTGGCCGACGCAAAATTTATTCTTTGACTTTAAATATCAGAAAAATTTTGTTCCACGAAGTGATGAGTTTAGTTTTTTGTTTCGATTGTTATCGATAAAAAGGTATTCGAACTTTAACGGGCAATGATTATTTATTCATTATTCATTAATAAAAATAACTTCAAATTTATTTTCAGTTGAATACA
Organism: Diplosoma virens; assembly: GCA_963680785.1. Classification (NCBI taxonomy): domain Eukaryota; kingdom Metazoa; phylum Chordata; class Ascidiacea; order Aplousobranchia; family Didemnidae; genus Diplosoma; species Diplosoma virens. Next base: position 25,314,876 of record OY796892.1, on the reverse strand, counting down.
ACATGGATGATTTGATATTTAAATGGCGTGAAAACGAGGCCATTCAATTGCCCACAAATCTTACTCTTCCCCAATTTAAAATTCTTGGATATAAGTTAAACTCTTGCACAAAAAAATATGATACAGGTATAATGAAAAACTTATTACGCATCTTTTTTGTATTTAACGTTTCATTTAAATTTCGATCTAAAAATTCTTAAAAAGTTTAGTTTCCATTTACCAAGCTTCTTAAACTGAAGTCTGTGAAAAATTTCTAAAAAGGTCCATGCAAAATTTTTTTTCGTTTTATCAAGTTCGTCTATAATTAAACCGATTTTTTTGTTGCGTATATGGACGTAGGCTACTATAGCAGGAATGGGCCGATTAGCAAACTTCTCTTTCCAATTAAATTCCATCGACAATATATTCAACCAATTTATTTTTTATTAATCGTAGCCACATCGTGTTGGTCTAAATTTTTTGGTTTTTCTAAATTCTTCCTTTAAAAATTGGCTGGAGTTGGTCATTATTTTAGGAGCGCGAAAGTGGTCGGCCAGTTGAAATAACTTGAGAGTCTTTGCCGCAGACCTCCAAAAAAACTTTAAATTATACAAATCTACGACGGAAAATTGTTTTCTTTTAGGTTATCTTTTTTTCAAGAAGCTTATTCTATTCAGCTTTTTATAACAGTGTTACTATCCGAACCAAGAAAAATCGCACAGCAAGATACTCAAAACAAAAAAGCTTCCAAATTACCTGCAAATTGTAACTGACAAGTCAAGACATTAAAAAAGTCTTCACTTGATGTTTAACCAAAAAAAAAACAGACTCTTTTCTTCCGACATAAAATAAAAACCTTATAATAAGCATGTTTTTCGGAAATAAGCACCTTGAAATTCTCTTAGATAATGTTAATAAAAATAAGCACAAATCTTAGAAATAAGCACGAAATCGGGAACTTGCATGTAAATTAATAAGCATTTATTAGTTGAATTTGAAAAATTTAAAAAAAAGTTGTGTTGACTATACTCGTAAAAGCTTTTTTTTTAAAAAAAGCCTTGGCCTATATAATTAATTTTATGAACATCTTGCAGGTCTTTTTACCTGCATTGAAGCTCACTTTATTCTAAAACGCCAGACTGGATATTACATGATCCAGACCTACGTCCCGACGACACTGATCGTCATCTTGTCTTGGGTCTCGTTTTGGATAAATATGGATGCGGCCCCGGCCAGAACAGCTCTGGGGATCACCACTGTGTTGACCATGACCACACAAAGCTCGGGTGCTGTGGCGTCACTTCCTAAAGTTAGTTAAACATTTTAGACTTGAAAATGTTTTTGAAATTTATCAATATCTTGCAGGAAAAGGAAACGCGAAGGCTTTAAACTTAATTGATTGTTTAGCAATTAGCATACTATTACCTGCTTCTAAATATGTCCATATATTGCTGACCGGTTAATATATTTTTTATTTAAAACTTTTAGCTGTTTTTAACGTCATTTGGTTGTAATGTAAATTAGCTTGCCAAGATCGTTAAGGAGAAGAAATTATCAAAAAGAACCTTTTTCAAAGATTTGTTAAGTAGAATACATTAATGGTGTGTTGATGCAAAGCATTTTCCCAGTTTGTTTTTTATTTCATTTAAAGAGCTTTTTGTAAATGATTTTTTTGTAGAAGCTGAATGAAGCATTAACTAAAATTATTTTTAGTCAAAAATTTGTCATTCCAATGTAAATTTTTAGTTATTTTCTTTTTAGTCACCATTGTCACCAGCACATGACCCCATGAACTTATTTAAAACTTATCCTGAAGGGCCATCTTTCACAAGAGTACAGCTGAAACCACTCAGGTATCTGAGCATCGAACTCGATCCTTTCCACTCGTCAGAGTGTAAACCTGTCGATTGTCAAAACAACAAAACTTTGTTATCAAGTTATTGGCTTTCGAAGAAACCCTCAATCCACGTAGAGCAATTACTAAAACAAATTTTTTTTTATTTTCGTGTTCATCTCATCATAAGCTTTTTGTTATTAATTATATTTTTAAAAAATATTTCAAAAACATCAAGAAACGAAAGGCTTGCAGTATAGGTTTCATTAATATTTCTAGGACACAAAAGTAATTGAGAAAATTCTGATACGCTTACATTTAGACAATATTAAGATTTAAAAATTGCACAGTCTAAATACAGTACGGTCAATAGACAATTGAACTTGTCTCTATCGAATAAGCATGTGTTTTTTGTCGCATTCTTTTTCAGAGATTAACTTTAATCTTATTGTTTTATTTTTTTTATTTTTTTGGTTTTATGTTTTTAATGCACTCACGTTTTTTTAAAGATTTTTAAATTTTTTTATTAACATTGAATCTGTACCCACAATATTGTATATTCCATTAAAATTACTAAGTTTTCATAATCTTCAATTCTTAAAAACAGGTTTCCTACATTAAAGCAATCGATATTTGGATGGCGGTGTGTCTTCTTTTCGTTTTTGCTGCTTTGCTCGAGTATGCTGCGGTTAACTTTCTCGCTCGACGACATAAACAACTCAATAAAACTGGCCTAATGGAGGTTATAAAAAATAAGGTCAATCAGTTATACTTCAAAAAATATATTAACGCTTTATGTTGTGTTTTGACTTACATTTCATTTTGTCCAGCAGTTTTATTTTTGCAGATAGATTTCTTGGGCAGTTTTGACTAGATGACCACAAAGTGGTCTTTCACTATCCAGTTTAGTCAAATATAAATTCTTTATATCCTGTCTGCAATGTAGTTTTTCTTAAAAGTTATATTGTAATTGAAATTGGATGTGATTATGTTATTTTTTTTGTATTTTATTTGACTAAGCAAAATAAACTTTTTCTTCTTTCTTTCTGAAAACTTGCTTTAAAACATGTTTGAGTTTTGAATAGCAATTACTAAACCATTTACTAAACTTCCACATCATGTTAAAGACTTTATAGAGAAATTTAATAATATAATAAAAGTTTTGACAATTCAAAAACTTGAGAAATTTTAATTCGTATTTTTCAAAACAGAACCTATTGTTTAAATAGTTCGGGAACCCTGGTTAAGACATTTCGTTCGAGATTGACAAATTGGTTTAAACATTTACAGTAGTACATTTTATAAAAATTTTCTCAAAGTCGGAAAATGATTAAAAAAATGGTTTACGAACAATTGTGCAAAAACAATTGCTTCAAAAACATTTGTTCGAAAAAGAACGCTATACACAGTTGTCAGAAAATATTTATTTTATGAACGCTCATTTTGCTGTTTTAATAAATACTTAATCGTATACTTATTGTTCGTATTCGAAAAATAACGCTAAATACAATTGTCCTTTTTAAAAAATATTGATTCTATAAAACTTCAATTTGCTTTTTTAATAAATATCTATCCCAATGGTTCCCATCCTTTTTTATATGGCGGCAACCTATTAAGCTATTTAAATTTTCGCGGCACACCCATCATATTGATTAATAATAATGGTGTTGACCACCTGACTACCGTGTTTCCCCGAAAATAAGACAGGGCTTATGTTAATTTTCAGTCCCAAATTTACACTCGGGCTTATTTTCGGGGGATGTCTTATTTTGATATAGGCTATCAAGAAATGAAATTACAAAGTAAGAATTAGGAGTTTTTAAATAAACAGAAATTACGAAAAACTATCTACATTTACTTATCATTAACATGTTTTTTTACTGTATTCACAAACTCATTTGAAACAATTTATTTAAAAACAATAATACCATCATCCTCTGGAATATCTGCAAGTCATAATTCCAAAACTCCAGCAGATTTTCGGTTAACTGAGATTAGGGAAGAATGTGATCGGCTGAGATTGGAGAAGTTTTGTCGTCACCAGTCAACAAGGGCTTATTTTAAGGGTAGGGCTTTATATTAAAATCATCCTCAGAAATCACGCTTGGTCTTACTATTGGGTAGGTCTTATTATCGGGGAAACACGGTATGTACGAGGACTCAAGAATAAAGAAAGCCTCTTGCTTTTTAGCTCTTTTGTTTGACGTCACACCCACTCAAACGGAATGAACAGTGAGTAAAATATTAACTAATATATAATTGAACATTTCTTGGACACTTTTTTTGTAGCAATTTTATCTACAATGGCAAGTTTAAAATTGGCTTCAGACCATTTTGAACGTCCAAATTTTTTTCTAGTTTCTGACCATAATGAAATACAATTTGTAAATACAGCTTAATAAACCTAAGCCTAAGTATTAAGATAAGCCTACGTAACAATAATGTAATTGTTGAAATAATTAATATAAGGTAGTAGATTTAATAAACTTAAATAATGATAATCCCCAATCTTTCTTACCAATTACATAATAGCTTTAAAAATGCAAGTTAAAAATTCGCCCTACTGGACAAAACCACCAGCCGGTTTAGCAGCGATTACAGCCATTCAAGGCATATTCTTTACCCAATAATTATTTTAAAAAAATTGAAGCATTCATATAAGAAGTCCATCTTTAACCAATTTTTTTCAATGCATTTGAAGTACTCACAATAGCGAAAAACGCAGCACTGCTAATGTTTTAACATGTAAAAACGTACCTAAAAAAACTAAATTCGAGAAATTAGAGGTAAAACTTTTTGAATTATCGCTATGTCCCGTTTTTGCCCCACCTACCCTAACAATTACTAATATCAGATGCAATTATTGCCTCACGGTATTGCTTCGCGGCACACCAGCGGCACAGAGGTTGGGAACCACCGATCTAATCCTAACCCCATTGTTCGTAAAGTGTTGGTTCATGTTTTCGACTAATTGTCCAAACAACATTTGCTTTTGAACCATTGTTGATTCGAACAACTGCTTTCGAACAATAATTGTTTTTGAACAATTGTCCGGATACGAAAAAAACAGTTGAAAATAGTAATGTTTTTAGTTTATATAAGTTTTTGGTACTTTCCTGCTATCGCCCCACCATCTATTACAAGTAATTTTTTTTGGTGAAACTAACCCGGAATCCTCCTAAAACACTAGGATGAAATAAAAAAGAAACTTGTAGGGGGGATTCCGGGTTCGTACGCATATACTTGCAATAGATGGTGGCGCGATAACAGGAAAGTACCAAATTTTAAAAGAGGCAATGTCACCATCTTAAGAGACCATTTCTGTTTTTCTTTTTTGTTTTTTTTTTGTCTTCACTCTATAATTTTAGACAATTTTTTTCTCATATCCTTAAAGTACAAGAAAATCATGATTCGGGCAAACGTCAAAAAATTTCGGCGAAACTCCATCACCTCCCAAATTTTTTTCGACTCGAACGCATATGCGTGATATATGCTTTCTTAGAAAAAATTGTAAATGGTCCTAAAGATTGTGCCTACATTTTTTAAAGCAGTCTAAACAGTATAATAAAACTAATTTCTTCGTAATTTGTTTTTGTAGCATGCTTTGATTGTGGAAGCTCTGGGTAAAAAAGTGGATAAAAAGGTTACTGATACAAATGAAATTGACGGCGTAAAAGAAAAATTTGACCATGGGATTGTTGGAAGTTTGCCATTGAACGTAAACTGACGCATAATCAATACACATGCATGCGTAAAATCTAACCAATGCAATTAAAATTTAATGGTTTAAAATTTTTGTTGTTTGTATTATAAACATTGGAAATAGAAATCGATCAACTTCAGATGATGTGTCGCTTTAATTCAGTTTTAAACGTAAATTTGTTGTTTTACACTAATTCTTGAAAAGATAATAAAAATGTTTAAAAACGTAATTTGTCTTAAAATTTTTTCATTATCTTTTCTTTATACCAGGAGTTTTCCATAACTTTTTATTTCATGGACCCTTTTTGTTCTGAACATTGTTTGATGGACTATACGAAAACATGCGAATTTTTTTGCAGAATCCAAAGTGAAAATCGTTTTATTTTTTAGTCTTTAACTGAATTCGAGGTCCAAATTCTTGTCACCAGTGCAGTAAACTTAAAATATAACGTTGAAATCGAAGTGAAAACCAAAAAAGACGCATCCCTGAAATCCAACCGGCATTTTCGGCCGTTACTGTTTTAGAAATGCAAATGATGGGTTTTTTTGGTCTTTAATTCAATTTGAGTCCCGAATTCTAGTTTCAGGGAGGTAAATCTAAAATTCTTCATTGACTGTACAATGGACTTCCAATTAAAATTTTTTTCGTATGGACCCCTGAAATTCTCCGTAGACCTCGGTTGAGAATTTTTCTTGCTTTATACAAGTCTCGTAATCGCTGCATTTTAGCTATTTCGTTTTTGGGTATCAAATTGACTTTCAATATGAATTTTATTTATTCTTGTTACTCGGATTTTATTGCAACTTTCAATTTCACGCTCTCTAGCATTGATCAAATTTTTTGTATTTATTGCTCTTTATTAGAGAAATAGCAAACTTTAGCCTTACCATATTTCCCAGTATTTCCAATTTTAAGTAAAGACCTTTTTTTTTAGAGAACAATACTTTTTAGCGACGAAAATCAAAAAATCCGAGACAGATTCAAAGTAAAAACCTTTTTTTATTTCTAGAACACTACTTTTTAGCGACGAAAACCTTGAAATTCGAGACAAATTAAAAGTGAAAGCCTTTTTTTAGAGAACATTGCTTTTTAGGGACGAATTTTTTTCTTTTAACAAACGTTTTGATTTACCACTTCAGAAATACAGTATACCTTGCAAACCTAAAAAACTGTAAATTGCCTAACTCTAATTGCTGTGTAATGATGGTTTTCACAAAGACTCACTAATTTTAAACGAAAACATTTTCATTTGTGAATTGATCATTTTATTTTTAATATTTTTATTGACTTTTATTGTAATCAATACGTTTGTTTTAATGGCAATGTCATTCTCAAAATTTAATGGTAACTGTCAGTGATGGCCTTACAAAAAGGGGAGCCCGGGGCAAGAAAAGAAAGCGGGGGCCACTATTTAGTATTTCAAGGTAAAGCAATCTCTAAAAAAAGGTCATCGTTATAGGGGGAGCCACTTTTTAGTAAATCAAAACAAAATTGTCTCTGAAGAAAAGGTCTTTATTCTTGGGGAGGGGCACTGTCAAGTGTTTCAAAACAGTGTGGTCTCTAAAAAGACATGATTTTAAAAGCGGCCACTTCTAGTGTCTTAAAACAAGGTTGTCTCTAAAAAAAGTCATTCTTTTAGACATGCCACCGACGTCCTGGTGACACTATGAAGAAATAGACAATATCTTGCGTAGGAGGGGGCATTTTTTCATACATTTTAGGGGGCGGTGCGGCCTCTCCGTTCGCACCCTATTAAAGCCATCACTGGTAACTGTTTATGCAAACCATTGCCCAAGAAAAACTTTTTTGAATGCCTTGTTATTTTAGCCTTTTGGTTTTATAAATTTCTAAATAGCAAGACACAATCAATTTAACCCATGGATACGTTCGCTTTTGTATAATTTGGACACGAAGTAATGTTTCACAAGCAAAAATTTATTTTTATTGCAGCTAAGTTAGCAAGTATACTGTATTGGAGGAACACAATTATTTTGACCTTGATTTTTTTCAGATTACCGACACATCAACAAGCGAACCACTTACTTACAAGAAAAGAGCTCAGACAATTGATAAAATTTCCAGAATCATCTTTCCTTCAATCTTTATCATCTTCAACATTGTATACTGGAACACTTATTGGGTGAGAATTAGATTAAAAATCAGATTGACTAAAAAAATTTCTACAGAATACTCGATTTAATTGCTGTAGAACGAAACTGCACAATCGGTACAGTGGAGTACTTCTTAGCTTTTTTGGAGCGTGATCCAAATATTAAGAACTACTTACTGGTAAAACACTAGCGACTAGTGCTTGGTACAAATGTTAAAATTCATTCATTCTAAATACAGTTATCTCAAACTTAGCTATCCTAAGCAACCCCAATACATTTATAATTTAAAAAATGAATTAACATAACGTCAACATTTTCGGCTTTCATAAGTCCTCTTTAGACAAACAAAGCGAAATAAGCAAGAAAGTTGATGAAAGCAAAATTTTAACTATTTAGCATTGTCAATTAGGTTATTATTTTTTCATTATCTAGTTTTAATATCCTTAAAAAAATAAATAAATAACCAAACTGAAAAAACTTGTCATTAAACAGTTCACTTCTAAATTTCATTTCTGTTTAACGTAAAAACTGTCATTGCTTTGCCAAAAGAAATAGCAATAAGCCTAATTAGTATTGTTGAAAAAGTTATTTTTTAAAAGTTTTTTATCCATCTTTTAAATTATCTATTAAAAGTTGATCCAAAGATTTGTTTTTTAGACTCACAATATAAACGAGGATTTGAAAGGAGCAATTTTATACCATGATAACTAAAAGAACTCGTCTTGCGAAAAATCCAAAAATTTGTCACTTAATACATCGTTTTGTTGTTTTCATATTTTTGTTTTATTGTAACTATAGGCTATTGGGTTACGTTTAATTTTTTTCTACTATAAAGTAATAATACCGGTAGCAACAGTGCAAAATTTTTTTGTAACCTAATGGTGTCGAAAGGAACAAAAGTTTTACATGAAACCTTTTCATTTTCGTAATAAATACAAAAAAATAAATTTTGATGCTTGCCTTATTTTTTTTCAGAACAAGGTGAGAGTTTTCCAGCCATTGCTATTGAAGTTTAAAATGTAATGTACTAAGATTGTGCATGGTAAAAAGTAAAAAAAGTTCTGTAAATAATTCAGTAATGGGAAAACTACGGCCCTCGGGCCAAACCTGGCTCCCCAAGCATTTAATTTGAACAATGTGGTTAAAGTAAAGACCTGTTTCTGTTTTCACCTCCATGAACGACGTCGCAAATCAACTATAAGAACGGTGATGACTTTTTTGGTCTTCACTTCCAAGAACGGTGTAACAAATCAAAGTGATGAGTTTTTCTTTTGGTCATCACGCAAGTTTGCAACGCGAATTCACATTGTAAATACTAATGGGGCCCGTGATCAAAATATAATTTTAAATCTGGTCCTCAAGCTAAAAATTTGCCCGACCTTAAAATAGGTTTACTCCTACTAAATCATTCCAATTCCTTTCGTAAAAAAATTGTTCACAGCATTAACCCTATCTTCAATAAGCTTTTTTAAAAAGTTAACAAGATGGAAAAAGTGTTGTTTAGACACAGCAATTTTGAACAGCCATAACTTCAAAATCATACGAGTAAATGCAGCTTTACAAGATTACTCGTAAAACAAATTAAAAAATCTTTATTTCGGAATTCATTGGGTTTAAAATTTTAATTTTACATTAAAAATCTGTTTGTGATGAACAATTTTCAGAAGGTATCAAAAAATTTTAATAAATTAATGAAGCCGCTGTGCAAGTACTCATTATGTGATCAGACATGATTTTCGTTCTTTTGATTTGGCGGTTTGCGACGTGAAGTCACGGTTGTTGTCGTATTCTGCCTGAGCAATTGCTTGCTCGCGTGTTATTTAAAAAGCAACCAATACGAAATTAAGGCCTGTTTCCACTACAAGCGTGGAAAAGAGCATTTTTTGTCTCTTTTATTAATCTTCGATTGAAGCGAGCGCAAAAAAAATGAATAAAACAAACAAAGAATGCTTTTTTCCACGCTCGTAGTGGAAATGGGCCTTTATGCGTTTTTCAAATCAGTCTATTTATTGTATCAAAGTCCATTGTGTAGGCTTCCGAAACTCAAAAGAAAAAACCTTATCCGTATCTCAAGCCTTTTTTTATAAATTTTAGCGCTATTTTTATTTTTTAAATTTGCCTTAAATTTGTTTTTGTAAAAATCTTTTTTTAGGCTAAATTTTAATTTTTTTTAGTCTACTTATTATAAATTAATTTTATTTTAATAAAAAATACTTTAAAAGTTTAAACAATACAAAATCACTTTATTAATCCTTTCGCTGCCAAAGTTTCCTCAGCACGTTTACTGCTGCTATAGTATTTTCTAGAAAAAGTCATAAGTTTTATGTTATTTTTAAAAATCGTTACTTTAGAACAGTGGTTCCCAACCTTTTTATCTTGACAACGTCTTTTAAAAAATTTCTGAGATACCGCGACCCCCGTTTATATTCTTTCCTAAATGTCTAATTAAGGTAAGCACTAAAAATGTGCTTCTTATATTTATGGACAAATCAATGTGATGGTTGTCCTGGTAGGTTTGCAGCCAACCGAGAAATTTAAGGTGCGTGCTAGACAGAGCCAATCTCATTTCATCTTCCACATTCATTCTATTTTTTTTCCTTTGTTTTCATGTGCAGAAGAGCTGAGAAACCACTCTCGCATAGGTACGTCGTAGCAAAGGACAGTAATACTTGAAATGCCAGCTTAAAAACTTGTGGCTATGAATCATACATATCACACCAAACTTGAGAGAGAGAGAGAGAGAGAGACTTTTTATGATAAAGAATGCGGGCAGATAAGGCATTTTTGAGGTCAAAATGCTGATCTTGGATTTCATCGGGAATGCCACTTGCATCCAGAGAAGCGGAGAACGGATTTTGCACAAGTATAGCTTTTTGTTCTTCGAGTTCCGAAAAGTAACGTAGGAATTTGGACTCCATGGAATGAAGGTGCTCCACAACCAATTTTTTAAAACCTTCCAATTCTTCACCCTTTTCTTCGCTGCAAGTGACGCTGGACAATCTATCAAACATAGCAATGTTTCCAATTTATATTTTTTGCCGCCAGTTTTTCAATTTTGAGACAAATACTTTCACATTGTCATGGAGTTGTATGTCACACTTCATTACTAATAATTTTAATCATAACGATGTAGTTTATCCCCGTTAAAAGTAATTCGTAGTTTTATTATAAGATAATAATCGCGTCTCTTTGAGTGCTGCTCTCACTCAATGCTCTCTTTGAGTGCTGCTCCAATTCGCTCTCTATTGCTTGATGCATGTATCTTTTTTCTCTTTTCGCCGACAAAATGACGTTATATGTTTTTCAAGCTTTACTACAGCTCGCTTATTATAGAATGTTCTGGCGCATTTGAGCGTAGCGGTCTCTCTAGGGAGTTCTAGTTAAATCTCGAATATACTAGCAAATTTGCGTCACCTGATCTTTTCTCTATATAAAGCCGATCCGTAGCGAATTATTATTATTACTATTAGGTGATTTGAGGCGACTCGAGAGACGGCTCGAGTGAAAGTGAATGTGTTTGGGTATTGTTATAGTATGTGACGTCATAGCGCACGGCTCCGCTGCCTTCTTCTCTCTGGTTTCATAAGTGTGGTTAACCGCGTGATAAATTATTAGTATAACTTACAGATTCAGTCGTATAACTATCGTGTAACTCCGTATAAATAAAAGAGCTAACTGCAGATACTAGTGGAACTCATAACATGGCGTCGTCGGCAGTCAGCTTATAAATTTGTTTGAAGAAAATAAGCTTACGAACCATTATAGAAGTATACTGCAAGTTTGTGATCGGAGATTTGTAAAAGATTGAAGATAAAAGAAAAATGGCAAAAAATAAGCGAGAGCTGCAAGCAGAATTAGAAGCAGCAAACAAACGTATAGCCGAATTATCTCAATCTAATCAAAACGCGAATAGTAATATTAATAATAATGAACCTCCCTCTTGGTTAAAAACTCTTTTAGAGGCACAGTCTGAAAGCCAGCGACAAATGCAACAAATAATCGAACGATTTTCGCAACAGCAGCTGCCTCAAAGCGCGAATAGCGAAAGAAGCGAATCACGTGAGCAAACCATTGACGTCATCAATTCTAACAACGAGGCAAGGCGAACCAAAGCGGACGCACAAAAGCCTTCCACACTGCAGGTGGGAATTTCGTTAGCTGAATTTGCGAAATGGCGTAAATCGTACAACGATTATGCTACGGTCTCGCTTGCAACAGAGCTGCTATTGAGCAGTCAGTTGGCATTGCTTCGCGGTTTTTTTCGATGGAAATGCGAGAAGCCGTAGAACACGTACTTCTTACCCCGGATGAAACGACACTTAAACCAGATGAAGTGTTAGACAAAATTAAAAATTACATCCGGAGTCAAAGAAATATAGCGTTAGATTGCGTCGCATTTGAAGAGAGAAAGCAAGCGGCTGGCGAAAACTTCGATTCGTTTTTAATCGCGATTAAAACTTTGGCAAGAGACGCAGACTTGTGCAATGAATGTTTAAATCGTCGTTTAGTCACAAAAATCATGTCGGGAATATATGACAAAGAGACTCAAACAAAGCTCTTAGCCATATCCCCATTACCTGATCTTCAGACCGTCACTGATTTATGCAGATCGGAAGAGTCAGCAAAACTAGACGACGCGCGAATAAGCCGACAGCTGAATGAGAGAAGAGCGTACCAAAGCAAATTTCGTCGAAATTTCTCTAAAGCTAAAGAGCGCAATAAAACGCCCTGTACAAAATGCGGTAAAAAGACCTGTCCACCAAAAGGTCAAACCCACTGTCCCGCAAAGGATACAGAGTGCTTAATATGTCGCAAAAAAGATCACTTTACATCAGTGTGCTTTCACAACAAACCCGGGTTTAACAGACGCGAAGAAAGGAAGAAAAAGTTAACGGGACAAATAAAACGTAGATGCAATGCTAATGCAAATTTTGCTAACTCCGCGGCGCCCAAAGTAACTGTTAATCTTTTTTCTCTTAAACATCGTAACCCGTTAGGTTCCACAGAAGCTACACCAGACACAGGTGCCGAAGCAAGTCTTGTTGGGGTAAACATCATTCAACGCCTCGGAATAGACCTTGATAATTTAATGCCGCCAAGTCAAGACACTCTTAGTGCAGTAAATCGGCAGACCGTAACATGCGTGGGGACCTTCCCATGCATCATCGAATACTGCGGCCGATTCGTGGAAGAAACCATTTACGTCTGTCCTGAGGTAGAAGATTTTTTGCTTGCTTGGTACGTATGTCAACAGGTTAACATTCTACCTGACACGTATCCTCAACCGATAAATTCGTCAAAAACACCTCGAAAATTAGCAAGCATATTAAAAGCAGAGAACACAAGACTCATTATATCAGAGAACCCAACTAAAGCAGAAATTAGTAAAATTGAGAACAAGTTGATAAAATCGTACAGCGATGTGTTTTCTGAAGACACAACATTACGGGAAATGAACAGTAAACCCATGAAAATTTCCTTGAAAGATGATGCTGTTCCATTTGCTTTACCTGTTCCACGCCAAATACCTTTAGCGTTCAGAAGGATGGTGAAGACAGAGCTTGACCAACTTGTACAAGCCGGAGTCATTGCACCAGTTACAGAAGCAACTGACTGGGTGCACCCTATGGTTGTTGTACAAAAACCCAATGGTGGAATTTGTCTCTGTATTGATTTGCAGAAATTGAACAAATACGTACGCCGTCCATATCATCCATCTAAATCACCTGCCGAAGCTATTTTGAATATTTCTTCTTCGTCTAAATTTTTCTCAACATTAGACGCCACTAAAGGATACTGGTAAGTACCTTTAGAAAAAGAAAGTCAAGACTTTACCACATTCATTACGCCGTTCGGAAGATTTAAATTCCTTCGAGCTCCGATGGGACTAGCTTCTTCTCAAGACGAATATTACGCAAGAGGCGATGAAGCTCTGCAAGGCATTGAAAAAGTCGAAAAAGTGGTAGATGACATTCTTATTCAAGGCGAAACCGCACAGGATCACTTGAATACCGTAGTGGTTGTACTAAACAGATGTCGAGAACACGGTATTACTCTTAATCCGAAGAAAGTGCAGTTACTACAAAGTGCTGTGAGATATGTCGGATATATAGTGAGCAGCGACGGTATTAAAGCAGACTTCACAAAAATTGAAGCAATCTCTGAATTCCCTGCTCCAACAAATATAACTGAATTACGATCTTTTATGGGCATGGCAAACCAGCTGGGCGGATTTACTCACCTACTCAGTGAAGCAGCAGGCCCACTTCGGGACTTGCTCAAACCAAAAAATGCTTTTCTATGGTCACCCCAGCATGAAGAAGCATTTACAAAGACAAAAGAAATTCTTTGTAGCCCCCATATTTTGGTTGCATTCGACCCCAATCTGGAAATGATGCTGCAAACAGATGCATCTCGGTTGAAAGGTCTAGGTTTTGCACTTTTGAAAAAACATCAAGAAACGTGGAAATTGGTTCAAGCAGGATCACGTTTTATAACTGAGACTGAGTCCAACTACGCTATGCTTGAACTGGAATTGCTCGTTGTTGTTTGGGCTATGCGTAAATGCCGCATATATCTGCAAGGCTTACCCAATTTCGAGCTGATAGTAGATCACAAGCCATTAGAGTCAATCCTGAATACCCAGACACTCGATATGGTGGATAATCCCAGGATTCAGAGACTTAAAGAAAAACTCAGCGCTTTTATATTCCACACCACCTGGAGAAAAGGCAAAGACCATGTGATCCCCGACGCGTTGTCACGAGCACCGTGCCGCGACCCAGAACCAGAAGATATCATAAACGTAGACACAACCAGAATGATCTGCAAAAACGTTTCTACAATTCTGAGAGGAAAAGACCCAGAAGTCACAAAAGAAACATTTATCGATCCAATGCTGGAAGACTTAAAAGAAAGTACTCAGCAGGACGAAGCAGCACAACAATTAATCACTGCTATTAAAAGCAACTTTTCAAAAGGAAACGAATATCCATTAGCTCAACCTTTCAAAAAGCTGAAAGATCAGCTTACTTTCAAAGATGGATTAATTCTCCTGAACAGCCATCGCATTGTGGTGCCGGTACAGAAAAGAAAAGAAATACTGACAAAGCTACATGCCTCACATCAAGGCATCGAAAGAACAAAACAAAGAGCGCGTCAAATAGTGTACTGGCCAGGAATCAATAGCGACATCAAAAATACCGTTGAAGCCTGCACGAAATGCCAAGAGCACCAACCAAGCTTGCAACAGGAACCATTACAACGCGATCCCCTCCCATCAAGACCCTTTGAAGACGTATCTGCAGATTTATTTTATTATGCCGGTAAGACTTACCTGGTTTATGTAGACCGTCTGTCGGGATGGATTAAGCTCAGCGAGTTCTCTCATGACCCTAGTTCACATCAGATAATCAGCACTATAAGAAAATTTTTCGTGGACACAGGGGTACCAGTACGAATCAGAACTGATGGAGGACCGCAATTCACATCAAGCAAGTTTCAACAGTTTCTCAAGAAATGGGGAGTAACTTCCACCATAAGTACTCCACATTACCCACAGTCAAACGGACACGCAAAAGCAGCAGTGAAAGCCATGAAGCACCTAGTTGCCAAAACTGCTGAACATGGTAGTCTCGACTGCGATGAATTTAGCAGCGGCCTAATCGAATGGGTTAACACACCCAAGGCCCATGGGTTATCACCAGCCGAAATTTTATACGGCGCCCCGCTACGTTCAATCGTCCCAGCTAAACTGAAATATTTCAAGGAAGATTGGCAAAACAAATTCGACAAGTGGGACGCAGCTTTATCAAATCTACAAGTGGCTGCAGAAACCGAATACAATAAACGCGCAAAACACCTCAACCCACTAAAAATCGGACAACATGTTCGAATTCAAGACCATATTACAAAAAAATGGTTGCGATCGGGACTCATCATCGGCGTCGGGAGAAACCGCGACTATCACATAAAACTACCGAGCGGTCGAGTCTGTTGGCGCAATAGACGTTTTATTCGCCCTCTCCCCACCGAAGGAGGAGACCCCAAAGAGGAAATGATGACATCAGATGAATGTCACGTCCATTTTGAAGATGAAGTCTTTCCATCATCTCCAACCTCGCGGCGAAGCGTGAGACAAAAATGCTTTCCTAATCATTTAAGGGATTTTGTATAAAGTAGCGTAAAACTCATAACGCTTGTGCCGTATTGTATATAGTTTGTTCATGTTTATTAATCGGGCTCGTACAATGTACTATATTTTTCTTAGACAACCTTTTCTCTAAAAAGCTTCTTAAAAGGGGGTTGTTATAGTATGTGACGTCATAGCGCACGGCTCCGCTGCCTTCTTCTCTCTGGTTTCATAAGTGTGGTTAAACGCGTGATAAATTATTAGTATAACTTACAGATTCAGTCGTATAACTATCGTGTAACTCCGTATAAATAAAAGAGCTAACTGCAGATACTAGTGGAACTCATAACAGGTATAGGAGGTGCCCCATTAGATTTTGTATTGGTTGACAATTGTTGAATTTATTTTGCGCTAGTGGTTGGGAGTTGTGTTCTACAGAGGTAGAATTATTTGTGTTGATTGAATCAAGTTGAGTTGCGTTGAGTTGCGTTGAGTTCGCTTTGCAGTTTGGCAAAGCGTGGAATAGATGTTTCGTCGGTCGTAATTTTTTGTAATACATTCGTTCTTATTAGAGACAGTGGTCTCTGTTTGTTGTGAAGAAGAGTCTTCAACGAAACCAATCCGAGTTTTCATTAAACCAACTGTATAAAAGCTTAAGGCTCATAGCAAGAGTACTTCTTGAGCCGGAATAAAATACAATTTAGACACAGCTTTGTTTCAGCGCAGGTATTCGGGTTACCTAGCTCAACTGGTCCTTTGGGATTCCCGAACAAAGTCTGTGACATTGTATAATATTTATGTTTTTTCCTTGAAGTTTTAGATTTAGGCAGTTCAATTTTTCAAGCATATCCGTTAAATAAACTAGGCTGTTCATCCACTCATCCTCATCAAAGTACGACAAAAATTCCCTTTTGTTTTTAAATTCTAAAAATGCCTGAATCTCATCCTTCATCTCATAAACGCGGTTTGGAAAGTTTTCTTTGGAGAGCCACAAACAACGGTGTGAAAAAGTAACGTTTTGTGTGTTAAGTTCATATCCTTGCAAAATTCTTTAAATTGTTTTGTACTATGACCGCCTGCTTTGATAAAATTACAATTTTCACCACCAAACTTAAGACATATTTTAGTTGAGTTGGTAAGGTTTTGCTGGCAAGCGTTTATCTGTGAATAAAACAGTACATGTTGTAGCGAACTCATCACCGCAAACCGCCTTTATTCGTGCTTTTATTTGTCATTGCATAGTTTGCCGCAGTTTCTCACGTTGCGTTTCGCTCGCTGCAGCCTCGGCTCGCAGCGGCCTCCCGTTCGCTACATAACGTTCGTCTACTGCCATGACAACCGTCATGTGATAACTTCATATTTCTTTATATTTTGCTTGTACTGCCTTTTTGTCGTTTCCCTCCCAGCTAATCGTTGGCTGATCGCGCCATCAAGACCAGTCGCGTAATCTTTCCTAATGCACAGCTCTCAGAACGTAGCTCGATCACGTGGCTTTACTGATAAATCAGGTAGACGTCACAATAATACTCATAAAATCTTTTACGAGTACATATACGGCGAGACCGTTTCGTCGCGACAGAACAGAACTTATTAGATTGGAGACTCATATACTGTAGCTGCTGTGTAAATTAAGATTGATTATTGTAACGTCATCAAGCAAGGATTCTGTTTATTGTTTCATTCTATTTGAATAAGTGTATTTTGTCTGTTCATCTCGAATTGTGCCCCTTTTAATAAAAGGAGTTTAAAGATCAACTGTGTGCCAACCACCACTCACGCCACATTGGTGCCCCGAGTGTATACAGGAAGATTGGCACCCGGACTTGGTCAACGCTTAAAGTCTTCAAGAAATCAAGAAGTTACCCGGAGTATTGCCGAAATCGTCGATTTTATCATCCGCAAGCATCTCCTACGAGCAGCACCTCAACTTCGATCTTCAACTGCTTTTTCGGGATTATTCTGCCAGCAAGCATCTTCAACTTCTTCCCTTGCATCTCTACGACGGTCTACCGCCTGCTCTTCTCAATTTCAGGACCTTCCTCTCTCAATCAACTCGCAGATACGGCTCCCCTCAAACAATCACCACCGACAGAGGCCGCCTCAACGCCCCTCAACGCTCGCCCCTTCAACGCCCTTACAGAGGTCCTTTTCAGGTACAAGATCGTGCAGAGAAGTATTTTGTAATCGACATCAATGGCAAACTCGACTCCGTGTCTATCGACAGATTGAAACCAGCCAACGTATTGCCCACTCCGCTCAATTCCTTGCACGATCCCGACAATTCGCCCAGTTGAGCCAATTTGTAGCCGACACTAGCTTTCCCGTATTTCTTTTTGCTAGTTTTTTTTTTTTTAGCCATTCTGATTACCTGGTAACATGTCTTTTTTATTTGACTCTTTGCTCCCTCAAACAAGCTGAGAGAGAAACATCGTCCGATTCTTGATGAGCACATTTTCCTTCTCATCGTTGAGCATTTTTTTATTTTTCACGCTATTCTCGCTCGTACCTCCCAATCACAGGTAACTGGAACTTCGCTTCTTACATCCCTTTAGTTTTCTTACGACTAGTTTGAACCATAGTACACCCACAATTTCGCGCTCCTTGTTCGCCACTGCAGACCCCTTGCAGATAGCTTTCCAACTGAGGCCTTTGCCGCCAATGCCCCTAATTGTTTCCATTTTATTGTTGTAATTACCTTTTATCTTGTTCATATTTTTACGTGCAACCATAAGTCTGACTGAGGGCAACAATGCAGCAACCACCCCTTTTACCCCCCTTTTTTTTCTCTCATTTTTCTGTGGCGTTGGGCTGCAATGTTTCCGCCCCGCCGTTACCTCCCAGAGCACTTTACGCGCTTTCAAGTGATCTAACGACCACAACTATGCCATCGCCTTTTACTTCCACGACGTGGTTTCGTGATGGGAACTGTGCTCCTTGGGCCCGGGAGACTTTTTCTCGGCACGCACCACCTTCGTTTATCCTTTTTCTCTAACCTCAATTTTTCCTCGGCCTATAATAAATCGCATGATGTCACTACCACTCCCGCCGGCAGCTTTTGCTGCACGCAATCGTTCACCCTACTTATAACCAGACAACACATAAGGATACACCTACTTTTACGACGCTGCAATTGCCCCCCTTTAACTACGCCCAGAAGACCCTTATTTTCAAACTTCTCTACCACATTGACGACCCATTTTTTTAGGATTCCAAACTTCTTGCCTTAAGTCACTCAATCCTTGGACGCCTCTTTTCGCTTCTTCGCCCGATCACCTAACGCCTTTTCCCCTTCGACGTTGTCTTTTGCTGTGAGTTATAACTAACCCTAATGTTTCCCTTAAAACACTGCTTATGCGTATGTATATTCTGGTGGTTTGGTTCCTCGCCATGCGCACCCGCCCTCCAACTGCAACTTTGTCCTAGCCATCTTGTTAAAGAAGAATATTACATCGCCCCGCCTTCGGGCTGCAAAAGACATAATGGCACTTACATCAAAACATGTACCGCCGAAGTCTTCCTCCCAACCAATGATTTTCTACACCTATCCATCACTACTTGCGAAGTGTTTAAGACCGTTTCATCAACGACCTTTTATTTCTTTGGAGCCAAAACCCACTCCGATCGCACGATCGCCGGTTCGCCTCCCTCCATCCAAGCCTGCTCCGAGTGGCAGCGTACCCGCGAAACTAAATGCTGCGGCCGTCTATCTCAACAAAACAGCGCCACATGGGCCAGTGATAATTCACCGACCCTCAAGTACGTCTGGCCCACTTCTCACAAAGAGACGGCTAACAACGCCGTTGTTACACGAACAACCGCCATATATAATCATCTGCGTAAACAGCTTATAAGCCCGGTCTACTCCCTTACAAAATGCGAGATCCAAAAAGGTTTTTGCCGCACTGGGACAAAAATCCATTTCTGGGCCGTGCCCCGAGCACTTAACTGTCCGCGTGTTAAAAAGTTAAAAAAGGTACAGAACGTTTCCTTACACTTTACATCCTCTCATTCCTTGTACCGCGCCGAAGTTAAAGAATTGGGAATTACCCTTCATTCGCAGATACAATGTCCCACCTCTATTTTCACGTGTTTTCCCAAGCAATCAATTTGTGATCCCACGGGGATCATTCTTCTGCCTCACAAGTGCAAATGGCTAAAAGGTCTTCATTTTAAGCGCCTTGTTCAACGTGTTCAAACCTTAGACACGATCTGCGTCCGCAATTTGCCCGCTTTTTATCTGAGAATGCCGATTTGCTTCAGGAAAGCTTTCGTCACCTCGACTTAAGTGTCAATTTTCTTGATTGCCAAATCCAGAACCTTTTCGCAACTGTTTACTCCATCCTAAGCAGACAATTTCCAGGCCAAGTTCTCTCTTCGTTACTTCGCAGGCCTGTCGCTGCAATAACTATAGGTGATGTTTTACGCGAAATCGTCTGTCGCCCAATTAATGCCACTTTATTACATTCCTTACAATTCGGGCAACATTTTTCTTCTCGTCCGCTCGTCCACTATATCAATAGCCAGGGCAACCTTACCCTCGGTCAAATTTACCCGGACGGCAATGCTTATCCAGGAGTCCGGTTTATAGAAACGTACATACCTGGCCGCGTTTTTACTTTCAATATAGCGAACCATTTTTACACTTTTCAAAACTATTGTCTTACGCACTCCCGTTCGAAGGTATATCGCCTTTCTCCCACCTTGGCGCCCGTTGACGTTCATTTTGATCCACCCAATTATGAAGAAATTAGTTGCCTTTTTCCTACTCCTGATTTTGGCTTTGAAGACACCACTTCGATTTTACGCACAATCAATGATGCTAATCTTATTCACGAGCGCCTTACTTCGTTTTTACTACTGTAGATCGGCCTACTGCTGAAACTTCAGCAAACCCCAATTACCTTCTTGATACAGCTTCATCCGCTTTGAAAAGCATCTTTATGCAACTTATCTCGTCCATCACAAATCCCATTCTTAACGGTATTGTCAGTTTTCTTTTCTTGCTCTCCTTATTTTGGGCAGCTGTACTTTCCGTTATTGCCCTACGATCATTTATACCCGGCGCTCTGCTAGCTACCCGCAACCGTCTGGCAAAAACACCTAACTCTGAAGCCACCACCCCAGTGTAGTTATACGTATTGTGCCATTTTGTGTGTAAATCATAATGTGTCGCTTTCGAAGATTTTTGCTGCCGTCTGTTTGCTTTTCAGTTTCGCCGCTACTTCGTAAAATTCTTTTTGTCGATTTCCGATGGACCGATCAGCCTTCGTCTGCTCCGTCACCGAAAATCTGGGGGGAAGATATGTAGCGAACTCATCACCGCAAACCGCCTTTATTCGTGCTTTTATTTGTCATTGCATAGTTTGCCGCAGTTTCTCACGTTGCGTTTCGCTCGCTGCAGCCTCGGCTCGCAGCGGCCTCCCGTTCGCTGCATAACGTTCGTCTACTGCCATGACAACCGTCATGTGATAACTTCATATTTCTTTATATTTTGCTTGTACTGCCTTTTTGTCGTTTCCCTCCCAGCTAATCGTTGGCTGATCGCGCCATCAAGACCAGTCGCGTAATCTTTCCTAATGCACAGCTCTCAGAACGTAGCTCGATCACGTGGCTTTACTGATAAATCAGGTAGACGTCACAATAATACTCATAAAATCTTTTACGAGTACATATACGGCGAGACCGTTTCGTCGCGACAGAACAGAACTTATTAGATTGGAGACTCATATACTGTAGCTGCTGTGTAAATTAAGATTGATTATTGTAACGTCATCAAGCAAGGATTCTGTTTATTGTTTCATTCTATTTGAATAAGTGTATTTTGTCTGTTCATCTCGAATTGTGCCCCTTTTAATAAAAGGAGTTTAAAGATCAACTGTGTGCCAACCACCACTCACGCCACAATGTCTTTTGCTAAATGAGCAAGCTCCTTAACTTGTTTTTGAAAGCCAGACTGTCCAGCTCATTACAGACAAGAAACTCCTCTTTGAAGTCACCGGCATTGATATACCTGACAAAAACAAGCACCTGAGCACTTGAGCTAATATCTGTTGTCTCGTCTACCTAAAATAAAAACATTAAAGCTGTGATTTCACTTATCACTAGTACTGTTACGTCTTCGGACGTATCTGATAAGCGCCTCTTGATGGTATTGTGATTGTTTAACTTGATTTGTTCAACTTTCGCCACGCTTGCATCCTGAGAACCAGCTTTACAGTATTCAACAACTGTGATTTTACAATTGTTTCTCCAATAGTATGCGGTTTCTTTTCTTTAGCAATTTCTTGTGCGATTTTAAAAGACGCTTGGATAACAGCCATATTTTCTTGATAGAAACTTTTAGTAGCGTCAAACCGTTGCCGCTTGAGACCAGCTTCATCGCGTTTAAAGACTGCTGCATGCTGCATCCTTTTTAACATATTGAGAGTGTTTAATTTCTAAATGTTGTCTTAATTTTGATAGTTTCATTGATTCAGCACTAAGAACAACATGGCAGAAAACACATTTTGGTTTCTCAAGGCCATTGGTCTGTAGAACAAAAACCAAGGTAATGTACTCTTTAATGTTTTTTGGTTTTTTCTCTATTTGTTGGCCTCGGTGCCAACGTAAATTAACTTGTTCCGCGTAATCGAAAATTATGTTCTTATTGATGACTTGACGTCAAAAAAATGTTGGCTTCGGTGCCAATGTATCGTTCTCTAGCTCAGAAAGTCCACTTTCTGCGTCAAAGAAATTTTCTGGAGAGTTCGTTGGATGATTCTCTCCAATCCTACCTCCTAACTATAATTCAACAAATCACAATTTGAAATAAAATATAACCTTTATTCAAATGCTATCAGTCAAATTACAGGTCCACAGAGCGTAGGTTTTTGATAAAAATTTTCTCCGAATCTATAATACCGACTGTACACGACTTTACCAGACGATTCAATCGACTTGAATGCCCTCTACAAAATAACGTAAGACGGCTTTTGCCAAGGACTTGATCTGAACAAGTGTCTATCTCTGCTCTCTTAAGTTATAGAGGCAAACGGTTATATACTAGACATCACAAATAAGCACAAGGTGATTGACAATAAAGCATTTTAAATATTAGTGACGTAGCACGTGGTTTTGGCAATTAACAATGAAGGAAAGAAGAATGAAAAATGTGACGTCATTGCATTTCGCAATCTTGCAAATAATGCTTAGCAATTAGTTTGCAAAGCGCTAAAAAAAAATGTAAAGCGAGCACAACGGGACCTCGACGAAAATAGCACGATTTCTCATTAAATTTCAATGGTTTGAGCCCGAACAAAAACAATGAATTTTTTACAGACAATGACTTTTTTACAAACAATTATCAAATTAGAGCTTTAAAAAAGAGCCGATTGCGAAACAAACACCATGGCTAAATGTGCTGTTGAATACGATACTCCACTTACCTTTACATTTAGCAAACTTGATTGATCTTCATCCTTAACTTATAGTTCTCTAAAAAATATACATAATTATCTATGTAATTAATTGTAATTATCTACGCACAACCGCTCATTACAGTTTTCTGTTGTATTTAGGCTACTACCAGAGTTTAATTTACCATTACTGCGCCCTTATTCCTGCACATAGTTATGCATTTTACGTCACTGTATACGCTTGCTGATGCAATATTATTGTGTTAAGGCCCGTTTCCACTACGAGCGTGGAAAAAAGCATTCTTTGTTTGTTTTATTGCTTTTTTTATGCGCTCGCTTCAATTTTAACCGCTCGCTTCAATCGAAGATCAATAAAAGAGAGAAGAATGCTCTTTGCCACGCTCGTAGTGGAAACGGGCCTTTACAAAGCAAGCCAAATCAAATTTGTCAATAATGAACAGTGACACACAAATACTACTATTAAAACACGACCGTTTTAAAGGCCAGCCTCACGACCCCTTTGACCAGTTGTGGTCTGTCCATAGGAGCTGCAACACCCTCAAATAACTGCGAAGCAGCAATAAATCTTATCAGCAAGGTTTTAAAGAATTTTTTAAATTTCATTTTAATTTTTTTAAATTTTCTTCGCATGAATTTAAGTCCAGCCCAGATTTTAAAGCAAATTTTTCAATAATTTTGAATTGGCAATTTCGCGTATTCGCGCCCTCAAAACGGGCCCAAAATCTGGGCGTCGAACCGAACGCAAACCGGACCCAAACCGGATCCGTAAACCCGTATTAACCGTTATTATTTTTTGAACCCGAACCGGAAGTGAACCCGAAAAAATAAAATTTGCCGAACCTGAACCTGAACCGGAACTTTATTTTAAATGGATCCGGTTCAATCGTTCGATACATAGATTTTAATTTTAAAGTTATTGTAGAAGAATCAGAATCACATTTTCCCTTTGAAGTTGCCGCAATTTTTTTGGTCACCATACTTTTTGTGTGGCAATACAGAAACGTTATAAACGACTTTTTCAGGTCAAAAGGTAAAGCAAAAACATGTCACTTGGTAGATAAAGAAAGCGAGATTTTAAATAGGTGTGCTAAAGCTGTAGTTCTTAAGCTTTTTACAGTGCGATACTTTTTAAAAAATACGTGTTAATACAGAGACGCAGCAAACATAGCGAAAATAAATCATATAGGATGAAAATCACATCTAGATTATGATTCTTATTTTTAGTGTAACAATCAGTTTAAATTATAAACTAATTAAGAAAAACTTTAAGGTGTCTTGCAAACAAATTTTGTTCTCCGAATCTTTTAAATTAAAATTATGCGTAGTGGTAGTCTACGCAACAAAGTAAAATAATTTGACGTCATTGAAAAATCAAAGCTGCACACCGTTTGGGAACCACTGTACCAAAATTTAGCTGCGCGAAGAAGTTTAAGAAAAAAACAGTGCACCTTTATCGTGCACCTTTATTTATTAAGATCTTTATCGAATGATCCGAGTTTTGCCCTAAATGGTTTTCATGAGCATGAGGGTATGGTGTTCTAGTCTCGTTTAACTTTTATTTAACCTTAACTAATCTCAACTTATAGTTTATAACAACCAACACGCGTCTGCTTCTCAACTCGTTATATTTCGAATAAAGCACATGTTCGCATAGCGTAGTCACGTTGCGTGGCAATGTTATGTTGCCAATATAAAACATCACAAATAGAATAGCTCGCCACAATGCTCCCCCCAGCAATGCATCATCTCCGGTGATGTGATTGTTGTAACATAGTCTGTTGCTAAATGTGGCGGTGGTCCTACCATTCGGCCACTGCGTGTACGTAACATCTCATCTTGTGTGTATCGTTCGGGAGGAGTCTGTGGTATGGCAGAATTGTTAGTGTTGTTCGGATTGGGCAAGATGTATGCTGGCTTGAGACGGTCTACTGAAACTTTGTCTGATCGTCCGTTAATGTCCAACGTAAAATATTTGTCCGATGTGGCAATTATGCGAAATGGTCCTTCATAAGGGCGTTGTAATGGTGATCGATGACTGTCTACACGCACATAAACATATCCAGATTGTGCCAAATTGGGTGGAAGATGTTGTTGTGGTGTCGTGTGATACATGGTTGGTGGTGGTATAGCAGAATGCATGGCATGCTGTAAGTCTCGCAAAAACTGAGAGGTAGATTCACATTGTCGGTTGTTTTGAGTGTTGATGAATTCACCAGGTATTCTCAAACTTGCTCCATATACCAACTCTGCCGGTGAACAATTTGGGTTTTCTCGCCATGCTACCCCGCAAGCCAAGAAGTACAAATGGAAGATAATCCATCCAGTAAGGGTCAGTTGTTCGTGCTTTGAGTGCAGTCTTTAGTTGCCTATGTAGTCTCTCTACCATGCCGTTGGCCTGGGGATGATAAGCAGTTGTATTGTGTAGCTTGAGTCCTAAGAGTTTTCCAAGTTCTGACCATAGAGAAGAAGTGAATTGAGGCCCGCGGTCGGTCGTAATGTCTTCTGGAACACCAAAGCGAGAAATCCAGTGTCGGATGAGAGCTTTGACACAAGTGGAAGTTTTAGAGTCTGGTATTGGAATTGCTTCTGGCCAACGAGTGAAACGGTCAATAACAGTCAGCAAATAATTCATCCCTTCACTGGGGGAAAGCGGGCCCACTAAGTCAATATGAAGGCTGCGAAAGCGACCATTGGGAGTATTGCGTTGGACCAAGGGAGCTTTTGTATGTTTGTGTATTTTGGCTGACTGGCAGTTGTGGCAAGCTTTACACCAGCGTTTAATGTCTTTTTTAAGTCCATGCCAAACAAATCTCTCAGCGATGGCTCTCTGGGTTGGTTTGGGCCCACTATGTGATAATCCATGAATTGCATTGAATATTCGAAAAGTCCATTCTTGGGGAAGGATAGGTCGGGGTTTGCCAAGGGAGACATCACACAAAAGCGTTACATCATGATACTTTACGTCTTGGAGTTTAAGGCTTGAAATAGCAGTTCTATATGCTTCTATTTCAGCTGATGACAGCTGATCAGCAGCCAGTTGCCTAAAGTCGATTAATGGTAGCGTAGCAGCATTAATACGAGATAGAGTATCTGCCACTTTGTTGTGTTTGCCTTTGATATACTGAATATCAGTTGAGAATTCAGCAATAAAAGACAAGTGGCGAGCTTGCCGTGGGGAACGTTCTGCGGTGTTTGTAAGTGCGAATACCAATGGCTTGTGATCGGTATAGATGGTAAATGGTTTAGCCTCAACAAAATGTCGAAAGTGCCGAATTGCACTATATGCAGCAAGCAACTCACGATCAAAGGCGCTATAGTTTTTTTCAGCAGAAGAAAGTTTTCTCGAGTAAAATGCAAGTGGAACCCACTTGCCTTGCTGCAATTGTTCTAACTGCGCACCTATAGCCACATCTGAAGCATCCACTGTGATGCTTGTAGCTGCATCGGGTTTGGGATGATGAAGTAAAGTGGCTTGTGCTAGTGCCGATTTAGCTTTTTCGAATGCTGTTTGGCACTCTGGTGTCCAGGTGATGGCTTTGCCACGTCCTGCTGAGGCTGCGTGTAACGGTGCAAGTTTGGGTGCAATGTCAGGCAAAAAACGGTGATAATAGTTAATCATGCCCAAAAAGCGCTGAAGAGTAGGGCAATTTTCTGGAGTTGGAAAGTCTCGTATGGTGTCAATTCGGCTGTTTAAAGGAAGAATGCCACTGGTAGTTACCAAATGACCAAGATATTCAAGTTCCGTTACTCCGAAAAGGCATTTTGTCTTGTTGATCACTAAACCATTATTGGCAAGTAGTTGGAATACTTGTTCTAAGTGTGTGAGATGTTGAGTTTTTGATTTGCTGGTCACAAGAATATCATCTAGATATACAAAGACAAATGGGAGTTGTTGAAAAATTCCGTCCATTAGCCGTTGAAAGGTCTGAGCTGCATTTTTCAGACCAAATGGCATTCGAAGAAACTCCCACAGTCCGAAAGGGGTTGCAATTGCGGTTTTAGGGATGGAGTCAGTTGCCATAGGGATTTGGTAGTATCCTCGGACAAGATCTATTTTAGAAAAAATTTTGGAGCCCGCTAACTGACTGTTGAAATCCTGAATGTGGGGTAAGGGGTACCTGTCATCTACTGTAGCGGCATTGAGCTGTCGGTAGTCGCCACATGGCCTCCAACCTCCAGATGCTTTGGGCACGATATGTAGGGGAGATGACCAAGGCGAGTTGGAACGACGAACAATTCCAGCTTGCTCCAGTTTCTGGAATTCATCCTTAGCTACTGACAGTTTATCGGCCGGAAGACGACGAGGTCGTGAATGAGTGGGTGGAGATTCAGTAATGATATAATGTTCAACTCCATGTTTGTTCATCTGTGGTTCAAAATGGGGTGTCTGTATGTCTGGAAACTTTTGCAAGAGTTTTTCAAAGCTGTTTGAGGGAGCTAATGATAAACCTGAAAGAATGTTGGCATTCGGCTCTGACATTGTGGAGAAGGTGTCTCCATGATTAAAATCGATAAGGCGGCGGCCACGAAGATCGATTGCGACATTATGAGCGATGAAAAAATTTGCACCAAGAATAGGGCGTGTAACATCTGCTACATAAAAGTCTTGTTGGTAAGTGCGTCCCTTGCCAAGATTAAAGGTGAGGGTTCGTTGTCCCCATGTTTTGATCTTGGATCCATTGGCTGCTGTGAGAGTGCCAGAAGGAGCCCGGGTATGTTTGTCAGCTGCAGATGCTGGAAAGACACTGACATCAGCTCCAGTGTCAACTAAAAAGGAAGTACCAGTGTGTCTATCCCACACTGACAGGGTGTTTGATCCAAAGTCGCCGGCCGCCGTAGTTATCGACGACCGGCCTTTACGTTTCCCTGGGTTGCAAGATTGCTGTTGTGGGAAGACGATGGGTCCAGTAGTTGCGCAAATTTGCATCCGGGATGACAGTTACGAGCCTCTGTTCCAAATCGTTGATGGTAAAAGCAAATAAACTGGGTGCTTGAAACTGGCCTTTGCAGCTTGGAAGTCACAGCTTGGCTTTTAAGTTTTGGTGCATGAACAGCAGCCGCCGTCGAATTTGTAGGGGTAAGTTGACTAGCCTTCATAATCCTATCAGCCGCATTAGCTAGCTCACTAATATCGTCAATTTCTTTTAATGCTAAAATGGCACGTACTTGAGTTGGGAGCTGAGCTAAGAAAAACGCTCGTCGTAAAGTGGCAGCATCATTATTGAGAGATTCTAGGTGTCGCAGCAGCGCTGTAGGTTTCCTATCACCTAATCCCGAAATATTCAGTAGCTCAGCATCTTTTTGTGCTTGTGTTTTTCCAAATGCTGACAGCAGTGCCTTTTTAATTGTGTTGTATTTGTCTTGTTGTGGGGGATTAGTCAACACAGCCTTAATCTCAACAACTGCCCGGTTATCTAGCGCCGCAACTACATAATCAAACCTTGTCTGATCTTGTGTAATAGCCCTTGATCTCAGCTGTGCCTCGACGCGGATAAACCATACTTCTGGGTCATCTGGCCAAAACTCTGGTAGCTTCACTGAAACTGCCTGTACTTCGGGTGCCTGAGGCACGGTAGCTGTTGTCGCAGTAGCGTTGAGATTTGAAATCGCTTCAGCTAATTTTTGCAGCGTTTCGTTTTCCAGAGACATGACTAAGCTTAGTTACCGGTACTTATTGTCTAGGCTAAGGTTGATAACGCGCTGGTGAAAGCCAACGTATTCAATATAACGGGGTCACCAATATGGTGTTCTAGTCTCGTTTAACTTTTATTTAACCTTAACTAATCTCAACTTATAATTTATAACAACCAACACGCGTCTGCTTCTCAACTCGTTATATTTCGAATAAAGCACATGTTCGCATAGCGTAGTCACGTTGCGTGGCAATGTTATGTTGCCAATATAAAACATCACAAATAGAATAGCTCGCCACAAGGGCATCTCTAACAGTCGAGATTGAGTGAAAGATAATGTTGAGCAAACAATGCGAGAAAGTTAATTGATTTTTGATTTTTCAAAAAACTATATTTTTTAAAAGAAATTTGTTGAGATTAGGAAGAGAGGTTATTGGCCTTTGCGTTGTAGCGTGAAGTTTAAATAATTTTCTGTAAGCTAACTGCTTTTCTCTTATGTATTTTTCAGCTTCTATTAAGCTAAAAGTGTGCTTTTGCTATTTACATTTTTTATATTTTTTTATACAAGAGGGGAAACTGAAAGAGATAATCCAGGGTTACCTATAGGCCTGCAGTAATCGTAAGTGCATTTATTTGAATATAAAAATAATGGTTTAACGCAAGTGCAAGCATTTCGGTTGATTTGTATGTTAAAATCTAAAAAGGTCTTCTCTTTTGTAGTAAGGTTGATTCGGGATGAGCTTTTGAGAAATTTTAGGCTTGTTTAAAGATACTGCAGCAGTGAGAATTGGATGACTTAAATACTTTATTTGCTTTAGCAATGTTACGTCATAGATTTATCTCTTAAAGTTGTTAAGTGAAGATTTGGCTGACTCAATCTTTTTTATTGCCATAATGTTTCGTCATAAACGACTTTTTCAGGCGAGAAATAAAGCAAAAAAATGTGCGCTAGGTACATGAACGTCCGCCATGGGAAGCAAAAGGGTTGCTTGCCTTTTCGAATTTTAAATTTTATGAAAAAATATATAAATATGCATCAAAAATCTTGAAAGTTAAGGCTTGTTTCCACTACAAGCATGGAATAGAGCATTCTTTGTTTTTTGTAATCATCTTTCTGTGCTTAAAATCTGAGCGAGGCAAAAAAATCTATAAAACAACCAAAGAATACTCCATTCCACGCTTGTAGTGGAAACGAACCCTTATGCGTCATTTTTTTTATTATTATAAACTTGAATGACTAAATGTTTAATTTGTTTAAAATTTTAAAAGCATATGTTTAAAATTTGTTTTAAATCAGTTTTTCTCCGAATTAGACTTGACCGTTTTAATGGCTTTATTTTTAATCGATCTTTCTTCAAATTATTTTTCTTCAAATCGATTTTTCTTCGAATTAGACATGACCGTTTTGATTGAAGCTCAAAATTTTCTCGCAAATTGACACAAATGACGCAATCCATTGACGCTTTTTATGAAAGATTCTATTGACGCTTTTTATGAAAGATTCTATTGACGCTTTTTATGGAAGATTCTACGTACATATGAGCTGCAGTGAATGCAGCTCATTCATGATAAAATTTGGACTGGTAACGGGATTAAAAATGTTTGAACGAGATGCAGCTAGTTAAGGGTTCTTGTTATTTAGTTTTTTCGGCAGAAATAACCACTTAGACTTAAACTACAAGATTACAGTAGCTTAATTTTAAGTTTTATGAGCTCCTAATCGTTGTTAAATTATTAAAATTATTAATAGGTGTGCTTTTCAAATATGATAAAAAATTAATAGATGGACATAGCGTCAAAAATTATGGTAGCTGATTAGAAAAGGATTAATGAAAGCATAAAAGTATAGTAAAAACTCTCAATTTTTGTAAACATTTGTAAATAATAGTAATTAATAGCCAACATTTATCATTTATAATGCAAAGTTTTACCGGTAGTAAAAAAAAGCTGAACGTTTTTGATTTACATAAGTCTTTAACTCTTTATCAAAGTATCTAAATCAACAAAATTTAGCAATAGACTATAAAACGACAATTACACACAGTTAAACTGCAATGCAATAAATACATTAATTTAATAAAACCTCTCAATTATAAATGATAAAATGTAGGTCATTGATTGCTATTATTTACAAGTGTTTTCTAAAATTTACCTTTTTTTCTAAATTATAGTAAAAAGTGATTAGAAATAGAAGCAAATTTTGTATTTTAATCCAAGCTTTAAAGTAAACATTTGGTATTTTGGGTCAAATCTGCATACTACCATGCCTTTCTAGTTGCAGAACACAAAGATAAGATACAGCAAAAATGATAATATGAGAATTTGTTTGAACAACCACATGCATTATCATACTCTGGTACCAGACTTCAAATTTTTAAAAATCTAAGCTTTATACTGAATGCCCAATTTTTTAAAATTAGAAGTCCTAATTGCTTTTTCAAATCAACAACATATATTTAGATTGTAAAAAAAGTGCTTTTCTTTATTGAACATAGACTTAAGGCAGTGGTAGGCAAACTATACAGCCAGCCAAGCTTTCAGTATGAACAGTGTAACAAATGGAAGTGAAAACCTTCCTTTTTTTGGTCCTCACATCCAAGAACTGTGTAACAAAGCAAGACAAAGACATATTTGATAATTTATTTATTTTAAGTCTTTGATTAAGTTTGAGGCATGAATTCATGTTCTAATACTACAGCCCTCAATCAAGATCAATTTCTAAACCTGGGCTTTAAGCGAAAAAGTTTGCCCACTCCTGGTTTAAGGTGACATTAAAAAACGATAGGGGCTACCAATATAATGTCAAGTATAACTATTTTGCTTTTAATGTAGTTAAAAAAGTTTTGTTCAACAGCTTAATGTTAATTTTATTTTGGTAGTTTCACAGAACTTACAGTTTGTAAATGCAATAAACCTTTTTTTTTCAAAAAAGTTCTTGTATTAATCAATTATTGTTTACCTCCAATACTTTTGTAGACCTACTACAGTTTTAATCTTTGATGCCGTCCTACCTATATATTTTTGGAAATGTAAAATAATTCATTGTTGTCCAGCAAATAAAAAACAAGGAGGTGTTGCAATGCAAAAAGCAGATAAAAACTACACCAGTAGTTTTAACTGAGGTGCTGCATCTCTTTAGTGTTTGGTTTTCAATTACTTGGTGTGCTGCAAATAGTAAAATTTTAATTTTATTTAATTTTGAGTATTTATATGAAAGTAAAAATATGATATAATTATGAAAATGTGATATTTGAACTATATGTAGGCTTACCATACATTCCAATCTAATTGAGACAGTCCCAATTTTGAGGCTTTTTGCCCTGGTGTCACGCCCAGTTAACCATTTTGTCCCAGAATCTTTGATTTAAAGTGAAAACTTTTTTTTTACTGATGACTATGTTTTGGGGACAAAAATTGAGCAATCAGAAACAAATTAAAAGTAAAAACCTTTTTCTTATTTGATTTTTTCAAACAATTTTTTTTTTAACGAGCATCTAGATTTTCCAATTTGAAAATATGGTAACCCTAGCTATATAAACCAAAATCCTTTACAAAAAACTGGATTAACAAAAGACAGTGTGATAGTCCACTAGTTTGAATAGAATGGTAGCCTACAAATAGTAGCCTACAGTTTTTTAACCAGGCCAACAAAAATACAAGTAAAAAGGGTCTCATTCACTATTCGTCATGTTTAGCTCATTATTTTTTAAATTTTGGGAAAATTTCCCAAAAAGCCAGTAAAGTTAGTAAGGGTAAAAAGTGTACTAGTCCAATACATATTTTAACAAATACAGGGTGTCCATAAAGTCTCTTTACAATTAAAAAAAATTATTACAAAGTGAAATGATGAGATATCGCAATGAGAGTTATTTTATGTTAATCAGTATTTCATAAAGTTTTTATTGACACATTTAATACACTTCTAAACATTTAATTAGAAATATCATTACTCTATTTCAGGGTTTCCCAAACTGTGTGCTGCGGAACACTGGTGTGCCGTAAAAGGGATTGAAGTGTGCTGCAAAATTTTCGTGTTTTGACAAAAAGCTATAGATAGAGTCTTGTTCCATCTTTTTTTTTACATAACACTTGATTTTAGAGACAAAAATGAAGAAATTGCAGCGAGATTCTGCA
Organism: Diplosoma virens; assembly: GCA_963680785.1. Taxonomy (NCBI): domain Eukaryota; kingdom Metazoa; phylum Chordata; class Ascidiacea; order Aplousobranchia; family Didemnidae; genus Diplosoma; species Diplosoma virens. The sequence goes on along the minus strand of OY796892.1, from coordinate 25,281,936 downwards.
TGACAAGCTTTTTGCGGCCCAGCGACTTTGGCTTGATTTAAAATTTGGCCCAAATTAAAGCAAGGTTGGACACAGTAACGGATATTTAAAGTTAGGGGCCTGAGGCAAGGATTCCCAAAAATTGGTGTTCTTTAAAAAAAGAGGGGCTTTGATCTCGTATTTCCTTATTTTTCCCAAAATCATACTGATCTCTAAAAAAAATAAAAAAGGTCTTCACTTTGATTTGATCTCATATTTTGCTATTTATCTCCCAAATCATGGTGATCTCTAAAAAAACATGTACAGCAAAATGAAACTATATGCGGTATTTTCAAGGAGGGCCCAAGGCAACTGCCTCATTTGCCTCACCCAATATCTACCACTGGTTGGACATCCCTGTTGTACCCTGTATTAAAACAATTTCTGTAGGTACACCCTTTCATTAGGTGTTACTGTTATATATTAAATATAATTTTTGTATGTAAATTTGAAGAGTGTATTTAGTATTGTAAGTGTGCCACAGGAAAATTCAGAGTTTATTAGTGTGCCGTAGTGAAAAAAAGTTTGAAAAGCACTGCTCTATTTAATACACTTCTATATGGGCACCATTAGTTGCACAAAGCACATGTTTACTGCAAATTCTTTTTGTCTTGACATGTCGTTAGGCTGAAATGCCTGTAACATTTGCATTTTGTAAGCATACAATCTTAAATTTTTGTGTAGGATTTTGTGCACTGTTGAATGTGGTAATTCCAATTGTCTGGCAGCAGTACAAATGGACTTCATAGGAAAACATTGAAAGGCTTGCCTTACACGCTCAATGTTTTCTTCAGATGTTTTTGGTTGCCCACTCCTTGTATCGAACACTGTCCTTGTCTCCATAAATTTTTTTTGCCATAAACGAATTGAAGGATGTGATGGTGGGTCTCTTCCATACTTCTGTAGTTTTGCTGGGTCTAAACATCTGATTTTGTCTCAATGAACCAGGATACACATTGCACTTTTTCTTGAGGAGTAGTCATTTTATGGGGGTTCAGTTGATATAACTCAATCATTAAACATAAGAAGTTTTAATTAAGAAATTTTATCTGAAACAATAAATTTTAGTGTCAATAAAAACTTTATGAAATACTGATTAACATAAAACAAACCTCATTGCGATATCTCATCATTTCAATTTGTAATAATTTTTTTAAATTGTAAAGAGACTTTATGGACACCCTGTGTAATTATCATGTGACACTTGCAAAAAATAAACACAAATGAAAACTCAAAAGTAAACATAAAAAAGGACTAGCTTCTATGACTTTTAACTGAATATTTGTATAAAATCATATGTAATCATACTAAACTAACATTATTTTTGTTAAATGTCTAACTGTAAATTATATGACTTTTGTGTGTGATTTGAAAAATCTAGATTGCAGTTAATAGATTCAACGTAAAATTTGAGGTCTAACAACTGTCATGAAAGGTCTGAAAATACTAACAGCAAGAAGATGATTTAATTTTTTCAAAGAGTAATTTTTTAACCCGTAAAAACTAATGATAATGTCAGGGCTGTAACATGATTAAAAATAACAAATAATAGTAATAGATAAAATTTTTAGTACAAGAAAATAAACTATCATATTAAAGCAGTGCAAAAGTTACCATCAAAACTTTTTAAAAATTTGCTTTAAATTCCTGACTAAACTTAGATTCATGAGAAGAAAATTGAGAAAAATTAAATTAAGATTTAAAAAAATTCTTTTGAAGCCTTGCTGATAATATTTACAACTACTTTATAAATATTTGGGGTGCTGCAACTTGTCTCTTCAAGAAGTCACAATATGTGAAACTAACCTTTATTCTGCTGCACTTACTATCACTTTTTGAGATATCGTTTTTCTCTTGGCTTCTTTATTCCATCCTGGTGCTGTAAGGGGGATTCCAGGTTAGTTTCATAAAAAAAAAAGGCTTGCGGTGATTTCTTGAAGAAACCCAACTTTTCTAGTTTAATTTTAAATATTACAAATTTTAAATATAAGACGTTGTATATAGATATTGCTTTAGATTGTTATTTTCTAACTGTTTTAAAATTCAGACTGTATAAAATGGTTAAAACTGACAATAATTCATTAAATCATGAAGCTGGAGATTTTTATGATTTTGAAGTAAGTATTTGTTGGATAAATGACTCTGTTTTTTGTTTTTCTTGAAGACCATTCTTGAAATTGTTTTAAGTTTGTTTACTACGAGCTTTTACAAACATTAGTTATTAAAGTAAAAAACCACAAAGTTGCTTTTATTTAAAAGATTTAGATATTTTCTCATGATCAACAGTGTCATTGAGTGGTTAAGAGCAACTTGATTGTGATCAACATGGTCTCGATTCAAAACCTAATGAAAAACTATGTCCAGGCTTGATATGTTCATTCCCAGTATCTTTAAAAAGTACAGGTTGGCGTGGTTGATATGGTTGATGTGATTGGCATGGTTGATATTGTTGGTGTGGTTGATGTGGTTGGCCAGGTTGACTTGGAATGTTTAAATTTTTTTAACCCAACTGTATTTGTAGGCCTAATCTAATTAAATGTACAAAACAGGAATAATAAATTTTTTCAGTTTTAAAAAGCTTACCAGCTTAAGTAAGCTTTGTTGAACTAGTTAATCTAACTGACCCAGCCAAGACCTAACATATTAAAGCAAGTCAATTTCACCAACTTTGTCCATGCCGACCTTGCTGAATGATTATGCTTTTCATATTTATTTACATTACATATACAGTTAGTTTCAACAATAAATGAATATTTTATATAACTAACCAAGTTAACCTCTCATCCCAGCCCCCCACACTAACCATGTCAACCACGTCAACCAAGCTGACCATGCCAACCTGTACATTGTAAAGGAACTCTTCATTCCCATATCTGGTACCTTGATCAGGCTAATTGGAAAATAAATGCTTGCCCATACAATCTTGGATCAAGCTTAATTGCCAAAGTACTATTACTTGGTGTTTCCATTTATCAATAAACATTGATCAAATTTCAAGTCACTTGAACAAGAAACAGATTATGTATCAGTGTGCCCTACATATTGGGCACTACATGAGACATAAAGTCTGACTGCTTTTGAATGAAACCTGATGCTCACTCAGCACTATGTAATCCATGCCATGCAGCACCTTTGAAAAGTAAAAATATAAACTTTAACCTTGTTCTGTCTGTCTCACCATGATATATTTTGTGGGTATTTTTTTAAATGACAATGATAAATTTGTTTTCTTTGCTTACAAAATTTAAACTATTGAATATATATATATATATAGGTGTTTGCTTATGTAGAACCTATGTACTGTATTAGTCCACCCAAACTATGAGCCAAATTTTTTTAACGATTAACTCTTTTAATGGTCATTGCCAGAAATTGTTTTTATTTTTTTTTTGTACCATACAAAATACTATCTTCTTGGTGTTTAATTAAGGTATGTTTTAAATTGCAAATTAATATTTTTTGTAGTTTTAGAGATATGGGTATGTTTCCATATGGAAACATTATCCAGGTATTACACTTTTAGTTTTCCATTCTTAATGATTTGAGTATCTCAAAAGTGTACTGATGTGCCTTTTTGACAGTTTTCAATGTGTTTAAGATTAAAGGTAAATTAATTGAAAATTTAAGTTTAAATGATGTTTTATGACAACCAACATCAATGATGTCATGACTACATCAAGATGATGTCATAGATCAATTTAAAAAATGACCAAAAAATACAAAAATACCTTTTAAAATAAAAATTTTGATTGTTTTTTTTGACAAAATTTATCATTTTTCTTTGACAAAATTGCTGAAAAGAAAAAATTCAATGTATTCTCAAGAGATCACAATGTAACTGATCAAATGTAATTTCAACGAGTTGAATAGTAACAGTAAAAAAAGTAACTAAAACAAATTAACAAAGAGGATGACTATTATGTGACAGGCCTGTTTCAGTCTCATAGACCTCATCAGGCAAAAGTTAACATAGCCTCTAAAGCAAAATGGTAGCATAAATAGTTAAGATGAGAATTCCATAAAGTAACTTTTTTGAAAGTAGAAATTCTAATCAATAATCTGCAATTTCAAGCTGAAATATGAACAGTGAACATCAAAAAAGTACCAATCAGAGAGAGAGTTTAGAAGTTGAATTTTAAACTGCATTAAACCATTTGGAAAAGATTCAACAGAAAGAATCTTGAAGCAGCATTGAAAAGGTTAATGAAATTTGAATTTTGGACTTTATCAAATTAATTGGAATGAGTTACATCAGAAAAATTTAATGTAGGTAACATTGAAAAGCACATTTAAAAAGAACCAATCAGGGAAGAGCCGTTAAAAATTAATAATTTTTGGACTGGAAAAACTAAATTTGAAAAACTTTAAAATTCATTGAATTTATCACTTCAAAATTTGTAAACCGAAATTCAATTTCTCAACTCTCTTTGATTGGTGCTTTTTCGATATTTGCTGTGTTTAGTATGTTTGCTATGTTTGCTATGTTCGATGTGTTGATTTAGTTATAGTAGTGTTTTTTGATTCTTAGTAGTAAGAATAAATTGTTAGATTAAAATTGCCAATTGGTAATAATATAGTATTATTGAATGAAAGAATTTTAAGCACAGAAAAAAACAGCTTGAACTATGAAAATATATTCATGAACAGCTTAACAATACATGTAAAAAACAAAATGCTGTGATATCTCTCAAAACATGTGTGTTGATGCACCATGCAATTGGCCAGCATGTATATTATATTTGTGCAACCTTTGCCATTTCCCTTTTACAAATTATTGGGTTGAGGAATATGTTTGTAGCGTTTTTATATTTTCTTTTATTTTACAATGATTTTTTACTACTTGGCAAAATGTATATATTTATTCGATAGAGCTCTTTCTACTGTAAAAAACTGTGCTGATTGTCTTTTTGAATATTTTGAGATTTTATTATTTGTGAGGCTTACATATGGAGTATCCTGGGGGTAAAAAGCAACATTTTCAACACCTGCTATTCTTCGCTTTTCATTGAGGCCAAAAAGCTGCTGAAGCAGCCTGGGACATTTGCATGGTATATGGGGAAGGTGTCGTAGGCAAATTTACGGCAAGAAAATGGTTTGCAAAGTTTAAAAATGGCAATTTTGACATCGATGACATGCCCTGCAGCAGAAGATCTTCTGAATTTGACAAAGATCATCTCAAAGCACTTTTGAAGGAGGAAAGTCACCAAACAAGTTGTGAATTGGCCAAAAAAATAAACTGCGATCAAAAAACGATTCTCAGTCATCTTCATTCAATGGGATTTGCCGAAAAATTGGGAGTCTGGGTGCCTCATGAGCTTAGCGTAAACAACAAAGAAAATCACCTTCAAATTGCTTCTCAACATCTTGCCTGCCATCAAGCAACACGCAGTTACAAACAGCGCTTTTTGTACTGAATCATCACAGGAGATGAGAAATGGTGCCTATATATAAATATGAAGCAAAGAAAGGAATAGGTGGCTCCTGGAGATACGCCAAAGCGAGAGTTAAGCCTGACCTCCATCCAAGGAAGACCATGATCTGCGTTTGGTGGGACTGGGAGGGCATGGTGCATTGGGAAATGCTCAAAAGGAATGCCACGGTCAACAAGGAGCTCTACATAGCCCAGCTACATTGCGTGAATGAGGCTATTTGACTGAAAAGATCCCATCAACAAGGTTAAACCATACTTCTTTGTGACAACGCCAGGCCTTATGTTGCACAAGTCGCCAAAGCTGCACTCCAAGAGCTCGAATGGGATGTCCTTCAGCATCTGCCGTATTCTCCAAACCTTGCACTCACAGATTACCATCTTTTCCACTCTTTGTCAAACCATATGAGGGGTGTTACCTTTGACAATGAAGAGGACCTTAAAAACTGGCTCAACAAATTTTTCGATACCAGACCCAGGGATTTTTGGCAGAATGGCATCAACAAATTGGTTGAGAGGGAGGAGGAGGTTGTAAACAGCAACGGAGAATATGTACATAATTTATTAATTTATAACCATAACTTTTCCTTTTTGTTTAAATTAAAATATTTGATAAAAATGCTACAAACATATTCCTCAACCTAATACTCAGAAATGTGGCCAATGTCATAAAATTTCTAAACCTATGGAAGTTCTGACAACCTTCCTCTAATTGTCCTTGATTGTTGGTTCTCAAGTGTTTTGAGTTCACCCAATGCGAAGCAAGACAATTTGGCGGGAGACAATTTGACGGGACAAATTTGTTGGCAAGCCCATTTGTCAGCAAGCCAATATGTTGGTGCACCAATTTGGCAGGAAAATAAATAAAAATAATTTACCTTCACTAGCGTTGAAACGACAACAAAAAAGTTTTGTTATGTCATTAAGACAATTGCAATTGTTTAGCTAATAAGAGTGAAAATTCGTATTTAAAATTGTTAAATGCATTAAATTTAAATATGTTCTTTGCTGAATATACATCTAATTAAATTTACAATAGCTTAATTTCAAATATTTAAATTTAAAAAGGTACTTAAATAGTTAAATTTTTGAACCAAGGTTGTTTAACACATATCTTTCAAGAAATTGAAGTTTTGCAGGCGTACTAAAGTTGTGACATTTTTCGTTGCTTATGCTAATATTTTCAGATATGAATTTATTATGGCCAGTATCATGATTAATGATTCTGGCACTGAAAAAAACTTTACACATTGAAATTTAATCAAAAAAATTTGTAGCTGGTTCAACTTTGTAATCACTGTCATATTTTTTTGTTAAGTTCTTTTGCCGACTTTTTATTGCTTTAAGTTTCCTTTTTGTATTTGTTTTTTAGATTTTTGATTGCTTACTGACAAGCCTTATGGATGAAACAAATTATAATAATAACAAACTACAATAATGGAACAAGCAAATAAAAAATAGTTAAAATAATTTTCATGGTTTGATAATTTAAAAGTTAGATAAATTTAAATTTAAAATAATTTTCAGGACAGGGCAATGCCAGGATAATAACTGCTGTGACTTAACCATCATCAGTATTTTTTTGATATGCCAATCTGCAGAAAAATGTTTATATAGCAAGGGTGGCCTAGCAGTCAAAGACCAAGAACCACATTTCTTATTTTGTTATTGTAAAGAGCCACATGATTCACATGGACACACAAGGTATTCATGTTGTTCTCTAAAAAAAAAGGTCTTCAATTGGAATCAGTCTCAAATTTTTTCAATTTTGCAAAAAAATTATGGTGTTCTCTAAAAAAAAGTCTTCACTTGGAATCAGTCTCGGTTTTTCAATTACAATGTTCTAAGAATTCCAGATGGTATAAGAGCCGCTTGAAACCAGGCAAAGCCAGGCATATATAGCATAATGTTTATTATGATGTCACAACTTTCTACACTTGCAAAACTTCAAATTTGTAAAAAATATGTGTAAAATGACCTTGGTTCAAAAATTTAACTATCTAAGTTCCTTTTTTAATTTAAATATTTGAAATTAAGCTATTGTAAATTCAATTAGATCAGTGATTTCCAACATGGGATGTATGCCCCACAGGGGGGGCAATTTAAGTTTTTAGGGGGTTTGATTTTGTAAAAGTACTAATTAAAGTATTACAATAAAAAGCTTCCTTTGAAATTAGTTTTTGTTTATAACTTTAAATATTTCAATTCTCTATTACATACCTTGAAATTTTGTTTGATTGTTTCTTATAAACATAAAAATAATGTAAGGCAATCCATAATAGGTTTGCCGATCAAAATGAGATATTCACTGATCAAAATGAGACATACACTGATTGAAATGAGATATACACCAATTGAAACGAGATATGCACCAATCAAAATGAGATATTCATTGCTCAAAATGAGATATGCACTGATCAAAATGAGATATGCACTGATTGAAATGAGATATGCACCGATCGAAGTGAGAAATGCCCCAATCGAAATGAGATATGCATCAATCAAAATAGATAAAGATATATGCAACAAAACTCTAAATAATTCTCATTATTACCTGCAGATATAATGCAAAAAATTTTAATTATTTTATGAGAATCAATCAATAATGCACAGTTTGGCAACGGTCCATAATGTCTGAAGCTACATGTGTGAAAATTGTGCCAGAAGTAGTTTAAGGCTTAAGATTAAAGTGTGTAGATTGTTTCATCTGTAAAGTGTTTTGTTTTTCAGTAACGCTAGCCAGAAATGGAACTTGTAGAGGTCTCGGGTACTATATGTGATAAAGATCAAAGGTCTTATATATAAGATAGAAACTTTATGCAGCAAAAACCTGACAGAAATTCACAGAGCTTTAAGTGACTCTTGTATGAACCTTGAATGACCTTTGTAAAAAAAAATATATATATATATATCTAAGCATCATATCTGTTGCAGGTAATAACGAGGATTAGTTAGAGTGTTGTTGCCTAGCGTGTTTGATTCTTACAATGTCTAATGAAGTTTCAAGAAGTTCAAAAAAAAAACCATCTCAGAAGAAACAAGACAGAGAATAGTTGATCTCAGTTTACAGGGGAGGCCTGCTATGGAAATCTCTAGAATGTTGTCTGTTCATTACAAATCTATTGGGAGAATTTTGAAATGGTTTAATTCAACATGTGAAATTGGAGTGAACAAGAGTGGAGGTAATTTACGATCAAAACTCTCAGCAGATCAGAAAAATGAAATTCTATTGTGGGTGGATCAAGATTATCTAATGCATATTTTTGATCTTATAAACAAGGTTTATAAACATTTTTTAATAGGGTTTCCAGCAGCACAATACAGTGTGTTGTAAAAGATTTTCACTACACAATGAAATCTGTTGTGTCTGTTTCTGAAAAGAGAAACGATGAAAGGACTTTAAATCTGAGAGAAGAATATGCTGCAAAATGAGCCTACATCAGAACACAAAAACTTTATCTTTTTAGATGAAGTGGGGTTTAGTGTTGTAGTGGCCCAAGAAGAGGAAAGTCCAGACAAGGTGCCTCTGCCTATATTACAGTTTCTGCAGCTAAAAGCCAAAATATTTCAGTTGTAGCTGCAATAAATAAATACAGAATGATATTCCATAAAGTTTATGATAAGGCAGTAGCAGGGGAAAATTTTAAGCAATGTTTAATTGAACTGAAAGCAGCAACTGTCTCTGATGGAATTGAAAATTCTATTTATATACTTAATAATGCTCGTATCCATCATTATTGTGGATTACAAGAAATTATTTATAAGATCAGAAATATCGACGACGACAAGAAATTGTCAATCAATTGAGCCTTAATATCTATTATCTTTCTCCATATTTTCCTTTTCTAAATCCTATAAAAAATATTTTTTCTGTGTCAAAAATTTTAGTTATCTGAGAAGCTCGTCGTGAAAAGGAATTGAAAGAGTTTATTACTTCAAAGTTTAATGATATTACAAAGGAAAATTGTGATGGTTTTTACAAGAAAATGCTCGGTTATATTTTGAAATCTGAAAGATGAGAAATAATTTTAGATAAATTTTTTTTGTTCCATTTTGATCAGTGCATTTCTCATTTCAATTGGTGAATATCTCATTTTAATCGGTGCATACCTCATTTTGATCAGTGTATATCTCATTTCAATCAGTGAATATCTCATTTTTGATAGGTACATATCTCATTTTGATCGGTGTATATCTCATTTTTATCAGTGAATATCTCATTTTGATCGGCAAACCCTATATTTTATTTTTTGGTAATTTCTTGCTCAGAACTTTAATTGTCTTTTATTTATTTATTTTTTTCATGAATGCCATATTGTTTTGAAGTTTGTTTAAGCCATTTTAAGGCTTTGATGCAGTTTAAGCCTTAAACAAACTTAAAATTTTAAGTTTAAAAATAAAAGCTTAAATCAAAATATTGGAATTGTAAGCATTACCTAAAACAAAATTCACTTTTTAGAATAAGAATTATGTATCAACATATGGGAGCGGGACATTAGGATTCTAAAGGTGGTTAGGTGGGGCATGGCCAAAAAAAGGTCAGGAAACACTGAATTAGATGAATGTTCGGCTAGGAACATACCTAAATTTAATGCATTTAACAATTTTAAATGCAAGTTTTCACTCTTATCAGCTGAACAATTGCAATTGCCTTTTCACTTACCTTAGTGACATAACAAAACCTTTTTGTTGTCACTTCAATGCTAGTGAAGGTAAATTATTTTCCTGCCAAATTGGTTCACCAACAAATTGGCTTGCTGACAAATTTGTCCCATCGAATTGTCTCCTGCCAAATTGTGGCATACTCCACCCAAGTTGCTATTTATCCAACTGATAAAAAAGTGGATGAGACATTGACTCTGTTGTTAGAGCATAATGCTGTTGCCATACTGCAATATCAAATATGCTATGTCAAAGCATTTGTTATCAAACGTTAATAGCGTTTTTTGTTACAGACACTTTTACTAATTCAAGCCAAGAACCTAGTATATGATGTCTACCACTCCCATTTCATTATTATAAAGATTCACAAGCATCAGCATGCAAACACTTGCATGTGTTTCTCCTTTTACATGCCTTGTCACTTTATACTTTTACTGTAAAAAAGATATTTACTAAACTAATGTATCTCAGCCTGGGGATTGATATTCCTTAACTAAAAATAGCTCCTGATTAGATTTCTCTGACTCAACTAAATCATAGCAAATGCTTGTAAAATACTAAATAAAATTTATATTGAGCTATATTTCATGCAACACCCCAAAGATTTGATAATAAAAATATTGAACAACAAAAAAACATTTACTGGAAAGATTAGACTTATTGCTATTCAAAAAAATGATCACAATATTGTCATGCAAAAATCATGCCACATAAAAGTCACAAAAATCAAGATTACTTCAACATCAAGTTCTTAAAAGTCACACTTTTAAGAGTTTTTGTGGGTAAGAGCTTATTTTCACTGTAAGCATTGGTAGGAGTATTCTTTGTTTGTTTTATTAATTTTTTGCTTTGATTAGCGCTTAAGCATGGAAAGAAATAAAAAATCAATAAAATAAGCAAAGGTTACTCTCATCAATGATCTAAGTGGAAATGAGCTCTAATTCCAAATGCAATGTAAAAGAATAATTATGTTTCATTTCATTTCATTTTTGTTTTATTCTCAATCATTATTATTAAACAGTTCACACAAAAAATCATAAATATTAAAAAGATCAAGAAAAGGAAGAAGCAGCACAATGTCAGATGTTAAAACTTGCATAAGATAATTAGAAAATGGAATTGCAAAATGATAAAAAGGATGGCCCAACACCTTGGTAGATAAAATATAAAAAATAAGAAAGAAATAAAAGAATATATTTAATATCACAAAGAAAATAGTTAAACAAATTAAAAGATTGTATAATCAGTGCATGGCTAGTCTGTGAAATGATGATGATGGGTTGCACAGCTAATTAAGATGGGAATTTTAGCTCAACTGAGCAAGGTGAGTAAAGAAAAACCACCCATTAAAAAAACCTAACCAGGTCTGGAAACCTTTTCTAAATGCATCTGGTAACTATACAAAGAGTGTATACAAAACTTGAAGAGATAATAAATCAAATGATAAATAAACAATTAATGATATGATGAATAACATAAAAGACAATAATGCCAGTCAAAGTTGATGGAGTTAAAAAAAAAAATGTATATACATCTGTATGTATTTATATATACATAAAATACTATTTATAAATGATTTGTTTCAAAAAAATAATATACAGTAGTAAAAAACAGAAGAATATATTTTGTAAATGAATTCATGAATAAAAAAATAAATAAAAATCAATTAAAATTATGTTATTTGTTTACTAACTTTTCTATTGTTTCTGCAAGCATTAAATCTGCTTTATTCAATATGAAACAAGAACATAAATGTCTTTTGTTTGATTATGATTTACTAATAAAGAAAATTGTATTTACAAGGCTTTACTAAAAGCAGTTTTTTTGTCCTCCAAGTGAATTTAAAAATGATGTCATTTTGGGAGGGAGTAAGGGGAATAAAGCCTTCTGGCACCCCTACTTAGTGCTTTACCATGCATAAGGCATCCTTGTGCAAACTATTGTGCAAACTACTAAAAAACTTATGTTGGTGGTAAAAGGAATCAAATGCAATAAATGATGCCATCACAACTATTTCTGCCAGACCAAGTTGTATCAAATGTAGGTGGCAAATATATAGGCACCTGGCGGCTAATGTTTCCTTCTGAAAATATGGCATACAAAAATAAACAACTTTATATTTTTATTACAAAACAAAAACTTGTCAAAGCTTATACGTAAGCTTTAAGCAATTTAAAAAATTTTTTTGTTAGATTAAAAGACCATTCTTTTTTGTAAAATTGCTTTGTAAAATCAAAGCAAATGTCTTATGCATTGTGGTGGCACAGAAAAACTTTAAACAATCTTATGTTCCGACATGGAAACATTAGGTGTTAAATGGTTAAATAAAACAGCTGTTTTCTAGACAAGGGTGTAAACATAAAACATTATTTTTGATTAAAATTACTACAGGGTATTTCACTAAAAATCGGACAGTTTTCACAATAAATCAAAATGATTTCAAAATTAATTGGAAAGTTTTCATAATAAATGGGAAAAATTTCAAAATTAATTAGAAAAGCATTGAATTCAAATATGTTTTTAAACTAATGTTTTTTAGTTATTTAATGCCTCATAAACAGTATCCCACATTTTCCTGAAAAAGTTGCAAAAGAGCTGAGGATCGTTTGCATTGAATTCTTCAACAGCACTGAGAATGTACTGACATAGTGTTCTTCTATTCTGAGCTCTAGGACGGTAGTTCAAAACTTTTGCTTTCAATACAGAGAATACATTTTCTATCGGATTTAGCTGAGGAGAGTATGTAGGCAAGAACAGTGATTTGACTGAATTTAAAATTACTAAATTATTGATTTCACCAATGTGATGGAATCTTACATTGTCCATGACGACAACTGTATCATTGGAAATTTTCCTCTGATTAATCATCTCTGTAAGGAATTCCTGAAAGCTATTGCGATTAAAAGCACCATCAATGATTTTGTGTCCTATGATACCTTCCAATGAAAAAATGGCGCAAAGAGAAATATTTCTTCCTTTGGAAGGGTGAGCAGTGGCAATTGCATCTTGATTTGCAGATGAATAACCATAGTTGTTTGAAACATGAAGGTTAAAGCCACTTTCATCTAGAAAGACAATATTTTTCCTTTTTAGTCCAATAATTTTGGATGCATATTCAGCAACAGTTCTTTTATGAGAGTCGGTTAGGGTGACAGTAGCTTTTTTTTAAAGACGCTTACGTATTAAACCAGCAGTCTTCATGACTCTACACATTGTGCTGGCGGATATGTGGATGCCTTCAGTTACCAATATTTTGTTTATGCCCAGTTGTGTGAGGCTATTATCTCAACCACTGATTTCTCTCACTTTATTTTCTAATTTTGATTTATTCTTAGGTCTTGGTCCCTTTTTCTTAGAAAAATCAGCATAAGCACATGCTTCTGGGTTTATCTCAATAAAACATTTAATTTTATATATTTGAGACTTTCCCATTCCAGTAATTTCTACAATCTTTTTCACAGATTCTTTCTGAAGCAACATTTTTATTTGCTCATAAAGTGCTTGATTTAAAGCCACATACTTTTTTCTTGTCTCCATTATCAAAATTATTCACTATAATTAAATTTGATAACTAATTATTAAAGCTATTGTAAACATAAAAATACCCATAATTGAATTTTGGATTAAAATGAGCTCTCCATGAATTCCGATTTATTATGAAATCATTCCGATTAATTTTGAAAACTTTACTATTTATTTTGAAATCATTCTAATTTATTGTGAAATTTGTCCAATTTTTAATGAAATGCCCTGTAAATATTGTTTGTAGGGGGAGATACACCCTCAACCATTGAACCAACTTTTTATGTTTAAAATGCACATTTTTTGCAATCTTCTAAAGAAAGCATAACTTCTTTTATAAAAGTTACAATTTATATTTTTTCACTTTACCACCTTTTAAAATTAATGGTATTTATAGTGTTTATATATTAATCTATTTTGTTTATACGGTCATTTGGAAAAATATAGGACCACCCTGAAATTTTCCAAGTTTTTCAAACTGCTGTAAGGTAAATCAGTTCTACATCAAATTACAAATATTTGAAGCACTTCAGTATTACTTTTTATCTAAAAGAAAGCCTGTTTTTTGTATTTTGTGTGTTCACCTTTCTCTTGCACTACTGCAGCAAGATAGCTGGGCTTACTTTTTATAAGGGATGCACAGTACTCAGTGCTGATTTCTTTCACCCAAACTTCTTTTATTGCAGTTACAAGTTTTTTAGCACTGGATGATTGTTTTTCTGCCACTTTATTGTTCATGTAACTCCATAAGTTTTCAATGTGGTGCAAGTCTGGCTGTTTCCAGGCCAGTCAAGAACTTCCACTTTGCTTTTCCAAAGATATTCCAAAACCACTTTTGATCTATGACATGGTGCTCCATCGTGCATGAATATAGAGGTGTTATGCACCACCATGTGTATATGTAGTGGTTCCTGAAACAGTTGAACATATTTCAGGCTATTTATTGTGGTGCCTGAGGCAAGAGAATACAATCCAGCAGTCCCATGTTTGCTCATGGCCCCCCAAATCATCTGGCTTGGGGGATGTTTTACTGTACTGATGGTGTACTTTGCTATGAATTTTTGGCATTATGATCTTGGAATGCTTGCCTCTTCCATACTGGAAGCTGTAAATTTGTCAGAGAGTAAAACTGTTTCCCATTTTTCCACACTCCAATGAAGATGTTTATTGGCAAAAGATAATCTCTTCTTTTTCATAGCAGATGTGAGACGTGGTTTTGCAGCTGGCTTATAGAATTTTAAACTGAACTCCTTGCTTAAACGACATTAAACCATGCTAATATTAATGTCTGTACCATTTTTTAGCAAATTGGCAGGTATTTTACAACAAGGCATGGCATGACAGCTTGTTGGATGGCATGATCATCTCTTCATGAAGTTTTACAAGGTCTACCAGTTTTTTTTCATGTCATCATAAATTTCATGCTTTTTAAACTTTTCTATGCCATGGTGAACTGAACTTCTGCTAGATTGTAGTCTTTTTGTGCTATACACTCAACAGCCAATAATGAAGATTTTTTGCTCATTTTTCTCTGCTTTTAGAAAGATTAAGTATACCCTTCAACCATACATTAATCTGCAACTGGTTGCAAATATATTTTTGAAATTTTTTAAAAAATTCAATAATTGACTATGAGGCAATAATATGTTTTTTTAATGAAATAATGTAATTTGGATGATTTAATGATGGATTAGTTCAAACTTTGCCACAAAATGTCATTGAGACCGAGTTGCTTCTATATTTTTGCAAATGACTGTATTGAAAAATGTAGTTTTTTCAAAATTAAATTTGATTCAAGTTTATGCTTTTGTAAATCAACCTCAAATTAAAAAAGACAAAGATATGCAATATGAGCATAGTAAATTTTTAAAAAGTGGCACATTGGTGCTTATTCTTTTGGCTTTGACATTTAAAGCAATATGTATATACCATCTTATACATAACAGTCTAGTTCTTTGTGTTTTTTATAAAAGGATGAAATTGGAGAAGATATGAGATGTCTCAACCTAGCAGGTCATGTTGGGTTTGATAGTCTTCCTGATCAACTTGTCAATAAATCAACCCATCAAGGATTTTGTTTTAATATTCTTTGCATTGGAGAAACTGGTATTGGAAAGTCAACTTTAATGAATACTTTGTTCAACACTAATTTTGGAAGTAAGAGTGATTAAACTTGGCTTATTTAATAGTATTTTGCCAAACTTATAATGCTCAATAACTTCTATCTGTTTCTTTGGCTAATTTTAAATTTATGTTAAGGTTTTGGGTCCTTTGACGTTCTATATTACATTACTATATTTTTATATCATAAGTGCTTTTGTGTTTTTGTTAAGTTGTTCTTATTTATTTCAATTATATATCATTTACTTGGGTAAACTAGGTTGATCAATTTTGAATTTGAAATTTCTGATACTACTGAACTTAATAAAACATCATCTGCTATGAGGTGGAGTCAAAAAGTAATGCAATTTTTGTTAAAGAAAAGAGGTTATTTAATAACTCCTTATAAAATCTGGTATAGATATAAGGCATTTTATACTTGTGAGATTCAAGTGTTTCTTGTGTTTTTGGGTATAAGTAAGGATATATATATATACAGTCGAATCTGGTTAATTGCATAGTGAATTTGTCAAGCCTTTTTATGCAATTAAGCGAATTATGCGTTTAAGCGAAAGTGCGAAGCTCGTCACGCATGAAAACGTCACACGTCATACCTACAAGCGCATGCAGACGCGATCGCCTTATTCTTACTCAAAAAGTAAACAAAAACAAGGCAATAAAGGATTACACATTTGTTTATTTAATTCAAGCAAAATATTGCGAGATAGTTGTTTGTTTAATTTTATTTTGCATGCTATCTTGCATTTGTCTTTCTAAGCGAAGAAATGCGCCCATATCTGCCCCTTCAAATTGTAGTCGTCGCTGAATTACAGCAAGTGCGTGTAGTACTTCTTTATTTTTTGGTGGAGTCACAGCAGTTGCATCAGCAGAGCTTTCTTCATTGTCGTCGTCTGTTTCAACTTGCTTGTTTTGTAACACTTCTTCACATATATCAGCATCGTCTTGAACACCTGTCACTTCAAGGTCATCATCAAGACTAACAAATTGTGTGTACGTTTCCTGCGTAAATGAGGTTGGAATTTCATCTGAAGAAAACCCAAGAAACGGCTCGTTGGGTACTGCTGGTGTTAGACTACGGAAAAAACAGTTTCGAATTGTGTCTGTAGAAACATCGTTCCAAGCAGCGCTCATAAAATTCACTGCGTCTAAAGCAGAAATAGACCGAGCCACTTCAGTTGCAGTACTGTTTTCATCTGCATCAATAGCCAGGACTATTTTTTGTAACATCCGACTGCGGTAGAAATGTTTGAAGTTCTTGATGATGCCCTGATCAAGCGGTTGGATAGCGGAAGTAGTATTTGGCGGCAAAAATACAAGTTCAATACACTGTAATCCAGGATCATCGATTTTGTGGGCAGAACAATTGTCAAGCAGCAAACATATTTTTTTCTTTTGTTTCTGTAAGCGAGCATCAAACCATTCTAACCATTCTTGAAATAGTGTTGCAGTCATCCAGGAATTTTTGTTAGATTTATAAGTTACCGGGAGTTTTTTTATTCCCCTAAAGCAGCGTGGATTAGCAGATTTTCCAATGACAAATGGTCGTAGCTTGTCTGAACCATCCATGTTTGCAGTAAGCAAAACGGTAAAGCGCTCTTTTGACTTCTTGCTGCCAGAGAGTTTTTCGTTTTTAAAACACAAAGTACCCTCTGGGAGTGCACGAAAGTAAAGCCCAGTTTCATCACAGTTGTAAATATCAGAGGCAGAATAATCATTTTGTATTTTTGGCCACACTGATGTAATCCAATTTTCAGCCGCTTCAGAATCATGGTCTTGTTTCTCACCATGCTTTCGCTTAAAAACGATTAAATTCCGCTCTCGCCAGCGAGTGACCCAACTCGATGATGGATCGAAATCAACGTTCATTATTTTCCCCAAGTCTTTTGCTTTTTCACATAACATTGGGCCAGTGATTAGAAGACCCCTACTTTTCGCCTGTTTAAACCACTGTAACAAGGCGTCCTCTACTTCTTCTTGGGTACTTTTTCTTGCCCTTTTACGAGCGGGGTTTGTGTTGCTGCGATGAGCGGACAAAAGTTTTTCCTTTGCACTAAAAATTCGTGACACCTGTGATTGCGATATTCCAAATTGCTTTGCAACTGTGCTTTGAGATTTTTTCTTTTCAAGTTCATCAAGGACAAGGATTTTGTCCGCCAAAGTTAAATCTTTGCGCTTAATTTGTTTACTTTTCCCTGCTGCTTCACTCATTTTTGATACGTAAAATTTAGATACCCTGCTGCTGCTTTCACTCAGCGTTAAATGAAACAAAAACAGTGCGAAGTGCGAAAATTAGTGATTGCAAAATGGCAGCCACGTGTTATTGTTCTTTATCGGTAATTGTCTTTGAAGAAACTTCGCACATTGCGTTCTTTTTTATCTCTAATTGGCGGTGCCTTTCATATTGCGACGTTGACAATCAGCGAGCTTGTTTTGCGTTTTGCTACGTTTTTTTTCGTTAAGACTGTGAAACTGTCAGTTTCTGTCTCAGAAATTTTGACATATTTAATGCAGTAATCGAATAAATACCTTTTAATTCTATTCGATTAAGCGGATTATGCAATAAACCGCTATGCGATTAACCGAAATATTTTACTTAACAAATGGTTGGCTATGGTTTGGGATTTACGATCTTTATGCGATAAAGCAGATTATGCGATAATCCGGTATGCAATTAACCGGATTCGACTGTATATATATATTTTGCTAAGCTTACTGTGAAATGACAACCCCATTAGAAGTCTGTATGAAACAAATGGTAGTGATTAAATTTCTTGTTGCTGAAGGAGAAACTAGAGATTGCAAACTGTTTACAAAAATGAAACCTTGCACTATAGCAACGTGTGGAGATGGGCCCCAATGTCTGATTAAGAATTCTAAAAATTTTTAAAAATATGGAAATTCAATCTCAATAGACATGCCTTGTTCTTGCCACCCATCAACTTCTGTTAACCCAGCTAATGAAACAAAAGTGAACACTTTATCAGAGCTGATAGGCACATAACCCTTGATGAGTTGGCATTAGAGCTTGGAGTAAACCATGGTAGTGTTCATAACATTGCTGATTTT
The DNA here is from genome assembly GCA_963680785.1 of Diplosoma virens. Classification (NCBI taxonomy): domain Eukaryota; kingdom Metazoa; phylum Chordata; class Ascidiacea; order Aplousobranchia; family Didemnidae; genus Diplosoma; species Diplosoma virens. The sequence continues at coordinate 25,263,119 of OY796892.1, read as the reverse complement.
CTTGGTTTTTCAAAAGTGTGTGCCTGCTGGATCCTGAGACAGCTGACAGATGAGCACAAAGCTGAAAGGGTTAACTGCTCCATGGAACTCCATGAACTCAGTGAAAAAGACAACACATTTTTTGCAGGCTAATAACTGGTGATGAAATTTGGGCACATCATTATGAACCAAAATTCTAAAGGCAATCAATGGAATGACACCATACAACTTCTCCAAAACCAAAAAAGTTAAGCCACAAAAGTTAGCTGGAAAAATCATGGCCACTATCTTCTGGGATGCCCAAGGAGTTATTCTTGTTGATACCTTACCAAGAAGAAAAACAATCAACTCTGAAGCATATATTGAGACTCTACAAAAACTTAGAGCAAGAATCCGATGAGTAAGACCCAATTTGGAGACGAATAAAGTTTTGCTTCAACATAACAATGCCTGACCACACACGAGCATCAGAACAAGGTAAGCAATCACTTCTTTTGGGTGGACAACAGTGCCACGTCCCTCATACTCTCCTGACTTGACACCTTTAGATCTCTTTGGTGCAATGAAAGGTGCATGGAGGGGCAAACATTATCGTAATGATGAAAAAGTGAAAATTGCCGTCAAGAATTGGTTTTGTAAGTAACCACCTGAATTTTACAAAACTTTTAAAGGTGGAACACAGCTACTGACAAAATAGCAACTATATTGAGAAATAGCAGTGTGAAGCTCTGACATGCAGCTTAATTTTGATGCATGATTTGGTTTTTGGTGATCTGTATTTTTAATATAACAAAAAAAAATTGCATTACTTTTTGACTCACCCTTGAACTATATTTGCACATACCCACTTTATTGTAATACTTCAAGTTGACTTTTAGTTGACTCTTTATTGTACTAATAATTGTGATTGCCATAATTCATTGTTTTTTATTCATGAACAGTTTTCATTACATTTTATGACACTGCTTTGTGCAAAGTCTTAATAAAATTGTTTTTTTTGGTAATTAATTAAAGAGATTAATCTCTCTCTATATAAATATTGATAATAGTTGTTTTGCGTAATGTTAAGATTTTGATTAATAAACCTTTTAAAAATTTTGAAATCCAAAATCTATTTTACTTATCACGTGAAACTAACGGCATTCAAGAGAAATATAAAAGTTTGCGAACTGTTTCAAACTTTACTAATCCTGGTTGTGCCAGGTAAATGTTGGATATGGTGTTGTTACTTTTAATTGAATGTTGTTGTATTAATCAGGCGATCCACAGAATCACAACATGCCAGCAGTTAAGTTGAAAGCGAACACGTATGGTAAGCCGTCGTTTTTTTGCTTTTAATTTTGCAAGCAATGATTTTTAAAAAAACGTTTCAATTCTTTTTATTCTTTTCATTTGTTAGTTTCAAAGTAGCTATGACAAGTTTAGGTAAAACAAGTATTTAAAATAGTATCTTTGAAAGTTATTAAAATAGATTCAGAGAACTTGGTTAAGAGAACCATATGTTTTGGCTTAGCCTTATTTTGGAAGGCTTACGCGTTAGATGTGTGGCAATGCTATTTATGGAAGTGGTCGATAAATGGTTTGAAGGGACAAAACGTGCTGCGTATGAATTTCCGTTCAATTAACCTTAACTCTGCTGGAATGTATAATACCGGCCATTTAGGTTGGCTTTAGAATTTTATCAAGTGTATTAGTATACAGTGTTTTAACAGAACTGCAAGAAAGCAATGTCAAACTAAAGTTGACTATAGTTGACACTGTTGGTTTTGGTGATCAAATCAACAAAGAAGACAGCTACAAACCAATTGTGGAATACATAAATCAACAGTTTGAAAATTATCTTCAGGTTGGTTTGTAATCTTATTACTTTTATAAAACTCACATGCAATGTCCAGCTGACGTTTTTTGTTGATAATTTTTGGACGGTATATTGACGCAAGATTTTGTGTATGTTTTTTATACAGGAAGAATTGAAAATCTCTCGATCTCTGTACAGCCATCATGATACTAGAGTTCACGCCTGTTTGTATTTTATATCACCAACCGGACACGGGTAATCGTAGAATTCCATATTGATTTGAAAATTAGTGGGAACAATTAATCTTGAAATCCTTTTTTTTCGCTTCGTGAGATAATACGTTTTTAAAACGGCTGACTGTTTTGGTCGTTAAAATTTACTTTCTGTTGCTATTCTAATTCGTTAAGTTCGTAATTAGATTTAAAAAGAAATTTTTGTTACACCTGACCCGTTGTTTACCTTAAAAAAAACTTTGTGATAACTTGTTTTTCGATATGATTTCTGAATGGGCGCGAGCTATGTTTAATTGTTATTTTATGCATTTGAAGAATTTCGCTTTAAATCGCCCAGTCATTACGTCATCCAATTCGAATCATTTAATACCGATCAATCATTAATTACATTAACTATCAATCTTTACTTGTATTTTTAAAAGTTTGTTTTAAGATTGAAATCCTTGGATTTACTTACAATGAAAAAACTGGATAACAAAGTTAATATAATTCCGATCATAGCGAAAGCCGACATCGTATCAAGGGGTGAATTGAACAAGTTTAAATCACAAGTACATGATAAAAAATTGTTTGCTGTTCTTTGCTACTTTATTTCGTTTTTGATTATTGTTTCAGTGTTGGCATAAAGATAGAATTTATTAGAATTTCGGAACATAAAATTTGGAACGCGTAACTAATTTCAGAATAAAAAGTATAGCCAATATATTTTAAAACATAGTTTATTAAGGACGTTTCGGAATCATAACTCATTCCATTTTCAACTTGTAAAACTGTTTTACAAGTTGATAATGGAATGAGTTATAATTCCGAAACGTTTTACAAGTTGATAATGAAATGTTATAATTCCGAAACATCCTTAATAAACTATGTTTTAAAATATATTGGCTATACTTTTTATTAAAATTTGTTTTTCTTACGAAGTATTGAACGCCTGACTAAGGAGGCTAAAAGGGTTTATAAAAAATTAATTGGAGCCTTTGCAATCAATTATTATTCTTTTAATCAATTAATTTTAATTGGTGCATTAACCAATCAATAATTGCAATTAATTGCAATTTTTATCGTATTAAATTTTTTCAAAATAACTTAATTAAATTTGAATTATATTACTCATGTTATATATCATTGAAAAGAGCACACTTTTTGGTATATATTTTCTTTAAAAAATTATTTTAATTTTATTTAAAGAGTATAATAAGATATGTGCGAGCAAAAAAGTAAGACTTTTTTAAAAAAATGAAAAGTATGAAAATTACATATTATTTTTATTTTAATCAATAATTAATCGGATAACCCTAATTTTTAATGACTTTAGAAAGTGTATTTGGCATTGAGTGTATTAAATTTTAGCACAGATCATATAGAATTTTATTCCAAGTTTCCACGATTTTGCACTTCACATCTTCCAAATTTTTGGGTTTTTTCGAATTTTGGCTTTGATAATTTCCCAAAGGTTCTCTATCGGATTTAGATCCAGTGATTGGGCCGGCCAATCTATTAGATCAATTTCGTTTGCTTTAAACCATTGTAATATTTTTTTGCTTTTGTGGCATGGGGCGTTGTCCTGTTCTAACACCCATCTTGGTGCCAAATTTTCAGTTGAGAAAGCCAAAAAATGGTCTCTGAGCAGATCTATATAGCCATTTTGATTCAAAGTTCCTTTGACTTCAATTAAAGAACCAACCATTGAACCACTGACCGATTGCTACAATATCAATTAATTACAATATCAATTAATTGCAATTAATTGACATTTTAGCAATCAATTATTTAATTGATAGTACTGCTGCCATTAATTTTCTATCAATTAATTTTTTACAACTTCTGAGGCTAAATATCGTTAATGCAAAGTCTATCTCGATGGCCTAAAAACTTGTGTTCGATTTTCGGCCAAGTCGAACCATAGAATTTGGAACGCTTGTTTAAAATCAAGGAAGTGTCGAACTTTTTTATATTTGGTTCGTGAAAGTAAGTGCAGAGACACAAGATGGAGTGTTAGGCATTTTGACCAATCATTAAACAAACAATGATGCCTTTATTTTAATACTGTAAAGTCAAGATTAGTGCTTCAAAATACGATAAAAAAAGTCTGACCTTCAAGGATCGCCTAGATCTAGCTGGAATCTAGATTCTAGAATTAGATTTGATTGTCAAAAATGTATCAATAAGTAGTTTTCGTTTCAAGTAAACAATAAATATAACTAAAAACAAAACGTTTTAACCATTTGACGGATATAAAAATTTGATTGAAAAACAACTTAACAATTGTTCAATGATGATGTCACATTATTCAATAATTTAAATTATAATTTTTTCATAAAAACGTTTCTGTGACGTCATTATTACATTCACTGTACACATATGTATCACTATCCCTTAAAGGGTTAAAACGTGATGAACGACAACCGTAATCCATGTTGGTAATTGTTAAAAGCAAAGAACTACATAAATGTATCTACTTACAGTGGTGGCCAAAAGTTTAGCAACACTTGAAAATTTATTAGAAAAAAGCAAAAAACTAATTAGATTTGGCCTAATGGAATACAATTGACTGTTTAAAATATTCAAATATGCATTATTTTATTTGTTTGAAATGATAAAATCATTTACTTGATTAATTATTTATAATTATTAATTTTTTAATTATCTTGAGCAAAATGACACCTGGACAAAAGTATAGCAACATGTTAATTTTTTTTTATTTTTCAAATTTTCATCAACATTATTAATATATTGTGCTATAATCGAAATTGTCTATCACAACCCGACATCTCTTTGGGATAGAATCAATGAGTTTTTGACAAAAATTGAGATCAATGGAATTGTAGCACTCAATCAAATTTTTTTGAGATCATTCTTGTTTTTTGAATTTTTTGAGCTCAGCTCGAATTTAATTCTGCGCCAGATGTTCTCGATCGGGTTTAGATCTGGGCTTTGGGCCGGCCAATCCAGAACTTTCATTTTGAGATTCTTGAAAATCTTTAAAATCGATTTGGCAGTGTATATGGGGGCATTATCCTGTTGAAAAATGCTCTTTCTGACCATGGTCTTTTTCATGAATGGACTGACAGTATTTTTGACGAGCTGTCCATATCTGGAAGCATTCATCCTGCCCTCCAACATGACCAGAGAATGTGCCAGACCAAACACATGGCCAGACAACATGCACATTTTTCGGTTGAGGATTGGAAAAATGTGTTGTTTTCTGATGAGAGCAAGTTTGTCAGAGTCCACAGCAGCGGCAGAGTCTGTGTGCGGCGCATGGTGGGGGAGACACACTCTATCAAGTGCACCAGGCCCACGGTGCAAATGGGAAGTAACTCTGTCATGATTTGGGGTTGTTTCTCTTGGCACGGGATGGGGCCCATGGTCAAATTGGAGGGCAGGATGAATGCTTCCAGATATGGACAGCTCGTCAAAAATACTGTCAGTCCATTCATGAAAAAGACCATGGTCAGAAAGAGCATTTTTCAACAGGATAATGCCCCCATATACACTGCCAAATCGATTTTAAAGATTTTCAAGAATCTCAAAATGAAAGTTCTGGATTGGCCGGCCCAAAGCCCAGATCTAAACCCGATCGAGAACATCTGGCGCAGAATTAAATTCGAGCTGAGCTCAAAAAATTCAAAAAACAAGAATGATCTCAAAAAAATTTGATTGAGTGCTACAATTCCATTGATCTCAATTTTTGTCAAAAACTCATTGATTCTATCCCAAAGAGATGTCGGGTTGTGATAGACAATTTCGGTTATAGCACAATATATTAATAATGTTGATGAAAATTTGAAAAATAAAAAAAAATTAACATGTTGCTATACTTTTGTCCAGGTGTCATTTTGCTCAAGATAATTAAAAAATTAATAATTATAAATAATTAATCAAGTAAATGATTTTATCATTTCAAACAAATAAAATAATGCATATTTGAATATTTTAAACAGTCAATTGTATTCCATTAGGCCAAATCTAATTAGTTTTTTGCTTTTTTCTAATAAATTTTCAAGTGTTGCTAAACTTTTGGCCACCACTGTAATCCGACGACTTAATACGGTCTTCGATTCTGTTTAATCTTTTGCTATGTTTACGAAATTCGCCTTCATTTAGTTCAGCGTCAAGAATCTTCGCTCGATTTAATGTTTGTGTGCTGTCGAGCGTTAAAAAGCGGCTTCTTTTAACTCAAACATTCTCCAGATAATGAGAGAGCTTTCGAACAACGGTGTTCGGATCTATCAGTTTCCGACAGACGACGAGACAGTTTCTGAAGTGAATGTGTCTATGAACGTAAGAGCGTGTTTACTACTGCCGTGTAATTTTCTTTTGATATCAAATTGCTTGGCTGGTGCAGACTTGTTGGTCAAAAAGAAAATTTGTATAAAACCTATAAAAAGAAAAAAAAAAAACTTGACTATTGAAGATCCTAATGACCGAGAAAAATGGAGACGTTGATGCTGGACGACCGTGATATATTTATTTATACGTGTAAATTTAAGATAAAGTCCAGGTCTCAACAGGTAAATAGAAGATGATGATGTATAAGACCTACCCAAAATGTTAATATAGAAGTGCCAAGAACCATTTTTTATTAGCGAACGCGAAAAATTCTTTTCGAAGAAAATATCAATCGAAAATTTACAAAAACAAAACAATAAATATGTTTACGAAACGTGTGCATAAGTCAACGTGTTTTGTTTCAAAGTTTTATTCGTTTTCGTATGCCACTATCGTCACACGCCCACTTTATGAATTCAGCGTTTCGTGCACACGCAATATGCTTGTCACTTCCGCGTGTAGTTACGATTTCTGCCTAGGCTCGACGTTTCAGTCTACGGAGAGTTGATTTTTTATTATTGCTTGGCTAATAAAGTAGATTACGGTTAGTGTTGTTCGATTTTAAAACATCACCTCAAGCATGAAACCAGAAAGATTTTTTCGCATTTTAGAAATTGCTGACAGCGGTTAACTCAGCATAAAACAGTTTGGTTACAAAACTATTGATTTTTCTGCAGAATCAATTGCCATTTGCTGTTGTGGGGAGTACTGATGAGGTTAAGTTGGGGAACAAAATGATTAGGGCCCGGCAATATCCGTGGGGTACTGTTCAAGGTGAGCGAAACTGCGTTTTTGTAGTTTTACTTTTTTTATATTAATTGAATTTTAGTCGAAAACGAGACCCATTGTGATTTTGTGAAACTTCGTGAGATGTTGATTCGCGTGAACATGGAAGATCTTCGTGAGAAGACGCACTCGAATCATTATGAATTGTATCGAAAGTCAAAACTTACAGAGATGGGTTTCGTCGAAAACATGACAGCCGGAAAAAATTTTAGGTTTGTTGCGTAGTATTGGAGTAAAGGAAGAGTGAAAGCTCTATACTTGAAATAATAAAAAAATAGTAAATAGTTCAGCAGATTTGCCCACAAAAAATACTAATTTTTGGGAAACTTTCAATTACAACTTGAAAGGCTTGATTGATTAAACGTAACATAAAGCGCTTGTATACTAAGCTGACACGGAGCTTACCTACTCTAAAATAATTTTGTCAGCGATTACTGCTTCCAATTCTTCTCGGTTAAGCAGCTTTGTATGATTGTTATTGATACATTGAAATGTATTTATTTATTAATAGCTTCTCTTGGGTACGTCTTGGTCTATGTTATTATTTATCAAATTCTTTGTCGACGTACGAAACATTTAATTTACTGAAATTTTGTCTCTTTTGTTCGGATGCGATTTTTGGAAAAAAGATTAAATAAAATCTCTTTAATTGAACGAGATCACTTCTGACAATCGCATCAGCGTAAAAGCAATTTTAATCACTTCAATTTTCCTGACTTTTATTTTTATGCAATAAATTTCCTCTGATTTAATCAAGTTTCCCGCATACAAACATCTGGAGAAATGAATGCACTGGATTTATTTTTTATTTTTTGGTTTAGACTTATTTTCAACGAACCTGCAAATACCAAGGTTTTGACTGATGCAACTTATTGTAATTTTTTTTGATATTCGTTAGCATGCTTGGTTGAAAATCCACAAAAGTTGAAATCGGCATTGAGTTTACATTGCAATTTATTAAATTGAGCTGTTCTATTGTAACAATTAGACAAAACTTAGTTTTGTTGAGCGATTAATTTGTTCATAGCGCCTTTTGACCAATTTTAAGTCAAACAAATAGAGTTTTGAATCATGACGTTCATACTGTACCGGTATCTTGTTTTTTAGCCTTCAGGAAGTTTACGAATCGAAGAGAAGCGAACATCTCAATGAATTGCAGAGGAAGGAAGATGAAATGCGACAGATGTTTGTGATGAGAGTCCGAGAGAAGGAGGGGGAGCTTAAAAAATCTGAGAAAGAGGTAAACTCTTGTTGAAGTTTGAAGTTTCGAAAAAATTTTATGAGTCTTTTTTTGCAGCTTCACGACAAGTTTGACTCTCTAAAGAAGATGCATTTAGAAGAAAAGAAAAAGCTTGAAGATAAAAAAAAGAGTTTGCAAGAAGAAATAAACGCATTTGAAAGAAGAAAGCAGGAGGTAGCTGAAGTAGCTAAACCTTAGTTTTGTATTTGAACGTTTGCAACCAAAAACAACAAATTGGTTGTATTTTTAATACAGTAGAATGCTAAAGTGCAAATGATGTCCTAATCTATTTTTCTCGCCTGAACTCAAAATTCTTTTAAGTAAAGAATATTGGGTCTTTTCAAGAAGTTGTCGCAAGCGATTTTTGTCGATAAAACTAACCCGGAATCCCCCTACAATATCAGAAAGGAAAAAAAAGAAACCAAGAGAAAAAGAATCTCTTCAAGAAGCGATAATAACCACAAGGGGGTTTCCGGGTTAGTTTCACAAACAAGAAATCGCTTACGGTGACTTCTTGAAGAGACCCGCATTTTTCTGCAGGTTGGAAACGATTGCATTAGTATGTTAAAGCTACAATTGCATTTTCTTGTCAGCAGTACGATGAAAATTTCAATTTGTCTTGTAAACAGTAGTCAGACAACAATTACGAACTATTATCTGCGTAGAAATTAATGCGTATGAAAACTTTAACACGCCTTTACAAAATAAGACTTTAAAATAAATCCTTTTATAAGAAATACGCTTAAAAAGAGCGCGATCATGACCATGAACATGCGACGCGACGTGATGAACAACATCGACTCGTTTGCAGTTTAAAACCAGCTTGTGTCATCCTGTGGCGTCAAAAACACATTACGAAACTTCCTTTCCTTGGTGGTTTTAGCAAGCAGTTCTAAATTACAGTCATATCACTAAATAAAAACTAAAAAAATAAGAAGTTTCAAGCTAACAGCATAGCGAGTCATGATAATAAATAGAGGTGATAATAATAATAAAATTGATTTCTAGTTTAATTACACATTTTTTGTGTTTTGACTTTTAAAAATCATCAAAAGAACTCCTAAGCAATCGAAACCAACGTTTATGTAAATTTAACGATGTTACAAAGATATTAGAAAATTTGACTTGGTTGAGTTTAGTGGGCTCTAATCATAAAATGAGAGTCACTAGAATACATACAATATTCTGATAATTTTCCAAGGTTTAAGCAAAAGAACGTTACCATGACAATTGATTTGCCGTAAAAAAGATCTAGGACTGGGTTTCTAAACTCGTTGGGACACGTAGACCTCTAGGCGGATCGCGTGAAACTCTATGGACCCCAAGTCTTAAATAATTTTTGCGAAAGTCAGTTGAAGATAAAAACAAGGTTTTCACTTGACGTTTCACAAAAACTATACCTAAACTTTAATAGACATACAAACATATTGACAAAAAGACTTTATTTTGGGTAATTAGTTAAGAAACGCTTGTTTAGGACGTCATGATAAGAACTAATATTTTGAGTATATTTTGCGAGTAATTTGTACTATGATTAGGTCTTATATTTATTTATATCAGGTGAATTCGATTAAGCATTGAATTTTATGCTTTTCATCGGTTATGAACCTAACTGAAATTTTGTCAATGTCTAAATGGTCGTGTTTCTAACTTTTTATTTATCATCGCCACTTTTTATATTTTAGTTGCACTTGTAAACTTCTAATTCTTTTTTTGTCTAGATTAGAAGATTATATTTGAAAATCAAATCACACCAAAAAGCTTTAAAAAAGTAGTTTATATTTTTGCTAAAAAACAGAACCCATACAAATTTTATTAAATCTTATCAACATTGATAAAATTTCAAGAAACTTGGTCGACTTAAATATCATCTTTGTACCACCACTCCTCAAAGCTTCAGTTATTTTGGTTCGTTTGCATTAAAGCTATGTACTGTTTAAAAGATGCTCCAAATGGACACAACAGCGTTGGGGGCAAACTTGCAGACGTCGCACAAAATTGTCAATCATTCAAACATTTTTCTCTTTTAGGATTTCTCTGATTTTTGCTGTATTTAGTGCCTTTAGTTCACCAATGTTTTAAATAAAGGCACGAAATACAGCAAAAATCAGAGAAATTCTAAAAGAGAAATATGTTTTTTTATGAATGATAATTTTGTGCGAAGTCTGCAAGTTTGCTTCCAATGCTGTTGCGCCCATTTAGAGCATATTTTCAAACCGTACATAACTTTAACGCAAAGGAACCAAAATAACTAGATTGATATTTAAGTCGACCAAGTTTCTTGAAATTAAATCAATGTTGATAAGATTTAATAAAATTTGTATGGGTTCTATTTTTTTTGGGTCATCCGGTACTTCATTTTTCCATAGAATTGTTTTTTTTGTTATATTTGCTTTTTTAAAGTAATCATTTCACGAGATAAAAATTTCTTTTACCAGGTCGAAGCTAATTTTCTTCAACCACGTGAAAACACGAACCAAGGTCACAACAGACTAAAGAAGAAGTGAAAGGATGTCATCGCATTATGCTCGCTACAAATTCTTGCCTGCTATGGCTTGTTGTTTTTACATTTTTAATCCGAACATAAATTGAGTTGTGTTTTTTTTTATACTCCTTGCTAACTGTAGAACTAGATATTTGCATGCTAATTGCTGCTTTAGAGCAACCTTTTCATATGTTTACTTTCAGTTTTTGTATTATTGTTGCCATTATTTTTACTATTTTGTTTGTAAGTGTTTTTGAGCAATTGAAGTATACAGTTTGATCAAGTACGGTACAGTATACACAGTTTACGTATGTCACTGTTAAATTTTTGTTATTGCTTGTACATGTAAATTGCTGTAAGGTTCAATGAATATTATTTTTTCTTGGCCGTTTAATCTTTACGATGGGTTTTTTAGTTATTGATTTTAATGTTTATCTTTTTTAAATGTATTTTAAACCATGGTTATTGTTTTCGTATAGCTGACTATTTCTTAAGCAAAATCAATTAAAAACTTGAGTTCAAGGTTTGACTCGAACCAAAAATAAAATGTAAATATCTCAAATTAAGTGAAACAATTTTAACAAACAATTTTACATGTTCTACCTGTAAGATTTCTATGGTAAAAAAAAAGAAAAATTGATAAGAAATTCTTTATTATATATGATGTTAGCATTCTGCACACCTGTCCTATCTTGCCTCGTTTGTTTTATTCATGATGGTTGTAAAAAAACAGTACAAACTCAAAATTGTCTTTGCCGAATTCATAACCTAAAAATATTTTGGCAATCCACCTTGATTTTAAAAAATGTATCTTCATTTTGATTTTAAAAATATTAAAAAATCTTCATTTAGAACTAAGTTAACTCTTGTCATTTTGGTTTTATTTTGTATATGTAGCTACTGTAAAAGTGTTTCCTGCCTAATAATTACTGCTTTGTTATAATTACACGAATATCATTAGATAGAAGAGTCTTACTTCGTGTCTTGCATGAGTTTTGTTTTAAATGCATCACCAGAATTTTGATTACCTAAAAGAGCATGTCGTTACCACTATATTTCTATATTGCTGTTTCACTTTACCAAGTTAATTGTTACTATTTTACAATGCAACCTTTCCCATTTGTCCAACAAAATTGAGTTTTTGATAAAAGTTCTATACTTTATGAAATGTTTTCGTTAACCAATTCACCAAAATATATTTCATTGATTGAAGATTAAACTGTGATTGTTATCTTAGTTCAAAGTAAACACTCCTAGGTTTGTGCTCATTTTGTGAGTACAACGATTACGTAAGTTTGCAACACGCAAAATACGTTTTTGCGTAATACCTATCCTTTAATACACTCTTATAAAGTTGTGACAAGATTGCCATCAAATTGTTGGGAGAGTTCACAGATATTGGAGATATTGAGGAACGCTTTGAAAACACTGATTCAGATGGCTGAGAGGTGTCGACGAATAAACGAGGAGAGTTTGAAACGAAGCAAAAAGAAATTGTGAAAAAAAGAAAAGGGAAAATCCGACAGTTGGAATAAAAAGACGGGAGATGATATGGAAAGAAGGAATTCGACATCGGATATTATTGTGATCGGACAGTTCATCAAAACTGCATAATGGGAGTTTATGAATTACAATTTTCATCTGATGTTAATAAAATTAATTTAAAGCTGAAACTTGGACAGTGAAATCAGGTGTTCTTCAATAAACTGTCGTAGTACCTGAAGATATAGCTGATAGCGAAAAATTAAAGCTGTAGAGATTCCAATTAATTTGAATTTGCTTATTTTACAACAATGCTAGTTAAGAAGGATTTCCAAGCGTGGTCGAGTGGTTAGAGCTCCAGGACTGTGATCGATATAGTCTCGATTTAAAACCTACTCGTGCCATTCTGTTGTGTCCTTGGGAACGACGCTTTAGGGCACTGACCCCTGCTTGATTGTTTTGGCAAGCAGTTCTAAATTAAATTCATATCTCTTAAATTACAAACGGACAACAATATCTTGACATCTCCTGAAGCAGCTCAGGTTAATTGCTCACCCTATGAATAGCGCTTCCGTTGCTTTCCTTCGAGTCAGGAGGATAAATATAAAAATAAAATAAATAAATAAGATACGATTTCGTGAACGGAAGCTTTGTGTTTTTAGTCTGCAAGAGGCTATGATATATACCGACCTTGCCAGCCAGGGTGTTGAAGCCTGAGTAGGAGCCTAGAAACAGTGCATTTTTTAAGATCCAGACTTGGGATTTTGTGAAACTGATCCAGCTCGAATTTTTTAAAACGTCACATTTGCTCGTATAGCGCCTGCAATCAATTAAACAGTTAGCGCAAGCACGCTTTAAAACTAGTAAGTCAATCAATCTGCATTTAACTAATAAATATTTTTGATCTATTGTGTGATAGGTCTAGTGTTTAGGCGAAGCAGATGCCTTGGACCATTTTCATATATTTTTATTAGCAAACTTGTAAGGTATAAAAATTAAAATAGGTTTGCTATATCTAATTATACAAAAATATCAAAACTATAAATGCAGAATGCCATCAGAGACTGCCACCTGATCAGTTAATACTTCGAGCTCCGGAACCAGAGTTATGATTTAAAAAGAGAGCTCCGGAGTTATACGGTATATAGCTAGAGTCGCAGCAGCTTTTAGATTAAGCCCGCTTGGACGCCCCAAACGTTAACCTATCCAAACTTCGCGGACCTATATATTCCAAGTCACAACGCCTGTTATTTTGTTATTTCATCCTTGTTTTGTCATGCTCGTTTCTTGATTATATTTTTATATTTATATTTATATTTTTAATTTTTGGATCTCTTAAAAAAGGCACCGTAACTGCTTTTGGTCGGTGAAACTAACCGGGAACCATCTACAGCGCCAGGAGGCGATAAAAAAAGAAACCAAGACGAGATCTCTTCAAGAAACATTAGTAACCACAGGGGTATTCTGGATGAGTTTCGCATAAGGTCACTTTTTGAAGAGTTCTTTTTTATGGTTTCTTCTCTCTGGTTACTTTTTTATTCCATCCTGGCGTCGAAAAGAGGATTCTGAGTTTGTCTCACCGAAAAAAATTGCTTATGATGACTTCTTGAAGAGAACCAACCATAGCCCATATGAAGTGCTTTTGTTTTTGTTTTGTGCATATTGCCAAGCATATGAAGAGAACCAACCAAATTGCCCATACCGGAATCCCCTTTTCAGCACCAGGTTGAAATAAAGAAGAAACTAAGACAAAAAGCATGTCTCAAGAAGCGATAATAACTGCAAGGGGATCCGGGTTAGTTTTGCAAACAAAAATGCTTACGGTGACTTCTTTAGAGACTCAAAAATTTTAATGCCTTATGTTGGCCTAATCATACTGTTGATTGATTTTGAACATACAAAGTTATTTGGAATTTTATCACTTAATGCTTAGTTTTCAATAATCAAATCACGCTTGTCATGTGAAATAGTTTTTTATTTATCTGTGTCTGTCACTGATTGAACAAGAGCTGACTATTCATTTTTTGCATATCAGTGCCTTACTTTCTGGATCAGATGAACGAACTAACAAAATAATATAATTTTGTGTATTTCCCACTAATCCAAGTAAATAAAGCTATTTGCATGGTGTTTATCACAAAAGTATAAATCAATTCATGAAATGGATGCTGGGAAAATGCTTTAATATCACCAAAACATGTGACCAGCTAACCCAAAGGTTTTTACAAAGTGTTACTCTTGTCATTGTTTTTATATAGCCAGTTGATGAAACAGTTCTTTTAGTTGTATAGAGTTTGAGTTTAATTAAATATAAAGTTTTTTTTTTAATGTTGAAAGCATTGCATGTTATGAAAACATTAAGTTTAAAAATGAATCAAGAGTTAAGTTTTGCTGCTTTTGAACAAAGAAGTTTGCTGGCTGATAAAAAGTTTCAATTGTTACATCAACATATGTCTAAACTCCATCAAGATATAAGTAAGTTGCATTTAATTTTTTATGTTTATAACCCATTTAAATCTTTTTGAGTTGTTTTTTGATTTAAATACAGTAATTAGTATATTTACCCCATTGTTTTTTATTAGATTATTACAAAATATTTATACATATAGCAGTGGCTGAAAAAATATTTCTTTTTTAAATTAATTCCAATATAATTTATAAGCTCTTTTAAGGAACAATTTTAAGACTGAAACTTAGGATTTTATAAATTAAGTAATTGCTTCAAATTTAAAAAGTCCATAGTTTTGCGATTAACTATGGCAGTTACATGGATAAAGAAATTCTGTTTTTTAACCATGCAAAGTCAAAAATTGTATTCTAAAAATAACAATAAAAGTTGAATTAAATATACTATTAATCATGGTTAGCAGTAAAACAGTGTTTTCTATCTCATGGCCATTTTGCTGTTCCTAACTTAACTTAATAACTTGTAGCACTTTGTGAAAAAATTTGGTTAATGCTTGGTGATCTGAAAATACTTGCAAAACTCTGAAATGTGCTACTTTGTCACACTTACTTTTGTTTAACATTTTTGTTGACTGTGTAGTATCCAAAGAAGAAAAACGATTAACAAAAGAAAATAAACAATTGTTAGCTAAAGTTTCTTCACTCAAAGAAACACTGATTAAAGCAGAACAAGCAAGTGGACATCAGGTTTGATTTTTTAAAAATATTATATTATATGTTAAATAGCTATTGCAGCACATCAACTATATGCTCACTTATTTTTCACAACTTCTTGCATTTCTTGAAAATAAAATCCCAAGCATTTTTAACCAGGATTCCTAATATATGTTCTTAGTATTTTATTTTCTCATGAACTATCATTGCAATGACCTGCTTAAATATACCTGTTGGATTATACTTTTTTGGTTAGTTTATATTTTTCTGGTTGTTTCAGTGTTCATATTCATGCCAGGGGGGGTGTGCCATTAAAAATGAAAAATGTTGTTTAACTTCACAGTAATAAAACTAGTTTGTTAGCTGTGGGAGGCAAACAACTAAAAAAATGAAAGGTTTGATGTTTTAGCTTGTTGCAGTTAGTTCAATTGCAGCTTGTACATGATAAAACCATGTATACTTTCTCATATGTCTCATTTTTATTCTGTCTCTATGTATTATTATATTTATCTCATGGATTTCATTAGCTCTTAATTGTATTCAAACCAAGTCCATGCAAATTTTGATGAGAGTTTCTTGATCAACTATGAAAATTCTTGTTATGACATAAGTAACATTGCAGTAAGAACAGCATTTTCAACAAAAAACTGTGAATTGTTTTCTTATTGGCAAAGATAAAATTTCACAAAATTTTTATTAGTGTACAGACAATTATTTGGTTTATTAATTACCAAAAAGCCCTAATTAAAAACTTGCAGTACATTTCTAATGCACAGCAATTGAATGTATTTTAAATGTTTTTTTTAGAGATTTGTAATAATGTTTTGCAGAAACTTGTTGGCCAAAGTCCTGTTGAAAAACCTGTCCAGGTAGAACAGTCGAAAGAAGTTCAAAGTTCTGAAAAAACAGTTGCAAAAGTTGCCGAAAAGAAACAGAAAGGTATTAAACCTCGTTTCCACTATGAGCGTGAAAAAGAGCATTCTTTGTTTGTTTTATTGATTTTTTTTGCGCTCGTTTCAATTTTAACCGCACGCTTCAATCAAAGATGAATAAAAGAAACAAAGAATGCTCTTTTCCACGCTCGTAGTGGAAACGGGCCTTTACTTGTGATTTCCATGACAATGATAAGTATGAAACTTTTTTGTTTTTGATTTGAAAGTTAGTAATTACTTTTTGTTTAATATATTGATGTAGTCGATTGAGTAAGTTTTTCTCATTTTGTTGTTTTGTTAATCTAAATCTGGGGTCACCAAATTTTTTCTCAGAGGGCCACATTACTGCGAGATTAACGGCTGCGGGCCAGATGCAAATTGCGAACAGATATACTAGAATTTTCAATGCCATAAATTGAGCACAATAAATAACAAAGTCAGCAGTAGTATAACAAAATTGGGATGGAAATCGATAGGTTGCTGGAATAGCTAACTCCTGCTGTGATGCATCATGTTCTTGAAAAAACTGAGTTTACCACAACTGAGCCATCTAACTACTGTGTAATAAGGCAAGTCACAATTTTCAGAATTAACTTTTTTGAGAAAGTTATGAATTTGGCGGTGATTCAATGCGTGACCCCAATGAAGTTCTTTACAGAAGCAACTGGTTTTAGCACACATGAAATATCCAAGTGTTTTCCACATAGTGCTTACTGATGTATAATACAGTGTAAAAACAGGGCTTTCTGATGTTAAAGTTTTTTCAACTTAGTCATGATCTGTCCCACTAGAACCTGGTTCAGTCCAGCCATGTTTTTTTCTCCATCAACGGTTACGCATTGAAATTGATTCCATTGGAGGTTGTAACTCTGCAAGGTTTTCTGTACTTCAAGAAAAATATCTTCTACAGTTGTTCCGTGCATGATACAAACTGATACCAACTCTCAGTGACCTGGAAATCCAAATTAACACCACGAATGAGTTGTGTTGTGACTTAAACTCGTAAGATCGGTAGATAAGCA
Organism: Diplosoma virens; assembly: GCA_963680785.1. Taxonomy (NCBI): domain Eukaryota; kingdom Metazoa; phylum Chordata; class Ascidiacea; order Aplousobranchia; family Didemnidae; genus Diplosoma; species Diplosoma virens. Next base: position 25,245,710 of record OY796892.1, on the reverse strand, counting down.
GTTGTGACGTAAACTCGTAAGATCGGTAGATTCATCGAGCGTCAGAGAATATATCAAAAAATTTCTGGTTCTCTGGCGTAGTAGTACTACTATGTTCTCTCCTAGTTCTTCTGTTCTCCGCACTGCTGAACTGGCTGAAAGGCTGATATTTGCAAACAAATCGGTTTTTTGGGGACACATACTTTTTGCATTATGCACTCTATAATGTAGCTGCCATCAGTAAATGGTTTTCCTCTCTCAATTATTTTCTGCACGATTTTGTAACTTGTAACAGTAACGGATTCATTTTTAGTAAATAGTTGAATAAATAAATCTCTTCGACCCTGCAAACTACGTTTCGTTGATTGTAATTTTTCAGTGCACAGCTTTCCAGTAAACTTCTAATATTTTGACAGATGTTTGGTTTCATTCTGCCGACGAAGATTATATTTTTTCAAAACAGCAACACTTTTCCTTGCATATCAGGCAGCTAGCTGTACCATTATTGGCTTCCACAAAAAAATACTGTTCTTCCCATTTTTCTTTAAACACTCGACATTCAGAATCCACTTTTCTTTTTTTAGTAGTCATTTAAAGAGTACAGTATTACAACACAACCTAAAAGTTAAATATTTACTGCTGCTTCTGTCAATGGTGTTAAAGTGACTAAAGTTGGATATTTTTACTACTGTAAATAGTCATAATTATTTTTTAGCGTTAAAGGGTCTTCACCCCAGACCTCAATTTTTTCTCCTTAAAATTTATAGCCTACTTTTAGGAAGTGGGCGCTCAACTACCTCATATTGCCCCCTTATAAAATTACGTTTTGTATGGTTGTTTCGGCTTCTGTATTCCCTTTTCAATCTTTGGAGATCTCGCAATAGCATATTTGTCTGTATACCGGTATTATAACTGCTGCTTCCAAGATCCCCTCCCTACTAACCGTGAACTTAAAAAGAAAATGCAAAAAACTTTGCCTGCTACTGTGCTCTCCTTTATAACTAGCTAGCTTTAGCCTCCACAACAAACTGATTAAATCGTTTGAACAAGAGTACAAGCTTCCCAATGATTTCCCAATCATTCTGCTTAGGCTGCGTAGTCTGCTATGGTCTGCCTAAAAACGGAGATATTGCACTGATGAGACAAAGGTGTTTTCAACAATAAAGTTTGTGATGTCATAACAATTGGAAACGTAATCAAAAAATTAAAAAATAATTATTAGTAGATTGTATGCGGCTCAACAACAACGTCCGTCTTTTACAAAAGAATTTGATAACTATATTTCCGTAACAGTTTTAGTTCAGCTTCTTTGAGGCAACATGCAGCGGGCCGGATGAAATCAGCTCGCGGGCCGTAGTTTGGTGACCTCTAATCTAGATCACCAAATTTAATAAACTATTTTCGCTTTTACATAAAATTATGCTCCTAGAAAAAACGAAAGAAGCGAAACAACCGAAGCAGCAAAAAAATGAGCCTGCTTCGGTGGATGTTTCTCGATTAGACATGCGTGTGGCAAAGATAATGTCGGTGAAATATCATCCTGACGCCGACTCGCTTTACGTAGAAGAGATGGAGACCGGAGAGGAAACCATGCGAACTGTGGTCACCGGTGTGGTCAAGCATATTCCTATCGAAGAGGTTGAAATACGAAAAAATTTTTCGAAAAAAAATTTTCGGTAACACCTTTGCTCAACTTGCAGATGCGAGATCGAATGGTTGTTTTAATGTGCAATTTAAAGCCTGCTAAAATGCGCGGTATCGTATCCCAAGCGATGGTTATGTGTGCAAATTGCCCAGAAAAAGTCGAGATCATCGATCCTCCGCAAGGATCAGTACCTGGTGACCGGATCGTTTTCGAAGGATATTCAGGTTACTCTTAATTATGCCACAGATGAATCTCTTTTGTGCCATTTGTCCTTAACTCTTAAATACTTGTATACAGGGTGTTTCAAAAAGAATACGCCAAAATCATCACGTGATATGTCAAAAACGAAAAACAATAGAAAACTCTAGCTTGGACACATGTGTTGTATATACCCTCAAGTTTTATTTCATGTTTTACAAGTGCTCAATGTGGCCACCACCGGCAGCACAGACGACATCAAGCCGATATGAGAATTCGTCCCAAACGCGCCTCAGCATGTCGCGGTCCACCGTGTTGATTGCAGCTGTTATTTGGCCTGCTAGATCCTCGGACTTTACTATATGTGACTTTTTCTTGTGAGGGTATGTTGAAGACAAAATTTGTACTCCATCGCTTCCAGCAAATATCCATGACATAAAAGATCAAATAACCACTGCAATCAACACGGTGGACCGCGATATGTTGAGGCGCGTTTGGGATGAATTCTCATATCGGCTTGATGTGGTCTGTGCTGCCGGTGGTGGCCACATCGAGCGCTTGTAAAACATAAAACAAACTTGAGGGTATGTACAACACACGTGTCCGAGCTAGAGTTTTCTATTGTTTTTCGTTTTTGACATATCACGTTATGATTTTGGCGTGTTCTTTTTGAAACACCCTGCATTATTCTAAAGGGTTTTACGAGTTAAGTTTTGCTTTAAACTTCAATACGCCCGATTACGCTTCTCAACCCTGGTGCCTTACTCAAAGGGGTTGTGTTAATTACTCGGGGCGGCGATTACAGTACCAGAAGTTAACTAAACTTTTCGATTGCTGAAAGTGCTTTTCAACCTTCTATTGCGACAAAAACTTTTTCACTTCCCTTGGTATTATTTCAAGCTGCGGCTTAATGTAGCTTGACAAAATTGGCTACCGAAGAGTCATTAGAAATTTTGGAGTTCACTCTCGCAAAAAGTGTTGTAAAATACGGTCTAAAAAATTGAATCTTTAAACTTGTGCTAGTGTATGAATTTACGCTTAGTTTTACTGCTATTGCAAAGTGCCGTGAGATGTTAAGGAATGGTTTGGTCTTATCTGACGATTTTTATGTTGAAGATTTACTGATTTGGAAAAATTTATTTAGGTACACCTGACGCTCAGCTTAATCCGAAGAAGAAAGTTTGGGAACGTATTCAGCCGGATCTAAGCACTAACGAAGAATGTGTTGCGTGTTATAAAGGAGTTCCATTCACCGTCAAAGGAAAAGGCGTTTGTAAAGTTCAAACACTAAAAAATTGTGGAATCAAATAAATTCTATAAAATACAGTGTTGCCACGCCATAATAAAAATAAATTAAAAATATTTTTTCGTGAATGTCATCAATGAGTCAAATATTAAAAATGACGAAATCACTGTTGATCATTTGGAGGATCATCACTATTCCATTTGGTTTCCGCCCTACATGCCACATTGCCACACTGATGTCCGACTTAGAGAAATCTTTACAAAGGTCCAGTGCAGCGGGCACAAAAGGGTATCTCTACAAGGGGGAGGGACAAGATCCTTTCGTTAAGTATGTGTTCAGGCCCTTGTGCTCGGCGTGCTGGAGACTGCATGGCTCGTTTGCAGCGAAGCTCAGCTGGAAGGATACCTTCTAAGACCAATAAGTTGTCTATTGCGCGCAGACATCTAGTCACAATGCGCTAAGCGTCATTAAAAGGCTTGTTAATGAGGCGAGTGTGGGCACTCCGGTACTCTGCAGTAAAGTGCACCAGGGCCAGAGTAGCAGTGCGCAACGTTGTGGTGCCAGGCACCTCAAAAGCCTAACGCGTGTTGTTAATTTTTTGCGTAGTGACTCATTGTGTCGATGAAACGTGAGCACCCTATCTAATTTTATGGCGAGGTACGTAGGGTCGGCACAGTAAGGAAGGATTAACAGTTGATGCAATAATGATAAATCGAACTTCATATTTGCAAGTCATTTTTTGCGATTATTCGATAAATACCTACAAGCCCAAGTGATACAATTCAGTCCAGCTTAATTTTCTTTTATATCTGCTCTACAAAAAGTAAAAGTACAACTAAAATTATTTAATAATAAACATAATTAAGACTGCGGGATGCGAATTGATCTAAAAAAGTAAATGAAAAACAGGGATTGCAGCTTATTTAATAATGTGTTTTGCGTTAACGCCGCAAGAAACACCAATAGAATCATCCATTAATTAATTTTTCTTTCAGCTTTTACAATTTCGGATATAGAATGCAGCGCATCACTACAAACTTCGGCGCAAGCACAATGGAAACAAAATTGCCAAGCGAAATTGAAACCAAAAAATTTCCTTTTTCAGGCCGGTATCGCGAGTAAAAAAGGACGCAAAGATATTAGAAATATACATGGTGTCCATAAATTATCGTTACAATTGCCAAAGTTTGTCAAAATTTTATTTTTTGAGATATTTTCATTTGGTTTGTTTTATAGTGAAGAAAAATGCTTCAAGTTTTTTCTTTCTTAACAGGTACTTGCGGAAATAATTAGGTTTAAAATTACAATTTATTTAGTGATTAAGCAGAATATTTTTGAATTTAGTAGCGGAAGTAGAGTTCATGAAAATGAGCACTCCTCTGGAAAAAGCCCAGTGTGTTTCCTGGTTTATAGTAACAAAGTCAGACATCAGGGTAAAGTTTAGCTGCGCTTGGATGTCTGACTTTGTCTCTATAAACCAGGAAACACACTGGGCTTTTTCCAGAGGAATGTTCATTTTTATGAACTCTACTTCCGCTACTAAATTCAAAAATATTCTGCTTAATCACTAAATAAATTGTAATTTTAATTCCACAAGTACCTGTTAAAAAAGAAAAAACTTAAAGCATTTTTCTTCACTATAAAACAAATCAAATGAAAATATCTCAAAAAATAAAATTTTGACAAACTTTGACAATTGTAACGATAATTTATGGACACCATGTACTGTATATGCAGCAAATTGCCAAATCAACAACGTTAAAGTGAAACGCTTTTGCAAGATCGCATAAACAGTAGAATTAGTTCTAATTTCTGAACAACAACAGTTTTGTTAGTTAATAGGCCGCTACACGTAAAATTTTGCTTTATATAGGTTAACTAAAACATTGAGTTTTTGAAATGATCAACGTAACTTGGAACCTGATCAACTTTTATCATTTCATGATTAAACGAATATGCGACTAAAACAACTTTTAAAACTGCAAAAAACAAAAGCCACGTTTCAACCATGCAAAATTTAAAGAATAATTACATTTTTATCAAGCCCTTTTTCTTGGGTTAAATTCAATTAATAGCATCGGTGATTTGCGATACAAGTTTAACTGAAACCAACAAAAACAAGAATCTTTTAGATCAAAATACTTAGTTGCAAAACCTTTTAAACACAAAAAAGCAGCTTATTGATAACAACAAAAAAGACAAACATTGTAAACACCGCGCTAACATAACACCATTGCATTTAAATTAAAATTTATATCAAAATTAATTGCTTGAAATCGTATGTAAATTTAAAACAAATGCTTTATTGGGGCTTTAAAACTTCAAATTTCTAAAGGAACAATTTGTTAAAAAGACTTAACAGTGGACGTTATAAAAAAATTTCGACAGTAAACAGTAAAATACTTGTATAAGAACCAAATTTTCCCACCATTTTTTAGGCGCAACGATTCATTTACGCCATTGCAAACTGATGAGCAGCGGCATAACGACCATAAACAAAGTGATAAAGCTGACGTTCAATGTCAGTTAATAAAGAGGAAGCACCAATTCGAAATAAATCGTTTCGAAGCCAATCATTGCCCAATTCTTCTTTCATCAAAATAAGCCAAGTACAGGCATCTTTAGCACTTCGAATACCACCAGCTGGTTTGAATCCAACTTTGTAACCGGTTCTATGATAATATTCTCGAATAGCGCGAACCATAACAAGACCAACAGGAAGTGTCGCATTCACATTTTCTTTACCAGTTGATGTTTTGATAAAATCCGAACCAGCCATCATTGCTACTAGACTTGCTTTGTAAACATTTGTTAGTGTACCCAAGTCACCAGTACCCAAAATAGTTTTCATGTGCACATGTTTACCACATACTTCCTTACAAAGTTTGACTTCATCATAAACACCTTGCCAATCTCCAGCCAATGCTTTTGTTCGAGATATGACTATGTCAATTTCTGTGGCTCCAAGTTCAATAGCTCTTTTTATTTCTTCAACTCTAGTTTCCATTGGGGTTTGGCCTGCAGGAAAACCAGTGGCAACAGATGCAATAGGAATATCCTTACTTCCAATACTTTTAAAGCTTTTGACAACATCAGCCACTCTTGATGGATAGACACATACTGCTCCTACTTTAATGTTTTCATTTTCCATACCTAGTTCTAAAAAAAATATTAAGGATATTAAATTACACATAATAGTAAAATCAACTGAAAAAACTTACTTTCAATAATATCGCTTCTAATGGGATGATTTGCTTTAAAACACAATCGCTGAACATTACTAAAAGTGTCATCACCAGAAAGTGTTGTTAAATCAATGCATGTCACAGCTCGCAAGAGCCATGCAGCTTGCCACTCTTTTTTGACAGTACGTTTAGTTGGCAGAGTTGCAGCTCTTCGATTTACAGCAGGAAGATTGATTGCAACACGTTCCAGCCAATCAAAGTGTAGTTCAGTTCCAGGATTCATTATAATTATTGCATTTAAGTCAAAAGTACAAACTAAAGTTACACAAGTAAAACTCTAAAAATACATTAGTAAAAGTGGATAAACTTAGCTAATTTTTAAAGATGAAGTCAATATAATTCTATTTTGAAAATCTGCAAACAAACATTAAGTGACATGTTGAGCATTTGTGTTAATAGTTAGAAATATTGAATCAAACTCTCTCAAATACAACAAAAATGCAGTCAATAAGGTTTCTTTAGGAATAAGACAAAATTAAGACAAAAACTAAAATATTTTTAAAAACTGATTTTATTAAGCAGTGACAGGTTTAAAAGGGTCTCCTTCATTATATATATGCTATTTCTAACCTTGCAGACTCTGGGGATCTCCCAAAATTCAAAAGAGGATGAACTTGGGCTATAATGAACAAGAATTGTTTAAGTACCCTTAGCCTAATTTAAAAAAAAGTTAATATTTAGACTTGTTAATAACTCCAAAAGTTTATTTTTGTTTGGTCAAGAATTTTTTCAATTAACACCTAAACAAATGGGGGACAGGTTGGGGAAAAAGTTGGAAAATTTCTGCCAGTTACACATAATTTATTACATCAGTATCAAGCAAAACAATCGTGTTAATTTTATTAATAATTTAAAGATTAACTAGCTCGAACAATGGGTACTGTGATAGCCTAAATTAGTGATACTGTGATAACAATGGGTACTGTGATAGCCTGAATTGCTTTAAAAAATTATTTAATCGTAGCTATCCTCGCTCTTCTGATGGTAACTATTTTTCAACATTATTATCCTTTTTTGGACTACTGTTACTGTGTTTTTATTTTAAGAATTTAATGTTGATTTTTAATCAGTTATACAACAATTTTTATGCAGTTTTTATCATTACAATTTGTATCTAGTTATTCTTTTTTGACTTATAAGACAACTTTGCAGGCTTTAATCAAAGTAATCCTGAAACCTAAGCTTAGAGATAAAATTTAAGGTACTAAATTTACTGGTCTCGCTTTAACATTATTATTTTTTTTGTGATATACTGTATTTGGAGAAGCAAGACAGAAAACAATACCAATCAATTCGGCAATCTACTAGCTGCATTCCAAACTGACTGATTTGGTTAGTCTAATAGTGGTTGACCAACTGAAAGATTTTGTTTTTCAATTGACTGGTCAAGAATCCGGATATTGAAGAATGGATAATTCTTGAGTTGGGCGTAATCGTTTACCAGAATTTTGATTTGCTTACATTTAGACTTCTTAATAATTGCTTAAAAAAACAATGCAGTAGAGTATAGAATAATGCATTTTGATTCTCAAATCCGATGATATGAAAGAGAGAGAGAGAGAGAGAGAGATTTTATTTTGCACCTTGCACAAATTTGAAAAACAATTTTGGACAAATGCAGAAAAAAATTAAAGCTAATCACGGGGCAAAGGTCAGGAAGCATCGAATAACCTTCAAGGTTATAAAATCAAGATCCGATCCGGTCCTAACCAACAATAAATATCAGTTCGGATTATCTGGCTCCGACCAAAAACCACCTCAGTCCTGTTCCGATCCGGCTCCGAATCCGGTCCATACTCATCTCTGGTAGGTTGTCGTTGTCGTCGTCGTTTGAAGGGCATCCATTCCAGGTCAGACATAAACAGGACTGGGGCCGAGGGTTTCTCCTTTTACTACCCCAGACTGCTGTACTGCCTGAATCAGATGCTGGCAGTGGTGTTATTAAGCCAGCATCGAGTTTCGTCATCCAAAACCGTCAGACCTCGTGCTCCATGTGGTGCCCGATGTAAGAGCACGCTGTTAGTACATGGTCTGCGGTTTGCTCAAAGGCGCCACATTCGCAATTCGGTGAAGGAACGAGACGCCATTTGTGCATGGACGAATGGAATCGCCCAACAATAGTCCGCAGGCGGTTGAGTTTAACCCAAGCTGCTCGGAGTAAGCCCATCTCAACAGGCTTGGCACCGGTCCCGGGCACAAAAGCACGGAGCCTGGAAGCATTTCCACAGTACTCCGTTTTCCATTTGTGATTTATCCATTCAGAAACGCGGATGCCAAGTCTGGCAAGATTGTCCAAAAGATTCCGCGCAACTGGCACAAACGGACGTCTGGATCTTAGTCTCACTTGGCGAGTACCTGAGGACCCAAGATATGATCGGGGTCCAGAGATCAACGGTGAGCCAAGGAGAGTGTCGCTCCCATTCGGCGAAACTTAGCTGGCTGGATGCCTGAGAGTACTAAGGTAGATGGTCCGTTGGAATGGGACGCAGGCATCCAGTGACTATGCGCAAGGCGTCGTTCAAAACATTGTCGATGAGGCGAGTGTGAGCACTGCGACACCAGACTGGCGCACAGTACTCAGCTGTTGAGTAGACTAGAGATAAGGTGGCTGTGCGTAGTGTTTTAGCACCAGCACCCCATCCCGAGACCATGAGTCGCCTCAGCAGTGTGACGCGCGAGGATAGTTTTTTGCGCAATGGCACTAAATGGTCACGAAACGTGAGCGATCTGTCCAGTTTTACCCCAAGATAAGTAGGGGTTGGACAGAATGGTAAAAGTCTACCGTTGTTGTAGACCTTTAACTCACGTTTGGCCTCTCGGTTATTTAAGTGAAAGTCTGCCGTCACCGTCTTAGTGTGACTGAGCTTCAACCTCCAAGTCTGGAGATACGCTAAAAGTGTGGACATGTCTTGCCTCCTAAGTTCTTCCAGTTTCCAGAAGAGTGCAACGATGCTAAATCATTGGGATAAGCAAACTTTCTGGAAATCATGGAAGGCAGATCGAACGTATAGATGTTAAATAGGAGGGGAGCCAAGACCGACCTCTGAGGAACGCCGTTTTTAAGACGGCGTAGTCTGCTTTGCTTGCTGTCACCGGTGGTAAGGGGTGAAACTTCGATTTCGGACAAGCTCCATAATCATTCTGACCATGTGCTTATCCGGAAGTAGTCTCAGCAGCTTGCAGGTAAGGCCACGGTGCTAGACAGTGTCATAAGCAGCTGTCAGATCAAAAAATACGGCACCGGCCTTGTTTTTAGCCTCAAAAGAATCTTCAGTGTTCTGGGTTAGCAGGACAACTTGATCAACGTTTGACTTCCCGCGTCGGAACCCAGCCTGCTCTTTAGGGAGGAATGGATCGATTAATAGTTCAACGCGGGCGTAGATAAGCCTCTCGAGGATCTTGTAGGGGACACAGAGCAGAAATATCGGTCGATAAGTCTTTGGGTCCCCCACGGGCTTTGTTGGTTTTGGGATCGCGACCACAAGCGCTCTTCTCCAGATCTTGAAAATTTTGAGTCGGCGCAAACAGGAAGAAAGGAAGTCACGTAAGTGGTTAGATTTTGAAGTCCTGGGACTTCAAAGCAGCTCCAGCATGGAGTATAAGCTCTGGGCAGATGGAATCAGGTCCCGGAGCTTTACCTGGTTTTAAATGTTGAAGGGCAGCAGCAAATTCTCTCTGTGAAAAATTGTCAGAGATATTTACTTCGTCTGGTGTTGTGGCCCTCCAAAGGTCAGACACTTCTTGAGAGACAAGTCGAGATGATTTGCGATCAACAGCCTTGTATTTCCCATTTCTAACCAGCTGAGATGCAATAGCATTGGCTGAAACGGGACAGTGACGAGGAGAGTGTCGTGACCTACCACTAAGGTTGTTTAAAATGCTTTTCGACTAGAGTATGAGAAGTCGATGCTGCGAACTGTCTCGGACCATCGATCCCTCCGCTTCCAGTTAAGCTTGGCAAGCAGAGCTGTAGCAGCCAAACTTGAGTCGTCTCCCTGAGGAGACTGCAGGAAGGTTTTATAGAGGGATTCACACTCTGCATCCCAACACGGAATATAATTATTTTGATATCCCCGTAGGATAGTCTTCTTGCCTGCTTTCTTAATGGTGTTATAGATGTCCTGGTAAGCCGCATCCACATCAAGTGAATCAGGCGGCAACAAAGTCTTTGTGAATTTATTCGTCAAAACAATGTAGTGACTCCATTTGGTCTTTCGGAAGTTCCATCGCTTAACAGGCATGCTTGGCACTGCCACAGTAAACCTTGGCGGTGTAATAAGCGAGGGTTGATGTTGTGACCTGGGAAACTTGTCAAGGACACGTCTATCCGGTAAGCAACTGCTTGGACCTACGCTAGCGAATGCTAGATCCGGATTGGTTCCAGTGTTCCAGCGGCCCGAATAAAAACTGGCAGCGTCCTTGGCATTATATAGGAGGGCAAGACAATTAATACTTGCCCAGCCAGCCAAGCACTCACCGTCCCGATTGTTATCATCGTAATCCAGTCAGCATGACGACAGTTAAAATCGCCAGCGTAAAGACAGGGGTGAGGAAACACTGGGAGATCCAGGGTTCGCAATCACGTTGGTGGTGATTTGTAGACGTTGACTATTTTATAGCTATCAACGTCCACACACAGCCACTCGATCTTCGATCTCGGTGGAGATTGGTCCAAAAGCGTGTATCTCAGTCGCTCGTGGACAAAAGTGGCAAGGCCATGCTTCCTGCTTAAAGAAGACCCAGCTAGTTGGTAGTTTGGAAATACCAACTTCTCTGCATCAGTGCAGTGGGTCTCCTGCAGTAGGATGACTAGTGGCCCAGACTGCATAGCGAGGTGAAGAATATTCATCTTACTTGCAGTGAGGCCTTCAATGTTCAGCTAAAGAATAGTGGGTCTTCGGAACTTGTTGGCAATGTGCCCTGAAAAGGGCAGCTTTATCCTGTCATTGCCCCGTCCTTAAAAGGACGTTTGCCGATTAGCAGACCCACACTGAACATCGGAATGGGTGGATACCCTTCCATTTTGGTAGGTTTGGTTTCGGTCTGTCATCTTTAAGACCAATGAACAGATTTACTAGCGGCCCAGGCTATGAGAAAGCACCTACCATCTGGCCAGTTCTGATAGGTAAGATGCTTGGATGTCGCTTAAGATCTTCTGCAACTTTTTACTTTTTCTAGAGCGGTGAATGTTCAACTTACCCTGTCTTCCCCAACAGCAATAACTTTTTTTCTAAACTTAATTGGGTTGTCGACTTTAGATGTTTCCGACTTCTATTAGTCCACTCTGAAATTAGTGAGAAAGGATGCGTGTATGATGTCAATTTAGTTTTATTTTAACACGTTGACTACCATTTACGGGATAATCGTAGTATAGCGTTTGTTCGAGTATACTCGAAGTTGGCACCCGTACAAGTACTTAGCACTAGTACGTTTGGCATTTTTGAGCAGTTTTGGCAAAAGCCGGTCGGCAGTCAACGTGTTAAAGGCCAAGTCGCGCCTGAAATTAGTGTGCTACAAAATAATAACATAATTATTTAATGAAAAAGTTTGAGCACGTTTTTTAAAGTAGCAATTATTAAATTATGTCAAATTTTTGTATTCAAATTCTTGTACTGAGTTGGGAAAGCATCAAATAAAAAACAGGATCAACTATATGACTTCAAGTACCGAATAAATTTAAAAAAATGTTTACTCTTTTCGTTTACAAATCCATACCACATTACAGTCAAAGCGAATTGCTTAGACTATTTTCTCGCTGTTGTACTGTTTTTTCATTAGTTTTCTGTTGCTTTTTTGCTACTTAATATTTGTTGAATCTTCAAAAATAACCCATCACTAAATTTAAGATTGCAGTTGGCTTGATAACCCTATATTTTTCTTCGCTGTCTTGTGTGTAAGACCCCTAAAAAGTCTGTCGTGATTTGTTTATGCTTAATGCGTGGTTGAACAGCGATAGAACAAATTTTCCCCACAACTTTCAAAAGTTTGGGCAGAATCATAATTTTTCGAGCAGTAACAGAAATTATTTGGGCAGAACAAATTTTTGGGCGCCAATAGCGACTATATTTGCGCAGGACAAACCTTCTAATCCAAAAATTGGAGTAAGATTAGAAGTAAAGACCTATTTTTTTAATTTTTAACTTGATAATGAAAATAGTGAAGTTGGCGAAGGCATTTTTTAGTTTTTACCCTAAACTTGGGAAAAAATTTTTTCTCCTTTCAAAAAGTGCTTGAAGATTGTGATTGCGACAAACGTCTATAAAATTTGACCAAAACTGTGGGCCTATTGCCCCCTTCAAACAATTTTTTACTAGTACAGCCTATGGGATATACTGGAACTTTCAGAGGTGCTTTCGTTCATTGGGTTTGCGTATTGGTTCTTATAGTCATTTATCTGAAAGACGTGTCTTAGACAAATTCCCCTGGTAATTAACATCGACTTTTGCTTTTTACATCACCAAAGTTTGCTTTGCTAATGCCAAGCATGCTTGTTAAGCGATGCTTCCAGAAGACTAAGTGAAATCACTACATTTTAACGAACAAATTTGCAGGCTTTGTTGAGGCCTGATTCACTTGATGTGAATGCGGCTCATCAGGAATTTTGTAACATCATCAGGAAAAACAGTAAAAAATTAGAACCACCTCACGCGGTCATCAAAGCAACAATATTTCGTGTTGGGAAGCGGAGTGTCAAACCCTCTACCAGCAGTGTCCTCAGGGAGACGACTTAAGTTTAACTGTTACAGCTTCGGTTTTTATATTTTTATTTTATTTTATCTAGAGCAATAAGCAGGGGAAAGTGTCGTAAAGTGTCTTTTCCAAGTGATTCTGTTCAGTTCCAACTTATCTTGGGGTGAAACTGGGCAGATCACTCACGTTCCGTCACCTTTTTCCAGCAAAAAGCAGCTTAAACTGTCTTTGCACGTCACAACTGCTGAGGTGACTTACAGGATTAGAATTGAGTGCTGGTGCCAAAATACTGCGTACAGCTGCCCTATCTCTGGTCTACTCAACGGCTAAGTACTGCGGAACAGTTTGATGTTGCAGCGCACACACTCGCCTCATAGATAATGCCCTAAATGGTGCCTTGCGCATTGCCTCTAGATGCCTATGTTCCACTGCAATAGACTACCCACCTATACCTTCAGGCATCCAGGAAGCTGAGCTTTACTTACTAAGAGCAACACTCTTCTTGACAAATCTTAGAACGCAGGACCCTGACCATATACCACACGGTTTATTAAAATGGGTCCAGCCAAGTGAGACTAAGGTCTGGACCCCTTTGTACCACCTGTGCGGAATTTATCAAAAAACCTCGTCGAACTTGGTATTCGCACTGCCCAGTAGACGAATCATAGATAGAACATAAAGTACTTTGATAATCCAGGCTTCGTGCTTTCAAACCAAAATTAGGCCTATTTATTTATATTATTATTTTATCTCTATATTTATCCTCCTGATTCGCGGGAAAGCGACAGAGGCGCTAATATATTGGGTAAGCAATTACCCCGATCTGCTTCCGGAGATGCCAAGGTATCGGTGTCCACTTGTAATTTAATGGAAACATGAAATTTGAACTGCTTGCCATGACCACCAAGCAGGGGAAAGTGCCACAAAGTGTCTTTCCCAAGGACACAAACAGAATGGTGAGAATGGGTTTTGAACCGAAACCATGTTGATCATAAGCACAGCGCTTTAACCACTCGACCACACTGCCGACATTGATTAAGTATAAATTGTTGGTACAGCTATAACTATTGGAATGGGCTTGCCCCAAACAGCTTGGATTAAGCTTAATTTGCGAACTATTGGGTGTTGGGCGGTTTCATTTGTTCATGGACAAATGAGGTCACGCTCTTTCACCAAATGGCGGGAGCGATGCCACCGAACAAACCGCAGACGAAATCGTATCAAGGTGTCTTATACATCGGGCACCACATGGAGCACAAGGTATGACGGTTCCTTGTGCTCCATGTGGTGCCTGCTGGCTCAACACCATTATTGGCTCAACACCATTACTGCTGGCATCTGAAATGGGCAGTACAGCAACCTGGGATGGTAAAAAAAGAATAAACTCTCGGTCCCAGTCCTGTTCCGTCCGACCGGGACTACATGCTATGACGACAGTGACTCGAGTCCAGTTTTTAAAAGATACAAGTTGAATTCAAGTCCACTTGTAAAATTTTAGAAGGACTCGGATAGACTCGAGTCAATAAATTATTTTACTTAGATCATTATAGTTAGTGAGATTATTTTATTTGTTAGATTTATGAAACTTAAATCTGGATTAAATACCAGTGTTCCAGCGGACAGAGGAAAGCTCCCGGCATCTTTGGCATTATGTAGAAGGGCAAGACTATTAATACTTGCCAATCAACTAAACACTCATCGTCCGCACTGCTATTGTCGTAACCCCCTTTAACGTTCCGACAGTTGAAATTGCCTGCGTAGAAACAGGGTGACGTAACTCTGGGATATCCAGGGATTGCAATAGCGGTGATGGAGGCTTGTAGACGTTAATTACATTTTGTAAACATCAACGTCTACGCATAGTCACTCAATCTCCGACTGAACGTCTACGCACAAGCTATTTGAAAGTTTAAAAGTACTAACTTTTCTGCATTATAATGCCGCAAGTCCTTTGTAGTAGGATGAGGAGTGCCTCAAACTGCAAAACAAGATAAAGGAGTTTCAGCATTCAGCTGGAGATTAGCGGCCTAGTGGGCCTTGAGAACTTGTTGGCAATGTACCCTGAAAAGAGCAGTATTTTACTTATATAGCCCCATCCTGAAAAGGACGTTGGCCAATTAGCGCACCCTCGCTGAACATCGGAATGGATAGATGCTCTTGTTTGGCAGTTTCAATTTTGGCATGTCGCGCAGAAAAAACAGACTTACTTAGGCCCAAGACTGCGAGAAAACAATTGCCATCTGGCCTGACTCGAGCCATTAAACTTTGTAGTACAAATTAACTTTACTCTTTTTGGAGATGTTTCAAATGATTTAACGAAAGAGTCGAACTTGTAGTTTATCGATCAAAAACCAAAAGCGGTGGTTTGACCTTAACACCACGCATTATGGGAAAAATAAAAGACTTGTTTTATTATTACATTAGTTTTTATTTTTCAAGAAAAAGAATAATAAGTTGATTTCGTTGATTTCAGAAAAACACTTTTGATCCGATTTAAAAAGATTTTCTAAAATACTTTAGTTTCGACAAACAGCAAATTTTAATAAATTGTCATCAATTTGTATTGTTGTCGTTTACTTCTTTGTCGAAAGCTCAGTTGGAACTCAACTAAATGGCGACAGAAACAACGACATTAAAAAAAAGTTCTTAATGTTTAAAAGAAAATTTGTTCAAGTAGCTTTTACGTTTTTGGTACGTAAGTTTATTCAAGTTGCTGACTATCGAAAAAACAATCTCAAAATGTTAAAATTTATCTATTTCACCTTGTTAATTAATCGTTTATATGCTCAAAGTAAGTTTGAAAAAGTTGCATAATTTTTCGTTAGAAAAATTTTAGATACGCAATGTTAAATAGCTTCATATATAACAAAGTCAAAGTAAATTTGTTTAAAAATCGTTAGTAAATCAAAAGAGTAACGTTTCTAATAGCAAGGAAAAAATGAAAGTTGGCAATTTTATCAAATATGCAGCGCGATTGCAAGAGCTGCGAACTTGATTAACATTTATTTCAATTCAAGCTGGAGTTCGAGCTTACAAATTATTTTAAATAATTGTTTGCTTGTCGGAATATAAATTAAAATGTATCAAGTTCAAGCTCATGTCCAAGTTTTAATAGTCTCAACCAAGTTTAATCTGCAATTTTATATTTTATTTATTTTATCTCTATTTATCTTCCTAACTCGCAGAAAAATGTCAAAGGCATACATAAACTTAGGGCAACCGTTAAGCGATTACTCTGACCTGCTTTCACAGATGCAACTTCTAGTTAAAATTTTTTATTTAAAAATATGATCAAGATTTCGAGCTATATGCTAAGGCAACCAAGCAAAGGAACGCGTGCTAAAGTGTCTTCCCAAAGGACACAACAGAATGACGGGAGTGGGTTTTTAACCACGACTGTCTCGATAACGTTCGTCATCAAAGCGGCGCTCTTGTCAAGTCGCCACGCTGCGACAATTCAGCAAATTAATGAAATTTTGCAATGTAGGGTATTTCGGAAATTTGATACTTGGAAATCGCCTCAACTTGGTAGAGTTTTTTGCAAAACAACATAATGATAGAAAAGCAACGTCTTAGTTTTCATTGTCACCTTTTTTTTGCAAAAAGCAAAATTTTTTTAAAATTATTTTTCGAACAACTTGTAATTTTAATCGCTTTTTTCTTTTAAGTTTGATTTTCGCAATTACAATTTTTTAAACTGTTTTTAGACTAATTGTCACTGTATTGTTTACACTTCGCTTAAAGGTGTTATCCTTTAAAAGAGTAAAAAAATGCAACAGCTCTGGGTAAAAATTGAAGAAAACAATAAAATTTGAACAAAAAAAGTTTTACGTAAAACTTTCGGCAGTAATTTTATACTTTTACAATTTTCAGCAATGGTTCAAATTTTGTCGGAGGGAAATTTCAGCCCGATCTTAGAGCAATCCAATTTAACAGTAACTTGTCAAACAACAAATTTAGAAGGAAAAACCGTTCGCTGGAGTCACAACGACCGGGAGATTGCTCTGGTTGCAAACGGAGACAACATCGTATTTTTGGTTAGATTTCATTAAAAATATTTTTTCGATCCTTTTGACCAAGTATTTTTTTAAATTGTTCATTGTCGTCGTCATCGTATGGAAGGACATCCACTGCGGTCAAGCATAGACAAAATCAGGGCCGAGAGTTTATCATTTTTTACTACTTCAGGTTCCCGTACTGCCGGGATCAGATGCTAGAAGCAATGGTGTTGGCCATAGATCATGATTCATTCAGAACTGACAAACTTCTTGATCCATCTGGTATCTGATGTATAGGTTATACTGTTTGGACGTGCTCTGCAGTTTGTATAGTTGCTCTCGCATTCCGGTGAAAGAGTGAGTCTCCATTTGTGCATGGACAAATGGAACAGTCCAATCTCGATCTGCAAGCATTTTTGGGAAGCTTATACCAATAGGCCTGATACTGGTCATGAGTGTGAAAGTTCAAAGTTGGATGTACTCTCATTTATTTTTTCATTTTATCTCAATATTTATCCTCCTGATTCACATAAAAACGTTGGAGGCACTATGCATAGGGAAATTAATTACCCCAATCTACTTCCAAAAATTCCAAGATAATGCTATCCGGTAGAATTTTTTTATTTTGTTTTTTAGTTTTATAGAGATATGATTGAAATTTAGAACTGCTTACTAAAACCGTTAGGCAGGATAAAGTGCCATATAGTGTCTTTTTTAAGAACACAACAGAATGGCTCGAGTAGGTTTTAAACAGAGACAAAGGCGATTACAACTATTACAATTAGGGCGCTCTTGACCACTCGACCACGCTTCTAATATTAATAGTGCTCCGTGTTCTATCTGTGACTCGTCCACTGGGCAGCGCAAACATTGAATTCGGCAAGGTCGCTTAGTAGTTTGCGCGCAGCTGGTACAAGTGGGTGTCTAGATCTTAGTCTCATTAATGGGGCATCTGAGAACTTGTTTGAAAGACCATGTAGTATATGGTCAAGGTCCAAAGTGCCACGTTTACTCAAGGGAAATGTTTTAATTTTTTTATTTATTTTTATTTTATCTCTATATTTATCCTCCTAACTCGTAGGAAAGCGACGGAAGCGCTAATACATAGCGTAAGCAATTACCCCGACCTACTTCCGGAGATGCCAAGATATTGCTGTCCGCTTATAATTTAATAGAGATCTGACTGTACTTTAGAACTGCTTGCCAAGACCACCAACCAGGGGAAAGTGCCGTAAAGTGTCTTTCCCAAGGACACAACAGAATGGCGCGAGTGGGTTTTGATCCGAGACCATGTTGGTCATGAGCACGGCGCTTTAACTACTCAACCAGGCTGCCGACAACGCACCCATCTGCCGAAAACCACTCGACCACGCTGCTGTTGCTTTTGGTCGGCGCTGCTCAGCTGCCTGGATGCCTGAAAGTATAGAAAGAAGATCCGTTGGAGTGAAACGCAGACATCCCGTAAAAATGAGCAAACCGTTATTCAAGAAACTGTCCTGAAATCTGGTAATATCTTCATTTCAAAAAATTTAACTCTTATACCAAAGGTTTCCAATCAGGGATACGCGAGAACATTGCAGGAAGAGGGAGTCAATTTATTAATTTTCATAAAAACATCTGTTTTTTTATTTATTTCCAACATCTTTTTACTTTCAATTTGATTTAAATGAAATATTGTTTCAATTAAAGTGATCACTTTTTTGTCTTAGCTTAATTTTCAAATGGCCTACTTTATAATTAAAGGTGTACTAAAGGGTGCAAAAAATTTTAAAGTTTTTTCAGAAAATCTTGTCTCAAACAACATATTAATAATTTTCAAACGTTGAAAAATTTTGTTGAAACATATATTGCTGTTGAAACGCAGGACCCCAATGACAGAGCAAAATATTCTTTACGTGGCGGTGATAGCAAAGGAGGAAATTTTACCTTTACAATTCACAATGTTTCGGTGGATGACGTTGGTGATATTACTTGTGAAGTCAACGAAATCACTCCTAAGCGTTATGAAATCGATGTTTTTAGTAAGAATTATTTCAAACCATGTTTTACTTTATTACCTAATCGCATTTGACTTAGTGGATAAAGTTGCACAGTAGCTTGAAAGGAAAATTGGCAGATCATTTTACTAACTTAAAAATCGAAAATCGTTTTTCTTCCTTTCTTGAAATTCGAAAATCTTTATAAATGCAAGTTTGTTTAATTTCACAAAATTAAAGCAAAAGCATGATATTACAGTAAATCGTTTACTAAAGGCAGATCTAAGCAACCATACAAGCAATTATAGCAAAATTCTTTTTATTTGCAAAAGAGAAATATCAACACTTTTCAAATGAAACACAGTTTTTTAACTCATTAGTCGCTACATAAAAGTGTTTGACGGTTTAATTTGCTTGGGCCGACATTTTAGTACTTCACAAACCTTTTAATTACTGAATAAAAAAAATCATGCACTGAAAATAATTTCTTTAGAACGATAGTTTTTTAAAATAACAATTTTGTCAGCATTTTAAATTGGTTTAGAATATCCGGAGAAGCTTTTCCTATATTCAAACCAAGTCGTGTTCGATGGAAGCCAACCGTCTGGACTTTACGTTGGCTTTAACACGTCACTTAACCTGTCGTGTTTGGCTTTGGATTCTAGACCCGCGGCAAATATCACGTGGTTCATCAATAACACAAGGGTGTTGAGCTCTTTTATTGAAAAGCGTGTGGTTGAGGTAAAATACTTAGTGAAAAAATTTATGTGCCTGTAAAAACAATTCAGTGGAACTCAGTCGGGAGTTTTTTGTAAATTTGTTTTTTGTTTGATGTTTTAGAAACAAGGACTTTATAACACAAGCAGCTTTCTGTATTTGCCTCCAGAATTTTATCGAATTTTTGGATCTCAAAACAATGAACTAGTTGTCACAACTTTTTCTCCAAATTTTTCGAGAGAAACTGTTTTTGGTATGTAATACTATTTGGTAAAAGATTATGCAATTGATACATTTGACTATTTTAGTTTAAAGTCAACTACAATTAAAGAATAAAAGCATGCTGGAGCTGCTTTGAAGTCCCAGGACTTTAAAATTTAACCACTTACGTGACTTCCTTTCTTCCTGTTTGCGCCGACTCAAAATTTCCAAGATCTGGAGAAGAGCGCTTGTGGTCGCGATCCCAAAACCAACAAAGCTCGTAAGGGACCCAAAGAGTTATCAACCGATATCTCTGCTCTGTGTCCCCTACAAGATCCTCGAGAGGCTTATCTACGTCCGCTTTGAACCATTAATCGATCCATTCCTCCCTAAAGAGCAGGCTGGGTTTCGACGCGGGAAGTCAAACGTTGATCAAGTTGTCCTGCTAACCCAGAACACTGAAGATTCTTTTGAGGCTAAAAACAAGGCCGGTGCCGCATTTTTCGATCTGACAGCTGCTTATGACACTGTCTAGCACCGTGGCCTTACCTGCAAGCTGCTGAGACTACTTCCGGATAAGCACATGGTCAGAATGATTATGGAGCTTGTCCGAAATCGAAGTTTCACCCCTTACCACCGGTGGCACCAAGCAAAGCAGACTACGCCGTCTTAAAAACGGCGTTCCACATGGATTGGTCTTGGCTCCCCTCCTATTTAACATCTATACGTTCGATCTGCCTTCCATGATTTCCAGAAAGTTTGCTTATGCTGATGATTTAGCATCGTTGCACTCTTCTGGAAACTGGAAGGACCTGGAGGGGATATTAAGCCAAGACATGTCTACTCTTTCAGCGTATCTCCAGACTTGGAGGTTGAAGCTCAGTCACACTAAGACGGTGACGGCAGCCTTTCATTTAAATAAACGAGAGGCCAAACGTGAGTTAAAGGTCTACAACAACGGTAGACTTTTACCATTCTGTCCAACCCCTACTTATCTTGAGGTAAAACTGGACAGATCGCTCACGTTTCGTGACCATTTAGTGGCATTGCGCAAAAAACTATCCTCGCGCGTCACACCGCTGAGGCGACTCATGGTCTCGGGATGGGGTGCTGGTGCTAAAACACTACGCATAACCACCTTATCTCTAGTCTACTCAACATCTGAGTACTGTGCGCCAGTCTGGTGTCGCAGTGCTCACACTCGCCTCATCGACAGTGTTTTGAACGACGCCTTGCGCATAGTCACTGGATGCCTGCGTCCCACTCCAACAGACCACCTACCTATATATATACTCTCAGGCATCCAGCCAGCTAAGTTTCGCCGAATGGGAGCGACACTCTCCTTGGCTCACCGTTGATCTCTGGACCCCGATCATATCTTGTATGGTCTTTTAAGTGCATCCTCAGATACTTGCCAAGTGAGACTAAGATCCAGACGCTCGCTTGTGCCAACTGCGCGGAATCTTTTGGACAATCTTGCCAGACTTGGCATCCGCGCTTCTGAATGGACAAATCACAAATGGAAAACGGAGTACTGTGGAAATGCTTCCAGGCTCCGTGCTTTTGTGCCCGGGACCGGTGCCAAGCCTGTTGAGATGGGCTTACTCCGAGCAGCTTGGGTTAAACTCAACCGCCTGCGGACTGGTGTTGGGCGATTCCATTCGTCCATGCACAAATGGCGTCTCGTTCCTTCACCGAATTGCGAGTGTGGCGCCTCTGAGCAAACCGCAGACCATGTACTAAAGCGTGCCCTATACATCGGGCACCACATAGAGCACGAGGTCTGAGGATTTTGGATGACGAAACTCAATGCTGGCTTAATAACACCACTGCCAGCATCTGATTCAGGCAGTACAGCAGTCTGGGGTAGTAAAAGGAGAAACCCTCGGCCCCAGTCCTGTTTATGTCTGACTTGGAGTGGATGCCCTTCAAACAACGACGACGACGGTTGCTTTAGATTTTGAAATAATGGTAGCTATTCTTTTATCCGTATTAATATCATAGTTTAAAAGTGGTATTGTTTCTTTTTTAGAATTCATTAAATCACCCAATCTTTTATCCTTTTATTCGTTTATCCAATCCGTTTTATCCCCGGGCCCTGTTTAGTCTTGATTTTTTGCCCCATTCACAAGCGTTACAGTTTGAAAAAGGTTAAGATAAAGCAACGCTCAGGGTCGAATTAACGTTTTGATGCATTTGGGGATCTATGGCAGTCAAAAGCATATACACTTTTTTCCGTTCATTGCATCTATCACAATTAAAACAAAATAGCAGCTACATGTATATACGAAGAATGTCTTTTTAGGCCTAATTATAAAAGACATTAAATAATAGTGCATGTTTTCTGGATTTAGAGAGTAAGTTCTTAATAATGTCATCGATGTCTACCTTTTTCAAGATTTTGTTTTCAGTGCAGAAGCTAAGAAATTCATTCTTTTTTGGTCCATAAATGAATGTAGTTGATTCTTAACTCTTGAATCCTGAAATCTCTTTGTTCACTTGCTTTTGAAGACGCTCAGCTAGAAAAGTATCGTATTCAGACATAACTCCAATATTCCTAGGAAGAATTAACTTTTTTTACAGAACCAACCAACTCGTTATTTCTACAAAAAAGGTTTATAGGAGTTTTACTACGCTTAAAACTTTAACCATGACTTTACATCATTTTTTGTGAGATTTTTTTTGCTCCTCAAGCTTTGTAAATGCTCGTTTTTTGCCCTGCGAGAGATCAACACGGAAAGATAACAAAAATATTTTTCAAAAAATTTGTGCCTGGCCAAGTTGCTTTTTGCTCATTTGTAATTGCCCCAATGTATCTTGATGTCAGCATGATATTGACAGAAGCAAAGCAAAAAGTTCGTACATAATGCAGTAAAGCTTTCTGATGAAAGTGAATAGCACAACCAATCGCGTTTTACTTTTTCATCTTTCTTTTATTATCTCAAAAATAAGGTCTCAGCACAATGCGGTTTGGATTTTTTGCCGGTATAATCCATGTCTATGAGGTAGAAAAATCTGAATCAAAATGTTAAAACTCTAAACTTCCTATTTGGTAACAATAATCCTTCTGAATAAAATTTACATTCCAACATCGAACAACCATTTCGTCCCTGACAATTTTTTTCCTTATGCAAAGCTGGTTCTGTGAAAAAATTTATAAACTTAGCTCCGCAATACAATCACAAAAAACAAAAAATCTGTTGCATTATTGGATTTTGATCCTGAATTATTGGTTTTGGATTTTTTAACAAGAAAAAGACAGTCTCATTTTTTGATTCTGCAATAGCGTTCTGCAGTTTCTTTTCAGTTTTTTTCTATATATCTCTTTTCCCAAAAGTTTTTGTCCTTTTTCACCTCTTTGTCTAAAATCTACTTTAGCTAAAATCAACCAACAAAAGCAAAAATTTATGTAAACGCGCTAAATTTTAGGTATGTTAACCAAATTAGTCTATAGTCGACTTTAAAAAGATTCATTTTTTAGATTCGCAATTTAGTAAGCTTTCACATAAACTTATACTTATTTCATAAGGTTTGATCTAATGCAGAAAATAATCTTGCATACCAATCTCCCAGTAAATTATTTTTTAACACTGTGCCACGACATTTTACAATGGTTTTGTTTGCACTTGCATACGATAGATACTGTATAACTAGGCCTATGTGAAAGCAGCTCAAGTTTATCTAAATTTGATAACTACAGTATTTGCGCGGCACGCACGCACACATAAAACTGTGCACGCGGCGCTGTTGACAGATTCACTAGTCTCGTACTTGTAGTTCGTGTATCTCTAAACCAGTGTTCTCCAACCTTTACAAAAAGCGACCCAAGTTAAAGAATTTATTAACAATACCAATACACGCGACCCCAAAGCAAATACAAAATGATTCAATTACAAATTTAAAATGTTAATAGCTATAGATCAGCGGTTCCCAAACTTTTTTTTCACGGCGGCCTTTGAAAACTTAACAATACTCGCGGCGCCGTAATGAAAAAAAGATATTCAGTTCAATTACTTCTTTGAACAATCTTTCCGAAACTCATAGTGTTCTCTAAAAAAAAAAAAAGTCTCCACTTCGATTTCATCTCTGATTTCCCTATTTTTCTCCAAAAATCAGGGTGTTCTCTAAAAAAAAAAAGGTCTTCACTTCGATTTCATCTCTGATTTCCCTATTTCCATCCCAAAATCAGGATGTTCTCTACACATTTTAGCTCAGGCTAATGTGTAGAGAACATCCTGTACACATTTTAGCTCAGAAATTTCAAGTGCAGAATTCCAGTAATAAAGCGACCCCACAAAATATTCAGGCAACCGTATTTGGGGTCGCAACCCACAGTTTGACGAACACTGCTCTAAACTACAACTCCATTTTTTTCAAGAAGATTACCTTAATTATTTTTAGTAAGTTGCAATTGGCGGGGTATGTTTTTGGTGGGTCTGGGGCTACAGCCTCTTTAGCTCGCCTTAATCCGATACTGGCTAGGTTGCATTTCTAGCACCTTAACTTTGTAGTCTAAAATCAAATACTTTACTGCAGTTTAAACATAAGATTAATCATTTAACTAATGATTATAAGATTGCCAAGGTCAGAAACATTTTACAATCAATTAGATAAATTTAGAGTGGAACGCGTTGCATTGATCCAAAAAAAAAACTGCAGAAATGTATTCATTAAGTTGTTTTATGAAGAGAATATTTTTAATCATTAAATACATTTTGCCAAGTTTTTAGACAAAAACACATTCTTATAGTTTTGTAAAACCTTAGTTTGATGAAAACATATGGCAATATTGCAATTCTTTTTAATGTTGTATTTCTTGAAAAATTTTTGTTTAAATTTTTCTAAACTCTTACTCAAATATTTTTTGACAGCTATAAACACTTTTGGAAATGAAAACAAAACGAAAATGGTAAGGAGTTTTCATCCAGAGCAACATCAACACGAGGACGCCGCCCGAAACGACAAAAAGCTGAGTGCATTGGTCACATGTCAGGCTGAAATTGAAAACGAATTGTTTTCACAATCACTGCTAATAGTAATAGGTCAGTAGTTTGGCTACAAAGAGAGTAAAAGCTATATTGACGTTTCCGATTATCATAAATTTTTTCACAATTTAACATCAAAAGCAACAAAATGTTAATAATTCTAAAAGGTAAAAAATAGGGTATATTTTAAGGTATTGGGCTATAAAAAACAGCCGATTTTTACAGATTTCGGCTTAATTTTAATAGGCTTTACTAGAGATAGTGTTCTATTCAATAATGATGATTAAATCAATTAAGTTTAATTTGCATGAGTTGTAAATTTTCAATCTTAAACTTATAAAAATATTTACCATATGATATTTAAAAAATTTATAACGGGTTGCTTTTATCTACGCAATAATTAGGCCACATACTTATTAGTTACTGCTTGTACGTGATTACAAAAACTTTAAAACAAATTTTTATAAAACAATTATAACTAAAAGTACATTTAAACCAACAGCAATTTTTTAATTTTTTATAAAGCTGAAATCCCAGCTACCAAGCTAAACCGAGTTTTTATGAATTTTTTTTCTTTCAGGTGAACAAGAAAGAAGCAATTCTTCGTCGCTCAATATATTTTCCAGAGCTTCTGTTTTGTTGTTGTTTTTGGTGTTAATATTCAATTGCATTTTTCTTTAATGAAGTTACTGCAGCAAAGGCTGTGTCCATAAAAACAATTTAAACAAATAGTATTTACAGAGAATGTGCGCTTCAATGAACCATAAGTAAATATTGATATTTTGTTCTTTAATTTGTTGTGTGTGTAATTGGGTCTTTTTTTACTGTAAAAATTATCGGCGCATTTATAATTTTAATTTGCAGACTACAGTTGTGAGAAAACAGCACGAAAATATGTTATCTGCGGTGTTGAAGCCGAGCTCAATCCCTGTGTGATTACAGGTTTTGAACTGTGATCAGGAACATTCTGCTTGCTCCGAATTATGTTCAAAGAGCTGTTTATTTAAGGAGAAAATATCTACGGCTTTTGCAGCGCCTATCGTTGCATTGCTGGACCCACACGAGCGGCATTGTGCATTACACAGTAACACACGCCGGTGACCAGACAGTTGGAAATGTATAGAAGTTGTAAGCAGACAGCACTAAAAAGTGCTATCACTAAAAAATGCTAAAAAGTGCACTAAAGAGTTAGTCACTGGTAAATGATCGTTTGAGAAAATAAATATTGTAAGCATGAAGTTCTATTACGTTAAAAAAGGATAAACGCCTAAAAACTAAATAAAAACTTTATTGGAATGGTTTTTCATTTTGCAAAATTTAATTTAATAATAGTGTTGTATTTTAAAACCCTCCTTGTGGTCGCGAGACACATATGAAGGTAAAAAAATGCAGTCAAATTCTTCTTAACGAGTTCTTTATTTGACGAGCGGTCCAACGCTGCAGTTTTTCTTAAACAGAAAAGACAGAGTTGCAAAAGCAAAAAATAACAATAACCAACACTTATCCAACTAATAACACCCAAAATAGCCTCGTCTCGGTTTACCTAATCAATGGACAAACGTTAAATTCATTTGTAACAAAAGTAACAAACAACATGGCGGAAGCTACCACTTAAGTTTGCTAATTACATAAGAATGTTTAGCAAATTAATTACTTACATTTCAAAACTTGTTAATTTATCAAAGCAAACACTTAATCAGTAGGCTTATAATAGAATATTTTTGTGAATTTTCTTCACTGGCAATTCAATACGAATTACCTTTGTAAATGCGTACAAACGATACGATTCATTAGTCTTCGACAAAAATGACTGCCAGTCTCTGCCGGTAGACATTTTTATCACAGTGGTTCCTCGATTATCAGGTCTAGTAGGGCAAACACTTTTAGAAATATGAACAAATAGGCAAACAATATAAACCAATAAATAAGTCGGAAACAATATAAATATAAACAAACAATATAAAACAAATATATATAAGGGAAATATGAACAAATAGATAAGTCACGAATCCAAAAGCAAACGAAAAATTATCATATTTATGGAATAGGGCTGATAAAAGTTTAACATTTAGAAAAAAATTCTTTGCTTTAAATATCAGTTGCAACATTAGAACTAATAAAAAATAATTCAATTTTAAAATGACTTTGTCAACAGTATTGCCCAGTAGTTAAAAGCGCCGTATTGATGGCGAACGTGATTCATACGGTTACGGCTTAAAACCTACTTGCTTCATTCTGCTCTCTCTTTGAAAAAGACACTTTCACGGTACTTGTCTCTGCTTGGGGGTTTTCGCAAGAGCTTAAAAGTTTAGTCATACCTCTAAAAAACTAATTAAAAATTTCAATTCAACACCAATATCTTGGCATCTCCGAAAGCTGGTTACTTGGACTGGGTAACCGCTTGACGATAATGCTTCTATTATCAGACCACATATTCTTTTATAATTAAAAAAATTCATTCGACTGATGCTGAGGTTACAGACAAACTTTCCAGCCTTTATGACCTAAGAATTGTGCAATGCAGATAAAAAAATGGCGATTTTTGTTTAGTTTAATTCAACGTGGTAGCAAAAGCAAGTTTCAAACCAAAAATTTTAGGACAAAATGGTTAATTAGGCGGGGAACACCAGAACAAAAAACAAAAATCGAAACTGTCCCGGCTAAACCGGAGCTGTTTAAAAAACTTATTTCCGATTGCCTTTCAAAGCCACCTTAAACTGTTACTATCTTCAAGTTAGACTTTTGTATTAAAAAATCTAAAACTATTAAGACTTTAATATATTTACGTAGTGTGCAAAAAGAGGAGATTAAAAATTTTCCGGGGATTGACAAGCTTTAAATAGATGATGTAACAGTTCAGTTTCATTTATTATTTGTCGAGTAATACTTGTACATCATTAAAAATTAAAAGTGAAATGCATATAAATCCATATGAAAACAACACCATTTGCAGAGCTTTATTCAAAAATAAGTTAGTCATTGAGCAACCAGTCACTTGACGAGAAGGTAGCGAAACACCATACGGTCATCTAAGTCAGCTGCCAACCCATAAAAAATTTTAAAAATCATTACTAGTAAAGATTTAAATTTCACTGAGAGATTATTATGTACAGATAAACAAGAAGTATCGGAGGAAAAAAATGATTACACAAAAACAAAAATAAAATGGGAAGAGAAAAACACAAAAACAAACAAACAAAAAAAAACAGTACACAAACAAAGACAAGTAACAACAGAGGCAGCCAAGATGCACATTCAACAACACATAGTTAACAAGAAAAAATTAAGAGTGCGGAGTAGTAGCGGTACTGCTCCGCTTAGAACAATCTCAACTGCGCTGGAATGGCCATGTGACGCGAATGTCCCACAAGCGAACAGCAAACCAACTATTGGATACTCTTCCGAATGGCAAAAGACCTAGAGAGCGACCCAGAACTCGCTGGCGGGATTATGATGAAGACTTGGCATGGTCACCTCTTAGAATTCCCCCAGCAAAATTGCCGCTGGTTGCAGGAGATCGGAATGCTTGGAGATCCCAACTCGAGCTGCTCTCCCCGCAATCCCAAAAGGACAAGCGGGCAAAAGAAAATATACTGAGCTAATTCAATTTTTTCCCTGAAAAGGATGATGATGATGATGATGCTTTAAGAGTGCTGCAGCTCTGCAGCTCTTTTGGGCAAGCCGCCACTGACAATAACTATGATAAAGTATTGTAACCTTGCATGCTTTAAACTAAATCACCCGCTATTTAAAAGTGGAAATATTTTGCTTCCTTCTACAATCAGGACCAAAGTTTTTATGAAACGTATAAGACCTGAAAAAGCATTTTTGATGGTTAAGAAAAAGCGGATGATAATTTTGTCGATCGTTTCAGGCGGTCGGATAAGTACGTGATATGAGCTATCATAAAATTTGTGCAGACTACTTTTGCTCCTACACAACTGGGTGTAAAAAACGAAATGGGCACCTACTCCTAAAAAATCGTGTTCTCTCCAATTTGGTCTTACTTTTCGAACTTAGATATCTGCTGTCTACAATCCGCAGAAAATACATCTACGCGAAAAATCTGGCGCTGCCAAATTGTTTTAAATTTCTGAATCTAGAAACATTATCTCAGCAGGTTTAACAGATTAAGTTTGGACTGATAATAAAGTTTTCTCTAGATTTAGCAGTAGAAATAGAGTTTAAATTAAATTTCAAATTCAAAATTTTTGGTGAATTTTTATGATAAAAATATTTCGCACTAAAATTAATCGAAAACCTATACAGTAGTTTCTCGCAGCATTCTTCCAATTTTACCTAATTTAAAATAGAAAAAAATGGTTCTGGTACAATCATAGAAACTTGAACATTAAAACATCTATTATTCAATAAACTGTCGTTCGATGAATTGTAATAATATCTTTTGTTAGTTTTATGATTAACAGTTCCTGTTTAAGGCTAATCGAACAAAAAAATTCCTTAGAGTATTGAAGGTCAAGGTTAAACTGTGCTTATAAAAAAATTTATTTCTAAGATACAAAGCCGGATATGCCCTATCCCAGAGACGTTGGTTGAATATTAATTGTATAATGCTTTCATATTTTTTCTTTCTTTTAGTGGAAATCATGAATGGCAGCATCTGATTCCAACAGCAACAAAATCGTTTGTAACAAAACCGGAAGATTTGTTTCGTCATAGATCCAAAATGGATGACTTTCCTCATAACATTGAAGTCCGTGATCTATGTGGTCGAGAGTAGTGTGTACTCGAATTGTAGAATTCTAAACAGTCTTGTCGAGGTTAACTAGCTTTTTTCTAACCAAAACTTGAATTGCTTTTGCTTATTATTTTTTTGCCGCAAGGCGACAGCAACGACGTTTACTAAATAGTTTTCAATTTACATTTTTAGCTCTAAACTACTGTATATTTGATATTAATACATCTCGGTAGTTTACCTTTGAACAATGTTGTCTAAAAATTAGCAGGCGGATCAGCACGAATTATATCATTTAGTTTGCCGAATGACTAACGTCATACGACTCAACGATTTATAAAATTGTTCGATTAAACAAAAGAACAAATTGGACACTGTACTCGTATACTATTTAGCAAAGGCATATATGATTAAAACCTGTCAATTTTCTACATCTTAAGCAGAGAAGAAACAAACATTTTTACTTGCATGCCTAAAACCAGCCTTTTATCGTTTCATTTTATCTTATCTCTTTATTTATCCTCCTGACTCGAAGGAAAGCGACGCTGGCGCTAATACACAGGGCAAGCCATTGCTTCGGGAGATACTGTCCGGTTGAAGTTTTTATTTTGGCTTTTTAGTTTAATACTGATAAGAATAAATTTATAACTGCTTGCCAAGACCACGAAGCAGTGGAAAGTGCCGTAAAGTGTCTTCCCAAGGAAACAACAAAATGGCGCGAGTAGGTTTTGAACCACAAACATGTCGATCACAATCATAGCGCTTTAAACCACTCGACCACGCTGCTGAAAAGGCATATATAAAAGCAAATTAATTCTGAAGATTTTTAATCTCGGTTTTTATTAAATTTTTGTTCCTACTTCATTTTTGAAGCGGCAATTCATGAATTTGTTAGTATGGTGCAACTTTGTACAGTGACCATTTTAGGATGCTTTGCATCTTTTCATGACGTTATTTGTTACAGCCGCAATTTTTAATTGAGTTTGTTTGTGTGTTTTTGAGCATTCAGAAAAAAGAAAGTGGAGGCAGAGTACAGATAGTGTAATTGCAAACTTTTTAACTTTCTTTAAAATATTTTTGTTACTCTTAGACCTAAAGTTTTTTTTTTAATATTGATGTTTATACTATAAAACAAATTTTTTATTAATTTGTAAAACAGGTGTATTTTTTGGGTTATCATTTCTTGTGCCTCCCAAAAATAGATAAAATTTGTTTTTCTATGCGTTTCAAACCAATTCAATTTAAGCTGCTTTTTGTTTCTACATTTTGCTTAAAAACAAAATCGGGTTTAAAACAGATACAAAAGCATGATAAGCCACAAATTTGCTAGTTATATAAGGCAATCTATTGTACTTTTAAGCTATCTTGATGTGTAAAAGTGTTTGCCCATTTTTATCTAAATATCAGTTTAGTTTCTGCTTCAGGCAAGCAAAAACTTAGAATTAAACATTTTTTATCACCTTGATAGCCGTTCAGTGATAGAGTAAAAGATTGTTTGACGGTTTAGATCGGAATCCCGTCTCTTAACTTGTTCATAATCTGTTTTGGCTGCGAAAGTAATTCACTAAAAAAAAACACAAAAAAAAAACAACAAAGATCTCATAGTATCAAAAAAATAGCAAAATTCCTCTTGAATTAAAAAAAATCTGAGTCAAATCAAAACTTGAGCCAATTTTAAAATATGCCAACCGCTGATGGCTAAGAGTTGCTTTGTTGTCGTTGTATGAAGTCTCATTTAATAGTCGTCTAATATCAAACCAAAACCTATAATTTTCAAGCAAAAATACAATTCAATTTCGTTTGATAGACAAAAAAATTTTTTCGCAAATTTTTAACCAAGCTTTGACACTAAGTAATCAAAACAAAATGAAAATGATTACATTTTTTTCTTATCAAGTACTTAAAACAGACCAGCTTTAGCCGTTTGAAATGCGGGCAAATATGTATAACGAGCGATATGCAATTGTTTGCAGAAGCTCATAGCTCATCTAAAGCAAGCAGAAAAATAATTTAAATTTTTACAATCCTATTGAGTACTTAACAATAGATTTTTGATCGATTTTGATATTTTGTCACTATTTTAAATGAGCTGTATATTTTAACACAATTAGCGAAACAACGAAGCTTAACAATGAAACAAATTTATGTTGTCGATCTTGTTTCGATGCAACAAGTATGCTTGATAATTTTTAACAACAGAAAAATTCAATCGAATTTGAAAGAACAAAGAATAGTTCCCAACCTTTTTTAAAGCAGAAGGAGACCTCATAAAGCAATTCTAAAAATTTGTCTTACCCAATTTTGCAGTTAAAAAAATTACAAGAAAATATCTTTTTAGAATTTTTCAGTTGACTTTACGAAACAGCCGCAGTTAGAATTGTCTGTCAAGTTAGAAAAAAAGGACAATTTATTTTGTAACAGTTGCAAAACATATTAAATTGCATGAAACACAGAAAAGTGAGAAAATCAAAATACAGTTGAAAAGAGTGTGGTGTTAAGTTAAAGTGTGGTTTGCAAACATGACCACCTTGTTTAAAATTATTTGCAAATAGCTGTTTGCAAATATGCTTTGGGAAAATTGCCAAAGGACAAAGTAGGTCTTCGAGTCAAGCGACCAACCTGTGTAATCCGATTGATAAATAGGCTAATATAAAAGCAAAGAAAATAGAATCATTAGTTAGTAAGATAATAAATAAAAGAATTACGGATTTTTATTTATTAAAAAAATTTTGTATTTTTTTAGAAATAGTTTGTGCTTAAGGCATTTAAGATTATCAAGAGTGTCAGTGCAAAGCTCAAGATTTCTTAATTCAATACTTCGTAGGAGCAAAAAAAAAAAAAATGGGGAATAAAATAATGATTCAATTTCAAAGAAAATCTGGTGGTGGGAGAGCGGACAGATGAGATTAAAGTAAAAAATGTTTGAAGTGCTGAGAAAGTGATTTGTAAATTTTGGCTGGGTGTCACGCTCCTTTTTAAGCTAAAGCCAGCAACTTTATTCCGGCGGAGAAAAGACGATTGGCTAACTTGTTGAAGGGTGCTTATCGACAGACGAAAGTAGTGCGATCAGTAAGGCGAACACAGATTTAGTTGCTAAACGGTAATTTTGACAAGAAAAATCCAAGAGGGCCAACTTTGTTCACAATTGCTCGAAATTTTTGCAAAAGTTTAATTTACTCTGATTAATTGTCGACTCCGCTGCTAATATTTGAAGAAATTCAAATGCGTTTTACAGGCGATAGCACGTTTAGACGATTCTCACCTTCAACACTATCTTTCGTCTCGGCCACCGTCGTCTCCGAATCTTTTCTATGTCTCTCGCAGTCTCTATCTCTGCTCTTTTGTGCCAATCTTTCTCAGTCACTCTTCTGTGTCTATACGTGACTTGGAGGTGCAGCAAAATCATATTATGCTTCCGGCGGGCGACGCTGACGGACGAATAAAGCAAAATAAATAAATAAAGAAATGAACGCTGATCTTCGATGTTTCGAAAACCGGAACAAAACAAAAAGCAATTTACTAACGATTGTTAACATAATCAAATCGAATATTATTAACCACAATTTCGTGTTATTTAAATTTATCTTGAAAACGATGTTTATGTTTTGCAACCATGAAACGAGTAAGTTATAACCTATTAAAGCGCAATGAGCAAGACTTTGAAGCAAAATGCAACAATGGAAGTCGGGAAACTCAAA
The DNA here is from genome assembly GCA_963680785.1 of Diplosoma virens. Classification (NCBI taxonomy): domain Eukaryota; kingdom Metazoa; phylum Chordata; class Ascidiacea; order Aplousobranchia; family Didemnidae; genus Diplosoma; species Diplosoma virens. Next base: position 25,212,436 of record OY796892.1, on the reverse strand, counting down.
TTAACGAATAACGGTCGAGCTAAATTTTGTAAAGCAATGATCGGACCATAATCAAGACGCGAAATGTAGAAACCAAAGCGGCGCATCTAAAATCAAAAAATGAAGTTGACCCTGACGTCACAAGATTTAATTCGCCATTAATACCGCACAGATAGATATACAATTAACTAAAGTTATTATTGTGACATTCGGTATATATGAGTTGATCTCTAAGCTATGTAAGATATACATTTATATGTGCATATCGATAAGCTTTAGAAATTATACTAATCGCTTAATTTCGAATACGCTGCTGCCTGAATAGATTGGTTTCCAAATAATTAAATAATTAAATCCTGAATAATTAAAAGGAAATTTAAGTAAGAATGAAAAAAGTAAAATTTAGTTTTCTTAAAGCATTTTTGGGTGAAAACAATTTTTTTATAAAGTATACCTAAGAAACGAGAAAGTTTAGATTCCAACATGGAAATGTTGTACTTAAATTGTAATTTTTGATCTAAAAGAATACCAAGATATTTTATCGTTTTTACAGTTTTAATTTGAGAGTTATTGAAAGTAATTGTTAATTGAAAAGTATTATTAAACATTTGATCTATAACATAAGGATGGACAGTCAGTTTGTTTTGCAGCAGGTATTTTAAGATCTTGTTAGTTTTAAAATTTACGTATTTTAGCTAAAGTTTTAGATTAAGTTTTAGCCAAGATGGATATTTTATCCGTAAAAAGGACATAAACGGCAAAAAAAGTCGTCAAAAAAGTTTAACCCCAAGTACGATCCACGGATTATCCTGTAATTTTAGCGTGGTAATTTCTGCGTCGGTAATTTCATCGTCGGTAATTTTACCCTATGGGTGTGTTTTAAATGTTTTTTTTTTGAGCACAATTAGGGTTAGGATTAGACAAAAGTACTAATGATGTAATGTACTGTGATATAATTGCTATACAATAAAACAACCGATGATCAAATTACAGTGAACCCTCCACGGTCCTAAGTAAAAAAGTCAATAAAAACTTAAAACACAAAACGAAGACCGGAACATAAAATAATGTAAAAGCGGAAAATCCTATTTTGTCTTTGTTTGTACCATAAAAGTCAAATAAAAAATAGGTATGAGATTTAGTAGGATTTGACTTTAAGATGGCACTGGAAATCTATGATCAAAATCAGGTAAACCTTTGTAGACCCTTAAAAGCTTTGGTACATCCAGAGTTACACGATAAAGCGGCAAAAAAACACTGCTAAATTGTATTTTTAAGAAATAGAAAATTAGACGTATTTTTCATTCTGGTTTTTATTTTTGTTCATGTTTATTTTTTATCAAATTAAAAATTATTTTGAAAAGTTTGATAAAATACGATTGAGAAAATGAACAACCAACAAGCTCTCACCTCGTATAAATGCCAGATTCGATATTTCAATTGAATGAGAAGAAAAAATGAAATACCATTATTATAAATAACATGAGGTATTTAGGAATATTATAGAAACCAAACTGCTTAAAATGAGAAGCACCAGACTCGAGTTTCGCTCTTATTAGAGCTCGTCAGTGATGCATATGCATCACTGACGAGCTCTAATAAGAGCGAAACTCGAGTCTGGTGCTTCTCATTTTAAGCAGTTTGGTTTCTATAAAATACCATTATCTTTTCGGTGAAGAAAAATTTAACGCGCGTTATTGTTAACTTACCATGACTTTCAGAAATAGTCACGTGCTTGTCGTTCCGCTTCGACCACTCTTCAATTTTTTTCAGCTTTTGTTCTTTCTGATGTTAATGATGTGAGAAAACTCTTAATAATTTTTGATTTATGTAGTTTGTTTGCAATGGTATGAAGTTAAAGTTGCTCGGCGAAAACTGCAAAATTAAACCTTTGTGCGAGGAAAGTGTTAATATAAAAAACTTAGTTCGGTGACCATTTTTAAAAAGTTTTGTTTGTTGTCTTTTTACTTTTTTTTCGTTGACGTTTTTATTCTTTGAAAAATACCAATACTATTTATTAGAAAAAAATTTTTTTTTTCAATTGAAAAAAATTCTTGATAATTATAAAATTTAAAAAAAAATTTTTTTTTTTAGTCGAAATTTAAATTTTTTTTGTTTTTTTTCGCAAAACTATTTTGTTCTTAACTGCGTCTTGCAGCTATTTTTTCAAAAGAAAATTTTTGCAATAAATTGTAAAAAACGACAACACAGCAACGTGACAGTTATTTTTATGAAGGATTTCTTGCTGATACTAAATACTTTGCTCCTGATCAACCCTTGTCCGATCTCAAGTAAGGTGAAAGTGTTAAGTAATTGAGTGAGAGTACAGACGAGGCATACTTGCAGATTGAAGTGTGACTCGAGACATCTCTTCTTCAACAACAGCTTCTGACGGGCTCGTAGGTTCTTTAGTTTGTTTTTTTTGTGACGTTTTATAAAAAGGAAATATTTTGCGACTTCTGTTTGTTTTTCGATTCTGGTATTACTCGGAAAAGTGTCCGTTTTTGTTTTGTAATTACCATGCACGTATAACGTGATTTTGTAAGGTCTCGTATGATTTATGTTTTAGTGTTTTGGCCTTTATTTTAGTTCTTAGGGACCAATTCTCATAAGACATGCTAAAGTGTGCCTTTCAAAAATGAGAATTCTTGACAAAAATAAACATTTTTCATTATATTCAATTGTCGTCGCCGTCGTCGTTTGGAAAGGCATCCACTCCAGATCAGACACAAACAGGACTGGGGCCGAGCGTTTATCCTTTTACTACCCCAGGCTGCTGTACTGCCCGGATCAGATGCCGGCAGTAATGTTGTTAAGCCAGCATCGAGTTTAGTCATCCAAAACCGTCAGACCTCGTGCTCCATGTGATGTCCAATGTATAGGGCACGCTGTCAGAACGTGGACTGCGGTTTGTTCAGAGGCACCACACTCGCAATTCGGTGAAGGAGCGAGATTATATTCAATAAATAAGCCAAACACCTTCGGACTCACGGCAACTTCTTTCAAGTGTTAAGCTGTCATTTAAAAACCTCACTTTCTGCTCACTCACGCTTTGTCAACATTTTAAATCCAATTTGAAAGTAATGAAAAAGTTGAAAAGTTTATTTACTCAATAAAACCTAAAGTTGTTGCCCTGTTGCTGAACTATTGAATATATCTCACATCATAATTGAAATTATTCGGAATTAATTTTGTCACGAACATCGGAGCAAAATTATCATTTTATTGATTTAACTTCTCAAATCGAACGCAGCAAGGGTGCATGTGGAGGCCAACCAGGGGACAGCGAAGTTTTATTATAATTGGGAGTTTATTTTGTTAAAGATATGCAAATTAGTTACAATGCTCTATTCTTTGCGAAAGTAATTTGAACTTTTTGCTCTAAAAGAGGTATACCACACGTCAAGAAGGTTGTGAAAGATAACTTCTTGTTTTCTATGTTTTCCACATCATTGAAAAGCTTATAAACTACTATTTTTTTTGTCTGCTTTATCTGACCAACAATTCGTTAAAGTTGAGATTTAAGTTGCATATTTGAATCTTGATAAATTTTTTAAGAAATAGGCCTTTTTTATTTATTTTTAGTAGTTGTTTTTAAACCGTTTTTTATTGGTTGTTTGATATATTAAAATAAATACAAGAAACTGATAACTCAATTTGTATTAAGTTCAACTTTCTCTCGTTGATTTTTTTCATATCATATACCGGTATATTTCTTTTCCATGTTTGGCCAAACACGTAAAACGAGTTGCAAAACTTTGTAAAAAAGAATTTTTTTATTCTTATTTATTTTATTTTATCTCCATATTTATCCTCCTGAAGCAGGAAAGCGACGGAGGCGCTAATTTATAGGGTAAGCAATTACCCCGACCTGCTTTTGGAGATGCCAAGATATTGCTGTCCGCTTGTAATTTAATAGAGATATGACTGTAATTTAGAACTGCTTGCCAAGACCACCAAGCAGGGGAAAGTGCCGTAAAGTGTCTTTCCCAAGGACACAACAGAATGGCACGAGTGGGTTTCGAACCGGGGCCCTGTTGATCATAAGCACGGCGCTTTAACCACTCGACCACGCTGCCGACAAACGCAAAAGATTTTGTATTTTTTGATTCTATCTTTTAATGTCAATGATTTCATTTTTTACAAATATGTATAACGATTGTTTCAACAAAAATTTTTTAAAACCAATATGCATGTAAAAGAAATCGATAATCCAAACTATTTAGTTTTTTTTGTCAGTAAGAGCTATTTTATTACTATATTACCAGTAATATTTAGTTTTATTATCAGTAATAACTTTTTTATCAATGATGTTTAATTTTGCAAATAACTATTATTAGTCCAGGAAAACAGAAATATGCGTAAATACTTTAACGAATTAACAATAGCTCTCGTAAGGCTAACAATATATACCATTTCTCTTTTTTATCATTATACGACTTTTCAATTTATTTGTGACAAATAATTGAGTCGTTGTTGTTTTTCGAATTTGCTTTTGAATTACTCTGTCAGTCAATCGAATTCGATTTTATTCGTAGAGACAGAAGTTTAGCTGAAATTTTTTGTTGTGGTTTCAACTTTTAACACCAGTTTAGATCCGCCATTTTGTAGCTTGATCACCGTTGCTCTGCTCACTGAAGTAGGCAGAAAATGATTTGGTCCGGTTTGTCAAAAAATATTTTCCTTCCAACTAAATTTATTTTCGGAAAAATAGAAAATGCGGCAATAAATTTTAATATGTCTAAACATTCGATTAAACAAAATCTCATTTTTAAAGTATTACATAACGTCGGGATATCTTGAATAGCATATCAGAATATACATATAAACAGGCAGTTTTTTTCTTTTGAGCTTTTTAATATAGGAGTAAATGCAATACCCCTTTCTTAATACTTAGCCCATTAATAATTGCTCTTACAGAATACAATCAACTGCATAACACCTTGCATTTGCAATGTACATTATTTCTATTATGTCATTTGAGAAATAAAAAATTGTCTTGTATTTTTCAAAGGCTTCTGTTTATTGATCAAAGTTCATAAAACTTCGATGCTCCCACAAATGTTTACTTATTGCGATTATGGAGGACATTTGTTTGTCTTTGTGGTGTAAAGAACATATTAATAATTCTTTCCGTGGGCCTGCCATGTTGTTTGAGTGATTTTGTCAACCACGTATTTCTTTTAGCGATATGCTTTTTCGCAATTTCACAACGTTTCATACGTCCGAAAGCAAATCTGTCCAAAAACGCTTTCGAGTACGAGTGAGCGAAAGAAATTGTTGTCAAATACAAGGTGACAAATTGCTGTCAGCTTGTTTAGGAGCAAGTCGCTTATCGGGACGTTTGATTACCAATGGTTGATTTGTTATTCTTGCAGGTGGTTGGAGAAAACTCCCCATTTTCGGCCAGGTATTTTCTTGTCTTGTTTGACTTTTACTTTGTTTGCTTTAGCTGTGAATTGAAAGAAGAATTTTTAAATCAATAGTTGTAAATGTTGCTAATGCAAAATTCAAAATTTTTAAGCGATTTTGAAACCACAAGCAAACCAATTAACTTGTTTCAATTCGTTATTGGTTTTTTTTAAAATTTAGTTGTTCAAAAGTTTGTTGGCTCAATTATCTTACTAAATAATAAACTCAATAGATTTAACTCACCAATTTATTTTTGCCAACAGAAAGTAAAACCACATTGCTGTTTATTCTATGAATGCCATGCTAAATTGCAAACATCTACAGACGGTTTGAAAAATATTGCGGATTTAAGTTGTTAAAAACGACAATTAACAATGCTTGCCATTGGAACACAACCACGCGGCTTATTTGGCACTTTTCCAAATTAACGTTGCCATGTTTCGTGCAAAGTTACTTATGTCGTCACATGTTCTTTAACATTAAAGCCCAGACTTGAATAGTTTTGATTTTGCACGCTGATGGAATTTCTGACGCAATTATTTGCAAGCGAGATCGCACGCAAAGTGAATGTTGGATTAAATCCCTGATATTACTTCGTCTTGTATCAAACCTTCGCTTTCTATAGCTCGTCGACTAAAACAATTAGAAATGAAATGTTAATAAACGGCATGGTCAAGTCCAGTAAATCATGAAGTTTTTTAAAAATCGTTCTTTCATTCGTTATTTTCATTTTGTTTTTATCTCAAACAGCTTTATCATAATATTGCGTACGCTTTGCAGCAAAATATACTTCTCAACCATTTTAAAGCTTGTGGGTTTCTCATAAATAAAGTATTTTTGGCTGGCTTTGACTTCTTCTTCTTCTTCTTTCGGCCTTTCCTTCAATCAGGGGTAGCCACAGCGTATTATCTTTCTCAAAACCGTCGTTTGACTGTTCTGTCAAATTTATGGTCAAAAATTCAGTCAAAAAATCCGGCTTTGACTATTCTGTTAAATTTATGATCAAAAAATTCAGAATGACATCATTAGGGTAAAAAAACGCATTAAAGAGCTATTTGATTTTTATTTTCTTGTTACTATACACGATTTTCTTTTGGAAAAAAGTTTCTTGACAAGTTTAAAGATTTTTTTTCTTTTTCATACAAAAAAATTCTTTTACAATAGAACAACATACAAGTCGATGAAAACTTAATAATGTTACGATTCGTTTTTCAACATTCTTCTTTACTTTTTTCGGTTTCGTCTGCTAGAACACGTTCATGCACTCATATACACCACAAACTCATTAACATGGCCAGGATGTCGTTTGCTAGTGATGCGTATTTCCGGAGCGCTATCTATCATTTTGTTTTAACGTTTTTTTTGCGTCAATCAATCGGGCGACAATTACCTCTTTTGTGTCTTCTTCTGATTAGGGAATTGTCTGTTTCATCGATTTATGATTAATTTCGATTTAAGCGATTGATTGATTTCAATTGAGAGCGATACATCTCGGTTAAGATTGAAGACCTGGTTAAGACGGAAGCATTGGCATCTTTAATCTACTTGATGTTTAGGATTTGTGGAAAATTGGAAAAAAAATATCGAAACCCCTTTGACCCGAAGATTTGGCGGTTCACTTGGTGCTTCCTTTTTTTGAACACGTTATGCTTACAATGTGTTGTGCTGGCGGATAAAGTCTGAAAATTTAGTGAAACAGGAGAGCAGGTTCCATTGATCGAGGTTAAAAACAAACTTCGCGAAATTGATATCACTGCTTGATGTGTAGTATTTAGGAAATATAAACAAAGAGAAAATGGAAAACGAATAAACAGAATAGCTTAAAGTCTCTTTGGTGTTGCCTGGTCATAAGCAAACACTATTGCTGAGCCATGTTTAAAACAACCATTTTTTTCGTGAGAACCAAACATGTCAGAAAGCAAACAATAAAAAAGGAAAAAGATAAAAATCAGTCAATATACCAATTACATAATTAAGACCTCCTAAAAAGCGGTTCTCAACTCTTTTTTAGCTTAAGTTTTTCTTTATTACAGTTTCAAAATACAACCAAATCCCAAAAGATCACATGCATTTATAATTACAAACTGCTAATTAAAAGAACGTGCGATGAATAAATTGAGCGAGCTGGCAAATTCGAATATTCACAAGACTTGCCAAATCTTTGCCAGGATTCGCTTGGTTTAAACTAAAGCTTTTATAGTTTTGCTTTCATAGTAAAAATCTTAACAAATTAATCTAATTAACAAAAACTAAAAAAAAATTTTTTTTTTAAATTAAGGCAAGAGTGAATGCAAAAAGATCATCTTTGCAATAAAATTATAAAAAGCAACGGTATAAAAGGACTGTTAATGTTCGTAAAAAGAAACTTTCGGCGTCCTATGGCCTCAAAAAAGTTTCTATAAAAAAAAGTAGTTCACTTCATACCTATTTTTACTTTAAACTACGCTTTTTGACAAAAACGCTCGAAAAAACAAACTTTCCAAAATTGATATGTCAATTGCATACTTTCAAGAGCATAATTAACTTCTGAAAATAAAGTCTTTCATAATGATCGTATTTTAACTATTACATAAAAGTTACTGCACCGCAAGGTGCCTTTTCGATTTGTTTTTTTTTTGAAGTACATGCATTCATAAAAAGGTTGAAGGTCGCTTGTAAAACACAATGCAAAGCAGAAACTTATGTAATTCAAAATGATTTAGTACTCTCATTACTTTAAAAACAGTCCTCGGTCGTTCGCGATTTTTTAAAATACATCTTTACAATGCAAACATAAAATTGTTTCTATATCTGGGTCGTTAGTGATAAATGTTCGTGCACAGGCTTGTTAATTTATCCTGTTCTTCATCAATTAAAGTCTGATTAAATACCCCACGAAAGTTTTTAATTAATTTAGTATTTATCATATAAAGAACGATCAGTAAGTAATTAGCTACACCATGTGCTTATGTTATTTTTAAATTTTTGGCAAAGTTTTAAATCTTTTACATTTGCAAAGTTGCCAAAAATTCATTTTAAAGTATTTTGGAAGTTTTTTAACAGAACAATTCCTTTATTTTCGCTGCACGAGCAAAAACACTTAGGTGGGGTTGATCTTAATGACTTGGGTCTTCCAAAAACATTCTCAGACAGAATAGACAAAATACTGCCACAAAAGCGAGCTCTAGTTATATTCACGCTGGGCCCGGGATCAAACCGTTAACTCTTTTGCCTTGCGGTCATTTACGAATTGAGGCAGCGAGAAATTCAAATAAAAAGTTTGACTTCGGCCTTCGTACAATCACATGATCCGTCTCGCGCAACTCGATATTGTGAAAACGAAGATCGGAAGTGCGCGATGCACCAATGCAAGTGAGACCAGCGACCCTAGTAAGTCTATTAAGCTATCCTGTTCTGTGTTGGCTTTCAACAATTCGTCAGGTGTCCTGCAGCTGTATGCGCGATCACGTGACTCAAGGGCGAACGTCAATCAGGGGGAGCGCGCGACCGCGCCGTCAGAAGAGCGTGAAGTCTAGCGATACGCGTTATCATCTTACTTCTCAGTTCAAATTTAGTTTAATTAAAAAGAAGTCTTTACGAAAACACGCAAATAGACGTGAAGTGGAACGACCCCATCGAGAAACGTCGTAACACCGGAAGACGTTAGCGATACTTAACTAACAGATTTTTTGCCGTGATTTCTTTCGAAATTTTCATAAATGCTCTGAAAAATTACTGAAGTAGATTAATCTACTCCGACGGTTTTGCTTTCATGTAAAACTTAAATTGAAACTTTTCGATATACTTTTCTGATCTTTTTTGGTATCTTACAGTTAAATTTCGCCCAAAAAGAGAACCACGAAAATAAAGAAATTCTGAAAACCGAACCGTGAAAAGAAATTCTGAACAATAGAAAAAAAATTAACCGGTCGCTTAACCGCCGAAAAATCTGAACAAAACACCTGCATCTCAATACAAAGTAATCTGATCTTGCTCGCTGAGCCGGTTCAATATTTCCCACAGATTTTTTACCAGTTTGTTCATTCTTTTCGGCTACAATTTCTTCGACTAATGGCAAAGAAATGAATTCTTCTGCGTAGCGAATAGGTTTTTCTGTCGAAAGCAATTCTTAGTTATAAGCAATCTCGGCTCACATATAATCCGATGGTACTTCTACGGATAAACCAAATAACGCTAAAGAAAAAAGATTAAGTCTCATTTCATATTTTCACAGCTTCAAAATAAAAGCTGAGTAAAAAACTTAATTTTTCATTTTAACTCTTTGGTATACACAAAGCTATGAACAATGTTATTTTAAGTCATTGGTTTTGTTCAAATTTTCTGTTTCTTACGAAACAAACACATAGTCGAACTTCGTATAGAGGGTTCAAAAACTTTTAAATTTCAAAAATGTTTTGTTTCTATCTATACATACTATAATAGTAAGTAAATCCAAATTTAGCTTGTATTTCTATTTTTTTTACAGGTTTAATCACATTTACTTAAGTGTAGAGTGGTGGTCAACAAAGCGAAACATCTCCAATTGAGTGGCACTTGAGAACTCGAAGAAAATACAAGCGCCAACAAAAATTCCGTTCTTACAATCAGTCGTTTTTAATACGAATTGCTTTTGTTTGGCAACAAGTGTTTTGATTTGTTAAAAGATAACCGACGATTTTTCGAAAGTCTTTTTAAGTGTCTTCACTCCTAATGTTTCTCAGATCCGAATATCTCTTTGTTTTGCTTAATGTTTTTAGTTTAGAATAAAGTAATTTGTTTACAAAAAGTTCCCCGGGTCACGGGAATACCTTAATATAATTTCAAAACTCTTTTTATCTGTGTTAATTCCCGTCCTTAATTAATTTTGGTAAATATAAAAGGTTAAAAAAAAAAGAAAAAAGAAAGTTATTCACTGCTTATAAGACAAGGATTTACTTTGATTAATCGTTTCATTTACAGAAAAACCGTTTTGCGATAATAAAACCTTTTCGGTTCTTACATTCGTAATGTTAACTAATCAAGTTTTTTTTCTTATATTGTTGTAATAAGAGAAAAATTACAATTAATGTTTCAAGCTTTTGTTAATTTTTTAATTTGATCACATCTGTGGAACATCATTTAAAAATTTTTCATATTTACTTTTACGCAAGAAAGTTGTTTAAAAGTAGTAAATACACTTTGTTGAAAATTAAACAACCAGAAAGAGAAACTTTTGGTTCGCCTTTCAAAGCATTAAAAATTTCTATTTACTTTTTAGTCTATAAATAAACAAAAGTTATTAGATTAATTCTTTAAATTGCAAAGCAAGATGTTTTTTACAGCCGTTATTAATAAATAAGAAATTTCAAAACTAAGTCTTCTTAACAAAGAAAAATCATGGAACAAAGTTAGATTGCTATAAACAGGCTATGACTATGGTAAAATTTTCAGTTTGCTGAGCACGGGGCTATTTATCAGCTGAACTTTGTGCGAGTGACAGTCTTCTATTAATATTAAATACTTTAAACGATAATTAATATACGTCGGTAGAAACTTTTATCGGAATAAAAATTAAGTTCTAGAATAGCCTTTGACGGTTGCTTAGTACAGTATACGTTCCGTTTAAATGTTGATCACCAATCATTTGGTATTTTAGTTGTCTGTGAACGTAAAGCAAAGAATTATTTGAGCATTGCTGAAGAGTAAATAAATTTACTTTGTCAAAACTAAGTTGCTCTATGTAGACAAGAGTGGAACAAGCTCACGGGTCATTTGCTCTTCAATGGGGCGCGCCAGTGTTGCCAGTGTAAATTCTCCTTTTACTATTTGCTCAAGTGCTTGTTTCGGCAACATGCTGCCGTTGGTTTGGCAAGTGCTATTCGGAGACGTAAACACGCTCATTACGGCTTTACTGATTAAAACATTTGAAGTTCGTGCCATTACTAAAACGCTCTTATCGGGAGTTTGAGTTATACTAACAATCGAATTTAGGCCTCCTGGCCAAGTTGCTGAGCGTCAAATAACGCTTGAAATCAAAACCTTTAAAAATCATGTAATTCAAGATTGCAAACACGTTAACCCTGTACAATGCAATTTAATGCCTTGCACATATGGTTTAAATTGTCTCGGCAAACACGGGTGAGATTAAGAAGTGGGGTTAATGGCAAAACTCCTACGCTACACCCGTCTCTTCAAACTTACACATTTTAATATATCTTATCAACTTCATTTTTGAAAATAAATTCCTCGGCTTGAATTCTAAATAAAGTAGAATAATACTTTTATAGAATGTATTATTTGTCAGCTGTTTTAAAAATATGTTTTTTAAATGTATTTGAGTTTGTTTTGTAATTGTGAAACGAGTCTTTTTTAAGCATACAAAAAATTAATCACTTTTTAGTATATTTGTATGATGGACTATTAAATTCTGTTTAAAAATGACTTCAATAGTTTTCAAGCAAGTTAATTAGTTTAAATTATTAATTTTTGCCAATTCTCTATGAAAAAAATTGTTTTAATATGGTAAAAATTCTTTTGGCTCTTTAAACAATTAATTATTCGTTTAAGATCCTGTTATGATCATTTATTTAAAACTGTTGGTTAAACAAAAATAATTTATTTTGCTATAAACTTGTATATAACGTTAGTACTCAGAAAAACCATCAGCCTCGTCTAACCTAAGCATTGTGCCGAATCATCCAAGTCATTCAAAATTTTCTCCAAAGCTTTAGGAAATTAAATCATCGAAAATCGCGTTACATTTGCGACAAAGTTTAATTTTTCTGTTCCTGAAATTGCTTTTGTTTTTAAATGTAGGCAAAATTATTAAGATGGTTAGTAATAACGTCAAAATGGAAAAAAAGCTTTAAAATCTTTAAATAGTAATAAGGCAATTTTTTAACCTTTTGGGCAGTGAAAATAATAAATAAGCCTTTAACTTCAAATTATAAACTCATTTTTACCAAAATATTACCGCATTGCATTGTGATGCTAATCGTTCATATCTGAAAAAGGCAATTTTATTATTATCTTAAACTGATCGTGTCATAAAATTAAGCTAGGAACAACAATTTAATTAGAATAAATTTAATGATAACGTTTTTTACTCTTGTTTTGGGCAGCGCGTCAAGAAAAGCCATTTTTCGGCAAGCAAAAGCATGCCTTTGCATCACGTTTTTCTTATCTATTTTCTTAATATAAGTCTTTTACGAGTTAGTTAGTTTTTTGTCACGCAATAACTTGGAAATAATCGCTGTCATGCGCTGCCGTGGAGCGAGCGAGCGTGGGCGAGGGCCCAAGTCGAAAAGCCATTCATAAAGAGGCGGCTAGAGCTGGTTTAGTTTCATCGTAGAACTTTTTCAAAGCAGTCTCGAGATCGGTCACTCGGTGATCGCATTTCGTACGCTTCCGCGCCGACTTCGTGTTCATCACGGTGTTGTCGTGATCGTCCGAAACGCGCTCGGGTTGTTTGCTCGTAGAACGGTTTCGAAAAAAGGGTGAATCGCCATAGAGAAAAAATTTAGACGCTATTACCTGCGCTTACCCATGTCAGTTTACTTGTAGTAAACGAGACACTTTGCGCGAAATTCGCGGCAGCAAGTTATGTTGGTGTGGGCTGTAGAAACAACAATGAGTGTAAACGTTGTTTTCGTAATGTGTACAATGACGATGCAAAAGCTATTGATAATTGAACGAATGAAAATGGTAAGCTTATCGGAACCGCTTGGCTGCTGCATTTGGCACAGCTTCGCCTCGAAAAAAAGAAAAAAAGAAAATTGAGAGAGAATTACTTAAAAGATTAATATAGCAATCAAGAGCAGGAAATATCTTAGAGTTAGTTTTAATGAAAAGTTATGAGAACTTCGTAAGTAAATTTGTGGTTTTATCTTTGACAGATTGTTGTTTTTGCATTTTAAGCTATTATATAAATTGAGATCGATTATTTGCTTGAAACTTATTTAGCTTTAATATTCAAAGTACTTTTTTAAGTGAGTTCTTGATATGGATACCGCAGTTGCACAGCCATTAATGGAATCGAATATTCTGGAAGACATGACCCGGGGTCCACAACAGTCGACCAAAAGCAGTTTTACCGTTAAAGATATTTTGCAGTTGCCCTCCACCCAGCAGTCATACATGGGGGAAATTGGCGATAATGTTAGACAAAATATCAGTAATCTTTTGCACTTAGAAGAAAGGAATCGCTTTGGTTCAACTTCATCAATTCACTCCGATTACGGACATGAGTACGGACAGTTTTCCAGCTCTTTTTATCCTCACAGTTTAATGGATCCGAATAGACACTTTCAAACGGAACAGCGATCTGTGTACGGATACGACGAAATGCAAAATCGATACCAGCCCGAGGCTCCGCGCGAGAATTACCTTAATTCGATTGATCAAGATCGATATCAAAACATCGGTTCCTCTGACCATCCTCCGCCGAGTGGGAAGCGAGTTCATTCGGTTGAATCGATGGCAGAAACGTCGGGCTCTCCGTCGCCGTCAACTTTGTCGCCATCGCCGAACGGGAATGGCGTAAATCGAGGAAGCTACTTCGCCTGCGAATACGACCGAAACATGGAGAAAACTTGCGACAAAGCGAGCGACTTTGACTACACCCCAAGCAGCAATTGCGACACCAATTTCAATCTTCCAACAAGCCAGAAGAATAGCGACAATTTCGACAAGACCGTCAAGGACGTTTCTCCCAGTTACTCCCATCCGACGTCGATTCATTCCGAAAACGAGCAACCGGCGCCGTTCGAGGGGGTTCAAGCTGCTCACCATCCAGGGGGTAAGCTAACGGTTGAAAATTTGAATTTTATAGATTTGTTATTTATAAAAATTCTAATCAGAAGTTTTTGATAAATTTTTACTTGCCCATTGTTACGTGGAGAAAATTTTACGTGGATTACAAATTTTACGTGGAGAAAATTTAGAAATTTTTGAACAAAATGCTGGATTATAACTTTTTGATAAAATGTGCAGACGCTTTTTAAGAAGTATGTGAATAGAAATTTTTACTTTAACTTGTTTTTTTTTTTAATTCAAATATTTTGTTCTTGTAAGGAACAATTTGAATGAATTTATTTTCTCCGATTTACTTTTTAAAATATAAAAAAAAATATTGTAAATAAATTTGAGAAAAAAATCACTTGAAAAAACAATAACAAAATGATTTACAAATTTATTACCTGATAATGAAGTTTACCCAATTTAAATTAATATTTTGTCACAATTTATTAAGAGCATATTGAAAAATCTTAAATGATACAAGGAAAGTAACAACTACACCGACGTATTTTTAACATTATCAAGGGTTCTTATAGTAAGTTAAGCGCCACATGATAACAATTTGATGAGCGATTTTCGAAAGTGAAAGTGTAACTTTTTACTTTATTTAATCAAGCCACGAATTTTAATAATATTTTGTTAAAAAAAGTGAATTTTGATTACGGTATAAACATTTTCTAAATACAAAAAATATTAATTGCTTTTTTATGAAAAAAGAAATCGTTTATTATAGATTTCAAGTTTGGCCACTTCAAATTTTGTTAAACCACAGGGTCATGTCTTTTATAAGTCTAAAAAGTTGTTCTCCAGACGTAAAAGAGTTTTAGCGTTAAGTTTTTTTGCGAAACTTTGATAACAAGGCAACTTACGAGGATGCAAAAGTTAAACTCAGCAGTTTTTTTAGTAATGCTTTTTTTTATCATTCAACTTTTCGTTTTGTTTTAAACATTTCGTTACGCTTAGTTTATTCTGACATCAAATCAAGAAAAACAACTAGGTTTCTTTCAAAGTTTTCGTAGCGACAGCGGAAACTGGCTGTTGCGAAGACAACACAAATGGATATTTTGTTATTTTAACGGCCATTGATGTTCTCTGTCGCAAGATTTGTTTGTAACATATTTCGACCTTACTTCGGCGTATCGTCGCCTATTTCTGTCTTTGTTGGTTTTAGTTAGAACCGAATAAGACCCTTCTAAAAACCCACAAGCCCTTATCCCACAGCAGAACGCCCCCGAAAAAGTATTTGACGTTTGTCACGCTTACGATATTTGGCGCCGGCGTTGCCATTTATCAAAGTCAAATTCGATTTAAAAATTTTAAGGCTGCTAATTTTGAAATGAATTGTGTTCTTAGACATTTTAAAAGTCAGGCACAGCTTTTATGTAAATACCAACATCAATGATGTCTAAAATTGTAATTTTGTCTGTGGTGGGATTTTTTCAAAAGCTCTTTTCTTCAAAAATTTCAAGGCTACAAAAGTTTAAATATAAACTGAATAGTTTTTTCTCTTTAAACTCGACAATTTATTTTAAATTAATAAAGTTGAAATATAAACCATGGATTAATCACTTTCTTGAATAAAAAAACGATTAATGAATTTGTTGTGTACGCTATTCTTCATTTTATTTAGCATTAAAAATTCAAAAGACCGAAATAACTTTAAAATCAAATTTTGTGTATGGTTGTTTTTAGAAACAACAGGATTTTTTATTCAAATAGAAGCTGAATCAGGGTGGTTCATTTTGCTTTTGTTTTGAAATAGTTTAAAAATGGGTCTTTAAAATGTTTTTTAATTTCGTTTAAAACTTTTTATTTGTTCGTTAGAGGAAAACGATGATAATGTCCGGGCATTTATTAGCACATCTGTGCATCAGTGTTGTCTATAAGTTTCTATAAGAAAAGTGTATGGAATTTAAAAGTTGGCATTCTGTTGGTACTTTATGGTGTACGAAAGTAATTTTTGAATCTATTCCATAAGTAACACAAGATATTTTTATTGAAAGTTTGATTGCAGTTGAGAAAAAAAAATCTGATAACAAATAGCTTGTGCCCCTTCTTTTGCAATGAAAATCTTTTATTGAATCAAATCTCCGATCTTAGTTCATGTAGAATATAAACCTATTAATTAACATATAATTTTAGAAGTTGATAATAAGAAATTCGCTATATTTTGATACCAGGTTACCTGTCCCAAGAAAGTTAAAATTTGACAAACCTTGATTTGTCTAATTAATTACATCATCCTCACGTCAAACATGTATATATTGTGTCAAAATCAGGCATAGAAATGTTCCCTTTTCTTTTCTAATTGTCACAAATCGAAAAATTGAAAATTCTGCTGCGGATACACATTAGGTAAAGATTAATCAAGTTTTTTTAGTTGGCCAGGATTCAGTTTATTTTTATCAGGATTGGGTAGTTTGGCTTAGATTTAAACATTTAGCGCCCTGATTAAACTACAAACTGTGCAAGTGATTATGTCAAATTATCAAGTAGTTTCCTTGTCAAACAGTACTTGGCCTTTTGCTGGAAAATGCAATTCTCAAGTGCTTTTTGATACGTTAACAATTCGTGTCAGATGGAGTCACAATGGCTTAAAGGAATAAGAATTGGCTGAAATGATTTACCCTTTTACAATTGAAAAGAACGAACTAAACAAAAATCTCTTCAAAGACCAAATGATCGTATATATTCTAATTCATAAATTGTTACTGTACAATAAAATTATTATACAGTATAAGGATGTTTAACAATTATCTTTAATTTAATAGCTATGAAATAGATGTGTTTAAATATTACGTTGTTCAAACAGAATTTAAAAAAAAACTAATTTATTATTTTAAATTATTGTTTTTTTTGCTATATAAAAATTTTTTGGGTTAACTTTAGTTTCAAGTTTTTCTTTTAAAATATTATAATTTCTTTCGAAATTGAAATTTTTACTATTTCGGACATTTTATTTTTTTAAAGTCAGTCGGTGAAAATAGTAAAAAATGTTTTTTCGCACTTAACCCATTATAAAAGTTTTGTGATGAATACTGACTTTAAAACAACTTTTTCTGTTCGATAAAGCTGGCAAATATCAATTGACAAGTTTTAATTAAAAATACAAAATGGAGTAATAGAAATAAAAGCATAAATATTGGTTGCCAAGACTTGAAAAGCTCGTCAACAAAAAGCAAATAAAATGGAGAAAAACCGATGTACAAAGTGTGTTATTTTAACAATAAGTTTTTTTGTTGCAGATGTGAACGATCAACCTTTATCCGAATGTGGTTCAAATCAGTCTGAAAACGCTTTTTCGAAAGAGGAAGAATCAGCAATTGAACCAGCGACAAATAGCCCGACATCGGATGGCGAAAAAAAACGAAAACGCCGTGTGCTCTTTACGAAAGCACAAATTTACGAACTTGATAGAAGATTTCGTCATCAAAAATATCTCTCAGCGCCTGAAAGAGAGTCACTTGCAAATAGGATTGGCTTAACCCCCACTCAGGTATGTAAATTCTTCGGAGAAAGTTTAACGGTTTTATTATTTTGTTTAAAATAGACTAAGTTTTTTCAAAATGTTTGGTCCGTAAGAAGCGTCGATAGTTTGCTACTACGAATACACTCGCAAATACATACATACATGAAAAATGTCGGTACTTGAATTTTTACAATATTGTCACCAAAATCACCATTTTTCAGTTTAAAAAAAAAAGAAATTAACAAGAATTTAAGAGTTAAAAGCAGAAAAAAACAAGCAAATAATTTCTACAACAAATTGGTAAACCAAAACCACATTTCGGCCATTTTTAAGATTAATTAATTGAAAAAGATTGCTGCCAATTTATGCAGAAACTCTTCTTTTGATGATGAATATATCCTAAAAGATTTCATAAATTAAACATTATACCAAAAACTTTGACACTAAGAGATTGTCGTAAAAATCAAAAAAGAAATGTTTTATTAGAAAGTATAGTATATTGGTTTTGCAGTGCAATTTGAAACAATATGATTGATTCAATCATGAAATATAATCATAATCTAAATATGGATTGTATTGCAAAACAAAACATTGTTTATTTCAATCAAACAATGGTTTTTTGCACTCAGTATTGTAAAAATTAAACTAATAAAAACATTATTAAACAAAAGAAAATTTGGAAGGTAATTGCCACTCATAAAGCCCTTCATTATTTTTTATTTTTCACAAAATTAAAGAAAAAATTGAGCTAATTGCATTTAAATTAATTTTTCCGAAAAAGCAAAAAATACCAAGCTCTAAATTATTGATTTAATTAGCAAATTAAACTTAAAAAGTTTATATTTACAAAATGACTATATCAATCTGCGGTAAGAATTTTTTTCTGCTATAATTAAAGTAGGCCAAAAATTAATGCCAACATGTATTTGTTTTATAAGTATAAAGTTTAAGTGTTTAAAAGTGTTTTTGTTTTTTATTTACTATTGTTTTAATGAAGCTAAAATAATCATTTCTTATCTTGTAAAATAGTTTAAAACGTATTTTCGAGATGAAAGGAGGTAGACATAAATGCAGATTTTCAATTAGATTTTTTTCACTTCAGCTTACTTAAAAGAGGAATAGCAGAAAGACAAAAAATTTTAGTTGGTATTGTTTAAAGAATAAAAAATTTAGCATTTCAAGCTGAATAATAATATATTTGTTGAAGATGTAAAAGAACTTTTAAATTAGTTAGAGCAATTTTAGAGCAATTGTCAAATTTCTACTTCCCGAGGTTTCAAAATCTTTCCAACCGGATAAAGTTTTCAAAAAATTTTGAAAACAATAAGCCTCAAATTTAAAGCTGCTATGTTTTAATGGATTATCATTATGTGCATACTTTTCAGGTTTCAATAAGCCAGTAAATGATTGAAACAAATTTTTGAATGGACATTTTCGTCTTTGCTTGATATGTATTTGCGTTTTTTCGAAGCAAAAATAAATCATTTCAAGTTAAACCTTGCATAAATTAAGATAAAAATATCAATTCAAACAAAAAAGGCAAAGCTAAATCTTTTATTGATTTTTTCCTGTTAATCAAAGTTGCTTTTTCATGCTTTAAAAATAATACACAAAGTGAAAACAGCAATAAAGATTTATTACTTACTTATTGCATAAGAATTGGTTGAACATAAACGAAAAGTTTCTTGAAATATCTTAAAGTCATTTTTGTTTTTTTTTTCAGATCAAAATTTGGTTTCAAAACCACCGATACAAGCTCAAGAGAGCTCGACAAGAAAAAGGTCTGATGCCCAACAGCTATGATTCATTCAATGGTCTTTCCTCCCCCAGGAGAGTGATGGTCCCCGTTTTGGTTCGCGATGGGAAACCCTGCCATTCAGGCGTGACTTCATCGTCCCCTCGCGCCGGCGGCTACGCCCTGCACGGAGGAAACGACTTTCAAGCGTCTACGTGTAACTCGAGAATCGGGACCGTGCCGTCATATAACGACGAGTCGCTTTACAACACGTCACCGGTCTCGTCATTGCCGGGGCATCTTGGAACAAACGGCCTAACCATGACCTACTCGACAACGTCGCCACCCCAATTAGCCTTTCCTCAACAAACACAAGCGGTTGACCATCTCGGGTCACACTCTTACCCCCACCCCCAACTTGCCAGCCAGCAATTTTCCCCTTCTTACGCCTCATCACACCTACGCTCGGCCACGCAGGCCGGTTACGGCTCCGCATACGCTGTCGCAGCTTCATATCCGACCAACTACAGACCTCATCAAGTGCAGCAAAAATGGCCGACGTGGTAGTGAGAAGAATCGAAGTGCGACTGTGAATTCGTTTGTTTTGTCTCAATTTTAACGTTATATTTACTAAGACTTGTTGCAATAAACAATAAAAGAAAATAAATCAAAATGTTGTCATCTGAAACCTTTGAGCGGATAAAGTTTTTTATCGGAAATTTGGTTAACATTTGGTAAATTATCTTACCACGACAAAACAACGTCACTAAAAGACGATGCCTGCCAAAACGTTTTGCTTCAGCAGACTGATTGTCACTCGTTGAGTCGCGTCGGATACCTAAGTCTTGATTTGCTCTTTTTTTTTTCAGACAAACTTAACGGCACTTTCACCTTATTGCAAGCGTAACAGTTGGGTGCTGAAGTAAAAGCTGTTTCAATGCCATTCGAAAGCGATTTCTGTTTTCATCCTCTTTTCAAGTTTTAACGTAAATTCAGATGAAAGGCATTATTATACAGTATTTTGAAACAAATTACTCAGCTATTCACATCAAGAGTTGAACCTAAGGCTGCGACAAACATCATAAAAAAAAACAGCAAATTGAGTTAGCGGCAGATGCAAAAGATACTAAAAACGCGATTCCTCTATTACCGGAATACTTTCACTAATCAAACAAACTATTGCAAAAGAGTTGCAAGTTTGTTCAATTCAACGGTTAGGTGAAAGCCTAAAGGTTAATTAAAATCAAACTTCCGTTTCCGATAGAACACGATCACCATAACCAATCTGTTTCTAAAATCCGGTGGTAGAAAACAGATTTTTTCGGTGGAGGGGGTGTAAAAAAATTACTAATTTTTTTTTCAATTATTCAAGTTATCAAAAATAGATAATAAGTTTTTAGGACTAATTTATTAAAAGTCCGACTTTGATCAAGCACTTAAAAGTATTCAATACACCGAATTAAGATTGATTTAAAAGTAAAATTTTCGAAAAAGGTTTTTAAAAAATTCACAAAAAAATTTTAATTTTATAGATAACTTTTCTTGAAATCGTTCTTTTTTTTTTTTTTTTAGTTTATTATTTATAACATGCATCAAAATGATAAATTTAGAAAAATGAGCGTTGAAAAAATGTGATGATAGTTACGAAAATTTGTGAGCAAAATTTTCCAAAATTTCCATTCAAGTTTTTAATCATTTATTAAAAAATAAATTTTGTGTCTTTAAGTGAAAACCTTGAAATGCATTTACATTATCAATATAAATCTTTTTAATATTAAAATTTTAAATCGGAGAGGTTACTGAAATAGATCAAATAAATAAAATCTGACAAAATACAGTTAGTTTTCAATTTCTCGACATAGGAAAAAAGACTATCAGAGATTTAATTACTTCAAAAGTAACACAAACTTCATGTTGGTTGCCAAAAATAGGCGTAAACGCCGACATGTTATGTAAATTACAACAATTTAGCTTATGCGTTGTCAAACGATTTTCCTGTTTTTCCCGAACAAATTGAAGTTCTTTTCTGCTCAATTGTATTAAAAATATCTTTTAAATATTAAGCATTGGCTATATTGAAAAAATACTTTTAAAGCAATTAAGCTGATCTTTAGAAATTAAGTCGAACGTTTTTTTGATTTTTATTATACTTTTAGACAACCAAAATGAAATGACGAAAACCAAAGCGTTATATTGTGATTGGAGAAGAGCACACAGAATTGTTTTTGCTGAAAGAAAGGCAGCAAAACGTTATTTTACAAATCTGGAAAAAAAATTTAAGTAACAACATACAAACGACAGTCACTAATGAAGAAATTTATTCGCAATTTTACCTTACAGAGAAGGTAGCTTTAACGGTATAAACTATGGTAAAGTATAGCATGTTGCAAATAAAACTTTAAAACTAGTGGTTGAAACATTGTTGCATTCAATGATGAAATGGAGACTGATATGAAAAAAAACCAAGTGCAAAGCAACCTTTGGCCAAAATCACCACGAATATCAACAAATTAAACATTGTTTCCTGTTAATTTTTTTTCGTGACAAGTATCAAGTGTTATAATATTGAAGTAAAATCAACTTGGAAGGAAAGCCTGGAAAGTTTCTATTTTAAAAAAGAACAAAAGTTTGAAAAACTATAAATTATTTAAAAAATAAAATCAGGAGTAGGCAACTTTTTCAGCATAAGTACCATTTAAAAAATGTAAAGTCTATTAAAAGCAGTACAGGTTTCACTTTAAATTAGAGAACAAAGAGAAAATTGCTTTTTCTGAATAAATGAAATGTAAATGAAAGACTGAAACAGTCTAAAATCTGACAAAAACAGCGCCACACAAAAGTGCGCAGGCCGCAAGTTTTTCATTTCCCCGAAGCTCAACATGCATTGAAATAACAGAGAAAGTGAAACTTTTGACTACGAAAACTGTTTTTGCTTTCTAGTTTTGGCAATTAAAATATGACAAAATTAGAAACATGTAGACATAAGATTAATGTGAGGACAAAATTTTGTTAGTGAATTATTACGACAAATATATGTATTTATAACTTGGTTTGGTTTTTAGTAGTTAGTTCAATCATATATATAAAAATAGAAGTAAAAAAGATATAAAATTTACAATAAATTAATATGCAGGTGACATGTAAAAAAATGACATTTTTTAAGTTAAAACTTCAATTTTACCAATTTTACGCCGTTTCAACTGATTGAAACAACCTTGAATGATAAAAACACTTATACTTTGTAGATGTTTTACTAAAGATGGGATTAGTTTCTAATGTTTGAATAAATTTATTTTCAATGTACCATATTAAAAGATAGTTTGAGTTTCAGTTTTTACTTTGCACAGACTTTCTGTCTGTTTATTAATATTAACCCCTAAGAAAATTATATTTATGACCATTGATCGTGCGTTTCAATTGGCTGCTAAATGTCATTCTCAAACTTTATTTCGCATTTAACACTAAGTTGTTTTTGAACTATCGCGAATTCAACCAACAAACAAGTGGTTACATCAATAAAACAATCAAGCAAATCAAAAAAAACAATAACAGCCAAACAAATGACTTTTGTGTATAGGTTGAACTGTAGTTTTTTGTAACAATTTGAATAACATAATTACTTGACATTTAGCAAACAGTAAAAAAGACGAAAATGAATTATTAGCTATAAGATTACCCATTTTAAAGAAATCGAAAAAGAATCATAGCAGAGGTTATAGAACCCAGCTTAATTAACGACACAGTTTTATTAAATAAAAAAGCCTAGTTACTAATTTGGTAGTCCTGGTATGTTATTTAATTGAACAATAAGTATGTAAATTTAAAAGAATATTTAAGACCATTTAAAGTTTATCGATCTTTAAACAAAATGATTCTGTAATTTACATTTATATTTGTAGCTTTTAGATAATCTAATTTAATAAAAGATTTATTTCATAGAATTCAGAGACCCTTAGCAAAAATTCATTTCCTGAATAGAATGCGACAGAAATTGAAAGAGCAAAGAGAGGGTAAAAGTATTACGAAAGCATTTTTTCCACAGCTTTTGGTTTTCTTTATTACAAAAACTTTTTTCTACAGTAACTATTACAATAAGTATTTTTGCAAACATTTCTGCATTGAGGATATTTCTCAATGAACTGCGACATTCTAAGGTAGCGGATGAAAAGCGTCATCAAATAATCAGCCACCAAACCTTGATTATTACACAAAAACTAAAAGTTCAGACGTAAAATAATTTATAATCAGAATTGATAAATAATGCAGCGTAACCTTTATTAAACCAACACTGTAAAATTTTAAAAATTTTTTCTTTTTTTTGAAGTTAAACATTCTCTCTGTCGAGGTGTCCACCCAAAAACGCTTTTGCGATTTAAAATCGCCACTACGTTTTTTAACATGATCACATAATGAATTTACATGTATATAAAATCAGAAAAATTTGAATTCTTAAAAAGTCTTTTACTAGGTCACCGTAATCATTTTCAGCGTCGTGATCTGACTTCACACAGCCTCTGTTGCTGTGCAAGCAATGAGTTTTAAACTTTATTTCAATCCTCCTTGAGTTATTGACGCTAGATTTTTAAAAAACTTTAGTTTGTTCTTTTTAAAACGCAATGTATTACTGAGGATATCTTAAAGCTTTTTGAGGGTTTAAAATAGTCTTTTAGGTTTCTTAAAATATAATTCTTGGGGCTTCAGTTATTTTTACATAACTGCTGTAAGTAAAATAAGTTTCAGACTCTTAAAATTTTCAGCGTTTCCAAAATAAATAAAAAAAAACACTAGTAAAACTACCTACGTAACAATTATTGGCAAGGGATATTCAGGTTTATGTTAGTTGGATTAGAGGTTATCAAATTAGGGATATTAAGTTTTAAAACCTTATAGGTCAACTGCTTTGCCGAATTTTATTCGAAAAACATCAATCAAATTTTAAAGTTCTTTAAAGCAGCGGAAATAAAACTAATTTAACAATAACGCCATCCATCATCAGAAAAAAAATTTATACTTGCACCGGAAAACAAAGAGGAAACATAAACGAAAAACTAAGTCGAAGCTCTTGCATTAAGTTTTTTGAACCCCCAGGACACTCTCGAGTTCTGTTATTGTCGGGAACAAATGAGACTTGACGTTGCCAAGTCATTATTTAATGTCAGTCATCTAATTAAATGATCAATTTCCACAAAAAAGAAACATCGAAGTGGATTAACTAAATTTCAAAAATTAATCAAAAAGAAAGAAAGTATAGCACTGAATTGACTGTTGGATTATTTATTAACTTAAGCTTTTGTTGACTGGCACCCATTTTTTTAAGTGTTACGGAATAACGCTAGAAATTAAATTAAAGAAACAAATTTACACTAACGATAGTTGCAGTGAGTGTAAAAAAAATGTTTAAAAAGATAGTACAAAAAAATGTTTAAAAAGACAAAGATTATTACCATACGGAATAGGTTGAATTACCATAATTTTAAAAACTACAACTTGTTGTGGGTTTAACTTGTTCAAAAATAGCTAATCGGATGGTTTTCATTGTATAGTCCAGTTTTTCAAAATGCATGGCTATAGGCTTATTCTTATGTCGTATGGTAGAATCGCTGCTTTTGATAGTTGTTGTCTGATAGTCTGATGAACTAAATAGTCTGGGCAGAAAACTAATTATTTTGTAGCAGTGCGATTGTTTTCAACAACGCCAATAATCTCATGCAAATTTTACGATTTTTCGCTGGTTTGTGTAAGTTCCCTGCGAAAACTTGTGCGTCGACGGCGTAAATTACAGAATAAAAAGTTACTTTTTAAAAATGCCGCGGTCAATACGGCGAAAAATTTCATTTAAATTACGCGAACAAAGACCGCTTTCAACGTTCTAAGAAGAAAGTTTTAAAATATAATTAACCTTTTCTGATTGGTTCAAATTGCATTTTTTATTTATAGCAAATACATCAGGCCGTCTCTTCACAAAAAAGCGACCCAGAGCTATAATCATTTGTTGCTGTTATACCTTAGTAATTTACATACAAATCTAATATCGCCTATAGGGTTTTATCACTTTCTTCAAATTGAGCCAAAAATACATTCCTGACAACACGTTTGATATCTTCGACAAAAAGCACTTTAGCAATAATGAAGACATGTTCTGATTGCTTCACCAAATCGTGCAACATTCGACCATGAATATTACTTGATTAGTAACGACACGGCTGCTACGCGTCCGGTGATATTTTTGCTGCAATCAAAATAGAAGAAAAAGAGACGAGATTGAGAGAATCAACGAAAATGAAGTTGCTGGAAACAAACAAGCGGTTGTCAGACAAAGAAGGTTGTGTAGCTTTGAAAAGGAAAACGTGTTTAGGGCTCCTTGTCTCCTCTTTCTTTGTTGATTCAGATTAAACAACACCACTTTTTTTTCAGTAAGAAATCTCAAAAACTACTGTCTTTTCTACCTAGAGATTCAAATCTTTACAGAATAATGAAGATTGATATAACACTTTAAAGAATTTCTTTTTTGTGTTTGCATACCATAATTGAACCGCAATTTTTGTAACCCAATCGATTGCTGTAAAAAAAATAAAAATAAAAACAATATTTAAACTTGAGCGAATTACCTGGCCTCCGCAAGTGCATTTGAGCACAGCTGACTAGTTGATGCAGTGTTCCAAGCCTTTGTTTTTGTAACGTGAATTCGATTTCGGATCTAGTCATAACGAAACTTGATAAAAATTAGAATTTCCTCATTTCCGTTTTAGGACCCAGAATTGAAACGGTTAGTGTGAAATTTTATGTTTGCAATGTTAAGGCATTTGTTTTTCTATGGTCAAGTCATTCGCCCCATATTGTACCTGATTCTCTGTTTACGAAAGGGTTTTTCTATAAAATCCCATCTTACACACGTTCGTAGAAAAAATAAAGCTTTAATTACTTTTTTCTGCGTTGAGTCCAAACCTCATCCTAAAAATAGAGTTATGAAAAATTTTTGAATATAGCAAAGGAGCGTTTCTGACCGCTTTCTTCTGTTAAGAATATTTAACTTTTGTAGTTAAATTTCAGGCATTAGAAAGATATCAATTAAAATAAACCAAAATTTTTTTTACCTTTTAAAGGAAAAATAAATATATATAATATATAAATTTTAAAAGCCACGCAAAAAATTTTAATCAAATCAAAAAAACCTCAACAGCCTGTTTCACCTTTACGGAGTTACCCCCTGATGAGCTATAATGGTGAAACGGGCTGTTGAGGTTTTTTTATCTGCTATTCTGAGTTTTCATTGAGCTCTCTACTGACAACCTTATTACTTCTATTATTGTGTAACTATGTATATTATATGGTTCATTCCCGTCTTCTGGTTCACCTTTATGGATTCAATGCAGGAAGGTTGGTTTCCATTCCCGAACAGATTAAACCTAAGGTTTGTCCCTACTGCGGCAATATACTGCGTGGATATGTTGGCCGAGCGTCAAGATGTGAATATGCGAACCCTCAAGTGATTTCATCTTTGGGTGTTAACCGAATACAACCACAAGTTGGATGCGATTTTTCTTTGGAAAAAACAGTTATGTAACCTTTCCCGAGGTTTTTATACAAAATCGGCGGCAATGGAAAACTGCAAATTAGCATAACTTTTTTAATAAACAAATGGGAACTGGATTACGTTTAGACAAGACAATTATGTTCGAAAACTATGATGTCGCATTTGAAATGTAGTCTGTGATGGTTAACCAAATAACTTCAACTTTTCGGTGCTACTTTGGCTTGTTATATACATGTCACGAGTCTGCTTTGGTATGATACTTACACAGGTTCGATATCTATTCATTTTCTGTGTAAAAAACATAAATGATCACACTTCACATTAAAAGCTTTAGATATGTGCAAAGATTTCAATTTAAATTGTAACCCTAACCCTGACCCTAAACCTAATCATAATCCTAACCCTAAGCCTAACCCTGACCTCTTTTTAGCTGATATACATTTATGCTAAAATATTTTTTGTGTTTTGATTAAATTTTATCCATTCGTTATATTTATCCTAAAATAAAAGAATTAAAAAATATATGTTGTGGTTATTTTGACCTTGTAGATAACAAGCCAAAATAGCACCAACTTTTTATTGTTTGAAATAAACTGCAACGACAAGCATTTTTGCTGTTTTATGTTTAATTAGTTTTTGTATTCAAATGTATTCAGCAAGTAAACTTTCTGATTCTAACGATGTTTTTGATTGATGTATGGTAATAAGTTTTAATCACCCAAACTTCTTTACTGTAACCTCAAAAAAAATTTTAATTACATCATTGTTCATTGAGATGACGTCAATCAGGGATCGGAAACCTAATTGCTTTCACCCCAAAATTAAAAAGTTCGGTGCGGTTCACATTAAACTTTTTGTTGATTTAAGAAAAAAAGGTAATTTCTCGACAGAACACTCTTCTTCATCTGGTTTATCATGTCAAGACCTTTTTTACCTCAATCACCAAAATTTATTTAACTTTTACATCGAATTCGAAATGAAGACCAAAAAACGTGGCATATTGACTTCCCAACCACATTCGGGGCTCATTGAAATATCTTGCGGGCCAAATATCTTGCCAGTTATATTGAAATAGGTTTCCCAACTCTGACGTAAATAAACAATTGTAAAGAAGCAATCGGAGCAACGGGAGTTTCCCTGATGGCAACACCAACTAAATGTGTTTTAAATTACTTTTATATTCCGTAGTTTTAAAACCGATATCATCAAAGTATATGGTTGTTTTTTTTTACATCGATTCGGTAAATTTTTAATTTTTTAACTTTCGAGTACGTTAAAAAATGATCTAATTTTACTTCATGACAAATCAGTTTAAATCTTGAATTATTTCAGCAAACATAGCTGAATATGTTACGCAAAAAACGAGGGAAATCCCAAAGTAAATCATTTCATAACTCATGCGTTTTGAATAATGTTTTCAAAAAATATTTTTCCACTTAATGGACATAATATATTGCTATAGCATAATTAAGCGTGCTGTATATGAATAAAATTACTTTGTTTAAATTAATTATATGAGTGATTCCGTTGCATAAGACTCTAAATATTCCTTTCAAAGTTTGTGCTTAAATTTGAATAACAATTAATTGAATAAACAATTTAAAAAATTTAAAAAGATTAAAATTAAAAAAATTTTTTAAGATCGATTATTTAAATAATTTTTAGATTTTTAACAAAAAAAAAATTTTTTCTAATTATTTTTTGTGAAATCGAACAAACTTTTTTAAATTATTTTTTGCTTTTTTTATCAGTTGAACCAAAATTAGAAACAATACCAGGAGCTTTCATTCGTCTAAAATTTTGTATGTAACAATTTTTTATTAAAATTAAGTAAATAAATCTGTAAAAAAGTAAACAATATTATTAGAAATAATAGTGTCAAAATTAACTTTATTGTCAAGAAAACTATTAAACTTAAAACACTTAAAATCTTATAATTACATTTTAAGTTAGCTAGACCAGTTTGTGGTTGTTGGCTCAGTTGGTGCTCACCAGCATCATCAAACGGTAAATAAAACTTTGTTAAACAGTTTTTAACCTTACAAAAAAAATTGAGTCAAAAACATTTTCTAAGTACAGTTTTATTTTACCCATGGATTAATAAAACTCTTAATTTAAATTTAAAAAAAAATTGGTTAAATTTTAGTAGAATCCACTGAAGGCAAATCATTTATTCTAATAATTTGTATTGAACAACCAAAGTCGATTGACAATTTTTATCAAGTAAGAGTTGAGAAAATACACGATCATACTTCTTCCGTAACAATTCAATGTTGCATTTTTTATCGAGTAATTTTTATTGAAAATTACTAAATTTTTTAGCATGCGGTTTGTTTAAGTTGTTTTATTGAAACTGTCTTTATTTTCTAGGGTTTGTGGTTTTTGACAGAAACCTGTTTCTTTTTTCTTTGCATCAATTTTAATGAGCAACAAAGTTTTTTCAAATCAATCAAAAAATTTACAAAAAATCTAAGAGAATAAGAAAAAAAACAAGCCAATTTTTAAGAATCTTTCAAGTTGTAAATCAAAATTAAAAAAAAATTCATAATTGTTTCAAATTTGTTAAAATATTTAAATTTTACTTAAATGTAAAAAAAAATCCATAAAAAGTGAAACAAAAAACTCATTTTAATTAAAATTTTTAACAATTACTCAATTTAATGATTGCTTGCAATTTATGGGAAAAATGACATTAAAAAATGTTTTAAAAATGTATTTTTCAAAGCTGTTTTTTGTGGTGAACAATTAAGAAGCAAAAATATTTTGAAGAAAAAAGTGAAACAAAAAACTCATTTTAATTAAAGTTTTAACAATTACTCAGTTTAAATATTTGCTTGCAATTTATGGGAAAAGTGACATTCAAAAATGTTTCCAAAATACATTTTTTAAAGCTGTTTTTTGGGGAAAACAATTCAAAAGCAAAAATGTTTTAAAGAAAAAACGATTTTTGCTTTTTCATTTGCTTAGACTTAGAACATGTACGAGTTTAACACTGCGTCATGGGCTATGACAAATTTTTTGAAAATCAATTTTTTACGTTCACATAAAGCGCTGAGATGAATCAAAAAAACATCAACAGTCGCGTACAGCTCAAGTGACGTCATATTGCTGCATTGTCTTCATCCCAGCCAAGATTGCAAGATTTCTTTGATTTTACAAAGCGTCAAACTCGTGATAACATTGCACGTCACATATTCTCTTGTTTCTTATATTTAAAAAATTTTTGTGTCAGTCTTTTACTAAATTTCTCTTTGAACACCAAAAGGATTAATCTAGGAAATTAGGTTAAAAAGATTTTTTTTCATCTCCATTTCAATCATATTTGAAATAAAGTAGTGCATTACAATACAAGTCGAAAAATTATTGTTAAATAACTAATGTAATAAAAAAAATTCAAGCTTTTTTTGTTCTGATAAAGTTATTAAATTTTTGACTTTTCTTTGTTTAGTTTCAACTTTAAGCTTGACATTTTTTTACAAAAGTTTATTGTAAGTTTTATCTCTTAATTTTTTTAGTCTGTGTCAACAAAAATTGGCCCTGATTTCATTTGTGACTCACTTAATAAAATATTGTGCTGTGATTTTAAATTTGTATGCTGTAATTCTTATTAAATAACTTTTTTTAACTTTAATAATTTTTTGCTTTTTTTTGTAACGACGAATCCAACATCAAAGCACAAAGCGAGGAAGTTGCAAATATGGTTTAGTTTATTTAGTCGACTCTTATCATTCTCTTTGTGGCGCAAGAATTCTGGGTTTGATTCCCCGCCGGGTGAAACAGGATGCAATGCCAACCACCAGTCATCATCACTGCGACCATCTAAGTGGCCGTGCTGCATAAGTCTATTGTTAAGTTGATGAACACAGTCGAGCCATTTATGCTTCGATGCATGAAAAGAATATACTAAAACGCTTGGTTTTAAAGTTTAATTGGCATGTTATTTTTGTTCCGCTTTAATCTAGATCAATCTGAAATTGAAAAATTTTTTCAGTGGCTTAAAGTAAGTTGTAATTTTTTATCTTTTGCAGGCCCAGAATAGTTTAAACAAGTATTTTTTGTACGTAAAATAGCTGATTAAAATGATCAACTTACAGCAGGGGTGGCCACCTTGTCTGCTGGTTGGATCGACTTTAAGTTTTTTTTAGAAACTCGCGATCGACCGCCACGGAAATGCTGCGGCAGATAATAAAATATTAATCGCCCAATTGACAGTTTGTTAGCACAGTTAAAGCATCTTCTTCTTCTTCTTCTTTCGGCTTCTCCCTACTCGGGGTCGCCACAGCGCGATAGTAATCTCCATTTCACTCGGTCTACTTCATCTCCTTCCCTAGCTCCAACCCTTTCCATGTCTTCTCTCACCAAATCCATCCACCTTCTCCTTGGCCTTCCTCTTTTCCTTCTGCCTGGCACCGCCATCTCCATCATCCTTTTCCCCACGTAGTCTTCTTCTCTCCTTTTTACATGTCCATACCAACGTAGCCTCACATTCCGAAGTTTTTCTCCCAGCTTTGCAATTTTTGCAGTCCCTCTCACATATTCATTTCTTATCTTGTCCTTTCTTGTCACTCCCAGTGCCCATCTCACCATTTTCAACTCTGCAACTTCCATTTTTCCCATTTGCCGTTCAGTCACTGCCACCGTTTCCATTCCATAAAGCATGGCTGGTCTAACAACACTCTTGTATATTTTACCCTTAACCTTTGCTGATAGCTTCCTGTCGCACAGAACTCCAGATACCTTCCTCCAACTCATCCATCCTGCTTGGATCCTTCTCCTTACTTCTTCTTCACATCTTCCATCATTACTAACTGTTGACCCCAGGTATTTGAAGTTTTTGGCTTTCTTTACCTTTTCTTCTTGCAACTTCAACTCTTCTCCATCATCCACACCCCCAACCCTCATATATTCTGTCTTGCTCCGGCTCACTTTCAGGCCTCTTCTCTCCAGTGCATTTCTCCAAATCTCCAGGTCCTCCTCTAGCTGTCTATGGTTTTGTCTACACAGATAAAGTTAAAGATAAAGTTAAAGCATAAGAAGGTAAATTATATGGAACTTTGATTGTAAAAAATGTACCAGCGATATAAAAATTGTTTAAACATTATAATATCCTACCAACTGACAAACTTTTACACACGAAAAACAGAAACCACAAAAATCAGACGCGATCGACTAGAGGAGAACCGAAGATCGACTTGTTGATTATCCCTGACTTACAGCTTGCTAATAATAAAAAGGTTGACAATATCTTAGTGCGTCAGTTTTATTAAACAATAGCGGCGTTTCGTAGCATAAGCTGCTATTGATTCATCGACAAAATCGAGACGAAATGCGAAGCAAAAATTCAAAATGAATCTTGACTGCACATCGCGTACAAGCGAACAGAAATTAACATGCACGTTATTTGTTCTTGAACCGCAGCCTTCACAGGTGGAGAACCTTTTCTATTATTAGAGGCCACATTTAGATTAGGCAGTACAAAGGAGGCTGCATAAGTTGAAATACTCAAGAAAATAGCGTCAACCCTTTGAATCCGTCCTAGTATTTTTGATTTTTTTCCTGAATAAATAGTGATATCCAAAAAAGAAGGTTTTCACTTTTGTCACACCTTATTCTTGATCCTAATCTTAACTTTATGAACTGGAGCTAATTTTCAGTGTTTTGCAGTGATTTTTAAGCTTTTAATTATAACGTCCTGTTTGTTATTGTTACATATGATTGCGTAATTTTACGCCACTCATTTGATTTATTCTCTCTGCGTGTTGTTTTTAAACTGTTTTTTTATTATTTTATTTAAAGCGCGTTGATTGACTGAAGTTTTAAGTCATTGCGGCAAGCAATGCGGCAAACAATGCGGCAGTGATGACGTAATTTCTAGTATAATCTAGTGGGGTGAAGCAAGTTGCATTTTATAGGTTACGTAACCAATTTTCTGCTTTTGTCATAACCAATTAGTTACTTTCTGCTTTGGCATTGATTATATAGATGACGTCATAGAGTACTTTATCCTTCTTAATCAGTAATTAAGAGTTCTTGTTTGTTCCAGTTTATTCGCTTTCTATCTGGCAATTTCGGCTCATTTATACGCTCGTATATACTGTATCTATATAGCTTGCAGTTTGTTTTTCGTTCATTCTAGCTAGTCATTCTAGTTGAGAAATTATAGTGGTTAGAAACCGTTCGTATTACTGTTGCCTGTGTCGGCCTTGTTTAAGTGCATAAGCAGCCAACAGTCAGGTTGACGCCTTGGAAGTGAATTGTATAGGGAGATGGAATTGTTTGGATGAACGATTAAGTTTAATATTGGCCATCAGGGCGCTAATTATTCTTAAAGTTAGCCGGTACGAAGTTGTCGCGAGATTATTCGCAATTGACAGTTGACGTTGTAATTGACAGTTGACGTTGTAATTCACAGTAGACCTTGTAAATTGCTTTGAAGTTTTGTGAAGCTTGAGAGTCAAGTTTTACGAAAGTTGATCAAGTTCGTTGGATTTGGTAAATGATGTACTCATTATATTAATAGTTAAAAACTGTGTTTTCTTGTTATTTATTGAGAGGAGTCTTCTAGAGAATTCATTCGTGCTTAGCCAGAACTAATTGTATTAAGAACTTCAGTCTTGTGGCAAACTATTTCTTGAGAAAAGGTACAGCAAAAAATTGCTTTAGCGCTGTTTTTTTGCAGCAATCAATTTTGGAAACTGTCGTAGGACATACTCTTTTTCGGTTGACAACTTATTTTGTCAGTTGATTTTACTATAAATACTGTACATTGAGTTCTATCGTAAACAAAAAATATTCAAAGATTTTTCAACAAATAAAATCATCAAAATCGGAAAAGCTACTTTTTATTTCTATAATAACTTCAGCAAACAAAAGTTCAATAGTGAGAGATTACTTTAGCTAAAACGTTACCAAGTAATTTTGTCTCGGAAGATAAAAACAAAAAGGCAATTGAACAAATACAGTGTTATACAACGTAATATACTGTACGTATTTTATATAAAGCACTTGAAACCTAACGCTTGCACAAAAAACAACAAAAAACTGAATTTATACTGATTAGATAAAAGGTTAGAGAAAAAAAATTAATTAAACAACCGGAAAACCGTGCTAAGAAATTATTATTAAACCTAAAATGTTTTCATCTACTTAATGTCAAAAATTCTTATATCACGATGTAAGTTTTTGAAAAATAGATAAAACGAAACTTGTTTGGTAAAGTTTTTTTAAAATGTCGTGAAAGTATTTGATCACATGATTACAGATTTGAGTTGCTGTTGTTGTCGTTAGTAAACAAGAAAAAATTTACTTTCAAATCTTTGACTTGTTCAATTCGACGTAACAAAAAATACGCTGAAAAAGTTTTATGCAAATGACATTGACAGTGAATTGATATTTTAGAGTTTGGACACTTCAACATTTATTTTTCAACCACAAAATGCATTCATGATGCAGAAAAAATCCATTGTGTGTAGATACGTACACCTGAAACTTAGGTCGTCATCTATTATTCACGAACTTGCGACGGAAAGGTGTACAACATGACGTCATTGAAACGATCGATCATTTGAGAAAATTGCTCAAATAAAGAACGTTTGAAAACTTATTTCTTGTTGCTGTGTATTAAAATTCTATTTGTTTTACTTGCTTAACAGTTTGTTGCAAAGCGTGTCAAGAAAAAAAACCGGATTGCAGTGTTGAAGAAAGATGTAGTCAAACGAGTAGACAGCGTTCTTGTTCGGGTCGTTGCAAGAAGCGTTGCAACTCATAAGATTTTTGTAAAGAATGTATTAATGCAAGTGAGTTGTTGGAGGAAATTAATTGTAACTTTTGAAGTTAAAGCAAAGCGTATTGATTTGACGCGCTATATATATATATATAAATTAGCATAAAAAAACAACATTTAAAAGCAGATTTACATCGAAAAATTGTTTTCTCACGACACCACGCAAAATTAACAACTCAACAAAAAATATTGACGTTTGGTAAGAAAATTTAATTAAAAAATGCAATAGAAATATTAAATTTGGAAAAGTTATTTGTTGGGTTTTTGTAGAGTGTTCAATCAATAATTTAGAGCACACGTAAATATACGAGGGTGGTTTGTAAAGTAATGCCTTCTATTTTCTAATTCAAAAAGTTAAAGAAATAGAAAAAACGGAAGCGATATCACTGAATCAAACACACATTGTATTCAAGAATATTATTTTTCTACGCATTCACCACCATTTTCAATGCATTTTTTCCAACGATGAGGAAGAGCTTGGACGCCGCGCTGGTAAAACTCTCTTCCAGCTGTGGCAGTCCATTTTTTGACTGCGTCTACGACAGTATTGTTGTCAATAAATGCTGTCCCAACAATCCTCCTTTTAGAGCCCAAACAGATGAAAATCTGATGGTGCAAGGTCAGGGCTATATGGCGGATAAAGCAGCACTGTCCAGCCAAACTTGGTCACACATTCTGTGGTCTTGAGACTCGCGTGTGGCCTGGTATTGTCGTGTTGCAAGAAGAATGTTTTCTTTTTCTCAAATCTAATGCAGGCAATTCTAGCATTTATTTTTATTAATGTTTTAATGTAAGGTTCGGAGTTGACTGTTGCCCCTGGTTCCAAGAAATTCAAGAGGATTATGCCCTGTGTATCCCAGAAGACAGTACACATCACTTTACCTGCTGTGCGCTATGACCTGAACTTTTTTATGGGTGAGAATGTCTGCGGTGCCATTCTATTGACTGTCGCTTAGATTCCGGTTTGTTGTAGTGAAACCAAGTTTCATCATCAGTGACGATTTGATCAAGGAAGGCATTGCCTTCAGCTTCATATCGTCCCAACAACTCCTGACTGACAATCACCCGGTGGTCTTTTTGCTCCGTAGTGAGCAGTAGTAGCACTTATCTGGCACATCTTTTGCTGTTTCCCAGAGAGGAAATTAACTTTTTCATCGCACCCATGCTCACTCCCAACTCTGTGCTTATTTCATTCACCGTTGTCCGCCGGTTGGAATTGATGGGCTCATCAAGGCATGCTTCATTTCCTTCATTGGTGGCTGTGCTTGGGCGACCAGAGCGAGGTTTGTCGCTTACATCTCTGTTGCCACTTTGAAAGCAACGAACCCATTTTCTAACTGTGTTGACATCGGCTGTCTCGCCGCCATAAAAATTCACCAAGCGTTAGTGGATGTCGATTGGCTATACTTCTTTTGCATTGAGGAACTCAATAATACATCTCTGTGCTTGACGGACATCCATTATGACAAAAATTGCTTTGTAAGACTATTTTTATGGCTAAAATTTTATGCATAATTAGAAATTATCACTGCGTTATTACCTAAAACAACAAAGAGATAAAAAGTGCAGGTTAACTATTCGAAGGTTCGGTCGTTATAAAAATGCAATACGCAATCTGCTCTGGCCCCTTGTAGCGGAATCGCAAAAATGGAGGCATTAATTTATGAACCATTCTCGTATATTCATTAAGGAAAAAGTATAAACACCCTTATAACTGGCTTTATCCTGATCAAGAAATATTAAAGAGTTTTATTTAAATCGAAAATTTTCTTAACACTTAAGTTGCTGACCTGAAAGAATTTTTTATTTAAATTAGAACTTTGATAAACCCTTGGTCGGGTTGAAATAGCTGTTAGGGGTGTTTTTGTTCTTGTTTTTATAAATGCATATCAATAAAAAATATATGCATCTTAATTACTAAAAACTCTAAACGATAATGCTCTTTATGATATTGATCGTTTTATTGCAATAAAAAAAATTTTTTAATTTTCAAATCTGATTGATTGCACAAAATTTTCATAAATTTTCTTAAATTTTCATCACATAAAACTCAAAACTGATTGTACAAAATTTTCCATGTTTTAAAAAATTACATCTTAAGAGTAAATTTTTGCCTTTTTTCTTATTTTTGAAAAAAGATGGGAAAAAAATTGCTGTCATCGTTCAATTTTGCTTGGTTTCGCAAGCAGGTTTTAAAAAATTACTTTCATTTTAATTAGAAATAAAAATAGAAAGTAATAAAAAAAGTAAATAAATGGTTAACTGAAATAAGCTGAACGAAGCTTCATCTTTACTGTTGAAACTTTAAAGTAACGTCGGGAGTGATGCAGAAGAAAAGATAAATTAGCTACCGTTGGTTAGGCTGTAGCAGCCAAAATCTTCACTCTACAACCCGACAATTTTTTCTTCAATAACGTCACAAGTAAATTTTATCAAGTTTGTCTTGCCAACATTTTTGAAGACCATGCAAAATAGCCTACCTAGATAAGGTAAATAAAGAAATCAAGATGCTAAAGAATTTTTATTTCATTTCTAAAACAGGGTTGGAAATATTTTCGGTGTATTTTGTACTGTAATAACTTGTTAAGTTGACCTCGCAAAGAAAAGCCTGGTCGATTGAACCAAGTTTTATTTTTTTGCAGTTGTTTTTATAAGTAATTTAAAGGTCACGCTTAATTCGTGTTTATTTAATGACGAGATCTTTAATCCACTATATCCAACTAAAAAACGCACTAAATTATTTTCTCAAAGCTAAAATTCGTATTTTTATGTTGTCAAAAATTAGTTCAATGTATCCCGCGGCTGGGGACGGATGAACAAGCGCAGTAATGGCTTAAGTACGATGCGAACGGAGCGGCCGCATCTGCCTCTGCCTAAAAGACGTCTAAAAGTGGCTCCCCTACATAAGAAATTGCTCTATTTCTTTATGGTAGCACCATGACGGTGGGATCTCTAAAGTGATAATCTTTTTTTTCGGTACACTAAAAAGTGGCCTTCCCCTAAAATGAAGACCTTTTTCTAAAAATCACATTGTTTTGTAACACTAAAAAGTACCTCCTTAAAATGAAGACCTTTTTTTGAGATCGCTTTTTTTGGGGCACTAAAAAGTGGCCCTCCCTAAAACGATGACCTTTTTTAGAAATCGCTTTGTCGCTTTGTTTCTGAACACTAAAAAGTGGTCTCCTATTTTTCTTGCTCCGGACCCTCCTTTTTGTCCGACCATCACTGAACAAGCGGTTGGGGTCAGTTAAACTTTGTATTACAGTATATAGCAGCCATGGTTTAATTGGCCTTTAATTGGTTATAATTCTACTTGTTTCTGATAAAATTAATTAGTCTTAGTAGAATTTGATCAAACTAGGTTCAAGAAATCAAAGCCATGGTACTATTATAATTTCCTACCATACGTATTGGATCGCCACCTAGATCAAATAAAATTTTAGAAAAACATTTTATTTTCATTCCCGTTTTTACTTTTACATATCAAACCATCTTTATCTTTATAACCAAGACACACATAGAACCTGATGACTAATATGAAAACACAATGGCGTTATTACGTCTAGTTACAGGATGTGGACAAAAATAAAAAAATTCTGATTTTAGTGCCACTGGCAGTAGAGGTTGTGGTTTCACTGAATTGCCGGTTCAACCGATCTTGTTTTCTGCTACATTTATGAAAAGGAAATAGATAAATTGGAATTTTTCCAAAAGTATGGGATTAAAGCTAATAAATATTTATAAATTAATTCTTGCCTTTTTTGCGTTAAAATATTTTGTGGTGGTTTGTCAATTTTCATATAAGTAAATTTAGGACGGTTTAACTACATTTTGATTCACGTAGTGTAAATTTAATAAACTTTTTGTCCGTTAGTTTTCAATATTGTTAGTAAGATTCGCAATGACCAACACTCTATAGCATTTAAAATAATAGACTTTTAACGGGTCGAAAAAAACACTGATGCTAGCTCGCTCAAAAAATGTTGGTTAAAATGTTAAGCTTTTACATACTAGTTAAAATTTAAAACTTTAAAAACTAATTGGTATGACAACATTACCAGTTTCACAACTGCCTGGTTTAAAACTTATTAGTTATTCTTTAGAAGTGCCTGAGTTTTTCATTAAAATATAATCAGTTTGATGATGTTTGGATTGCAAATATTAAAAATGTAAAAAATTTGAGTAAAGTAAATTATGTAGGTTAAAAATATATGGTACCTTATTGGCAATCAGACGTATGAAAGCGGCTAATTTTCTTTTTGCAAATCTGTTTGAAGCAAGCAACATACACAAGCTTTTACATCCCATTATAAAAATCAATTGCCTACTCTACTTTATAAATTGATGACTGCATTTTTCTCTGAGCATGATGTAACTTCCTTCGTCTATATCAGCTCACCGGAGCTTTATTAACAGATGAGAAATCTCATTAGCGTCAGCAGCTATAATAGAACCACGCTCTGGCATTGAGGCTATAGAAATTTTAATCAATAAAAGTTTACAGCTTTCGAAAAGTTCAGTGAAAAAAGTGCTTAAAAACTGATGCTTAATATTGCGAACAGTTAAAATTCAAGGTTTGTTCAAACTTTAACTTACGCTTCAAAAAAAAAAAAAAAAAAACGGTTGATAAGAACATAATCTGTGTTTCAGCATTTTAGGGATTTGATTTTGAACGATTTTGATAAAGCACGCTAGTAAAGATAATAAATGATTAGATACCGAGAAATATAAAAAGATTATTTTCTAAAATGGCGTCATTCTAACAAACACATAACGGTGAAAAGCTTTAAAGTAGGCGCACAAGCGGAAATTTTTTCCTCACCATATTAAAATTACTTTTTCGATAAAATTTAACCAAGTAACACAAAATAAAAGTTTGTAACTATGGCACGGTGATGATTGCTAATTACCATGAATTTGCAGAAAAGAGTTGGATTAGTAGCTATTTAGTCCCTTTCAAAAACAATAGAGTTGCAGCAAGTGGCAAGTTGGACCGCAACCGCTACAAAACAATAAAGGAAGTAAGAAATGACGTTACACGACCTTGCTTATTGTTAAAGACAGAAAAGTAACATTAGCAAAGTTGCAAATGACTTATCACATAAGTTCCAACCTGCTGCATTGTACTTTTTTCAAAGTCAGATGCATTAAGAGATGAATAGCGATTGCGCAATTCAAAGCTTACAACTCTAAATAGCTTCCGAAAATTTAATTAAAGTAGAGCTTAGAAAACGTTTTTATTTTATTACCTAAAATTATTAAATAGAGAGGTGTAGCATCAAAAACTGTTTTCGCTTAAAGCAAAGCAATTGATATTCATGCTAAAGAATAATTAAATCATCGAGGAACATTCGTTGTTTGACCAATTTATCTTATGCTGATTTAAAAGTAATTTCTCTTTAATTTACATATTTAGGTTGAAGAATATGTTCGTAGCGTTTTTAGCGAAGATTTTTTTTAAACAAAAATAAAAGTTATGGCTATAAATTAATAAATTATGTATTCTCCGTTGCTGTTTACGACCTCCTCCCACCTCTCGACCAATTTGTCGATGCCGTTCCGCCAAAAATCCCCGGGTCTGGTATCAAAAAATTTGTTGAGCCAGTTTTTAAGGTCCTCTTTATTGTCGAAGGTAACGCCCCTCATATGGTTCGACAAAGAGTGGAAAAGATAGTAATCCGTGGGTGCAAGGTTCGGAGAATACTGCGGATGCTGAAGGACCTCCTTTTCGAGCTCTTGGAGTGCGGCTTTGACGACTTGTGCAACATGA
Source organism: Diplosoma virens (assembly GCA_963680785.1). Classification (NCBI taxonomy): domain Eukaryota; kingdom Metazoa; phylum Chordata; class Ascidiacea; order Aplousobranchia; family Didemnidae; genus Diplosoma; species Diplosoma virens. The sequence goes on along the minus strand of OY796892.1, from coordinate 25,172,000 downwards.
GGCCTGGCGTTGTCGTGAAGAAGTATGGTTTGGCCTTGTCAATGGGATCTTTCAGTCGAATAGCCTCATTCACGCGATGTAGCTGGGCTATGTAGAGCTCCTTGTTGACCATGGCATTCCTTTCAAGCATTTCCCAGTGCACCATGCCCTCCCAGTCCCACCAAATGCAGATCATGGTCTTCCTTGGATGGAGGTCAGGCTTAACTCTCGCTTTGGCGTATCTCCAGGAGCCACCCATTCCTTTCTTTGCTTCATATTTATATATAGGCACGATTTCTCATCTAACGTGACGATTCGGTACAAAAAGCGCTGTTTGTAACCGGGCGAGATGTTGAGAAGGCGGGCGAGATGTTGAGAAGCAATTTTAAAGGCGATTTTTTTTGTTGTTTTCGCTAAGCTCATGAGGCACCCAGACTCCCAATTTTTCGGCAAATCCCATTGAATGAAGATGACTGAGAATCGTTTTTTGATCGCAGTTCATTTTTTCGGCCAATTCAAGACTTGTTTGGCGACTTTCCTCCTTCAAAAGTGCTTTGAGATGATCTTCGTCAAATTCAGAAGTCTTTTGCTGCGGGGCGTGTCGTTTATGTCAAAATTGCCATTTTTAAACTTCGCAAACCATTTTCTTGCCGTAGATTCGCCTATGACACCTTCCCTGTATACCATGCAAATGTCCCGGGCTGCTTCAGCAGCTTTTTGGCCTCGATGAAAAGCGAAGAATAGCAGGTGTCGAAAATGTTGCTTTTTACCCCCTGGATATTCCATATGTAAGCCTCACAAATAGTAAAATCTCAAAATACTCAAAAAGACGATCAGCCCAATTTTTTACAGTAGGAAGAGCTCTATCGAATGAATATATACATTTTGCCAAGTAGTAAAAAATCATTGTAAAATAAAAGAAAATATAAAAACGCTACAAACATATTCCTCAACCCAAATATTAACGATAAAGCATAGAAAAAATAAATGTAAGACTTGTAAGAATTTAAAGTCAATCTCATTAAACATTTTTGCTTTCAGTTAACTAGTTTTTTGTTTTAAATCCCTAAAATTGTTTTTATTTTGGTTTTAATTCTAAATGGCAAGTCTTCTTCGTTGTGTCGTCGTCGGTGATGGAGCGGTGGGAAAAACCAGCATGCTGATAAGCTACAGCAAAGGGGATTTTCCTGATGAATACGTTCCTACGATTCTGGATCAATATGCCGGTAAGTCAAACAGCAATTGTGGTTTAAACTTGCAAAAACTTGATTATACATGAAAAAAGATTTGAATTTGTTTTACACAAAGAAATAAACTTTTTTATTTTGTAGAGTACATATTTTTTCGGATTTTTCTTGATTGTTTTTATTTTTTTATTTATTTTTATCTCTAAATTAATCTGCTGACTCGCAGGAAAGCGACGGAGGCGCTATACATAGGGCAAGTAATTACCCCGACCTGCTTCCGGAGATGCCAAGATATTGCTGTGTGCTTAAAATTTTAATAGAGATATGACTGTAATTTAGAACTGCTTGCCAAGACCACCAAGCAGGGGAAAGTGCCGTAAAGTGTCTTTTCCAAGGACACAACAGAATGGTGCGAGTAGATTTTGAACCGAGACCGTGTCGATCACGATCCCGGCGCTTTAACCACTTGGCCACGCTGCCGACAAAGGTTGGAAGACGTCACCATAAACTCAAGTCTGGTGCTTTTTATTTTGAGTGGCTTAGTTTCTTACAGATAAACTAAATTGATTACAATAAAAAAGGGTTTTCCAACCTTTCCGTGACGGCTCATATTTCACGTAAGAAAAGATGCTATTTAAACAGCAAACAAACACTACTTAAAACCTATAAATGATTTTCAAAAAACATTGTCTGAATTTTTTGGCTCAATGGGAAGTCATGTTTGTTTGGCTAAAATCATAGCCGATATTCTTTCAAAAGCTACAAGAGTATCCACATCAAATGTTTTTCAACTAAGTTTATCTTCTTTTTAAGTTTTTTTTTTAATTTTGAAAGCCCAGGTCACATAGATGTTGTAAAAAAAGAAAGAGAGCACAAAATTTTTTTTAAAAGCAACTAAAAAGCCTCTGAACAACTGTTCAAAAGTAAATTGTGAAAACTCGGCTTTCAACAGACAAACGAATGCGCAGTATTCTTTCACGCCTACTACTGGCGTCGCCGCTCATTGGCTAGAAAACGTTGCAGTGGCGCAATTTAGCTTAGCGAGGCGTTAAAATTGGAGTAAACGCACATACTTTGGGTTAAATTCAACCTGCTGTGATTTTAGCCACGATCAACGTCAATGGAACTTCATACATGCTCGAGTTGATTGACACAGCCGGACAAGAGGATTACGATCGCCTGCGTCCTCTTTCGTATAACAAAGCCGACATCTTCCTCGTCTGTTATTCAGTTGTTGTTCCCGCGTCATACACGAATGTCAAGGAAACTTGGATTCCGGAACTTATGGAACATGCTCCTGATATTCCGATTTTGATGGTAGGGATGCCAGGTTTCTCTTTGTTTTTTTTGTTCCTTGTACAGTCGGGGCTAGCTGCAATTATTTTAAATTATTTAAGCGGAATCATTTGATTTAAAATAGCTTTTGAATTAAGTAGGAGAGCTTGTACACATCTCAACCACGCTTTCAAGTTTGTCTTCGAATCGTCATAGTTATATTAATTGTTTGATAGATAATTTGTTTGTCTGCTACTGAGGAACGCTTGAAAATATTTGCAACGTCAAGTCATTTCAGTTCAAGCGTTTTTTGTGCACCTTTCAATATACTGTATATCACAGTTAACAAATTTTTCAATTAAAAAAGTTAGATTTCCAGTAAACAACAAAAACACCTGCAAATTTAACAGTAATTTTCTTAAAAAATAGTTTTTCTGTTTGAATAAGCTATAATCAAATAATTTTGCTCTAGTGGTTTTTGCCAGTTCTTTTTATTGTACGTAAAGAAGTGTTACTATTTATGAATTTTTTAATTTGTGTTGTCGCTTTAGTCCAGGTTTTAAAGATTTTAATCCGAGACAATGTCGATTGTAAACACGGCTCTCTTAACCACTCGACCACGTTGCCCAAGAAAAATCAAATTCAGAAATTGATTTTTCCCGTATAGCAGAGCAATTGGTTTAAATTCCTTTGTGATAATTTAAGTGATTTTAATTTGTGAAAGACTTCGCGCAATTTTATTTTAAAATTTTATTTTAAAATTTTTAAATTTAAATAAGTTTATTTTTAAAATTGTAATGATGCAACCAGGAACTGATTGAGCTTTTCTTCATACCATACATAAAAAGTAATATCTTGTTCTGTATTTCCCCTTTTTTCGACTCGTAGGACGAGAGCAAAGAAATCAAACTTAAGGCAAGTGTTAACCAATTATGTCCACCAGTTTTCGGAAATATCAAGATATCACTGTTAGTGGAAAAATTGAATAAAACAGAGATCTTGGTTTTTGCTGCTATCGTCGTCGTCGTCATCGTTTGAAGGGCATCCACTCCAGGCCAGACACAAACAGAACTGGGGCCGAGGGTTTATCCTTTTACTACCCCAGACTGCTGTACTGCCTGGATCAGATGCTGGCAGTGATGTTATTAAGCCAGCATCGAGTTTCGTCATCCAAAACCGTCAGACCGCGTGCTCCATGTGGTGCCCGATGTATGGGGCACATTGTTAGTACATGGTCTGCGGTTTGCTCTGAGGCGCCACACTCGCAATTCGGTGAAGGAGCGAGACCCCATTTGTGCATGGACGAATGGAATCGCCCAACACCAGTCCGCAGGCGGTTGAGCTTAACCCAAGCTGCTCGGGGTAAGCCCATCCCAACAGGCCTGACACTGGTCCCGGGCACAAAAGCACGGAGCCTGGAAGCACTTTCACAGTACTCCGCGTTCCATTTGTGATTTGTCCATTCAGAGGCGCGGATGCCAAGTCTGGCAAGATTGTCCAAGAGATTCCGCGCACCTGGCACAAACGAGCGTCTGGATCTTAGTCTCACTTGGCCAGTATCTGAGGACCAACTTAACAGACCATGCAAAATATGATCGGGGTCCAGAGATCCACGGTAAGCCAAGGAGAGTGTCGCTCCCAGTCGGCGAAGCTCAGCTGGCTGGGTGCCTGAAAGTATATATAGGTAGGTGGTCCGTTGCAGTGGGACGCAGGCATCCAGTAACTATGCGCAAGGCGTCATTCAAGACACTGTCAATGAGGCGAGTGTGAGCACTGCGACACCAAACTGGCGCACAGTACTCAGCTGTTGAGTAGACTAGAGACAAGGTGGCTATGCGTAGTGTTTTAGCAGCAGCACCCCATCCCGAGCCCACGAGTCGCCTCAACAGTGTGACGCGCGATGATAGTTTTTTGCGCAATGCCACTAAATGGTGACGAAACGTGAGCGATCTGTCCAGTTTTACCCCAAGATAAGTAGGGGTTGGACAGAACGGTAAAAGTCTACTATTGTTGTAGACCTTTAGCTCACGTTTGGCCTCTCGGTTGTTTAAGTGAAAGGCTGCCGTCACCGTCTTAGTGTGACTGAGCTTCAACCTCCAAGTCTGGAGATACGCTAAAAGTGTAGACATGTCTTGGCTTAAGGTCCCCTCCAAGTCCTTCCAGTTTCCAGAAGAATGCAACAATGCTAAATCATCAGCATAAGCAAACTTTCTGGAAATCATGGAAGGAAGATCGTACGTATAGATGTTAAATAGGAGGCGAGCCAAGACCGATCACTGAGGAACGCCGTTTTTAAGACGGCGTAGCCTGCTTTGCTTGCTGTCACCGGTGATAAGGGTAAAACTTCGATTTCGGACAAGCTCCATGATCATTTTGACCATGTGCTTATCCGGAAGTAGTCTCAGCAGCTTGCAGGTAAGGCCACGGTGCCAGACAGTGTCATAAGCAGTTGTCAGATCGATAAATACGGCACCGGCCTTCTTTTTAGCCTCGAAAGAATCCTCGATGTTCTGGGTTAGCAGAACAACTTGATCTATGGTTGACTTCCCGCGTCGGAACCCAGCCTGCTCTTTAGGGAGCAGTGGATCGATTAATGGTTCAACGCGGACGTAGATAAGCCTCTCGAGGATCTTGTAGGGGACACAGAGCAGAGATATCGGTCGATAATTCTTTGGGTCCCCCACAGGCTTTGCTGGTTTTGGGATCGCGACCACAAGCGCTCTTCTCCAGATCTTGGGAATTTTGAGTCGGCGCAAACAGGAAGAAAGGAAGTCACGTAACCAGGACTTTAAAGCAGCTCCGGCATGGAGTATAAGCTCTGGGAAGATGGAATCAGGACCCGGAGCTTTACCTGGTTTTAAATGTTGAAGGGCAGCAGCAAATTCTCTCTGTGAAAAATTGTCAGAGATATTTACTGCGTCTGGTGTTGTGGCCCTCCAAAGGTCAGACACTTCTTGAAAGACAAGTCGAGATGACTTGCGATCAACAGCCTCGTATTTCCCATTTCTAACCAGCTGAGATGCAATAGCATCGGCTGAAACGGGACAATGACGAGGAGAGTGTCGTGACCTACCAGTAAGGTTGTTCAAAATACTCCACGCTTTTCGATTAGAGTGTGAGAAGTCAATGCTCCGAACTGCTTCGGACCATCGATCCCTCCGTTTTCTGTCAAGCTGGGCAAGCAGAGTTGTAGCAGCCAAACTTGAGTCGTCTCCCTGAGGAGACTGCAGAAAGGTTTTATAGAGGGATTCACACTCTGCATCCTAACACGGAATATAGTTATTTCGATACCCGCGTGGGATAGTCTTTTTGGCTGCTTTCTTAATGATGTTACAGAAGTCCTGGTAAGCCGCATCCACATCAAGTGAATCAGGCGGCAACAAAGTCTTTGCGGATTTATTCGTCAAAGCAATGTAGTGACTCCATTTGGCCTTGCGGAAGTTCCATCGCTTAACAGGCATGCTTGGAACTGCCATAGCAAACCTTGGTGGTGTAATAAGCGAGGGTCGATGTTGTGACCTGGGAAACTTCTCAAGGACACGTCTATCCGGTAAGCGACTGCTTGGACCTACGCTAGCGAAAGCTAGGTCTGGATTGGTGCCAGTGTTCCAGCGGCCAGAATAAAAACTGGCAGCGTCCTTGGCATTATATAGGAGGGCAAGACAATTAATACTTGCCCATCCAGCCAAGCACTCACCGTCCGGACTGTTGTCTTTGCTGCTATTAAAGCCAACAAAAAAATTGTAACAAGCGTTATCTTACCAGCAAAATGACTAATATTTCAAACGCAGATTGCCCTTGCAACCACAATTGTTTTTTTAAGTTGCCGCTTGTCAGTGGCAAAATACTATCAATTAAAAAACTTTTACTTATTTTATATAACGTCATTATTTTCGCTCAAAGAAAGAGTAGAATTTGAAAAATCTTCATTACCATAAAAACCTTTTTTCGTTTTCACTTGACTTTGTTGGTGATTATCCTAAATGCTTTGGTCAGTTTGGTTGGTAAATTTGTTAATAACCTGACACTACAATACAAAATAAGATAAAATGAAGACGCTAATCCAAAATAAGAACATATCTTAAAAATGAGTATAGCAAAAATACTGCCCTTCGAAATAACGACTGTATGGTAACCTTGATTATACGTGAGCAATTATTAAGTTATTTTCCCAAGCAGTTTTTTAAAAAATTCAGAAAATAAAATTTTTCCTATTTTTTTTTTATTTGAAAAGTTGTATTTATAATTTCAGACTGCTTGTTGAGACCACCAACCGGTAAAATGTCTTTCGCAAGGGCACAAAAACACGACGCTGCTAGAAACCGAACAAAATCCAAGATAATGAACAAAAATCGGCTGCACTTTGAAACCGTATCTCGCAGCCGCGCTCATGGTAATAAATGAACTGAACTGAAAATAGCCTATGTACTCGCACACCAGGCTGTTTGACTAACTTTTGGACGATTTCCTTTATAACCATTGCGATTGTGTTTAGGTAGGAACACAAATTGACTTACGTGATGATCCGCGAAAGTTGCAAGAACTTTCGCGGCAAAACTTGAAACCAATCACCTTCGAAATGGGATTGAAAAGGTCAATGAAACTCGGCGTGGCCGGGTACAGAGAATGCTCCGCAGTAACATTGGTCGGAATTAAAGAAGTATTTGACGAAGCAATTAGAACTGTCCTTTTTCCGCCTGAAAAAAACAAAAATCAACACGGAAAATGGAGCAAGTGTAGGATATCTTAACAACGCAAAGGTTTTTTTTATAAATTGCTCGGTTCCAAAGAGCGGCCACAGTGGTTTATTCTTTCTTGTAGCGTTACTGTTGCTCTAAAGTTTTATATCATTCAGATGTACGTTGAAAAAAGTCTGTTTTAAGACAGATATAGAGCTGAAGAAAGACTTGCAATTATATTGTTTGGAGTATTCACTGTGCGTATAACGAAGACATGCAGAATGCTAAAGGTAGCTTTAATCAGTGCTTGGCATATAAACCGTAGCTTTAAACAAACAAGCAATAAATAGACTCTCAAAGTTTAAAGCAAAAATATCGTTTTTCTTGGAGTGGTTTTAAAAATTTAAATAAGTTGCTGCCATTTTCAAAATTGCGTTATGGTGGGAATTTACAACGTTTAAAATTTTTTTCGATAATTTTATTTACTTAACTAAATAAGAATTTTATCAATTTTGATGAATAGTTTTATTTTTATTCAAATATAGGAGCTGTAGAACATTTGAATAGCCGATTTTAACTTTAAAATTATACTGTGAAGTTTTTTTTAAAACTTTTGTAATAAAGAAAATATCTGTTCAACAGCAAAGCGCAAACTCAATTAAAACAGCAATTACAAAAGCAAAACAAAAAAATCATAACCATGAGAAAACTTCTTAAAAGTCTTTGTTTTTATTTGTATACTGTTTTAATGTATTCTTTTCTATCATGCAATCACTAGTTCTTGTTATATTTATATCTTTGCAGCTAGCAACCACAAAGTTCTTTCATAAGTTTTTTGCCATTTGAATAAGCTTTGAGAAATTTTTTGCTTTACTAACAGCAACCATAATTAAACAATTTTGACAAAATGTTGCTTCGTGTGTATTCATGTTACAGGGACGGCAAACTCATGACCTTCATTGTTTTAAAAGTTTCAACATTGCGTAGGCGTATTTGCAAGTTATTTTAAAATTAAAAAAACAACATTAGCATGTTTTCTAAAAACAACTAATGTAACTTAACGAATAAGACCAAAACAAAGAAAAAGACTCAATTGAACGTCACAGAAAACAGTATGTATATAAATCATTTATCATTTCATTTTTCATTAAGTTTAAAAAATATTTTGTTTAATAAAAAAGGTTTGTAAATCCTAATTACAACCTTTTTGCTTTGTTAGACAAACCAAAATTATTATTATGAAAGAGTCAATTGAGTAATTAATTTAAAAGTTGTTTTTCGAACAGATCTTGTCCTTTAAAAAATTGTTGTAGCACGACTGGTGGGAAACAAAAAATTAAAGTTTTTTTATTTTTATCTCTATATTTATCCTCCTGACTCGCAGGAAAGCGACGGAGGTGCTAATACATAGGGTAGGCAATTACCCCGACCTGCTTCAGGAGATGCCAAGATATTGCTGTCCGCTTGTAATTTAATAGAGATATGACTGTAATTTAGAACTGCTTGCCAAGACCACTAAGCAGGGGAAAGTGCTGTAAAGTGTCTTTTCCAAGGATACAACAGAATGGTGCGAGTGGGTTTTGAACCGAGACCGTGTTGGTCACGAGCCCGCCGCGTTAATCACTCGACCACGCTGCCACAGGTTACGCATTTGGAACGCAAAAAAGAACTCTTTAAATATGGAAGGTCAAATTCAAAACAGACAACATCCAATTGGAATTGTGTCGATGCTGTCAAAAGCATCAAATAGTTCTTTTATTTGCAGCCACGGTCGTCGATATGCTCTCAATTTAACTCCTGCTATCATCATGTTTTTTAGACAATACAGCAGTTTTTTCAGTATGGTGATTTTAACAAATAGTTCTAAATCAGGCCCGACGAATAGGAGGATGTAGCCGGTGCGTCACACCAGGGCATGTAAAAGTCTAAAGAGCCCGTGAATATCAAAGTTCAAAATTGAAACGAGCAATAATGCATAAATTTTTTATTGTTGCTTTGAAGCTGAAAGAGATTTCAATGTGCACTGGTGCGGACAAATTTCACGGAAATGTTTTGGAAAAGCATTTATACAGGAAATTTAAGCTCTAATGTCTAATTCGATGTCAAACTTGCAAACGTTTTTAGAATCACTGCGACAAAACAATGGAGGAAAGTAGTACAATACCCGAGTGTAGTCGTTTGGCTTGGTAGTAGTAGGGTAGGATAAACAAAGAAATAAGATCAAGGAATCACAAGAGCGTATGAAAACTTGGTATGTCGTCGTCGTCGTCGTTGCTAGAAGGGCATCCACTCCAAGTCAGACACAAACAGGACTGGGACCGAGGGTTTATCCTTTTACTACCCCAGACTGCTGTACTGCCTGAATCAGATGCTGGCAGTGGTGTTATTAAGCCAGCATCGAGTTTCGTCATCCAAAACCGTCAGATCTCGTGTTCCATGTGGTGCCCGATGTATGAGGCACGCTGTTAGTACATGGTCTGCGGTTTGCTCAAAGCCGCCACACTCGCAATTCGGTGAAGGAACGAGACCCCATTTGTGCATAGACGAATGGAATCGCCCAACACCAGTCCGCAGGCGGTTGAGCTTAACCCAAGCTGCTCGGAGTAAGCCCATCCCAACAGGCCTGGCACCGGTGCCGGGCACAAAAGCACGGAGCCTGGAAGCATTTCCACAGTACTCCGTTTTCCATTCGTGGTTTGTCCATTCAGAAACGCGATGCCAAGTCTGGCAAGGTTGTCCAAAAGATTCCGCGCACCTGGCACAAACGGACGTCTGGATCTTAGTCTCACTTGGCGAGTATCTGAGGACCCACTTAAAAGACCATACAAGATATAATCGGGGTCCAGAGATCCACGGTGAGCCAAGGAGGGTGTCGCTCCCAGTCGGCGAAGCTCAGCTGGCTGGATGCCTGAAAGTATATATAGGTAGGTGGTCCGTTGCAGTGGGACGCAGGCATTCAGTAACTATGCGCAAGGCGTCGTTCAAAACACTGTCGATGAGGCGAGTGTGAGCACTGCGACACCAGACTGGCGCACAGTACTCAGATGTTGAGTAGACTAGAGATAAGGTGGCTATGCGTAGTGTTTTAGCAGCAGCACCCCATCACGAGCCCACGAGTCGCCTCAGCGGTGTGACGCGCGAGGATAGTTTTTTGCGCAATGCCACTAAATGGTCACGAAACGTGAGCGATCTGTCCAGTTTTACCCCAAGATAAGTAGGGGTTGGACAGAACGGTAAAAGTCCACCGTTGTTGTAGACCATTAGCTTAGGTTTGGCCTCTCGGTTATAGTGAAAGGCTGCCGTCACCGTCTTAGTGTGACTGAGCTTCAACCTCCAAGTCTAGAGATACGCTAAAAGTGTAGACATGTCTTGGCTTAACGTCCCCTCCAAGTCCTTCCAGTTTCCAGAAGAGTGCAACAATGCTAAATCATCAGCATAAGCAAACTTTCTGGAAATCATGGAAGGAAGATCGAACGTATAGATGTTAAATAGGAGGCGACCAAGACCGATCACTGAGGAACGCCGTTTTTAAGACGGCGTAGCCTGCTTTGCTTGCTGTCACCGGTGATAAGGGTGAAACTTCGATTTCGGACAAGCTCCATGATCATTTTGACCATGTGCTTGTCCGAAAGTAGTCTCAGCAGCTTGCAGGTAAGGCCACGGTGCCAGACAGTGTCATAAGCAGCTGTCAGATCGATAAATACGGCACCGGCCTTCTGTTTAGCCTCGAAAGAATCCTCGATGTTCTGGGTTAGCAGAACAACTTGATCTATGGTTGACTTCCCGCGTCGGAACCCAGCCTGCTCTTTAGGGAGCAGTGGATCGATTAATGGTTCAACGCGGACGTAGATAAGCCTCTCGAGGATCTTGTAGGGGACACAGAGCAGAGATATCGGTCGATAACTCTTTGGGTCCCCCACAGGCTTTGCTGGTTTTGGGATCGCGACCACAAGCGCTCTTCTCCAGATCTTGGGAATTTTGAGTCGGCGCAAACAGGAAGAAAGGAAGTCACGTAACCAGGACTTTAAAGCAGCTCCAGCATGGAGTATAAGCTCTGGGCAGATGGAATCAGGACCCGGAGCTTTACCTGGTTTTAAATGTTGAAGGGCAGCAGCAAATTCTCTCTGTGAAAAATTGTCAGAGATATTTACTTCGTCTGGTGTTGTGGCCATCCAAAGGTCAGACACTTCTTGAAAGACAAGTCGAGATGACTTGCGATCAACAGCCTCGTATTTCCCATTTCTAACCAGCTGAGATGCAATAGCATCGGCTGAAACGGGACAATGACGAGGAGAGTGTCGTGACCTACAAGTAAGGTTGTTCAAAATACTCCACGCTTTTCGACTAGAGTGTGAGAAGTCAATGCTCCGAACTGCCTCAGACCATCGATCCCTCCGTTTTCTGTCAAGCTTGGCAAGCAGAGCTGTAGCAGCCAAACTTGAGTCGTCTCCCTGAGGAGACTGCAGAAAGGTTATATAGAAGGATTCACACTCTGCATCCCAACACGGAATATAGTTATTTCGATACCCGCGTGGGATAGTCTTTTTGGCTGCTTTCTTAATGATGTTACAGAAGTCCTGGTAAGCCGCATCCACATCAAGTGAATCAGGCGGCAACAAAGTCTTTGTGAATTTATTCGTCAAAACAATGTAGTGACTCCATTTGGCCTTGCGGAAGTTCCATCGCTTAACAGGCATGCTTGGCACTGCCATAGCAAACCTTGGTGGTGTAATAAGCGAAGGTCGATGTTGTGACCTGGGGAACTTTTCAAGGACACGTCTATTCGGTAAGCGACTGCTTGGACCTACGCTAGCGAAAGCTAGATCCGGATTGGTGCCAGTGTTCCAGCGGCCAGAATAAAAACTGGCAGCGTCCTTGGCATTGTGTAGGAGGGCAAGACAATTAATACTTGCCCATCCAGCCAAGCACTCACCGTCCGGACTGTTATCATCGTAATCCCAGTCAGCTTGACGACAGTTAAAATCGCCAGCGTAAAGACAGGGTGAGGAAACGTTGGGAGATCCAGGGTTCGCAATCGCATTGGCGGTGGTTTGTAGATATTGACTATTTTATAACCATCAACGTCCACACACAGCTACTCGATCTCCATGTCAGTGGAGATTGGTCCAAAAGCGTGTATCTCAGTCGCTCGTGGACAAACGTGGCAAGGCCATGCTTCCTGCTTAAAGAAGACCTTGGTATGTTGAAAATAGGACAATGGCTGACGCAACAAGACAAGCAACACGCCATTGATGCAGAAGGAAGTCAACATGCACAATCAGCGTTAGAGACATCAGTTCGCTGGTTCAGATAAGAAAACGGCCGATAGTGTGGTTTTCGGCTACCGTCGCGTGCATTTCATTGCATATTTCTTAAACGTGCCGCGATAAGCGCACGAAACTTAGCTAGCGCATAGAAACAGAATAGGAATGTACCTTGATATCAATGTCAAAAGTTCGGCAAAATGATGGTTGCTTTTTATCCAAGACGCCAACAACTATGATGTGCTGCCATCACTGTAATGTCCGTGGAATAATGCACGTTCCCTACACGTTATTAGATTCTAGGCACAGTACTGAGTTTGACATTGCAAAACAAATAGACTTTGACAGTGTAATTCGTAGTTTTTCCAGAAAAAAGGCACGCAAGGCAACACTGTTTTCATAAAATAAGTCAATTTACCAAGTATTTTATCATGCATATATTTTCTGCAAGCTGTAGCCTTCATCAAATAGGGAGGATTTAGAGGATGAATGATCTAGGTACAGGGTGTTTTACAATTCTTTTAGGTTTTGGAAAGACTCCAATTTTTTTGTTCTAATTTTTTTCTTCTCGCCTGTTTCAAATTTTGTAATAAATACTTTGTCATTTGTTATTGTAACGATTGCATTATTTTAAATTAATCATGGTTTATTCCAAAGAGCAAAAAATCAAAATCGTTAAATGGTGGTTTGAGTCAAAATGCTATAAAATAGTTCGCCGCCGTTATACCCGAGAATTGAATGTGCGTTACGTTGAAGCCCACAGCAAAAATTTATCCAATACACTGTCCAAAAGTTCATGACTAAAGGAACAGTCCTTGACTGCAGAAAGGGGAAAGCTGGTGTGCCAATCACTACAAGATTTTCTGCAAATATGGATAGAGTCCGTGCTTCTGTACAGCAGAGTCCAAAAAAGTCCCTCTGGCACAGGAGCCAAGAGCTTGGGATATCAGTAACAAGTCTTCTGCGAATACTAAGGAAGGACCTGACTAAGTTCCCTTACAAAATATCTAAATGCCACAAGCTCACGGAGACCGACAAGCAGAAACGCACTTAAATGTGCAACAGAGTAGCAGAACGAATGGATTGTTTTCAGAATTGGATAAACAAAGTTTGGTTTACTGATGAGGCCCATTTTCACCTGAATGGTGCTGTAAATCACCATAACAATGTGTACTGGGGAAATGAGAGACCTGAAGAGATCGATGAAAGGTGCTTGAAAGGCCCAAAGGTGACTGCTCTTTGTGCATTAAATGCAAAGAAAGGGATGCTTGGGCAATACTGTTTTGAGGATAACAGAGGAAGAACGTCACAGTGAATGGCGAGCGCTACAGAGAAATTGAATCGAATTAATGAGAACCTCAACCAACTGTACACACCAAACCAAAAGAGATTTTGGTGGTTTTAGCAGGATGGTGCAACTCCCCGTACACCACACGCGACTATGGTCCATTTGCGCACATTGTTTGAAAATAGAATTTGGAGCTTGCTGGCAGAGCTTGAATGGTCTCCGCATAGTCTTGGTTTTGCGCCTCTTGACTTCTTTTTTTTGGGGTACTCTTAAAGCAGAAGTGTACAAAAAGAAGCCTCGCTTTCTTAGAGAGCTGAAACAAGCTGTTGAAGCATTCACCCAGAGTGTTACAATACACACACGTCGTCGCGTAATTGAGAATTTTGCTGTTCGCATCAATGCCTGTGCAAACCGAAATTGGGCCCATATTGAAAACGTGAACTGCAAAAAATTTGGACAGGTTATCGGCATGTTGATGCATATGCCAAAATAAGAAGATGCTTTCGACTGAGCTGTTTTAAATTTTTGATTTTATCTCGTTTACTTTGTGTTTAATAAAATTTTTAAAATCTAAAAGAAATGTGAAACACCCTGTATAATTGTAAATAACTTATGAAATGGACATGCATAAAGTTTAATTATTACGTATAACAAAGTGCTTCCTCGTGCAAATGAATCATCTAGATATGACTAGTGTTGGAAAGGAGCCCAAAAAAAGGTCTCGCAACAGCACATTTTTTTCTCAACGGCCCCATTCTAAATTACACACTTTCAACAAAAGCGTTCCCAAAATTAAATCCGTACAATTGCCTTGCAACTTCATAAAGCAGATTGAGATAATCAGTTAAAAGTTTCTCAGATTATTATGCCTCCGCTGCTTTGTTGAAATATTTTCAATGAAATAGCAATGTAATTAGGAAGGTAAATTTCTTAAATTTTTGTTTTAGAAAGCATCTTTTAATTTGTTTCCCTTATCAACAAGCACGACGAAAAAAGCTTTACAAGCAGTGGTGGTTTTAATTGTGCAAACAATGCGGCCGCACCGAGCCCCCCCTAAAATACATCAAAAAGTGGCCCCTCCTACACAAGAAATTGCTCTATTTTTTCATAGTAGCACTAGGACGTAGATGACATGTCAAAAAGAAAAGAAAAAATTAAAAAAACGGCTTTGCAAGCAGCTTGACCTTTTTTTTGAGATCACAATGTCTTGGGCAGTATAAAATGCCTCACCGTACTTTGGATTACCAAATGGCGGCCCCCTAAACTGAAGACCTTTTTCTTTTCTTTTTGAGATCACTATGCTTTCATATACTAAAAATGGTTTCAGCTACCTTTTTTTGGTACACTAAATAGAGGCCCCCTTACGTTTCTTGCACTGGGCCCCCTTTTTTGTAAGCAATCACTGTTTACAAGCTTTATACTATTTCTTGGAAAGCGGATTTACTTTACTTTCTTTTTTTAATACTATGTTTTTCTTTAAAAAAAATCTTAACAAAAAATAATTTTATCATACAGTATTTACAATTAATTTTTTGGCTTGTTCAAAAAACATTTAGCGATATACAGGATAATCAAACCAAGTGTAGACAAATGTTTAATAAAATAAAAATACATTAACAGAAAAAAAATGAAAACATAAAAATCGACCATGAAAATAAAATCAACAATTATTTTTTAATACACCCTCTCCCCACCCCCACAATAGGTCTCAATCCGCCAGGAACCCGACTGCATGAGGCACGCACAATTTCTCCCGAAATCCCATCCCAACAAGTCCCCAATCCACGCCTCAGAGCCCCGACACCCCGGTGATCGGAAGAGAAGGTTTTATTCTCCAGAATACTCCAAATGGCTAAGTCCATAGGGTTTAAATCTGGAGAGGAAGGAGGCTACAATTCCTTCGACCAAAACCCCGCCATATTTCTTTTACACCATTGTTGGACAAGAGTAGCCGTGTGGGATGTGGCTCCGTCCTGCTGGAAAGTAATTCCGCCTTCCTCAAACGCCGCGTTCACTCAGGGAACCAACCCTTGCCGCAACAGCTTCAGATACATGCGCTGACTTACCCCCGAACCCTCTCAATAAAAAAAAGGGGGCTTTCTTTTCAGCCGAAACCACCCCGGCCCAGACCACGACAAAAGCCAGCCTCTGTACTCGAAACGCGAGCCTGCCGTTCAACGGGACCCCTGTTCATTCACTGCATAAACCCGGATACCCTGATGACCGTGCACGGCCCGGACAGTGAACAACCTCTCATCAGTCCACAGAACTGGAGGCTGCGTGCCATCTCCAAACTCTTCTAAAATAATCCCGGCCCTCTGCAGTCCCTTGCTCTTGCAACCCGCGACAACAACTGAGCTTTTGTTTTTCCGCAAGGGGACAGGCCCAGATCACCACTGAGCACATTTTGCATTGCTCCACAGCTCACACCAGCGGCCGAAACCAATTTCCCCACGCTTCTCCTGGGATTCCTCCCAACTTTCTTCTCGGCGTTTTCAATGAGTTTTGGTGCCCCAACCCTGCAACCTGGAGTGCTCTCCACCTTTGGGAGGGCCGAACCCGTCTTTTTTAAACGTTTCATAGCCTTAGAAACACCAGATCTGCCCACACAACCCCTCAACAGTGTGGACACTTTGGCAGAGGTCCGCCCCGACTCAGATAACTCCCTAACAGTTGCAGTTGCAGTGCTCATAGCAACACCAATATTTATAAATATTTCTGAAAAAGCAATCCATTAATTAGTCAACATAATAAGCCACCTGAGAGTGCAATGGGACCCGCAGTCCTCATCCCCAGGGTTTCTACAGCCACCTTCAAAATCTGTCTACACTTGGTTTGATCACCCTGTACTTATAGAATATAGATCGTTAATCAAAAAAATGTGTATTCTGTGCCTTTCCCAGGAGATAAACTTCGACTTTTGACAAGTGTTGGACGAAAAAGTTAGAGATGAGTTTTTGCTTTCTAAATTCAAATTCTATACCACAAATTACTTGTTTAAACAATAATGATTATTTATGGCAATTCGTGTACTACCGATTTGTTTCTTACTCGCAACCATACTTCCTCAAAGAAACATAATTTTGTGTAAATTTTAAAAAAGTTTAATGTAGACCAAGGAAGCTGTCAGTTAATTTATTTCTTATTTTAACAAACGGTAGGTTATGTGTGTAGACCTGTTTTTTAAGATTATATACGTACATAATAATTTTTTTAGCTGTAAGCCAGACGATTTCAACCAAAAACCCCTGCAATAAACCTTAGGATCAACAGCGATGTTTAAAAAAAGTTACTGAAGCGCAATATACTCGTGGTTTTGTTTGTTATACAGTACAAATGCTGTATTCTTGTTTTTGTTTTTATTATTGTCGTCTATTTACAAGAATAATAAAAACAAAAACAAGATCAATTGTTTCAAAACTGCACTTGGTTTTTGAAAAAAGGCAATTGTTTTGTTCGATACATCACTGCTGCCATAACTTTCATTATAGAACGTATAAATAGATGGTGCAAATCAAAAAAGCCTGTGCAAATTTATTGTGCACAAAATTGAATTTATTTGTGCACCACCGACATGCACTGATTGATTTTTTTTTAAGATAAAAAGTAAGGTAATTTTTTAAAATATTGCATGTACATTAAGAGAAAATTATTTTAAAAAAGGGACGCAACAAAAATTGGTACAAAATTTGAATTGATGCATAAATTTTTTTAGTTAATAATAAGTGCAGGGGGCGGGTTATGACATAGTAAAAGGTGTATTTAGCCTACTGTACGTTGACAATTTCCGATTCTAAAAAGAAAGTTAAGGAGAAATGGGTGTCAGTAAAAGATTAAATGACGAGAGTGTCGACAGAAAAGATTGGCGTCAAAGATTAGAGCAAAAAAGTGTGATGGCAAGGTAGAGTAGATTTTCCCCGGACATACTGTAGCATAAAAATGGCCTTTTTTTCTTTCGGTCCATTATTAGCGGACCGTTACGTCACACGGTGATTCCGGCGTGAAAAAAAAGCTGACTGATGAAAGAAAACTTTTGAAGGATTTTTACGGGAATAAGCAATAGTGAGGGTGAAGATGGAGAGTAATACGTAATAAGATCGACAATTAAAATGGTTAAGAGATAAATTCCATTTATTATAAGTCTTGACACACTGTTCAAAGCAAACTGAATGTCTCTGGTAGCGCAGCCAACGTTATGGAAAAGCAAAGTCATCATAATCATTTTTGGAAAAAAACATTGAATTAGTTCAGTTGAAATCTCCAAGCATCCCAATCTCCTGTAACTAGCAGCAATTTCGTTGGTGGAATTCCAAGGCTTGACTAGGCCAGGTCTTTAGTATAATTCCGGCAGCGAGTTCTGGGTCGCCCTCTAGAACTTTTGCCACTCGGAAGAGCATCCATTAGTTGTTTTGCTGTTCGTTCGTGGTACATTTATGTCACATGGCCATACCAGCAGTTTCAATCGTTCTATGCGAAGTAACAGCGGTTCGATGTTGAGAGTTTGTCAGTGCTTTTGACCTTGTCAAGTAAGGATAAACCTCTAAATTTTCGCAAGAAACCCATTTCAGCCGCCTGTACTCGAAATCTCACTCTTTTGGTCATTATTCAACACTCATGACCATAGGTGAGGATAGAAACAAAAACTGATCTGAAAACAGAAAGTTTTGCTTTTGTACACAGTTCTCGTTTCAGTACAACCGATTAGCAAGGCTGGCGCATTACTGCACTTGTTTTTCCAAAACGTGTGTCCAGTTCGTTATCCTATCTATCATCACTCGATAATGTGACTCCAAGATTCTCCGTATGCTAGAGAGTTACTCCATTTGTTTGCATACTGAACAAAGGTGCTTTAACAAACACAAAATCTCAGTTTTAGCCGTACTAATTTTCATCCCAACATTCAACCATGTGTCAGAAAACCGATCAAGTGCATATTGCAAATCAGTTTTGTTTGATCTTAACAATACAAGGTCATCTGCAAACAGCAGGCACCGATTATTACTTCCCCAATGCTACTCCACTACTGGGGAAACTGTCTCTTTCTATCATGTCCATGTATATAATGAACAGAAGAGGAGAAAGAACATAGCCTTGTTGTAGTACAACACTTACCCTAAAAGGTTTTGTTTTCATGCCATTGACATGAACACAGATTTCTGACTGTTTGTACAACAATTAGATACCAGCTAATAACTAACTTCTCCCGTCATACATGTCTTGGGCAGTACTGCCCAAAATTGTTTTTGAAACACGGTCATATGCTTTTTCAAGGTCTACAAAGCATGTATACACCTCTTTGGCATACATGTATTTCCACGATTTCTCAAAAACCTGCTGAAGGGCAAAGATCTGGTCCATTGTGGATCTGCCAGAACGAAATCCATATTTTGCATCCAGAAGTCAGGTTTGACTATTTCACGGCATCTTTTTTCGAGGCACTTTGCATAGACCTTTCCAGGAAGACTTAACAAGCTCTTGTAGTTAGTGCATTTCTTCTTGTCTCCTTTTTTCTGAATAGTATCAACACAGTGGTCTGCCACTGCTTCGGTACCGTACCAGTTTTCCAAACTACTTGGGACACACGAGTCATCCAACAAACCCCAAAATTGTTTTCATGGCTTTTAACATTTCGGGTCAAATATTATTTTTACCAGGGGCCTTGCCAGCTTTTAAAGATTTGATTGCAGTGCTCACCTCTGCTTTGGTTAGATAAATTTCTTTACCAATTTGTTCCTCAGATGTTTCCAAATGTTAGACTGTTACTGGATTTAAGAGCTTTCAAAAGTATTCTCTCCAACAATTTAGGATGCCTTTTTGATGCTTTAAAAGCACACTATTAGCAGCTTCGATAAAGGTGGCAACTGGTGTTCGTTTGCCGCGCAAACGATGTATGGTTTGCCAAAATACTTTTTTTGTCGATCTGTACAGTCTATATCTAACTTTTGTCAAAATTCTTCCCATGACTTTTCTTTAGATTGTTTGACAATAGTGGCGGTAGTTTTACGTGCTTGGGAGCACTGCAGTCGAAGCTGCTCAGGTAACTTGTTTGTTAACCAAGCTCTAAACACAGTTTTCTTTGTACGGATAACTTCTTTAACTTCTTGGTTCCACCAACCAGTTCTTTTCTCACTACCCATTTGTAACCACAACTAGCAGCTGCAAATGTAATGACTGCTGTATTTAATAAATTTCATTTATTCTCAACGTCTTCAGTATAGTCAGGGAGTTCTCTGAATAAGGAAACGACTTTGCCAGCGAAAGTTATGTCTCGCCTTTTTGTCGGCTAGTAACTCCACTTTATTCTGTATGCTCTTCGTGCTCTGAATCGTTTCCTTGTTCTCGGATGGTTCAGGCCTTTCACAATGCAAGCGACTAGATAATGGTGGGTAGACAGTTTAGCTCCTCTTTTAACACAAACATAAACCACAGAACAGAAAAAATTCGCTGAGACAATACAGAAATCAATGATAGAACGCTGTCCCATTGAACTTCTGTACCAAATGTATTTGTGAATCCTCTTCTCCCAAAAAAAGGTATTCATTATGCACAGTCTATTGGTGGCACTAAACTGTAACAAACACCTTCTATTTCTGTTAATGTTGGAGTCTTCTTATCTTTCGATAACAGCCTTCGATGTTTTGTCGTCAGTACCACATGTGCATGGAAATCACCCAGTAAGACAATTAATTTTGCGAATTTTACTTTCTGCAAAGCAACACCTACTTCATCTACGAAAGGCTAGTGCTGTGCTCCAGCGTTTGGTGTGTACACTTGCGAAATGCGCAGTGACCGGTCCTGTGGCCAAAGCTTAAGGATACAAACTCTTCCTCCAAGTAGGATTAAATCAGTGGCACAGTGGGCCGAGCGAGTGATTACAAAAATGCCTAATCCTGCCTGAGCAGACATGGTTACATCTATACCTGAGTAGAAAATCTTCCAGCCTTCATTCAACTCAACAGTACTAGAGCCACAACACTTGGTAGAGGAAACTTAATATCAAGATGATATGCCTCCCAAACCGATTCCTGTTCTTTTTAGTGAAGTGACGTTCCTGTTTCCCATGCAAAGATCCCGATGTTTATGACCAAATCGAGTACAGATACGGTGCGCTGGCCCATTTGCTTCCATAAACGCGTGAAAAATGCATCAATAGATTTCCAGTCACGGTCAGCTTGTGGGAAAGAATGTAGTTTACTTTTCGAACGGACCCCTCTGCCTAAAGCCCGAACGCGAACTTTTTGTCCCGCGCGACGCCCGATGGAGTACGAATATTGTAATTTAAACTATTCATTTTGCCATATTTGTTAGAGTAGGGGTGAAACCTATTGGTTGTGGCGGGCCGCGTGTCAGTTCCAACTGAGTAAGCCGGTCGCACCAATTTTTGGTCATATCCTACTTCTGAAGCCTTTTTTCCTATAATTTAAAAACAAAAAGCAGCCCTTATTGGTTATGTTAAAAGCAGGACTGCAAATTCCAACTCGAACTTCAACTTGAGCTCGAACTCAAAAAGATCAAATTTGAGACCATTATTTGAAGAGTTTTAAAAAGAGAATAGATAATATTTGGACTTTACTTTTGACATTATATTGTAAAATTTTAAATGCAACTGAGTTGTACATTTATTTTTAATCGGACAACATAATTGTCAATTTATAGTCGTTCTCTGTTAACAGTGTTTCTCAATCTTTTTCCGTTGTGGCACATTTTTGGAATTTTTTGAAAATCGCAGCACCTTTAGTATATTTTTCTAAATTTTTGTTTTCAAAACCAGGTGTCCTCAAAAAAAAAAAAAAAAAAAAGGTTTTCACCATGAATTGGCTTCGGATTACTAGCTTTTTTCCTAAAATTACCGTTGTTCTGGCCGCGGCACGTAATTGGTATCTTCCGAAGTTCCGACAAACTTCAGCTATAATTCTTGATTTCCACCCCCAAAATTAGGTGGTCTCTAAAAAAAGAAAAGGTCTTCACCTATTTTCATGTACCCATTTTTTACTTTTCATCTTTAAGTTTTTTTTTACCTAAAAAACACTTTCGCCTCAATTTCCTGCTCTGATTTCCTTATTTCTGTCGCAACAATAAGCTGTTCTCTATAAAAAAATAAAATAAAAAGTCTTCACCTAAATTCACGCTCTCTCTTATTTTCCTATACAAAATCAGTTGTTTGTAAATAAAAACGGTCTTCGCTCCGAATCTGACTTGTTTCGCGTACAAAAAACGCAACATTTGACGTCACTAGATAGTTATTTTCCGAAATCTTTCGCGGCACACGTGGAAACCTCTCACGGTACACAGGTTGGGAAACACTGGTTTAACTTGAACCCATTGAATAATTTTGTTTTATTTAGTTCATGACAGGCAGTTTTATTATTTTTAAAATTTTATTTATCGCTTGGTGGTAGCCGTTTAAAGCAGTTTAAGTAGGGATGTTCATTTCAGAATAACTAATCCTTTTAAATTAGTTTTAAATTATATGTAGAACCAAAGTAGAAACTAGTCGAATGTTTGCCTCATGCTGCGTCGCATTCGGCATGTTGGCCATGATCACACCAAAGCTTGAGGAAGAAGTAGGCAAAAAGACAATATCTTTATAAAAATTAAGTACGACAACTAGGCTTAGTAAAGAACGATAGCCCGTTTCCCCGAGAGAAAAACAAATAGTGGTAGCAATTTATACGAAATTACTGTAGGTTCATGCGTGTCATATGGACTGTTACAGTCTTAACCAAGTTGAAAATTGGATTATTTTAACTTTAAAAAAGTAGTAATTGTTGTTTGATTGTTTAAGAGCAATTCTTTAGTAAATCAACAAGTCTGCGGTGCGATTAAATTCGAAAAATAATTGTATACTATTAACTTGTGCAATCTAGATATTATCAGTTTTTAAATAGGATTCGATATTCTGGAAAGATTTTGGAATTTTAAAAAAAGATTCAAATTATAAATTATATTTTAGAATACGCAAGTATATTGAAATGAAAATCCATAAGTTTAAGTTATTGCATAGATAGGCTTAATCGAGCTTTTAATTTTTACAGCATAAAACTCGAACTCGATTTGAACTCAAATAAAAATCTATCGAGTTTGCAGCACTGATTGAAATTAATAAGGCATTGTATAAAATATAACAATCTTAATAAAAACTTTAGCACAGTGGTTATCAACTTTTTGAGGTCGTAGCCTCTTTCCAGAGACTCTCAACACCCGTGGCGCCCTACTTAGAATATTGTCCCGATAAAGACTAAAAAAAGGTCTACAGCAAAGGTTTCTGCTCATGCCCCCCCCCTCCCCCGGAAAATGCCTCGGAGTCTCTTTGTAACACAAAATTATAAACCTTTTAGAAACGAAAAAAGAAATTGTTCGACAACACTACTAAACAACAAACGAAAACAATAAAAACTAAGTGTTACCTAAAGGCCCGTTTCCACCACGAGCGTTGACGGGAGTATTCTTTGTTTTATTGCTTAAAGTAAAAAAATTCATAAACAAAGAATAATCCCACCAACGCCGGTAGTGAAAGCGGGCCTTAAAACTGCCACTTCACGACTACTCTGGCGTGGTATGCAAAATTTCCTTAAATGCAAGAATTTAAAATTACAAAAATATACACGGAATAGTCAAAAAATCAATCTGAACCATACAAGTGTTACGTGAAGTTATTTAATACGGTATTGAAACATAAAATAATAGAAAGTAACAAAGAAACATTTAATAAAAGATTGAACTAGCTTTACCAATATAGCCCTAAGTGAGATTTTTGGAAGCTTTTTTGCTGTACTAAGATTTTTGTCTGTCAGTCTTGATCTGTAACAACTTTTTGTGCTGTACAATTTAGAAAAGAATTGTTCGCATAGGTACGTGCTTCCGAAAACTGATGACCATCCGAGAACGTAAGCTCTGACGCATCGCTTTCAGCGCGTCATCACTCTGTAGTTTTATGAGTTCAAGTTTTAGGGGGTGCAGAAATGGGTGTAACATTGAAGGGAATAACACAGACTTCAAGTTCCAACTGCTTGCTTTTGATATCCTGAAATCTAAAGGGGGTTGATTTTGTCAAACCGAGTAGCGGGTGCACGAAATTCTCTCGCGGGCCACATGTTCGTCACCTCTGTGTTAGAGGAAAGTCAACAGCATAAATCGAATTCTTAAAAAAATTGTTTTGATTTCCAGAAATCCCTTCAAGACAGTGGTCGAAATCCAGTGAACGCCAGAAAAGTTACAATTTACGGAAGAGTTCTCACTTTGTTAATACGTCTACGGCATTATTCCAGTACACAGACCTACCCGGACAACAAAGGCTTGTTTGGCTTCTGTGGACAATCTTTAATGTAATCTCACAAATTTTTCGTTTCACTTAAAACAAACATGCAACTTAACCTTTTTTAAAGCTTGTTGAGAAATAACGAGCAAAACGATCAAGTTGAATGCCAGTGTTAGCGATGATACGTGCATTTAGAAAGTAAGAAACAAAAAAGCGACGATTAAAATAGAGTATCGGTCGAACAAAAATGTTTACACAAACAATACACGTTGCGGGTTTTATATTTTTTTACGTTAGCATCCTGGGAAAGTAAAGCTGTGAAAGTTTGTTGGACCTCGCACTGTCAAGACCAGGGGCCGGGAACCTATGGCTCACGAGCCAGATGTGGCTCTTTTGTTGCCAAGCATAAATTACCGCACATAAAAGAAAAAGATCTGCGCACACAAGGTTTCAAAAGTGAAGACCCTTTTTTTGAGACCAAAATCCAGAAATCAGAGTCAGATTGAAGGTGAAGACCTTAGAGACCACTACGTTTTTGAGACGAAAATTAAGAAATCAAAATAAGTTTGCTCACACACATACAACTAAAAATTAGAGGAACATTGTTGGCTCTCATAGAAATACATTTAAAAATATGTAGCCTTTATGGCTCTCTTACCAAAAAAGGTTCCCGACCCCTGGTCAAGAGTCTAGAAAAACTATGCCGAAGGTGAAGTGTAGTACAAAGTGACTTAACTAAAAAAAACAAAAAATTTATATAGAGTTTTTCATTAGATTATTAAAAAAAACACGTTGAAATACAGATTACAGAATGAGGCAAAATATAATTAATAAGAGCATTTTGCAAGATAAAAACAAAACATACTTTGAAAAAAAATTAGGTAAGTTATATGAACGTCCGCTCATGAACAATCAAGGGTTCGAACCTTTGTTAGTTCAGATGTTCTCAACCTTTTTAACGCTGTGGCCAAAAAAACTTGAAACGTAATGGTTGCGGCCCCAATGTGTCTACTGTCTAGTCTTCACTTTGATTTCGCATCCAAATTAACGAAATTGTTTCAAATTACAGGTGAAGACCAAATAAAAGTCTCCAGTTTGAATCTATCTCGAATTTCTTGATTTTTGTCCCTGAAAAGTAGAAATCTCAAAAAAGCTCTTTGCTTTCATTGCACCCGACTTCACCGATTCCTTCCTTTTCAACGAGAATCAGCCTTGAAACATTCAACTTCAACTTTTTTCACACCGTCTCTGTGTGCTCCACCTAAAGACTCGCTGTGGCTCACCGGTTGAGAAACTCTGGTTCAGTTACGAAACGATCCTTCATATAAAACAACTTCGCAATCGTCCACACCATTCTTTTTGGGGTACATCAATGTTAAAATTTTTCAGCGGGCCGCAGAAAATCACGTCGCGGGCCACATAGGCAGCAGTTTGGATCACCCTGGTTTAGTTACTGGCATTAACTAAAATACACCTTTTCGATTACAAGTCGACATAACCAAAAAACTTATTGCTTAATTTATTTATAATATTCAAACAAGATTAAGTACGTTTGAGCAGCTGCTCCGCAAGTCGCACAAAATATGTCACGGTCTGTCGATGATTAACCAATGGCTTATTTTAACCAACAAGGAAATTTACTTTCGGTAGGAATTCCCCGTACTTGAGAGCACATAATTTACAAAGAAACATACTGCTTATAAAACAAGAACTATATTGACTGCTGCCAAACTCGGTGCTAAACACACGTATACAAATACAATTCGGTTACTGTTAGGATCGATGAAGAATAAAAATGCTTCGCGTAACAAATAATTAAAGATTTCTTATCTCGTTTCACAATGCTAACATCTAATTAGAATTAGCCTTAAATCTCCTTAAAGTATGCAATATTCGATATTAATAATCTTCTTCAAAAAGCCAAAAGCAATTGCAAGCAAATTAGGCGCAATTTTCTTGATCTTTTCTAATATTTATGATTTCTTGCGTGAACTATTTGATTTCGATCAAGAATAAAACTTAAATTCAATCAAATAAAACAAATTGGAAGTGCAATAAAAACAAAAAAAACACCTTAAAAGGCTTAAAACATCTGAAAAAGTAATACTTTTGTCAGAAAAAAACAATTAATTTTAAGCCAGTTCTTCGGCTTCTCGTTCGTCCTGTTCTTTGGCGAACTGTAGAAAAACCTAAATATAAAGTAGTCTTCCAAATGTGATTGTGAATCATTAAAAAAAAAAAGACGGTAAAAACAACATTACAACTATCGTAGCGTGACAAGGAGGAGCTAATTTGGTGAAAAAAACTTAAAGCCAACTTAATGCTAGCTTGCTCAGCGTTTTATGTTGTAAGTCAATTCTTATTTGATTCCCTTCAAAAGACAAAGAACTTGTTGAAATTGCTTCTACAATATTATAAAAAAATTTTTTTTATATTTTCTGTTTCAATCTTTCTGCAAATACTAAACTCTCTTTTTCAGTTGGGAGTCACGATGATTTTTCATTCCGAAATGATCATTGGTATATTAGTAAAGTGACACAACAGATTGGCAAGGTCTTGCTGCTTTAGTTATTGCAATGGTTCTCAAACTGTGCGTTGCGATGCCCTGGTGCGTCGTTTTAATTTTCCAAAGGAGTCGCACAATAATTTCATTCGTAGCAATACTCAATTAAGCAAATAGTAGCAAATTTCAATGCAGTTTTATCACTTCATCAAATAACAGTAATTGTTGTTAGGGTGCAGTTTATCAATTTACACTGACTGATGGCACGTGTTTTCGAATTCCTTATTACGTAACTGCAGCGATTGATTACTTATCACGTTTGCCTCGTTGTGTACCACGGGTGGTACATTTGTGGTTATCACTACACTACGTCTATATAATTTACGAACATACATGTATAATTTACGAAATAAACTTATGAAATCCCAAAATTTAAAATGTGAAAAATATACACTACAGGCCAAAAGTTTAAGTCCACCCCTTGAATTTTCAAAAAGCGGTTAAATCGGTCTGTATTGTAATCCCCAATTTTTTGGCAATAGATCGTTGTGAAAATCCCTCTGCAGCAAGAATATCTATCCTCGCCCTCTGTTCAATTGATAACTGCTTTTTCTTGGCCATTTTATAAGAAGGGCTCCGTAAATAGTTAATAATAGATGAAAACTACTGTAAATACAGTTATTTTTATCTCTGTAAAAGAAAAAAAGAATATTAAATTAGGCAAACACCTTCTGAAAAGTAGAGAATATGAATTAACTTCATTATAACTAAAAATTTAAGGAATAAGCAATAAGCAAGGAAGAAGTCAGGATAACCCTCACAAGGAGCTAATATCCAAACTCAGTTGAAATGGCAGCAAAATCCAATAGAAGTTAGTCAGGCTTTGTTAAAACATTTTGTCGATCTTCATTATACAAGGGTTCATTGTTTCTGATGAAAATTATTTGCCAATACAAACTGATTTAACCGCTTTTTGAAAATTCAAGGGGTGGACTTAAACTTTTGGCCTGTAGTGTACGTCATGTACTTACACCGGTCGTCGTCGTCGTCATCGTTTGAAGAGGTATCCACTCCAGGCCAGACACAAACAGGACTGGGGCCGAGGGTTTATCCTTTTACTACCCCAGACTGCTGCACTGCCTGGATCAGACGTTGGCAGTGATGTCATTAAGCCAGCATCGAGTTTCGTCATCCAAAACCGTCAGACCTCGTGTTCCATGTGGTGCCCGATGTATAGGGCACGCTGTTAGTACATGGTCTGCGGTTTGCTCTGAGGCGCCACACTCGCAATTCGGTGAAGGAGCGAGACCCCATTTGTGCATGGACGAATGGAATCGCCCAACACCAGTCCGCAGGCGGTTGAGCTTAATCCAAGCTGCTCGGAGTAAGCCCATCTGGCACTGGTCCGGGGCACAAAAGCACGGAGCCTGGAAGCACCTTCACAGTACTCCGTTTTCCATTTAAGATTTGTCCATTCAGAGGCGCGGATGCCAAGTCTGGCAAGGTTGTCCAAAAGATTCCGCGCAACTGGCACAAACGGACGTCTGGATCTTAGTCTCACTTGGCCAGTATCTGAGGACCCATTTAACAGACCATGCAAAATATGATCGGGGTCCAGAGATCCACGGTGAGCCAAGGAGAGTGTCGCTCCCAGTCGGCGAAGCTCAGCTGGCTGGATGCCTGAGAGTATAGGTAGGTGGTCCGTTGGAGTGAAACGCAGGCATCCAGTAACTATGCGCAAGGCGTCATTCAAGACACTGTCAATGAGGCGAGTGTGAGCACTGCGACACCAGACTGGCGCACAGTACTCAGCTGTTGAGTAGACTAGAGACAAGGTGACTATGCGTAGTATTTTAGCAGCAGCACCCCATCCCGTGCCCACGAGTCGCCTCAGCAGTGTGACGCGCGATGATAGTTTTTTGCGCAATGCCACTAAATGGTCACGAAACGTGAGCGATCTGTCCAGTTTCACCCCAAGATAAGTAGGGGTTGGACAGAACGGTAAAAGTCCACCGTTGTTGTAGACCTTTAGCTCACGCTTGGCCTCTCGGTTGTTTAAATGAAAGGCTGCCGTCACCGTCTTAGTGTGACTGAGCTTCAACCTCCAAGTCTGGAGATACGCTGACAGTGTGGACATGTCTTGGCTTAAGGTCCCCTCCAAGTCCTTCCAGTTTCCAGAAGAGTGCAACAATGCTAGATCATCAGCATAAGCAAACTTTATGGAAATCATGGAAGGAAGATCGTACGTATAGATGTTAAATAGGAGGGGAGCCAAGACCGATCCCTGAGGAACGCCGTTTTTAAGACGGCGTAGCCTGCTTTGCTTGCTGTCACCGGTGGTAAGGGTGAAACTTCGATTTCGGACAAGCTCCATGATCATTTTGACCATGTGCTTATCCGGAAGTAGTCTCAGCAGCTTGCAGGTAAGGCCACGGTGCCAGACAGTGTCATAAGCAGTTGTCAGATCGATAAATACGGCACCGGCCTTCTTTTTAGCCTCGAAAGAATCCTCGATGTTCTGGGTTAGCAGAACAACTTGATCTACGGTTGACTTCCCGCGTCGGAACCCAGCCTGCTCTTTTGGTAGCAGCGGATCGATTAATGGTTCAACGCGGGCGTAGATAAGCCTCTCGAGGATCTTGTAGGGGACACAGAGCAGAGATATCGGTCGATAACTCTTTGGGTCCCCCACGGGCTTTCCGGGTTTTGGGATCGCGACCACAAGCGCTCTTCTCCAGATCTTGGGAATTTTGAGTCGGCGCAAACAGGAAGAAATAAAGTCACGTAACCAGGACTTCAAAGCAGCTCCGGCATGGAGTATAAGCTCGGGGCAGATGGAATCAGGACCCGGAGCTTTACCTGGTTTTAAATGTTGAAGGGCAGCAGCAAATTCTCTCTGTGAAAAATTGTCAGAGATATTTACTGCGTCTGGTGTTGTGGCCATCCAAAGGTCAGACACTTCTTGAAAGATAAGTCGAGATGACTTGCGATCAACAGCCTCGTATTTCCCATTTCTAACCAACTGAGATGCAATAGCATCGGCTGAAACGAAACAGTGACGAGGAGAGTGTCGTGACCTACCAGTAAGGTTGTTCAAAATACTCCACGCTTTTCGATTAGAGTGTGAGAAGTCAATGCTCCGAACTGCTTCGGACCATCGATCCCTCCGTTTTCTGTCAAGCTTGGCAAGCAGAGCTGTAGCAGCCAAACTTGAGTCGTCTCCCTGAGGAGACTGCAGAAAGGTTTTATAGAGGGATTCACACTCTGCATCCCAACACGGAATGTAGGTATTTCGATACCCGCGTGGGATAGTCTTTTTGGCTGCTTTCTTAATGGTGTTACAGAAGTCCTGGTAAGCCGCATCCACATCAAGTGTATCAGGCGGCAACAAAGTCTTTGCGAATTTATTCGTCAAAGCAATGTAGTGACTCCAATTGGCCTTGCAGAAGTTCCATCGCTTAACAGGCATGCTTGGCACTTCCATAGCAAACCTTGGTGGTGTAATAAGCGAAGGTCGATGTTGTGACCTGGGAAACTTCTCAAGGACACGTCTATCCGGTAAGCGACTGTTTGGACCTACGCTAGCGAAAGCTAGATCCGGATTGGTACCAGTGTTCCAGCGGCCGGAATAAAAACTGGCATCGTCCTTGGCATTATATAGGAGGGCAAGACAATTAACACTTGCCCAGCCAGCCAAGCACTCACCGTCCGGACTGTTGTCGTCGTAACCCCAGTCAGCATGACGACAGTTAAAATCGCCAGCGTACAGACAGGGGTGAGGAAACACTGGAAGATCCAGGGTTCGCAATCGCGTTGGCGGTGGTTTGTAGACGTTGACTATTTTGTAACCATCAACGTCCACACACAACCACTCGATCTCCGATGTCGGTGGAGATTGGTCCAAAAGTGTGTATCTTAGTCGCTCGTGGACAAACGTGGCAAGACCATGCTTCCTGCTTAAAGAAGACCCAGCTAGTTGGTAGTTTGGTAGTACCAATTTCTCTGCATCAGTGCAGTGGGTCTCCTGCAATAGGATGACGAGTGCCTCAGACTGCATAGCGAGGTGATGAAGAACGTTCATCTTCTTGCAGTGAGGCCTTCGATGTTCAGCTGAAGAATAGTGGGTCTTCGGAACTTGTTGGCAATGTGCCCTGAAAAGGGCAGTTTTATCCTAGCATTGCCCCGTCCTGAAAAGGACGTTTGCCGATTAGCAGACCCACACTGAACATCGGAATGGGTGGATACCCTTCCGTTTTGGTAGGTTCGGTTTCGGTCTGTCATTTTAAAATCAATGAACAGACTTACTCACGGCCCAGGCTGCGTGAAAGCACCTACCATCTGGGCCAAACGGCGGTGACCACTTTAATTATTATATATCTTTTCCCTGATCCTGCTACTAGTCACGTGCTTTAACTACTGGACCAATGTGTAGAAAACAAAAATCGTATATAATCATTTACGTCCCAGAGGATGCTGTGGCAAAAAAGCAAACTAGCTGAACGTGTCAATAACGCATTCCGCAATTTTAATATTTTTTTTGCTCATACAAGCAAAGAATACACCAGTCAGTTATAAAATGGATGTAAGCAGCAAGCTAATGTTGCAATTTAAGCGTAAATCTGCAATTAAAAATGATAGGCCTAAAAAGAAGTCTCACAAGTACAGTGACAGTTATTTAGATTTTGGATTCACGTTTATTTTGCGGAATGGCGAGGAAAAGCCTCAGTGTGTTATTTGCAGCAAGATATGGCCAGTGAGAGCATGTTACCTAATAAGCTTAAACGTCATTTAAAAACATCACATCCGCAATTCGTTGATAAACCCAGGGATTTTTTTCTCGAAAATTAAATGATCTAAAGAAGCAAGTGTCCACTATTTCAAAATTCACGCAACTCTCATCAAAGGCTTTATTAGCATCTTACCAAGTGGCGCACAGAATTGTTAAGTCTAAAAAACCTCACACCATTGCTGAGGGACTAATACTACCTGCTGCAGTGGATCTTGTAGGTACGATGATAGAAGGAGTTGCTGAAAAGTTGAAGATGGTGCCGCTCTCAGATGATATCATGTGTGGTCGAATTGATGACATGGCACAAGACATTCAGGACCAACTGATTGATAAAATGAAAGAGCCAGAATTCGGTTTGCAATTAGATGAAGCAACTGATGGCAGTCCTGATTTGTTATGTGCGGTTTGTTGACTTCTCAAACCAAAAGTTAGTAGAAGAGCTATTATTTTGTAAACCTATTGAACTTGGATGCCGAGAGATTGATCTTTTTAATATAATCGACAATTTTATTTCGAAAAACAACTTAGACTGGGAAAAGTGTATCAGTTTATGCACAGATGGCACCAAAGCTATGTCTCGTAGCTGCTGTGGACCGCGAAGTCTAATTCAAGAACGTGCACCAATGGCAAAATAAATGCATTGCATGATTCACCGTGAGGCGTTAGTTGCTTGAAAACTCAACCCTGAGCTTGGTGACACAGTTGACATCGTTACCAAAGTTATGAATTTCATTAAAACACGACCATCGAAGTTTGCTATTTTATTGTTTGTCCAGATGGCTTTCACTGGGAAAATCCTTTGAACAAGTCTACGAGCTGGTAAATAAACTTCAAGCTTTTTTTGCAACAAAATAGTAATAATCTTGCTGATTGCCTAGCTGGGAACAAAATTTTATTAAAATTGGCTTACTTGTGTGATATCTTTGCTAAATTGAATAAACTGAATATTTCTATGCAAGGGCCGGATAAAAATATGCTTGACGTTTCAGATAAAATTTCAGCGTTCATTAAAATGTCTTTGTGGAAGAAAGATGTAGAAAACGTGTCTGGAAGTTCTCAGTACTTTACTTTACTGTCAAGTTTGCCGGAAAAGAAAAGTACGGTGCTTTCTTCAAATTTAGGAAGCGTATTTTTACAGCATCTACCGAATCTCCAGTTGAAATTCAAAAAGTACTTTCCGGAAAATTTATCCAGTTATGAACGGATTCGCCGTCCTTTTGCCCAACCTACCTCGTCGTCCTTTACTGAACAAGAAAAAGAAGACTATCTTGATCTTACCTGTGATAATTCCCTGAAAAGAAAGTTTAATTTAGTAAATCCGACAAATTTTTGGATTTCTTTGAATGACGAATATCCAGCTTTGACGAAAAAAGCACTACGAATGTTTTTCTTATTTGCTACATCCTATCTATGCGAAGCAGGATTATCCGCTATGGCTGTCATTAAAAGCAAATATAGATCACGAATAAATGTTGAAAGAGAAATGCGGGGAGCAGTTTCGAAAATTTTCCCAAGATTCGAAGAACGTTGCAAAAACAAGCAAGCCCACACATCATATTAAATAATATGCCAATCTGTTTCGTTTTGATGTTGTATTAATAAATTGAACTTTGATTATAAGCATCTTTATTATCTTATTTTCAATTATATTTTTGCTGGTGCGTCGCATGCCCAGCAAACTTTTCCAAAGGCGTCGCAACAAAAAAAGTTTGAGAACCACTGAGTTATTGGACACTAGAAAATATGGCCGGTGCGGTTGCGCATGTGATGAACACACACGTTCATGATTTTGAATGCAGAACACTGCACGTAAGTAACTACTTTAAAAGGCTTTTAGCAACGCCAATCCAAATAAGGAATGGCAGTGGTTATTCTGAAGGATGGCTAGTATGCAAGGTGCGATGTTAATTGCTTTCACATATAATCTAGAATTGAACAATGATAAGTGATGGTAGCAATTCAGGTTTGATTGAATGTTATTTGCAGTTCTTAAAAATGATGCTTCGATGATGAAATGATTGAAAATAAAATCAAGTCAATGATTTATTGCCACGACCAACCTGCTCAAGTGTGGACTGACTGAAACTGTATTCCTCGATGCCAAATTCGTCCTTGGCTTGCTCTAACGAACCAAACACTTTGGACAATGACGTCACTTCCTTTTGAGCAATCTTGTACACGTAGCGATTACTGAACACTTCCGGTTCCGATACATTTTCAAACAGCTGAAAAAAAACGCGATGAGATCGGGTGCAATAGCAAGATTTTTTAAAAGGCTAAAGATGCTACGAACAACCAAATAGACGTGTAGTAGCGCGGAAGTGTGGTTGTTGCCAAAGTCGCCGACCACAACGTCATACGCTGATTTCAAGTTTAAATTTTAAGGGTCGTCTATGTGGACGCCTCTATACTTTAGGATGACGGCGCAACTACGTCGACTACTTATTTTAAGAATTTCTTTTCAACTGGAAAGCAGAGTCGATTCGACAAGTTATTGTTATCATATTAATCATCATCAAACATCATCATACTAATCGTTCCACTAACCTTTCGAATGAAATCCTTCAACGGACAATTTTCTCCAGTTTGAAAGTTCTTCATCTTCACTTCGAGCACGTATCCTTGTCCGAATTTGCTCTTTAAGTGCTGAGTGGAGCCGATACATCTGATTCCCATGAAAAGTTAATCGAAAATGCAATCATAATCGAATGGTTTTACTACAAACTCGTTAATCATAATTCGGTAATAGTGGACCTACGTCGATTCTAACACTGGAACGAATGCAAACAAGAAAACCAACAAATCATGGCGCTTTGAATTTTAAAATTACAATTTTATCAGCACTGTGATGAACGCAACTGACCTCAGCTGACCCAAAACCATGATTGCGACCCTTGAGCAAAGAGCGTCCGCCTCCTCCATGTAATGAGTCGTCAAAAGCGCGCCGCGATTCGAACCTTCAAACGCTGTGCTGATCGTATCCCTGAGTAAAAAAAAACCAGAAAACTTCAGAAGATAAGTTAAAAATTCAAATTTATGTTAAAAAACTTTTAAAGTACGAGTTTGTAATCAACACCGAAAAAAATTTTGCTTTTTGTTCTCTATTTTGCTGGTTATCTCAAAACGCAAAAATGTAGGATTGGTGGCGCACGTGAGTTAGGACGTCACTGGATAGTGAACAGCTGAGACGATTACTGGAATCGCGATTACAACAGCTGTAGCTGCAAAAAAATTTTTAAAAAATAAAAAAGTGGCTTTGAAAAGAATTCTTTTATGAACCTACTGAAAGGTGTAATAAAATAAACTACGAAGAGCTTGGTGTTAGGTCGGATGATTACCGTAAATTTTGTGCACAACTTTTTCACTGTTTCTGCGAAAATTCCAATATTATGCCGTCAAATATTGAAAGCCAGTGTTGCAGAGGAAATGAAGGGACATGAAGGGAAGTTACGAAAAAAAACTGCATAACCTGCGCTTATAATTTTAACAAACTATGCCTTGACACCGAAGTGCTAGAGATACTAAACTGCTGATGTGTTCAATAAAGCAAGTCATTCGGAGCAGCGTATTAGCAAAGAATAAACTGTGTTGCATAAAAACACCAAAGCAGTTTTACTAGATAGAGACAATCAATTTGTTTGAATTAATTAACTCAAAAATCAATTTTGATTTAAGATATTACACTAGGGCTTTGCCTTGTTTTAATATATGCCACTCCTGCTAATCGAAAAACGTTCAAACGCTTAAAACCACTTGATTTTATTCTACTGTGCGATAATTTCACTGAAAAGTTTTTACCGTAGACTGTAGTACAGGGTAGATTACAAACAACTTTAAGAAATTCTGAAAATAATTTGGTGGACATAGTGGGGTAATATGTAATTAACCAAAATACCTCGCAAACGAATATTTTGTTGTATTTTACTGTGTTTTTATTTCAAACAAATTTTTTTTGCCTACCTTAAATTTTTTACTTGTTTGCCCTAAATTTACTAACAAAAATTTACAGTATGTTTGCTTACACTAAAAAAATTTCTTTGAAATGTTATATTTTTCTTTTATTTACCTCATTCAAGAAAACGTTTGATAAATTAATTGCAACCAATGCAAAAATTTCCAGTTCGTGACTTCCAAAAGCAAAAGAGCAGTTTTAAAGCTCATAAACAGCAGTTCTCTAATTTTGGTGGATTTTTAGCTCGATGTTGCTCAATCATTTCGGTTGCTTATTACGATCATTTTTTGGTAATGAGTAAAAACTAATATCATCGAGTTTTTCTCTGTTAGAGCAACCAGATAAACAACTTTACGATTTTGACTGATACTGCACGGTTAACCGCTCGTGTTAGCCGCCTGTTGCCGCCATAAAACTCACAACCCCAAAAACCCGGGTTTTCAATTTGTTTTTATGAAATATTCAGATAATGGAGCAACGTACTTAAATCAAACCAAGACAAATGCGTTTAAAGAATTGTGCTTTACGTAAAAATAATTTTAGATTTTGAGATTTTGGGTAAACCCTACTTTTAAAGTATTAATCGGCAATCCGTTTGCAAGAGACGAAATCACTCACCACATAAAACGCTTCGTCTTTGGATCCATGCCAGTCGATGGCTCGTCGAGAAGGACCACTTGCGGATTTCCTAACATAGCCATTGCAAAGCACAACTTCCGCTTGGTGCCGCCAGAGAGCGTTTTAGAGCGTTTATTTAAATGTTCTCGAATATCAAGAGCGTCGACATAACTGATCAAAAATAAACTATTAGAGTCCTTGAATAATCTTATTGAAAAACCTTGTTACTTTTACACTAGAGTACAATTTTAATATTTCAGTATCGTTGCATGCAAAAAGATTTCCTTTCAAATCAGTGTTTGCACATCATAAAAGAAAAATGCGAAATCGTAGTTTCTAAAACCGATTTGTAAATGACAAATATGTTGGATAAAAAAATCGTTGGGATCATAAAAGGCAGAGCAAATAATTAGCCGAAGTACACTACAGGCCAAAAGTTTAAGTCCACCCCTTGAATTTTCAAAAAGCGGTTAAATCAGTCTGTATTGGCAAATAATTTTCATCAGAAACAATGAACCCTTGTATAATGAAGATCGACAAAATGTTTTAACAAAGCCTGACTAACTTCTATTGGATTTCGCTGCCATTTCAACTGAGTTTGGATATTAGCTCCTTGTGAGGGTTGTCCTAACTTCTTCCTTGCTTATTGCTTATTCCTTAAATTTTTGTTGTAATGAAGTTAATCCATATTCTCTACTTTTCAGAAAGTGTTTGTCTAATTTAATATTCTTTTTTTCTTTTACAGAGATAAAAATTGATAAGAAAACATTGTAAAAAATACAACTGTATTTACAGTAGTTTTCATCTATTATTAACTATTTACGGAGCCCTTCTTATAAAATGGCCAAGAAAAAGCAGTTATCAATTGAACAGAGGGCGAGGATAGATATTCTTGCTGCAGAGAGATTTTCACAACGATCTATTGCCAAAAAATTGCGGATTTCAAAATTTGAAAATTGAAGGGATAGACTTAAATTTTTGGCCTGTAGTGTATATCAGCAACTCATTTTTCTCAATTTTTTCCTCTAATCAACCACCTCGCAAACCTTACAAACAAAAGCAGCCAGTCATCGCTTACTTGTCGATGGTTTTCTTTATCGACTTTTCTTCAACCCCGCGTGCAACAGCAAACATTTCCAAGTGCTCCTTCAAAGTGATATCCTCCCAGAGAGGATTGTCCTGAAATCAGTAAATACAGACATTAACAAACAAAATATTGCTCAAATTTCAGGAATTTGACAACATAATCATCAGTAAATAGAACAACCTAGCTGATTGTTACAACAGAACAATAGCAATCAGAACAACCCAACTGATTGACAGCATAATCATCAGCAAATAAAATCAACTATCGTTAGATCCCGATATTTACGTTCGTAACTTCAACGTCATTACTATTCTTCCAATCACAACCAAGATATAAAAGCAAAATTCTCGAAATTTACAACTACGAGATTACATGAGTACAATTGTCATAAACGATGTTTTATAATTTACCGATCAAGAAAATGATAATTTCGAATAATCAAGAGAAAATAAACTTGACTTTGGACTCAGATATACACCGATTCCACAAAAATACATACAAAAAAATCACTTTAAAACAGTGGCTCCCAAATTTTGTAAATTCCGAACCACTATACGCTCTACCGTCTTCGATTTAAGCATACACTCTCTTATTGAAAAATATATATAACCTTTATATATATATTTAATATTTTTAATTTTAATTTTTATTCTGTTTTAGTGTTTTCATTAATAAATTCTGCTCTAGCTTTTTGGTTATTGAGCTTTGTGCCGGCGAAGTAAGGCGAAAAGACATATATTCAGGCTCCTGCCACCATTTCAGCTCTATCTTACCAAGCCTGTAACACTACAACGGATGAAATTAATTTCAATTTTTATTCTGTTTTAGCGTTTTCATTAATAATATATACCCCATACCCTTTACATATATATCATCTAGTATATCAGTCAGATCTTGCAGTGTCAGATACTAGGATGAAAATGTTTGGCTTGTTTACCAAAACCTATTGGATATATAGATTTTTAGTTTTTTTATTTTTACTTAAAAGAACCTATTGCTCTAGCAAATTGTCCTGTAATCAGTTTTAATTTTTATTCTTAATTACGAGGGTCAGTCAATAAGTAATGAGACTTTCTCAATTACTTTGGTGTTCTTGGAATTATGCAACTGAAATTTTATGTGATGATTATGAATGGAGTTGTCATCTTATTTACAACAAAACTTGTTTATTTTCAGATTACTGTAGGTGTGACGATAAATTGAAATGACTACTAGGCTAGGAAACAGCTCATGCTTGGAACAAAGAGGAGTCATCAGATTTCTGTTGGCAGAGAGTGTAAAATCATGTGAGATTCTGTCTAGAATGCAAAGACAATATGGTCCTTCCTGTATGTCTAGAGCAAACTTCTACAAATGGGTGCAAGCATTCAAAGATGGACGCGAAAGCATTACTGATGATCTGAGAAGTGGAAGACCTGTGGATGTCTCTACCCCAGAAGCAGTACAGGCAGTTGAAGACCTGATCAAATCTGATAGAAGGGTCACTTTAGATGAAATTGCTACAAACTTGGACATCTCCCATGGCACAGTGTACGCAATTGTGCGTGAGAAGCTGCGTTTTTCAAAAGTCAGCTGTCGCTGGGTTCCAAAGATGTTAACGGATGATCACAAAATGCAGCGCCTGATGGCTTCCAGAGCATCACTACGCAGATACAGAAAGGAGGGAGATGTATTTCTATCGAGAATAGTGACAACTGATGAGACCTGGGTCTTTCATTATGAACCTGAATCGAAACGACGATCAATGGAGTGGAAGCATGTTTCTTCCCCAGTGAAGAAAAAATTCAAATCTCAGAAAAGTTTAAGGAAAGTCATGCTCACTGTGTTCTGGGACAGAAATGGGCCGATCACTATCAGTTTCTTGGAAAGGGGCAATACTGTGAACTCAGAGAACTACTGTGAGCTGCTAACTCAAGTGAAAAAAGACATTAAGAACAAACGGAGAGGACTTCAATCAAGAGGTGTGATTCTCCTTCAGGATAATGCAAGGCCCCACACAGCAGCAAGAACCCTAGCCAAAATTGAAGATTTAGGCTGGAAACTTCTAACACACCCACCCTACAGCCCAGACCTTGCACCATCTGATTTTCACCTCTTCGGCCCACTCAAAGAGAGTATGAGGGGAATTCACTTCCAGACTGATGAAGAAGTGAAGGCTGCTGTGAGCAACTGGCTAAGGACCCAGTCCACGGAATTCTATGCCAAAGGAATAGACAATCTAATATCAAGATGGAACAAGTGTGTTGCAAAGGAGGGAGACTATGTTGAAAAATAAAAAAGCATTTTTTGATTACCAGTCATTGCAAACTTGAGTTATTAAAAAAGTCTCATTACTTATTGACTGACCCTCGTATTTACTATTTTTATTAATGTATTATAATAATGTACTTTTTTGTCTGTGTTTAGAGTTACCCTGACGAGCCGTAAAGGCGAAAAAGCTTGTTCAGTTTTTTTAAATTTGAAAATTCTTAGCGTGACTTTATAATTTAATCTGTTGCTTTGAGTTTTCATTGAGCTCTTTCTGACAGCGCTACCACTTTTATTATGCTCGTATATACATACATTTCAAGTCAAGAGGCTGAAAAGTAATTTTTAAAGCATTTGAATCGGGAAATTTAACTGAAGACCAAATTTTAAAATGAAACTCCGTTTTTTTCGGTTCCTGCCCTTGGATCTGGGCCAAGCGGTCTACACGATAAAAAGTTTATCTAACTTATTGCTAGTAGTTTTAAAACGACTATTAGGTTCATTAGAATTAAGACGTTCCGACGCACCAGTTGGAAATCTCTGCTTACAATAACAAACTTTTAAAATCGTTTATCAGATATTTAGCCTACCTGAGAGCAATAACCCAATTCTTGAAACGCTTTTGACTCGTTTGATTGGATGTTATGACCAGACACGTAAACCTGAACAAACATCAAATAAACAACATCAAACTAAACACCCGATAATACGAGCTACAAACTTGTCCTCGAGTGGGAGCGATATCGGCGGTCATCGTGCTTATTGCCGTGGTTTTACCAGCGCCGTTCGGTCCGAGTAGACCGAGCACTTCACCTCGATGAACTGCAAGCGACAGGTTATCGACAGCTACCTGTGCGAAAGTGTTTTACTGATTACTGACTTATGTCCCGACGAATAAACACATAAGCTCGTTTTTGAATAGTTTCAAAAAACATTATTGTGCGATGAAAGCACGTGATTTAGACGGCAAATCACAGTGAGTAATAAAAGCACGTAAATGCCTCCATTTCACAGGGTGACAGATGAATAGATGAACTTATTGAAAAATTTTCACGCTAAATTTAAGTTAATATGGTGAATCTTTTAACGCGATAAACGATATCATTGAAACAGGAACAAATTTCAGCGGTAAAAAGAATTTTTAAACACACGCTAGATAAATTCACGTCATTAAAGCATTTACAGTAAATGGTAAATGGGATTCAATTGGTGAATATTGAAAACTTACTTTGATTTTTTCGTCTGGCTTCTTGCGCTTCCAACAGTTTTTACTTGAATCTTTAACAAACTCTTTCCGTAGATTTTGTATAGCAACAACAGGCTAAAAAAAATTCATAACTAAATATTCGGAATCGAAAGTAATTTTGTTCACAATTCGATATGCATGTTGACAACTTCACACTAACTCAGTGTGGTAATACTCTGACTCGGTAACAGGCGGACGCTAGTTCGATTCTCAGTTTATCTAAATGATTCCTGTTGTGTTCTTAGAAAAGGCACTTCACGACAAATTCCTCAATGGAGTCACGTGGTTTACCTATAACGGTGACCGAGAAAGAAAGCTGCATACAGGCCAATACGTTATACGAAAAAGTCCACAACGAGTAATCTTAAAATTAGACAACACCAAGTTGTTAAGTACAGCAATTGTATTTCGATAGAGCTAAAAGCCCAAACTTCAACTAATAATTATCGTAAATTTTAAAGGAATAATGAATACTTTTAGTCAGAAGGCAGATTTTAATCGAGAGAACTAATTGGAATCAGCCAATAAAGAAAAGCCAGACGAGCAGCGACAAACCTCGTTTACATTCTGCCCATCAACAAGTTCGTTCACTCTCATTCGTTCTTTTTTCACGTCCTCGTCTTCGTCGTAAGCCTCGTTATCAGCAATCAACAACAACTTGTCGCCGACTCCGTTGGACCTACATCCGGGACACGCAGATCACATAATGCTCTTCTTCATATCTACATGTGACTTACTTCTTGCCAATAAAAACGCTCTTAATGTTTCCACCATTGGCACGAACATCGATGATTCGCAGAAGAATGTAAACGACAGGAATGTGCAAGTAAGCGACTAATATCGAGAAAGGAATCATCGGTTCAGACCAGTCGAAGTAGATGCTAGCTGGAATCGAACCAGTTTGCCCTGTCAAGACTCGCTTGGTAAAGACCTGTGAAAATGAAACAAAACTTATAAAAATTCATGTATTCCGTAAAGAAAATCACTTATTGCTTTTGAACTTTTAAAATTGAGTAAAAATCTGAAAAATTTTAAATAAAAGGAAAAATCGTCAACGATTTAATTGCCAAAGTAAAAAAATTAATGAGATTTAAGCCAGTGGTTTCCGACCTTTTACACAACGGGCCAGAAATGCGACCCAAAAGCTGTGCGTTATCGCTTTATTTTTTGGAAAAGCAAGTAAAGAGTAAAACAAAGATCTTTACTTTGATTATGCAAATAACACTGGTCAACAAAAAATAGCTTTTTTTTTAAACAAGAACAAGAGCACTTATTTTTAGGTAACAGCGGGACGTTGATTCCAAATCTGGCATTAGTTTTTTTCTTCTAGTACATCAGGTTTTAGAGACATGAAGGGATGTGGGCATTTTATACCCTATAAATGGCAATATCTCTGCCACTATCACGGAAGTTGTTAGGTTTTGACATACTAAACAGATTAGCACGCTGTTATGGTTAATAAAAGATTAAACAAGCAAGTTAACGACCGGTGTGGGTGTTTACCGATACACTGAAAATTGGACAACGGGCCAACTCTTTTTTGTCTATTGTAGTCTTAATAAAGACTGTTTATTGAAAGCCTTGAAACAACCTTTTCTTGGGTAGTCTTGAAAACACTGCTAGTCCTACATAAGTAGCCTTAACAAAGGATTGTTGTTTTTGGTAGCCTTAAGAAAAGCTGTTTAAGAATAGCATGGCAAAATGATTGCTTTCGACCTGGGCACCACTTAGTACTGCAATCAATACCAGTTCTAAGATGAAGATTTAAAAATGTTAGGCAGACTATTTCCGTTTGTATGCATGAATTGGATCATCGCGGTACAACATCCAGCAAAAATCACCAATCATGGTACCCTCATTCCAAACTCCTTGATACCTTTTTTCCATTGCTTGGATATCTTACTTTCACACTGCTAACCACTAACTGCTCCAAAATTTTCAGGAAAAAACCCAAGGTGTGAATGAAGAAAATGCATTTTCAAAGACATGCGACAGCCCATCTCCTTGTATGCCGAAAGCAACTCTGCAGCACCTTTTTGATGTGAAAACAACTTGAAATTTTCCAGAAAATTTGAGCAAATCTATTTAAATGCATGCCAAGCTCGTAGTTCTACTGTATTTAAAGTTTTTTTTAAACTCAGGGTCT
The DNA here is from genome assembly GCA_963680785.1 of Diplosoma virens. Classification (NCBI taxonomy): domain Eukaryota; kingdom Metazoa; phylum Chordata; class Ascidiacea; order Aplousobranchia; family Didemnidae; genus Diplosoma; species Diplosoma virens. The sequence continues at coordinate 25,129,482 of OY796892.1, read as the reverse complement.
TGAAAAACTTTCCGAATTCGTGGACCAAAAAAGATTCCTTCTTTCAACTTGGCTTGGCTTAATTTGGGAAAATTTTTGCAGACAAATTCAAAGGAATTCGAACGGTGTTTGGCCATAGCTTTCACAAAGTTCTTCATTAATCCTAGTTTGATATGCAACGGTGGCATTAAAACTTTATTGGGATTTACGAAAGGAATGCGTTGAATATTTTTCATTCCAGGTACGTATAAATTCCTTGTCGGCCATTCTTTTGTTTCATGATGTTGTGCAGTGGCACGACTGCCCCGCAAACATACGAGGGTCAGTCAATAAGTAATGAGACTTTCTCAATTACTTTGGTGTTCTTGGAGTTATGCAACTGAAATTTTATGTGATGATTATGAATGGAGTTGTCATCTTATTTACAACAAAACTTGTTTATTTTCAGATTACTGTAGGTGCGACGATAAATTGAAATGACTACTAGGCTAGGAAACAGCTCATGCTTGGAACAAAGAGGAGTCATCAGATTTCTGTTGGCAGAGAGTGTAAAATCATGTGAGATTCTGTCTAGAATGCAAAGACAATATGGTCCTTCCTGTATGTCTAGAGCAAACTTCTACAAATGGGTGCAAGCATTCAAAGATGGACGCGAAAGCATTACTGATGATCTGAGAAGTGGAAGACCTGTGGATGTCTCTACCCCAGAAGCAGTACAGGCAGTTGAAGACCTGATCAAATCTGATAGAAGGGTCACTTTAGATGAAATTGCTACAAACTTGGACATCTCCCATGGCACAGTGTACGCAATTGTGCGTGAGAAGCTGCGTTTTTCAAAAGTCAGCTGTCGCTGGGTTCCAAAGATGTTAACGGATGATCACAAAATGCAGCGCCTGATGGCTTCCAGAGCATCACTACGCAGATACAGAAAGGAGGAAGATGTATTTCTATCGAGAATAGTGACAACTGATGAGACCTGGGTCTTTCATTATGAACCTGAATCGAAACGACGATCAATGGAGTGGAAGCATGTTTCTTCCCCAGTGAAGAAAAAATTCAAATCTCAGAAAAGTTTAAGGAAAGTCATGCTCACTGTGTTCTGGGACAGAAATGGGCCGATCACTATCAGTTTCTTGGAAAGGGGCAATACTGTGAACTCAGAGAACTACTGTGAGCTGCTAACTCAAGTGAAAAAAGACATTAAGAACAAACGGAGAGGACTTCAATCAAGAGGTGTGATTCTCCTTCAGGATAATGCAAGGCCCCACACAGCAGCAAGAACCCTAGCCAAAATTGAAGATTTAGGCTGGAAACTTCTAACACACCCACCCTACAGCCCAGACCTTGCACCATCTGATTTTCACCTCTTCGGCCCACTCAAAGAGAGTATGAGGGGAATTCACTTCCAGACTGATGAAGAAGTGAAGGCTGCTGTGAGCAACTGGCTAAGGACCCAGTCCACGGAATTCTATGCCAAAGGAATAGACAATCTAATATCAAGATGGAACAAGTGTGTTGCAAAGGAGGGAGACTATGTTGAAAAATAAAAAAGCATTTTTTGATTACCAGTCATTGCAAACTTGAGTTATTAAAAAAGTCTCATTACTTATTGACTGACCCTCGTAAAAAACAACCACTGTGTTTAGTAAAGTCCCTTGCAATCCCATTAACTTTCCAATGATCTTAAGGTCCCCACATAAGCTTCATTGGTAGTCAGAATAGTGGGTCGCATTCAACAAGATTTCAATATTGTTGTAAGATTCTTTTAACTGAGCAGAGAGTGCAGCAGGGATGGTGAGTCTTTTATTTCCAACATGTAAAAGAACCGCTTTCAAGCTTCTCTTTGAAAAATCAATAAAAAGCCTTCATTCATCCACAATGTGACTGTACCCAGAGTTCGAAATAGCTCTTCAATATCATGGCAGTAACAAAGAGATCCCTCAACTTTAAATGCCGAAAAGTCCTTATTGCGTTTCCTGTAGTAACTTACTTTGACATCTTTTTCAACCATATTTCGTTTTTTTAACCTTGATGCAAGGAGCTCTGCCTTTTCTTAAAAGGACATAAACCTTTAATTAGGTCATTTAGATGTTTCTGTGAAAGTAAGATGGGATTTTTTGGGGTATCATACTCAGTTGCAATCAATAGCATCAAGCTCATTTTGAGGAGGCACTAATGATGGCATTGAATCATCATGAGAAACTGGTGCTTTTGCTGAATCTTTTGCTGAATTTTAGGCAGTTGTGCAAGCCTAAACAGCAATTCTTGCATGTTTTATGTGAAGCCCAGGTCTTATCTTGGTCACCTAATAGGCAACCAAAATATATCATATACATCTTCTTGATATCATGAGTGATATTCCTTTGTTGTTCTTTGCTCCTAAACTTTCCACAGACGAAGCAAAACCGATCTGGATGGTTTAAGCATTTTTTTGGCATTATGAATATATTTGGAAATTTTGAAGATACTATTAACGTAGGCCTACTTATACCTATAGAAATAAATAAATATAGCATGTGGCCATGCATTTTTAATATCATTTGCTCCTTCGCGCCGACCTATGCTTAAACATTTTTCATAACCTCTATTTAAATAATAACTTGCAAAACTCTCTACTTTTATCCTTTCAATGCGCTTTCATTTACATTGTTTTACCACTTAAGCATGTTATTCAATGACGTCATTATGCAATGTTCTATTGTATTTGAACTGTAAAATGGTTAGTAACAAAAATTAATTTAAAATTCTAAAAACAAAAATATATCAAAAACGTGATGTGCTCTAGAAAAAGTAAAAACATTTTTGGAATTAGCGTCAAAATACTCCTTGAAATGCCGACCAGCATCTCCGTTTAAAATTTGCTGCTGACCAGTGTAGTTTTTTTCAAATTAAAGTGAAAACTAAAAAATAATTACAAGGTGTTCAACTTCAATTAATTTAAAACAAGGTGTTTTCACTACTAACGTCCGTTTTAACTGAAGATAAAAAAAAAGTAACCGAAAAAGCACAGCTAATATTTGCACTTGGCAAGTTAAAGATGACTTAATAGAAAGTGCACAGCCCGCTCGTGGAGGGGTTAAGAAGCGCTGATTTAATAAGTTTTTCTTCAAATAATCAATCCAATTTAATTCGGTTAAATTTCTTAAGAACATCGGCAGAAGCCTTTTCTGCTGCGGACTGAAATTATTATCCAAATCTAATTAACATCTTGTTTAATTTCTAACCCTACTTTTAAAAAATTTTCAGTCAAATGTGCTGTTCGACAAAACGTAAAAAGTCACAAAGACCAGAAAAATCATCACCTTTGAGATATAATATAACCCGCTGAACGGAGTGTAATAAGGAATCAAGATGGCAAAGACGATGTTTAGGAAAAGTGCAGCAGTTTCAGAGCCGAGCTGATCGAGTAACGAGACAATCAAGTAAGGAAGAAGTGCAAGCTGAAAATTAAAAAAAACCTTTTAAGTTTGTTGTTTTGATTTTTCGATGACGGTTCAAAGGTTTGACCCTCACCAACTGGACGAGGTTGAAATAAACCGACGACACCGTTTCTACTTTATTGAACATGAAGCTGCCACAGTACGAGGTGAGAATCGACGAAACGCCGGTGCCGATAAAAAGAAGAATCTAGATACAAGTGAGCTTTTTTCGCTGCTTGATGACGCAATAAAATATGCATGATCTTGAGCGAATCAAAATAAACGGTTACAACTAAACGGCAGTATGCCGCCAGCCGATTTCAATAAGAAATTCGTGTCAACTGTAAACACAACCAACCAGTGCCACAATAGCGCCAGTGGTGGTTAGTTCTTCCACGTTGAAAGCAGAAATTCCGATGAAAAAAGCGACGACGATGATCAAATACCAAATGAAATCAATAAAAAAATGAGCTCCCCAGTACAATTTGAAGTTGACGCCGGACACGCGGAGTTGACTTCGAACCTTTTTCTGCAGCGAATTTTTATAGAAGCTGTAAATGCTGGTTAGTGAAAAATTAACATAAGAAAGTTGTTTTTTTAAACATAAATTTCGGCGAAAACTTATGCTTGACTAATAAAAAGATCACAGCCAGTCCGATTTACGATTAAAAAATAACCGTAGAAGAACAAGCCTCAAACCGCGATTTGGCGACGAAAATTCAAAAATAAATTTTCAATGAACAGCAAAGAACTCAAATCAGAATAACAGCGAGTTGCCTTAACTGGTGGATTCATCAGCGAGTACAAACCTCTCTTTCGTAGACTGGAAAAATAGCAGGCGAAACCGTTGTCATGATAACAGCAAAGGCCGACATCAAAACTCCTCCAAAAATCCCTCCATTAAAGGATAAAATTTGTGCTGAAACAAATATTTTAATAAATATCACGCCGAACTGTTAGAAAGAAAGCCACGAATAATTTTAGCTTGTATCTACGAAAAACAACAACAGTCTTACGGTCTTACAAAATATTCGTATCAACGCATATTAACTTGTATTTAGCAAACAATTTGCAAAAGCACTTACTGATGGCTGGCCATCTCTTGTTAAAAGCCTGTATGAAGGATGAGGTTGAATTGGTGACGAATCTCAACGATGCTTGGCTCATGCTGTTGAATATGATTGGAAGACTGTGTGTCCCGGATGTGTTGTAGAGAGCTTTATAAGAAACCTGAAAAAAAGTAGAGGGCTTAAAATTTTTCATTAAAAATTGAGACAAAGAAGTTTAATTTTCATTTTTTTGTTTTCAATATTTTGAAAAATCGCTACAAATTGATTTGACAGCGGGCAAGCAAGCAGGCAAGGCTTTAATAAAATATTTTAATAAAAAAAAACAAGATTTGCACAACAAAAAATTAGGCGAGTGAAATGGTTTAACAGCATTCAAGACTCACGATAATGAAACCATTAATTTACTGCAGCTATAGACACATGAAATTTAAAGAAAAATCTGACATCAATGACGCGAAGCCTTGTTTTTTAGCAATAAAATAGAGGGAAAACATGAACCAAAACAAGTTTTGTTGAATAACACATAAACTTAAATTCCAAGTGTCTGCTCACACATTATCGGATTTCTTGAGCTAAAACAAAAAAAATTTTTTATAAAAACAAAATTTGAATCGGATGGGTTGTTAAACGAACAAACCTGATCGCGCTGAAACTGATAGATATCCGAGGCGAGATAGAAGTGGGGGGGTGGCGATGGGAGAAGGTTGGTGAGGTTGCTCTCAGCCAGTGGAATAGGACTGTTCGAGACGAAATCGTCGATTGTTTCTCCTGTGTGAATCGATATTTAAGGTAAATTTACAAATATCATCTCTTGGTTAGACAAAAAAAAAAACCAAACTTGACTATCAGTCAGAGAAAAATAATTTTTTAAGTGTTAAAATTAGTTGCTTTAAAACCGATTGTTTTCAAAATCTAAAAACGCCACTATCAAGTGTATAGAACTTGGCAAAAATACGGTGGCTTTTCTTTTGGCAATCCATCAAAAGCCCTTGTTCAATCGGAATTAGTCGAATATTACAACTTGTCTGAACATGGCTTTAAAAAAAGGATGAAAATGAGTTCGATAATATTAAAAGTTTTGGGCATGCAGCAGCGCATAATTGCATTGATTTAACTAATCTTTGATAACATTATCGTGCAATAACAAAAAGTTGTACTGGGAGGTCACCTGTGCTGTTTTTGTAGAGCAGGAGCCCGTAATCAGTGTTTGGCGATCCATAAACACCGATCAATGGTGGGTCAGTCGTGTTTTCGGAGAAAGAAGATATATTCAAAACTGCAGCGCCACCGACTAAAAACGAAACAAAAAAATGTATCAAGTAAAAACTCGTATTTTAAAGCGACCGGTTTTACGTACTTGCCAAGGCGAGAGGTAAGACAAAACCGAAGAAAATAAAGCCCGGGCTACGCAAATTGTTCAGCATCAAAACTTTAACGTTTGCGAAGAATATATCTCTGGGTGAAGGTTTTCCGACCTGCAAATAAAACCCGTCACAAACACAACCTTCGAGGTCTGATCACGTGCTCTGCGGTACCTCGCCTATTGCGGGGTTGAATTTCACTTTCCCATTCATTGTTACTTCAACTGCATCATCGTCACCTTGATAGGTCACATTGGAAGCTTGAAAATGTCCAGGTGCTACAGAACGTAAACGATGCACTATCGAATTATTTGAAGCGGCTAAACCTGAAACATAATAGAAGCAATCCTAATTTCATTGTCATAAGACGAAACGATGTAAGATTCTTGAATTAATGCTTCGTTTGTCTCACGAAAACGAAGCAAATCGGAAACTTTTCTTTTGAGTTTCGACAAAGTGATATGATTTATCATTATCACATCAACTTATCATCATGACTCTCAGGAAAGTCGGAGGCGTTATACTTTCGGCAATCGTTAAGCGATTACTACGAATCTGCTTTTGGAGATGCGAAAATAGTGATGTCCGGTTGAAATTTTTATTTTTTAGCTTTTATTAGAGATGTGACTCAAATTTAGTTTGCTAAGACCGCCAAGAAAAAAAAAGTGCTGTAAAGTGTCTTGAACAGAATAACGCAGATGGCTTTCAAACTGAAACCGTCTTCACCGCGTTCCCATCATCAAGTGATGGCGAAAAGTTATTTTAGAAACACAGATACCCACTCACCTGCACACGACGAGAAGTTTTAAGCCTGTTTCAATACACGTATGAAATAACGTTCGAACTGTGATATCAAAAGACCGTTCGAGTTTTACAGTGTTCTATATCAAGTGCAATGACGGCACGGTCTTGACGTTGCGATAGGCTTTAAATTATTACAGTCGACCTTCAAAAATCCGGATCCTTAAATTTTCCGGCACGGATTTTGGGAGCGCAATTTCATATTTTTCGCGTTGGTGCGCATGCGCACTACTGTTTTCATGAGCTGCCATTTATATTTAGATGGTGCTGTATGCCTAAACGCCATAGTGGTTCATTCTTCCACGTGCTAACAAGTAATTCTGCTGATTTTGATCTGCTGATTATTGATTTTGCTGTGCTAGCGGTAATTTTCTTTAAAAATTAGGTCTACCGGAAAGTTCTGTCCGTTTTTGGAATGAAACAAAATACAAATTTTTATAACTGTCTATAAACTCTATTAAATAATATAATTGCCATTATTATTAATGACTTCTTGCCAGCGTGCCGGCAATTTGTGTATTCCATTTTTGAAAAATGTTTCATCTTTTGATGCAAAAAAGTTAACCAGTGCTTGTTTGATATCTTCTTCATTTTTGAATTTTTTGCCTCTCAAAAAATTTTGTGAGGGCAAAAAAAAGTGATAATCGGAGGGTGCTCAATCCAGGAAATATGGTGGATGCGACAGAATTTCCCAGCCTAGTTCTGCAATTTTTTGACGAGTCCCCAAAGCAGCATGTGGCCTGGCATTATCATGATGCAGTATGATGTCCTTCCTATTGAACATTTCCGGCCTCTTTTCTGGACTGCTGTCTTTAAATCATCCAGTTTCACACTAACACTTAAAACTAACGTGAATCAACTTTGTTTTAGCTAATTTGCTACGTCTGTATGTATACATAAAACGAAAAAAATAGAGAGTAGAATGTATGCAAATTAAACATGTGCTTACGTGTCGAAAATTGTTGTCATAAAAACGGACAGAACTTTCCGGTAGACCTAATATATAGGGGGGTACATGGTACAAAATTATAACCTTCAAAACTCTGGGATTTTCAAAAATCCGGCAGCCCTCAAGTCCCGAGGTTGCCGGTTTTCTGAAGGTCAACTGTACTACAAGCAATGAAAAATGCGAAGCGGGACGTAAAATGGAAAAAATAACACGCCAAAGCAATTCTACTTTATCGAGAGTTTATAAAAACAACGTACACTCATGAACTAACCGTTTGGATGATTTTCACCAGTTTCATCCTCCACTTCGTCTTCCTCCCCAATCTTAAGAAACACTTCTTCTAAAGTTGTCATGGAAACGCCAAAGCTCTGCACGTCCAGTTCCTCCCCTTTGGTTTCAAATCCGTTAAATAAATCTAAAAATCCACAACGACAATCATGTGCGAGAAGTGCAAATTTATGACAATGATTGTAATGTGAACTGCGCTGTAACGATAGGAATGACTAGAAAACTGACTTCGATTAAAAATGATAAGATCAAATTATGACAGCGTAAGCGAAACGCATCTGGCTTTTTGTTGAAGAATCAAAGGAAATAAAATTGCAAAACACACTAAAAATTTCTCGGGGCATTTGATAAAACTATCAACGAATACTTTGATCATAGTAAGTATTACTGTTAAAAATTAAAGATTAGAAAACAATGAGATTATGAAAAGTATAAAAAGGAAGGGAAAGTGGATTACAAAAGTAAATTTGATTTTTTTCTTGGTATTAATATTCAGACAAAAAATAATTTTTTTCTACTAGCACGTTGCACAATGCTAATAACAACTACGTAACTTCAATATGCGAGTTTAATCTTTATGTGCTATATGTAAGCCAAAAACGAAGACTCAATAAATATTTATGCAGACAAACTAAAAGAAGAGGATTTTTTCTTTAGTAAGTCCTTGTACCAGCAAATTTGTCAACTTGTGTAATTGGTAAAGTGTATCCGAGCTCATAGCCCGACGATCGCTGCAACTCAGCACCGGTTACGTGTTCCTTGACGTAATTGGTCAGCGCTGAATGGTCCGAAGTAGTTTTGGTGACGATTCTGATCAAACGAATTTAGTTGATAAGGTTACGGTAAAATTTTATTGTTAATTGCTGATTTATTTTATGAACTCATTTTTTTAACAAAAAACTTTTTCAGCGAAATTAAAAAGCACGTTTTTTTATGAAGTTACGTACTAAGTCGTCAAGATAATACGAGTTCAAGGACTAATATAAGTTTATGTCATGTTGATACAAAAAGCAATATTGAACACATTAACATTGCAAACTCTGGTCTACAAATAAGGCAACAACGCACATCATCAACGAAAAAATATCATTAAGTGATAAGAGGCTTTGGAATTGCTAAAACCTGTAGCACCCGAAAAAAAACGAGTCTTTGAAACATAACGAGTAGCGACTTTACAGAATAGTTTTAAAAATGTTGGGGGAGGCAGTTATTTTCTATAACTCTTTAACCCAAGGCTCCTCGTCGGGTCCGAGCTAGACACAGGGAGTAACGGTATTATGCCAAATCAAAGTGCCGTTATCCGGGCCGCCAGACCTTCCGCGGACAATAGAGCAATTGGGATTTGTTTTAGAGGCAGTTTAGCTTCGTCACAAGCGCGTTTTAAAAATCGCCCTCTCTGCAATGACGTAAATCAGTGACGAAATGGAGACGATATCGCTGCAAATTATGCGAAAAATATCAAGTTACCGACCCAAGATGGTATCCAATTCCAAATCGATTCTTCAAAAACAGAGACGAACCGACACATCGTAATCTTCCACGGCTGATAATCGCCTTTCGATCTGATAAAAGTTCAAACTCAAAACGACATTAACACAAGCACTATAAACAATAATATGATTATTTATCAAATTCCAGCAATGTCGATGCAGGTTTAAAAATTAAGCAGGAGCATCGCCATGAGGCATAAGCCGCTGCCATCACCGCCGTCATTCCTCAGATGACGCAAAAAAGTTTATAAACGACGTGACAAAGTGGTATAAGCTGTCTAAGGTACAGATCTGCACCACATTTTTAATGTCTTTTAGATTGGATCGTGATTATTTGAGAAATGGTACGCTCGATTTGTATTTTTTAATCTAAGTCGAATTACATCATTTTGAAATAATGGAAAAAAATAAATAAAAGGTTTCTTCTTACTTTTAAATAACTTGTCAAATACAAAAAACTTTTTTCTTTATTTATAACAACTCAGCGTTTAAGAAGCAATATCATTACACTTCTTGCATCGAAAAAAAAAAAAGCAATTCTAACGTCAAAGATCCAGGTATTAGTAAAACAATAAAAATTTAAGAGTTTTTGCTACGTTTCGAAAACTAATTTGTCTTCTTTTACAACGCTTGACAACCTAAGAAAGCGGGCCACACACGCGATTTTAATTCCAAAAAGGATATGTCAAATAATAGCTTCCGAAAGATATTCGACAACGATTTTTTTAATTAACTTACTTAATAAAAAAGTAATTAAAAAATTAGGAAGTACTTAAAATTAAAATAAGTTGGGGTCATTCGGCCTGAGAGCAACAACGAGTACCCAAAGCTCCAGACGAAAAATTTAAGACAAAATTGCTTTTCACACGAAATTAAACTTAGCTTTATGAATAAAGCTAAATGCCAAACGATATTTTGCTTAAACAGAAGTATTTTAGTAGCTTACGTTTTTGATTCGTTTTATAGCTTTCTGTCGAAAAACATAAAGGGTCGAAAGCGAAAAAAAAGGGTTTTCGACTGATTCGACTAATCAATTCCAAATCTTGACGCAAACGGTTACCATCATTAAATTCAACAATAATACAACGCTAAATTGACACTACGTAGTACACTTTTTATTTTAACAAAACAGCGCCGATCAAACTGCAAAATCGGTGCGAGCTAACACTGCAAATGCTCACTCGCTTCAGCAAAATAAAAAAAAGCAGAGACTTGATTGCCTTGGAAATTTAACAAAGAAAAAATAAAAATATTTGTTTTGTTAGTTTTTTTTTTGTTTTTTGCAAACGACAGAATAATAAAGTAAAAGTAAAAGTAACAGGGTAGACAAGTTTTTCATCAATAATTTGAGCTAATCTTATACGATATACGTCTAAGGCCAGTTTGATAAACGTGTATCCGTCACATGATCTGAGATAATGTAAACACAAAGACAGATGACATATTATAGATTAAGGGGATCATATTTGATGATTAGAATAAATTGGGAAGTAATTACCTAAACATAAGCGAAATGTAAATCTTTTTAAAGTGAAGCATAAATCCAAACCTCTTATTACGCGTACTTTTGCTTTTTCGAAAAAAAAGCAATGAATCGGAAAGAAAATATTACACAAATCACTAAAAAATTTAGTACATTAAAAGACAAAAATTGCTTTTTTGCCCTTCTTTTAATGCACTGATTTTTTGGCGGCTCATGCACAAAACAAAACAATTGGGCGGAACCAATTTGGCAGGAAAATAGATATTTTCGATTTACCTTCACTAGCGTTGAAGGGACAACAAAAAAGTTTTGTTATGTTTCTAAAGCAATTAAAAAGACAATTGCAATTGTTCAGCTGAAAAGAGTTAAAATTCGCATTTAAAATTGTTAAATGCGTTAAAATTAGAGATGTTCCTAGCCGAATATTTTCTATTTGAATATACAATAGCTTAATTTCAAATATTTAAATTAAAAAATGGTACCTAAATAGTTAAATTTTTGAGCCAAGATCGTTTAACATACGGTATATCTTTTACGAAATTGAAGTTTGCGGCCTACGAAACTTATAACGTCATAATAAGCATTCTACTATATATAAATATTTTTCTACAAACCTATTCTGGTCGGCGCGCATAAACAGTTTTTTGCAGATCGGCGTATCACAAAAATATTGAATAACGGTTAAGTCAAAGCGGTTATTATATTAAACTACCAAACAATAAAAATTATTTTATCTATTTTTTATTAGCTCTAACAGTTTGCTTCGTCTTTAGGGCTCGTCAAAAAGCAATCAAAAATCTGAAACAACAAATACAAAAAGGAAAGCTTTAAAAGAACTTAAAAACAAAAAAAGCACAGCAGTGATTAAAAAGTTAAACCGGTTACAAATATTTTTGCTTAAATTACAATGTGTAAATTTTTTTTCAATGCCAGAATCAATAATTATGATATTGACCATAATAAATTCGTGTTTAGAAACATTAGAATAAGCAACGGAAAAAACCTTTCAATTTCGTAAAAGATTTGTGTAATTTCGTAAATTTGGTAAAAGATATAAGATATGTGTTAAGCGATCTTGGCTCAAAAATTTAACTATTTAAGTACCTTTTTTGAATTCAAATATTTGAAATTAAGCTGTTGTAAATTCAAATAGAAACATTTGGCTGGGAACATCTTTAATTTTAATGCATTTAAAAATTTTAAATGCGAATTTTAATTCTTTTCAGCTGAACAATTGCAATTGTCTTTTTTTAATTGCCTTAGAAACATAACAAAACTTTTTATCTTATCGCTTCAACGCTAGTGAAGGTAAATCAAAATTATCTATTTTCCCGCCAAATTGGCTTGCCAAACGAAACATCCCGTCGAATTGTCTCCCGCCAAATTGTCGCGTACCCGTCATGCAAAACCAAAAGCATGCCCAATAAGCAAAAAAAAGGTTTTCGACTGATCCGTTTGGCTTTATGTTTTACTTTAAATAGATTATTACATGAGACTGTCTTCTTTCTAAAACTTAAAGCTTCTTCTTCTTTCGGCCTTTCCCTTCAATCAGGGGTAGCCACAGCGTATCATCTTTCTCATTACTTTTCTCATTTCTCATTCCCACAGCGTATTTCTAAAACTTAAAGCTAAATAACTTAAATCAGAAAAAGCAGTATTCAAAGAAAATTACTTAAAAATGTATCAAGCTTCATCAATAATTACGCTAAAATGGACCACGTTAGTATTACAAACTTATTATTGTTATGGTATACAGTAAGCGTTACAAATGTTTTGTTAAAAAAATATACTTTATTCGGTATCATTAAGTGGTTGCTAGAAACCGTTTTCAATGATGGTAAATAAAGCAAAAACAAAAAACCCGGATTTTGCAATTAAGTTTCTAAAGAGCAGGAATTGTCAAATGTGCTGACATTAATGAATACAAATAGAAGAAACAATAATGAAATTACAAAAAAAAGTAGCGAACCTCTAAACCAAAGTAAAGTATGATGATTTGGGTCTGATTACGTGATGAATCTAGCCGTCAACGTAATCACGAAAGGTTGCGAAAAGGTAAATATTCAAAAAGAATTTTTTATTTAAAAAAATTAAAAGCTGCTGCCCCAGGCAGAGTGCAGCAGTAACTGGTAGTCTTTGCCAATAGCTCTAAGCGTAAAGAACAACCTAACACCACTCCAAGCGCATGCAGTGGTATAACGAGAGAGCCCCAGAAATAACATCATTTAATTGAAAACAGTCGCTGCTGCTACCAGTCGCCGATAGGGCTTGCCCCGGGGGCAGGTAGCAGTGACGGCGGTTTGTGATCAGAATTTCTAGTTGACAAAGCTTACAAAAACGAAAAAAAGAAAGCTTACAAACAAATTTTTAACTTTTACCCGTGAGTTAAATTAACCGATTTAAAGTTTTATTTAATTGTTACCAGCTAATATATCGGCTTCATCCATGAAGTGTGTGGTTAAGAGGGTAACTCTCCCTTCTTTCCTCTCTCGCAGGAGGTTCCACAAGGTATGACGAGAATAAGGGTCCATGCCAGCAGTTGGTTCGTCCAAGATTAAGATCTGAAAATGAAATGTGAAAAACTCAAAGATGAACGATTTTCGTTTTTGAAAATTATTTTGTTAAAATCAAGCTTAAAGTTATTTCGAACCGAAATTTGTATATTGATAATTTAAAAGAAAAAATAAACTGACTTAGCTTTTTAGAAAAAAATCTTTAAAGCATTTTAAAAATACTTATCAGATAAAAACAAAAATCTACGCGATCGGTTCATTTGAACAACATTCGCTTTCTATTGTAAAGAAATTCCTAGCATTTTGATTAGACATAATAAACAAAATAAAAAATAATAATTTAATCAGCGACGAAGCATTGACTTGACGGCTCCATTTTGCGGCTACGTATTTATGCAAGCATAGATTTTTGGCAGCGATCCTGATCAAGACATGCGCATTGCACTCGGCAAGATCGAGCCGTGCATTAAAAATGTCATACAAAAAATTCAATTTCAGCATTCAAAATGAAATAAATTCGTATTCGCATTACACCTAATTGTTGTCATTGTGTCTGTGTCGGTTGGTACAAACGCTTGAGAATTGAGAGTAGATTGCTGTAATGAGAAATACTTTCTCCCAAAAATCCATAATACAAACTTTAATTTTTTTCGTGTTGAAATACACTCTTTAAAGCTTGGGGCGCAAGATCCTTGCCGAACTTAAATTTAAGTTCTACTCAAACCCTGTGCTTGACAAAATGAAATGCATACTTCCATTCTCGACTTCATAAAAGATCGTTTTTAATCACTTTATGCTATACGTATTTAAAACTGGTTTTTAAAGATTCAATACGAGCAAAGTTATTGTTGGGACATATTGTGGAGTGAATTTACCTTTGGGTCACCCATAATTGCAATTCCAACTGAAAGTTTACGTTTCTGTCCACCAGACAACTTCTTCGAGTAAGTATCAGCTTGATCTTGTAGACCAATTAAGCCTAAAATTCTTTCCATCTAAACATTTTCAGAAAGCAGTGACAACTGACAAACTTGTTTCATCGAAGAAATAAAATTTAACTAAAACCAACTTCTTGATCGACTTCATTGTCGGGAATTCCCTTAATGCCTGCGAAAATCTTCAAATGTTCCTTGACAGAAATAGTATCGAAAAGAATGTTGTGTTGTGGACAGAAGCCAGTCATTTGACGAACTTTCTCTAAGTCGCTGGCGTTTGCGATATTCAAGTTGAAAACAGTCGCTTGACCAGCAGTGATGTCGATAAATCCTGCAACAAGAATAGCGCAGGTTCGGTGTAGTACCAGCTTGAAAGAGATTGACAATTAATAAATGAATCAACTAAAACGTAAAATCAAATTTCAAGTTGATGCTTTGCGAAGCATCATCAACGATAAAATATGGAACACAAAACGGAGAAAAGAAATGGTCTCAATAAATTAACTAATAAAACTTTTCATTTCATTTCATCTCTATATTCATAAATCTAAACATTATTTAAAAATAAAAGAAACAATTCTGTCTTGATAATTGTGTGCAATTAGAGTTTCATAACCTTAAGCGCAATCTGAGTCACATCGGTAGAACTGTTAAAAATGCACTATTATAGCCGCTAGTGACAAAAATTGACGAATAAAATTGAAGCTTGATTTTCGAGTAAAAAGCGTGCTATCGCCGCTAGTGACAGATATTAATGAATTGAAACGAGCCAAGATTGTCGATACTACGGTAATTTGTTCAAACTGACACGCGTTTCAGTTTGAAATTTGAGTCACAAAGCCACTACATCAAAATAAGCTTCAGCCAGGTGGCGCAATTAGATCGAAAAAAAAACGAAAACTTTAAAATCCTATGATAGGGCAACTTCGATGTAGCTTAACCGCTTTCAGCTACCGATCGTGATTAAAAGGTCACGAGTTCACTACCCTTGGTGAGCATATGCCTTATGGCATAAAAAATCAATGAAAATGGTTTTGGCGCAAACCTCGATACTTGACATAACGCAAAAATTTGAAATCAAAACTGCTGGATCTGAGCAGCAAAGTTTATATCAGGACTGCTTAACGCGCTAATTCCAATTATCACGAAGTTTGATTGAAAAAAAAAACACATTAAAAAGTAAAAAAAGTCATCAGATTGATTACTGTGCCGATTGTGGCATGCGATGGGTAAACGGTCGGGGACTCCTGGTCTACGTTAATTTGTTCTCCAGAATCAAACGTAATTCTGTATAAGTCTATTAATCAAATCAAGATAGTCTCGTTTCTGCGAGTCATTTTTCAATGCTGTAAACTGCCTGATAGAGTCCGAAGAGATATAAAATGACTAAAAACAAAAGTTTTATTCTTAGTCGATAGTTAGAAAGTGCGTTTTAACTTCATTTACCAAAGACAACTGAAAACCAAGAATTTTCATTTTAAATCGAAAAAAAAAAATCATTTACCAAAGACAACAGAAAACCAAGAATTTTCATTTTAAATCGAAAAAAAAAAAATCATTTACCAAAGACAACAGAAAACCAAGAATTTTCATTTTAAATCGAAAAAAAAAAAATCATTTACCAAAGACAACAGAAAACCAAGAATTTTCATTTTAAATCGAAAAAAAAAAAAACGTATCTTTTGACAGCATATGTCATGGTCAACCGATGAAAAAAAGAGCATCATTTGAAGAAAAGGTGCCAAATGGTTCGGTAAGGTTCTTGATGACTCAAAATTAGAGATGGTTTGAAATTGTTTAGCGGGCGGCAGAAATGGCTTACGACCAACTTGAATAAAGTAAAAGCAAATTACGTCACGTAAAAGTTTTATTTGTATCCAGAATTTAAACATAAACTAACTACTTTTGTCCAAAAAAGTAACCTAAATAAATTAAAAACACGTTGCATCAAGTCAAAAAACCTTTTTACATCTTTAAAATTGCCTCTTTAAAGCAAGGTTTCTAAACTGGACATCCATGTACTTCTAAGGGCCAACAGCACGAGGGGGTCCACAGAATTATTCTTTAAAATAATAGTTTGTTATCTACATTCCACTTTATCACATAGCACTTATAAGAGTGTAAAAACTTACCAGTGGTAAGCGCATTATTCAAAAACGTCTTATTAAAACTTTTCTGAAGTCAATCAGGAATATTTTTTTGAGTAATGCGTTTACAACTGACAAGTTTTGCGCTCTCATAAGTGCGGTTTGATAATGTGGAACGTAGATAGCACACTATTATTTTAAGAAAAATCTTGTGGACCCCTAGATCTTCACTTGACTTTTGGGAAAAAATTTACACTTTGGGTCAATAGAGTTTAACCAGGGGGCCCACGTGTTCCAACGAGTTGAGAAACATTGTTCTAAAAGGCTTAGCAGCAAAAGAATGCAATGTTTACCAGTAAGAATGTTGAAGATGGTGGTTTTTCCAGCACCATTGTGACCCAGAAGAGCTGTTATTTGGCCTTCGTATATGTCCAAAGAAAAGTTGTTGACAGCAGTGGTGGAGGATTCGGACGAAAAGAAGTTTCCGGATTTGTAAATTTTCGTAATAGCAGAAAATCTGTTAAATTTTGCACGTCAAAAGTAAAGTGGAATAAATTAACAAACACATTTTTTTGGTTTTATACTCTCTAGATTCGACTTGCAAAATTGGAAACATAACGGGAGCAAAACAAAGAACTACCTAATTGTGGTGCTCTTATAGTATGCGGTCTACATACAGTCTTCTCTTGTGGCATGCGCTCTACATACAAAATATATGGTCGAGCAGTAACATGGAGTTTCTAAAATTTGTAATAAGATGAATAGAAAAATAGGGCTGGGGTTATGGCTAAACAGTTTTCAGAAAAAAACAAAAATACATTTATTGGAAAAATCAACTAACATGTTAAAAAGTCTTTTAACAGAAATCTATTACCCTTTTTCCAGTTAAGTCAAATTGACGATTATATGTAACGGACCAAATTGCGATGCATATATTTATTAATAAAATCGGTCAAATTTCAATGAGCCAAATATTTAATATAGAAAATAAAAGTTACAAATATAAAACCAACTAAATTATTACGAAAAATCGATTTCGACCTATAAGGATCATCATCAGTTTCTGTAAAAAATTTAATTAAATTATTTTTGACAAAATATTTTGAAAATTTTAAAACTTTTACTCATACTAATCGGATCCTGACTCAAATTACAATATAAACGACACAAGCTGACGTCACGTAACGAAGATGAAAAAGCGCACACTGTAAAACTTGTTGTGAATTTAAAAACCGCAAACTCCCGCTAGGATTGAAAGGGTTGACTGAAAAGATCAACAAAGCTGCTGTAGTTTTCTCACCCTTTGTATAATTTGAACAATAGTGAACAAATAAACGGATCTAAACTCAATCACAATTATAGGACAGAAAAATTCTATTAATATTAAAAAATCTATTAAAAAAAAAATATGGTGCCAATTGTTTTGTCAGGCAATATTTCAACTGAATCTGTTTGTCCTTCGTAGCGTTGTAACTGCAATTCGCTTTTTCTATTCATGTACCCGATGAGTCCCTTAAGGACGAAACAGGGCTTTGTCGTACATTTGAAATGCGAATACAACCAAGACACGATTAACTTTCAAACTTATTGTATGGTCGGACATGTAGTAGCTTCCCTGGCATTGTCCAGTCATTTGCTTAATATATATATATATATATATCTGTTTACTTTACTTCGCCGGTACAGAGCTCAATAACCAAATAGTTAGAGCAGTATTTATTAATAAAAGCACTAAAATAGATTAAAAATTAACAATAAAATCCACGACAGCCTGTTTCATCCTAAGAATCATCAGGTGGAAACTAAAAAATTAAAATGCAGTTAATTTTAGTAAAAAATTCTAAAGTTAATTTTTTTACTAAAATTAACTGCATTTTAATTTTCTAGTTTCCACCTGACGATTCTTAGGATGAAACAGGCTGTCGTGGATTTTATTGTTAATTTTTAATCTATTTTAGTGCTTTTATTAATATATATATTAATATTAATTTTAGCATTCAAATAATGAATCCATTTATTTTCACAATCCAATAAAGTTTTATCCGGTTGTTCTACAAATATGACCATAAAGCATTTAGTGATGTCAGGTTTAGCTTTAAGAACGTCAAAATAAAATTTATCAAAATGCTTAAGGAGGGCAGCTCGATCATTGTCATCCTTAACGTT
This sequence comes from Diplosoma virens, assembly GCA_963680785.1. NCBI lineage: Eukaryota > Metazoa > Chordata > Ascidiacea > Aplousobranchia > Didemnidae > Diplosoma > Diplosoma virens. Next base: position 25,110,941 of record OY796892.1, on the reverse strand, counting down.
AAATTTGTTCCAGAATGAGCCGTGGTTATTCCATCGAGTAGAAAATCTATTTTTGTTTGTCCTGTTACCTATCATTATCTCTAAGTTTTTTAAAAAGTGGCTAGGGAGACCACATTCTCATTTTTGTAGTTATCGAGTGTGGTTGTAGACCGCATACTATACTGTAAGAGTACCATAAGTTTAACTATGAAATATTGTATTATTTTTTTTCAACTCATTAAGTGCTATATTTAAAATTTTTATCAACAGTTTTCGGAAAAAGTTAATACAAAATATTGATAAATTGTTTGAGTTTCTAGCAAGCACAAAATGAACCCCAAAAGCTTTTCAGTTGCGACCAAAGGCATAAAAATTACGTTCCGGTTTGATTTATCTATCAACACCTACTTTTCAAATGAAAGTTAGTATACGTAATTTCACGTGTAACTCGCAGGTGACCTTTCAGTTGCAACTCTGTAATGGATCGGAAACGATGAAAGATGGTTTTAATTCAAAATCTCAATCTTCTTACGGAAGCTTTGGACATTGGTCTGGCTCGAGTTTTCAAAGCAAGACCGCGGCATATTGTTGCTTTCAGCTAGTTCTCAAAAATTTTTATAAATTTCGTGCTACTTTTCCTTTTTTTGTAAACAGCTATCTGGAAATCTGATGGGCTTGACGTAAACTTTCGAATACGAAAGAAATTCTCGAATTCGCTCGCACCAAATGTTCGTAAAATTTGCGTAAATCGGTGCTGCTTTATCAGATCTTTGGCGTTGCAAACCTATCATTAAAAGTTTATTTTTACTTTTAAAAGTGGTCAGTTACAATCCTTAACAGAATCATCTGAAAACAGACACTAAAAAATATGTGCATTTGTGCAACAAGCAAAATTTAAAACAGTTAACACTCTTTTCGGTGTAATTAATTTTAAAGTCTTTCTTCACCAAATACATTTTGGTTTAAATTTTCGTTTTAAACGGATATCAATTTCTTGTGAGCCCACATAATTGCTAAACCAGTTATCAATCAATGTTCAGAGATTGCAATGAAAGTTCTGAGCAAGCGCGTCGGCAGCGTCAGCACATCACATGACCAACGAGTAGCCATGTGCGTCACGCAAAAAAGAATGACACGTAACCAACAATCAACTCAAGCATGTGCTTCGTTTATTAACACTAAAATTTTCCATTAATGAAATTAATTTTTGCGACGATAAAAAGTGGCATGACGTAATCTTTAAACGTCACAGTGGCTCGGGATTAGCTCGTTTTAAAGAGCTTGTTTCCACCACGAGCGTTGAATGAAGTATTCTTTGATTCTTTGATTGATTTTTTTGCTTCGCTTAGCGCTTTAGCGCGGAAAGCAAACAAATCAATAGAACAATCAAAAAACTACTCTTATTCCACGTTCGTAGTGAAAATGGGTCTTTATGTGGCGACTTCCATTGAGTTGAATCTTGTTGTTTCTTAAAAGCCCAACTATTGACAGCGGACAAGTTAATTGGTGAACCTTCTGCTGCAATTCATACTAAAAGCATTACTAAAATACTAAAACAACGGTCAAGCGATTATCTTGACCTGCTACCGAAGATACCCAGCTAATGGTGTTTGAATTTTAACTTTTTATTTGATTTTTTTAGTTTCTATTTTGAGATAAAACTGAGTCGATTGGCGGTACAAAACTTTAAGACAGCTTTAAAAAGCGTGTTTATTTCTCAAAGACTTTTGATCCGACACTCGTAGCCAGGGCATGCTCTGGAATGGAATGGAAGGCAAATTTCGGTATGGAATATGGAATTGTTGAAGTATGGAATGGAATGGAAGATTTTATTAATGGAATAAATGGAAAAAATTTTCTATACTTGCTCATTTTAGTGTTGTTTTCATACTAAGTGCAATCAATAAAGCTCTTTGATCAGATGTACCAAATGATTAAAAAAAAGTAAATTTAAACAAATAGGGTAGGAAAAAAGGAAGTTACAATCAGATTAGTGATATTTCAGTGGCGTTCAAACCGTTTGCAACTTCAATATAGGGCCAATTTTTAAGTTCAAGTCTGAGTGCCTTGTTCGCTTGCGGTCCGTCTCTCCCAGAAAACGCAGAGATAGATAACCTTCTTGGTTGTTCCATTGGAGTATTTGCAGTTCAAATAATAAAAATAAGATGTATTTACAAACTGCTCTATACTTGAAAAGTTTATATAGTCTCAGAATGGTTGAACATGAATAAAAAGCACCACAACAAATTACAAAAAAAAATTGTTAGATCTAATCAAATATTGATGCGGATTATCAAGATTTAAATGTACATATTCAAAATAAAGACTAAAATTACAGATTGATCATTTTGACAAGTTAGACAAGGGATGGGCAAACTGCGGCCCGTAACAATTTTTTGTGCGGCCCGTGAAAGCCTCAAACAAATAATTAAAAAAATTATTAATTTCTATTTGTCTTCAACTAAATTCTAGGTCCTTTTTTAGTGATCACTGATTTTTAGGTACAAAAATCAAGAAAATCGGGGCAAATTCAAAGTGAAGACCTTTTTGAGATCACTACTTTCTATCAGAATTGCGAACTCGATAGATTTTTATTTGAGTTCAAGCCCGAATTCGAATTCTTTACTTTCAATTTTTTGAGTTCAAGTTCTACCCCATGCTGTAAAAATCGAAAGCTCGATTAAGCCTATCTACACAATAACTTAAATCGCTTTAAAAAAAATTGAAAGGCTACCGCAAAGAAATAGACAAAATAAAAGAAATAATGGAACGGTCCAACCGAAAAAATTGTGGGGAGGGAATATAATTTTCCACAAATTTTACGGCTTTACGCAAATCATGATCTTTAGTACTTTACAGAAGTGAGAAAAAATGTTGTCTCAAATTTGAAGTGAAAACCAAAAAAAGATTTTCACTTGAAATCTGTCTCAGATTTCTCAATTTTTATCCCAAAAAAGTAGTAATCTCTAAATAAAATCTTCACCTCAAACTGTAATCTTTTTTCTGAATTTGGAAACTTTGTCCTGCAAAAGTAGTTGGTTTCCTGGCCTCAAAAATTTTTTGTTGCCCAAATACTTTCCTATCGCTACCCGAAAAATTCTGACTTTGCACAAGTATTTCCGCAGTCAAATACAGTTGCATTTGAACAAAGTAAAATCCAAAATATTGATATTTTGTTTCAAAACTTTTCAATTAATGAATTCAAATTTGATTATATGTTTTTTGAATTCGAGTTCAAGTTCGAGTTCAGCAGTTTTTATTTTTCAAGTTTAGGTTCGTGTTAGAGTTCGGTAAAAAAGACCGAGTTCTTCGAGTTCGAGTTTAAGTTTGCAAACCTGCTTTTTATAGACGAAAATCAAAAATTCCAAGATAGATTCACTACTTTGTGGGTACGAAAATTAAGAAAATCGGAACAAATTTAAACTAAAAACTTTTTTGAAATCACTACTTTTTTTGGGACGAAAATAAAAAATTTCATGGCAAATTCACTATTTTTTGGAATTGTCCAGCAATTGCAAAGATCAAATTTCCAAAAAATAAAAGTTTTTTTCTTTAAAAATGTACGTTCAGATTGCAGCTATCTCGCGGCACACCGATTGCGGAGGACTGTTTTAGATCAGGGTTTTTTAAACTTTTTTTTTCTGCGACCCCATTTCAAAAAATAAATTTTAGTGCGACCCCAATATGTGTAGGCTAATTTTATGTTATTTTTTTCCTATGGAAAATTACGCATGTGCATGAAAAACTACGTAATAACAACGAGAAATGAAAATAGTAACTTAAGGCGAATTAACAAAATTACAAAAACAGACTTTATTTAATAAATATTATCAATCACATTTAATAGGATGGACAAATTACAGAAGTAATTTTTTCATAGCTACCTTATCAAGACAAATAAATAATTAAATTTTTTCGCAATTCAACAATCGCAATTTCCAACCTTTTAATTATCGCGGGCCAAATATTCGCTTAAATAGTTTACCTCGGGCCACAATCGCTGCAGTAATAAAAGTGATGTTCTCATGTTGGATTCTGTTGTATAAAAAAAGTCTTCACGTAGAATGAGGCTCTGATTTGCAATTTTCATCTCCAAAATCAGGTGTTTAAAAAAAAAAAAGCTTTCACTCTGATTCAGGCTTTATTTTGTCGATTAAATGCCTTAAATGCCTTCTAACCGCAGGTTGGTCATCGCTGGACTAGTGTTTTTTAAAAAGTTTTACGGCACACTTGGAACCTCTCGCGAAACACAGGTTAAAAAAGTGTCGAGGCACTACGATAATTCAAGATGATTAAGCATTTGATTAAAAACTCCTTGGCGGGCCTCATCAAAAGCCTTCGGGGATCGCGGGTTGGACACCCCTGATCTATAAAAGTCAATCTTGGCTTATGACTCGGATAATTTTTTCTGTTTCTTGCTGTTCTCTTGATTACACCACATGACTCAGCTTTTGACACGCCACCTTAATACTTTATGACGCAACAATGTTGTAATGACACTTTACTTTTCTAGTTTTTGATTGTCAATAAATATTATTGTAAAAAAAGCCAATTTCATAAGCACAAAAGGCTAATTTGTTTCGAGACACCAAAAATTTTTACGCGACCCCAAATGCGGTTTGAGAAGTTTGAGAAGCCCTGTTTTAGATAAAGCATAAACATATTATTTGCGATCACTGACGTTTATTTTTATGGCATGTCAATTACTTCATGCATGCTAAACAGGATACATTTAAGAAATGCAATGACGACATATGTCGTAAAATCACTGCACAAGTGATCACCTCAGCTCAATCTGTAATTTTGCAAAAACAAAAGTATAGGCTTACTCAGGAAATGATATCGGGTTTCAGGAGACACAGATTTTTATTGGGTTCAAACCCTCATGCTCATGTTTCGTCCATTACTTGCAATGCGATTGCATATCCGAAGTTAATAACTATTCTCTTTAATGGACAAAATATCTTCTTCTTTCGGCCTTTCCCTTCAATCAGGGGTAGCCACAGCGTATTATCTGTCTCCAAACCGTTCTATTTTCAGCGTGCGTCTCCTTCGCAACAACTTACCCCATATCTTCTTTCACTACATCTAAAAATCTTCTCTTTGATCTCCCTATTCTCCTTTTTCCCGGTAACTCCATTTCTATCATCTTTCTTCCTACATACTCTTGGTCTCTTCTCATGACATGTCCATATCATTTCAGCCTGCCCTCCCTCATCTTCATTCCTAACCGTTCTACCTTAACTGTACCCCTGATGTACTCGTTTCTAATCATGTCTTTTCTCGTCACTCTCATGGCAAACCTCAACATTTTCATCTCTGCGACTTCCATCTCTTCTACTTGTTTCTTTGTGACCACCACTGTCTCAAGTCCATACTGGTCTTACCACTGAACTGTACACTTTTCCTTTTACTCTAGCTGGTAACCTCCTGTCACAGATTACACCCGATACTTTCTCCATCCGTTCCATCCCGCCTGCACTCTCTTCGTTACCTTCCTCTCACAGCTACCACTTTCTTGCATCGTTGATCCCAAATACCTAAATTCCTTTACTCTTGGCACTTATTAACAGTTATAAATTGATAATTAATGGATAATGAATATTAATGGATAAAATATGCAAAATCAAAAACAAACCTTTCGTTATACCTTTTTTATTACGCCAAAGCGTGTTCTCATGATACTATATCTAAGCAACAAATTCTCATGATACTATATCTACTTCTTGGTGCTGTCGCAGTTGTACCAGACTTTGAAAAAACAGTGTCTGATTTGACCCGCCCGGAAATAAAACACAGATTTTAGCATCAAAGCTAGGAATGTAAACCCATCGATAAATCAGGTAATATACGCAACAAAGCATCAAAAGTGATTATTACTTTATGGCATCTTTCGAGCGAAGATCATCGGGAACCGGTTCAAAGTCTTCCTCGGAATATTCAGGATGGTCCGACGGCGGAAATTTTCCGGTTTTCTTGGAAGAAAACCAAAAGGAAGGCTGAATGGGAAAGTAAAATGGTTGTCGACGGCCGTACTCACCTATAAGAAACAAATTATTTCAATTGCATGAATAAAATCAATTGATAACAGGGTAAGTCCATATTTAATTTGCCAAAAATTATAAAATGTTCACCCATAATCTTCAATTTGTATAAAAATTTATCTTTTGATAACTTAAGGGAGCAAATCTTTGACACGCATGATTGATTTGTCTTTTTCTCTGTTTCTGGTGCTAGAAAATGGTATAACTTGGTAATAAGGGGTATTTCATCTTGTTAAATTCATTTTTGGCACTTGAAAAGCTCTATGACACTTTTGTGAGTTTAAATGTTTACATTTATACCTTAATGTTCACTTGCACATCCTCTGAGGCGCCCCAAATCTAGAGGTAAAGTAAATGCTCCAAACAGTAGCTTAAAGGTTCTACTTTCATCAGACTACTTATTTGGGTAATGTACAGGGTGGGCCAAAAGTAGGTATACAGTAGGTAAAGGTAGGTAAAAGTAGATATAAACTATTTTTTTCATGAATGATTGAAAATGGTGAGAATTGCTTAGAAATGCTTCACGAAGTGGTTGTGCCACGACTTCAAACCAAACCTAATTTTGATGAACTGTTCTTTCAGCAAAATGAAGCATCTTCACATTCTGTGCTTAGAGCAGTGGTTCTTAAACTGGGTTCGATCAAACCCCGGGGGTTCTTTGAGTCAGTATCAGGTGTTCGGAGGAGATCAGGATAAGTATACACACGTTATGTGTATGTGTGGCGACCACAACGTCTTCTTTACTTAAGCCGCAGTTCTTGCTCATTGTGACGTAGCACAATCTCTCCTTCTTTCTCTTAGAGATCATGCTGTATTTTGCCGACCTCACCAGATCAAGTCTATCAAGTTTAGAGCGCAAGCTTTATCGATTTATATATTGAGCAATTAGTTTTTGACGTTGTTTTGTCATAATTTTTTAGTTGTTGTGTTATAATGCAGGGTTTTAATCTTCTGTAATTTTGTTTGAAGTTAAACAAGCACAATTAGGCACTAAATATGCAATTTTTTTCCTTTAATATTTAAATTTAATCTGTTCTAGACATTTACCTTTTTATACTGTAGTATTTTGATCTTTTCATACTAACTATGTCGATAAAAAAAGGAGTGGTCAGAAAAATATGTACAATATGGATTTACGTATATCACAGAAAGTGATGGGAGTCAGTGTTACGTCGTTCGCGTAAATTATTTGAGAATTAGATGTTGGGTACGGGTTTCGAACCGGTGCGCCTTTAGTATCGGCGCTGAATAATCAGCGCTACCTTTTACGTAGTTGCGTTCTTGCGCGGCTGTTGGCCATAAACTGATGCCACGTTGTTTTGGTAAGCCTTTTCTTGAGCTGGCTGTAACTTTTCATTTTGCACAGTCTTCAGATTAATTTGGCTGCTATATTTGTCCCTTTGGACGTTGTCTACTTAAGGTAGAGAATTGCTATTTGATACTTCCTTTGCTCGTCCGCCCAACATCGTTGGTGAGTGTGTATTGTGTTTATGCGTTATTTAATGTAATATTTGTGTTATTGTTTAGAAAAACCGTTTCGGACTGGCGCAGCCATTATTGTTTTGTTTTGTGAAATAAAATCATAAATCTGGTGCTGGTCGTGAAGCGCGTTTGTGAGGAGTTGGAGGAAGGACGAGGCAGTTTGCGCCGTTACAGTCAGCGTCCATAATACATGATTGCAAAACAGTATTTGCTACGCCAGGTTGAGCAAAGAACAATTTTAAAAGGTGCATGGCGATAGAAAATACGGGAACACCACGCTCGCTGAATTTAAAATGGAGAGTCAGATTTGTGAAAATGTTATTCTGCCAGTTTTCGGCTTTGTACTCATTGACATACCAATCCTCACAGCTTCCTACAAAGTTGCGTACTTGATTGCAAAACAGGGAAAACTACACACTATTGGTGAAAAACTTGTAAAACCAGCTGTGTTAAAGAAGGCGAATATCATATTTGGAAAAGCAGCCGAAAATAAGTCACCCCAACCCAAAATCTTCTTTCTAATGGCACCATTAGCAACAAAATTGATAAGTTTAAAATTCATTCGTTCTTCTGGTAAAAATCAGCAAGTTAAACTTTAACAAATCACGGAAAACAAAAACGTAATATATTACGCTTTCTGTTATTCGTTAAAGTTTAACTTGCTGATTTTACCAGAAGAACGAATGAATTTTAAATCAAATAATATCCCTGGTAACAGCGTTTACATTGAAATTGATAAAATGAACGATGACGTCTTGGCTCAAATAGTTTTAGACTTGATTTCGGACACAGCAAAATTCAGTCTCCAATTCGACGAGACCACAAACGCTTCCAATCTAAGCCAGCTTGCTGTATTCGTGCGCTATGGGAATAAAGAAGACGTGAAAAAGGAAGTTTTTTATTTTGTCAACCCTTTATAACATCTAAGGCTGCCGAATTTGTAAATATTTCTTCGGAGACAATAATCTTTCGTGGGATATTGTTTATGCAATTTGTTTGGACGGAGCTCGAGTCATGTTGGAACGAAATTCTGATTTTTGCTCGCAACTGAAAACCAATGCACCACACATAACTGTAACCCATTGTCTTTTGCACAGGCATGCATTGGCAACAAAAACCTTCACTTCAAAACTGGCAGAAGTATTAAAAATTGTGGTGGAATATATGAACTATGTGCGAAATAATGCTATGAAACGGCTCATATTCAAGGAGCTGTGTAATGAAATAAGCTCTGTATTAGAGGTACTTCTGTACTATTCTAATGTTTGGTGGTTATCCCGGGGAAAGATGCTGAACCGTGTTTTTACCTTGCGTGTGGAATTAGCCATGTTATTGCGAGAGCACCAACATCGTCATGCAGATTGTTTTGAAAATTCTGAGTTTATTCTCGTTTTGGCATACATGGTCGATATCTTTGATGCTCTCAATAATCTCAGTCAACAGATGCAGGGTGGTGGAGTCAACATTATCGAAGTGGAAGAACATCTGAAGACTTTTCAAAAAAAAAATGACTTAACGAAACGACGATTTCCTCTGTTTGACGACTGCACAAGTAAGACCAAAGATGTGTCTGGAAATGGGAACATTTCCATATTGAGAGAACTGAAGCAAGCAATTCCATGCACTTAGATGAGTTTGCAAAGTCTCTCGATGGATACTTCTGACCAGAGAGTCATATCCAGCATGGGTAAGACAGTCATTCACGTTTAATCCTGATAAAGAAGATGTCAATGATGAATACCTCAATGAAATTATTGAACTTTAGCAGAGCCTGTTTTAACAGCAACTCTTCTAAACAACAACGCTCTCAACGTTTTGGTGTCATCAAATCGTAGCTTACCCTCTTCTTGCTAAGAAAGCCTTTGAGATACTCATACAGTTTGTTACAACGTATCTTTGCAAGCACTCCTTTTCGAAGATGGTAAACATAAAAACAAAAAAAGGGAACAGACTTTGTTGCCATGAGCCTTACCAAAGTGAAGTTGCGCATTTTTAGAATTGTTTCCAAAATGCAACAGCATAAGACACATTAATTTGTTGTAAATATTTATTGAGTTGTGTTTTTTGTGTAGTTCATGTTTTGTTGGTCTTGTTTCTTTTGAATAATATGATTTTATGTGCAACAGATGCACAGTTTACTTTGGGCTCAAGTTTGTTAATAAAAATTTTTGAATTTTAAGGAAGGGTTCGGTAAGTGCTTGCATGAAACTTACTGGGTTCGGTACCTCCAACAAATTTAAGAACCACTGGCTTAGAGTAAAAGATTATTTTAACAAAGTCTTTCCACAGCATTAGTTTTGAAAAAGAGGTAGCATTAAATGGCCACCATGCTCACCTGACCTGACACTAATGGATTTCTTTTTCATGGGGTATTGCAAGAACAAGGTGTATGAGAAGAATTCCAAAACAGTAAATGAATTAAAAGATTACATTTATGACAAATTCAGAGAAACTGATGAAAATTCAAATTTGTGCTGCATTGTGTCAGTGTTCTGGACAGATGTGAAGAATGTTGCAATGTTGCCAGAGGACATTTTGAGCACCAGAGAGATTAAACAGTTTCTGTCTAAGATATTACTAGCATTCTTAAACTTTAAAAATGCCTACATGAAAACTACAAACCCACTTTTGGACCTAAACCATACATTTTTAATAACTGTATACTTACTTTTGGCCCACCCTGTACATCTGTATAAAAAAAGTTTAAGTTCAAAGCTGTAGTACCACAAACAAAAAGGCTTTTTATTAGAGTTGTTTTTGAGTCAGTTGAGAGTGAAAGTCAGTTTTTTTTATAAAGATAGTTTTTCCCTATTTTTAGTCGAATATTTATCTTGCCATTTTCAGAAAAAGAAAGTACGTGCCTCTTTTTATCAATTTTACCTACTAAGAAATATAACCACCAAGAAAAATTCTCTTTTATTCAAAGTCAAGATGGTTGACGACGATGTAGAATTTAATATAAATAATTTCATCAACCTCTTATTAGAAGATGGACCTTTTGAACCATACGTAGATGAAGTCTATGGCATAGCCACTCATAACTACCAATTAAAAATATACAATGTAACCTTTAAAGAAACAACCCCCAAAAAAATACTAGAAGATCTTCTAATACATTTTACGAACCTGAAATAATAACAACAAGAGAAAACGTCGAATTTTCCATCCAAATAAATCGCCCATTAGGATTCAAACAAATTGTCACTTTATACTCAATGCCTTTCAATATCTCTAATGAAACAATTCAAGAAATAACTAGCTCCTGGGGAAGCTGCAAACATTTTAAATTTGGAAAGCATAAGAAGTAATTCATAACCCCTACCTACACCTTTATATAAGAAATTTTAAAGGAAAAATATACCAGACTCTATAATCTTCAGGAACAGATTTATTTCAGTCAATATAGATGGTAAAGCCCCTAAAAATAGAAGCAACTATTGCAAAGAAACATCCCACGAGATTGAAAACTGCCCAAAAAAGAAAGAAAACAACAAAATAAAAAGAAATTCAAAATCCTACTGATCAAAACACAAGAAAACAAACTTACACTAAAGCAATAACATCAACTCCCAAAACAAGTCAACCACACTTTCTTTACCCTTTAACCAAAATAAAGCTCTTTAAAAAAACCAATTGAAAAGAACAATGAGAACTTAGAACCCAATGACCAAATCCAAAATAACAAAGATATTGCACCTCCTAAATCCATCATAACATTACCAAATGTAAGTGAAGAAGATGTTATCAAATCTTTTGATAGTATACAACTTGCTAAAAATCAGCTAAAAAAGTGTTGCTAAAAAGTTGAAAGCCAAAAAAGAAAGCATTCCCCCTCCCCCAAGCCAACACAACTACAGTTACCCTAAAACCTAGAAAAAAGAAAATCAACACTAAAGAAAGAAAAAATCGCCTTTAATTTGTTTGTATTGTTCTATAGTATTTAGCCTTTTTCTTAACCTGAATTGATTTTCAAATGTTTTTTTTAAAGATTTTTTTGAGTTATTGAGTCAATGTGAAAATTATGGTAAGTTTTTTCTTATATAAATCCTAAATTTTTGTTTTTTTTGTAAAATATTCCTTTTACCTAAATGTTTTTACCTGTTTGATCAATATTTAACCCTTAACTACTCGCGCCCTTTTTCTTAACACAACTACTCGCGTGGTGTACTTTGTACACCAAGGTTGATGTACAGCTTTTATTTTCCGAAACAAATGAAATTATGCACAAAAACCACAAGAACGTTCTTTACGATGATTCATCAGTTGCAAGATGTGCACAGGTGTCACATTTCACATCAGTTTTTGCATGATCTTTGCAAACAAAGTCATTGCACGAAGAACATCTCATAGTTGTCACCCTGTTTTTAGCTCTTCCACAGAGACGGCACCTTTTTCGAGATTTTGCAGGAGGTGGTTCATGGGTGTCAACTTCTGATTGTGGCTTATATTTTGACAAGATGGATTGAATGTCAGATGGAAGATTTTGTAGCTGTGCTCTGTCCTGCAGATGAGGCTTCATCAAACTCATAGCAAGATTCTTGAGAAACTGCCGCCTGTTTTGTGCTTCATCTACCGACTTATGAGTCTTGTTGAATAAGATTTGTCCATTCACGCCAGCAATGTTTACAAGATGGAAAAAGACACATAACGGCCACCGGCGGGTTCTCCTTGACACAGAATAATTGCCGCAGAGTTGGTCAACTGTATCCATCCCTCCTTTCGTAGAATTATAGAACTGAATGATCTCTGGCTTTTTGGTTTTGGCATCAACTGCAGCATCATGATGCATAGTGGAAAGCAAAACAACTGATTTGTTCTTTTTTGGTGTAAAGGAAACCAGAGTAGCATGCTCTTGAAATCCAAACATTGATGAAGAGATCAGCTTTTGTTTGTTTGGCAAAAATTCAGCTGGAATTTCTCTTTTGTTTTTCTTTAAAGTCCCAACCAGAGTTATTTTATCTTGCAGCAGTGAAATTGCAAGTGTGTAACTAGTGTACCAATTATCCGTTGTTAGATTACGGCATGTACCTTTCAAGTGACTTATCAGTCTTTCAACTATGTCAGCAGGGCTGTTGGAGACTTCATGTGGACCAGTTGGTTGTTTACCGCAATAAACTTCCAAGTTTCCCGTGAAATATGTCTTGGCATCACAAAGTGCAAAGATCTTTACACCATACTTTTGCTGGCTTGCTTGGAATGTATTGGATGAAGCTGCATCTCCCCCGGAAAGGTACTAGTGTTTCATCGATCATCAGGAACTCACTAAGGCAGTAGGTCTTTTTACAGTTTTGTACGAACTCATCTAGAATATACCGAATGGCAGCCAATTTATCTGTTTCTTTTCTTTGACTCCGCGTCGTTCTATCGTCAAACCGTATTGCCAACAACAGGAACAGAAAGCGGTTGTACGACATGCAAGCTCAAAAGATTTCTATTCCACTACCATCTGTGGCCCATAATTCAAGAAAACTAACATGCCCAGCCCTCTTTACACCTGACAAAACCAATAGTCCAAGGAATGCCATCAGTTCAGTTTTTGTAGTAATTTTTGCATCTCTTTCCCTGTCATAGTTTGACTGTACAGCTGTGATATACATATTGGTGCATCCAACAATTTCCTCTATCATCTCATCTGTAATCAGTAATAGAAAAGCTTGTAGTTCATCTTCAATATGTCTGGCATTGTTTTTTGGGCCAGGAAGAACTTTTAGAAGGTTTCGTGATGGAGTTTTTGCAAACTTACTGACACAAGGATTTTTGTACCACTTCGTTACTTTATCTTTGCAAACATAATAGTTTTCATCGTCTTCGTCTGAGCTTTCAGAATGAGTAGACCTATCAGAATTCTGCAATTGGGCACCATCAATTTCGGAGTCCGTGCTGTGATCGCTTTCGTTCACAACTCTTTCTTCGTCATCATTTTCTTCACCTCCTATTTCTTCATCAGATTCGATTTCTTGTTCCAACATTGCCCTAATTGCATCATCATCTAAAGACTTAATCTGTCTAGCCATTATGTATAAAGTATTTCTGCACAAAAAAACAGCATAAGCAAGCAAAAAACAATAAAACCAAAAAAATCTTTTCAAAAATCACAAAAAATTATAGTTACATAAGTAGTCGTGCGGTGTATTTTGTACACCAAAACAGCACCCCCACTGATTTGTCTTAGCATACTGGCCGTCACGTGCTTTCTAAAACTACGCCAACGCGTCAAAGCATGCCTGTGGAGTTAATTAGAGGATAGGTGGCACTTACTGCCTGCAGAATTTCAAAATAAAAGGGTGGGAGCCGAATTAGTAAAAATGGTGTACAAAATACACCAGCGCGAGTAGTTAAGGGTTAAAGAAAAAAATCGATATTAGATGGTTTTCTTTCTCTCACCTTGTTTAAGTGCTTTTGCCTTCATTTCTTCTCCCAACTTAAAACTACAAAGTCATTTCAAGAAAACTCCATTTTTGGAAGTTACCTTTCAACCACGTGACAAGTTGATAACCCAATGTAACCTTATGCTATTCTCCTATTCTTTCGATTTCTTTCTCTCAGCACTATCCAAACCTCCCTGTTACTGCTGCTTCTCTGTCTCTCTCTCTCGCTCAGTATATTTCTTTTTTTCCAAAACTCTTAATACATCTCTACAATTACTATTTAAATTCCCGTTGCGAAAAATATATCTTAATTCTATGATTATCTGATATTCTCCAACAAAATATTCCTTTTTTTTGCATTATGTGTAATTCCACTCGCGCCATTCTGCTGTGTCCTTGGGAAAGACACTTTACGGCACATTCCCCTGGTTGGTGGTCCTGGCAAGCAGTTCTAAATTATAGTCATATCTCTATTAAATTACAAGCGGACAGCAATATCTTGGCATCTCTGGAAGCAGGTCGGGGTAATTGCCTACCCTATGTATTAGCACCTCCATTGCTTTCCTATTAGTCAGGAGGATAAATATAGAGATGAAATAAAAAAATAAATAAAAACTAATGCTTATTGTGATTATTATTATGTACTGTATAATTTTTTATTTGTTTTAAATGCTTTTAAAACTAGCAACATTAAACATTAACAGTTTTAATAAATCATCCACACACCTTGCACAAATTATCCTTCTAAACAATTTCTACTTTTATTTCAAACAAGAAACCCACACTATTTAAAAACAAGAACTTTCACACTTTTGTCACTCGAATAATTTTCTTGCACACTCAAACACAGATCACTTAATTACTCCACATATTGCACACCGTCAAGGTACTCTTATTCTAATTAACACTCAACAAACACCTCTCACTCCACACATGATTAAATCGCACATTATTTTACACAATTATATCCAAGCCATTTCATTCACCCTTCATAATATTAATTTCACTCTAATTAATTTCACTCTATCTTCCATCAGGAAATACCTCCACAAAAATATAACAGCATATTAAAGCAATTCAAAATATCATCTCCTTTTTAAACAATCTAGATTTTAGGCATAGAAAACTTATCATAGCTGGTGATTTTAATTTAGTCATCAACCCCATTGACAGAACTGGTTATTTCTTGCCAAATACCAATGACAAAATTATATTCTATAAACTAATATCAAATTTTGATTTAATTGACTCCTATCGCCACTTTCACCCTCATACAAAAATTTTCACCTTTTTACACCTTCATCCTATTTCCAGATAAGACCGAATCTATACCTCGTCCACCCTTATTCCAAATATCTCCCAAACCTCTTATCAAGCCAACGCTCTTTCAGACCATAACAATTTTCCTAGTATTATAATCAAAATCCCCCAACCTCCTCTTTCAAATTAAATGATTCTATTATTTCTATTCCATGCAATAACTTTTCAATTAAATACTTTATATCAAATCTTTTACCCCCTCAAAACCCCATACAACAACCACTAATATGGTGGGATAAACAAAAAAGAAAAATATAACACCTCATAATTACTCTATCAAAAATTCAAAAAAAGAAAAACACAAACACAACACAACATTTTGATAACTAAACTACAAGTAGCACAAACACAACAAGGCTTACACACACAAAATTCACCTTATTAACAACCAAATAGACCAAATAAAGCAACATCAAATGGGAACTCAGATCCAATCCTGCCTTCCACCCTTTCCAGCATTGATGGACCCTCTCCTTTAGCCCCTATTAATGAAAATACAACTCAAACTAAATCCTTAATTCCTCTTGATATCTCGATTCAATCTTCATCTCACCAAAAATCTTCAATTGTAACTAAATAGTCTTCTTTCATATCTTTTTTTAGTGCCTTTGGAATTCTCCTGTGTCGGTCCAATCTATCTCCAAGACCATTCTATCACTGTTAACAATGAATTATTTCAATCCCTTCCTTCCTCCCCTCTAATTATTCAAGCTGAAATCAAAATCGCAATTGCTTCTCTAAATAAAAATTCTTCCCCAGGTTCAAATGAAGTTGCCACCAATTTCTACTCTTCTTTTCCATCCTTAATACCTTTACTCTGTCAAACCTATAACAATTCCTACCTTCGCAATCAACTTTCTAATTCCCAAAGACTAGCCTTAATAAAACTTATCTCAAAAAAACCAAACCCCTCTACTGTTAAAGATTGGCATCCCATTTCCCTCCTCAATACTGACTATAAAATCCTTTCGACCATAATTTCATATAGATTAAAACCTATTCTCAACTATATCATATCCTTTGAGCAACAATGTGGACTACCAAAGGGCCAAAGTTTCAACAATCACCTTAACATTAAAAAATGCTATATATACTTTGCAGAAAACTTTCATCAACCCCTAGCCATTGTGCAAATTGATTTCTATAAAGCTTTTGATTCAATATCCCTTCAATTCCTTCTTCAAACAGCTTCTCAACTTGAAATCCCTTATACTTTACTAAAATGGATATGAATATTTCTTTCAAATCTCACATCCAAAATAAACCTAAATGGCTATCTTTCTAATTCTATCCCTGTTAAGCAAGGTATCCATCAAGGATGTCCTCTTAGCATGCTCCTTTTCATAATTGCAATTGAGCCCTTAACCAGAAAAATTCTTGCCACAACTAATTTTCAAGGAATCTCTTTTGGTAAAGCCACCTTAAAAGTTAGTCATTTTGCTGATGACTTGACTCTTTTTATTATCCATCCCTCTTCCTTTTCCACACTTCTTGAGATACTGAATCAATTTTCTCTCTTTTCTGGTCTTAAAATCAACCATGACAAGACCACTATTATTTCAATTTTCCCAGATCTTCTTTCCTCTTTTCAATCGAATTCTCCCCAAGAAAAAATTCTCAAATTCACTAAAATTCTTGGGATCCTTTTCTCTTTTAAAACCTACAAATTGATGCAAAATTGGGATGCTCTTGTTTGCTTGGTCCCTGTACTACCCTTTCCCTTCTTTACCCAAATGACTCCCTTTTCTCAAAAGTAATTTCTATCAACCAGAACTTTCTACCTAAAATTTTTTTCTTATCTAGAATCATTCCTCCAACACCTAAACACATAAAAACCTTAAACTCCTTCCTCTTCAAATTTCTCTGGAATTTCTTCCCTTTGAACCTATCAGACGCTCCACCTTATACCTTCCTAAGGCTGATGGAGGAATTGCCCTGCCCTCCATTAGCCTGAAAATTTCCACAGCCTTCTTATGGCAATTGATTGTTCTTCTTCAAACCCCTAAACCACTTCACCATTTCTGGATGCACTTTGCTATTTACAATGTAGGAACAAAACTTATACCCTTCAAACCTGACCTTTATTCAAACACCCAACCGCATCAACCCAAACCAAATCCGCATTGTAAAAAAGCCTTAAAGCTTCTCCATAAAACCTCTATCCCCTCGGATCACCTATCCAAACTTATCTTTAAATCTCTTTATTTACTCTTCCTTAAGCCTGACCCAAATCCTCTTCCAAGAATAATCGATATACCCCAAACAAATCGAAACAATCAAGCTAATCCCTATGCATGGCTTCAATTAACTTTATTTAAACCTTGACCTTCTCTCTTTTCTAATACCAAGAAAGAAATAGCTTTCAGAACACCCTACAAAGGCTATGCCTGGGGCTGTTTCTTTCAAAAGCATAACTTTACCCCTAAAACCCCAAATGATTTTCTCTGTAAATTATATTTTTCTTCCCTTGATAATCCTCACTACTTATTCTTTGACTGCCCTCCTACCAAACATCTAGTTATTTCTTGGAATCTTTCCTTTCAGAAATCCTAAAAAAACCCACATCTTTCTCTAAAAACATACTTCTTTATAATTTTTCTGAACAAACTGCCAATCACAATTTAATACTATCCAAAATGACTTCCTTAGTTCGACTTTCATCCTTCCAGTTGTGAAATAAAATCCTCTCATTTAACCTCTCTATCACTTCTTCACTACTCAATGAAGAACTATTTAAAATCAAAACTAAGTTTAAATCTTTTTTAAAAAAAGCCTATCCTGATCTTTTAAAATAAAATAAATAATCCATTACATATTGTTTTGGAAATGTAATATGTCCATATTTTATCTAGAATATCTTACCTCTGTCTCTACTAAGTATTTTAAAATCCAATAATTTCATCCAATCTGTATAGATTATGTACCATTTATACTTAATTGTATCTTGTGTATTTTATAACAAAAAAAATAAAAAAATTTAAAATCCAATAATCTCGTACTGTTTTTATATATCATGTACTATATGTATTTAATTGCATCTTGTGTATTTTATAATAAAAAGTTTCAAAAAAAAAAATTAAATAACACAAAGGGAACTTAATTGAGTGTAATAATAAGAATGAATTGCTTTCACAAGTTTTTTAAACTAGAGACAAGTCAGGTCAAGTTTAAGGCTTAGTATTATATCTTAAATACTATATCATGTTCAGGGTTTAAATTATGTTGTGTGATTAAAAATTATCTATATAATGAATGCTTGTTCTATTAGTGAAAGACTAAACAAAATGGTTTTAATGACATAAATGGGCTTTTATATGATGAGAAAGAAATTATATCTTTAAGAACTAATGTTAACATTTCTCATTTAAAAAATGTATGTTTTCATCATTACAAAGTTTATGGAGACTGCTTTATAGCTAAAAAGAATAAATGTTGTAACCTTTTCAAAAAACATTCAAATAAAAAGAAAAAAATTAAAGGACAATTGCAAATTGATCTTGAACTTGTAAAAAAGCTCAGAGTAATGACCTATAAAGCAATTCCAGGTGAAGAGTTTTGCAAAAATTGCTACTCTCACTGCCAGAATCTTGTATGTGAAAGCACCCAAGTTCAGCATGATAAATGTACAAGTATTTTTAGTTTCAATAACACAAAAAATTTTTCAGCTTCCTCAACAGATGAGTTTACCAAAAATGTTTAATGCTCATATTTATGGTAACTGTAAAGCAAATGAGAATGCAGGTATGGCATTAGGGTCTATTGGAGAATCTCCAACAGTGTTACATGGTTTGAATAAAAAGCAAAAAGCTATGTATGCAAAAAAAACTTAGTAAAGTAGTTAGAGAATCGGAAAAAACATTTACTGATTCAATTGGTGTTGAGCAATATGTGTTCACAGGTAGAGAAAGTAATACAACAAAAAATGATATAAAACAAAAAGCTAAAGATTTTGATATGCTTATGAGTTCTCTTAAAGAAACAATGCAGTCTATTAAAAGCAGAGATGAAAAAATTTCAATTTCAACTTTAAAGCCAACAAAATCTTGGTCCATTCATTACACTGCAGACTATTTTGATACATCTAGACATTATGTTAAAAGAGTATGTTACTAAAGTTACATAAAGGAATTTTATCAAAACCTAATCCAATAACAGCAAAAAACAAGCTATTTGGAAAATGATTCTAAAATCACTTTTACAAAAATGGTGAGTTTTTGAGATTAATGCCAGGGAAAAAAAATATGTTAGCATTTCAAAAAATGTTTATGAAGAAAAGCAACTTTTTCTGGAAAATCTAAATCACATTTTCTGCTTTTAAACTTAAATTTTTAAATATCAAAATTGGGTTTTCTAAGTTATGCTACCTATCTACTAATCAATATCAAAAAATATCAATATCAAAACTGTTCTACTACCTAACCCTAACCCGGACTTGTGTCAGTCATAACCCTTTGCTTATTGTTCTCTCTTCCATAAACATGTCATGAACTCGTGTCAGTGATCTGTAAGACGTGTGGCATGTAGCGCCATCTTGTTGGAAAAAGAATTGCATTTTGTCTTGTGGTGTCAGTTGGTCCTTAAACTGTTCCAAGATGTGTAGATAAATGTCAGTGTTCACAGATGATTCAAAAAAAATTGGGGCAACTATCTTAGTTTCTGAAACTGCACACCAAACACCAATTTTCAATAGCATTTCATGAAATTTTGTGAATTACGTGCGGATTTTCAGAAGACCAATAGCATGTGTTCTGGGAATTCACATATCCTGATAGGTGAAACCATGCTTCATCCGACATAAAGTACAGCAGTGGGTCCAAATGCCCTTCTTCAACCATAGTCAGCAGCCACCTGCAATACTGAAGATGTTTATCTTTGTCAGGCAACTTCAGCTCCTGAACACATGTTATTCTGTATGCTCTCATGCTTAAAGATTTAAGTACACACTGACATGATGTTCATGATAAACTGACTAGCTGGGATAGTCTCCGAGTTGACTTTTGTGGACTTCTTAGAATCTGCTGCTGGATATCACTGACAACTTCTGGCATCCGGACTAATTTAGGTCTTTGCTTTTTCACATTTTTGACAGAGCCTGTTTTGCACCATTTCTTTACCAAGCTCTGAACAAAACGTTTTGCTGGTGCTTTTATCTCTGGGTATTTTTCCAGGAATGCCTGTTGCGTTTCCTTAATTGATCCAGTGCACAGATAGGCTTCTACAACCACTATTCTCTGCTGCAGGGAAAACACCATCCTTAAAAAATTTTAATTGTTCATTTAAAAAAATTTAGAGCCTTAATCTGAAAAAAAATTGATTAGAGAAAGATAACATATTTGGTATATTGGCCTACAGCCTATCAAGGCCATCAACTACATCAACCTATCATCTATACAACCTATCAAGAGATCAGGCTACTTTTAAGTGAGCCACAACCTATTGAGAGATCGGGCTACTTTTAAGTGGGCCACCCTGTAGTTAAAGCTATCATGGATCTAATTAAATAATCATTTATAGCTTGAATCCAGTCAGACAGTTTAAAAATAATGAAATCAAATCTAGGTGTTTCCAAGGCTATAGTCTTATTAGATTTTGCACAGAATTATAGTTTTATAATACAAGAGACACAGGGATTTTATTGGAACAATCAGCAGCGTTTAATACATCCAGCTGTCATCTATTTTAGAAGCTTTGATGCTTCATTAGAATATCACTCATTATGAATTATTTGTAATGATCTGGACCATGATGTAGCATTTTTTTATCATTGTTTATCCAACAAATTTTACAAAAAATCTCTTCACTTCACTACTATTCGGATGGCTGCACTGCTCAATATAAAAATTTTAAGAATTTTATAAATTTGTGTAGTCATCAAGCTGATTTTAATTTAGTTTGCTGATTGGACATTTTTTTAAACGTCACATGGCAAATTACGTACCATGTTATAGAATTGGAGGCACTGCGAAAAGATCAGTTAGTATAGAAAGCTTACAGCAACCTCTTGAAAATCAAATTGCAACTCCACTATCATTTTTTTCTTATTGCCACTCTAATATCAAGAGCATGTGTTTTAAATTTATTGACAAAATAAAACTTGCTGATACAATATCATTTTTAAAGAAAAGATTTTAAAAAAGGAAATACTGTGGCAGGTACTAGGAGTTTTCACTATTTTAATCCATTAACGTCTGACTCAATTGGTTGTAAACTTGTCAGTTCTGACAAAAACTACACTTCTAGTGCATAAATTTTCAAGTTTGCAAAATCTTACAAAAGTCATGTGGCATGGACTATGTGGCATGCAAATACAATTAAAAATGGTGGATTGGTTGTGTGATGCAAGTGGATGATGAATGAAGTGATATTCAAGTGAAGTTTTTACATCTTTATATCCCTTTTAACAGCTTTTACTGGCCACAAGAAAGAGAAGATATTTGCTCTATTGCATTAATTGATATCATTTGCAAGATATCTTCTCCTTTAACTGAAGGTTCTGGTCATACATACTACATGAATGCAAAAGATATTAAAATAGTAACAGCCACATCTTAGAAACATGAATGCTAAAAGTGCAGCAATTTTTCTTAACTATGATTCCACTTTACAAATTAAGCTCCATTTTTTAAACAGATATATAGTTGAATCTGGTAATATATGATACACAATCTTTTCAAAAATTATAAATTTTAATTTCAAAATATGGTTTTAAACTTTTTTAGTTTGGCAAGATAGACTTAGACTTTTTGTACATATACAGTGCCCAACTAAGTGATCTGATGAAAGTAGAACTTTCAAGCTACTGTTTATTCTATTTTTTTCACCTCTGGGGGAACCCATGTGGGGGATGCCTGGATGTAAAAGATAAAATGCAAAATTTTAAACAAAAAAACTTGGAGACTTGTAAATGCAAAAAATAAATTTCAACAAGGTAAAATACACCCAAAACTATTTTGCACTATTTTTCAAGCAATAGAAACAAATAGAAAGACTAAAATTATTCATGTGTATCTAAGATTTGCACCATCAAGTGGTGTTTTTAAAACATCAATAACTTTTTAACTGTAGCTTATACAAAAAAATTTTTTTTAAAACAATTCAGAATTAAATTTTTAATCAAAAAACAAATTTTTGAAAAAATGGAAGACCTTGGGCAAACATTAAGCATTTGTGAAATTAAGTTTTAAACTTTGAAAATGATTATTAGGCAAAAGACAATCCTTTACGAACCTGGTATGATGAGATCAAAGTAGAGAGTCAGAATAAAATAGAGAAAAATGTCAACTGTCAACATTACAAAAGTTATTCCAACAGGATAACGTCCAGACCACAAATTTGAAAAGTTAGATCCCACTCCCAGGACTTCCATGTATGCAATCTAAAGCAAGAAACAACATAACTAGCTAAATGATGCATATTGTAAGTAAATGGCACGATAAACTAAATATTATTAAAGTCTATATAGCTAGATGCAGCAAAATTCCAATAAAAATCACTTGGATTGTTAAACATCATGAAGACTTTTAAAACAGTTTTGGAAAAACAAGAGAAAATTTACAACATTATTTATGTAGATTGGTTAAGTATGCCATAAAACTTTTTATTAAATCTATTTTGCTTAAAACAGAAACAAAACTAATATTTGAACCACAATGAAACAAACCTGGCTTATAGCAATGGCAAAGCCAGTAGGAGCAAATAAATTCAATGCCCATATTGCACCAATAGGGATGTTAGGTACAAAAGCAACAATGAGATATAACAAGCCCAATAAAAGGTTAAGAAATCCTCCTGCAGTACCAGCAGTACGAGATTTTGTAAAAAACGGAGTCAGCATGAAGCCCATCATTTCCTAAAAATAAAATTTTTAGGTTATATATAATCTTTTGTTTTGATCAGAATACAACCTTTTGGCAACCCTGACAAAAAACCTCCGAAAATAAACCATGTTAATCAATGCATATGTATTTACTATTCAATTGTTGTACATGGCCATTTAATTACATGTAACAGTTTTAAATTGACTGAAGCTTTTAACCATAGACTGTAAAAATTGTGAATCCAGCTTCAAATTGTACAGTCAATCACTTGCAAAGTACGTTTTGAATGGTCTTTAAAATTTTCAGATCAGTGATTGACAACCAGTGCATTGTTGAAAATAATACTTAGTTTGCCTATTTCAAGCTGAGTTTTTTTGTGTCACTTTAAGACCGACATAGGTGTGTTAAGGTGGTATAAATTCTTCAAATATTTCTAAGAATAAAATAAAAATAGCAACCAGGAAAACAGGTATTCCTTAAAGCTTAATTTGAATAAGGATTCTATTTGAATAATTATAATAATTTAATTTGAATAATTTGAATAAAAAGATAACCATTCTATTTGAATAAGGTACATGGAGTAAGGTTGTTAAAAACTTTTGTTACCAAGTAAATTTAAATAATACAATTGTTAACTTCTTTGATCTAAATTTTGTAAAATTTTGCTCTAAACATTCTGCTATGGAACACTCAGAGGAAATTAAAAAAAGAATGAAGCAAATGGAGGTAAGACTTAATCAATATGAACAGGATTTTAGAAGTAAAAAGGCTTGTTCTCCTGGTGCTGCTGTTTCTGCTGTTTCTGTTGTTTCAGGTGCAGAGGAGCAACAAGAATCTGATCTAAAGACCCTGAGAAGAGAATTTGAGGACCTAAAAACTCTTGTCTCAACTTTGGTCCCCAAAATTGAGAAGATTGAAAAGGATATGGATGATCAGGAACAATACAGCAGGTCAAACTGCCTTATTGTTCATGGAGTCAAAAATATTCCAAAACGGGGGGAGTATTTAGATAATGAAAATTTCATTTGTTCAGAACTAAACAAAAAATTAACCCTAAACCCTCCTATTCAGGCTTCTGACCTAGATATAGCTCATCCTCTTCCTTCCAGAAAAGGAGATGCTATGATTGTCAAGTTTCTTCGACGGACACAAAGGAACTTGATCTACTCAAAGAAGAGACAATTAAAGGGCAGTGGAGTGATCATTACAGAGTCCCTGACGAAACGAAGATTGAAGTTACTGGAAGCTGCCAAATCTGCCTTTGGACGCTTCTCGGCTTGGTCTATGAAAGGTGATGTGTATGTTTTTCATAATAAAAAACATCTTGTCAATGATTTTGTTGACATTAATAGAATTAAAAACACCTCTACCTATGCTAGTGTCACCACAAATAATCTCACTAATTAATTAACTAATTAAATATTTTCTTGGTAGCAAGTTTAAGGTTTTTAGTTGTATCTGTTCTTAAAAGAAAATCTCAGCTAAATTACATTTACTTCAACTTTTTTTTTTTTTTTTGTAATTTAGTTTTCACACCTGTTGTTTATATTTTTCTGCTTGCTCATTTTATTTTATTTCAAACTGTTTTTAATTGTTTGTTGTTTTACTTGTTTTAGTGTATACAGTACTTTTTATTTTAATTTTTTTTTCTTTTTATGAGTGTTTGAACATAATTTCTGCTAAATTATAATGGTTCACAACAAAACAAAGTTTTGTTTTAAATGTAGCCTTAAATTATCAAAAAACAGTCAACATTTTCAATGCCATGGATGTAACTCACATTATCACTTACTATGCAGATCTGCACAAAATGCCCAATCACAAGTTTCACCTAACATTTATCTTAAAAACTGGTTGTGTTTGTCTTGTGCCAACTCAATCTTCCCTTTCCATTCATTAACAAATAACGAACTTTCTGATCTTTTTAATGAAGGTTTTTTGTCAAAAATTTCTTCTGTAGAATTAAACATTCAATTTTCAAATCAACCAAATAATAGTCTCAACTTTAACAATACTGACAAAAATGATACTTTATTAGACATTTCACTAAATGATACATATTTTACAACTCAAGAAGTAAACCAATCATTTAACAAAAATGTAAACAAAACATTTTTTACCATGTGCTTAAACTTACGATCATTAGTAAATCCCCATAATTTTAACAAACTTGAATGTCTGATCTCAGAATTACAAATAAAACCTGATATAATAGCTATTAATGAAACTTGGGAAAAGCCAAGCTCATCTGGACAATACAAAAACCTAAATGGTTACAATTTTATTTCAAACCCTAGACTAAAAAGTAAAGGTGGTGGGGTTGGTATGTACATTAAAAATACATTAGTCTTTTCATTATGTTCTGAATTGTCTATAATGAAAGAAAAAGTTTTTGAGTCTTTGTTTATAAAAGTCCACTTCAAAAACAAATCAATATTTTTTGGTACAATTTACAGGCCACCTAGACAAGATAAAAATTCAATAGATTCTTTTAATAATTCTCTTCACTATGTACTAAATAATATAAACAAAACAAAAAACAAATGTATCATTTCAGGAGATTTTAACTTTAACTTACTAGATTCTTTAGATCATCACACAGATGCTTTTGTAGAAACCATGTTCAGCTTTAACTATTATCCTTTAATTAACAAACCAACAAGAATTACTGAAAAAAGTAGTTCAACTATAGACCACATTTGGACTAATTTTACAAACACAAAAATTTCCAGTGGCATTATTGTTTACCCAGTAGCTGACCATTTACCTATTTTTCAAACATCTGTTATCGGAATATTATCCCCTTTCCAAAAAAATGTCATGCAATGTTTCAGTCCACGATATCTTCTTCAATTTCAAAGATCTGTCGAACAAGTTGATTTTACAACAGTCTTTCAAGAATCAGATCCTGATCAATCCTATGCGCAATTTCACAATTTAATGAACAATAAAGTTAAAAACTGTTTCACTTTAAAATGCTCCAAAAACAGACCAAACAGTTGTAAATGGTATGACAAAGAACTTGCAAAGTTACTACATAAAAAAGACAGATTATACAAACAATACATAACCACAGGCAGTCCAAACCTAAAAGCAAAATATCAGAAGTTAAGAAATCTATACTTTAACACAATCAATTACAAGAAAAAAGAATATTTTAAACAAAAATTTACAAAGTTCAAAAACAATATCAAAAAAAGTTGGCAATGCATTAACTACTTAATTGGCAAAAACAAACAGCAAAGACCTGAAAAACTAGAACTAAATACTAATGACAAATCAATTACTGATCCTGTTGAAATCGCTAACATTTTCAATGACTGCTTCACAAACACACCTCAATTACTACTAAAAAATCTTCCACAAACAACTGTTAGTTATCATAATTTTCTTGGTACGTCAAACCCTACATCAATGTTTTTCTATCCAACAACTGCTTTTGAATTATCTCGACTTATATCTGAAACTCCTTCAAAATTCAGTGCTGGTTGGGATGGTATACCTTCTATACTACTAAAATACTTACCTATTAATGCATTGTCAGCACTGAGTTATGTTTTTAATCTTTCCCTTTCCCAAGGAAAGTTTATTACATTTTTTAAACATGCAAAAGTAATTCCTATTTTCAAAAAAGGAAACACAAAAAATGCAGCCAACTATCGACCAATTAGCTTGCTATCCAATTTTTCAAAAATTCTTGAAAAAATTGTACACAGACGTCTTTATTCGTTTTTCAATAACTCCAATCTTTTGTCCAATCACCAGTTTGGTTTTAGACAAGGGCACTCCACCTCGCATGTTATTACATTATTAACTGATAAAGTTACAACAGCCTTTGAAAACAAGCAATCAACTTTGGGGATTTTCTTAGATCTTTCTAAAGCCTTTGATACTATTGACCATAAAATCTTGCTTAACAAACTGTACCATTATGGAGTAAGAGGCATACCTTTTTCTTGGTTTAAAAGTTATCTCACAGATAGAACTCAACAAATTGAAGTCCTTGGCACTAAATCTACAAACATCAATAAACTGATCTCTTCTGTCCCCCAAGGCTCAATTCTGGGACCCATCCTGTTCATAATATATGTCAATGACTTTCCTAAATGCCTGAGATACAGCAGTTGTTTAGCCTTTGCAGACGATACAACTATATTAATTTCAGGAAAAAACCAAAAAAACTTGTATAACAATGCAAATGAAGAGCTTAATAACATCGACAACTGGTTAGTGACAAACAAGCTTTCCCTAAACATTGATAAAACAAAGTGCATGCACTTTAAAACCCTCAACACACCCACTCATAACTTAACATTGAAAATCAGAAACACTCCAATTCAAAAAATCTCATCCTTTAAACTATTAGGAGTTATTCTGGACGAACACTTGTCATGGAAAGATCACATTTTATCTCTTAAAAAAAAGTTACAAGCACTATTGGTGGTAACTATGAAAATCAAGCCATGTTTAAGTAAAGATTCTCTCCTAATTTTATATCATTCTTTATTGATTAGTCACATACAATACTGCATAAACAATTGGTGTTTTGAAAACTCCACTCTAATTAGAAAACTGCAGAGTATATGTAACAGATTTTTAAAAATGACATTTAATCTACAACACAACAATGACGTCACAGAAGTTATGAAAGACGCTCAACTTCTTACAATAAATAATCTATACAACCTAGAAATAGCACAAATGATGTTTAAATATGAAAACAAACAACTTCCACCAGCATTTAATAACTTTTTCACACAAAAATCTTTAAAAATGAAAACCAGAAGCAACAGCCAAATAATATCAAACTGCTTCAGAACTAAAGTAAGTCAGCAATCTCTGAAATTTGTTGGACCTAAACTCTGGAGCAAAATACCTTCAGAGATCAGGCACAGCCATTCAAGCAACACCTTCAGAAAAAAACTCACTCAACACTTGGCACGATTTCCAAATTCTTTGTTAAACTAATGCAAATAGTTTAGTATTAATACCAAACCTACTCAACAATAGAATAACCAACTTTAATCTAGACTACAATTACTGGTAATCTGGTTGATTAGAACGAATATTATTATTGTTAATATTATTATTATTATTAGTATTTTTTTTTTCGGCCGTTGAGCCTTGTCTGGCCTTGTCCTTGTTATTTTTCAGAACACGGAACTTCTATCTGGAGAAACTGCGTCTAATGGAGAAGACTAGACTTGTGGCTACCATCTCAACAGAAAATGTTCAAACAATTCTTTTATGTGTGTGTGTATTTTTCTTTTTTTTTTTCTTTCGTACCATGTCTCCATGAAATGGTCCTTTTTGACCCGTGACAGGATTTCTTTCGGTGGGTTTGTTTGCCTGTCTGACCCTTTTTGGTCAAAGGCTTGTTGTGCTTCCCACCATATTTTTGCCGCCAACGCAACAATGCCTCAAATACATGGTACATCTTGCTTTGTCGCGCTTTTCTTTTTTGTCTCCTAGTATGTTTTTCCCTATCTTATAATTCTATTTATTCTATGTATTTATCTGCTTTTCTATGTAAGGTGTTGCAACCATGCACCATTCTTATAACTACTATATCAAATATTACTGTCTGCATGCTATAACGTTTAACGTTTTGTTGCTTCTTCCTTTTTCTTCTTCTGCTATAGTCCTATATGTTTGTTTATTTCTTTCTGTTTTTCTTGTGGCGGAGCAGAAATAAAAGATACTGATACTGATACTGATTAAACCAATCAGATTTTGTAGAATCATAAGAACACTGTAAAGACCAGACAGATATATTATACAATTGCAAAAATAAATAGTCTAGCAAGAATATCTGGCAATATTAATTCCAAGTAATATTTATGTAGAAGAGAATAGAGGTAGTACTTCATTAACAAGTAAATTTGAATTTTACTCACAATGCTAAGACCGTAGAGTAGGAAAAGCAAAAATATAATTATAAAGGAACTGTGTGAAAACAGTGTTCCATAAACAGCAATCAAACTCATGACCACCACCATTGCAAGCATAATTAGTCCATAAAATATAGACCATGATGACCTGAAACAAACAAAAATTTGCAACCCAAAAATCTCCCATCAAGTTCAAAACCAGCCATAATCAAAATGCTTACCATAAAGCAAAGCTACTTAAGCCCATGACTTTCATTGCTTCTTTGATTTTTGCTTCTTTTTCAGCAACGACATTAACTAACAGAATTCTGTAAAAAAAATCTACTTTTTTCAAGGCAAGCTTACAGTGGAAATTAAAAAAAAACATTTTAAACAAGACAAAATGTTTTCAAAGCTTGAATAAGGTATGAATGGGGTATCTTTATAGAGTCCAACATTAGTAAAGCATTTATTTTTCTACACAATCAACCTAAAATTACTCATAGTGCAAATAGAAGATTGTGAATAAGGAGGCAGTGACTAAACAAAATACGTTATTACATGCACAATGTAAATACAAAAGCATATAAAATAGATAGTAAATGTATGGCATACAAAAGAATTTTCAAACTATATGAATAAAAATCAGCAAGTTCAATCAAAGTATTGATGATGTACAGTAGTGCTATTGGAGTAATAGCACAACTAAACTAACAATAGTAATCCGATATTTTGCTGTAGCAGATCTTGTTTTTATACACACACACACACACACACAAAAAAAAAAAAGAAACAAGGGTTAAGTTGATGCAATTGTTAGAGGGATGTTTACCATTAAAACTTTGTGCAGTTAACAAGTAAAAATTGTTAAAAAAAATACTTTGCAAAATAAAAATTGGCCATAATGTGCGTTTTTGAGGTATAGTTTACCTATCAACTTGAAATAATCCAAGTCAAATAAAACCCATAAACCAATGAAAAATGCTGTTAGTGTTAATTCTGAGTACAAAGTAAGTGCTTTTTTATACTATTTAACTTCTAGTGATAATGAAAAAATTTATTTATTTTTTAAATGATGAACCAAGCATTTTTTATGATTTTTTTCTTTGGCCCAAAATTGTTTGAAATTTTAGAGCAATAAAAATTGAATTTAAAACCAATTTTAACAAATTTAAAAAGCTATTTTCAAAACCATTTGCAATTTTTGAAGTCTGTACAATCATTGCAAGAAGCAATCAGAGTAAAAAAATTTCCACTTTAAATAAAAGATCGAAAAATATTTTTTGAAAACTTAGATCTTGTTAAAAGTGATGATGTCTGATAAACAAAAATGTCTCTACTATTTAGCAGCTTGTTTCCTAAATTTTAAGAGCTAAAAGCCAAATAAGGCACAAGCTAAATTGGACTATAATTAATCATTAATTGCAAACGATTCATTAAGCCTTTGCAGAAATTTTAGAATGAAGCTTAATAAATTGACAAACTATAAAAGAAAGTGCTTTTCTGTCTACTAAATTTGTAATCTTTATAATGGAAATAAAATGTAGAAACAAAAACTTTTTACAACTACTCTTAAGATTTTATCTGACCAGTAACAAAAATAAGAAGGATTAGCCTGAATACGTAATAAACTTAGCATATATAATACCTACACCATAAAAGGTGACATTGCAAACACCAAGTATATAGAAGATATAGTAGTAAAAGCTTCAGCATTAGATATTCCTCCTGGCTTAGGCATTCTTTGAAGTGTGATATTAGGAAACTGATAGTTAGGGTTATGTCTCTAAAAACAATACAAACTTTATTTTTATTTATTATTTTATTTCATCTCTATATTTATCCTCCTGACTTGCAAGAAAGCAATGGAAGGGCTAATACATAGGGCAACAACTACCCTGAATTACTTTCAAAGATGCCAAGATATTCTGTCTGGTTAAAATTTCTTTACTTTGGTATTTTAGTTTATAAAGAAATAATTGAGATTTACGAGGTGTGTTTGAAAAGTATCGGGACTGTATGCTTTGCACAAACAACACTTGCAACAGTGATAAAAGCTTTGTTTTTTAAGATGACGCAATGTCTTGTGGTTGTAAAAATGTAGTTTCAGCATTCTGTGACAACCATATGCTTTTTTACAGGCTTTTCTTGAAAGGTGCTTTACTGTAGTTCGTTTTGGGATAATTTATTTAGTAAATATTTTTTTCTTTTTTTTTCTTCTTTTGTTAACAAATAACGAGCATTGAACAAAGAATCAACTTGAAGTTTCTCGTTCGACTTGGAAAAACTCCAACTGAAACATTCAATTTGCTCCAAGAAGTTTACGGAGATGCTACGATGTCAAGAACTCGGATTTTTGAGTGGCACAAGAGGTTCAGAGAGGGAAGAGAGGATGTGGAAGATGATCCTAAGAGTGGAAAGCCAACAACAAGCAGAACAAACGAAAATGTTGAGCGTGTGAGAGAAAAAGTGCGCAGTGACCACCTCCTTACTGTTAGAATGATAGCAGATGAGTGGAGCATGAATAGTGAGAGGGTGTGGAGGATCATTACAGAAGATCTGGGGATGAGGAAGGTTTGTGCGAAAATGGTACCAAGGTTGCTGAATGATGGGCAAAAGGAAAATCGTGTGCAAGTGTGTCAAGACATCCTGAAACAACTTGAAATTACACCAGATCTGCTGAGTAGAGTTGTTACCGGTGATGAGTCATGGATCTTCGAGTACGATCCACTCACCAAACGGCAGAGCCTTGAATGGAAGAGTGCATCCTCACCAAGACCCAAGAAAGCAAGGCTGTTCAAGTCCAAAATTAAGGTGATGCTGATTGTTTTCTTTGATGTTCATGGAATTGTTCATCTAGAATTCTTGCCACAGGGCCAAACCATTAACCAAAATGTTTACAAAGACATCTTGCGACGTTTGATGCATTCGGTAAGGGAGAAAAGAAGAGAATTGTGGGAGAAAAAGTCATGGCTGCTTCATCATGACAATGCTCCTGCTCACAATGCCTTAAGTATACGACAATTTCTTGCAGAAAATAACATTGCCGTGCTGGAGCAACCACCCTACTTGCCAGATCTGGCTCCCTGTGATTTTTTCTTGTTTCCTAAGCTCAAGGGAGTCATTAAAGGAACCCATTTTCAAGACTCAAAAGCCATAACAACAGCCGTAACAAAGGAACTACGAGCGATCCCAATGGAATCTTTCCAGAAGTGCATAGAAGCATGGCAGCAGAGATTAGAAAAGTGTATTTGAGCTCAAGGAAATTACTTTGAAGGGGACAAGTTGTAATTTTTACATGGCATTTCAAATAAAATAATTATTTACACAGTCCCGTTACTTTTCAAACAGCCCTCGTAGAACTGCTTTTCCAGATCCAAGCAGAGGAAAGTGCCATAAAGTATCTTCCCAAGACACAACAGATAGACACAAGTAGATTTTTAATGGCTAGAGTGTCAATCATAATCACAGCGCTCTTAACCACTCAATCATGCTGCCAACAACTCTTTGATAAAATTAAACTTTTTTGCTTTCAAGTTGACAAAATATTTGAATGAGTTTAACTAAGTTAAACTAAACAGTATTCAAACTTGAATTTCTTAAAAACCAACAATTTTAATTACATGCTATATTTCTAACAAACGACCAAGTTTGAACAAACAAGGCTAATTGATTTGTAATAATACTTACTTGTATCAACACAGAATCAATGATAAATTGCAATGTGGAAAAACCAGAAGTCAGATATTGATTGGAAGGACAAGGAGGATCAAAAAAATTGAGGCGGCAGTTTACTATAGATCACACAAAAACACAAAAAACTTTTGTAAGTTGCAGAATGCATGAAATAAAAATTCAGATCATGTAAAAACTACACCCCCAGAATGACACATGTCAAAACTACACCCCCAGATATACTTCTGTTTATGACAGAATAAACTTTCATCAACCTTGCAGACTACATTATTAATGCCCAACTTCACAGGATTAACATTAAAATACTTATTCATACATTCCCTTAACAGTTTAAAAATTTTCCCTCATATAGGTCTTGAGATGGTGAATGATTTTCAAATTAATACCATTGGCTTTTCATTTGACCATCTATAAAGAATATCTATCCAATCTCTTAAAACTAATGTTTGAATTTGCCAAGAAAACTTTCTAAAATTAAACAATTATTTTTAATATCACACATTTACACATGTAAAAATTACACCAAATTACACATGTAAAAACTACACCCCCAAAATTACACATGTAAAAATTCACTTACAAAGATCCCTAATTTGTAATCAGCAATATTTTTGATAAAATAAATTTATTTGTGGAGTTATTAATAATATTAGCAGGTCGTCAATCTTTGAACATATACTATTGTAATGTTTTTTAACTAGAGCAGAGGTTCTTAAACTTTTGAAGATGTACCCCCACTCATCATGCAAACAAAACTTGTGCCCCTTCCCTCCTTTATGATTTCAACAAAACTTAAACCCTCTCATATTGAAAAATCTAAATTTTAAACCTAAGCATTGATAATCAAAAAATTTAAGCATTGAAGAAAAAAACAATAACTAAATTTTGTTGATAAGAAGGATGTAACTGTTTTTTGAAAACCAAAAATTTAATTTGTGACTTTGTATTATAAATTCACCTCAGATCAGCTTCACAGTCAAGTTTGTTTCCCTGTTTTGTCTTTATATTTAAAAAGAAAAGCAACTTTCACACATGTAAATTGATGAAAATGGAAATGTACATATAGCTACAGCATCCCATTCTTGTATATGTGCACATATTTCTTCCAAAAATCAGTCACTGACATTGCTTCAAAATTATTTTTTTGCAATTGAGTTAGATTTCATTTCCGAAAAGTCCTCCTGCAATCTTTGAAAAAAATATCCTTGTTCTAAATAAAAGGATTCCTTGTTATCTTCAATTCTGGAAGTTTAGTACAAATCTTTATATAATCTTGGAAATAGCCTTTAAATTCTTGTTTTAAAAGTTGCAGGTGACCCTCCACCTTGACTTCAAGCTCAACCTTCAGTTGAATTTGGTTTTTCTCAAGGGCAATATCTAGTTTAGAAAAGGAAATTGCATTTTCTTTTTGAATTTGATGATGCCCAGCTGCAGTTTTGCCACCAAAACATTGATGGCATCATAGTCATTGATACAGTTGATATTGTTGCCCTGAAAAATCAAGTGTAAATCATTAAACACTGTTAAAGTATTCATGAGGTTTACCAACATAACATGAAACTCTTGATTTAATTGACAAAGGATCTTGTTTCCCATAAGCTTCAAAAAACAGCAACATATGTATGAAAAAGCCGAGTTTCTTGATTGAAATCCATGTCCTTGCAAGGCTTGGTAAATAGCTTTGTATTGAAAGCACTTGCTTTAACATAGTTGATGGCTCATACAATTGTTGCAAACTTATCTTTCATAGTAATAGGTAAAGTCCAGGAGCTCAGAGCCACTCAGTGAATAATGCAATAAGATCCAACCCAATGGGGTTTGCTTTACCTTTGCAATGAATTCACTTCCAAACCCAAACATTGTCTGGCCACCATCAATGTAAACACCAATAAATTTTTCCCCAAGATATATTATTGTTGCAATTATTGCAGTAAATGTGGAGACAACTTTAATTATATCTTCTGCTCTACAAGGGTCTGCAAAACAGTATATCCTCTTTCATCGTACTAAATTTCGACTAACAACTGTGATAATTGGGTAATATCAATTGCTTCATTGCCTTGAATAGAAAAAAAAAGTCAGACTTGTAATTTTTGGAGAACTTGTCACTTTATTTTGGAAAATAATTTTTTAAACACTCATCAATGGGTGTTTTTATCTCAAAATCTGAGAGGGAAATCTTTGCCGCCTTCTTTTTGTATGTTGTTCCCAACACAAGGCCAGCTACTTTTGACATGCACAATTTAATCAATGTTTCATCAATATTGTGAGATTTCTTCTCTTTAGCAATCATGTAAGTAATTTCAAATGACGCTTCTACTATTTTTTCAAAGATTGGTGAAAGCACCTACTTATTTTAGTTTTTTTTATAGTCTTTCTTGCTTCAAAAACTAGGCAAAAAGCTTATCTTTTTGGCCAGAGTGTTTTGTCTAAAGATGACGTTGCAAACTACTTGGTCACATTGCATGATTGCCAAGATTTTCATAGCATATCATGAATTGTGGTACCACTTGACTATTAATGGTAAAATCTATAAAACTATACCTAAAATAATCACTGTCATGCCTTATTTTATGTCAATGCAGTTATCTACTCAATTTGCAGCCATCTACTCATGGCCCCCTTATGCACCTTTCACATCTGTTGTGATATTGTGCAATCGATGACGTAGTGTTTTCTTAAACGCTCTAATCGTAATCAGCGCCTTCTGCTCGAACAATTATTGGACACGCGCATCTCCAAGCATAATTGTTAACAGTTAAATATGCGCCTTTATTTTGGTTTAGCAGTCAGTTCGAGTTATCAAGCTACTACAGCAAACGAACTAAAAGCATTATATTTTCAATACGGTTGTTTGTTTGGCTAAGTACTTTTGTGAATATTTACTATTGTTTTTTTAATAAACCTGTGTATTCGTGCAAAGATACAACAGGCAAAAGTGGCGACGAGGATTCCAGGAACTCAACTGCGTCAAGAAAGAAAAAAGAAAATTTGTTGAATTTGCATTACAGCTTGAATTGTCGACAATGAGTGAAATTTCTGAACTGATTTTGTTGTTAAACAAGCAACACCAAGAGCAAATGACAGTTTTACGCGACGAGCAGAACAAGCAACACCAAGAGCAGAACAAGCAACATCAAGAGCAAATGGCAGTTTTACGCGACGAGCATCGCGAGCAGAATAAGCAACATCAAGAGCAAATGACATTGCTTCAAGAGCAGCTGAAAATTCTACAAAGCAGTTTGAACAACCCGCGAGAAAATGTTCCAACACCGATGGCAAGTTTTCAACCATTCGATTCCGCATCTGAGTTATGGACTGATTATTTGGCAAGGTTCCGAACATTCGTCACTGCTAACTCCATTCCCGACAACAAGCAAGCACAAATTTTTCTTACCAACCAATCTAACTCCGTTTACAAAATGCTTAGCAACTTAGCGGCTCAGCAACAACCTGTCAAAAGCATACATGAGCTAACGATGAATGATATTCAAACGTTTATGGCAGAGCAATTTGATCCAAAACGGTTTGTTGTCAGAGAACGTTTCAAGTTTTGGTCTGACATGAAACGCAAACCTGGAGAAACTATTCCTGAACTGGCAAGCAGAATACGACAAGATGCAGCTACATGTGATTTTCAATCCATTAAAGATCCTTTAGATGAAGCCTTGCGAACTAAATTCATCTGTTCAGTCGACAACGAAGCAGTTTTAAAGACACTCTTCAAGCTCAAGGACGATGAACTGAAGTTTAGCAACGCCATCAGAGTGGCTCAAGAAGTGGAAGAAGCAGCCAAAGTAGCAAAGGAAACCGTACACGGTCAACCTTCTACGTCGGTGCAGAAAGTTTATCACGCAAAGTCCAAAACTTCCAAAACGCAAGAAAAGAAAACCGCCTGCTTCAGGTGTGGAAATTCTGGACATTTTAGCAAAGCTTGTCCCCACATTAAAGCTATTTGCAGCTTCTGCAAGAAAACAGGTCATCTGCAATCTGTATGCATGTCTCGACTAAGAGATAATAAGCTTGTGAAACAACAGATAAAATTGGTGCACAAAGTCCAATGTTCTGTTTCACCCATCTATCAAACGATTAGACTTAATGACCACAGAATTAAGTTTGAAATTGATAGCGGAGCCAGTGACACATTTTGCTGTGAAGCGACGTGGCAAACGCTGGGTAAACCCATTCTACAACCTGTAACAGTTCAATATCAAGTTGCTGAAGGTAGCCCGCTACCCGTCGTGGGACAATTCCAATCAACTGCAAGTATTGATGGAAAATCACCTGACGTGACCTTTCCTGTAATTGTCACTAAGGTGCCCAATCTAAATTTACTAGGTCGTCTGGCGATGATGAAGTTGAAACTCACCAACTTAACTGATCACTTCAGAGAAAACCTAAGTTGTGCTGAATCTACTGCAACGATAGAGCACGTCACTACAACTGGTCCAGAAAACTCCTTAGATGCGGCATGTATTCAATTATGTGGAGAGTTTCCTACTTTATTTGAATCTACATTGGGTTGTCTAAAAGATTTTTCACTGGACATATGGTTTAAACCTGAAGCTAAACCTATTTTCAAGAAGCCAAGACCTGTTCCGTTCTCAATCCTACAAGATTTAAACGAAGCATACGAAGCAGGAATTAAGAGAGGTGTATGGGAGCTTACAGATTTTAACTCGTACGGCACCCCCGTGGTTCCTATTCGAAAGTCTCCTTTGCCAGGTCAAGCAAAAGCAAGCATCCGAGTTTGTGGAGATTATTCGGTGACTGTAAACTCGCAACTGGAAGATCATCGTCAACCAATCCCTCTCCCAGAAGATCTAATGCGCAAGCTAGGACGTGGTTACTGCTTTAGTAAGATTGATCTAGCTAATGCATATAATCAAATCTGTCTTTCTCCTGACAGCCAGAAGAAGCTGGCTCTCAGCACTCACAAAGGAGTTTTACTGCAGAAAAGACTTCCTTTCGGAATCAAATCCGCACCAGGGTATTTCCAAGAAATCATGGAACAGTTAACGCAAAATTTGCGAGGAGTTGCCGTGTATTTCGATGATATTTTGGTAAGTGGTGACAACGCAAAAGATCATTTGATGAACCTGCGAGCTTTGTTCACAAGACTAAAAGAAAAAGGTCTTCGCTGCAACCGTGAGAAATGCGTTTTCGCCCAAGTATCAATTGATTACCTGGGTCACACTTTATCAAGTCGAGGAATTGCAAAAGGGTCCAAAGTTGATGCCATACTAGAAATGCCTACACCCAAGAACATTTCTACGTTAAAATCTTTTTTAGCATCTGTGCAGTTTTATTCCAAATTCTTACCTCCATATTTTTCGGAAATCACCGAGCCGTTGTACAAGCTTACACGCAAAGGACAACAGTGGAATTGGGGTGAAGAAGAAGCGACATCTTTCAAAAAGATCAAACGGTTACTATGCACAGAGACTGTACTTGCGCACTATGACCCATCTCTTCCGTTGGGTTTATCTTGTGACGCCTCAGAATGCGGAATTGGAGCGGTATTATTTCATCGCTTTGCAGACGGAAGCGAGCGTCCGATTCTCAATATTTCTAAAATTCTATCGGCAACACAAAGACGCTACAGCCAAATACAGAAAGAAGCACTATCCTTAGTGTACGCTTTGAAGAAATTTCATCAGTTTCTGTACGGTCGTAAGTTCATTGTGGTCACCGATCACAAACCTTTAGTGACCTTGTTTGCCCCTGATAAAGGTACTCCTGCAATGGCCGCGAATCGACTTGCACGATGGGCATTACTAGTCCATCAATATGACTACACGGTGGAATACCGTAGAAGCAAGGATCATGGCAATGCCGATGCTCTTAGTCGCTTGCCATTTTCAAATGACACAAGTTTTGATGGGGAGGAGATGGAAGATGATGTCGATAGCGTTTGTTTAGTTCGAACAATCAGTCGTCAAATCAATCCTGACAATCCATTGCTTGTGGTCAGAGAGACTGCCAAGGATCCAATTCTTTCCCAACTAATGCGATTTGTGAAGGAAGGATGGCCGCATGCATTTTCGGAAGAGCTTAAAGACTTCAAAAAGTTGGAAAATTCGTTGTCAACAGAGAATGGTTGCGTTTTTTACGGCTTACGGGTAATAATTCCTTCAACCCTACGTAATCATATTCTTAAATTATTACACCTTGGACATTTCGGCATGCAGCGGATGAAACAACTTGCCAGGTCAACTGTCTATTGGCCAAGAATTGACTTTGACATCGAGAACTTATGTCGCAAATGCACTTCCTGTGGCCAATTTCAAAATAAGCCGGATAAACCTTCAATCCATCCGTGGATGATGCCAGAAAAACCATGGTCAAGACTCCACTTGGACCATGCGATCAACTTTCTGGGAAGAAACTGGTTAGTCCTTGTAGACGCTTATTCAAAATATCCTTGCATTCATCCAACAACCTCAACGTCTTCGAAAAGTACTACTGCTATACTTGAACAAGAATTTGCTCATTTCGGATATCCCCACACGTTGGTGACCGATAATGCCACAACATTCATGTCTCAAGAGTTCCAAGCTTGGTGCAAACAACGAGGCATTGTACATCTCACCGGAGCACCTTATCATCCAGCAACAAACGGTGCTGCCGAGCGTTTGATACAATCGTTCAAACAGGCATTGAGAAAATCCTCGTTACCTCCAAAGGAAGCTTTGCAAGAATTTCTAATGCAATATAGAAGAATTCCTTTTGCATCGGGACTGTCACCAAGCGAATTGTTGAATGGAAGAAGAATTCGCACCAAAATTGACACTTTGGTTCCATCCATTCCGCATCTCCTGCAGGGAAGACAGTCAAGACAAGCGAGCAAGCATTCAAATACTGAAGACTCGGAAGTGGTTTCGAAAGTCGAACATCATTATGCATTAGGGGACCCTTGTTACGCACTGTACTTCGGCCCTAGAAGAGATCGTGACCCACGATGGGTGCCTGCGATAGTTACGAAAGTCCATGGTACACGAAGCGTCAATGTACGAGTCATTCCTCGAGGACCAACTTGGAGAAGACATCTTGATCAACTTCGACCTCGAAACACTTCCAGCCGGGACTGACCACGCATCTAGTTCTTCTTTGATGAACCAACGCAACAATCCGAGACTACCAACCGGAGACGAGTACGGGCGACACAATCTACGACGATCAGCGAGAGCAAAGAGACCTCCAAAAAAATATTGTTGCTAATATGTATATATATTTTTTTGTCGTATTTTATTTGGGGAGGTGTTGTGATATTGTGCAATCGATGACGTAGTGTTTTCTTAAACGCTCTAATCGTAATCAGCGCCTTCTGCTCGAACAATTATTGGACACGCGCATCTCCAAGCATAATTGTTAACAGTTAAATATGCGCCTTTATTTTGGTTTAGCAGTCAGTTCGAGTTATCAAGCTACTACAGCAAACGAACTAAAAGCATTATATTTTCAATACGGTTGTTTGTTTGGCTAAGTACTTTTGTGAATATTTACTATTGTTTTTTTAATAAACCTGTGTATTCGTGCAAAGATACAACAACATCCCAAAAGGGGGGCATGTCCCCAAGTTTAAGAACCCCAGAACTAGAGGAGTATGACATCTTAAAGTTGCAACTCAACTCCATGAGATAATCTTAAATTTTCATTATAACTGCAAAATGTAACAAAGCATAGAATGAGTATGTAATGCCCATCTCTGCAACATTGCACTTGAGCAGTACAGGCACTTACATGACATTGTCATAATGATAGAAAGACTTTAAAGGCTTGTTTCCACTACGAGTGTTGGCAGGAATATTCTTTGTTTGTTTTATTAATTTTTTTGCTTTGCTTAGCGCTTAAGCACAGAAAAAAATGAAAATCTATAAAACAAAGAATACTCTTGCCAATGCTCACAGAGGAAACAGGCCTGTATGTGTCAGACTAGCCAGCCTGCAAATGAAACAAAAATCTATGGCACTGAAACAAGAAGGAAAGGCATGATACAAATCAAGTGATGCAATAAAACATCAGATTAAATAGAACACTTACACAAACTTGAATCAACAGGTATAGAAGAAGGCAAACCCTTGTATGGGAAACGAAGAGCATAACTATAAACTGATGAATTCATAAAAAGTATTCCCACTGGATTTGCTTGGGCATTGGCTTTATATGCCATGTCCATTGATGCCTAAAAATGTTGATGTTAACACTTAAAAACTAAACTCCATATAGAATACTAACCTGGTCAGTAAAGCTTTCAAATGAAGTGTTTGCAAGTATAGGATGTCTTCGTAATCTAATAATAAATCTGAACAAAAAAAGTAATTAAATTCATCCCTGCTTTCAAAGCAAGTTTATTTGTAAGAATTATTAGTTAAATTTAAATATTTCAAATCTTTTACATATCTAATGGAAAAATTTTTTGTGTTTGCAAGAACTTTTTATGTAACCATCTAAATGTGGTCAACATTGGAGCTGCTATCAAATAAGGCTTTCACTTTTAGAAATTTTCAACAAATTTAGCTTTTAAGTCAAATAAATAAATCATTATTTTTTATTTGCCAATGAGAATGAATGAAAGACAAAGTATCAACAATCATGAGATCATTTTCATTTTGAGCAAAATTTTTTTTTTTACATTGTCACTGTTAAATTTTGACAATTTTGCCTTACTACCTAAGTTTTAGGCTAGGTTTTAGGTCAACTTAACTCTTATATGACTGATCTCAACTTTAGTTAAGACACATAAATAAATGTTCACATACTGATCTGGACTATAGTCAAGATGCAAGCCGCTCAAATAAAAATGATACTTTTTTTCAGATATGATTTTGACTACACAATTTCATTCAGAAACAGTCACTAGCTTTCTAAGCAAAGCAGGAAGTTAAGTTTTACATTTATTCATAGTTCGCCCTTTTTTGCCAAAAAAAAAATGGAAGTGAGTACAACCTTGAGAGAAATACTAGCAGACACTGATTCAAATGATGAAGACTTTTCTTTGGAGTCAGATTAGAAAAATAATGAAATAGATGAAATGGAAATTCCAGACAATTTTTCTCCACTGTTTGCACTGTTTGAACAGGTCATTAGTAATAATGAAGGTCGAGTTAAGATTTCCTCCCCACCTGCAGCTCACATTATGTCAGATAGTACTAATGAAGCAGATGATTTACTTTCTGTAACACCCAGATCAATAGGAAGAACTTGAGATAGCCATAGAGGCAAAAGAAGAGGCAGGCAAAGAGCAGTTCAGAAAGATAGATCTACATCCCCACACTCTGCTGCTAGGCCTAGAGCTCCACAGCAAGACAGGGGCAGAAGCTTCCAAAATTTTCAACCAGTACCTGATCTATGGTACCTCTACTGGGTTCGCCATATTTAAGGCAATGCACATTTTATAGAGATTCTCAAGAAAAACCAACGAAATTGAACATTTATTGCATTGAATTGTAGCATATACCAAAAGACCTAAAAACCTATTCTTACAAAATGCAAAAAAGACATGAACTTCCAAATACTTATGAAGGTATGAGACTCAAGAGATCGCTACACATTCTCAATCTATGAATGAGGGCATGCTGCCCAATTTGATGTTTGGCAATGAGAAGAAATTTAACGTTTAGCAATGCTTAAACCATTAAAATGAGAGAGTTTGGAGTAAAGATGGATCAGAGGAAGCCAAGAAAGTTAGCCGACACTAAAATCCAATTTTTTTGATGGTGTGGGTGGCAGTCACAGATACTGGGAGATTCCCCCCTGTTTTTTGTCCTCTCAGGAGCAAAACTGAACAGCCATCACTTCATTTCCAACATTTGGGAAGCTGAACTGCTTCCCTGGACATGTCAGCACTTTGATGAAGCGCCGTGAACCTTCCAACAAGATTTTGCACCATCAAATGGCTCAAATATAACTTAAAGCTGGATCAGGGCTCACATTCCAGTTTTCATTAGCAAGGATGAATAGCCCTCAAGGAGTCCCGATTTGAACCCTCTCGACTTTTCTCTGTTGGCCATCTTAGAGAGCAAAGTCTACAGAACACCCTCTGATTCGGTGAACCAGTTGAAGTCGAAATTGTGACGAAAATGGGACTTAATCCTCCAAGATATGGTGCGTGCCTCCTGTGAAGCTTTCTAGGGCAGATTGGAGTCTGTCATTAAAAATAATGGGGGCCATATCAAATAAATGTTGATAATTATTGTTAAGCATAGATATCTGCTATAATTTAATAATAAATGTTCAGTTTCGTTAGTTTTTCTTGAGAACCTTGATAAAATGTGCGTTGCCATAAATATGGCAGACCCTGTATAATGTAGCCCCTGCTGATTGGCTTCCTCAATTTCCTGATGCTGATACAGGTGGAAAGCCAGCTGTAAACTGTGATGATTTTGAACCAATAGACTATTTTAAATTAACACTTCCAGAAACACGCATATGAAAATTAGTTGATGAAACAAATTAATATTTTTAACAGTATGCAGTAACTCCCAATGCAAATTCTTTTGTAACAAAACTGGGTTCCAGTGAATTTGTCAAAAATGAAAGCATTTCTTTCAATTGTGATTATGTCCACTCTCTGTAAAAAAGGGAAGTACAAAAACTACTGAATTGATAGTCTGATCTAAACACCTGGTGTCAAGAAAATCATCAGTAAAAATAGATTCATTGCTATCATGCATTTCCTTTATACAATCGGTAACAACAATGCTGTGCCATGTGGCAAAGATGGCTATGATAGATGTTTGAGAATTTTTTAATACAGATGTCAAGCCTGGCATAATGTTTAGGCATTAGAGAAAGCAATTTCTATTGATGAATGTGTTGTAGCAAAGCCTTCTATAACTACAGGCCTGGAAGCTCTAAGAGATTTTACAAATGACATCACAAACACAGGCGGTCAGCAATGCTGGTTTTTCAATAATGTAGACTGTAAACAAAAAACTAGCAAATTTGCAGAGTAAAGAAAGCTTGTTGGAAGGTAGTTGTCTAGTTTGTTAATTTTAACATAGATATTCTGAAGGGAGGTTACATAGTTCTAAGTTGAAATATGTCATATCAGCAATAAAACTCTTAACTGTAACAATCTTCAAAAGAAATTTTAAATGTCTGAATAAGTTGAATTTTAAAAAGAGTAAGTGATGACATTACAAAAGTAAATGGTTTTCTGATAAGCTACCAAATTACAATAACTATTCAGTCGTTTGATTCGACGTTGGTTAGCTTAGATAGTATTTAGTTTCTAAGTAATACATTATAAATCTATTTTATACTAGTTTGATGGAAAACTTTTGCCTGCAGAATTTCTATTTTTCTATAATTATAAAACAAGTAGCATTAATATTTTGGTTTAGATCAAAGAGAACTTGTAGTTTTAGTAAGCTTGCTGATACAC
The DNA here is from genome assembly GCA_963680785.1 of Diplosoma virens. Lineage (NCBI taxonomy): Eukaryota > Metazoa > Chordata > Ascidiacea > Aplousobranchia > Didemnidae > Diplosoma > Diplosoma virens. The sequence continues at coordinate 25,066,976 of OY796892.1, read as the reverse complement.
TTATAAGCAATAAGCCGGTGAAGTTAAAGATAAAGCACAGAAAGACAAAAATTAAATATTATATTAAGTGCAACAAAATATTTTTGTCATTGACTAATTGATTAGATCTTATGATAACATAAAAAAAATTTTGCACTTTAGCAATATTTCATGATTAGTTTTTATGTAAAATAGTTATGGTCAATACATGTTGCATGCCCGGATGAAGGTCCAATTATGAAATCAAAAAAGGTGAATGTAGTGTTACTTGCTTTACGTTTCCTATTGAAGAACAATTAAAAGAAAAATGGTTAAGAAAAATTCCTTGTCATACACAGTTGTTTGCATAAAACATTTTCGTGAAAGTGACGTAATTAAAAATGATGTTTTACTGGGAATTATTAAAAAACAATTATTTAAAAGCAAAAAGTGACAATGTTAAATATACCTCTATAATAACCAAAAAAGTTACAAAGTTTTTGATGCCTAGAAATTACTAAAAAAATATGTGATTCAAATGCATTGTTGTAATTTTCATTTGTCGAAAGTGTCTGTTTTTATTGTTGCAAAAAAAGTTGAGAAGATATGAAAATCTATGGTTGATAAGCACAGTAATGGTAACAATTTCTGTAACCGTAATAACACCAGTTTCTAACGCTTTTCTCCAATTATTTGCAGTAGTATTTTAGTATTTATTTCATCCAATATTGGGTCATAATATTGTATTTAAAAGGTACCATATTGTTGAATTTACTAACTTAGTTTTGTTACAATTTATTGAAAAATACGAAGTATTCCATATCTTTTTGTTGTAACTAATAAGTGAATTAACAACATTTTTGGTCGATTCCTTAAAATAGTCTACAAACAACAAAACCGAAGTATTTGTATCGTGTTATCTATGTATCATTGTAGACTTTAAACGCATATGATGCGACATGATCGCCTGAATTGTTGGCCATTTTTTTGCTTCCAGGCCTGTAGTTATAGAAGGCCTTGGTTGTAGCCTATAAAGGCCAGGTCAATGTGAAACAATACTTACCAAAAAATGGGGGCTAAAAAGTTTTGTTCTTTCTGGCAGTAAAACAGGCCATGTCTCTCATTGGCAGCTTTATGCTGGCAAAGGAAGAGATGTAGCTGAAAAAAATTTAGGATCATGCTAGTAAGATACCTCACAAATGGTATCACAGCTGGTCATTTTTTTCTGCACCAATGATTTTTAAATGTCAGTCCCTTTGTTCAAAGAGTTAAAAAAACATTGGTGCATATGAAACTGTAAAACCTGGTAGAGTTAGCAATCCAATCATTATGGAAAAAATTGTGAAGAAAACAAAGGCTGATGAGTTTCATCCTATATCCCCAGTTTTGAAACATAACTGTAATATACTTGCGATCAGTTGGATGACAAACATCTTGTCAAACTTCTTTTTTTTCTGTTGGCAATAATACTATGATACAAAAATGCATACATGACCAATATGGGCAAGATGGTTTAAGAAATCTTCAAAAACCACAAGTTATTGATAACTATAATTACTTCATGAGTGGAGTACACAGAAATGGCCAAAGGAAATCATACCTTTGCAATGAACATTGTAATATAAAGTGGTGGAAGAAACTTGTTATGCTTATGTTAGTCAAGTCCAACATAAATGCTTATATTTTGTACAAATTTGAAAGTGAAAAACCAGGGCACAAGATAACTAGTCATGTTAGTCAAGTCCCAAAAAAAATGTAACACTTTTACATTGCAATTAATTTTTTATTTTAGATTGAAATTAATAGTGCTTTTGCCAATAGATAGAGTACATTAGGGAAATTTTTTCCTGAAAAAATGAAGTCATAATTCCTACTTTGAAGTTCAATTTAGTTATTTTTGCCTTCAGCACTGATCTCTGCAGTGAATGAAATGTTCGATGTGTCCTCCATTTCGATTCATGCAGGCATTTAGCCTGACAGCAAAGTTTTCAACGACCCGTTGGCACATGTCGTTTGGAATTCTCCTTATGAACTGAGTGATCTCAGCCTTTAGTTCCTGAACAGTTTGGGGATTATTTTTGTAAACATTTTCTTTGGCATAGCCCCACAAAAAAAAGTCCAAAGGGTTAAGATCAGGTGAGTGAGGAGCCCAAAGGTGTGCCGTCTTGAATGAAATTAAACGGTTTTCAAATTTTTGCCGAAGAAATTCAAGAGTTTCCTTGGCAGTGTGTGGAGTAGCCCCATCTTGTTGAAACCACTGTGTACTGAAGGTAATGTTTCTTTTCCGACAAAGGTTGGTACAGAACGTCTGAACAACTCTTCTGTAATTCTCTTGATTGATGGTTACTGCATTCTCATCCTCATCTTCGAACCAAAATGGTCCAATAATTCCTCTGTAGCTTAAAGCACACCATGCAGTGACCTTCGAACTGTGAAGAGGTTTTTGGGTAATGAAATCAGCAGGCATTTTTATTCCCCAGAAGCGATAGTTGTGTTTACTGACAATGCCATTAAGGTGGAAATGTGCCTCGTCACTGAACCACACATCCTTTATCCATTCTTGATCTCCTTCCATCATCTCATTAAACCATTCACCCATTTCCATTCTTCTTTCCATGTCAAAATCTGTCAATTTGTGTGTTATCTGTACCTGATAAGGATATAGATTCAGATCCATTCGCAAGATTCTATGGATAGAGTTTCTTGTTACTGTAAGCTCCTGAGAACGTCTGCGAATTGACTTTTTGGGACTTTGAACCACAGAGTTTCTGACTGCGTTGACATTGCTTGCCGACCTGCCAGTTCTTTGTCTGCCTGATCTTGTTTTATTCAGATTCTGTACAGTCCCATGTTCTCTAAATTTTTCCACTTGGTATTGAATCATACGGCGACTTGGTTTCGCTCTTGTTTCAAAATGAGCTGCAAACCGTCTTTGAGTCTTCACATAGGACTTAGTTTCAATGTACCACTCCACAATTTTTGTCCTTTGCTCATATGTGTACACCATCTTGGCCAAAATATTAAAATATTGGTGTCAAACAAATCTCCTATACTTAGCTAGTCACACCTGAAAAGATGAAAATGTTAGAGTAAAGAATAATAAGCACAGACCAAAACAAAAGTGTTACATTTTTTTTGGGACACCCTGTACAGACTTTCAATTGAAAATTGCCTATCAATCCTTGCTTGGATTTGAATTTTCAGTTAAATCATGTGAAAGGCCAAGTGCAGGAAATGATCTGTGGTTTCCTGGTCATCATTTCATTGCAAAGAATAATCCTGGTTCTAAGCTAGATTGCAAAGTGTGCATGAAAAAACAAACTTCTTATCATTGTAAAACTTATGTACCAAATGTGCTGTTGTGTAGTTCCATGTTTTGAAATCTATCACACTCATGCAACTACATTTGCTTTTTTGATAAAAATCATTGTTAAAAATCCATTTATGTACTAGATTTATGTTATACTATCTGTGGACTGTGTTTTTTTTTATATTGAATATAATTATTATATTTGTGCATTAAAAGTTTGAAGAATTATATTTGTTACAAAAATCATCAAAATTGTTTTATTTTCCACCAAATTATGGTGCTTTTTCCAAAAATCATGAAAAACTAGAAAAAATATTATGTCAAAAAGAAGGTTAGACTGTTTGCTATAAACTTTTCTTTTACAGTGAAGTGACTCAACAACTTAAGAGTTACTTCAGATTGAAAACAAGGCTTTGTTTCTGACTAATTAGCTGATTGCAAACTTGGTCTGTGAGAGTATTGCTTTAATTGGTAACTTGGTCAGATAAGAGTTAAAATGTTGCAGAAAAACCAATTTAGATTACCTGCAGTTTAGAAAAGCAATAATTTCCATGTTATCAATATGTATTTATGCATCACAACAACGACTTTAAAAAAATATCTCTCCAATAAATATGTGTAATTGAAATATTTTCAGTTGAATTACATAATCCTAAAGTAACAGCAATGCTTTCATATTGCATTGAGAATTTTTTTTAAAAACTGCTCAGAAATATTATGTTAAATTATTTATAACAGTTGCTCAAAAAATCACATGAATAAGCAAACTCAATGAGATAAATTTTAACAAATTTTAGTTACAAAAATTTATTAAAAACATTCCTGAGTAACAGAAACTAATACTAGCATTTGGTTGATACGTAATACAACAAAGCCCTAAAAAATTGTTCTTATTGATTTCAGAAGGGCCTAATTATAATAGTATGTTAAGTAAGATTTCACAAAAACTTTTTAGAAAACTAAAAATGTTTTAAATGTTTCAACAAAATTCATAATAACTTTTGGATTATTTTAACAAATGTCATGTGTTAACTGTTAATGAGGGAGAGAAAATATTTATGATTAGACAAGAAGCTGATTATATGCCAATATATTCAAAAAGAATCTTTTTTTTTTGGTCTTTTTAATCAGGAGCTAGTTAATACTGCCAGTTTCATTTTGATCATTTTTTCCATGGATTCATTAAAAAAAACAAGATATTAAAAATCTGATATTCAGCATACAGAGTGCTATTCCACAGTAGACTATAAAAATATAATATTTAATTAAATGTACAAAAAAAGAAAAAAATGACTTAATAATTTAATTGGACATTTCAAATAATCAAATATTTGTTTGCTATTCAAATTGGATCATGAGAATTCAGTACCTGAGCTTTTAGCTTTTTATAGAGATTAAGATAAAAAAATTTTTCTATATTGTGTTTCCTCAGTTATTGTGATAGATGCATTCTGAGACTGGTTCTGAAAAGTGAATTTCCATGAAGTAGGGAAACTGCGTTTATACTTTGGATTTTGACTGCAACCAGCTGCAATATGACTTTTAAACCCTTTCTGTACTATTTTTGGACTTTTACAGCCTTTAAATCCTTTAAAAAAAATTATTAAACAACATTAAAAATAAATCATTTTAACAGATATAAGAATGCTATTCATTGCAGGCAGATGTGGCAGCATGGTGAATCTGCCAGCAGTTGAAAAACGTGATATCCCACAAAATTAAATATTTTTCCAAAAATAATAGCTGGCAAATGCTGCAATTTAGTGAGTCAGCAATAGGCGAACTGCAAAGTAGCAAGGGAACACTGTATTGGTTTACAAGATTGCCATAATTGTCAATCCTGTAAAAATTTTTTTACATTATTTGCAATGGTATGGTGGAATTACCCATAACTCCCTATAAATTGTTTCTTAAATCATTCATTCATCAACCCTAATGTTATGTTTTTTGCTATTTATGAATATGATTGCAGGGCACAAGATAACTATAAACCATCAATAAAATAATCAAGGACAAGGACTTGAAAAAGAGTACAAACAAACAAATTTAACATTTCCATAGATAATACAATCAAAAATCAAGAGCAAAATTCTTGTTGACCAGCTTTAGTCACTATATTGCATTTTCACTTCCACAATTTTTTTAAAAGTAGTTTGACCAAAACATTATTTTTTGATTGACCAAGTTTTGCATTGGTTCACTTTGTCAGACAAAAAAATCATCAAATGAGTTATATTTATCTTAAAGTTTTATAAATGGTTCACAGCAATTTTTTAAAAGTCTAACCAAACATCAAGACTTTATACTAAAGCTAATAGTATATAAGTTTAGCAAATTTTTTTACAAAAATCATTTCAAAAATTCATGAATCATTGCAAAACAACCAAATTAAAGCATAGTCTTATAAAACTTGAAAAAGATAGTAAATAATATGAAACCAAGAACAAGTAATGAAAAGTTAACGCCTACTTACTCATTTAATTCAGTAAAATTTGGAGCAACATAAATATGGTTAAACTCTGTTGAATTGTCAACAATGTCATTGAAATTTAGCTTATCCATGTTGGCTAACTCTGAAAAACTTGTTGGTTTGTAAGCAGCAATCTTTAGTACAACCAACAAAACCACAAAATATATAGGAGATAATATCATCTGCAAAAATTTAAGACTTCAGTTACAAAACAGTAAAAAATATATTTATTTCCAAAAACTATTAAAAAATTCTTTGATTTTGCCAATCAACCTTCATGTCTCACAATTTCCATGTCTTCGACCAAAAGATTGTTGAAGAATTTGTTGTGATTAAAAAATTTTTTTTCTATGATATGTGCTAATGAAAAAGCATTTCTAAAATAACAAAACACAAACAAGAATCAAGAAAAATTTGTGTTGGCAGCATGGTTGAGTGGTGTGTTGGCAGCATTGTCAAGTGGTTAAAGCACCATGATTGTGATCAACATGGTCACAGATCAAAACCTACTGGTTCCATTCTGTTGTGTCCTTGAAAAAGACACTTAATGACATTTTCCTGCCTAGCAATATTTGCAAGTAGTTAAAAATTTTGGTCATATCTCTATAAAAACTAAAAAACCAAAAAAATTTCAACTGGACAGCAATATCTATGCATTTGCAAAAGCAGGTCAAAATAATTGCTTGCATTTAGTATAATGCCTCCATCACTTTTCTGCAAGTTAAGAATATAAATATAGAGATAGAATGAAATGAAATGAATTGTTAAAAAATATGATGATTAGATTTAAATCTCTACCAAGGAAAAAGCAACATGTGGCATACAAAATATTTTCAATTGCAAGCAAGCTTTTTTAAAATAAATTTATTATAAAAAAAAGACAATTTTTTAGATATTACTTCATTGACGCTCATATGCTAGAGCAAACAATATCAGAGCTACAAACAATAGAGCAAACGTAGTAATCGTGCGAAATACAATTGGTTGCTTTATTCATGTATAGATATTTTTAGAATTTATAAGCTTTTAACCATTCAATTTGAATCAGTTTTTTAACCCAGCCTTTTTTATTTCGCTCCAATTTTTCCTCACTTTATTTACCATTCACTCTATTATTTTTGCTCAAACTTTTTTCGCTTCAGAGATGGGCACCCACCTCATTTATGCCAAAGGTTTCAAATTTTGAAAATTTTTGCTACATTTTATAAATTCATGCATTTATTGGGTAAATCTTGTCTCTTGTTGGGCATACTTTTCTCCATTCTTTGCTGGCATCAGTCTGATGTACATACAAATGTGTTTGTATTTGTTTTTATGTTTATAGAAAAAAATCCATTCTATTTTCAAGCTTTAGTGGTGTAGATGTGGTACCAAACAGTGTCTTACTGATTGTGAGACTGTTTAAAATACTTAACATAAAGACCAGTGTCAGTACATTTTTCTAACCTCATCATTGTTTTTGCATGGCAAAGTGCACTGTGAGTCTGCTTCTATTGTGAAACAGCCCAGCAGACAAAACAGTAAAAATGGTCATGCAAATTTGGTCTTGTACAGCTTGGTAAAGTAGAATCATCTGTACAAAGTCAAGTACATCTTTAACACATACCTGTTGCAACAAAATCAAGTCAAGTACATCTTTAACACATATTTAACCATTAAGTTTTCCTAAAAATCCTTATTACCACTACATATTTTTGTGCAATGAAGAAGCATTGTTTACTGCTATATGTATAACACATATATCAAATCAAGCATACCTATAAGTGTCATTTCATTCATCTGAGCATTAGCAGGTTTTGAAGAAGTTTTGTCACTAGTCAAGTCAGTATTAAGCCAGCTTTGCTTTGGCTTTTCGCCTTTCTTTTTTGATTTTATTTTTGCTGGTTTATCTTCCTTTTCTGTGGTCTTTTTATGATCAAGCTTAGCAGATGTTAGCAACATACTCTTCATTAAATTATTTATTGTTTCTAAACTGTTTTCATCACAAAGTCTTCATTTGTGGCATTGCCAGCATCAATGATGAAAACATAGTGGTAATTTTAATTTAACATCTTCATCTGTATGTGACAAAGCATTATTCTCAAGCAAAATTGACTCAAAAATGTAGCTCTTTTTCCTTTTTTATTTACATAGAACTTTTTCATTTAAAAGTTTTAAAAAATATTCTAAGCATTACATCAATACAATATAGAAATCTCAACAATTTTTTAACTAAATCTATTTCTGCTGACTCTTCCTATTTTTAAAGTGAATATTACTCTGCCTATATGACAGTGATTATTAAGCTATTACCAATGGCTCTGGTGGGAATAACAAAGACACAATACCTACTAACATGTTTATTACAACTTACAAATTTGCCTTGCCTCTAGAAAAAACCAAAAATCAACTTCAGTATGTTGCACTACTATCACACTGTTACCAAAGTTACAATGCAGAATGTTCTTATTAAACTATATAAAGTAATAGCCCAATCTAAGAATAGCCTAGACCAATTACATAAACTAACACTTTTCTGCTATTTCACTGCTGCTTGTGCCTGACATCCAATATGTAAGGAACAAAAACTTCAAACAAAATAGCTGAAGCCCTTGAAATTGCAGTGGTTGGAAATATTGCTTCTGATAAGTTAGATGCATAGTTATTTCAATAAAAACATAGCCATTGGAATATATCCAGTTTAGCAAACAATAACAAGTCATTGTGTCAAAGCACTCTCAACAAAATATAAAATTAAAAAATTATATATAAAACAAAATATAAAAAAGACAGTGTCCCAAATAATGACTTGTGCATAGTCACTCCAATAAACCACTTACCCATACTTTCAGGGATCCAACCAGCTGAGCTTTGCTGACAAAAGTAATGCTCTTTTTGGCTTACCATAGATCCATGCAGCATGGTCTTTTATGTGGGTCCTCAGATGCTTACCAAGAGAGACTAAGTCTATTTGTGCCAACTGCATGGAGACTTTTAAACAACCTTGCCATACAAGACATCTGAGCATCTCAGTGGATAAATTATAGATAAAACATGGAGTACCATGAGAATATCTGTAGGCTCCATCTTTCATACCCATAGCCAATACCAGGCATGCTGGAACAAGTTTGCTTTGAACAACTTGGGTTAAGCTTAATTGCCTGTGGACTGGTGTTGGGGGATTCCATTTGTCCATGCACAAATGGGCTCTAGCAACTTCATTAAATTGAGATTGCAGCACCCCTAAACAAACTGCAGACCACATCCTAATAACGTGCCCCATACATCAGGTACCACATGGAGCACAAGGTCTGATGGTTTTGAATGATGAAACCTAATGATGGCTCAACACCATCACTGCCAGTATCTGATCTGGGTAGTACAGCAACCTGGGGTAGTAATAGGATAAACTTTTTTCCCAGTCCTATTTGTGTTTGAACGGAGTGGATACCCTACCAAACAACAATTAAAACAAAACAAACATTTTCAGTTAACTTAAGCCTTCATCAGGTTTTGTAATAGATAATCTTGCATGACTTGAGTTTAATTTAAGGCTAGAGGTCCAGTTTCTTTTAAATCTAATGTACAATTTTCTTTAAATCTAATGTACAGTACTTGACACCAAACTTCCTAAAATCTAAGATCTGGTACCAGATGCTAAATGTTTTTAAATTAAAGGTTTAGTAATGGCATTTTTGACCCAAATGTCAAAATATCATTTATTTGCAGTGTCTTGTGGATTTAGTGTGGCAGAACAAGTACAGCATTGGTGAAAAGATCACAGTATTTAAGTTTTACTTCCTGTTAAAACATCTGTTTTTTTAAGTTACAACTACTAAAAAATACTTGCAGATTTTATAATTAAATAAATAAAATTAAGCTTAGAACTGAAAATTAGATAAGGTTATAGAAATTCAAGCTGAATTTACCTTAAATTGCTTTGGCTTACATGTAAAATATATATAGAAGACTCGCATTAAATTTTAAACTCTTCAATAGATTGCTATCTTAGCATGGTGGAGAAGTTTGTGCTTTTATGATCCTAAGAGCAACACCATCTGAGTTTTCAACTCCCCTCAGGGCTACCCATCACAGAAAGGTTAAAGGTGAGAAACAGACCAAAAGCAATCTAACAAATGTGCCAAATTGAATAGTCCAAATGATAATATTCATACTGCATCAGGTGTCGCGCAGGGTAAAAAGGTCTGTGTTTGGGCTTTAGGCAGAAGGGTCCATTCAAAAAGTTACATACTCTCTCATGTGCTGATCATAACTGGAAAACCATCAATGCATTAGCTAAGCGTTTGGGGAGGCAAATAGAGGCAGGGTACAAATATTTTATGTAGAGACATGTTGTGAGAAACAGACCAAAAGCAATCTAACAAATGTGCCAAATTGAATAGTCCAAATGACAATATTCATATTGCATCAGGTGTCATGCAGGGTAAAAAGGTCTGCATTTGAGCTTTGGGCAGAAGGATCCACTCAAAAAGTTACACACTTCCCCACATGTTGATCATGACTGGAAAACCATCAATGCATTCACTAAGTGTTTGGGGAGGCAAATAGAGGCAGGGTACAATATCTGTACTTGAGTTGATCCCAAACATTGGGATCTTCACCAAAAGCAATCTAACAAATGTGCCAAATTGAATAGTCCAAATGACAATATCCATACTGCATTGGGCATTGTGCAGGATTAAAAGGTCTGTGTTTGGGCTTTAGGTAGAGGGGTCCATTTGAAAAGTAAGCTGCACTCTCCCCCACAAGCTGACTGTAATTGAAAACCCATCAATGCATTCACTACATGTTTGGGGAGGCAAATGGAGGCAGCACACAGTACCTGTACAAACATCAGGATCTTTGCATGGGCAATTGGAACGTAACTTCACTCAATGAAAAAGAACAGGAATTGGTTTGGAAGGCAGAGCAGTATTATCTTGATATTGTTGAAGTTTCCTTTACCAAGTGTTATGGCTCTGATACTGTTGAGTTAAATGAAAACTGGACTCAGGTTTAGATGCAACCATGTCTGCTCAGGCAGGAGTGGGCACTCAAGTAAACCCTTGCCTGGCTCAGTGTGTCACTGATTGGATCCCACTCAGAGGAAGAGTTTGTATCCTTAAACTTAGGCTGCAGGACCAGTCACTGTGCATTTTGCATGTGTACACACCAAACGCTGAAGCATAGTACTAGCCTTTTGTAGATGAAGTAGGTGTTGCTTTACAGAAAGTAACATCAGCAGAATCAATTTCTTACTGGGTGATTTCAATGCGCATGTGGGTACTGACGACAAGACATGCAAGGGTGTTATCAGAAGATAACAAGACTCTCACATTAACAGAAACAGAAGGTGTTTGCTACAGTTCTGTGCCACCAATGGACTTTGCATAATGAATATTTCTTTTCGGCACAAGGGATTCATAAGTACACCTGGTACAGATATTTGGGGGTCAGCTTTTTATCATTGATTTCTGTATTGTCTCCGCAGACTTGCTTTCTTCTATGGTTGATGTTTGTGTTAAAAGAGCTGAACTGTCTACCAACCATCATCTAGTTGTTTGCATTCTAGGAGGCCTAAACCATCTAAGAAACAAGGAAACGATTCAGAGCACAAAGAGCATACAGAATAAAGTAGAGTTACTAGCTGACAAAAAGGTGAGACATACTTTTGCAAGCAAAGTTGCTTCCCTGTTCAAAAAACACCCTGACTATACTGAAGATGTTGAGAGTAAATGGGATTTCTTTAAATCAGCAGTTATTACATCTACAGCTGCTAGTTGTGGTTGCAAACATGTAGGAGGTCAAATGGGTAGTGAGAAAAGAACTGGTTGGTGGAATCAAGAAGTTAAAGAAGCTATTCGGGCAAAGAAAACTGTGTTTAGAGCTTGGTTAACAAACAAGTTACCTGAGCAGCTTCAATTGTGATACTCCCCAGCATGTAAAACTGCCACCATTATTGTCACACAGTCTAGAGAAAAGTCATGGGAAGAATTTCGAAAAAAGTTAGATACAGACTATACAGATCAGCAAAAAAAAATATTTCGGCAAACCATAAATTGTTTGAATGACAAACAAACACTAGTTGCCGCCTTCATCAAGGATACTAATGGTGTGCTTCTGAAGCATCAAAAGGGCATCCTAAATCATTGGAGAGAACATTTTTGTGAGCTCTTAAATCCAGTAACAGTCCAACATTTGAAAACATCTGAGGAAAAACTGGTGAAAAAATTTATCTAACCAAAGCAAAGGTGAGCATAGAAATCAAATTTTTGAAAGCTGGCAAAGCCCCTGGTGAAGATGACATTTGACCTGAAATATTAAAAGCCATGAAAACAATTTTGGGGTTCATTGGCTGACTTGTGTGTGCCAAGTAACTTGGAAAACTGGTGAGGTACCGAAGCAATGGCAGATCAGTGTGTTGATACTATTCACAAAAAAGAAGACAAAAAGAAATGCACTAACAACAGGGGGCATTTCTTTATTAAATCTTCCTTGAAAAGGTTTATACAAAGTGCCTTGAAAAAAAAGCTGTGAAATAGTCAAACCTCAATTTAAGATGCCCAATGTAACTTTCATTCTGGCAATCCACTATGAACCAGATCTTTTCCCTTTAGCAAGTTTTTGAGAAATCATGGAAATATGCCAAAGAGGTGTTTACATACTTTGTAAATCTTGAAAAAGCATATGAATGTATCTTAAGAGACAACCTGTGGGCAGTACTGCTAGAGCAGAAATGGCAAACATTTTTAAAAGATGGGTCAAAAAATGACAGTTTTATCAAAGTTACCATAAAGTGGGACATTTGTAAAATGAGTGAAAAACCTCTAATTTCGGCCAATATTCATGGTGAAGACTAAAAAAAGGTCTTCACTTTCCATCAGAGTCCAATCTGTCCTAAATTGATGTTGCAGGCTAAAAAATTTGTCATTGCAACTATTTATTCAGTTTCCACCCAGTTGCTTGTGCTCCCCTGAAAAACCTTTCACGCCCCCAGTTTATGAACCTAGGCTAAGACAATAATTGTAACATTGCTGTACAATTAAAAAAAAGATTAAGCAGTCATATTGCCAGGAATTTTGGAACATCAGATGAGTCAATGAATTTCAACTGATGGGTCAGTGGTTTGCCATCCCTGTGCTAGAGTATGACATGAGAGGTCAGCTATTAGCTGCTAGCAAATCATTGTATAAACACAAAACAGTCAGAAGTCTCTGTTCATGTCAATGGCATGAAAACAAAACCTTTTACTGTCAGTGTTGGACTACAACAGGGCTGTGTTCTTTCTCCTCTTCTGTTCATTATATACATGGACAAGATAGACGAAGACAGCTCCTCCAGTAGTGACATCACATTTGGGGAGTGTAATGTTTAGTGCCTGCTGTTTTCAGATGACCTTACATTGTTAAGCTCAAACAAAAGTGATTTCCAATATGCACTTAATCGGTTTTCTGACACATGCTTGGATGCTGAGATAAAAATTAGCATGGCTAAAACTGAGATTTTGTGTTTGTCAAGGCCCCTGTCCAGTGTTTCTTCCAAACAAATGAAGTAACTCTTAAGCACACAGCAAAGTTTAAGCATCTTGGAGTCACATTCTCAAGTGATGATAGATAGGATAACGAACTGGACACAAGTATTGGAAACAGTAATATGCCAGCTTTATCAATTAGTTGCACTGAAATGAGAGCTATGTACAAAAGCAAAGCTTTCTGTTTTCAGATCAGTTTTTGTTGCTATCCTCACCTATGGTCATGAGTGTAGGGTAATGACTAAAAGAATGAGATCTTGAGTACAGGCAATTGAAATGGGTTTTTTGCAAAAAATCAGAGGTTTATCCCTACTTGACAAGGTCAAAAGCACTGAAATTTGTCAATCTCTCAACATCAAACTGCTGCTACTCCACATAGACAATTGCAATGGTATGGCCATGTGACATGAATGTACCATGAGCAAACAGCAAAGCAACTACGGATGCTCTTCCGAGTGGCAAAAGGCCTAGAGGATGACCTAGAACTTGTTGGCAGAATTATGTTAAAGACCTGGCCTGATCATGTCTTGAAATTCCACCAACAAAATTTCTGCTAGTTGCTGGAGATCAGAATGCTTGGAGATCCCAACCCAAGCTGCTGCCCCTGCAATTCGAAAAGGACAAGTGGGCAAAGAGAAATACACTGAAATAATTCAACGTTTCTCTGAAAATGATGATGATGATGATGATTTAATAAGTTTGTGTATGCTAATCTACACTTCAGTCAATTAGTCTAAGGCTTTTTACCTTAACTCAATTTTAACCATGCCTAAATTTATAGTCCTAGTCTTGATTTTGATTAAGATGTGGTAAAAGCTAAGTGTTAGAATAAAATTAAGAGAGGGTTAGAGCTTTACATTAAGCTAAAAATGACTTGAACTTATAAATTACTGTGGTTAAAGCAAAGCTTGGGTAAAAATGACTTAGGCTGAGTTGGTTTAAGTGTAGAACAGCATATAAAAATTTGATAAATTTGATTCAAAGCTTAATGGGAGTCCAATATAATTTACACTTAGGCTAATGCAATTTTAACCTAAATTCTAGCTATAAGTTCTTTTAACTTATCTAATTTCTGGAGCTAAGCCATATATTAAATGCAAAGTATTTGATATATAGTATAACTTAGAAAGAAAACTGAGATGTTTCAACGGGTAATTAAAACTAAATATTGCAATCCATTTACCAAAACCTTACTTGTTATACCACACTGATCCACAATGCACTATGTAAAAAATGATAACATGACAATCAATTTCAAAAAAGCCATTGCCAAACCTTTATTAGCATCTGAAGCAGAACCTTATGTTTTAAAAAGTTCTGGTACCAGACCTTGGATTTTCAAAAAATTAGATTCCAGTACAAAACCTTATTTTTTTAAATCTATCTCTATATTTATCATCCTTACTTGCAAGAAAGCAACAGAGGGTGCTAATACATAAGGTAAGCAATTACTTTGACTTGCTACCTGAGATGCCAAAATATTGCTGTCTGCTTGAAATTTAATAGAAATATGACAGAAATTAAGAACTGCTTGCCAAGACCACCAAGCAGGGAAAAGTGCAGTAAAGTGTCTTCCCAAGGACACAAGGACACAAGAGAATGGCACAAGTAAGTTTTGAACCAAGACCATGTTGATCACAATCCTGGCACTCTAACCACACGATGTTGCTGCCAATTTTTACTGCCTTAATTTAAACAGAGATATAAATATTATAAATGCTGACTAAATAATTTAAATCTTTCAAGAAGCAACCAGGAGCAATTTTTGTCAGTGAAACTAACCCTGAATCCCTTGTTTGGTTACTATTACTTCTTTAAAAGTTCTTTTTTTTGGTTACTTTTTTATTCTTTTCTGGTGCTGTAGGGTTGATTTCCAGGTAATTTTACCAACAAAAAACAGTTATGGTCATTTCTTGAAAAGACCTAGTAATTTTATAAGGAATATAACTTTGATAGATTTTCTCCACACTATTATGATTACACAGTTCACACATTGGCAGTAAATTAAAGTACATGATAGACAAATAAAAAATGAGCAGATTTTTAAAAATGTGTTTAGTAAAAACAATGTTCCATTAAGTTTAACTTTTTTAAATAAAATTTTGTGTATTCTTGTGTAAAAATTTTGATTTACTATCTTTGCGCAATATCAACAAATTATTTAAATTAAACTTAATGTTCAAACAAAAATGGGATGATAAAATATGATTGTTTTATCACAAAAGACCAAGAACATCTCAATTTTAAAGGTATTCAAACGAGTGCAACTGTCTTAAACCTAAGCCTCACATAAAAATATAATTAATGCTTAAATAAAGAACACAAGAAAATTAACTTGTTTTTTGTTGGGTAATTTTTAAAAAATATTTTTTCAATGTAACAAGGTTCCATTGAAAATATATAAAAAATTTGCTTCTTCTTCATCATTTGCCAAGCTTAGTTGATAAAATTTTGAATTTTAGGAAATATCCAAAATCTGAATTGTTGGTAACAGTAAAGAAGTCTTAAAAATTTATAGTATTGGCTTTATAATCTACTTAATAGATAAAAACCACTACAACTTATATCTAAATTAACATGTATAATTGGCAATATCACCAATGTTTTTCACCTTATATAATTGCAAATAAATTTATCATGTTCAAAAAATTCCTGACTTAGATTTCAATCAATCAAAAAAGTTTATTTAGCACACATATATATACGACAGTGCTAAAAAAACAAGGATCAAGCTTTGTGCATTGCAACAAGCTGCACACAAGACACAAACACTCAACACATACACAATGAAACCAAGGTCCTACCACTGGACACTCATCTCAAACTTTATGCTACTCAACTTAAACAACTGACTCAAAAAAAACCACACTCTTCATATGATCTTAATGCATACATATATCCATCTGAAGCATGAAAGCTACAATCTTTTATAAACATGAGCACACTAGAATCATCATCTAAGAAACAGATTTAACATCTGAGGAATGTAGACAAAACTTCAAAACATATTGACGCTGTTGCCCATCACCTAATAATACCTCAGTTCTAGAAAAAAAAACAAAATTACAAACACCACACCCTATGACATACACTCATCAGAACAAACATTACCACGTCATTATTCGTATAAAACTGGCACAGCTCAGAGTTAACAAAGCACTACTCTTGCAAAGTTACCTATATACAGTGAACCCTGATATTTACATTTGTTGGCAGCATGGCCAAGTGGTTAAAGCACTGTGCTTATGACCAACATGGTCTCAATTCAAAACCCACTCTCACCAATCTGTTATGTTCTTGGGAAAGACACTTTACAGCACTTTACCCCACTTGGTAGTCTTGGCAAGCAGTTCTAAATTTCAATTATATCTCTATTAAATTACAAGTTGACAGCAATATCTTGGCATTTTGGGTAGCAGGTTGGGGTTATTGCTTACCCTATATATTAGTGCCTATGTTGCTTTCCTGTGAGTCAGGAGGATAAATATGGAGACAAAATAAATAATAAATATATGTCACAATGCCCACTATGCTTGATACAAACACATGACTTTAATCATCTTTCTAACTATAGTCATGTACCAACCAGGGCTAGGGAGTAGGAGTAGAAGTAAGACGAGTTGAAGTTTTTCCAAGGAGTAAGAGTAACAAAAAATATTTATTACCCCTTGCTCCTCTCCTGCATTATTGGTTTGCCATAGTGTCTGGAATTTTTAAAACATTGTAATTAAAAAATAGAGATTAATTCCAAGTGAAAACCTTTTTTTTGTTTCTTTTTATCACAAAACTCCATGATTTTTTTACAAAGCTGGAAAAATTTGAGACTGATTTCAAGTGAAGATTTTTTTGTTGTTTTTTTAGAGAACTCCATGATTTTTTCATGAAAGTGGAAAAATTTTAGACTGATTCCAAGTGAAAACCTTTTTTTTTAGAGAGAACACTATAATTTTTTCACAAATATTGAAAAATCTGTGATTAATTCTAAGTGGAGAAACTTAAAAAAAACTTATTTGGTGTAAGAGTAAGATTAAAAAAAAACATTTTACTCTGGAGTAAGATTAAAAATCATCACTACTCCCCTGCCCTGGTACCAACACAACACCACAAGCCAGTTTCAAAAAGCAGTTAAAAGCAGCAGAGGTAATCCAAGAGTGGGAATATAGATTAGCTTCTTTGGGGGGTTAAGGGATGGCTTTTCTGATTCTCATTCAACAATCATTATGGCTTATAGCAATAGCTATATAAATAAGAACTTCAGAAATCATGGTCATGATAAAGCAACATGTATGCAAGACAATGTTAGCACTGTACCACAGTAAGCTATTCTTCAGAATGTTTTGATAACCAGCTATCTTTCAGACTGTTAAAATGTGGCAATAAGCACATCATAGCAATTACGTAACAGTTACAGTTGATTATTTTTTTAGTGTTATGTCTTGGCAATTTTATTGATATCACAGTTTCAAGGATACAGTGATATTGTTCATGAAATAATCAAATAACAATCAATTTTTTAAAATTTTACTAACCTGAGCTGTTTGGCCTTTTTTGCGAATTGTTAACAAATAATTTCGAAAAATTAAAGTCTTGATTTGCTTTAAAGTTAGTGACACCATTGTTGTAATGATGACACAACAAAGTTACACAAAAATAAGCAATATGCAGATAAGTTAACTACAAAAGCAAACCTGAAAAAAAACGGTTCTAGAAGTCACCATAAGCAATTTTTTTTGTGAAACTAATTTGGAACACCTCTTTTAGCACCAGGGTGGAATAAAAAAGAAAACAAAAGAAAAAAAATGTCAAAAAAAGTGATAGCAACTGCAAGGGCATTGGGGTTACTTTCATGAACAAACAAAAATTGCTAATGATTACAGTAACTTCTTTAACCATGTTTAAGCATAGAAACCACATTTGAGTCTTTTCAAGAAGTCACCATAAGTGATTTTTTTGGTGAAACTAACCTAGAATCCCCCTTACATTACCAGGTTAGAATAAAAAATAAACCAAGAGGAAAAGGATTGCTTCAACAAGCGATAGTAACCACAAAAAGATCTGGGTTAGTTTCACAAACAAATATTGCTTACAGTGACTTTTGGAGACCCCTTACAGTATAGTGTAGTTAGTTCACACACCTAAAGTGAAAGATTACCAAAGTATATTGATTTAATGGTCAAGACACATCACACAATAAAACCGAGACATAAAAATCAATGAATCAATGCAATATTTTAGGTTTTCTTTATTTCATTATGACATTCATACATAATAAACAGGTCTCATTGGTTTCAATGACAAATAGACATTAAGGCACATTCATACACAATGAAACCAATAAAACAATAGTAAAAGTTAAATTTCTCGCCTACATAATGACTAATATCTCACCCCCTTACAGTTTCGGAACAAAGTTGAAATTTGGTGTGTAAGTTCCTTAAAAAAACTTCTTTAACACATTAAAAAACTGTTTTTAAGAACAGTGTTTTACGGGGCTTTTTTTACCACAAAATGGTGCAATTTTAGCAATTTTATGGCTGGTCCATACTTTGAAGTGATGTAATTTTTTTCTAAGCTGTGGTTTTTCTTTATATTTGGTGAAGTTATAGTCCAGTTGATAGAAAGTACCCATGTTAAAAATTGGAGCAGTGTTATGCTTTGTATGGCAGCTACAGCTTTTTAAAAATGGCCAAAAATTTGTTTTGGGGTCAAAATGTGGACATTTTGGGACTCAATATTTTCATTATGTTATAAGCTAATATCATTTTGACACTTGATCCATTTAATATATCAGAAAGTTAATTAATATACCAAAAATTAGTTTCCACAATTTTTATAATTGGAGAAATGCTTGTTTGAAAATGGCTGAAAATGACTGATCACTAATCACTGGAATGGGGTACCGAATTTCCATAAGTCATATTTCATAAAATACAACAGATATTGAGCTAAAATTTTCAGTTTTCTGGTTAATTATGATATACAACATTTTGACAAATTTTGAGCAAATTTGGAGGGGGTCAAGCTGAAACATTTCTGAATTTCTGGACGTTTGACACAGAATGACCCAATAAAAAAATTTGGTTCACATTGAATGAAACAATGCAACATTTTGTTTCAATAAATGAATTTAATTAAAAAAAAAAATTAACAGGAATGTACATTAATTAAACATTTTATCTACATGCCAAGCGCTTTTGCATCAAAAAAATTTGAGAAAAAAATTTATAAACTGGTCACTTTTTAAAAAATTTTTTTAAATTTTGACACAGTAAGAACAGACATTCACTATAAGTCCATTAAAGAATTTTAGAGTCTCTTCAAGAAGTCACAGAAATTTTCGTTCGTGGAACTAACCCAGATGCCCTTCCGGTTATTATTGCTTCTGGAGAGATATCAGTATTTTTCTCATGATTTTTTCTTTATTTCACCCTGGTGCTAAAACGGGGATTCCATGTTAGTTTTACCAAAATCAAATTGCTTACGGTGACCTCTTAAAAAGACCTTAATTTACAGGATGTTATAAGCTTGTTAATAAGACCAGAAAGTATGAGCAGAAAAAGAGGGAAGCGAGTGTAGAAGCAGCGAGAAGCGTGGATAGGAAGACGCTCACTCATAAGGGTGGGTACCTTAAATATTGGAGCAATGACTGGAAGGGGAAGAGAGCTGGCAGATATGATGGAGCGAAGGAATGTAAACATATTGTGTCTACAGGAAACAAAGTGGAAAGGGAGTAAAGCAAGGAACATTGAGGGTGGATGCAAACTATTTTACAACCGAGCTGATAAAAGAAAAAATGGGATATAAATAGTGGTGAGGGAGGAGCTGGCTGAAAGTGTCCTGGAGGTAAAGAGGGTGTCAGGCAGACTAATGGCCACGAAACTGGAAGTAAAAGGGTCCATCCTAAATATAGCAAGTGCGTATGCTACACAGGTTAACAACAGCATGGAGGAGAAAAATGATTTTTGGGAAGACCTGGATGGGTTGATAAAAAGTATATCAAAAGAGGAAAGGATAGTTTTTGGTGCAGACCTAAATGGACATGTGATCGAAGGAAACATAGGGATGAGGAAATAATGGGGAGATATGGGGCTGGAACAAGAAATAAGAAAGGATCAATGGTTGTGGATTTTGGGAAAAGGATGGATTTGGCGATTCTCAATACTTATTTCAAGAAAAAAGATGAACACAGGGTGACGTATAAGAGTAGAGGAAAAAGTACCCAAGTAGATTATGTGATGTGCAGAAGGAGGAACTTGAAGGCAATGTGCAATTGTAAGGTAATAGTGAATGAGTGTGTTGCAAAGCAGCACCGTATGGTGGTATGCAAAATGGTTCTTATGGTGAAAAAGTAAAAAGCAGAGAAAGTAAAGCCAAAGATACGATGGTGGAAACTGAAGGAGACAAGTTGTCAAGAAGCGTTTTGACAAGATGTGACCAGGATTCTGGGGGCAAGAATAGATTACCTAATGAGTGGGACAAAACAGCAGAAATGCTAAGAAAAACAGCTGAAACTGTACTGGGAGTGACATTTGGGAAACGAAAAGGAGACAAGGAGACATGGTGGTGGAATGAGGAAGTTCAGGAGAGCATAAAAGAAAAGAAAGAGGCAAACAAAACATGGGACAAAATAAGAGATGAAAATACTAAAAAGATATACAAAGAAAACAAGAGCAAGGCAAAGAAGGCAGTTGCGATGGCAAAGGGACGTGCGTATAAAGATTTGTATGAAAGTTTAGAAACAAAAGAAGGTGAAAAGAAGTTGTACAGATTGTCTAGGCAGAGAGCAGAGCAGGGAACGATGTACAGCACGTGAGGGTTATAAAGGATGAAAACGGTAATGTTATGGTAAATTCGGAAGCAGTGTAAAGAGATGGAAGGAGTACTTTAAGAAATTGATGAAGGAGGAAAATGACGGAGACCCTAGGACAGAGGAAGCAGAAGTGGTTAATGAAGAGGTAAAATGTGTCTGTAGAGAAGAAGTAAAAAACGCACTAAGAAGGATGAAAAAGGTAAAGCGGATGGGCCAGATGAGTTGCCACTAGAAGTTTGGAAGTGCATAGGAGAGATGGGGATAGAGTTTTTGACCATACTGTTCAACAGACTATTAATGGGTTAACGGATGCCAGAAGAATGGAGAAGGAGTGTGCTTATCCCAATCTATAAAAATAAAGAGGACGCACAGTGCTGTGGAAACTACAGAGGAATAAAGCTAATAAGCCACACAATAAAGGTATGGGAAAGAATTATTGAAACCAGGTTAAGAGATAGAGTAGAGATCGGCAAACCGCAATATGCATTTATGCCAGGAAAGGGAATCAGTGATGCCATGTTTGCTCTAAGAGTGTTAATGGAAAAGTACAGAGAAGGTCAAAGAGAGCTACATTGTGTATTCGTGGACCTAGAGAAAGCTTACGACAGGGTACCGTCGGAAGAGCTGTGGTACTGTATGAGAAAATCAGGAATAGTGGAAAAGTAGGTACAACTAGTACAGGATATGTATGAAGGAAGCGAAACAGTGGTGAGACGTGCAGTAGGAACTACAGAAAGTTTCAAGGTTAAGGTTGACTGCACCAGAGATCAGCGTTAAGTCCATTCCTGTTTGCAGTGATAATGGACAGGCTAACGAATGAAGTAAGGATAGAACCAACATGGACGATGCTGTTTGCTGATGATATTGTGCTTTGTGAAGAGATTAGGAAAGAAGTGGAGCGGAGATTAGAATCCTGGAAGTATACATTGGAAAGAAGAGGGATGAAACTAAGTAGGTCAAAGATCGAATATCTATGGATAATGACGGAAATGACGACGAAAAAGTGAAGATGGATGATACAAAAATGCCAGGAGTAAAGGAATTTAAGTATTTGGGATCAACGTGCAAGAAAGTGGTGATTGTGAGAGAGAGGTAAAGAAGAGAGTACAGGCAGGATGGAATGGACGGAGAAGAGTATCGGGAGTAATCTGTGACAGGAGGTTACCAGCTAGAGTAAAAGGAAAAGTATACAGTTCAGTAGTTAGACCAGCAATGGTGTATGGATTTGAGACAGTGGCAGTTACAAAGAAACAAGTAGGAGAGATGGAAGTCGCAGAGATGAAAATGTTGAAGTTTGCAATGGGAGTGACGAGAAAAGACAAGATTAGAAACGAGCACATCAGGAGTACCGTGTTAAGGTAGAATGGTTAGGAATGAAGATGAGGGAGGGCAGGCTGAGGTCGTATAGACATGTCATGAAGAGAGACCAAGAGTATGTAGGAAGAAAGATGATAGAAATGGAGTTACCGGAAAAGAGGAGAATAGGGAGATCAAAGAGACGACTTTTAGATGTAGTGAAAGAAAATATGGGGGAAGTTGGTGCAAAGGAGACGGATGTTGAAGACAGAAAGATGTGGAGAATGATGATATGCTGTGGCCACCTCTGACTAAAGGGAAAGGCCAAAAGGAGAAGAAGAAGAAGATTATAAGCTTGTTAGGATTAGGAGTTTGGTTTAAACTAACACTAACACAGTATAACCAGAGGTGGGCAGAGCGCAACTTAAAGCGCAAAGCGCAACGCAACTTGCGCAATTGCGGAAGTAGCGTTGCGCTTTAATACTTTTTTGAAAGCGTTGCGCTTTAGTGCGCTGCGCTAACCATAAAAAAATTTAAGTTGCGTTTTATTACGCTTTGCACAGAAAAAAAAGACCACTTGCGTTTAGTGCGCTGCACATCAAGGAATAAACAAATCAATTGTGTTTTATTGCGCTGCGCATTAAAGATTAAACAAATTGATTGCGTTTTGTTGCTCTGCGCTCTTATTTCAGAAAAGCGCAATATTTTTGTTTGTTTTTTAATGTAGGCGACCCATGGCGAGCTTTATTGCAGACATTTCATTTTGCATGTCAGCGAACTGACAACGAAATGCTATTGGTTCGCTAAATTAGTAAAACAAAAATCAATTGGTTTTCTAACTCGGTATACGCTTGTAGCGTTTACTTACTAAACACACTGTCTGACTTCGCAATACATGACCCGTTTCTAACAATGCACTTTTAATAATGAAAACTCGAACAAAGACCGCGCGTACATTAGCGAAAATCATTGTTAGCGTTTTCACGCATGCTTGCGCACTGACGTCTCTCGTCACATGAGTCTTTCGCGCGCGCCAGCTGATTGGTCGCCACATGGCTTCCCCCCAGCGTTGTTGTACGACTCTTGTATACCTGTATACCAGCGATATAGTCTTTGACAATATGTGGCGGTCGTCGAACTGATCGTCCACTGTGTGTAGTTGTGATGCCTGGAGATTTATTAGGGAGCGGCGACGAAGAGGAAGGCGTCGAAATGTCTTTTTCTTGGTTGTTGAGTTGTGGTGGATCTCTTCCTGTGGCCAGGTATGCTGTTTTGAGACGGTCAACTGAAATGTTTTCAGTTCGTCCATTTACGTCGAGGGTGAAAAATTTCTCAGATGTGGAGATAATTCTGTATGGTCCTTCATAAGGTCGTTGCAGGGGTGTCTTGTGTTTATCGATTTGTACATAAACAAAACCTGTATGGCCAAGAGAGGGTGGGTAATGGGATGTAAGAGATGAGTGGTGTGTCGGGGGTGGTGGAAGGGTTTCATGCATCGACTTTTGCAGGTAGCGAAGAAATGTGGTTGAAGGTTGTAAAGAAAGGGGTGGGGTAGGGTCAATGAATTCGCCGGGGATGCGTAGAGTAGATCCGTACACTAATTCGGCGGGAGAACATCCCGGTTCTTCACGCCAAGTTGTTCGTAAACCAAGGAGTGTGAAAGGTAGGTGTTCCATCCAATGTGGAGATGTAGTGCAGGCTTTGAGGAAATCTTTGAGTTGTCGATGCAAGCGTTCTACCATGCCATTAGCTTGTGGATGGTAAGCTGTGGTGTGTTGTTGTTTAATGCCTAACATTTTATTTAAGTTTGACCATAAAGATGAAGTAAATTGTGGACCTCGGTCTGATGTGATATCTGCCGGTACTCCAAACCGGGAGATCCATCCTCGTATGAGAGCATTTGTGCAGGTAGGTGCTTTTGCGTCGGGGAGGGGAATGGCCTCGGGCCATCGGGTAAATCGGTCGATAATGGTGAAGAGGTATGTCATTCCTTCGCTCGGAGGAAGTGGACCGACTAAATCTACGTGGATGCTGTGAAAGCGCCCTGTTGGTTGAGACCTATGAGAGAGTGGGGATCGGATGTGGCGATGCATTTTGGCTGCTTGGCAACTCTGGCATTCTCGGCACCATCTGCGAGTGTCTCGTTTAAGGCCGTGCCATACATAGCGGTCTGCAATTGCCCGTTGAGTGGGGCGTGGTCCGGCGTGAGCTAAAGAGTGTATAGCTTGGAAAACTCCGTAGGTCCATTCCTTTGGAAGCACAGGACGAGGTTTCCCAAGTGACATGTCGCAAAGGAGGGAGACGTCGCCGAATGGTATATCTTGAAGCAAAAGGTTGGTTATTGAGGTTCGATACGCTGCAATTTCTTGTGAAACTGCTTGGTCGTTTGCTAGTTGTCGAAAGTCAATGGGAGGCTCTGTGATAGTGTTGATTCTTGAGAGTGTATCGGCTACCACGTTAAATTTTCCTTTCACATGTCGTATGTCAGAGGTGAACTCGGCTATAAACGACAGGTGCGGGATTGACGGGGCCAGCGGTCAGCATTGTTGGACAATGCGAATGTTAATGGCTTGTGGTCGGTGTACAAGGTAAAGGGCTTGCCTTCTACGAAATGCCGAAAGTGGCGTACAGCCTGGTACGCTGCCAGTAGTTCTCTGTCGAAAGTACTGTATTTCTTTTCTGCAGACGACAATTTTCGGGAAAAGAAAGCGATGGGTACCCAGTAACCATTGTGCAATTGGTCAAGTTGTGCTCCAATGGCCAAGTCAGATGCATCTACAGTTATGCTGGTAGGTGCGTTTGCCTTAGGATGGTGTAGTAAAGTAGCATGTGCCAGCGCTGCCTTGGCGTTTTCGAAGGCCTTCTGACATTCTGTAGTCCACGTAAGTTCTTTGCCTCGGCCAGACGATGCGGCATGCAGAGGCGCAAGCTGCGAGGCGATTGTGGGGAGGAAACGGTGGTAGAAATTTATCATGCCCAAGAAACGTTGAAGAGAAGAACGAGAATCTGGCGTGGGAAAATTGCGGATAACCTCAATGCAGCTCGGGAGAGGTCTAACACCTTCGACTGTGATAAGATGTCCTAAATATTCGAGTTCTTGAACGCCAAAAATACATTTGAATTTTTGAATTATTAATCCGTTTGAGGACAACAGTGTAAAAATCTGTCTAAGGTGATTGTAGTGTTCCACCAGTGATTTACTAGCAACCAAAATATCATCTAGGTAGACGAAAACAAAATCTAAGTGTTGGAAAATGCTGTCCATGAGTCGTTGAAAGGTTTGTGCTGCGTTTTTTAACCCGAAAGGCATCCGAAGAAATTCCCAGAGGCCAAAACTAGTGGCGATTGCGGTCTTGGCAATTGAATCTTCGGCCATAGAAATTTGGTGATAACCCCGAATGAGGTCTATTTTGGAAAAAATCTTTGCTCCAGCCAGTCGTGTGTTGAAATCGTGAATATGGGGCAGTGGATAACGATCGTCGGTGGTAATTTGGTTAAGGCGGCGATAATCGCCGCACGGTCTCCATCGCCCAGAGGGTTTAGGCACCATGTGTAGGGTGGTGGATTAAGGTGAATTGGAACGGCGAATTATGCCTGCTCGCTCTAATTGTTGGAATTCGGCTTGGGCTAGAGCTAGTTTTGGGGCAGTTAAACGCCGAGGTCGTGAATGAACTGGTGGGCCGCTGGTGACAATATGGTGTTCTACACCGTGTTTACTCACCTGGTTTTGTAGACTGGGGGCTAAAATTTGTGGAAATTGTAGCAATAGTTGATTAAAGCGGCTAGGTGCGCCCAAAACTAAACCACAGTGACTGTTCGGTGTGCTCTCTGTATGTGCAGCGAAAATATGGCCGTGATTTAAATCGACAAGTCGGCGTCCGCGTAAGTCGATGGCAATGTTATTGGCCGTAAAAAAATTGGCGCCTAGTATAGGGCGAGCGACGTCGGCTAAGTAAAATTTCTGACGATATCGCTTTCCTTGTCCGAGAATAAAAGTAATAACACGTTGTCCCCATGTGTTGATTTCGGAACCGTTAAGCGCTGTGAGGTTTTCTGTAGGGGTGCGTTTGCGCTTGTCGTTTGGGGAAGCAGGGAAAACGCAAACGTCAGCGCCGGTATCTACTAAGAAAGATGTCCCTGTGGCGCGATCCCACACTGACAAAGTGTTAGTTTTGATTAAGCCGACCGCCGCGGTCATTGGCGGCCAGCTTGCCCGTTTTCCTGCACGGTGATTGACGATGACGTTGCCACTGGGAGTAAGCTTGCAAAGGGGCAGCCGGGTCTGCAGGTACGTGCGTTAGGGCCGAATTTTTTATGGTAGTAGCAGATAATGTGATGAGTGGAGGGATTAGGTTTGGGTTTGTGTTTTGGTTGTAAGTTCTTAAGATGTCTGGGGCTTAACGCCGATACCGAGTTGATAGGGAGTAACTCGTTAGCTTTGATAATACGGTCTGCAGCTAAAGCTAATTCCTGTAGATTTGGAAATTCTTTTGCCGCTAGAATCGCACGAACCTGTGAAGGAAGTTGTGCTAAAAATAATGCTCGCCGAAAGGTGTCGGCATCATTGTTGAGGGACTCGAGATAGCGTAGAAATGCGGCGGGCTTCTTGTCCCCAAGCCCTGAAATATTAATGAGCTTAGCGTCTTTTTGTAGTTGAGATTTACCAAACGCGTTGAGTAAAGCTGTTTTTAAAGCATTATATTTTTCTTGCTCCGGTGGGTTTAGAAGAACTGCTTTAACTTCTGCGGCTGCCCGATTGTCTAATGCTGTAATTATGTAGTCAAATTTAGTTTGATCAATAATTATAGATTTAGATCTAAATTGTGCTTCGGCTCGAAGAAACCAAATCTCCGGGTCGTCTGTCCAAAACTTTGGGAGTTTAACTGCTTGAATCTTAGTCGTTGACAAGGCGTTGTTTGTTAATTTGCTGACTGCTTCAGTTAACTGCGTTAAAATTTCACTGTCTGCTGACATATCAATGTTTAACAAAGTTAATCCAGTAATTTCAGCTTATTTTCTGCTATTAGAAAATTTTGGGCGTATTCGACTTCCGGGGTCACCAATGTAGCGTTTACTTACTAAACACACTGTCTGACTTCGCGATACATGACCCGTTTCTAACAATGCACTTTTAATAATGTAAGCTCGAACAAAGACCGCGCGTACATTAGCGAAAATCATTGTTAGCATTTTCACGCATGCTTGCGCACTGACGTCTCTCGTCACATGAGTCTTTCGCGCGCGCCAGCTGATTGGTCGCCACACGCTCTTGTCTCAAGACCCGACGATGGTCATGAGAATGCACGAGTTATAAGTGACTTAAACCTCACGTGACATCATAAGACCTAATGTGATTTTTTGATATGCAGGCCGAGGTTGAAATCGGCAACTCACTTAAGTCGTTGCCAGTGGACGACAAAGTCATTGTAATTAAGCAAGCTATTGAAGCTTATATAAAGAGTACCTCTGTTTATTAAATGTGAAATAATTTGATTAACGTACGCTCGGCAAATGTAGTAATTTTGGCATAACTTTTGGTTTATTTAGATTAGACAAAGCATCAAATCGATTTTTATGCCTTTTAACGCCTATTGACGAGCTTTTACAAGGCCACCTAGAGAGACAAGGCCTGTTCACGGTTTTGTGACGTTACTCAACGTGGTGCTAACTCGCTCTTCTAAAACAAAGCGAATCGTCGCTTTTGTGCAGCTATCTTTGTTGGCACATGCGCACTTTGGTGTAAGATTGCTTGGCTAGTGGTGTAAGTTACAAAGTATGGTAGCATTTTACAAGTGGCATTTATTAAGTACTGTAGCAAATATACAAAAGAAAAATTTAAAGAAGTTAGGATGTAACTTGTAATTTTTAATTTAAAATGTTATTAGTTATTGTAATTGAACGAAGTTGCTCAGACAATAGTATGCATCTTGAGGACTGAAACAACTAATATTGAGAAACCCTATAGATAATTCTTTATATATATAGAAAAAGGTTTTTTTTCATAACTCCCTAAATTTAAAAGAAATTTTATTCTATATCTTTGCACCTGAAACCATACGTTAACAGGTATGAAATTAAAATTGTTTTCTAGCATCTTTGTTGTTGTATCAATGCAATCTAGTCTTATTCTATTTTTCAGTGATAATTGTTTATATATATATATATATATCTGTGCCTTATATGTGTTGTGTTCCTAACTGCAAAGGGAATTATAGAAATGGTCCTAAAGTGCAAGTATTCAGTTTCCGAAAAATGATGAATTAAAACAGAAATGGCTGCATGCAATTGAAAAATAATTGCTTCCCAGTACTACCAGCAAGGTACGAATGCTTAATACTTAAATACATTGGGATAAAAATGTTATTACTATGGTCTCGTTAGTTTATAACTGGACATTTTGTTTGTATGGTACATGATTATTAGGCTCTATCAGTTTACATTGTTTTACAGTTTTACTCTTACCCCATAAATTTCTAATTGAAGTTAGCATTCAAGTTTGTTAAAAAAAACTTGTAATTGAAATAATGACTACAGTTATGAAGCAAAATGTTGCTTAATTGCTTTGTCAAATTTTTTTTTAATCTGTTGGCTTTGCCAAGAAATTGGCAATGTTGTTACATGAGCATATTATTTTTTTTTTATTTTCATATAGTTGTTTTATATTTAATCAACAACACTAAAAAAAAAACATTTTGATGTTTAAAATATAGAATAGCTGTTGATTATTTTTAAAAACTAAAAAAATAAGTTTTTTACTGATTGCCATTTTAGCTATTAAAAAGTGATATTTAAACAGTTTGTTTATTTATACCATGTTATTTTATTGGCATATTTGCACTGTATTACATTACAGTATGTTTTACTGGACGGTAACTGTATATTCACACTAAATGATATTCACACTATATCAATTCTTAAGGAGATTAAACCATTTTAACTTAGCAGAAAAATAGTATTAATTTTAAAGTTTAAAACTTATTGCATCTGTGTGAAAAAATTCGATTTGAGTAGGAAATGTTTTGAATTAAGTTAGATTGAAGACTAAAAAAATTTGTGATTGTTTAAGTTACTTTGCTTTATGCGTATACTTTTTATTTAACTGAAAATTATCTGCAAGTAATAGTATACATTTACTTTATATAATTACCAAAAATGCCAAAGCCATGAATTATTTGTTATTTCATTTTGTGTCTTTGGTTCATCACAAGCAGTTTGTAATCTAATTATTTTTGTGCCAACTTTTAGTTTAAATAGTCTGTTGATAATGAGTTTAGCTATGAAGTTAAAAATGCACAACGCTGTGATAAAGTGTTAAGATGAGTTTTGTTTCATAATAAAAATTTTTTATCTAGTTTAATAATCTTTTAATTTACTTTATTTTGATTACAGGTTTGCAAGCTCCACTTTAAGCCAAGTGATATACAAAAAGTGGTATCTACATTTAATGAAAA
This sequence comes from Diplosoma virens, assembly GCA_963680785.1. Lineage (NCBI taxonomy): Eukaryota > Metazoa > Chordata > Ascidiacea > Aplousobranchia > Didemnidae > Diplosoma > Diplosoma virens. The sequence goes on along the minus strand of OY796892.1, from coordinate 25,037,171 downwards.
AAATTCAAAAACATTATCCTACACTTTAAAAGTGCCACAACTTGTTCCAGGTGCCATACCATTACTTTTTTCAAATTGCCCTATGTACTTATCCACTCCAACAATTTCAAGTAGATGTAGTCTGCTTCAACAACTTGTGAAGAAAAAAACAAGCTGTGAGAACAAATGAACTGGCTGCTGCTACTGCTCAAAGCATTAAGGACTACAATGACATCCTTAAAAATGATGGCTTTAACTCATTGAGCCAACTTAAAAGTAAAATTTTATCTTCCAGTAAATGGCATGTAGTAAGTGAAGAAGATTTTTTAACTTTATTCTTTCTTAAGTATGAAAAAGATGTTGCAGCAGTTATGGATGTGTCAGTAGTTGTAGATAAGGAACTTTTTTAAATGTGTACATAAAATCCAGTGAAGTTAATAAAAGTTGGAGAACACACATTGCCTCTAACTGTTAGTTCTCTGCATACTATTGACAGCATACTTGATGCTGTACAGCAAGTATACTTGCAAGTCTAGCCAAATTCTGCAGTAAATGAAAAATTTAAAGCTGTATTGAAACTGGTTATTTCATTGCTGGAGCCACTTAAAAATGAGCTTGAAAATTATTGTAATACGATATCGTTTATTTGTGAGCAATTGGCTTTGATATCAACAAACAAGCTTATTCACCACAATTTGCAATATTTGCTTCTCTATTTTATAGTCTATTTTTTAGTCTATTTTTGATAGTTGCAAAAATGATTGTATGGGTATCTGCTAATTGCATGCTGAACAACTTCTGCTCATAAAAAAATGACCAGTTGAACAAAAACAAAAAATCAAGAGAAAACTTGCGACTTTAAGAACTAGCCAATGTTAAAGAACATGCTTTATAATTTATTTATTTGTATTAAATTGTATATTTTAAGTATTGGTGTTGATATAAGTTATGCTTTGCTTCAGTAATCGATGTGACATGGCTAAAAGTGCCCAATGGAGCGTCAATGAAATATCCCGCCTCTACCTATCAAGAAAAGCCGGTTTAGAGATAATTTTTGATACGATATTTTCCAAAAAAAGTGCCATCATCATAATATGGGCAGCTCAAAGCTGATCGCTCCATTGGCCACTCTTAATTACGCTCATGGTGTTTAATTTGTTGGAGCTTTGTTTCTAAATTGAGATTTTTGTTAAATAAAAATCGTTGGTAAGTAACTTACCAGGATTAAAATGTTGTTGAAATAATTGAATATCTTCATTAAGCTTTGAGAAAGCAAGCCAAACTGATGCAAAAAGCAGTTTTGATCGAGCCAATGCAAAACTTAAAACGTCAGCGCTCGTAATGACGTCACGCTTTAATCCGACATCGATGAATAGGCCTTGTTTCTCTAGGTGGCCGTGGCTTTTAGCAGTTGTTACTGTGAGCGCTTTATCTCTGAAGATGTCTATTGATTTCTGACCGACGAAACGTCGGTTTAAATAAAAATACCTAGCTAAATTTTGGTGTTATCACTGCTAAATCAGTTTATCACCGGTTCAAATGATGAGTTTACATAAAAAATAAAAGTAAAAATTTTAGCTTTTAGGCGAATTTTTTTTATAAAATATTTCAAAATTGGCGAAATGGTCATGTACTCGTAGATATAGGGTTTTCTATTAAGAAGTCAACCTTTTGCAACAAGAAGTTAATCTTTTGCAATCAAAGCTAATGTATTGCAATCAAAAGTTAAAAACCAACTTTTTTAATATATTAAAATTTATATAGAACTTCACCTATATAGCATTGTAAACTTTTAGTTTACTGTTTTAAAAAACTTCTTAAATAATATTTTGCAAGCATGCCTTACAATAGAATTACGAATGACGACCGCAGAAGAATTGCATAAGGTTCAAGAAGGTTGGACGACCAAAGCTATCGCAACCGCTTTAGACCTCAATTATCAAGAAAGAATTTGATTGCAAAAAGAACGAATTTGATTGGAAAAACAACGAATTAAATCAAAAAACCCTATAAATTTTAGTATATTAAAAAAATTGATTTTTAACTTTTTAACTTTTAATTGCAAAACATTAACTTTTGATTGCAAAAGATTAACTTCTTATTGCAAAAAGGTTGACTTCTTAATGGAGAACCCTATATCAGGAATGAGGAACCGGCGGCCATTTTACAGTTAATGCGTGGCCATATGTAGCTTCATAAATAATTGCGTCGTACATTGTGTTAATTTCTAAATGTATAAGGAGTCTTTGTATAAAGTAATTAATTAAATGAACAAAATAATAGAAAAACCTTAGTTATGTTGAGTTTTTTCATAATAAGAAAATCGTTTTCAAACATTTTTAAACAACATTTTTTCAGCTGTGGCTTGAGTCGGCAGCGTGGTCGACTGGTTAAAGCACCGGACTGATGATCAGCATGGTCTGGGTTCAAAACCCACTTGCATCATTCTGTTGTGTCCTTGGGAAAGACACTTTACGGCACTTTCCCCTGCTTGGTGGTCTTGACAAGCAGTTCTAAATTGCAGTCATATCTCTACTAAATTACTAGCGGACAGCAATATCTTGGCATCTCCGGAAGCAGGTCGGGGTAATTGCTTAACCTATGTATAGCGCCTCCGTCGCTTTCCTGCGAGTCAGGAGGATAAATATAGAGATATTATAAGTTTACTTGTTTCATTTTGTTATGTCATAATGCCGCTGTAATTCTTTTAGCAACTGTTCGTTTTATCTCTTCGCTTAGTTTTGATTTGTAAGCAGGTTTCTATATTAGTAGAATTAGCAGGTTCTAAATAGATTTATATGGGTATCCCAATTATTTCTTTTTAGCTTATTATTTCGGTTAGATGCAGAAAGAAACGAAAACATTAAGTTAAAGCAAATTGTTTACTTATTGTCAGTATCGCGTCTAATTTGTAGCGACTTAGCTTAATCAACTCTCCTTATCTTGTATTCATAAACTAGCCAAGTGATTTGTGTTATGTACATAATAGTAATTATTGTTTAAATTTTATTAGTGCAGATTACCCTAATAATGTCTCCAAAGCGAAAACGAACATTAAACGAAGAAGGAAGAGTATTTAACGAGGAGTGAGGGGTGCAATACTTTCTTGTGCCTAATAAAAACAAAATGTGTTGCCTACTATGTGACGCCACAATTTCTTGGATGAAAAGGTACAATGTTAAGCTTCATTATGAAACACATGAAAAACACAAGCATTTTCAGTTGGAAGGAGAAGAACGTAAAGTTGCTTTTGAAAGATTGAAGAAAAAAAGAGCGTCAGCAGCAAATGTTTAAAAAAATATCTTGTCAGAAAAATGATGCCTTTAAAGCCACCTACCGAGTAGCACTTTTACTGGGAAAAAGAGGGAAGCCATTTAGTGATGTAGATATCATAAAATAATCAATCATTGAAGTTGTCAGTTGCATACATCCCGAGAATATTAACAAATATAAAGAACTACCTCTTTCTCGAACAACAATAACAAGTCGTCAACATGAATTAGCATCCAACTTAAAACAACAACTCAATTCAACAATTCATTTTTATTTTATTTTATTTTTATCTCCATATTTATCCTCCCGACTCGCAGGAAAGCGACGGAGGCGTTATATATAGGGTAAGCAATTACCCTGGCCTGCTTGTGGAGATGCCAAGATATTACTGTCCGCTAGTAATTTAGTAGAGATATTACTGTAATTTAGAACTGCTTGCCAAGACCACCAAGCAGGAGAAAGTGCCGTAAAGTGTTTTTCCCAAGGACACAACAGAATGGTGCAAGTGGGTTTTGAACCCAGACCATGTTGATCGTCAGTCCGGTGCTTTAACCAGTCGATCACGCTGCCGACAAAAAGAAGTGTTTTATTCAATAGCTATAGATGAGTCTATTGATAGTACTGATTCTGCACTAGTTTTAGTTTTTATTCGTGCGATAACAGAGGATTTTCACTGTTTTGAAGAATTGCTTTGTTTATGTACCTTGAAGGATAGAACTCGTGGAACTGATATTTTTAATGCTTTTAAAAAGAAATGCAACGAAGCAAAACTCAGTTTTGCTAACTTGGTAAGTGTATGCAGTGACGGTGCTCCTGCTATGAAAGGTGTCCGAGAAGGATTTATTGGCTTACTTAAAAAAGAATTACCTCATCCAGAATCATTAATTGCTTTTCATTGCATTTTACACCAATGAAATCTTGCTACTAAATCTGCTACTGTAGGAGACACATTTAACAAAGTTTTAGAGATAGTTCACTTTATCAGAGTCAATTCAACTCGTCACCGTCAGTTTCGTGAGGTGCTTATAAATGATGACGAAACTGATATTGTAGACATGCCGTTTTACTGCCAAGTTCGCTGGTTATCTCGAGGAAATACTCTTAGCAAAATTTTCAAGTTAAAGCAACAGATAGTCAGTTTTTATGAGAAACAAAAGAAGCATTGTTATTTATCGGATTTTGATTTTATTAGGAATGCTGCATTTTTGTGTGATTTTATGTCTAAAAAAATTAACTGAATATTTTTCTTCAAGGTAAAAGCAAATGTATTTATGACTTTTATTATTTTTCTTCAAGGTAAAAGCAAATGTATAATTCAAACATTAAGGAAAAAATTAGAATTTTTGAAGAATACTTTTGCTAAGTTCGAGTTGCCAGAAGCTGAAGAACATTTTTCTCAATTGACAAAAGCTCAAAAAGAACATGAACGGCCAAATAAATCATTTGAGGAATTTACAGGGTGATTCACCGAAGTGTTGACAAATACTTTATTCCATTATTAACTTTGCATTACCTCTTCAGATTGTTATTACATGTACTTTATTCCATTATTAACTTCGCATTACCTCTTCAGATTGTTATTATATATTCTAGAGTAAGTTTTCAATATCAATAAGAATATTTAATCTAGAAAAGTAAGATGGCAAAGACAGTAAATGACATCGTTGAAGGGTATTGCAAGAAAGGACTTCCACCTGCGAAAATTTTCTGGTTGATGAAGCGATTTGTGAGTCGTGGAGGTGTTTACAAGGCTGTGAAGAGGTTCAGGGAGACTGGAAGTTGTGCTCCAAGAATCAGAAGTACTCCTGAAAAACCCATCAGGACAAAGGAACTGATTAAGAAGGTCAGGGAGAGGTTGAGGCGGAACCCTTCAAGGAGCGCAAGAAAACTGGCTAAGGACACCTCTGTAAGCGTGAGCACCATGCAAAGGCTTCTCAAGGATGATCTCCACATCTACCCATACAAATTTACCAAGAGGCAGCTCCTGTCAAACGCCACTAAGAAAAGGCTTGATAGAGCTAAGGTTTTGATCAAGAGACTTGTTGTTGGCACGCGGCCTCAAGTGCTTTGGACAGATGAGAAGCTTTTCACTGTCCAAGCTATCCACAACCACCAAAATGACAGGATTTGGATCTCAAACAAGGACATGGTGCCAGTTGAACGTTGCAGTTCATTTAGGAGGCAGAAACCTTCTTCCGTGATGGTTTAAGCAGGAGTCACTTCAACAGGCCTGAAAACACCTCTAATCTTTATCGACGAAGGCGTGAAAATTAACCAAACTATCTATCGTCGGATGTTGGAAGAAAAAGTCATTCCCTGGGTTCAAGAAACAGTGGGAGAGGAAGGAATTACGCTTCAACAAGATGGGGCAACCTCCCACACAGCCAAAGCAGTCCAGCATTGGTGCAAGACCAATTTTAAAGGGTTTTGGGAGAAGGAAGTATGGCCCCCTTCTTCACCCGATTTGAACCCAATGGACTTTGGGATTTGGTCCATTCTGGAGCAAAAAGCCTGCTCAACATCCCATCCAAATATCGAAACCCTTAAACGAAAACTGAAGGCGTCATGGGAAGAAATTGACCCAGAAGTGGTGCGTGCCACGTGCGCCCAAGTACTTCCACGTCTTAGGCGCCTTGTGAAAAACAAAGGAAGCTACATTGAATAATTTGAATTTTATGTGAAAGCCCATTAAATTTCCATTCTATCTATTAAAAACTTGTTTCTTTTGCCCTTATAGTAAGTTGGATAATTCAGTTTTAATTTGTCAACACTTCGGTGAATCACCCTGTATATCTGTCCTTGATGTTGTAAAACATGAGAATTGTTTAAAGTCAACTTTCATGCTTCATTTAGTGGACATTCCTTCAGCACCTGCTGATTTGAAGATGGAATTAATAGAACTTTCGGAAGACAACATCATGAAATATTTATTTAATTCTAAAAAAGATCCACACGAAATTTGGAAAAACGCGATTGATTACCCACGTCTTCGTCATCACGCTCAAAAAATGCTTTCCTGTTTTCCCACCACTTACTGCTGCGAGTCAACTCTCTCATATATGACACAAATCAAAACAAAGTTGAGAACTCAGCTTACTGATGTGCATTTGGAAGACCAACTTAGGCTGCGAACTACTATGCTAGAACCAAATATTGAACTCCTTGTAAAAATTAAGCAATATCAAAAAAGCCATTAAAGTTACATTCTTAATTTGGTATTTTATTAATAAATAAATTTATTAAAAACACAGATACATCAAGCGTATCAGTCTCCAAAAAACCTATCTTTGCAGTTCACCACCATCATATGTTTAAGCGCGTTGATTCTAGAATTTGTTATGCTATTATTTTAATCATACTTAAACTGTAAACGAACCTGCTCTGTTTTAAGTTAAAATATATTTTAGTTTGCGGCCATATGATAAAACATAATTTCAAATACGGCCATCCAAGCGTAAAAGGTTCCCCACCCCTGCCCTATATTAACAATAAAAGTTATAAAAGTTATGGATCATCAAAGCTAAATACATACCTTTTCCCAGCTAAATACAAATTGCTGTAAAAACAAAGCCTTGCGGACAGTTGTCACACTAGACTAGGCCGTCAAATTACTTGTGAACAGAAAAATTTGTGCCATAAAAGATCCCAGAAAACGAGTAAAGTGAACCAAGAGAGCTAAATTGGAAGTTGTATTTACATTAATTTGCTTTTTAACAATAACATTGTTTTAAAAGATGTACCCAATTTGGAACAGTTGGTACATTGTAGACCACAGCTCCAACATTAGTAAGGTATAAACTTTATTTTCTATTATTTTTTATTTGGTGTAAATCAGTTAAGTGTTTAGTAAAGTATAGTTTTTATATTTGGTTGTGTTATACTGTAATAAGTCATGATTTTCCATGATCATATCAGTATACCTTTCTTTAGCTAGCCTATTTGTCTGTAATTAAATTGAATTCATGGCTGAAAAAGTTGTCGACGATGTAAAAGCTCTTTCTACTTGTGATGGTGATGCAACAGGTAATTTTGTTATAAGCATTAGAACTCGTTTCCACAACGAGTGTGGAATGAAACATTCTTTCTTTTGTTTATTGATCTTTTCGCGCTTAACCCTATTCCGACTGGGCTTTTTGAAAACTTTGTACGACTGGGGGGCGGAAAATGCCCGCGCTCTTTGCTTGCTTACTTATCAACAATTACTAGCGCTAGAATTGTCATTCAATTTTGTATAGAAAGGAATTTCATACTCTTTTAATATAGATACTTAAATGTTGCATTTAAACATTATTCGGGATTAAAAAAGCAACCAGTTTCAAAGGGTAGTCAATTTTTGTAAATTAGCTGAAAACGAGAGAGCGGTTTCAGAGAATTAATCACTTCGACTGTTTGTCGAATGTTATTAATCCGTAAAATTAGAAGTAGGAATGGTGACAGCTGAAATCCACTTGGCAAGATCATTACTGTTTGCAGAAAAAGAAATTAATTCTTCACCCGCAAATCTGCTAAAAGCTGGTTTTATTAGTGTTTACAAAGCTTCGATCTTTGCGATTTATCAAATGATTTTTTAAATTCACTCACTTTTGTGAAGAATTTAGGCAAGAAACTTTATACAAAAAAGAAAAGTAAATCATTACACAAAAAATTATGTTTGTAGTCCATATCGCAGAAAACTCACCTTAATTTTTTTCACTATAAAAAAATATTTCGACTTGACTAATTTATTTAGAGTTGATATTGATTGCTTTTGATCACATCGATTTTAATTTTACAAAAATCTTTTTTAGTTCGAATGTTTTCTTCTTTTGGTAAAGTACGCTAATTCATTAATACAATATTTGCTTTTTAATATTTTGCTAGCGTTTTCTGACGTAATTCTTTAACATTTAATTGTTGTACGAGTTTGTTTTGTTTTAGTAATGTTGACTATTCGTTGGAAAAATTTTACTTTTGGGTCGAGAGTTTTTTTGGAAATTGCCAGAATTTTTGGGTGTTTTTTTGTTGATAGTGTTTGATTGTTTGATTTAAGTAAAAGTTGTCCCATATTCAACTGGGTCTGGTGTAAAAAGTGTGGTTGCACGTTTTCTCACGTCAATAAGTTTTCAGCTCGCGTTTCAAATTACGTCACATTGGGGTTTATCGTCGACAGTTGGATTTTATATAACTTCTCTTGTTTTACAGGACTTAAGAACAACACCAACGGAGGGTGGCCAAATATCTTTTTTGGTCAATAAAACTATAGAAGATTGGATGGCCACAAAGCCAACATGGAAGACACAAGTCCAGTTGGAATCTTTTCCTGTGTTCCACCGAAGAGCTTGGGCTGAAGTTTTTTAAAATACAACACCAGCATTTCAAGCTGTGCGGCAATAGAACGTGTTTTTATTGGATTCGACGAGATGATACCAAAGAGAGCGACGTTATCGTCAGAAAACCTTGAACGATTGGTAATTATTCGAGAAAGCGAAAACTGCGTGCTCCCATCAAAATAATTAATTAATTTATTTGTGTTGTTGAGTTTATTTATTCCGTTTTGTGTTGTGTGTTGTTGAGTTGTTAAGTTTATTTATTATTTATTTATTTTGTAAATCGAATGAATAAAAAAGGAAAAGTTGTTCAATTATCGCAAACAATCAAAATCGAAAAAATGCTTTTTTATTAACTTTGCTTTGTAATCTATTGATTACTTCAAAAGTAACGGTATAAAATTTTGATGCAATTGATGAAAACAGTAGCTCACGAATGTTGGTGTAATAAAAAGCAAATTCAACGAAAGTTTTTTGGTTTTTATTTGAAATTTGTAAATATAAATGTCTTTTTGTTTTAAAAGATCAAGTTGGGTTGAAAGTTTAGTTGAAATTAAAAAAAAAATTTTTATAGTGGCATAACTGAAATTTAGAGCTCTGGTTGGACTGCGCTTATGATTTTGACAGAATATTGCACCTCATGTGATTTAAAAATCTTGATACGCTCCACAGTCTTGGTTGAAAACCCACTCGCGTCATTCTGTTGTGCCCTTGGGAAAGACACTTTACGCACATTCCCCTGCTTGGTAGTCTTTAAAAGCAGTTCTAAATTTCAGTCATATCTCTATTAAATTACAAGCGGGCAGCAATATTTTGGCATCTCCGGAAGCAGGTCGGGATAATTGCCTACTCTATGTATAGCGCCTCCGTTGCTTTCCTGCGAGTCAGGAGAATAAATAGAAATTAAAAAAAAATTAATATAGTCTTTTTAAATACATTGAACATAAAACGCATTACGCATAACATAATTTTATTTGATATTTAATTTAATAAATCACTTTCTTACGGTATTTATACGAGCTGCGTGGATTTATACGAAATGGAGCTATTTCCCTAAGCTGGGAAAGGTTTTAATCAACAAATAGAAGGGTTGTAAGCAGTTGCGGTTATAGCATCTTCCCGTAAAATTGTCATGGAAAGTTTGCGGCTATAGCCGCTCTCCGCAAGGATGTGATTAATAATAACATAATTTAAAAAAGACATTGTGCTCTGCTTAATATGATTTGTAAAAGCCTGTAAAACAAGATTTGTAAATAATTTTTTGCACTGCGCTTAACATGATTTAAAACCTGGGTTCTTAATCTGGGGGCGTGAAAGGTTTGTAGGGGAGGCATGAGCAACTGGCTGCAAAGTACATTTTAACTCCTAGATTCTTAAACTTAAGGGTACGCGGCCTTGGGGTTGAAGTGAAAGGTTTACAGGGGGCATGAATAACTAGCTACAAACTAAATCTTAACCAAACCTGACGCCTTTTTTTGGAGAACACTACAATTTTCGGAAGAAAATTGAGAAATAGGACACTAAATCTAAGTGACGACGTTTTTTTGATGAACATCATAATTTTGGGAGGGAATTTGTTGGTATGACAGAAGGGGGCGCAATTTTTGTTGGCAGGACAAAAGGGACACGGACTCAAAAAAACCTCTGATTTAAAAAAGACATTGCGCAAGTTGCGTTGCGCTTTGCATGATTTAAAAAAGCGCGTTGCGCAAGTTGCGCTGCGCTTCACTAATTTCAGCGATTCGTTGCGCTGTAGCGCGCTGCGCTTCACTAATTTTAAAGACACATTGCGCTTTAGTGCGCTGCGCTTCTTTTAACATGAAAGACATCTTGCGCTTTAGTGCGCTGTGCTTCACTAATTTCAAAGACACGTTGCGCTTTAGTGCGCTACGCTTTGCTAATTTCAAAGACTAGTTGAGCTTTAGTGCGCTGTGCTTTGCTAATTTATGGAAAAATGTCCACCTCTAAGAGTATAACCAAAACTTGATTTTTCAATCCATAGCTTGAAATAATGGTAAATTTATAGATAAGGTCCAGCACTACTTTAGGCCATTTTTCGAGACTAATTTTCCGTTTTTTTGCGTGCTGAGAACGATTTTGGCACTTGGAAGCCTCGCAAATTATTTTTTAGGAGTGTTTCAGAGGGGAGGCCCCCCTGAACCCCCACTCCGAATTTCAGAAAAACCTAAAAATCACTTTTTTATCGTTTTTCTTGGACACCGGCTCTATTCCTCCGAACAGCTAAATTTGGTTCAAAATGCAACCTTTTTCGTATTTTCTTCGAACAAGTAAAGTTTCGTCGATTTCGACAATATTTTTGTTCATGAAACTAACCCGGATCCCCCTGCGTTAGAGGTGTTCAAATTTAGGTCATGTTGAAAAAGTGCATGTTTTCGGAGCTTATATGGTGCATCGGACCTTAAAAACACCTCCCATGCAAAAAAATTTCGAAAAAAACATCTCTTTGCTTTCCCTCATGAGGGTTAAAATAATACACCAAATTTGCTCAAATGGAATTCCCTGATTATGTCATTTTTTAAAATTTATTTATTATAACTTGAGTTTCAGAGCAGATAGAAAAACAAAACCAATCGTATTTGATTTCAACTAGCATGTGCTTCATTTTGAGAGTAAACGTGATGACGTCAATTGTGTATGATGACGTCATAATGATAACTTCATTTTTACAGTAAATGCATAGAAAATTTAATAGACACCGCTTTTTGAGTGATACATGCAATAAATTTTACAAAATTACTAGTCTTCAGTAATTCACTAGTTCAAAATATAGGCTACTTTTAAAATTAGACTACTGGTACTTTTACTTGTGAAGTATTGCTTTTTATCGGAAATGTTTGCAAGTGCTGCGGTTGCGAATTATAAATTAAGAGCCAAAGTCGATGTTTTTCAACGACTTGCAACAAACGAGCTCGTTGCTCTTCATTTTTTGTTAAAATTGCAGCATAGTCTGAATATAGTTTCACAGTTCTTTCAACTGCTTCGTTAACAACTTTAATGTTGGCAACAAATTTTTGACCCTTTTTGAATGATTCGTTTGCAGGCCACTGCTCTGGTTTGTCGTGGAGCCAGTCCTTGTCCATTCTCAGACATTCAAAAATAAACCAAGTTTCAGGTCCAATAAAGTCGCAAAGTTTAGAACACCTGTCAATGTTTCTTTTAAAAACTGGAATTCCTCTGCGAAATTCATCTGGTGGTGATATTGAAAAGAGCTGGAATCCCATGGACTCTTTCATTTCATTTGTCAGCAAAGGATGCTGGCTAAAAAAGGGGAATGCTACCGTTTCTTGCGTCAGATACCATTGGTGTGATGAAAGTTTGTTGAAGGCGGTATCAGCTACAGTCGAATCTTCGTTCTTGTACTTTAGCATGTCATGCAGAAAATTTAAGTCATTAATTGGAGCATCCATACCGATATTACATTTCAGCCATGCTGGAACATAAAAAAGAGCAATAAACAAATTTATTCGATGAAGCTTTTTTACAAACTCACAGTCATAAGACATTTGATCGGACCACATGAACATTTTTTGGCAATATAACACTTTGCCCATCCATCGGGCACTAGAAGTAGCGCCAGGTTTGTGATAAAAAAAATTAGAAGGAGCAGAACCTAGCAATGCAAGTGTGTTTTCTGTACATTGCCTATAATCTCCTTTCACAAAATTTTTTTTGTTGTTTTTTTCTTTTCAATAATCTGTTGCAGCTCACATATGACCAGTTTCGACTTTTCTTTAAGCCATTCTGAAGACATTTTCAAAATGTCTAATTCAGAATGGAGTAGAGAAGTCTATTTTGGCCACTCTGCTCGAAAACATCTGAAATTGGCATCATCTGGAGCTGATGAGTCACCGAATAAGCATGTATATACAGCGCCAATAATAAGCTCGTATATAAACATTTGGTGGTACAGAATTTAAAGATTGCGTGAAGTAAAAGATTTTTCTTCCCAAAGCTTTTCATCTGACACTCTTCAGGGGAAATCGTCAGAATAAAGTAGAATTGAAACCGAACTAAGTTATAAAGGAAGAAAGTAGAGTTCTCATTGGCTGAAAGAAGTCAGCCAATGAGAGAAAAGATTAAGAAGTTTTCAAAGAGTAGACGAATTCTTTTTTCTTACACAGAAGGGGATTGAGAGATTTAATGAAAGTCGCTTCAAGAGCAGAAAGGTGAAAGGAAGAGCGACCTCGAGCGACAATAGAAAATTTTTCGTTGCTGTAATGAAGGGCACATTGGGCGTTGTCAAGAAGATGTTGATCAATGGCGGATTCGTGAAATCGTTGTGGGCGTGTGTTGTTCTTGCAAGAGCGGGAAAAACTTTGGCGGTTGGCCGAGGCACGAGGATTGGTGATGGATCTAGGAACGTGTTGTTTAATTCGCTCTTCTAGCCGTTGAGACGTGCGACCAACGTACCAACTATCGCAGTGGCACAAAAACTGGTAAATAACATTGCTGTGATGATGGGAAGGTAACACGTCTTTCTTAATTGCTGGAAGGAGCTGTCGGGTGTTGAAAATAACACGTGGTTCGACGGAGAAAAAGCAGCGTTTCACAGCAGACGTAATCTGCTTTTCGAACTTCATCGAAACGTTTCCAATCCATGGGATGTGTAGGTAGACAGGACACTTTTTTACTGCGTGGACCGGGTTAGAATTTAGTTGTTGAAATTTTCGCTTGAAAGCCGAATTGATTGCACGTTCCGGGTAGCCATTTTCCAAAAGAATTGAACGAATTTTGCCAAGCTCTTGGTCCAGTTTGCTTTTAGAACAAATCATAAAAGCTCTGCGAACGAAAGTACCAATTAGATTGATTTTCCGTTTCTGGGGACTAAAAAAGTTCCAACGTAGATATTGGCCAGTGAAGGTGGGTTTCCTGTATACTGAAGTTAGAAATTCTGAATCATGCCTTTCTTCCAACACGTCAAGGAAAGGGAGAGAGTGATTAGATTCCTTTTCATAGGTGAAGCGAAGTGAGGGATGAAGGGAGTTGAACTGGATGAAGAAAGTGTTGCAATCTTCTTCATTGTTGAATACGGCGAAAGTAACATCAACGTACCGGAAGTACACCAATTTCTTCTTTCAGCCAATGAGAACTCTACTTTCTTCCTTTATAACTTAGTTCGGTTTCAATTCTACTTCGTTCTGACGATTTCCCCTGAAGAGTGTCAGACGAAAAGCTTTGGGAAGAAAAATCTTTTACTTCAAACTCGTATATATGATGATGACACGCGTTGCAAAAAAGTTTTTGATCTAAAAGCTTTTCCAAGCATTTTGCAATACCGTCTTTCCAACCAGTGTTGCTGGCAGTTGTATCAAAAACCAAAGCTTTCACATGTTGCTTCAGATTTCACACCTCAAGTAAATCATAACTTGCATCTGCTTGAGCTGTTCCACTTGCTTTTTCTAACCTCTGTACTCCCAAATACTTGCCTTCTTTATAAGTTGATGTTCCTGAAACCAGCACAGACAGCGCCTCATGTTTATTGCCAAAACAATCCTTTATTAGTTTACCGTCCCAGTGGAGAGCCAGATCCTGAGATGGAGCTTCACGTATTTCTTTAAAAATTTCATCAGAAATTCGCAGTCTGTTTGCTATACGAGCTCTATAGGTAGTTGAGCGTGAAAGACAGAAGTCGTTAACGTCACCTTGGCAAGCTTTTATGAATGATCGTCACATCATTCATAATTTTAATCATAACGATGTAGTTTATCCCCGTTAAAAAGCAATTCCTAGTTTTATTATAAGAGAATAAATGCGGCTCTTTGAGCGCTGTTTGCGATATACGTCCAATTTGTTCTATTGCTCGATACATGTATCGTTTTTTCTCTTTCGATCGACAGTATGACGTAATATGTTTTGTTCAAGCTTTGCTATCTCGAACGTAGTAGAATATTCGCGTAATACCCTCTCCAGGGAGTTCTGGTTGAATCTCGAATTTACGAGAAAGTTTACGTCACGTGATTTTGGTTTCTATATAAAGCCGATGCGCAGCGAATTATTAAGATGAGATGTGATTTTGAGACGACTCGAGTGGAAGTAATTGGTTGGGCGCTGGAGGCCCGTTAGTTTTTGTATTGGTCGTCGAGTGTTGAATTTATTTTGTGCCAGTGATTGGCGGTTTTGTTCTACAAAGGTAGAATTATTTGTCTTGATTGAGTCGAGTTATAGTATTGATTTCGCTTTGCAGTTTGGCAAAGCGTGAAATAGAAGTTTGGTCGGACGTGATTTTTGTAATACATTTGTTCTTATTAGAGACAGTGGTCTCTGTTTGTTGTGAAGAAAAGTCTTCAGCGAAACCAATCCGAGCTTTCGTTAAACCAACTGTATAAACCGTCAGGCTCATAGCAAGACTACTTCTTGAGCCGGAATAAAATAAAATTTAGACACAGCTTTGTTTCAGCGCAGGTATTCGGGTTACCTAGCTCAACTGGTCCTTTGAGATTCCCGAACAAAGTTTGTGACAATGATGCTGCCAACATAGTGGCAGCGTTATCTGAAATTTTGAACCTGTCTAAAACCTGAGTAATTTCAATGCAGTTAATCAAATTTTTAGGTACGTTTAAATTTACAAAAGAACTTTGAGAGCTTGGACCAGCTTGTTCAACTTTCTCCTTTTCCGAACTTGAGCATGGATTTGAGGCAGCAGAGCTTGACTGGCTGAACAACTCTACATCTGTTTCATCATCATTGCTCGACTGGGTGACAACAATTGATCGGGCAAATCTTTCTTGGCGTTTTTGAATGCTTTTCTTATACAGTGCATCTTTCCCTCCAATGACACCTTTTCTTGCGCTCTGCTGGTCTTCATAAAAAAATATATCTTCAGCTTTTCTCTCCTTTGTCAACATCTTATTTTTTTGGATCGTCTGAATCGCATCTGAAGCCCTTATATCCCATAGCTTTGATAAAGCTTCAGCAAATATTTCACGTTTTCTTCCAGGATCAGATGAACGTGTTTTGTTTTTGTAGAGTTGTTGCCAGTTGTCATACTCCTTTTTTAATCTCATTATTGCATTTTGTTTGGTTACTGTTTTAATTCCAGCGCGAGACTAAATTAATAGTTTGACTTCATCAACAGCATCAGATAGATGGTTTTTCAAGGGAGTAGTAACTGGTGATGATTCTTTTAAATGCAGAACATACTGAGGTATTTGCCCTAACAAGGGCAGTTTGTTTCCACTAATGTGATCAGCACTTTTCCAATCAAAAAGTAATCCTTTGAAGAACGTGTTTTGATCTTTTTACGAGATGGTTTATCGGTTGCTGCCATGGTAGTAAATTATTACACCTACTGTATCTACAATAATGATTTATGGTAAATATCTAAATGCAATATCATAATAACATGTTATAACAGTTAAATAACTCTGGTATCAACAACAGCCAAAATACAAAATCTTTGAAACTAGTCTGAATTTTGACTTTACGTGTTGCTCCCTTGCTTTTTTATCTAACAACTTCAAGTTTAATTTCTTTAATTTTAGCGCTTTCTATAGTCATATAATACACTTGTTTAATATTTATATTGCTTGTCAAGTTATTTTGCTTTAAAAAAATCCTATTTCCAACATTTTTGTATATTTTTGTTTAAACTGAATTAATCATTTCAACATTTCCTATACGAATTGGTTTAAAAAAACAAGTGGCAATTGTGACGTCATCATACACAATAACGTCATCACGTTTACTCTTAAAATGAAGCACATGCTTGTTGAAATCAAATACAATTGATTTTGTTTTTCTATCTGCTCTGAAACTCAAGTTATAATAAATAAATTTTAAAAAATGACATAATTAGGGGATTCCTCTTTGAGCAAATTTGATGTATTATTTTAAACCCTCATGAGGGAAAGCAAAGAGATGTTTTTTTCAAAATTTTTTTGCATGGGAGGTGTTTTTAAGGTTTAATGCACCATATAAGCTCCGAAAACATGCACTTTTTCAACATGACCTAAATTTGAACACCTCTACCCTGCGTTTTCTGTCACTTCTTGAGAGATCCTTTTTGTCTTGGTTTCTTCTTTATTCTATCCTGGTGCTGAAAAAGGGATGATTAATTTGCGACAAATTTAAGTATCACCATGTTATTCAGCAGGCAAAATTACAAATAGAAAGTCAAGGTTTGAAGCATAAAATCTTATCTATAAAAATACCGAAATAATTATACATAAATTCAAAATTATAAAAATTGACATAACATCACAAACACATTAAACAACAAAAAGTATTTTTGAAAATATTTAACAACAACAGTTAAGACAATTATAATAATAATGTAGTAGGAAGGAGATGTTAAAAGTGCTCCATCGAGAAATTGGAACTGTTGGTACTCTTCATTTTCATCTTCGATATTCTAGTAGTTGAGTTGTATTCGGAGATTTGGTAAAAAGTCCTTCAATCGGCATCGTTTTTTGTAAATGAAGCTGGGTGCAATTCGGAAGTGTGTTTGAAGTTGCGAAGTTATGGTCGTGAGATGGCGATGTTGTGTAATGTGACGACGGCTGAGCACTGCAAAACAAACATAGGCGACAACGATCTGCGTAATTAATTGATAAATATAAAAACTAATAGAGTTTAAAAAATTGGATTTAAGCATGCATTAATATAACAGCTATAAAAGAAGCGACAGTACGATAAAACAAGAACACAAACATACAAAAAAAATTACCCATGGCAACAATTTTGAAAAAAAATTTTTTTAACACATTTCAACGTAAAAACTAAAGTCAATATTGTGGTTAAAATTTATATTGAAATAATCATGATGGTGAAGAAAGGTGTGGAAAGTTTTTCAAGAGCTAAAAGAAAAGTATGTCGGGCAAAATGACGCACAGAGTTTGTGACAACAGAAAAATTGGCGTCGTAAACTTCACTTGCAAGAAGCGAGAAGATGGCTTGCTGTAATTTATCCTTATCTACAGCAGTCTGGGCAGTAGTTGCGAGCAACGAATTTATATCGGTCAAACCGTTATGTGTTTCGACATGGCTTGATGTATGTAAAATCTTTTACAGAGAAAAAAGAATAAATCTCGAATGTCTTTAAAAGAGAACAGTTCTCCCAGAGTGATAATATTTATAATACGATGCTCGCCTTGGATAATAAAGTTTGGACTTACAAGTTAGCCTATCCGCGTTTTACCAGCTTGGGTGCGTCCATACTCAACCAAAAGCAAGAGAGAAGATTTCGTTTCGTTATCAAAAGCTAACGAAGGCCAGACAGTTTCGTTGATTGGTAAGCAGCTAAGTTGTGTGATGACATCACCAGCCAAATCGCAAGACTAGGTCTGCCTAATGCTTATGATAGAAGTTCAGACGGGTGTAATTTGCCCAACGTTGAAAAAAAACAAAATTAGAAGTTTGTTCTAACTGGCAATGCAACAACAAACGATTTGAAAAGAAAGAATATTACAGATACACTCTAATTGACAATGGAACAAACAAAAACCAAAATTATAAAAAAGAAAATGCTTTAATCAATAGAAGCAAGAGAAAACTTTAAGCCATCAAAAAATAAAAATAAAAACAATCAATAAAAGCAAAAAAAAAGGAATTATAAGATATACAGTAGTTCTTAACTTTTGATAGCAGATCAGTGTGTTAATTACTCGATCGGATCTAGTAGTTTTTTGTTGGTATGGTGCACGATGAAAGAAGAGGAATTTGTCGATTGATGTCGAATGAGGCGGTGTGTGCTTTGTTGAACGTGTCTGTAAAGTAGAAAATGTTTTCGCACAGCGGTTTCCGTGAGTCCTTCGTCACAGTTGCTGCAGATGTTAAAGTTCATTTCTGTCTACTTGAAAGAAAAGAAGCATTAATATTTAAATTAATAACAACATTGTTTTGAGCATCAATCAAACAGCGTTCATTTGCATCAACAGCAAGCCTCCAAACATCCAAAAAAATCATGTCCAATAATCAAAAAAAAATTCAAATCAGTTTTTATAAATCCAAAGTATAGTCTTTAGAAGAACTAAAATTAATTTTTAAGGTTTGTTTACCATACGTTTGGATAACGTTGGGTGTCGCAGAATATAAAACAATAAAGTCTGGACTAGTTTACGCTCACGTTTGGAAGCACCAATCAACGAATATGATGAGCCAGTGTCCATTAAAAAAAAGAAATGTCGCAAACAAAATCACAGGCCATCAACAATTTGCAATTTTGAATTGTTCGCAGCATAGAAAAAAAATGCGATTTTACACGAGAGATACGCTGTGCGCTGCAGAATATTGGACCAAAACAGCATGAGTTTAAAATTAAAATTTGAAGCCAAATTATTTTTACTATTATTAGCAGTGAAAACCAGGTTGTTTATCGGCGGATATTGGCGGCGATTCAGCAGAATTTTTATTGATTTTTAAATAGGCTTTAAATTAGTTTTTCGAGAATTTAATTTAGAACTTTGTTACTGACTGGTCATTAAAATAACAAAGCAAAAACAATGAAGAAACAATGATCGGCAATCATTACATAGGATTGGCAACAAGGTGGAAAATAATAAAAGCAAAAAAAATTATTTCTTACCTTTGTTCAAAAACGTCGTCGGGCACCAAACCAAAGTTAAATCTTACTTACAGTATATATATATATATATAATTTTTTTTTTTTTAAATCTTACTTATATTATTTTTTAAAACCAAAGTTAAAAACATGGCGCCAATTATTAAAAAAAATTTTTTTTACAAGTATTTAAATTATTTACAATTATTACATCACGTCGGAGTCACCAAAATGTTTGGATTAGGAGTTTAGTTTAAACTAACCCTAACACAGTATAACCAGAACTTATATCAAATAAACTTTATTGAATTTATTATAGCAAAAACACGTCTCTGTCTCAGAGTAGCGCTATCACGTTATGCATTATTTCGTCGCCTGTCTACTAAATCGTACAGCCACGTTACTAGAGTAGAGGGTGAGCCAAAAGTAGTGGACAGTAAAAAAATTAGGCCAATCGATTGGGCCTCTTTGACCAATCCATGTCAATGGAAATGTTTCATCAAGATACTCACGAACTCCTTTGGAATAATGTGGAGGGGCTCCATTTTGTTGAAAATAAAAGTCATGTAAATGTAAATGTTCACCTACTTTTGGGATAAACCTATTCCAAATGCTGTCCACCTACTTTTGGCTCACCCTGAGCATGACTGAATGCACAAATCACCGACCGTGAGACACAGAAACGCCTTTACACAAAATTTCACACGATGAATACTATGAGAAGCGGGGCACGACCGATAAAACAAAGCACAAGCCGAGCATACCGCAACCACGCATTCGGCACATACGAAACACGACAAGCTCTGTTGTCAAAGTCACTATATTTTTGCTTATTAACATTTTCTAGCAAGTTTCTCTATGCCGTAATATACCTGTTTGTTCATTCTTTACTAAAGTAGGCTTATTGCCAGAGTTACAAACCCACTATCCATTAAAAATAAACGACAAGCAAAGTTTCATAACTGTGCAGTTAGTAAATCTAAGTTTTTCAAAAAGCAGTAAACTAAAACAAAATTTCTTTAATGCAAATAATTTTTGGATCTCTTCAAAAAGTCACCCTAAGCGATTTTTTTTAGTGAAACTCAGCTGGAATTCCTCTTTCAGCATCAGGATGGAATAAAGAAGAAACCAAGAGAATACGACCCTCTCCATAGGCGTACAAGCCAAAAAAATTGGGGGGGCAATGAAGTTTTGCTCAAATTTTGTGACGTTTGCCCAAATCATGATTTTCTAGCACATTACGGATAGAACAAAAAAATTGTCTGCGATTCTCGAACCAAGAACAAATTTTGTCCTAAAATCATGGTGATCTCTAAAAAAAAAAAAAAAGGTTTTCACTTAAATTCAGTCTCATATTTTTCAATTTTCGTCCCAAAAGCAAACGTTTCTGACTTTGCCCAAATTTTTCATCTCGCTGCCCGAAAAATTCTGGTTTTGTCCAAATATTTTCTTGTCACTGCCCGAAAAATTTCAATTTTGCCTAAATCTTGGAAACTTGGTGGCAATTGCCACCCTTCCTCCCCGGCAGGTACGGCTATGACCCTCTCAAAAAGCGATAGCAAACAAAAATCGTTTACGGTGACTTCTTGAAGAGACCATAATTTTCTTCCTCTTTTTAGTTTAATTTTAATGACTATTCTTTCGATGCTTTGCTTTAATTTCAGTTTGGTATCAAAATGTGGTAAGTGGTTAAAGAGCAGGAAATTGTGATTGACATGGTCTCGGTTCAAAACCTACTTGCGCCATTCTGTTGGGTCCTTGGAAAAGACACTTTACGGCACTTTTCCCTGCTTGGTGGTCTTGGCAAGCGGGTACCTGCAAACACTACAGGAGCGGCATGAAGCCGCATGGAGCCACGGTATAAACTTTAAATACTACAGAAGCCGCATGGAGATTCTTTAAATTAAGTCTAGAGATGCATGGAGCCGCATGGAGCTACCGCATAAACTTAAAATACTACAGGAGTCGCATGGAGACCCTTGAGATTAAGTCTAGAGATGCATGGAGCCACCGTATAAACTTCAAATACTATAAAAGCCGCATGGAGACTTTTTAAATGAAGTCTAGATATGCATGGAGCTGCATGGAGCCGCATGGAACCACCGTGTAAACTTCAAGTACTACAGGAGCCGCATGGAGACCCTTTAAATGAAGTCTAGAGATCCATGGAGCTGCATGGAGCCGCCGAATAAACTTTAACAGTTAATCATCAACTCTATTTCGCAGACCTAGTTACATACGCAACCATGAATCATGTTGAGTCGATGTGGTCCATGGTCGAACAAAAAAACAAACGTGAATGCGGAACTCAACCCATGCTTTTGTCAACCTATTTAATTGAATTTATTTGGAGGAAGAAATTTGGAGATGACCCATTTGAAAATTTTTTAAACCATATACAGTGTTCCCTCGCTACTTTGCGGTTTACCAATCGCGGATTCACTACATTACGGCATCCGCCAGCCTTATTATTTTTTATACTTTTGGGCAAAATATTCAATTTTGCTGGAGATCCTACTGCACACCTCACCACTGTTTCACTTCCTTCATACATATCCTGTACAAGTCGCACATACTTTCCCACTATTCCTGATTTTCTCATACAGTACCACAGCTCTTCCCGCAGAACCCTGTCGTAAGCTTTCTCTAGGTTTACGAATACACAAGGTAACTCTCTTTGACCTTCTCTGTACTTTTGCATTAACATTCTTAGAGCAAACATGGCATCGGTGGTTCCCTTTCCTGGCATAAATTCATATTGCGGTTTGCCGATCTCTACTCTATCTCTTAACCTGGCTTCAATAATTCTTTCCCATTCCTTCATTGTATGGCTCAATAGCTTTATTCCTCTGTAGTTTCCACAGCACTGTGCGTCCTCTTTGTTTTTATAGATTGAGATAAGCACACTCCTTCTCCATTCTTCTGGCATCCGTTAACCCATTATTAGTCTGTTGAACAGTATGGTCAAAAACTCTATCCCCATCTCTCCTATGCACTTCCAAACTTCTAGTGGCAACTCATCTGGCCCAACCGCTTTACCTTTTTCATCCTTCTTAGTGCGTTTTTTACTTCTTCTCTACAGACACATTTTACCTCTTCATTAACCACTTCTGCTTCCTCTGTCCTAGGGTCTCCGTCATTTTCCTCCTTCATCAATTTCTTAAAGTACTCCTTCTATCTCTTTACACTGCCTCCGAATTTACCATAACATTACCGTTTTCATCCTTTATAACCCTCACGTGCTGTACATCGTTCCCTGCTCTGTCTCTCTGCCTAGACAATCTGTAGAACTTCTTTTCACCTTCTTTTGTTTCCAATCTAGCATACAAATTGTCATACGCACGTCCCTTCGCCATCGCAACTGTCTTTTTTGCCTTCCTTTTCTTTTCTTTGTATATCTTTTTAGTATTTTCATCTCTTATTTTGTCCCATGTTTTGTTTGCCTCTTTCTTTTCTTTTATGCTCTCCTGAACTTCCTCATTCCACCACCATGTCTCCTTGTCTCCTTTTCGTTTCCCAAATGTCACTCCCAGTACAGTTTCAGCTGTTTTTCTTAGCATTTCTGCTGTTTTGTCCCACTCATTAGGTAATCTATTCTTGCCCCCAGAATCCTGGTCACATCTTGTCAAAACGCTTCTTGACAACTTGTCTCCTTCAGTTTCCACCATCGTATCTTTGGCTTTACTTTCTCTGCTTTTTACTTTTTCACCATAAGAACCATTTTGCATACCACCATACGGTGCTGCTTTGCAACACACTCATTCACTATTACCTTACAATTGCACATTGCCTTCAAGTTCCTCCTTCTGCACATCACATAATCTACTTGGGTACTTTTTCCTCTACTCTTATACGTCACCCTGTGTTCATCTTTTTTCTTGAAATAAGTATTGAGAATCGCCAAATCCATCCTTTTCCCAAAATCCACAACCATTGATCCTTTCTTATTTCTTGTTCCAGCCCCATATCTCCCCATTATTTCCTCATCCCCTATGTTTCCTTCGATCACATGTCCATTTAGGTCTGCACCAAAAACTATCCTTTCCTCTTTTGATATACTTTTTATCAACCCATCCAAGTATTCCCAAAAATCATTTTTCTCCTCCATGCTGTTGTTAACCTGTGTAGCATAAGCACTTGCTATATTTAGGATGGACCCTTTTACTTCCAGTTTCGTGGCCATTAGTCTGCCTAACACCCTCTTTACCTCCAGGACACTTTCAGCCAGCTCCTCCCTCACCACTATTCCTATCCTATTTTTTCTTTTATCAGCTCCGTTGTAAAATAGTTTGCATTCACCCTCAATGTTCCTTGCTTTACTCCCTTTCCACTTTGTTTCCTGTAGACACAATATGTTTACATTCCTTCGCTCTATCATATCTGCCAGCTCTCTTCCCCTTCCAGTCATTGTTCCAATATTTAAGGTACCCACCCTTATGAGTGAGCGTCTTCCTATCCACACTTCCTGCTGCTTCTTCACTCGCTTTCCTCCTCTCTTTCTGCTCTTGTTTTCACTAGTAGTAGCATAATTTCCACAGGTGCCCTGTTGTGCGACACTTGAGGCGGTCGTTGGTAACCCGGGCCGCCAGCGGTATGGATTTATCAACAATACGCATTTGTATAATCTGGCAAAAAAGTTTTACGCCGGACGCCCTTCCTGCCGCAACCCTCCCCATTTATCCGGACTTGGGACCGGCATCAAGACACACAGAAATGTGCCTCCAATGACTAGGTTTAATGATTTTTTAAAAATGTTGTTTAATGATTTTTTAAAAGAATTTAAAGGTTTTATAGGTGCAAAAATAGTACAGGATTGGTTTAAAAGACATATCGCGGTCGGTCGCGGTCAAAATCCGAAGCGTAAACGCAGTATCGCTATTTCGCAGAAATTCACTTATTGCAGCCGGTCTCGGAACGTATCTACCACGGTAGCCGAGGAAACACTATACGCGAAGTTTATCTTTTGCAATAAAATTGTTTGCCGTAAATGTTTTTGCTTCAGTTCAGTTTAGTTCAGTTTCTTTTATTTCAGCTCCGCCACATGATTAAAATACAACGAAACGTTAAAAGGTTTGTGAGTTGCTCAGAGACAGGGTCAGAAAAAGGAAGAAGCAACAAAACGGGTTGACGTTGTGACTTGCTAATTAACGATGAAGAGTGTATCATATGGAAGAAGCAAGGTTGCTCCACCTCATTATAAGGTTGTGTGATCAATCAATTAATCAATTTTGTTTTTGCCACCAAGCAACATTACAAAAAATAAAAACAAACAACAAAAAAAACAAGTAAGAGTAACGGAATAGCAATTAAATGTCTTGTTTGACAACGGGGAAGCTGCGAATGGACCTCCTCGGCTGTGGTGGATATTCAAATTTAGGGACCCGAGGCAAGAATTTTCAAAAATTGATGTTGTTTAATAAAAAAAAGAGCTTTGATCTTGGCTTCCACTTTCTTCTCCAAAACTCATGGTGTACTTTAAAAAAAAAAGTCTTCACTTCGATTTCATCTCTGATTTCCCTACTTTCCTCCCAAAATCAAGGTGTTCTCCAAACAAAAAAAAGGTCTTTACTTTCATTTGATCTCAGATTTCCCTATTTTCGTCCTAAAATCAGGGTGTTCTCTAAAAAAAAAAAAAAAAAAAGGCTTCACCTAGAATCGTTCTTTACATCTGCAGCGGATTGAAACTGTATGTGCTATTTTCCAGGGGGGGGCCCAAAAAAAGGGGGGTCGGTTGCCTCATTTGCCTCACCCAATATCCACCACTGCTCCTCGGGCTTTGATTCAAACCGCCACCCTTCAAACTTAAAATCAGAAACATAAAAAGCAAATGTGATATCCAGAAAGACATATCCAGATGTTACAGGAGAATTAGAATTAGAAATAAGTGGAAGGTTAGAAATTCTTTAAATTGTAAGATTGTAACAAAAACGATATGAAATTATTTGTAAAATGGAGTTCCATATCTTAACGCCTTAATACTTAATACTTCTTTGCATTCTGTTAGTACGATATAATAGTTTGTACTAATTATATGGGTTTATTGTAGTTCTTGTTAAACGGTTGGACACATCACATGATTTGTTAAAATAATCGGATAATGAAAGAGGAAGGCTTACTATTCATACAGTCATGGACTAGTTTAGCAGTTTCAAACTTTTATGAATCAAAAATTTTAGTATTTTTAATTTTGCATGGAATCGCGTTGTACTCTCTAAAAAATTCCCTCCGACTACCAGTTTCACCGCTTTGTTTTGAATAGAAGCAAGTTTATGCAAGTAGGTGGGGAACGTCAAACCCTGTGCCACCAGTCCGTAAAGTAAATGAGGATGAACAAGTGAATAATACAATTTGAGAAGAGTATTTTGGGGTAGAACATGCTTTAATTTATTCAGGATACCATCGGCCATGTATAGCTTATTGGTTACAGCATTAAGATAAAAATGAAAATTTAATTTTGAGTCAATATAAATACTTCTAAGTATCTAACGTGGTTTTTTAACCCTATTCTCCTCAACGGCCGGCTTCTGAAGACCGGATTTTGCAAAAACGTTTGTAATTACTTTATTTTTTTATACAAAATTCTGAAATTTCTTGACTTTTCCTAATTTGAATTGCTGAATAAAATGATACTATTTTTAGGTGCCCCCAAACAAGGGTTAACGGATAAAATAGACCTTTTTTAGCAAATTGGTAAATTTTGCTTGTTTTCGCAAGCAGAGCGTGGGATTTCAATTTCATGCTTTTATTAAAAGTGACATGAATTTTACCCATTTATTGGATCTGCGTGACGAAGCGAATTACGTCGTTTGCCAGACATAGATATGCCTAAGGCAATGCAGAACTTATTTCATGTAAATCATGTTTTCTTTTTTTTGAATTTTTGGCGATTACTTGGAAACACTTTACTCATATATATTCTGTTGTATAAAACAATTGTTGTTGGACTAAAATAAAGGTTGCTTGAATACCAATCGAGGGGACAAACTTCAATCTTTACACTAAGCATTTTTTATAAAACTTTCCTATATAACTGTTCATTCGTGTGGAAAAAAATTAAATTAACTACTTCCCATGTTAGCCCTTATGCTGACACCTTCAGACAATTAAACAGCACCTGACTTTTTATCATTCACTTTGCATTTGAAGTAACAGCCGTTTCTATGTTAAAATTTTTCTTACAATGAAAAATCCCGCGCATTTTTTATGCATAAATTTACTTGTTTCAAAAAGTTTTGTTAAAAGTCTATAGCTTATGGATGTGGGTTTTGCAAACAGAAAACATAGAATCAAAACAAGACGTTTGATACGATTGAATTTCAATAAAACAGGGATTTCCAACTTGTATAAACTCGTGACGGTTTTTAAGTCTTAGATTTACACAAATGACTTTTTTCCTCCGAAAAAATTTTCAAACAAAAGTTTAAAAAACGTTGCTAACTTTTTACAAACTGTTTCATAAATTTATTTCGCAAGCGAAAAAAAAAGCTCCACTCTGAAAATGCGAAAAGAATTTTTTATTTAGACGTCAAGTGGAGACCATTTTTGGTCTTCATTTTATGTATGAACTCAAAACATTGTAAAAAAAGTTTGATATGACTCCTGGTCTAATATGATTATCTCATTACATTTCGACGTCTTTTTGGTTTTGAAATGACCTACTACTTGGAAACCTCTGAATAAAATCAACATAGATTCTTGCTTACGGATAACCTGGGCTGTTTACAAGGGTTCTTCCACGTAAAACTAGATAAAGCTTCGGGCCCTAATTTTATGTGCACAGAGCTTATAATCCATGTTAGAGCTGCTTTGAAGTTCTGAATACATAAATTTTTCTTTTCCTGCTGCGTCAACTCCAATTTCGAAAATCTCCGGAAGAGCGCTTGTGGTCGCAATTCAAAAGATAAAGAAGGTTGTAGAAGACCCAAAACGTTATTGACAAATTTGTCAACTTTACGTCCCCTGGGAAAAATTTGAGACGCTTACCTATGTCGACAACGAACCAATTGATGATTTTGACGCAAAAAGTCAACCGTGGATCAAGTCGTTTTGTTAATACAAATCATTGACGATTTTCTCAAGACTAAGAAGAAGGCCAGTACTATTTGTCAATCTGACAGCTGCATATGACACGGTTATTTTATACAAATTTAACTTTAAGTGCAAGCTGCTAAGGTTTCTGTTGGATAAAAACACGATTTAAATGATTATGAAACTAGTTCGCAACAAAAGTTTTACTCAACGGCGACGGTAACAAAATAGTTTCAGATGTTAGAGGAATAGTGTTCCTCCGAAATCGATGACAAGTGATCTTTTTTTAACATCTAGACCAGAGGTTCTCAACCGGTGGACCACAGCAAGTTTTTTTAGTGGGCCACATAGAGATGGTGTGAAAAAGTGTTGAAATCATATGTTCGGAGGCTGCTTTTTGTTCACAAAAAACGAGCTGGTGAAATTGGGTGTGGAATGAAAGTGAAGACGTTTTATTAGAGATTACTGCTTTTTAGGGACAGAAATCAAGAAATCCGAGACATATTTAAAGTGATAACTTTTGTTTTGATCTTTACCTATAA
This sequence comes from Diplosoma virens, assembly GCA_963680785.1. Classification (NCBI taxonomy): domain Eukaryota; kingdom Metazoa; phylum Chordata; class Ascidiacea; order Aplousobranchia; family Didemnidae; genus Diplosoma; species Diplosoma virens. The sequence goes on along the minus strand of OY796892.1, from coordinate 25,009,524 downwards.
TTTGGAAACGATTTTGTAAAATTATTTGCAGAATAAAAGTGAAGATTAGACACATTGGGCCACTACAATTACGTTTCGAGTTTTTTGGGCCGCGGTATTATAAAAGATAAGAATTCCTGTTTTAAAGTATCACGAAATCAAGGCTAATTGGATGCTATTTGATTGTGATAACAATCGTTCTTTGTATTTGCTGAATTGCTTTGTGTCTTATTCTGATTTTCGGGACATCGAGGCTCAGCTTTGATTTATTTTCTTTATTTTTATTTTACTTTGTTCGTCCGCCAATGTCGCCCGCCGGGAATACATATACTATACATCTTGCTGCACCTCGTGAGACACATGGAGAAAGTCACTGAGAGAGACCGGCACATAAGCCTGAGATAGAGACTGCGAAAAACGCAGAAAAGATTTAAAGATGGTGTAAAATTCTACGTTATTAGGCTTAAATATAAACTCAGAAAAAATTGTTCCTGAGAAAAGGGTCCATAAGAATGAAACTTTTTTGACAGAGAACTTTGCAGCTCCCTGCTTGTTATTTTTAAAGGTTCTAACTTTTTTAAATAATTTTTTAAAAAATCTATTAATCGGGTTTTCCGACTTTTTTATTAGATAAAAATAAAGGTTGTTGGTTACTTCTTAATAATCGCAATAGTAATTTTTAGTAACTTAGTAATCACAACAAATCTGGCTTGTCATGCTTAGATTCTAGCACCGAATTTATGATTTTAACTGTTGTTTATTAAAGTATCTAAACATGGCAACAATTGAATAATCTGCTCTGTGCTAGAATCTAAGCAAGGCAAGCCAGATTCGTTGCAAATCATATCATTACTCGGGGGTCGGAAAAGTCTCTTGTTTCAGTTTGAAAAACTCGTTGTTGCAAAAATAACTTTAAGTTTTCTGAAACTGAAACCAATAGTGTGTTTGCTTGACCTCAGCATGACGAATTTTAATATTGTAAAAATAACTTATGTTTCCTCAAAGTGCAACAAACCGTGCCATGACTCGGTTTCAAAACATTTATCTTTAGTTCGGTATCAAGAATTTCGATGTTGCAAAAATAATTTCTTGAAAAAAACAAAAAAAATCGTGTCATTGCCACTGCATAAAAAAAAAGAATGTTGACGTGGGTGTCTGCAATAATGCTTACACCAGAAGGGAAAAGAAATATTTCAAAAGGCGACTTTTGTAAGCTAGTAAGGCTTAAAGTATTATCTAGTTTTCAGCCTACACTCAAAATTATTGCCATTGCCTACACAATACTAAAAAGGTTTTACTTTTTGCGTCCAGGGCTTGTAAAGCGTGTCCACTGTCCATATTCCGGGAGCTGTCCAGAGAACCTGAGCTGCCGCTTGTCTTTTGCGAAAGGTCATCGTAGGTCCGAAATTTGTGTTGATTTTTGCAGTCATTATTCAAATAAATTTCGTGATTGCGGCAAAACTTCTCTTGTCGACGCTTTTTTGAAACAGCATGAACAAAAAGAGAGAAGTGTTGTCGAAAAAGTCTTGAAATTTTCATGGCTTTTGTATCCTTCAAAGGTCTTTCAAAACCTGAGTTGCGGTTTGTGTAAGCTCCAAGTTTACTTTATATTTATTTTATTAACTTGTTTTTTACTAATGTGATTATGTGAGAGCATGATATAAGTTTTTTGTATATCTTTCAAGAAGATTGTATTTTTCTATTTTCTTTCATCTTTTCGTATAAACATTAATAAATGAGGAAAAAAGAATTTTGAAGCCGCTGTAGTTTTCTTTACGTTTTTGTTTGAATTCTCTACGTTTTTGTTTTTCTACTTTTTGTTTTGTTTTTTTGTTTGAAAGAAAAATACACAAAAAGTAATTTAATGAATTTGCAAAGTTGGTTAAATTTGATTTAAACTATACACTTGCAATGAGAGTCTTTGTTGAAAAATTGAACTTTTTTAAAGTTTAGGTATTACTTATAATAGATTAATGTTTTTACTTAAAGATTTAATTGTATAGCGCACTTATATTAACTGTTTATTAATGATGTTTCTATGTGGGCACATTGAAGGTTTCGATCAACGGCTGTTGTGATTAGTGTATGCTTAATGCGTGTTTTATGTCGGTCTTCAGGCTTTATCGGGACATTATGATAAGCGCTTTTTAAATCGATCACAGAAAATACGCGACTACCATACAAATTTTCCAATAAAGAATGAATAGGCGGAATTGGATAAGCTTCCAATAAGCTAATGGCGATTTAAACGTTTATAATCAACACAAACACGATTTTTACCAGATTTTTTCGGCACTAAATGTAACAACTAGCAAAAGGAGAATCACTTCGACTAATTATACCATCTCTTAACTAATCATTAATTTGTTCATCAACAACCTTTTTGCATTTCTGGTGACATACGTCTTAATTTACTTTTAACAATTTCACCATTCGTAACAATAGAGTGCTGAATATTCACAGGTTGACGCTGAAACCTAGAAGTCGGTGTTACAACATTGGGATACTTGGCTAAAATATCTTGAAATTGACTTTGTTTTGGCAAGACACAAGTTACACTCGGAGGTTTGCAATAACAGGGATTTAAGTTAATAACAACATTGTTACGAATATCAATTAAACAGCGTTTATTGGTATCAACAGTAAGCGTATAAAAATTCAAAAAATCAAGTCCAATTATCGAAAAATTGAAATCAGTTTTTATAAAACCCCAAGTATAGTCGACAGAAGAATTAAAATTAATTTTTTAAGTTTGTTTACCATACGCTTGGATAACATTGGATGTGGCAGAATATAGTACAGTAGGGTCGGGACTAATTTTACATTCACGTTTAGAAGTACTAATTAACGAATATGATGAGCCAGTGTCGACTAAAAAAATAATATTGTTAATAAAATCATAGGCGATCAACAATTTGCAATTTTTAGTAGTTCGCGGCATAGGAAAAGAATGCGAATTTAAGCACGAGATACGTTGTTGGCTGCAGAATGTCGGATAATTCGGCTGAAAAGCTAATGCAGTAGATTTTTGCTTCCAGCCTCCTGCGTTTAAACGATTCATTGGCCGATTGGAATGTATGCGAGGGTCAAAAAATTTGCACTGAGGTCCTTCACATTTAATCGCCATTTGACGAAATTTTCGGTGAAAATAGCAAATATAACCTCGGTTGCGTGAGTAAGTATAGTCTCGGCCTTGAAATTGCGAGTTTCCTGGTACTGTTAAATGACCTGTTTTGGGTTTTGTTGTAAAAATTACGGAATGGCTGGTCGTCGTCGTCGTTTGAAGGGCATCCACTCCAGGCCAGATACAAACAGGACTGGGGCCGAGGGTTTATCCTTTTACTACCCCAGACTGCTGCACTGCCTGGATCAGATGCTGGCAGTGATGTCATTAAGCCAGCATCGAGTTTCGTCATCCAAAACCGTCAGACCTCGTGCTCTATGTAATGCCCGATGCATGCACACTGTTAGTACATGGTCTGCGGTTTGCTCAGAGGCGCCACACTCGCAATTCGGTGAAGGAGTGAGACCCCATTTGTGCATGGACGAATGGAATCGCCCAACACCAGTCCGCAGGCGGTTGAGCTTAACCCAAGCTGCTCGGGGTAAGCCCATCCCAACAGGCCTGGCACTGGTCCCGGGCACAAAAGCACGGAGCCTGGAAGCATTTTCACAGTACTCCGCGTTCCATTTGTGATTTGTCCATTCAGAGGCGCGGATGCCAAGTCTGGCAAGATTGTCCAAGAGATTCCGCGCACCTGGCACAAACGGGCGTCTGAATCTTAGTCTCACTTGGCCAGTATCTGAGGACCCACTTAAAAGACCATGCAAGATATGATCGGGGTCCAGAGATCCACGGTAAGCCAAGGAGAGTGTCGCTCCCAGTCGGCGAAGCTCAGCTGGCTGGATGCCTGAAAGTACAGGTAGGTGGTCCGTAGGAGTGGGACGCAGGCATCCAGTAACTATGCGCAAGGCGTCATTCAAGACACTGTCAATGAGGCGAGTGTGAGCACTGCGACACCAGACTGGCGCACAGTACTCAGCTGTTGAGTAGACTAGAGACAAGGTGGCTATGTGTAGTGTTTTAGCACCAGCACCCCATTCCGAGCCCACGAGTCGCCTCAGCAGTGTGACGCGCGAGGATAGTTTTTTGCGCAATGCCACTAAATGGTGACGAAACGTGAGCGATCTGTCCAGTTTTACCCCAAGATAAGTAGGGGTTGGACAGAACGGTAAAAGTCTACCGTTGTTGTAGACCTTTAGCTCACGTTTGGCCTCTCGGTTATTTAAGTGAAAGGCTGCCGTCACCGTCTTAGTGTGACTGAGCTTCAACCTCCAAGTCTGGAGATACGCTGACAGTGTGGACATGTCTTGGCTTAAGATCCCCTCCAAGTCCTTCCAGTTTCCAGAAGAATGCAACAATGCTAAATCATCAGCATAAGCAAACTTTCTGGAAATCATGGAAGGAAGATCGTGCGTATAGATGTTAATAGGAGGGGAGCCAAGACCGGTCTTTGAGGAACGCCGTTTTTAAGACGGCGTAGCCTGCTTTGCTTGCTGTCACCGGTGGTAAGGGTGAAACTTCGATTTTGGACAAGCTCCATGATCATTCTGAGCATGTGCTTATCTGGAAGTAGTCTCAGCAGCTTGCAGGTAAGGCCACGGTGCCAGACAGTGTCATAAGCAGCTGTCAGATCGATAAATACGGCACCGGCCTTCTTTTTAGCCTCAAAAGAATCCTCGATGTTCTGGGTTAGCAGAACAACTTGATCTACGGTTGACTTCCCGCGTCGGAACCCAGCCTGCTCTTTAGGCAGCAGTGGATCGATTAATGGTTCAACACGGGCGTAGATAAGCCTCTCGAGGATCTTGTAGGGGACACAGAGCAGAGGTATCGGTCGATAACTCTTTGGATCCCCCACGGGCTTTCCTGGTTTTGGGATCGCGACCACGAGCGCTCTTCTCCAGATCTTGGGAATTTTGAGTAGGCGCAAACAGAAAGAAATGAAGTCACGTAACCAGGACTTCAAAGCAGCTCGAATGGCTGGTGATATGATTGAAAATTATGAGGTCGATTAGAAATGCTGTTAACCGTGGTGTCTTTTAAATTTCCCAAAGAAGTTGAACCCTCTGTATAGCGTTTATTTGCTTTCATATACTCAGTCGCACATTTTGCTAGTCCAATTAAATCTGTATAAAACCAATTGCCACTATATGCAGCTACGTTAGCGGGTAAAGCTTTTAAAAATCGGTCCTTAAGTATAGTTTCGAATTGAGGGGAGGGGTTTTCTTCAAGACCGGAAGCGGCTAATAAGTGAAGCATTAAATCCATGGGAGATCAATCGCGCAATGTTAAATTATTTAGCAATATATGTCGAGTTTTCCATAGTCGTCTTTTGCAGACACAGCCTTTATGCAACATAGCCAACAACATAGCCAACAAAAGAATAACAAAGCGAAAGCCATGGAGAAATAATTACCATTCATTACATGAGATGGGTCAACAAGAAAGAAAATAATAAAACAAAAATAAAATTATTTCTTACCTTTGTTCAAAAACCTCGGGGTCACCAAAATGTTAGGATTAGGAGTTTTGGTTTTAAAACCGAAATGTCTGACAATTGCGCATTATTGACATTAAGCGCTGGTCTCCCAAACAAAACACTAAACCAACGTTTCTGTTAGGTGGTGCAGACTTACAATAAAAATATCTAATGCTGTCCGTCTTACTCCACTGTCCATATTATCCGATCCTACTATATCAGTAGAAAAGGGGCTAATGTGAAAGGTTCAATTTTAAGAAAGTAAGTAGGTATTTTATCATGACTTACAACTTTGTTCACGTTCAGAAAAAAAATAGTATTAACAAATTCAGTAATATTCGCAGCTTTAAAATACAGAGATTCAGAAACTTATTTTGCAAGGTATGTCTAAAAATGATTCGCTTGATAAGTAGGAACTTTGTTTGCCAACTTTTTGCCAATAGTGCAAAAGAATTAGTTGAATTTTTCCGCGTGTTTTGCTCGATTGTCATATGCAAAATCATGTAGATTTTGTTCATTGTTGCATGATTTGCTTTTTGAGGGAAACAGCATCTTTATAATATCCCAAGTTTTTTGGGTTTTTTCTGTTGTTATGAAACTCTTTTTCAAAATATAATTTTTTAAAATAGTTTTAATTTTTGTCAATTTATTTAGATATTGTTTATAATAACTTTTTACAGAATTACTACTATTTAAAAAATGAGTTTTAAACAGAACATTTTTTTTTAATAGAAACTGGAATGGCTACAGTGATCAACGGTTTTTTAAGCAATTTCTTTTGCTTGCGAAAAAATTGGGTAAATTTATAAAATAAGAATCTAAAGCACTGTATAAATCATAGTTGAATGCATCAGAATCAAATTTAGATTTGTTTCTATAGTAACCAAAAATAATAATATTTTTTCAAGAGAGCTTTATATTGTGTACTTGACAAAATACGGGATGGTGATCACTAACTTCAGAAGTTTTAACAACCCCGGGGAAATTTGCATGATTCGTGACATTAGTTATCGTATGGTCTATAATCGTAGCTGTTGAATCAGTAATTTTAATAGGTTTGGTAATAATGGGGAAAGTTCCGCAGCTAATCAGCGTGTTTATAAAATGCATAGCATCAGGTGATCTATTGATAGAGGAAGTACTAATATTAAGATCTCCCTGGATGAAGTAGTTTATATTGTGTTTATCAAAATCAGTGAGGCAGTTAGATAGTATTCAATAAAAGCATTAATTAGTATTTGTAAGAGATGACGATAGATTACTCCGATAACATAAGATGAATCAGTCTGATTGATAATATTAACAGACAAGGCTTCTGAGTTGCATAGTTGGTATTGATTTTCAGATACCTTATATTTAAGATTATCAGATATATACAGTACATTGCTACTTCACCAGCATTGGTTGTTGTTTTAACATGAACAAAGCTATAGTTCGGTAGGTCAAGGTTTGATAGAGGTTGATTTTTAATGCAAGTTTCCGTGATACAAATAACAGGGGGAAGGATTTGTAAAGCTTCAATTATTTCGTACAATAATTCATAATTTTTATGCAAAAATCGTACATTAACATATAATAGCATCAAAGCATTAACGGTTTTTGTTTTGAATATTTTACAGTCTATATTATAGTATTTACAGTTCCTAATATTACTAGTTAAGTCTCCCAAGTAAGCCATCACATAAGTCTATCTGATTGCATTGATTAAAGTTGGTTTTCTATTTTTCAATAATTTTACATTTTATTATGACGTAATATTTTCATGGCCAAATATTTTCAATAATAATATTTTCATGGCAATAAGGATGAGGTTCGAACTTGCATCTTTAAATCGTTCAAGCAATTATTATTTATTTATTTTATCTCTATATCTATCCTCCTGACTCGCAGGAAAGCGACGGAGGTGCTAATACGTAGGGTAGGCAATTACCCCGACCTGCTTCCGGAGGTGCCAACATATTGCTGAATGTTATTGATTGATTTGCCATAAATCACTTTATTGGTTAAGGTCATTATTGCAGTTAAGAAAAAATAGAAGAAAAAATAACTAAATAAAACATCATCAGCAACATGTCTTTTCAATCAAGTTCTCTTCCCTTAAAAAAGAAGATGAAATCAAGAGAAAAAAAACAGAAGGCGCGCAGTATGACGTAAAAAAGCAAATAGAATAATTTTAGAATTTTTTCTAATGTAATAAATAAAGTGTTAATAAACAAAGTGTAACTACCATCTAATGCTTTCCAAACACAAACGGTCTTCTGTTTGTTCTTATTTACTTCTTTATAAAGTGGTAATAAAAGCTTTCGTTTCCTTTAAAACTTTTTTTCGGAAGATGATCAGTTATATTAATATAACGATTAACATTAAAAATTTTGTTACTTTAACGTTTGTCATCATATTCTTTTTTTTCGCAAATTTAAAAATCAAATTTTTTGTCAAACATTGTATGCAACTTATCATTGATTGGTTTATACACTGATATTTTGTTCTTTTTAATAGGATGTCGGTAGATATTTGAAAACTTGATTTTCGCTAGATCTGTTATTTTTCGACCATTTTTTAAAAAAATTAGAAATTTATCAATTGTGGTTTCTCTATTTTTTCAAGGGTTACCAAGATCTTCTTGAATACCATGAATCAAGACATTTAATCGTTTGTCATAAGACTCTTTCATTAAAATGGTCTTCTCATAATTAGATTTAAAATTTTCAAGAAGTTTGATCTTATCATTAAGCTGACTAACCATAACTTTATCAGCTTTGAAATTTACAATAGCATGAATTTCTTTGCATCTGCTTACAAATTCAGCTTCAAGTAAGTAAATTCTTTGACTTACTGTATCAATTTTTGACTCTACTTTAAAAATCTTTTATTTTATTTTATTTAGACTTTTTAAATTTCATTCAATTTTTTGTCAGCATTCATTTTAAAAACTGTTTTTTCTTTTTTTTCTTTGAAAGAAAATAAAAATTTTTTAAGCAATGTACTGAACTGGTTATTGAACTTGCTTCTGTAATAACCTTTTTGATTTCGCAAATCAAGCTGATGTTACCTGGACAAAGATATCTGTCTACTGTGAAAAAATAGAAAGAGAAAAAATTTTTTATTTTATTTTTATCTCTATATTTATCCTCCTCACTCGGAGGAAAGCGCCGGAGGCGCTGTTATATAGGGCAAGCAATTACCCCGACCTGCTTCCGGAAATGCCAAGATGTAGCTGTCCGCTTGAAATTTTAATAGAGATATGACTTCAATTTAAAACTGCTTGCCAAGACCACCAAGCTGGGGAAAGTGCCACAAAATGTGAGTGTAAAATACAAAACCGAGGTTATTAGCTTAATATAACGCTGCTATAAAAGCGGAGAATTGGTGGGACAATAGTAGAGCTTGGCTCGAAGAATATGATCAGTCCTTAAGATATATGTGAAAGCTTGAACATATTCTACCAGCCCAACAGGCCAACAATCCTCCGAAAGAAATCCTATTGTGGATCAAAAGATTATTTCTCGAACAAAAACCTCAATAAATATACATACAAAAACAAAAGCATTAAGAATCTAGGTAAAAAAACAACAAAAAACATACTTCAAAAATCCACAAAAATAATGCAAAGTAATAATAATAATAATAATACATAAAATTTATGCGATAGTTAAAAAAATTTTTCCAAAATGGATTCGATCTAGAATCAATGCAACAAGAACGCAACCCTCAAGATCGAATAAGAAAACAACTGCACCGCCAAACTGAGATTCTGCTATTGCGCAACATCTGTTAAAAAATGTAGAATGTGCTAAGAACTATGAAGACACCAAGTTTTCAATTTTAACAACTGCACGTTCACAGTTTCAACTACGAGTCTTGGACGCAACGCATATAAAGATCAGGCAGCCTTCTCTGTGCAAGCAAAAAGAGTTTGTAATCTCTGTGCAACTATTTAAATGATTATATTTAAATGATTGGTCGAGTGGTTAAAGTACTGGCCTGATCATCAACATGGTCGCGGTTCAAAACTCACTTGCACCATTCTGTTGTGTTCTTGGGAAAGACACTTTACGGCATTTTCCCCAGCTTGGTGGTCTTGGCAAGCAGTTCTAAATTACAGTTATATCTCTATTAAATTACTATCGGACAGCAATTTCTTGGCATCTCCGGGTCAGGTAATTGTTTACCCTATGTATAGCGCCTCCGTCGCTTTCCTGCAAGTCAGGAGGATAAATATAAAGTTAAAAAAAAAAAGATTGCAAACTTGCACAATGCTGCGCAGTTTGCAAGATTTTGCAAGTACGCACGTGACACAATGAAACAACACAAAGTTGTTTTGCAAGTAATTGTGCAACGCTTATGGCCCGTTTCCACTACGAGCGTGAAAAAAAGCATTCTTTGTTTGTTTTATTGATTTTTTTTTGCGCTCGCTTCAATTTTAACCGTTCGCTTCAATCGAAGATCAATAAAAAAGACAAAGAATGCTCTTTTCCACGCTCGTAGTGGAAACGGGCCTTTACTCTGCGTATAAATAAGCGTTGCTCTTTACTTCATCATTGTCACGACTGCCATTGAAAAGTGTGACACGAATAGCTTCTGGTATGGTTTTACTGAAAGCCTTTTTAAAAAAATTGTTTATTTAGAAACAAGAGTGATCCCACAGAACTTTCTTCAAGTTTTTTCTTAATCATGGTAAATTTGAAGATTTTTAAATTATTCAGTTGTTTTTCTGAAATACTGTACAAAAAAAGAAGACCAGCAAAACGTATAAAATGATGACTTATTTAAGAGTTTATAAGTTTTTTGTTGTTCATGGAAGAATACTTCAGATTTTTTAACATTTGACTCAAAGATTTACATAGTTTTATCTTTTCCGGTAACTCATTCCAAATTTTGGATCTTTTGTAGAAAGCCCCGCCATCTACTGTATTGCGAGTAATTTTTTTGGTGAAACTAACCCGGAATACTCCCTACAAGTTTCTTTTTTATTTCATCCTAGTGTTGTTGGGGGATTCCGGGTTAGTTTCACCAAAAAAAAAAAAATTACTTGCTGTAGATGGTGGGAGATAAAAATTACTCGCAATAGATGGCAGGGGCTTTCTACAAAAGATCCCAAATTTTTTGACCGATGTATCTTATTGATTATTTTGTTACTGTGTTTTTTCATGATAATGATATGATTTGAGAGTTACTTTTAGTAATTATAAAAGTAACTAAGTAATTATAAAAAGTAGTAATATATAAATAAAGTAATATAAAAAGCAGTAATTATAAAAAGCTGAAGGAAATATATTGTGATATGCTGAAGGTAATATTTGAAATATATTGTGATATGGTGAAGGTAATTGCTTGCGGAATGACTTGTATATGCAATTGAAGTATTTAATTTATGGAGTTGTTGTACAGTAAAAATGTTATCTTTTCTTATTTCTTTGTTGCGTTTTTTGTGGGATTTTTACAAATTATTATAGTAATAAACTTGTTGAAGATTTTTGGTAATTTATTGAGTAACACAGAGTGTCCATTGCACCAAGCATTACTGCAATATATAATATGACCAAAAATTAGTACATAAAAAAGTGTAAGTAGTGCTTCTTAAGTTAGAAAAGGCTTTACTATTATTACTGCGTAGGCCTATAGCGATGATTTTAGTTTGCTGATTAGCAATCACATCGTTCATTAAATATAGGCTAACACATTACAACCTGATTGAGGTGTTTCTTTCAAATGTTTTTGTGGTACGAAAGCTGAAAAAAATGTATTTTATTTTTTTGACATTAAGCAAAAGCTTATTTGCTCTTGGTTTCTTTATTCCATCCTGGTGCTGAATGGAGATTCCAGGTTAGTTTCACTAAAAAAAAATCGCTTACTGTGACTTTTTGAAGAGACCCCAAAATCATTGGTCCTTCAATTTAAAAATTGAAAATAAATCGGAGAAAAGCAGTTTCATCTGATGAATAGCTTAGCATTACTTTAAGCCAGGTATTACTTTTCAATTGTGTGAAGCAGGGCTACTCAATTAGTTTTAGAAAAGGTCCAGATACAAAAGTTAAAAATTTGCTGAGTAAGGTCCCACCGAATTTATAAGTTATAATAGCTTAATGTAAACGCAACATGTCTTAAAAACACAAAATTAGTTATTGTTCTGCATCAGCTCGTGCAAATAATGACATTTCTTATTTCTTACCACTTCTTTAAATCTGGGTTCTAATTCAGACTGTGGTGTAGGTGTTGATTCGTCATACTACTGCAAAACTTGTTTTAATGAAATTCATGTTTGAAAATGCTTACTCACAGTAATAAGTTGACCCAAACATGGTGAGTATATGTGCTGCCAATTTGCTACGAATAGGGAAATAGCTTGGAGAAATTTTCTCCGACCAAAACTTCTCAGGTGTACAATTACAGAAGATTCTTTCAGTACAATGTTTTTTTGAGATTCAATTAGCTCCAATTGAACTTTTGCTGCATCTATCCACTTGCATATGTCTTTTACTTCGACTGAAAATGTTGCAATGTCTGTTACTAGTAAAGGGTTTTCAATGAAAAGCAACAAATATTTTTTCAGAGAAAAGTCACTAAAGCGTACTATTTTGGGTTTAGACTGTTTATCGCGAATCTATCTCTCTCTCTCTTCACGTAAAAAACTTGATTGACAAATACTCCTATTTTGTACTTGTAATCCTATAAATAACATATACGAGTAAATCACTGAAAATAACTACTATGAAAATTTATACAAAAACCAAATAAAAGTAACTTACAAAAGTTTAGGAAAGTGGAGAGCCAAATAACTTAAGTTGACGATTGCGATTCCGAAGTTCAAAGCAATTAGTCACATTTCAGCCAAAAAGTATATTTACCACTTAAATGAAAAGGAGTGTTTTTTCTCTGGCGTACCCTATTTATATTTTGGGCTCTTTGTTAATGAATATGTGAATTAAAAAAAAGTTAAAAAGAGAAAATTCATCAGGGCCAAAAGGACAGATAAGTGTCAAATCATTGTGCGCTGTATAAAAAGAAAAAGTTAATAAGGGCGAAAGGAGTTCAGATAAATGACAAATTATTGTGCACTAAATGGAGTTAATCTACCGTTACGAATTGGTTGCACATGTAAGTCAAGCTATTTACAAATGCAATTTTAGGTCGCTTCAAATGTCCTTGGTTTGAACCCAAAACACGTACTGTAAAATTATTCGTCAACTTATCAATAAATTACACATATCTGTCATCTTTTTTATCATTACATTGTTCTAAAAAGCTCGGAAAATGAAAAAGAATACTCTGAATATCACATTTAAAAATTTCTAATTTTTTCTGAAATGCACGTATTGCAGTGATTTAATTAAATATTGTGCATTTTTCTCCTTGTAATTTCACATTCACGTCGTTAAAGTGTGACACAAGTCCTTTCCCTCGAGCAAGCATTGCTGGAGCTCCATCTGTGGTAAGCGACATGACTGACTTGATTTTGATATTTCTCGACTTCATCATGCTTATCAAAAATGCGTAAATATCTTCTTTTTGTGTTCGTTTTTCAAGAGTAGTAACACCTAACGAATCCTGCGCAAATTCTTTTTTGCTTCCATTATAATATCGAACAAAAAGTAGTAGGTAAGCATTTCGGTCATGTCAGTTGACTCGTCAATAGTTGATGAAATACAAGGTGCATTTTTTGGTCCTTCATCCAGATGCATTAAAAGATCTTCAGCCAATAGTTTGGTTCTCCTCATTGCTGAAGAATCAGATAAAGAAATCTGTTTTATTTTATTGATTATCTCATCTCTTTGCTTGCCACCAAACAAGATCTCAGCCATTTGTATCATGCATTTTCTAACAATTTTTCCATTACTGAAGGGATTTTTATGCTTTCCTAAAATCCAAGCTATTCTCAATTAGCATTCGGTTGCTTTTTCTTGGGCATTCATGGTATTAGCACGAACCATGGTAGACTTTTCATACGGTGATTTAAGAAGACTTATTTGTTTCTTCCTTTCTTCCCTTCCTTGCTTGCACTTCTCTTCTACTTCACTATGTTTGGTTTCGTAATGGCATTTCAGATTGCTGCTTTTCACTAAGGCAACATTTTGACTACAAACAAGGCAGTAGGCCAACAGATTTGAGCTGGATGTAAAAAGAATGAAAGCATATTTTTCTATTCATTCTTCCTTAAACGCACAGTTATCATTGAACTTTTTTCTCTTGGTAGATGCCATTATTATCTCCTTTAGGATTGAGCTGATTTACAAGTGATTAAGTGCACCAAGCTCTGCAAGCAATTACGTTATTATTACAAAGAGATTCTTTAGAGGGATTCTTTAGAGATTATTTAGAGGGGCCCCAGGAAGCAGAGGTAATTGTATGAAATTATCGTATAACGAAAAATTGATTTCGATCTTTGAAGGTCGTCATCAGTTTTTGTAAATAATCATGATTTCAGCTGTTGTGTTGTTTTCCTTGTAGCTTTCATTGTGGCTTCATTTTATGTCTTTAAAGTCAGGATCCGATTAGAATAAGTAGTATTTGTTTTAAATTCTTTTAATTTTTTAATTTTGATTATTTACAAAAGCTGATGATGACCTTCAAAGATCGAAATCAATTTTTCGTTATACGATAATTTCATACTATCACCTCTGCTTCCTGGGGTCCCCCTAAAGAATTTCTTTGTACTTTATATAAAGCCTTTATTCGCCCAATTCTTACTTATGCTTCCTCAGGCTGCGTGGTTTCCTTTCTCACCCCCCACCCACATTACCTTCGTGGAGAGAATACATAGATCCGTTAGAGTTATCACACGCTGTCTATTGTCAACTCCTATTCCCTACTATACCTAAAAGCACTTCTCCCGCAGCTTCGTGTCACCCTCACTCATTAATCTCTTTTTTACTTCGAACGTGCTCTCAGACTGCCGCCGTCCTTTTCTTTAAGGCGCGTTTATAGTACCTTTGTGCTTGAGCGTAGTTTAGTTTAGTTAAGTTATGCGAAGAACCGTTTACAGTACAAATTTTTGCAAGCGTAGTTGAGTTAACTTTGGTGCAGTCTGATCATTGTCCATAGCTTGGTCGTAGATTGCTCCATGTATAAACAAATGTTTATAATTATTAAAATAACGTTTCACAAACAATTGTGGTTTTATAAGTTTTAAAATGTAGAGTTTTGTATCAAATAAAACCGAGTCGTAAAAATTTAGTTGAAACGGAAAAATTAAGACTACTCAAAAAGCAAATAAATGCTATCATTGTGGAATGTAGTAAGATGTTGCTTCAATATCGTATACGCAATTATATTAAGAGATTAAATTAAGTATACATTAAGTATATTAAGAGATTAGACAAGATTAAATTAAGTATACAAATATAAGAGATATTTTAAGAGATTAAAAACAACTTTAACCTCGCTGATGTTGTGATATTTTAAGAGATTAAAAATAACTTTAACCTCGCTGATGTTGTGCCGTGGGAAATACATGAAGCTTAAAAAGACTAATAGCTTGGTTGTAGGCTATTCCTGATCCAATTTTTCAACGTCTTCCCGATGCCAATATTTATTCAATTTTTATCTACATTTTTAAATTTTTTTAGGAGGCCTATTATTTTATAACTTTTTTGTTAGCCTACATACTTTCTGAATCACAATATTTTTTATGAAGTTGCGTGACATCTGTTCTTTGCTCCACTTTTAATGGTTTTATAAACCAGCATCAGATAAAAATTGATTTTCAAATGTTTATTTAGAAAACTTTTTTTATTTTCTTTTTGACAAATTGTCTAGTAAATTTAGTTGGTTAATAAAAAAACCTTGCTGTATTGATGGCGAAATGCGGTCAACATAACTTACTTGTTTTATTCTGTTGTGTCTTTCGGAAAGACACATTATGCCACTTTCCGCTGCTTGGCGGTCTTTGCAAGCATCTTTAAATTTCCGTCATATCTCTAATTAAAACACAAACCAATTAAAAATTTTCAACCAAGCAGCAACATCTTGGCACCTCCAGAAAATAGGACGAGGTAATCGCTTTACAATTACAGTACACAAAGTTTAACACCTCTAAGGTTGTCCAGCCAGTCACAAAGATTAAAAAACGCAATGACGAAATAAAGCATCCGACTTTCACGCGACCATAAAGGTCAGTTTGCTTTATTAGTATTAAGGTGAAACTGATGGAGATTGTACCATTACACGATTATCATACTGTTTATAGTGTGGAAAAAATCTTTAGGAAAACATGTTTTTTAATACATGCATTGAATAAAATTACTCCTACAAAAAACTTAACAGGCTTTTTTCTTTATTGACTGCCAAAAAATTCAAATGTGAAAATAAACAATAAATTTAATTTTTACTAATTAATCCAATAAGTAAACATCTTGGTAAAAACAAAGCAGTAAAACAAAATTATATAGAAATTTCCAAAAGCAAAAAAAAAACTAGCTACTATTGAAAATTAAGAAAGACAAAAGTTAATAAATAAAGGCACAGTGTTGATACTGCTTGCTAAAAACATTTTACAAACAGTAGCGTATTTAGGGGGGGAGGTATTGGAAAAAATCAGAGACAGATTTGAGTGAAGACCTCTTTTTTCTTTAGATTTCTATGTTTTTGGGACGAAAACACGACAACACCGAAACAGATTTAAAGTGAAGACCTTTTTTACCATTTGAAAAAACTTTTTAGCTAAGCATATTTGATTGTGGTTGTATAGCCCATCCCCCTTTCAAAAATTCTTGGTAATCCACTGTTTACACATAGTTTAAAAAAATTTCAAAACTTTTACAATTAAACTTAAAATTGAACAATACAAAAAACTGCGATATCTCTTTTGCTATTTCTTCAATATAATTATTATACAGTAATGTTGTTAAAGTCAAGTAATAAGACATGAAACAGCGGAAGCATCAAATATTCACGGAATGACGGTATATAAAATACGAAAAAAAGAGATAGTAAGAACGGGCATTGGGGCTGAAGCTCATAGACAGAGTCGTCAATGGTAACAAACAAAAACAACACGAAAAGCCAAGTAAAGCAAAAAATTTTCATCATAAAGTGCTATGGGTAAGTCGTTCCGATTTTTAACAGCAAGGCATTTTTGACAAGGATTGAAATGCTTTATTACAATGAGTGTAGTACAAAGTAATCGTATTGATCGTTCATTTTGCTTGCACGAAGCACGAGGTCTGACAGCTTTGGATGACGAAACTCGATGCTGGCTTAACAAAGAAAGCCAGCATCAGATCCGGACAAAACAGCAGCAGGGTAGTAAAAGGGTAACTGTTTGTTTTTGACAAGAAGTGGATGCTCTTCCAAACGACGACAATATTTTGGTAGTCTTTCTTGAAACCTGTTTAAACAATAAAAAATGAAATTGCAGAATAGTAAATAAAATTTTGTTGCAATTTTTTCAACAAAAATACATAAACATAAATGGGATAATAAAAGAACGATAATAAAATGGGATAATAATAAAAACACATAAATGGAATCACACTTATAAAATCTGGTATTAAGTAGCAGCTTCGGAAGTAAAATAAAGTACGCGATTTGCTAATATTAAAGAAATTTCCAATATGTGTCTGTCTTGAAAAATTTAGAGAAAAGTGTCCTGTTCTTAAAGATTCCGCAAAGAGCAGATCAAGTTATGTAAAAAATCAGCTTCCGGTTTTTTAAACAAATACTGTGAATGATGTAATTTTGTTAAGATGTTTCGATAGTGTGTTTTATTTTTTTGATAAGATAGTGATAAGAATTGTTTCAGATAAAATAGTGTTTCGATTTACACGATCAGAAGAAACGGAACGATATTTTCGTTTTCTACACCGGAATTAGGGAAGTAAATTAAACATTTTTGATAGTTCTATTAAGCTGTTATTCGTCTAACGTACAAAGATGCATTTACATAATTACTTTTAAGGTGCAACAGCATAATGTATTGACCTCTTTGTACATCATAGTTTCTGCTTAGTATAAGGGGCATATCACAATATACAGTTGACATATAACAACAAAAAGGACAACACAACTATTTCAATAGTCATAATTCATAAAGATTAGGAATAATCATTGTGTAAAAATAAGTGTCAATATTTGCAGTAAATACAAACCAACTTAAATCTACAATTTATAAAAGAAAAATAACTGAATATTTAAGCAACTAGCATTAGTAGAGTTTATAAATACTTTACCATAAATAACCAATAGTATAAAAAAAATCTGCAAAATCTAAGATTACGTTACTTAATAAAGATACCAAGATACCTCTGGTCAATCAATTTTGGGGAAAATGACTTTCACTCTTCTGTATTTTTCCTCTACAAATTTTCATTCTTTGACACATTTTCTCTAAAAAAAAAAATTAAAAATTCTATTGACTAAAAACAATTTTCAATACTGATACTTCAATTGATAACAACGTCAAAGTAGTATGAAACTATACTAAAGTTAAACTAGAGTCATTGTTTATTGTTATTTTTTTGGTGCTTATTTCTAAAATAAAATTTTATTTTAGTAACCTTTCTTTTCATCATAAAAGCAATAACATTTTTTTAGTTGATTTACTTGATTAGCAGAATTACTCAAAAGTACTAAGACTCAAAAATTTTGGGCAGAAGGATGTAAGTTTAATGCACAGTCACCACAGTCATTTTGAATGTGCCCTAGGAAAGTTATTTTACAGAAATAATGTATATAAATGAATTAATGTTGCGTCCTATTCTTTAAAAAAGCAACAACCAGATCAATGCGAAAACAAAACAAGGAAATTAAAAGCATATAATGTGAGAAAGTGACAAATGGTGTGGGAGAAGTGCAACAGGAGGTAATGTGTGATGAAGTGGAAACTGTTAAGGAATTTTGCCATCTTGGCAGTAGGTTGAATGCCAGTGGAGGATGTGAAGCTGCAATAATTGCAAGAACAAGAGTGGTATGGAAGAAATTTAGAGAGGTGGTGAGATACTGTTTGGAAAAAGATTCTTTTTGTGGATGAAAGGATAGATATAAAAGAGCTATGTAAGATAAGCTATGTTATATGGAAGCAAAACGTGGTGTTTGAGAGAAATTGAAGTAGCTGTTTTAAGAGCAGAAAGATCTATGGTGAGGGCAATATGCAGTGTAATGTTGGTGGACAAGGGGAATACAGAGGAGCTGATGGACATGTTGGGACTGAAGAAAGCAGCAGATAAGCTGGCAAGGGCGAATGGTATGAGATGGTATGATCATGCTTCAAGATGACCTGAGGAAGATGTTTTAATGAAGGCAATGGTACATGAAGTGGATGGAAAACATAAACATGGTTGACCAAGAATGAAATGGAGGGAACAAGTCGAAGGAAACACGAGAAGGTTTGGTTTAAAGAAAGAAGATGTGGCAGATTGATGTAGGTAGAGAAAAGGTGTAAGAAAAGTTGAAGAAGTAGTGGGATGCATCCGGCTACCTCCATTTACTGGGGATTAAACCAGATTAAAATTGGATTGATGATGATAATAAAAGATATGACAACTTACTATAGTTTCAGTTCAAAACTACTGTATTTATTTGAGTATAAGGCGCACTCGTGTATAATGTGTACCCCCAATTTTTGATTAAAAATCAGTATAAAATTTTGTTTTACTTTTTCTAGACTCAGGAGCCAAGGCGTATCCAAGGAAATGATGCATTTTATTATGGAATACCATTTCCTTAGCTAGCCCAGCCTTTGTATATAACGCACACCCAGACTTTGAGTTGTTATTTTGGTAGAAAACCTTGCACGTTATACTCAAATAAACACAATACTTTATTTCAAAGATCAAAATTTAGCTTAATAACTAGTAAACATTATACTTTAAACATGAAACTTATATCAAAAGCAATTATACTGGTATAATAGTGATGTCACGGATAAAAAGATTTGTGTCTGCAGCCTGCAAGTATCTTTCATTTGTGACACCGCACCGCGCTGCACCACAAAATTGTTAACAAAAACTTACACCGCGCTTCACCGCAAATCATGTATTTAAATAGAAAATATTTCGACATCTTTTCCCTTTTTTAGAAAGCCAAATATTTCCTTGTCACTGAAAGAAAAATTAAGATTTTGCTTAAATTTTGGAAACTTGGGGGTTAATTACGGCTGTGCTCACCCCTTATAAAATAAAAGTTTTCAATACCGGCAACACTAATTTTAAAATGCCCTGAAAAACAATAGCAAATAGAAGAAAACAAACAGTTGACTAGACAAGCAGACTAGTCAACTGAAACACTAAAAAAAAAATTTTTTTTGAACAGTTGCGTGATATTTACTAACCCTAATGATTCAGCATTCACACATCGTCGGATCCCCTAGGAACAGAGCTCGCATCCAGTTTAAAAGCCCCGGGCTCAGATAGGCTGTTAAATCATCTTCCATTACTAAAACTTAAAATAAATTTATCGCTTTGCAGTTGCACGTTGCACGATGCGTGTATTTTTACTTACCCAGAACAAACCAATTTATTGCGACATGCCACAAATCTCTCTCATTTCAACAGATATTTTCACCAAAAGTGAAAAAAGCGCTATATTGTTCACTTTTATTTCTTTTTTTTAATTTAATTCAATGGAATTTAATTCAAACCCTTTATTTTAGACAGTAACGTCCATATGAAATTAACAATAACACAAATGTACTTGTCACAAGAATAATCGTTATGAAAAACAATTAAGCATGTGCTTGTAGTAAGTAAAAAATTGACTATTAGGCTAAAGCAATAGTATTCATCAAGTTGGTGATAAGGAAGTTACAGGATTTAAGCAGTGATTAATAAAATTAAACAAAGTTTTTCTCAAGGGAGCTTCAAAAGTAGGTATATTATTCATAACTTGTAATTCACGCGCGCTTGTGTACTTCGGTAGGTTGTGTAACATCCTATAGCAGTCATTCTAGGCAATATGAATACTATGAAAACTTGACATTACTTATTTACTCCACAGGTGTGAACCATATAAATTTGATCAACACGATTTAAACAATGTATTTTTAACATCAAAAGATAGGCTTACCATACGTCTCGATTTTTAAGGCTTTGTCCCGGTCATTTTGGCAGAAACACCGCCAGAGACGGATAGACTTTAATGACATCTAAGACAGACTCCAAATGCAGGCCTTCTCTTTTTTGTTTTTTCAGAGATCAATATTTTTTGAGACGAAAATCATGAAATTCGAGACAGATTCAAAGTGAATACTTTTTATTTTAGAGAAAACTACTTTTTAGGAACGAATTTTTTCTGCTAACGAGCGTCCCGGTCTGCCCCTTCAGAAATAAGGTGTGCCTATCAAAAGAACACAGCGAAAAAGCAGATTTCAATTGATTTGCAGAAAAATATAATGATCTTACTTTTTATTTGAAGGGAGGCAAATATTGAAGCTGCCTTACTAAAATCTATTTAAGATTTTGTGGACAAGAACGCTTGATTAAATGAGTAAAATTTTTGCACTGATATATTTGGGGGCGGTGCAGCTTTGCAGCTCCAATGGGCGAGCCGCCATTGCATTTTACCGACAATTTAATTCAATTCAAGACAATTCATTGAGCCGACAATTTCAGTTGGTTCAATTTGCAAGTTCGGTTAGACGCAGAATTGCGGAGTCGGAAGATTATGATCCGACTCCGACTCCGACTCCTGAAATTTCTAAAATGCCGACTCCGACTCCGACTCCCGACTTCGACTCCGACTCCCTAGTATGGGCAAAGTATTTATCTTAAACTAGATTTAACTAAGCAAAAATCATACTTTCGTTTGACAGTTGCACAAAATAAGTCAGATTTTTTAAATACATAAAAAGATATTTACTTTAAAAAGTTATGTATATCAGTGTATATACTCGTACATATATAACTGCAAATTACTGGTGCTCTTCAAAAGAGTGCTCAATGGCTTCAATAGTCAGAACGATTATTCCTGATTATCAAAACACAAATACTGTATTAAAAAAAATTTTTGTTAAAATAGTCCCAACAGACTGTTTCACCTGTAAGGCTCATCAGAGGACACAGTTAAAATAAAGTTTTACGCTTCAGATGAAAACTTGCATCTTAGAAAAATAACGCTACCAAAAGTTTGGGTTTAAACAATTATTTTACTAAAGTAAGTGATTGATTTGCAAATAATTACTTTTGTTACGAGATATTAAAAGAAAACATGCTGTAATGTTGCGCATAGATGTATTCTTAAACTTGGCCGAGCTGCCGAAAAGATTACCGGTAAAGTGTAAAAAAGTTTATGGATCATTAGTTTAAAAAAAGTGTTATAAAAGAATCTTTTTATAAAAAAGTTTTTATAACACTCTCTCTTAACGAATGATCCATACCAATGTTTTATGCAGTATAAAAAAAATTTTTTATAACACTTGCTCTTAAAGTAATGATCCATAAACTTTTCTACACTTTAAACTTTTCGGCAGCTTGGCCAAGTTTAATACATCTACGAGTATGCGCAACATTACAGCATGTTTTCTTTTAATATCTCGTGAAAAAAGTAATTATTTAATAATTAATCAATCACTAACTTGAGTAAAATAATTGTTTAAACCCAAACTTTTGGTAGCGCTATTTTTCTAAGATGCGAGTTTTTATCTGAAGCTTAAAAATTTATTTTAACTTTTAATTTTTGCTTATTTTATTTGTTTCAACGTAAATAATATTGGTTTTTTTAATTGTTGTGTTCCCTGATGAGCCTCACAGGCGAAACAGTCATTTGCGGCTATTTTAATGGAACATGTTTTTTTTTACATTTATGTTTTGATAAATACGTATATACATATAATTAATTATATATTTTGCACAACCCATTAACTATAATTTTTACTATGTTTGAATGAAACATTAATACAAATCACATTTAGAAAACTAACTCGAAATGGCATCTATAACTCGAAACTAAATATGTGTTCTATACTTAATGCTTATCACATTTTCTGAACATCAAAGTATTTTATGGATAATCATAATGTTATCTGTAGTCCATTTTGACAGTTATTATTTTTCCCATGGTAAATCGAACCCACGCAAACCTTAATGTTAATACAATTAATAACTTGTGTAGGCCCTGGGTGTAGGACTAGACCCTGAGTGTTGTCTCCTGCGTGTAGGACTAGACCCTGAGTGTTGTCTCCTGCGTGTAGGACTACATCTAGTCGGTTCGAAACTAAATGAGGTATGCATCACTGACGAACTTTAACAAGAGCAAAACTCGAGTCTGGTACTTCTTGTGTTTAGGTGGCTTAGTTTCGTTTTTATCAGTAGGTAATGAGGTTAAAACGTAAATATGAATATTTTATAATTGTAAAAATTTTTACAAATCTAAGTAATAACTATGGAATTTATTAACAATGAAAATTTAAAAACAAAAGTTTATAAAAGCAAAAGAAACAAAAAATCATATGTAAAAGAATTAAAAAATTAAAACCCACCATTATAGACTACAAGAAAAACAATAAAATGCGACTAATTTTAGAATTTTCCTGAATCACCCACTGCATATAAAGAAACTCCAGGGAAAAATGTTGACATTTCCACACCAATAATAAGCTCATCCTTATTTCTCTCAAATAAACTTCAGCCATTAGTTTGATGGCATGGAGTCCATCTTCACAGTAATTCATGGTTATATATTGATAGTAAGAATACATATGTGAATTTTGTCGGATTTTGTAAACAAAATAAAAGGGGGTCTGTAGTTTTTCTCTCATGAATATTTCAATTATTGTAATTTTGTACGAGATTGAACATGCAGGTTCCGTGCCGTTTATTGACATTCATATTAGGAGATTATTAAAAAATTCACCTTCGTTCTAAACTTTGGTTGATATTTTTTTGAAAGAATAGAGCAAGAAGAGTAAGTTTTAATTTTCAAAAATTTTAATTTAATAATTTGCTCGTAAAAATAAAATTGCTACTGTGAGTTTCTCCTTCATTTCAGCCCTTTGGTCTGTTCTGATGAGCCTTAGCGATGAAAACAGACGTTCAACATTCGCTTCTGTTGGAGGAAGTGAGGAAGTACTTATTTAAAGACACGTCAAAAATAAAAAATGTGGGGCATTTTGGCGGCTGAAACACATTAATGGCATTTACATTAATTTCAATGGGAAGATTGGCTTTGTCATACGAGTAAATTGAGGTACGAGCTCGGTCACGAAACCAATTAAACTGTATGTCAAGGTACCACTATACTATAGAAAAAGGCTGCTATGGGTAGTAATTGATTATGCACCTGGCATTTGCTTCCTGTCATTCAATTGAAGAAAGAGTAGCAACTAAATCGGCTGCCCGAGCATAGCATTACGCAAAATACTATTTGCTTACAAATTAAAATGTAAACTTTTTATGAGTCGCGGGCTGTGTCGCGCGATACGCGGCAAGGTTCTCTTAAAAAAATTACTGCAAAGCACTCCACTGGCGCGCGCGGCCGCGTAAGTTGCGCGGTTAACATCACTAATATGTAAAGAAATTGGACATGAGGAGTCGGAGTTGGATAAAATATTCCGACTCCGACTCCTAGTCCTCTTACAGTCCGACTCCGACTCCGACTCCTTCCTAAAACCTCCCACTCCGACCGACTCCGACTCCTAGTCCTCTTAACAGTCCGACTCCGATCCGCAACCCTGGTTAGACGATTCACATTTTTTTTGTTTTTCTGTATTATAAACTCTGCAATTATGACGAAGACGTGTACCTAAACTTGAAAATGAATTAATTTCTTGAAAATAATTTAATCGGATTGAATTTTGATATGAATTAGTAGTTCATGTAAAGTTAATTTTACTGTTGTGTCAAGCAATTATCAAAATGAAAGTTTACATAAACTTAATTAGGAAGTCTCAAAATTTAAGAAACAACAGTTTCCATAAATACAGGCCACAATTTTGGCATTTTTTTGTGTAATACTACATAAAAGTTGCTTGATGATTGAATTTCAATTAAATTGTTTTTCGTACTGATATTAAATTTCTATTACTGGAAGCGATTTGCTTCTTTAAGTGTGATTATTCTTACATCCAGACGCCTAGATAAAAACAGTTTTATATATTCTACCTTGTGTTTAGGTTTCATTTTGTAAGTAATTTTCTTGACAAGCGTTCCTTATTAAAAGAAAATTTCAACAACGAGTTATCTCGCCAACCTTAATTCACCCGCGTAGTCCAGTCATGCAATCGATAAATTTTTTCTGCTAATTTATTTCTTTTTTTTTGTTTTCTCAATAAATACTAAACTACAAAGTGTTGTTTCTCAATTTTTTTCTAAAAATCTTCTGCATTGTTCAACATTAGACTTTGCGCTTTTTTAAATATTTTTTATATTTGTTTAGCTGTATTGGGTTATCAAAATGCTTTGTGTTATTGTAATCAATGATAATAAAAAGATATTATTGGATGAATAATTTAGGTTTAAATAAAGCGGATAAAGATAAGCGAAAAAAAAACACAAAAAAAACTGGATCTATAAAGATTATCTATTATTTGTTCTTTAAGCTAAACCTCTAAAAATTGTTAAATATCGATAGATAAAAAATGTGTATTGCTCATAAAGAGCAAATCATCTCGCAATACAGTAAACAGTAGCGAATAAAGAAGTGAATTTTCAAGATTTATATTTTATTTTTTGGATTTTTCGCTTTAGTTGAGTAAATTTTACAAAGTTTACAAAATTTTAGTTGCTTTAGAAAGTTCATGTTTAGTTTATTTTAAAAAAGCTTAATTTATTTCGTTCAACTTTTTTTATGCTATTGACTTGCAAACATTTAACTTGGCCAAAAAATTTATCTTGGCCCCAAAAGTAATTATTTTATTTAAAAAAAAGATGAGATATTAAACTTCCGTTTACCCCGAAAAACTTTTAAAAAAAGCTGAACAAGGAAATAAATTTGCAGTTTGGTAATGTCATCTCAATTTTTGCGTTCAAGCGATTTTGAAACAAGCTTCAAATGAAATTACAAAAAAAGTAATCAATCAGAAACTTGTAAATTTTGTGGACTGAATTCGTGACACGGCCAATGCACAACAGCAGTGAAATCTTAAAAAATCTGAATGTAAGTCATTCAATAAATGCAAAAAATAAACTTCTATACTTTGTGACAATAGCAGAAAAATTCCTAAATTTTCTAAATATTGACGCTATAAAAATAAAAGCCATCATGTCAAATTGTCTTATAGTCAATGGTCCAAAAATAGTGAGACGGTATTCAACAAAATGTGACCTGAAAAATTAAAAAATCTCCTACTTCTCAAGTCGGAGTTAAAAAAACTAGACTTAATAATCTTAGCAAAGTTTTTTCTCAATCAATGTGAATACCAATAAAAAGGTCTTTAAGTTAAATTGAAAATTAAAAACTGATTTTTTCTTTGAAAACGGAGTTTTTTGGTTTTCACTTTTTTAGAAATAGACATGTGTTGGCTTTAAATTTAAAGTGAAGAATTTTTGTTTAGTCTTTGATCGTGCTATTTAAAAAGCCCGTGTTTTTCTCATGGTTTGAAATTTGATGCTCACGAAATATTGGGATCAGGCCAAAGAGTGTTTATAAATTTCTCACGTGAGTTGCTGTGGTCTTATGCGCAATGTTGCTGAAATGAGTTATATCAAATTGTAGACACTCGCTATGAAATAAATATAGTAAAGAAGGCGCGGCCTTTTGTAAAAAATATAGGCCCGACAATAGTTTTAGAAAAAGCTTTACCTATATAATTTACCTCTTTTTACAGTTTATGGTTAAAATAAGTTTGATCTAACTGATAAGAACAGACAAACTATTATCCGAATACATAGCTTTTGAGTAATTTTTTATGACAATTACGTCAATCGTGTAAGTTTGAGAAATAAATGTGGCTTATTTTGCTCGCAATACAAGTCGCTTTTAGTAATTGGCATCAACACGGCAGCGTGGTCAAATGGCTAAGAGCGCTTTAATTGTGATTGACATGATTTTTGTTCAAACCTACTTGCGCCATTCTGTTATGTCCTAGGGAAAGATACTTTACCCACTCCTATCTGCTGGGCAGCTTTGGCAAGCAGTTCTAATTTCTGCCATATCTTAAAAAAATAAAATAAATAAATAAATAAAATAAAAGGTTTCAACCTGACGGCAATATCCTGGCATCTCCGGAAGCAGGTTGGGATAACTGCTTGCCTTATGTAGCCTATAGCGCCTCCGACGCTTTTCTGCGAGACAGAAGGAAGAATTTAGAGATAAATTAAGAATGGAAAATTAATAATTAGACAGATTGTGGCTCAAAATTGCTTAACGAAACAATGATTACATGACATCTCAGTTTTGCGAAAGTATTATTGCTCATACTGAAAGTAATAACGACATCGAGGTATTAAATAGTGTTCACACTTGCAAGTGGATTGTACCACGACGCGACGTATCATTGTCAATGTCAAGCAATTTAAAAAACCCTTGGTAAAAGATTGCTTCAGGCCAGTCCGTTCGCTGAGAATAAAAGTTGATATAACTCGGCGAGATCGTCATTTCTTCACCGCTTTTTCTTTGGCACAACTGGCGACGTTTCGTTCGATCGTGGGCCGATTTCGAAAACATCGATAAAACAAGAGGCAAGTTTGATTCGATTGTATTTTATGCTTAGCGCCGCGCTTAGCTTCTAAACTTGATTACCGCACAGTATTGCAGTAAATAAATTTTGCTGAGTTTTGAGTTCCTTTCTGCAACAAAGAAAATCAACTATGTTAGAAGTGTATAAGCCGATCCCAGCCTTATTGTTGGATATATTAAAAAAATCTTTTTTTATGTAAAAGAACTTGTTAAACCAATGCTTTGAATAATATTGAACTTAAGATTCATAAATAATTAATGAAGAAAAAGAAATTTTTAAACTGCTTCCAATAATTTGTAAGCAATTGATATTGGAAAAAGTCGCACTATCAAATTATGATTCCTTTAAAAAAAAAATATATTAATATTTTTTTTGTTCCCTCTAGATATTAATAGCTTGTTTTAGTTAACATACAGTATACATAAAACCTACGTTATAAATAAGTAAATAAAAAATATTTGTGCAAGAACCAAACATTTGAAAGGTTTGGTTATAATAAAAGCCAATAGTTTGTTCGAATCTTCATTAGCTTTATAAAATCTAGAAAAAGAAGTTATTTAACTGATAAAAATCAGAATGTTTATCGAATTTTTTTAGCGCTGCTGAACCATTTAATCCAGAAGTGAACAACCTGTATTCATGAAAGATAAACTTAAAGGGCCGTTTTCAAAATGTAAACCCTTATCATAGAAGCTACAGCCCCCGTTTTATGTGATTTATTGACGGCGAAGCCCTGAGTTGACAATGGCTTGCCAATGTAGCGACAATGTTGCCAAAACGGAAAAGTTTTCCGCGAACAACAATGCCACAAACTCGTCGCGTGATTCGATCTATGAAGCGGATATAATGAATGGAATATAAAATTTGTATTTGGCGTGCGTTCTAAACTGTTGAATTACTACTGCGTCAATTCGAAGTTTATAGGGTTGTTGAAGGGGCTTTAAAAGTTTGGTTGAGACTTGAAATTTTACGTGGAATGTAATCCCAGGCCCTAATACTTTTACGCTAATAAAATATTGAAGGGAAGCAGAAAGGCGTTTAAGCTGTTGATATTAACCTTAGATGAAGTCGAAGTAAAATGGAAATGCGAAGTAAAGAAGCGACACAAACGTTTGTAATGAAGCCAGAGCAAATAACTTAAGCGCCATTAATTAAAATAACAAAGTTTTCAAATAAAAATTCTGTTAATTGAATTCAATGGAATTGCAACACAAATGGGGTGTGTAGGTAAAAAGTTGAGCTTTAGGTGGTGGAAAACTGCTTTGCAGTCCATGTTACACCATTAAAATAAATTGCATTTATTATGGTTCAGCAGGAGTAGGGCTCACTCGAGGATTACATCACGCAGTTTTTTTTTTTTCATTTTTCAACTTAATATTTCATTTATTTCCTTTTTTTTTTTAAAAAAAACTGGTTTTTCACCAAGTCAACCTTAATAAAAAGTTTTCATATTCAATTTTAATCGGACAAAAGAAAATTTCAGCGATCAAAAAAACGTTATTTGAAAACAGCACTCGACTCAGCAAAAAGCTTAGTCTTGTAGATTATTCATGAGTCATAACAAGCACGCTTATCGTCTTTCTCATACTGTTCATGCTTTTTTACTTAACATAAAGCACAATAGCAAAGAGAGCAATTTCTAAATCTGGGTTTCTTATACTGGGGGCGTGAAAGGTTTATCAGTGGGACGCAAGCAACTGGATGCAAACTGAATTGATAGATGCAATGGTAATTTTTTTGGCCTCACATTGAATTTTGGAACAAAAATTAGAAAATAAAATGATAGAGTTGGAGTTTTATTTTTTGTTTTTGTCGTTAAGGGGGAGAGGTGCGAGTTTTGTTTGCGTGAAAGGAGAGGGCACATCTCAAAACGTTTAAGAACCTCTGTTCTAAATGAACAACTGCATTGAGCGGTTTTATTTTGGCGAGTGAAAACATTTGTTTGGTATCAGCTCTGAATAATAACCATGAATTTTTATAGGTTTGATAAAGATGCTGCGTGTGACGTTCTTAGTTTTCTTGGTTGGTTTGACGTTTGTTCGAGCTCAAACTCCAAGCCAAGAAGACATCAGACGACTGACCGAATTTTCCACAACTATTGTGGAAAAAGTTGAGTACATTAAAAATGCACCTACAAACCTTCAAATTGGAAGCCGTGAGTTTTTTCGTTTTTTTTCTGTTAAAAACATTCGAACCGAATATCGCAAAAGTTGTTTCAGTGTTTGAATAATTTTCATCTATATGACAAACTGAAGCACAGTTGAAACTTTATTCCGGAGACATTTTCAATAAAACTTTAAAAAACAAAAATATATACAGTATAATTTGAAACGAGATTGGCATTACAAGAGATTTTAGTACGAAAAATCTGAAAATCTATATCAAACTGTAAATTTTCATTGCATCAGTTTAGTATTAAATTTTAAATCAGTTAAAAGAAAGCTTTATTTTAGTATTAAATTTTTTATTATCATTTGAAAGGAAAATTTTGATTGTTCAACAAAAAAGGCAAGCATAAAAATTGCTATCTCGTGGCTCGTTATAATAAAATGTATCTAGGTTTTATTCTTTTAAACCTGTAGTTTTTAACGTTGGGAGTGCCTCCCACCTATGAGGCCTGGAAAAATTTTGGTGGAGCATGGAGGTTTAGGGCATTACGAACCAATTCAATTTTGATGAAAAATACAAAATGAAAATGCACTTGTTCATAATCAAATTGCAAATTGATTTGGTAGATATATCGAGTGCTTCATTTACCTCAGGGTAATGGTTTTTTTAGTTTTTAGTCTTCATTAGTCTTTTGGGACAATATTTTAAGCAGGGGTCCACAGGTGTTGAGAGTCTCTGGAAAGAGGCCACGGACCATAAACGGTTGCTAACCACTGTTTTAGAGTTTAATTGTTCTTAAGCTACAGAAAAAAACACTGATAGTTTTTCTTTGATTTTTATGGCTAAAAAAACGGACAAAAACTTTGATGTGCACATTAGGGAAACCAAGATGCCCCTAGTATCATGTAAAATATAAACATATTATAAGTTGGCTTCACTTCATTTCCAGTCAAAATTATTTTTAGGAAATTTCTGCTTCTAACAAATCTACAAAATTTAAACAAACCTTTGTTAACAAACCCTTTTATTTCAGCTTGTATACTGCAAAGCGATTGCCAAGAAAACGAAGTTTGTTACAACGTGCTGGATGCTCTGACCGATTTTCTTGATGCAACTTCTCACGCAAGTGAATTAGAATTCTTGAAAAGAAAAGCTCGAATCCATGGTCGAGAATGTGTCGTTAACACCACAAATGTGTTCACCTGTTCTAATGCTGGCCAGTACGCCAGAAGGATAGCTTCGTTGTTCGGTGTTATTAAAGATATTCTTTCAAACGACTTGACCGGCCTACCAGCGTTTGGCTTGGACTTAGCAAATCTTACTCTTTATATACCAAATGAACAAGAACTTCAAGAACGTATGGAAAATTATAACTGTGAACAACTTCGAATGCCAATGACAAGACAAGCTGGTTAGTAATTTTCAAATTAAATTTTGTACTAGTTTTTGCGCAAATAACTCTAAAAAGTATTCTTGTCAATAATAATAATATTGAAGTATCAAATAGTACTAATCCAATCTTTATTTTTTTACATAAATTCAGGTGGTACAAACTTTAAAATAACCAAAAGTATTGGAGGAACCATGAGTTAGTGGTTCCTTTAATACTATTGGTTATTTTATTTTTTACTGAGATAATTAGATGCGGACAAGCCTAGTGTAAAAGTTTTATTTTCTCTCTTAAAGGAATGTACATTTTACTTCAATTCAAGCGAAATTTCAACAAACAATCTGTCAATTATTCTTTTATTTTCAATTTTTTCAGTTGCAATAACTGCTTTGACCAAGACAAAAACAAAAAAGCGCTCTCAATTTTGCTTGAATGAATGAAATGTTAATCGGTCTTAAAATTAGAAAATTTAAAATTTTTTGTAGTAGAGCGGATTTGTTACTTTTTTCTGCGATTTTTCAGTGATTTTTGGTACCCAATATTTTACATATTTTTTAGGTTTCGCGCAACCCTATAATCCTCTTAATCCATTAATACTGCTATTGGCCTTACGTGGACAAGGAGGTTTAACTGGCGACAACAACTTAATTCTGTTGCTTCTTTTATCGCAAGCTCAACAACCAGGATCAACAGTTGATCAAAGTTTTTACAACAATCCGTTTCTTCTGTACA